>CM069906.1:158168270-159463270 GCA_036172215.1 Camellia granthamiana
ATTAATACATATTGGTAACGTTTCAGTTTTGAAAACCAATTACAACCTTTAAAAGGTTATGTCCCTATTCCTTCCCAGGTGGTAAAAAACACTGCCATGTTTTCTAAATCCTCTCAAGGAGAAACATAAGGCACCAAAGGGGAAAGGATTAGAAGGCAATAACATAATCAATAACAAAGAGCTTATTGATAATCACGCTTCCATTTAACCGTTCGTCAATGGATTCAGGTATTTGATCTTTGAGCTTTGAGGTCAGGATCATTGATTGTATGTATCTGCTGCATTTACTTAACGCTGACTAAACTGTGAATCTGTGTTTTTATATCATATAAAGTGGACTTAAGAATCAAGGTTCATTAGTCAGTTGAGCATTGACCTGCCATGTTAAGTAGAAACTTACAGTTTGTATGAGGTACCCATGTCATGGCACAAGGATATGGGTACAAGATTTGTGTTGAATGTATCATGTGCCAACTTTTTAAGAAGGTAGTTCATGTCTAAGAAGTATGGACACACACGTGACACAACACGGACACGTTGGCATGGAAATTTTAAAAAAATGTAGGTCACAACACGTGGAGGGAGGGGGTGCACACAAAATATATAATTTTCATATATTATATAAGTATAATTGTTATAAGTCATATATGTGGATATTTAATTCAAAGGTAATAAGTTTTTTTTTAAAGGAATAGAAAAAGTATAAATTTATGTTAATTTTTCTTTTATGACTGGATTCCAAGTTATTTTGGTTAAACTTGTAATGTATTTCATGTGTGTCCAAGCGATAGACACATATTTGTATGTGTGTTCGCCAAGTGTTAGGAAGTGTCCGATGAGTGTCATGTCATGTTGGTGTGCGACATGGTGGTTGACATGCCACACCACCTTCGTTAAAGTGTCGGTGTTTCTTCTGCGTATGTGCAAGTCCAAAGAAGAGAGCAATATTTTCAGAATCTAATGATTCCTTTAGATGCTTGCTTAATCAACTTTGTGCTGGATTGAATATATATGTCATAGACCAACCATGTCCAGTGTAGGACAATGGACATATTATGTTTAGGACACATCATTTTATACCTAGAATACAAAATGAGGAATAATGAAAAATCAATAATTCAAGTGTTTCTTGAATGCTCTAGTTTGGACCGATATGACATATAGATACATACTAATACACAACGTGTGAACTCTAATTTATGTAGATGTGCATCAAAATTTTCAATGTAATATAATTTTTTGAGTTCATGCTTCTGGTTCAGTTGTATAATGCTCCAAGTAATGAGTACCAGACAAAGCTGGTATTGAAGCCTCTATCCTGTGATCGAAAATGGAAGTTCATATATGAGCCTTTACATCATGATGTGCGCCTTCTTTCCAAGAAGATCCCAATTACAAGGTTCTAAATCTCCAGGTTTGATCACTCTCTCTCTCTCTCTCTCATCACGGACAGTCGGACACATCGCTTAGTGCATGGCATGTATTATTTGTGGAGCAGGTAATATAATTTAGGGGTTAATTACATTTTACCCCCCTCAACTTTAAAACCATAGATTTAGACACCCAAACTCTGAAATTTTGAACTATTGTATCAAGTTTGAGATCATGTAATCATGCAGGTTGGCATAGGCCACAGTTTTCAGTTGCATGCAACTGGTTGGAAATGGAAGCTTACTACTTGTTTGGGTGGAGATGGTGTATCTAGGATCAGGAATAAGACATCACTTGGCTTGTGTCCTGGTGTGGATTTCGATTTGGATGGAGAGCAGACTATGTTCTTCCAAAATTTAGTGGGCAAGTTCCTTGATCTTCTTTTTCATTCAATAGAAAGCAAATTACTACAGATAAAAATCTGCTGATCTGATGGTATTCCAATGTAAACATCACAGACGATTTAATTTGTTTGGAGTGATGGGCAACTCTTACTTGACGGTGATTGAATTACTAGAAGTGGTGTTTTTGTTTGGTTTGTTGGTTTAGGGATAACTAAAAGTTCAAATTTTTGGATTTTATAGGGCCGTGGGCACAGGTGAACCGTTGTTCAACATGAATTCAGGACGCCTGGAAGCATCACTTGATCGAATTGAGGCCATTTGGACTCATACATCATAAGGACTTGTCAAAGGACCAGGTGTGCTTATCAATTAATTCCTTTGAATTTCTTTGTTTATTTGCTTCTTTCCTTTTTGTTAGTACGTATGCTGATTTTATGTTTTTTGTTGCATATACTTTAATGAGCGCACCTATTTCTATTATTGTGGCAACATTTATGAATGAGTTGACTTGTTTTACATAACAAGTATTTTTGGACAAAGAATATATATATGTATATATACATATTTTTCTTCACCCTTTGCATCGAACTTCTTCCCTAAGAAGCACGGACACTTTTAAGAAGGTGGCGTATTCGTTGTGTCCATGTCAGACACAGACATTCGTTGGACACTTCCTGTCATGTGCAATTAAATTATATCAGTTTTATGAATAAATTTTTAGTGATAAATTTATCACTCTCTTATTTTTATAGTGTTAAATTTATTAGTTAGGACCTGTAGGTAAATAAGTCTAGTTAACAGGACTAATTGGTAAGTACCCCGGGTAAACTACCAATAGGTCCTACTTTGGAGACTTATTATCCAATAGGTCCTACTTTAGAGACTTATTACCCATTAAGTCCTATTTGATATATTTTATTAAGTGATAAAGATAAATTTATCAATCTTTTTTTTTTATGAATAATTTTATAGTGATAAATTTATCAGTCTCTTTGTTTTATGAATAAATTTTTAGTGATAAATTTATCACTCTCTTATTTTTATAGTGTTAAATTTATTAGGTAGGACCTGTAGGTAAATAAGTCTAGTTAACAGGACTAATTGGTAAGTACCCCTTATATTTAACCCCAAACCCATGTTCCAAACCTCAATTGTAGTTAGCATTTGAGTTATTTTGATTCCTTTACCCTCCCTTCATGTTCAACACCTGTGAAATTTTCCTTTTGCCAGATACTCAATTGTCAGAAACGGAAAATTTGTGAATGGGTCCAATTTGTGATTGCTGTAATCACATTCAAAACATTAATTACCACCTTCCCTAAGATGATTTCTTTCTTAAAAAGATTCCAATGTAATTATAGCTCCACTGTATAGAAATGACTTCGATAATTTGATGAGGACAAGCTTATCACATTAACTCGGGTTAGTTTGTTGTAGACATGTGTTAAATTGGCTATAAATTGAAGTGGGGTGCTGAGTTGGAGCGGCTGCAAGAGCATCTAGAACTTGGGTTTTCAAGTTTTTTCAGAGAGAATGCATTCGTAAGAAAAACCATCGATTCTGCCTAGGAAGCGTTCTCTTCAGGTTTATAATATACCTTAAATAGCAAAACTTAAAAGTAAAAGTATAATAAAATGGAGGATGTCCTCCGGTCACTTTTTGACTTGAACGAGATTGTTTCGACTCGTGAGACTCATTATAGGTTTTATTTTGATAATTTAAATTTTTTATTTTGTCAATGTTTCATGTATTTTATTTATACAAAAAATTAGATTGATCCAATAACTGTAACTATTTCAATTTATAGCATTTTTTCACAAAAAAATTAGACGACAAAAAAAAATAAATCATACATTTTTTTGATGACAAATACGATAAATTGAACTAGTTACCGTTATTGGATCAGCCTTTTTTTTTATTTTATGGATGAAATATATGAAATACTCAACAAAATAAATAATTTAAATTATCAAAATATAACTTATGGTGAACTCCACAGACCGAAACAACTCCGTTCAATTCAAAACAGTGATTAATGGGAATCCTCCTCCAATAAAATGCAATACTAATAATAGGCAGTGGCTTTGGTCCAGTCCAAGATCGGACTGAATCATGTTGTTGGATCCGTGGGAGCCCACCACGGGTCCCGTTTTGATATTCTGAACCGTTCAATGTGTAGAACTCGTCGAGTACTATATGACTGTAAAAAATCACGTTGATCGAATATCGATAGTTATGTGAACAAAACAGTTAGTGGTTCTTAGTGTGTGTGGTAGTGGTTCTTCTTTCGGCTGAAATAATGGTCTCCCTCATGATGATGTTTATTGTTCTCTCCTATATAAATGAGCTCAATTGAACCTTTGTAATATACACTTAATATCAATATACATTAGTCTCTCTTTCTCTCTCTATCAATTTATCTAACAGAGTGAAACTTTTTTTCTTAAATAAGTGATGCTAACATCTTACTGTTTAAATTTTAATTGGTTTTTGACTTTTTTTTAAAACAAAAATAAATATCAAATATTTTTCTTTACTGTTTTTAATTTTTTTATAAATAATAATAAAAAAAAGTTGCAAGTATAAACGTTATGAAAAAGACGTTAGATTTAAGAGATAAAAACAACCTTATGAACATCACCTACTTCAATAAACCAGCAAAAGTTATTTAATGGACTCCGTGTAAGATATTCGGTCATTTATTTAGTAAAAAATTTTATATCTTTAACATTATTTTTTTCACAATAAAAAATGTTATAGGCCCCAATTTTTTTACCAAACGAATCTCTATACCCATATGAGACATTTAGTCATTTATTTGGTAAAAAATTTTATACGTCTAACGTTACCCTTCTACAATCACAATTAGCATTGAATTCTCTAACAACAGTCAAGAATATCTTGACAAAACGTTCTCTCAACAGATTACCTATACATTAGGATGTAAGAAAAATCAATCAAATTAATTAAATTAGATCAAACTAATTATATTTGGTCTTTTTTTTTTTATAATAAAAATTGGTCTATTTGGTTTTTAAATTTGATTTTTTTTCGATTTTAAGTTTAGTATCAGTTCAAGCATTTTGTGCACCAAACTAAACCGAAACCGACCGCTTTAACATATATTGTATTTATAATATATATATATATAATCTAATAATATAATAATATTAATAAGTATAATAAATTATTAACCTTAATTAATTAACTTTATCATCTTTATAACCTAAGTTTGTAAACTTATATATAATCTAAACTCTAACTCATTATTCTTGAAACCTTAGTATTTTTTAACTTTTTTTTGTTTTTATTTTTGTTAATCAAAAAATTGAAAAGTATTTATTAAATTGATGGATTTGATATATTTAAAATGATGGACAAATAACTAATTTAATATTTTTATATAGATTAGTGATTATATTTAAAGAGACACAAATTTAAAAGTTCCTATACCGATCAAACCGCGAACCAAACCGTAATCGGTTCGGTGTGATTTGATGAGAGTTGTGGTTTATATCGCTGTTCTAAATAATAAAACCGACATTATCGATTTGATAATTTTTTTTACCTAAATATCAATCGTACTGAACTGATTACATCCCTACCTATACATATCCTGTACATATCACCTTCATTTTATATTATTAAATTACATGATAAGAATATTATTTATTTTCATTAATTATTTAATAATTATTTTTAAACAATAAAATCAATCATGAACATTCATATAAGATGTGATATGAAAAGAGAAAAAAAAAAAAAAACAATGATATATAACATTTTTCCTGTCAATTACAAATTGAAATGTGAAATTAATCCATCTGTCATTTTATGAGTTAGAAATCATTTGGCAACTTGGTTTTTAAACTAAAAAGTACAGAAGATTTTAAAAAATGTCAAAAACTCATTTAAAAAAAAAAAAATCGAACTCACCAGTTATTCACATTTTTTCATACAACTAAAAAACTCACTTTCAAACACTAAATTCTTTTCAGGTTTAACTTCTGTTAAATCATCATCTTAATTTGAGAGAACGTTTAGACTTGGCAAATTCATTTTGGAATTGATTTCAATGATCTGAACAGTTTATTTTTGAGAACTCGTTGAGTAAAATATTTATATAAAAAATCAAGATGATTAGATATTAATAGTTATATGTTTGAATCATATGTTTTTAAAAAATAGATGATAGATATAATTTCAAGAATAGTATCTATTTTTTGTAATACAAATTTGATTCAAACATACTGCTATCGATATTCAATCATTTTGATTTTTTACATAAATATTCTATTTAATGAGTTTAAAAAAATGAACGGTTTGAATCACTTAAATCAATCCCAAAATGCATCTACTAACCCTAAACAGTCACCCAAATTAAAATGACTAACATGAGAAAAATCCAACCCTAGACCATGATTTGTTTATCTCTTCGTTAGAGATATATCAATATTAAAGTTGAGATAAGCCCATTCAGGCCTCTCTTTTTTTTCGGTCCTGTGCTTTAAATGTCATTTACATCGCAATTAAAGTTGAGATAAGCCTATTCATACCTCTTTGGGGATTATTTTTTTGGGATATTTACTAATAAATTTCATCTCATAAATAAATACTTCAATCAGTTCTAACTTTTTTTTTATTGATCTGTTAAGGTTTATTAATAAAGAGTTTCTTTCCGTGTGGTCCTATTTTTTATTTTGGTAGTGTTTTGGCAGACAACTATACCATTTTATTAGTGTGATAAATATGATGTGATACTATAATGTGGTAAACATTAATGTGACACTCCAATGATATGATATTCTAAAAAAATTAAAAATTCATTAATGTATTTTTCCTAAATGTAATAACGTGACGGGTATGATATGACATTTCAAAAAAAATAAAAACTTCTTAGTGTACTTTTTTCAAATGTGATAACGTGGCGGGTATGATGTGGCACTCTAAAAAATATTAAAAATTCCTTAGTGTACTTTTCTCAAATGTGACAACGTGAAGGGTATGATGTGACACTTTAAAAAAATTAAAAATTTCTTAGTGTATTTTTTTCCAAACGTAACAATGTAGTGGGTATGATATGACACTATAAACAAAATTATAAATTTTTTAGTGTACTTTTTCCAAATGTGACATATGACATTCCAATGTTGCGAGTATGATGTGACACTCTTAAAAAATTAAAAACTCTTTAATGTATTTTTTACAAATGTGACATTTTAACGTGATGGGTATAATGTAACACTAAAAAACTCTTTAGTATACTTTTTCTAAATGTGACACTCCAATATGGCGGGCAAATGAATCATTACACATTCAAAAGGACTAAATGGATTATAAGAAAAAATATGAGATTATATGGATTACAAGTTTAAAACATAAGATTTATTGGTTAATCTCCCTTATTTTTTTAGTATTTTTTTTTATTTATAAAATAAAAAATAATTAATGTGTATGGGATTAATTTTTTTAATTGTATAAAAAATTATACATTATTGAGATATTTAAATTTTTTTAGTGATTTTTGACTGTTTAATGATTTTTTAATTATTTAAATTATTTTAATAAAAAAATAAAGTTGTCAAAGAGACCTCACTGTGAGGCATAGATGATTCTAGATAAGAGGAAATGTTTGGTTGATTCAAATTCAAATTAAAATGAACAAAATGGTCCTTTCTTAATCTATTTGTGAAATGACCATTTCCTTTTATTTTATAACAAGTCTTTTTTTTTTTGGTTATTTGATAGGATGTTAAGGGTTAGTAAATAAGTTTCAACGAAAGGATTGCAATCACTTCATCGACTCGAACTAAGAATTTCTAACCTTCTCACTGTCTCAAAATTAGCTATATGGATCACTGTTTCATAACAAGAAGTCTATACAAAATTTACTACAAAACCAACTACATAAAACAATTCTTATCATACATATTGTCATTTTTCGCGACGATAGGATCCGTCATAAAAAGAATTAGTTTCATTTAAATTACTACATCTATGTCTTATTTGGTTTGTTCTATAGATGCAATACAGCTGAATTTGGTTAGGTTGAAATGTTAGAAAGCAAGGGAAATGGGAAAAAAAAAAAAAACGAAGAAGAAGAAGAAGAAATTTTATGAGTTTATTTACTATAAAGTGAAAAAAACAAAGAGTTAATTTTCTCGTACAACTTATGATAACATGGAGTGGAAGGTGAAATTATCTCTATAGGGAAAAGCAAAATGACGTATCTCCTTAACTTTTGCAAGAAAAACCAATAGTCAGTGATGACCCTTGACCTAAATAAATCAAAAGGACCCTTTGACAATTAAGGCAATATATTGATCGGCCATTAGAGGATATATGTATTGATTGTATTTAATGGATATTTTGGGTTACTTTCGTTTGTTCTTGGTGCTTTTCCTGCTTCGCCTTTTATAACTGTTTGATTTCAATCTTGATCGTTCATTCTTTCTTTTATCGAAGAACTCTGCCCTCATTAGAGGCCAATTGGGTTAGTTGCCAACTTGCCTTCATTACCAATTGCTAGATCGCTACACGACTAAAATGGTGTCAGGTGTTAGTTGCCAACTTATTATTTTTTATGACGATTAAATAAAATTGATCGGATGGCTCTCCCTTCTATTAGATCTAGCCTATATCTCTGTGATTCTTGCCATACATTCTTGTTCGTCGGATTAAGGACTGATCTAACGTTTCTCTTAATTTCAAAGATATTTCTTCTAGGAGGATGTCTATTCCCTTAGTTGTCCCCACGCGCCTGAGTTTGGGTCTCATTTGTACTGATATTTCTTTGGACCCAAGGTATTTTTTGGGCTCTCATTTTCTTTTGGGCTTGAAATATACAGATTGGGCCTAGGCCAATATTTTTTCCTTCCACACATAGTAACTAAGCTTCTAAAATTTTTGCAAAAAATAGAGAAATACAAAAAATTTAAATTTATTATAAAATAGTTACTCATAACTAGATTTTCTATTTTTTTGTAAATTTTTTATCATAATCAAATTCATACAAGAAAGTATATTTTATTTCCCCCCCCCCTTTTTTTTCATTTCACTTTCTACTATTTTCATTTTATGTCTTTTATTTCTTTCTAATCCAATGGATCTTTCTCATCTTTTAATAGACCATGTATAAAAATAAATATTTTAATGAAATGAAAATTCTATTATATTTTATTTAATGATTTAAGTTCAGAGTTGGCGGGCCATTTTCCTCCCAGACTAAAGAACCTTCCTAGGAAAATCATGGGCCTCAATTTCATGGTCCAGCCCCATTGGATCTATTTGTATCACTGTCATTTTATGAAAAAGACCAGGTCCAGTTTAGGAACAGAGCAAGCACTCTACTTGGAGCTTTTAATTACAAGTGATTCTACTTATATCACCACCTTATCTCTTTACATCTTTCATCTCATTACACTACTAAAAAATAATATGATTCTCATTACATTAATTATACTACCAAAACTAACCCTAAACTAAAAATGTGAGTGTGAGGTCGAACACAATCGATGACTGAGGCGCAGTCAATGTGGAGTTTGAGATCAGAGACAAAACTCTCTGTTTTGCATCGTTACTCGATTTGTTCACGTCTCTCGAATCAAACTTGGCTGAATTGTTATTGTTCCCAACAATTTCTTTCTTCGAAGGGCCTTACGATTGGGTCATCAAGCCATACAACACTAATCTCAAGCTCCTTTGGGTTTGAAGATGTCACGACTCAGCCCCTGCTCCAAGGGATTAGAGAAGTGATTGGCCAGTAATACGAGATGACCAAAGGCCTGCTTAACAGTAACACAATAATAGGGGTTGACGGAAGCCTATAAATAATAAAATATAATGTCCAATGAGCTGTGAAGACTTAAATGAACAAAACAAGCCTTTAGATGTATACAGATACATATGAGTCCAACACATTAAACTTATATACACATAAGTCCACGTCAAGTTTAAGTACAAAAACATAAACAAACTTAGGAATTTAATCCCAATAACAAGCTAGTCTTAGCAAAAGTCTTAAAAACATTCATAACACTTGTTCACAAAATACAAAAGGGTGAATTCTAAACCACCCATGAAGCTTAGAAGCTTGACCCGGTTAGAACCTCGTAGTGAGGCACAAAAGTTGGCTTGACAAAAAGCAGAATTCGGGTCGACGCCACTAAGTTCGGTCTTTCACTTGATCACCTACATATGTATATAAAACAGTGATTTAGAGCCCAGGGAATAACCACTCTGTAAAAGGGTTATAAATGATGCTCTTACAATCAGTTTCTCATTTCAGAATCATATTGCAATCATAACGGTTCATTCATTACTTGTTCGTTAAGTCGTTTCTATATTGCCTAGCCGCACGTGTAGAACCGTCACCGCACGTGCAATCTGCATGTGCAATTAAAACAATAGCAAAACTAAAACAGAGGAGGTTTTCCATATGTGTAGGGCTCGACGTCGCACGTGCGATTCTGGGTAGAAATTGTCTGAAAATTGCATTCAACTTTGAAGCTCACCCTTTCAAACACAAACTTTATTTTTATGTATTTCAAGCCCCACTCTTAAAACCAACTTGAATTCTAAGTTTCTAACATCAAACACAAATTATAACTTCAAAACAAAACTCAAATTTCCATTTGAGAGATCAAAACCTTCAATTACTTTGTAAAATCATATAACATGCATTTCAACTCCAAAACTCTTAAAAACCAACCTAGAACTTGAACATCTATCCTCATAGCAACACATGGCCTTGAAACAAAAACTCAATTGTCATTCAAAAACCAAACTCTTTAATTTGATGTTAAAATCCTGAACATGCCTCTTTGAGAATACAACTTGAACTTTCATGAAAAATTCTCTTCAAAACTTAGGAACCATGCAAGGAAATCCAATTTATGACCATGGATTCCATGAATTAATACCATGCAAAACTTGAACTTCATGCATGTAAGACATTTCTCAAACTTTTCTTCTACAATACTTAAATTCTTAGAATTGGACTTCAAAACATGCTAATTCATGAATGCATGTTAGATACAACTTCTAATTCAACATAGATTACATGATTCATGCTCAAAAATGAGATTTTATTGTAATTTCATGCATGCATGTATGATTCATCACCAATTCCTTCATCATAGTTCATTTCTTACACTCAATCACAAGTTCTTCTTGAATTCACAAACTATATGACTTCAATTCACAAATTAAGGTTCAATTACATACCTAGAGTCCTTAACGGCACTAATTCTAGCAAAATCTTGAGTTATCTTCTTCAATTCTTCAAGCTTCAAGCAAGAATCTTCATGTTGAGCTCTCTTTCTCTCTGTAGAGTTCTCTCTCGTATTTTGAGCTCAAGAATATGATCTTAAACACATTCACATCATATATATAGGCTCAATCAGTTTGATTAATTAATCAAGCTTCAATTAAGTAATTAGAGCTCAGGTTAATTGAATTTAATCTAATTAATTTGATCTGAATCAATTTTTAATTAAATTTCACAATAGACTCTAAAAATTACACTAATCACGATAAAGTAATTAATTTCGGTTTCTGTCGCCTTTATGGCCTTCAATTTCAAATTTTAGCAGAATTCATAACAGATTTTCCTACGATGAACAGATATGGAGTCAAAACTCTTACAAAACACATAATTAGCATTCAAAATCACCTTAAGTACATAATCACATGTATAATTAATGAATTAATAACTTAATACAGAACAGGGTTGTCACAAAAGACGACAATTTTGACGATGATTTTGATGGCCTTGGCTTGGGTCCTTTGCTACAAGAAAAAAGTTAAAGAGCCAGTCAATTGAACAATCTATAAAGATAACAAAAAGGGGTTGAAGAAAAGAAACTGACCATCTTCTTCTGAGTCGAAGCATAGGAAGAAAACTCGGCCTCATTGTCGAATTTGAAGCTTGGTGATGAATTTGATATGCTCTAACTCCATTACTAGAAACCAGTATTCATGAGACTCTTTGTGTAATTTTACATATGGGTAAAAAAAAAAAAAAAAAAAACTCATATAAATGATGTAAAGATGTAAAATAGTGGTGTAAGTAGAATCATTCTTTAATTAGACATTTTAAATCTCTCAACATATTTATTAGTGTGAATATGAAGATAATTCATCCATTGTATTAATTTGATCAATGAAATTTGACTTTTTTTTATGTTAATTTAATTTCTAAAATTTCTGTCTTGTCCCTGAAAACTAATCACGTGTTGCACATGTGAGAAAAAGATGACGACGCTTTTATTTGACACTAATTGTAAAATTTAGTGTCAAATACAATACATTTAAAAAGATAAGGATCAAATTAATATAAGAGACATATTTCAAGGACCAACAATGTAATTTATCTAAAAAGATATTAATAAAATCTAAATAGAAGCACCCTACAAAAACAACTGTACCCTTTACGTCAAATTTTCCTTTGATCTCTTATATTTAAGAGTGTTGCTATTAGCACCTGTCAAAATTCTTTGGACCCCCAATTTTATAGTTTTTTTTATTACAATTATACCCTAAAGTAAAATTACATTAAAAGACATTATTAAATGGAACACTCACCTATCAATAAGAATTAATACTCTATAATATTGGACCTCCACCCCTACCCCCACCCCCACCTCCAACTCCAACTATACGTATTCCATGTTTGTAAACCCTAAACCTATTACTTTTCATAACCAACTAACATAAACTCTAAATCTATTATTTTTATAATCATCTTAAATCTTGAATGTGTCATCTTCATTACCATCATCAACACTATTGAACTTGAAAGTTTTGGTTCAAGTATAACATATACTTCATCATCTTATAAGTTTATCTGTCTTGTATTAACATTCTCGGTCATTTCTGGTTGTTCTTATTTCGTTCGAGCTGTTCGGTACTGATTTGCTGACTGTTAGAATTATGTTCGGTAATACAGTACTGAACATAATCCTTTCGTTCAATACATAGGTTTCGAACATTAATGCAAATAGTCAGTTATGTAATTTTCTTTGTTAAACTAACTTAGAATGGAAAAGAGTAAATTGGAATGGATTTAAGTTATGTATTTTGAATGAATTTAATTCATGTTATTTTAAGTTGTGAATTGGAATGGATTCAAGTTACACAGTGATGAACAAATTTTGTTCGGACATACAGTGCTGACAGGATCATTATTGTTCGATAAAACAGTTCTTAACAAAATATATTTTTTTGGCTACATAGTGGTGAACAAATTGTTTTGGGCTACATTCAGAATTCTGATGGCGATCCAGATGACAATTCTGTTTTTCCTTATATTGCAAACGGTTATACAAATCCCATAGAAATTGGAGTATCTTCGATCGATCTCAGTGATGACGAAGATACAAAAAGCAACGAAGAAGATGATGATGAGAGGATGAGAGAGGTTGCTGATTCGGCGATACAGAGAGCGTTCAGAGAAGATGAGAGTCGTCGGAATGCTCCGTTGACGTCTGAGACGGCGACGAGAGTGATGGAGGGTTGGGGTCCAAGAATTCTATACTAGACAAAAGCTCCAAACTTTGAAGATTGAGTGAGTCAGGGAAGGAGATGGATGAAAAATTAGGTGAGTGTGTATTTCATTGTGAAAATATTATGAATATGGGTAGATTTGGTAATAAGTGGGATGTCTAAAAAAATATTATTAAAATTTAGAGTTTAGGGTTGGGGTCCAAAGAAATGGGGGGTCCAAAGAATTTTGATAAGTGCTAATAGCAGCACTCATATTTCATTACTATAGTCAACACTTTGTACTTTGATTAAATTATAATGCGACTCTTTCGTTAGTTTGATATTAAATCACCAAAAAAAAAATTTGTTACACGACTCTCACAAGAGAAATTTTTGAAAGTGAAAACTATTTTTTTTTTCTATTTTTTTTCTTAATTTATATTTTTTTCTTTATTGTATTTTCTAAATTGGTAAATTATACTGACACCTCTTGAGATTTAGTCTAATTACATTCCATCCCCTGACGTTCTGAAAATTTCATTCTCACCCTTGTGGTTAATAGTCTCATTTTATAAGCCTCTTTACTTATATAAAAGGTAACAACTCTTAATAGAAAAACAAAGGAAATTATATTTAAAAAAAAAGAGTAAA
Organism: Camellia granthamiana; assembly: GCA_036172215.1. NCBI lineage: Eukaryota > Viridiplantae > Streptophyta > Magnoliopsida > Ericales > Theaceae > Camellia > Camellia granthamiana. Next base: position 158,182,181 of record CM069906.1, read on the forward strand.
ATAAAGGGGAAAAAAAGAAAAGAAAAAAAAGAGGAAGTAAAGTAAAGTAAGAAAAAGAGAGAATGCATGAATTCAATGTATTCATTCCGTCTAAACAATTATAATGACAGAGAGTTAGTATAATTTTTCAAACGTTAAAAAGTGATACGTATTAAAATCAAATCTCAAACGGTGTAAGTATAATTTACCCTTTCTAAATTGACTATCACTAATCACATCTTCTATTCTAATCTCACCCTTTTCCCTTTAGACACTACCAATTGACGATTGATTGGGAGAAAAAATGGATGGAAACTGCAAGAAAAATATGGGACAATGGTAAAAAATAGGTGATTAGTGGTAGTGAATTTAGAAAATATAATAAAACGAGAAAATAGAGTAAAAAAATAGAGAAAACAAATAGAAAGAATTTTTTTGGTTCTAACAAAGATGATAACTTTTTCAAATAATTTAATTCTAAATTAATGAAATAATCACATTTTGACTTGATTGAAAGTATAATGATTGACTGTTACAATTAAAAAATAAAAACAAAGACAAAATGTTATGAATAAAGATTGATAGCCTGAATTGAGTTTGTCCGAATGGTTTGAATTTGTGCATGTCGATCGACCGACTGGACGATTATTTGGACGACTGGTGCAACACTTGTCTATCACGATTATCACCTTGTCTACCGCAACTATCAGCCATCTTGCCGGATAACTGGCCGAACAACCGACCGGTTGACCGGCAAGCCAAAATTCGAGCTATTCGAACAAGATGAAATTCGAGCTAACAAACTGAGATTCATACAAGCCATTGCAAAGTGGCCTAAGCCCTTCCAAAAATCCTAAATTCAGGGTAGTTCAATTGATTTTTTTTTATTGTTCTGATGGGTTTGGTTTCTTCATGGGAATAATTCTGTGTTTTTTGAATTCTATTGTGTTAGATAATGTCTCAATGGGACCACATAATTAAATGTGGTGTTGTCATTTATAAGAAGCCTACAATTTAAGTGATTCACTTTAGTTAATAGGCTTAAGGGTATATGTGTTATGGACCTAATGTGTAGATACTAGTTGTTTAATTCCTATTTCTATGAGGGGCAGAAATAGAATTAAAACTAATAATGGTTAAAGTTGGTTTTCAGTTTTGAAACAATAAATAGACATTTATTGTTTCCTTTTGAACTTCCATAACGTTTCAGTTGAAAACCAATAAATAGAAATTAATACATATTGGTAACGTTTCAGTTTTGAAAACCAATTACAACCTTTAAAAGGTTATGGTCCCTATTCCTTCCCAGGTGGTAAAAAACACTGCCATGTTTTCTAAATCCTCTCAAGGAGAAACATAAGGCACCAAAGGGGAAAGGATTAGAAGGCAATAACATAATCAATAACAAAGAGCTTATTGATAATCACGCTTCCGTTTAACCGTTCGTCAATGGATTCAGGTATTTGATCTTTGAGCTTTGAGGTCAGGATCATTGATTGTATGTATCTGCTGCCATTTACTTAACGCTGACTAAACTGTGAATCTGTGTTTTTATATCATATAAAGTGGACTTAAGAATCAAGGTTCATTAGTCAGTTGAGCATTGACCTGCCATGTTAAGTAGAAACTTACAGTTTGTATGAGGTACCCATGTCATGGCACAAGGATATGGGTACAAGATTTGTGTTGAATGTATCATGTGCCAACTTTTTAAGAAGGTAGTTCATGTCTAAGAAGTATGGACACACACGTGACACAACACGGACACGTTGGCATGGAAATTTTAAAAAAATGTAGGTCACAACACGTGGAGGGAGGGGGTGCACACAAAATATATAATTTCATATATTATATAAGTATAATTGTTATAAGTCATATATGTGGATATTTAATTCAAAGGTAATAAGTTTTTTTTTAAAGGAATAGAAAAGTATAAATTTATGTTAATTTTTCTTTTATGACTGGATTCCAAGTTATTTTGGTTAAACTTGTAATGTATTTCATGTGTGTCCAAGCGATAGACACATATTTGTATGTGTGTTCGCCAAGTGTTAGGAAGTGTCCGATGAGTGTCATGTCATGTTGGTGTGCGACATGGTGGTTGACATGCCACACCACCTTCGTTAAAGTGTCGATGTTTCTTCTGCGTATGTGCAAGTCCAAAGAAGAGAGCAATATTTTCAGAATCTAATGATTCCTTTAGATGCTTGCTTAATCAACTTTGTGCTGGATTGAATATATATGTCATAGACCAACCATGTCCAGTGTAGGACAATGGACATATTATGTTTAGGACACATCATTTTATACCTAGAATACAAAATGAGGAATAATGAAAAATCAATAATTCAAGTGTTTCTTGAATGCTCTAGTTTGGACCGATATGACATATGGATACATACTAATACACAACGTGTGAACTCTAATTTATGTAGATGTGCATCAAAATTTTCAATGTAATATAATTTTTTGAGTTCATGCTTCTGGTTCAGTTGTATAATGCTCCAAGTAATGAGTACCAGACAAAGCTGGTATTGAAGCCTCTATCCTGTGATCGAAAATGGAAGTTCATATATGAGCCTTTACATCATGATGTGCGCCTTCTTTCCAAGAAGATCCCAATTACAAGGTTTCTAAATCTCCAGGTTTGATCACTCTCTCTCTCTCTCTCTCATCACGGACAATCGGACACATCGCTTAGTGCATGGCATGTATTATTTGTGGAGCAGGTAATATAATTTAGGGTTAATTACATTTTACCCCCCTCAACTTTAAAACCATAGATTTAGACACCCAAACTCTGAAATTTTGAACTATTGTATCAAGTTTGAGATCATGTAATCATGCAGGTTGGCATAGGCCACAGTTTTCAGTTGCACGCAACTGGTTGGAAATGGAAGCTTACTACTTGTTTGGGTGGAGATGGTGTATCTAGGATCAGGAATAAGACATCACTTGGCTTGTGTCCTGGTGTGGATTTCCGGTTTGGATGGAGAGCAAACTATGTTCTTCCAGAATTTACTGGGCAAGTTCCTTGATCTTCTTTTTCATTCAATAGAAAGCAAATTACTACAGATAAAAATCTGCTGATCTGATGGTATTCCAATGTAAACATCACAGACGATTTAATTTGTTTGGAGTGATGGGCAACTCTTACTTGACGGTGATTGAATTACTAGAAGTGGTGTTTTTGTTTGGTTTGTTGGTTTAGGGATAACTAAAAGTTCAAATTTTTTGGATTTTATAGGGCCGTGGGCACAGGTGAACCGTTGTTCAACATGAATTCAGGACGCCTGGAAGCATCACTTGATCGAATTGAGGCCATTTGGACTCATACATCATAAGGACTTGTCAAAGGACCAGGTGTGCTTATCAATTAATTCCTTTGAATTTCTTTGTTTATTTGCTTCTTTCCTTTTTGTTAGTACGTATGCTGATTTTATGTTTTTTGTTGCATATACTTTAATGAGCGCACCTATTTCTATTATTGTGGCAACATTTATGGATGAGTTGACTTGTTTTACATAACAAGTATTTTTGGACAAAGAATATATATATGTATATATACATATTTTTCTTCACCCTTTGCATCGAACTTCTTCCCTAAGAAGCACGGACACTTTTAAGAAGGTGGCGTATTCGTTGTGTCCATGTCAGACACAGACATTCGTTGGACACTTCCTGTCATGTGCGCTCTTCAAAACGTATCTTATTTTTTAAAATGTTTTTTAGATCCAGACACTCTTTGGAAGTCCATTGTTTAAACAAACGTGTCTATCGATTAGACATGCATGAAACTGATTATAAGTTTGAACTAAATAAATTAGGATACAATAATAAAAGAAAAAACAATGTAAATTTATGGAGTAATGTAAAAATCAATGTAAAAAACGGCATGTCTGTGTCTTGTGTTCGTGTCTTTGCATTGTAGCTTTTTCCAAAGCATATGGCTTTCTGGACATAGATAATATCTTATATATAGAGAAGGATTATATATATCATAAAATGCAGGACCACGTACGGGGATATATAGGAATCCAAAGTTGCCGAATCGCTCATGTTATACGATATTCTCAATTCTTTAGATAGGTGGAAAAAGTCGAATCTCTCATTTTAATTTGGCATTCACATTTTTCAACTGTACTTTTTAAACGTAAATTCATTTTTAGAAAAATATCAGATAATCGGAAAATAGGGGTGACCATTGGTTCAATGGTAAAACCTTGGCCTAATAATCTTGAGGTTATGAGTTCAAGTCACGGGCAACTACTTTGTACACTATGCCAAAGGTTAGGTGTGTACCCGATCTTTCTCCTCCCAAACACACATTAATGTGTACTAATTGGGCGTTGTTTTTTTATCAAATAATCGGAAAATGGGAAAATTGCAAATCAGTAGAAACTCTAAAATTAGTTGCACTGGGAAAAATTCTCACTTGCATCAAGAAACAGTTCACCATTTCCCATTTATTTGATGTTACCCCTTCTTTTTTACTTATTTTTCCTGCAGGAAGCAATGTATTTTTATCTTTAGGGTCTTTGATCATTTTAAAACTTTTGATTGTTCAAGTTTTATATTAATGCCACTATTCTTCTTACAAAACCTTTTATTTGGCATGTTGAGCAGGAATGTTCAAAAAATTCAGTGTCTTGAAAGCACAAGTGGAAGTATTTTCATTACCAGGGGTTGGTTTTTCCATTCTCATGCAGTGATCCTTTAAGATTTTACCTTGTAACCATTGATAGGGATCCACATGAACATATGATTGTAATTAAATTATTTCAGTTTTTGCAAAGATTGCAATTAAATTATATCAGTTTTTGCACTAAGAGCAGTTTATGAAGTTACCATGTTCATTTATATTTAACCCCAAACCCATGTTCCCAAATTGTTGAAAAGTGTATACATACCTATGTTCCCAAAAGTCTGGAATTACTTTTCCAAGTGTTTTTCGTTATTTTGTTTGGATTTTGAATTTGTGAATGGAACAAAAAATGAAAATAGAAAAGCCAGGAAAATAAAATGAAAAGAAATAAGCTATTTCCCCCCCTTTTTTGATTGGATTGGGAAAATAAGAAGAAAATTATTGGAAATTAAAAAGGGTAAAAATTACACTAACTACAATTGAGGTTTGGAACATGGGTTTGGGGTTAAATATAAATGAACATGGTAACTTCATAAACTGCTCTTAGTGCAAAAACTAATATAATTTAATTGCAATCTTTGCAAAAACTGAAATAATTTAATTACAATCATATGTTCATGTGGATCCCTATCAATGGTTACAAGGTAAAATCTTAAAGGATCACTGCATGAGAATGGAAAAACCAACCCCTGGTAATGAAAATACTTCCACTTGTGCTTTCAAGACACTGAATTTTTTGAACATTCCTGGAGAAAATAAATTTAGCCACACAAGTTTGATATAATTACGTTAAGCACTTAAGATGTTAATTCATAAGACACTTTATTAGTGTTCTTTTCATTTGTTAAGGGTATGGATAGAATAATGACATTGCCTAATATCTATATATATATATATATTAAAATGCATATTTACCTTATTTGTTCTTATTTTTCACATTATTAGTATTAGTTTCGATTGCTTTAACATTACTGAAAGAGAGATCGGTAAATAATTATAACAAAATTATAGGCCTTATTTATTATTATTATTATTTTTAAATTTCATGGATGATCGATGTAATTTACCCCCCAAAAAAGAAAAAAATTGAAATTCCTTTCCTAGGTTACTACCACCCAACTCGTCCAAACTCAACTCAACCCAGCCTCAAGTAGGCAGTCTCAATGCAATGGGCAGATGGATGCGGATCTAGCAATTTAATAAAGTCAAGTTTCGATTGGGTGACATACAAGTTTCAATCCGCGAGATCTGGCCTCATTGCATGTCATTAGGAATTCTTCATAAATATTGAGCATTGTACGTAATTTTTATCAACTGTTAGTATTGTAATTATGTATATCTCTTAAATTGGTATGCGATATGTATACAAAGTATGAAGACTTGTATGGATAAATTGATCTGTATCTAAAATATAATTAAGTAAGAAATGAATACATACTCGGTTGAAGAATTTAAATGATAGATGAATTTTTTTATAAATATAAATATTAATTTATAATTAGACTGTTGAGATCACAATCTTATCTTAAATAATAAACATGTCCTTTAAATATATAATATTACACAAATCTTTTTCTATCAACTTCCCACTTTAATTTTTCATAATCTATACCTTGAAATATAACTAAAGGTATGAAATTAATTGCACAATTATACAATTTTGTTTAATAATTCATTTCATAATACAAATTCATTGAACTCACTATGACATATTATTTGCATACTATTGGTGTAAGAATGTATTAATATCAATATGTAATATATTTTTATACATTAAGAATTGTTGAGTCTCGTTTCCTGTACTATGAATATCTTGTATGATGCAAAATATAACATTAGTTATTAGTATACAATTGTTCTACAATTGTTGTGAAAAAAAATAAATATAAAAAGTGTAATTATTATTGTGATATAGGTGTTTTGCAAAGTCTTAGTTTGTTATTGAAAGTATTTGTTGTAGACAATTATTTGTAGGGCAAATTACTGACACTCCTCTCAAGGTTTGACTAAAATACAGATTCCCCCCTGAGATTTGAAAAATTACAAATTACTCCCTAAGGTTTATATTTACATAACAATTTGTTATACAAATATAAATCTCAGGGGACAATTTGTTATGCAAATATAAACCTCAGGGGGCGGGATGTAATTTCTCAAACCTTAGGGGGGAATCCGTATTTTAGTCAAACCTCGAGGGGGTGTTGGTAATTTGCCCTTATTGTATGGCATGTATATATGTATTGAACATAAGTTGATAAGAGAACAATATACAATTCTGTAATTTTTTCCTAGTAAATATAACTATATTACTAAAGCGATACATCTTAGAAATTAAAGTATCCGATGGTAATATAGCATTACAAATTGACAATGTATGAATACAGTAAAAATATATAAATTTGCATTTATATATATATATATTTTTTGTATATATATATATTGACATATATACAATATTACAAAAGTAATATGTGAAATATTTTGTAACAATATAATACAAGTAACAACGAGAAGTTAATTATTCATAATTAAATAGTTGGTCATAATGTAGATGTTTAGTACTCCCTCCGTCCCAAAATATTAGTCCCTTATTCTATTTTTCATTGTCCCAAAATATTAGTCTATCTTCAAAAATCAAGTACAAAAATAATATAAATTTCCTATTTTGCCCTTCTTTTAAATTAATAAACAATATAAAAAGTACAATTATACATTGATATTCCCAAAAAATGTACTATCAAAAGGCTAATTTTGGAAAATCAACTTTTTTCAAATGCAATAATTGTACTACCAAAAAAAGTTGGATTCCCCAAAAGGGACCATTATTTTGGGACGGAGGGAGTATTATATTTTTGTTTGTGAATTATTTTTTAATTAGATTATTAAATTTACAGAAAAATTGAAAGAAATTTGTGAATAATTTGTGTAAAATTAGAGATTAGTGAAGAAAGATTTAAGAAAAAGAGAAGTTTATTCATTTTAATTTGAATTGGAATCAACCAAACATTTCCTCTTATCTAGAATCATCTATGCCTCACAGTGAGGTCTCTTTGACAACTTTATTTTTTTATTAAAATAATTTAAATAATTAAAAAATCATTAAACAGTCAAAAATCACTAAAAAAATTTAAATATCTCAAGAATGTATAATTCTTTATACAATTAAAAAAATTAATCCCATACACATTAATTATTTTTTATTTTATAAATAAAAAAAATACTAAAAAAATAAGGGAGATTAACCAATAAATCTTATGTTTTAAACTTGTAATCCATATAATCTCATATTTTTTCTTATAATCCATTTAGTCATTTTGAATGTGTAATGATTCATTTGCCCGCCATATTGGAGTGTCACATTTAGAAAAAGTATACTAAAGAGTTTTTTAGTGTTACATTATACCCATCACGTTAAAATATCACATTTGTAAAAAATACATTAAAGAGTTTTTAATTTTTTAAGAGTGTCACATCATACTCGCAACATTGGAATGTCACATGTCACATTTGGAAAAAGTACACTAAAAATTTATAATTTTGTTTAGAGTGTCATATCATACCCACTACATTGTTACGTTTGGAAAAAAATACACTAAGAAATTTTTAATTTTTTTAAAGTGTCACATCATACCCTTCACGTTGTCACGTTTGAGAAAAGTACACTAAGGAATTTTTAATATTTTTTAGAGTGCCACATCATACCCGCCACGTTATCACATTTGAAAAAAGTACACTAAGAAGTTTTTATTTTTTTTGAAATGTCATATCATACCCGTCACGTTATTACATTTAGGAAAAATACATTAATGAATTTTTAATTTTTTTAGAATATCATATCATTGGAGTGTCACATTAATGTTTACCACATTATAGTATCACATCATATTTATCACACTAATAAAATGGTATAGTTGTCTGCCAAAACACTACCAAAATAAAAAATAGGACCACACGGAAAGAAACTCTTTATTAATAAACCTTAACAGATCAATAAAAAAAAAGTTAGAACTGATTGAAGTATTTATTTATGAGATGAAATTTATTAGTAAATATCCCAAAAAAATAATCCCCAAAGAGGTATGAATAGGCTTATCTCAACTTTAATTGCGATGTAAATGACATTTAAAGCACAGGACCGAAAAAAAAGAGAGGCCTGAATGGGCTTATCTCAACTTTAATATTGATATATCTCTAACGAAGAGATAAACAGATCATGGTCTAGGGTTGGATTTTTCTCATGTTAGTCATTTTAATTTGGGTGACTGTTTAGGGTTAGTAGATGCATTTTGGGATTGATTTAAGTGATTCAAACCGTTCATTTTTTTAAACTCATTAAATAGAATATTTATGTAAAAAATCAAAATGATTGAATATCGATAGCAGTATGTTTGAATCAAATTTGTATTACAAAAAATAGATACTATTCTTGAAATTATATCTATCATCTATTTTTTAAAAACATATGATTCAAACATATAACTATTAATATCTAATCATCTTGATTTTTTATATAAATATTTTACTCAACGAGTTCTCAAAAATAAACTGTTCAGATCATTGAAATCAATTCCAAAATGAATTTGCCAAGTCTAAACGTTCTCTCAAATTAAGATGATGATTTAACAGAAGTTAAACCTGAAAAGAATTTAGTGTTTGAAAGTGAGTTTTTTAGTTGTATGAAAAAATGTGAATAACTGGTGAGTTCGATTTTTTTTTTTTTAAATGAGTTTTTGACATTTTTTAAAATCTTCTGTACTTTTTAGTTTAAAAACCAAGTTGCCAAATGATTTCTAACTCATAAAATGACAGATGGATTAATTTCACATTTCAATTTGTAATTGACAGGAAAAATGTTATATATCATTGTTTTTTTTTTTTTTTCTCTTTTCATATCACATCTTATATGAATGTTCATGATTGATTTTATTGTTTAAAAATAATTATTAAATAATTAATGAAAATAAATAATATTCTTATCATGTAATTTAATAATATAAAATGAAGGTGATATGTACAGGATATGTATAGGTAGGGATGTAATCCGTTCAGTACGATTGATATTTAGGTAAAAAAAATTATCAAATCGATAATGTCGGTTTTATTATTTAGAACAGCGATATAAACCACAACTCTCATCAAATCACACCGAACCGATTACGGTTTGGTTCGCGGTTTGATCGGTATAGGAACTTTTAAATTTGAGTCTCTTTAAATATAATCACTAATCTATATAAAAATATTAAATTAGTTATTTGTCCATCATTTTAAATATATCAAATCCATCAATTTAATAAATACTTTTCAATTTTTTGATTAACAAAAATAAAAACAAAAAAAAGTTAAAAAATACTAAGGTTTCAAGAATAATGAGTTAGAGTTTAGATTATATATAAGTTTACAAACTTAGGTTATAAAGATGATAAAGTTAATTAATTAAGGTTAATAATTTATTATACTTATTAATATTATTATATTATTAGATTATATATATATATTATAAATACAATATATGTTAAAGCAGTCGGTTTCGGTTTAGTTTGGTGCACAAAATGCTTGAACTGATACTAAACTTAAAATCGAAAAAAAATCAAATTTAAAAACCAAATAGACCAATTTTTATTATAAAAAAAAAAAGACCAAATATAATTAGTTTGATCTAATTTAATTAATTTGATTGATTTTTCTTACATCCTAATGTATAGGTAATCTGTTGAGAGAACGTTTTGTCAAGATATTCTTGACTGTTGTTAGAGAATTCAATGCTAATTGTGATTGTAGAAGGGTAACGTTAGACGTATAAAATTTTTTACCAAATAAATGACTAAATGTCTCATATGGGTATAGAGATTCGTTTGGTAAAAAAATTGGGGCCTATAACATTTTTTATTGTGAAAAAAATAATGTTAAAGATATAAAATTTTTTACTAAATAAATGACCGAATATCTTACACGGAGTCCATTAAATAACTTTTGCTGGTTTATTGAAGTAGGTGATGTTCATAAGGTTGTTTTTATCTCTTAAATCTAACGTCTTTTTCATAACGTTTATACTTGCAACTTTTTTTATTATTATTTATAAAAAAATTAAAAACAGTAAAGAAAAATATTTGATATTTATTTTTGTTTTAAAAAAAAGTCAAAAACCAATTAAAATTTAAACAGTAAGATGTTAGCATCACTTATTTAAGAAAAAAAGTTTCACTCTGTTAGATAAATTGATAGAGAGAGAAAGAGAGACTAATGTATATTGATATTAAGTGTATATTACAAAGGTTCAATTGAGCTCATTTATATAGGAGAGAACAATAAACATCATCATGAGGGAGACCATTATTTCAGCCGAAAGAAGAACCACTACCACACACACTAAGAACCACTAACTGTTTTGTTCACATAGCTATCGATATTCGATCAACGTGATTTTTTACAGTCATATAGTACTCGACGAGTTCTACACATTGAACGGTTCAGAATATCAAAACAGGACCCGTAGTGGGCTCCCACGGATCCAACAACATGATTCAGTCCGATCTTGGACTGGACCAAAGCCACTGCCTATTATTAGTATTGCATTTTATTGGAGGAGGATTCCCATTAATCACTGTTTTGAATTGAACGGAGTTGTTTCGGTCTGTGGAGTTCACCATAAGTTATATTTTGATAATTTAAATTATTTATTTTGTTGAGTATTTCATATATTTCATCCATAAAATAAAAAAAAAGGCTGATCCAATAACGGTAACTAGTTCAATTTATCGTATTTGTCATCAAAAAAATGTATGATTTATTTTTTTTTGTCGTCTAATTTTTTTGTGAAAAATGCTATAAATTGAAATAGTTACAGTTATTGGATCAATCTAATTTTTTGTATAAATAAAATACATGAAACATTTGACAAAATAAAAAATTTAAATTATCAAAATAAAACCTATAATGAGTCTCACGAGTCGAAACAATCTCGTTCAAGTCAAAAAGTGACCGGAGGACATCCTCCATTTTATTATACTTTTACTTTTAAGTTTTGCTATTTAAGGTATATTATAAACCTGAAGAGAACGCTTCCTAGGCAGAATCGATGGTTTTTCTTACGAACGCATTCTCTCTGAAAAAACTTGAAAACCCAAGTTCTAGATGCTCTTGCAGCCGCTCCAACTCAGCACCCCACTTCAATTTATAGCCAATTTAACACATATCTACAACAAACTAACCCGAGTTAATGTGATAAGCTTGTCCTCATCAAATTATCGAAGTCATTTCTATACAGTGGAGCTATAATTACATTGGAATCTTTTTAAGAAAGAAATCATCTTAGGGAAGGTGGTAATTAATGTTTTGAATGTGATTACAGCAATCACAAATTGGACCCATTCACAAATTTTCCGTTTCTGACAATTGAGTATCTGGCAAAAGGAAAATTTCACAGGTGTTGAACATGAAGGGAGGGTAAAGGAATCAAAATAACTCAAATGCTAACTACAATTGAGGTTTGGAACATGGGTTTGGGGTTAAATATAAGGGGTACTTACCAATTAGTCCTGTTAACTAGACTTATTTACCTACAGGTCCTAACTAATAAATTTAACACTATAAAAATAAGAGAGTGATAAATTTATCACTAAAAATTTATTCATAAAACAAAGAGACTGATAAATTTATCACTATAAAATTATTCATAAAAAAAAAAAGATTGATAAATTTATCTTTATCACTTAATAAAATATATCAAATAGGACTTAATGGGTAATAAGTCTCTAAAGTAGGACCTATTGGATAATAAGTCTCCAAAGTAGGACCTATTGGTAGTTTACCCGGGGTACTTACCAATTAGTCCTGTTAACTAGACTTATTTACCTACAGGTCCTAACTAATAAATTTAACAATATAAAAATAAGAGAGTGATAAATTTATCACTAAAAATTTATTCATAAAACTGATATAATTTAATTGCACATGACAGGAAGTGTCCAACGAATGTCTGTGTCTGACATGGACACAACGAATACGCCACCTTCTTAAAAGTGTCCGTGCTTCTTAGGGAAGAAGTTCGATGCAAAGGGTGAAGAAAAATATGTATATATACATATATATATTCTTTGTCCAAAAATACTTGTTATGTAAAACAAGTCAACTCATCCATAAATGTTGCCACAATAATAGAAATAGGTGCGCTCATTAAAGTATATGCAACAAAAAACATAAAATCAGCATACGTACTAACAAAAAGGAAAGAAAGCAAATAAACAAAGAAATTCAAAGGAATTAATTGATAAGCACACCTGGTCCTTTGACAAGTCCTTATGATGTATGAGTCCAAATGGCCTCAATTCGATCAAGTGATGCTTCCAGGCGTCCTGAATTCATGTTGAACAACGGTTCACCTGTGCCCACGGCCCTATAAAATCCAAAAAATTTGAACTTTTAGTTATCCCTAAACCAACAAACCAAACAAAAACACCACTTCTAGTAATTCAATCACCGTCAAGTAAGAGTTGCCCATCACTCCAAACAAATTAAATCGTTTGTGATGTTTACATTGGAATACCATCAGATCAGCAGATTTTTATCTGTAGTAATTTGCTTTCTATTGAATGAAAAAGAAGATCAAGGAACTTGCCCAGTAAATTCTGGAAGAACATAGTCTGCTCTCCATCCAAACCGGAAATCCACACCAGGACACAAGCCAAGTGATGTCTTATTCCTGATCCTAGATACACCATCTCCACCCAAACAAGTAGTAAGCTTCCATTTCCAACCAGTTGCATGCAACTGAAAACTGTGGCCTATGCCAACCTGCATGATTACATGATCTCAAACTTGATACAATAGTTCAAAATTTCAGAGTTTGGGTGTCTAAATTTATGGTTTTAAAGTTGAGGGGGGTAAAATGTAATTAACCCTAAATTATATTACCTGCTCCACAAATAATACATGCCATGCACTAAGCGATGTGTCCGACTGTCCGTGATGAGAGAGAGAGAGAGAGAGTGATCAAACCTGGAGATTTAGAAACCTTGTAATTGGGATCTTCTTGGAAAGAAGGCGCACATCATGATGTAAAGGCTCATATATGAACTTCCATTTTCGATCACAGGATAGAGGCTTCAATACCAGCTTTGTCTGGTACTCATTACTTGGAGCATTATACAACTGAACCAGAAGCATGAACTCAAAAAATTATATTACATTGAAAATTTTGATGCACATCTACATAAATTAGAGTTCACACGTTGTGTATTAGTATGTATCTATATGTCATATCGGTCCAAACTAGAGCATTCAAGAAACACTTGAATTATTGATTTTTCGTTATTCCTCATTTTGTATTCTAGGTATAAAATGATGTGCCCTAAACATAATATGTCCATTGTCCTACACTGGACATGGTTGGTCTATGACATATATATTCAATCCAGCACAAAGTTGATTATGCAAGCATCTAAAGGAATCATTAGATTCTGAAAATATTGCTCTCTTCTTTGGACTTGCACATACGCAGAAGAAACACCGACACTTTAACGAAGGTGGTGTGGCATGTCAACCACCATGTCGCACACCAACATGACATGACACTCATCGGACACTTCCTAACACTTGGCGAACACACATACAAATATGTGTCCATCGCTTGGACACACATGAAATACATTACAAGTTTAACCAAAATAACTTGGAATCCAGTCATAAAAGAAAAATTAACATAAATTTATACTTTTCTATTCCTTTAAAAAAAAACTTATTACCTTTGAATTAAATATCCACATATATGACTTATAACAATTATACTTATATAATATATGAAATTATATATTTTGTGTGCACCCCCTCCCTCCACGTGTTGTGACCTACATTTTTTTAAAATTTCCATGCCAACGTGTCCGTGTTGTGTCACGTGTGTGTCCATACTTCTTAGACATGAACTACCTTCTTAAAAAGTTGGCACATGATACATTCAACACAAATCTTGTACCCATATCCTTGTGCCATGACATGGGTACCTCATACAAACTGTAAGTTTCTACTTAACATGGCAGGTCAATGCTCAACTGACTAATGAACCTTGATTCTTAAGTCCACTTTATATGATATAAAAACACAGATTCACAGTTTAGTCAGCGTTAAGTAAATGGCAGCAGATACATACAATCAATGATCCTGACCTCAAAGCTCAAAGATCAAATATTTAAAATAAAAATAAAAATAAAAATAAAAGAATTGTATGATTCATAGGACCAGATGGACAAACTTTATGGTATTTTCTATGAAGACTGGAAGAATGGTCATGTTCATATAGCTAAGCGAACAAAAGCATTAATATCAGCACCGGCTTTATGAAAGAAAATCTTTGATATATCATAGAAACCTTTTCACAAACAAGATAGAAAGAGAAATCTTAACAAAGGCACCCATTCCTTTCATCCATATCTAGTTATGTACAAAATTCTTTCTTTTTCGACCGACAAGACAAGACATGACAAGAGGACCTGAGCCCCATTCATCAAAATTGATAAACCAACCGTTAGAATTCGACACTCTAGGATTGACAAAAATCCTTCATTTGGAATGGATATAAATTTCAAATCAAAAGAATTAAGATTAAGGCCTTGTTTGGGATAAATTAAAAAAGCTAAAAAGTCAAAAAGTTATTAAAAAAGTTAAAAAGTCTATACTATTCAAGGGAAGCTTGTGGGGAAAGCTTGTGGGGGAAGCTACTAGGACAAAATTATTATTTTGCCCTTTGAATTCAACTACTAAAAGTCAAAAAGTTATCCCAAATATACATCTTTTTTTTCTTTACTTTTTTAACCAAAAAGTCAAAAAGTGCATCTATATAGCATATACCAAACAACTACTAAATTCTATAGAAGTATAGGAGAGTTTGTTATTATAGGTGAATTGGTAAACTAAAAAGGAAGGTAGGTTATTAAATCTAAATGTCAGCTAATCTCCTTGAAAAATAAGTGTCAAATCCCTTCATTTCAAAACAAATTCCAAACACAACCTAAAATTTGTACATATTAGATTGGTTTCCTATTGCTGTCAGAAACAAGAATTCTCTTCATTGTCCACAAGCAGCCAATAAGCAAACAAAGCCTAAACAAAATAAGGACTCAAAAGGCAGTAAAAAGTTTGAATTTAGTACAAACAAATGAAGAATGAACAAAATAGAAATATACCTCCAAATTGAGACCAACCCGAAACCCCTCAATTTCTTTCCGGAACTTGAGAAACAACTCCGATGGAATTAAATCGATCTTGTACAGTTCATCCCACGATGTGGGTTCTTCACCATTCGAACCCGACTCCATTTTCAAGCAAACTGAACTCACACTACAAAGTTCCCAAGTGTTTTACTTCTTTTGGGTCATTCAAAATCATACCCAATTACCCAAATTTGGTACCAAAAACAAATCAAAGTTCAATTGTTCTAACAACTAAAGAATATATTGAGTTTGAAACCAAAATCAATTATAAGAACCAAAGACATGGTAAGTTCAAAGTTCATACCTTTCACACTAGACTGTGTATGTAAAGCTGAGTTGCAAAGATTAGAAACGACCTGTGTGATGAGAGGGCTTTGTTTCTATGGTGTTGGTCTGATTATGGACTCCATGAGAGGAGGGAAAAGAAGAGAGAGAGCACGCACTATTTGGGATTTTTTTGGAAGGGCTTGGGCCTCTCGGCAATGGCTCGCGTGAATAATGTCCAGCGTTACCGTGATGAGTAATGTTAGAGGGTATGAAAAAAATGTCATGAAAAATATTTTGAAGATTTTTTATTTTTTAATTTGTGTATGTTATTTTATTATATATGTAATTTTAAGGTGAAAAATTTTTTATGATTATTTTTATGACATTTTTTTTTATGATTCTTAACATTACTCGTTTGTGATTGGTGGAGTGCATGAAGTTCATGAATTTGTATTGATAATTAGAAAATGTGATTGGTGAATAAAATGGAGGTTGAATTTGTGTTTGTGATTAAAAAATATAAAAAATATGATAAATTATGATTAGTGAAGAGTATGATAATGTAGTGTTTATGGATTGACTTATAATTTTTTAATGAATACAGCTTCTATTTAATTTTAGGCATCGTTTGATTTGACGAAAAATGTTTTTGTTAAAAATATTTTATTGATTTTTTGTTAGTTAGTTGAATAAAAGGTAAGTAAATTATATTTTAATGAAAATATTTTTATATAATTCTTTTAAAAATGACTTATTTTTAAAAAATTTATAAGTTAATTTTTACAAAATTGACTTTCACTCATTACATTTTGGGGGATGCACCAATAAATCCCAAATTTGTATCTTGTAACCCATTTGGTCCTATGAATTTTCTTATGAACCGTTAGGTCCTATCCCAATGTTAATGATCATTAAACATCAAACATCATCAACATCAAAACAACAACATCATCATCAAAACAACATCAAACAACACAACATCATTATGAAAACAACATCAAACATCATCATCAAATCAACATCAAACATCACAACATCATCATCAAACAACATTAAACATCATCATCAAAACATCAACTACATCACCAACATCACTAAAAAAATATTATCAAAATTCAACAATATCATAAAAACACCATCAAACATCATCAACTACATCACCAACATCACTAAAAAAAAAATCATCAAACATCAAACAAAACCAACAACATCAAACATCAAACATCAACGCAACAACATCAAAAACATCAACAAAATTCCCTCATTTGCACTGCTTCTGTGTTGTTATCATTAGGGCTTCGGATCGTTTTTTAAAAATGTGAATACCCAGAACAACAACAAAAGAAACCACCCCAACCTCCCTCTAGCAATTGACCTCCAAGTTTAGAAAGAAAAAAGAGAAAAATTGCACTGAATATTCCAAACACGGTTTATGGAAACTTTGAATAGATCTACAGAAGTTAGTTTCAGAGACTCAGATGAATCCAAAAGCAATCTTGTGAAGAATCAAAAACACTATTCAATACATGATGCTATCAAATCATCTCTGAGCTGGTTTCTAGATCCAACAAAAAAATAAGTGCACACTGTTTTTTCTTCACATCAAAATGGATAATGACAAAGTTCTAAAACTCAGAACCCTCAACATCACTACTTCTCAAAAATCACAGAAACGAAGACCAGAACAGCTTAATCATCATAATCTCTCATTCTCTCTCTCTAAAATTCTCAAAAACACGAAATCAAACTCCACACCTGCAAAACCTAAAAAATAAAAATAAAAAAATTGAAGGGTTTGGTGGCCGATAGGCCGCGGTATCTCGCGGCAGCGGCTAGGGTTTGGTTACGCATTCGATCTCAGATTTCCGGAACCTGAAAAACTTTCAATTGAATTGATGCGGAGAGAGAAATTGAAGGGTTTGAATCATGGCGGCAGGGAAGGGAGGCGGTGACTTCGACGTGGTGGATCTACTTGGGTTTTTTCTTATCTACAAAAAATTGAAAATTGCATTTTTTTTCCCATAATAATTTGTTAATTTGTACTCTGTTCTGTGGATTCAGATCACTGATCATCCTTCTTCTCTAATGGCGGATTGAATGCTTTCTATTTGTATATGTTTTAAATCAAATCTTTTTAGATTGGAAATTTTCATCAGGAGATTGTAATTGTTTTGTTTTGTTTTGTTTGATTCGATCTGATTTGAACATCGCTGAAGAACATCATGATGTTGTTGATGTAGATGATGTTCATGTTAATATTTTTTTTTTTTTGGATGATGTTTTATTAATGTTTGATATTGTCTATTGGTGCAGTTAATGTTGCTAATGTAGCTAATGTTTTGATGATGTTAATGAGGTTGTTGATATTGCTGATGTTGTCATTAACATTAGGATAGGACCTAACGGTTCATAAGAAAATTCATAGGACTAAATGATTTAACTTTCTATCACATAGGATTTACTGGTAATTTTTTCTTACATTTTTAACATATTTAGCCTTTTTACAAATAAGTATCTTAACTCATTAAAAAGTCATAAATAACACTTTCATTGAATTAAAATTTCACTTTTAGGTAATAAATTTTTTTTGTTCCAAGTGTAAACCAAATGTCGAAAAACAAAAATAAAAATATTTCTTTGTGTAAAATCAATTAACAAGAAAAATATTTTTTATAAAATATTTTATTTCAAAACAAACAAAGCCCTAGTGTAAATTATACTTACCTACCATGAGGTTTAGCAAATTATAAAAATTTGGAGAAATTATAATTAAAAAAAAAAATAGAGTTTGATCATGTAACAAAATAAATTTTTAATTTTATCAATTTAAATCTTAATTTTTTATTTATTTTCAATCTAAATTATTTGTTTATTTTCGTTACGTAAAACTAACGAAAATAATAATATTTTAATCATTAAACTCAATGTAAGTGTACACAAAATGTCTAAAATACTTTTTATATATATTTTTCTTAACAAAAAATAGGATGATAATTTAAGTTGAAAATAAATCAAAAAATTTAAATTTAAATTGATAAAATTAAAAATTCAGAATTTATTTTATTATAATAATTAAAAAAATTCTATTGAGATTTCTGAATTTACCGCCGATGTACGAGGCGTCGGATTAACACAATTAACATAACTTGGTTATTTACCAATTTATTTTTATTTTAAAGTAAATGGTGAATTAGATTGACTTTTCTTTAGATTTAACAAAATTATAGACTTTTCGAAGATTATAAACGCTTTTACGCTGAAAGGATTGTTATTTGTTGTTTTCTTTTTTTATCAATTCTGCTAGGTCTATGGAAATTTTGCTCGTCCGAATCGACCGTATGAGCTGGATAGATTTGAGGGAGTGTTTGCTCTAGTTGTCTCAAATATATAAGTGTGCTTGGTTTGTGTTTGTAGAGTAGTTTTGAGATAAAAAAGTACAAAAACTTATTTGGTTTACTTTTTTCTAAATATTCTCTATAAAATAACTTTGGTTTTTTTTGTAGAGTAGTTTTTGAGATAAAAAATACAAAAATTTGTTTGGTATGTCAACTTAAAATTTTGCTAAATAACAATTTAGTTTTTACACTCCAATACATCTTCATTTTCATCTTCATTTTCAACCCTGTGGTTCATAGCTCTGTTCTTCAGAGCTATGAAGCTCTGAATCTAAGTTGACAGTTACTCAGAACAAAAACCAAAATGAAAATGAAGTGAAAATAAAATGTAGAGATTGCAAACATAAACACCATAAATAGCTATTTCTATTTCATACCATCAATCAAAAAATCAATTGAACTAAACAAACCCATTTAGCTCAATAAAATTCAAAAAACACAGAATTATTCCCATGAAGAAACCAAACCCATCAGAACAATAAAAAAAAATCAATTGAACTACCCTGAATTTAGGATTTTTGGAAGGGCTTAGGCCACTTTGCAATGGCTTGTATGAATCTCAGTTTGTTAGCTCGAATTTCATCTTGTTCGAATAGCTCAAATTTTGGCTTGCCGATCAACCGGTCGGTTGTTCGGCCAGTTATCTGACAAGAAGGCTGATAGCTGCAGTAGACAAGGTGATAATCGCGATAGACAAGTGTTGCACTAGTCGTCTAGAT
Organism: Camellia granthamiana; assembly: GCA_036172215.1. Classification (NCBI taxonomy): domain Eukaryota; kingdom Viridiplantae; phylum Streptophyta; class Magnoliopsida; order Ericales; family Theaceae; genus Camellia; species Camellia granthamiana. Next base: position 158,202,387 of record CM069906.1, read on the forward strand.
GGTCGTCCAGCCGGTCGACCGACACACACAAATTCGAACCATTCGAACAAACTCAATTCAGGCTATCAATTATTCATAACATTTTGTCTTTGTTTTTATTTTTTAATTGTAACAGTCAATCATTATACTTTCAATCAAGTCAAAACGTGATTATTTCATTAATTTAGAATTAAATTATTTGAAAAAATTATCATCTTTGTTAGGACCAAAAAATTTCTTTCTATTTTTTTACTTTATTTTCTTATTTTATTATATTTTCTAAATTCACTACCACTAATCACCTATTTTTTACCATTGTCCCATATTTTTCTTGCAGTTTCCATCCATTTTTTCTCCCAATCAATCGTCAATTGGTAGTGTCTAAAGGGAAAAGGGTGAGATTAGAATAGAAGATGTGATTAGTGATAGTCAATTTAGAAAGGGTAAATTATACTTAGACCTTTTGAGATTTGATTTTAATATGTATCATTTTTTGATGTTTAGAAAATTATGCTAACCCCCTGTCATTGTAATTGTTTAGACAAAATAATACATTGAACTCATGCATTCTCTCTTTTCTTATTTTACTTTACTTTACTTCCTCTCTTTTTTTCTTTTCTTTTTTTCTTCTTTATTTTACTTTTTTTTTAAAATATAATTCCCTTTGTTTTTCTATTAGGACTTGTTACCTTTTATATAAGTAAAGAGATTTGTGAAATGAGACTATTAACTACAAGGGTGAGAATGAAATTTTTAAAACGTCAAGAAATGTGATGTAATTAGACTAAATCTCAAAAGGTGTTAGTGTAATTTACCCATTTAGAAAATACAATAAAGAAAAAAATATAAATTAAGAAAAAAATAGAAAAAAAAAATTGTTTTCACTTTCAAAAATTTCTCTTGTGAGAGTCGTATAACAATTTTTTTTTTTTTTTATGTGATTTAATATCAAACTAACTGAAGAGTCGCATTATAATTTAATCAAAGTACAAAGTGTCGACTATAGTAATTAAATATAAGAGATCAAAGTAAAATTTGCCGTAAAGGGTACAGTTGTTTTTGTAGGGTGCTTCTATTTAGATTTTATTAATACTTTTTAAATAAATTACATTATTCGTCCTTGAAATATGTCTCTTATATTAATTTGATCCTTATCTTTTTAACTGTATTGTATTTGACACTAAACTTTACAATTAGTGTCAAATAAAAGTCGTCATCTTTTTCTCCCATGTGCAACACGTGATTAGTTTTTAGGGACAAGACGGAAATTTTAGAAATTAAATTAACATAAAAAAAGTCAAATTTCATTGATTAAATTAATACAAGGGATGAATTATCTTTATATTCACACTAATAAATATGTTGAGAGATTTAAAAATCTAATTAAAGAATGATTGTACTTACACCACTACTTTACATCTTTACATCATTTATATGAGTTTTTTTTTTTTTTTTTTTTTCAATTTTACCCATATGTAAAATTACACAAGGAGTCTCATGAATACTGGGTTTCTAGTAATGGAGTTGGAGCATATCAAATTCATCACCAAGCTTCAAATTCGACAGTGAGACCGAGTTTTCTTCCCATACTTCGGCTCAGAAGAAAATGGTCAGTTCCTTTTCTTCAACCCCTTTTTGTTATCTTTATAGATTGCTCAATTGACTGACTCTCTAACTTTTTTCTTGTAGCAAAGGACCCAAGCCAAGGCCATCAAAATTGTCGTCTTCTGTGACAACCATGTTCTGTATTAAGCTATTAATTCATTAATTATACATGTGATTGCGTACTTAATGTGATTTTGAATGCTAATTATGTGTTTTGTAAGAGTTTGGACTCCATATCTGTTCATCGTAAGAAAATCTGTTCTGAATTTGCTAAAATTTGAAATTGAAGGCCATAAAGGCGACAGAAATCGAAATTAATTACTTTATCGTGATTAGTGTAATTTTTAGAGTCTATTGTGAAATTTAATTAAAAATTGATTCAGATCAAATTAATTAGATTAAATTCAATTAACCTGAGCTCTAATTGCTTAACTTAAGCTTGATTAATTAATCAAACTAATTGAGCCTATATATATGATGTGAATATGTTTAAGATCATATTCTTGAGCTCAAAATATGAGAGAGAACTCTAAAGAGAGAAAGAGAGCTGAACATGAAGATTCTTGCTTGAAGCTTGAAGAATTGAAGAAGATAACTCAAGATTTTGCTAGAATTTGCGCCATTAAGGACTCTAGGTATGTAATTGAACCTTAATTTGTGAATTGAAGTCATATAGTTTGTGAATTCAAGAAGAACTTGTGATTGAGTGTAAGAAATGAACTATGATGAAGGAATTGGTGATAAATCATACATGCATGCATGAAATTACAATAAAATCTCATTCTTTAGCATGAATCATGTAATCTATATTGAATCAGAAGTTGTATCTAACATACATTCATGAATTAGCATGTTTTGAAGTCCAATTCTAAGAATTTAAGTATTGTAGAAGAAAAGTTTGAGAAATGTCTTACATGCATGAAGTTCAAATTTTGCATGGTATTAATTCATGGAATCCATGGTCATAAATTTGATTTCCTTGCATGGTTCCTAAGTTTTGAAGAAAATTTTTCATGAAAGTTCAAGTTGTATTCTCAAAAAGGCATGTTCATGATTTTAACATCAAATTAAAGAGTTTGGTTTTTGAATGACAATTGAGTTTTTGTTTCAAGGCCATGTGTTGCTATGAGGATAGATGTTCAAGTTCTAGGTCGGTTTTTAAGAGCTTTGGAGTTGAAATGCATATTATATGATTTTACAAAGTAATTGAAGGTTTTGATCTTTCAAATGGAAATTTGAGTTTTGTTTTTGTAATAACTTCGGCCTCCGATTAATGCTAAACCAAGATTATTTATGCCTAACAGTAATTTAGAAGGAATCCGAAATTAAATTGCATATGTATTGCATTATCTTTGTGTTTTTATCTGTTTGCCATAAAATGATCTGTTCATGTTTTGACTTTGAACTGCGAATTGAAAGCCTTATCGTTGACCAATTCAGAAATTGATTAATGTTTTATGCTAATTAGAATTTATGTGATTTTATGGTAAATTTAAGTGAAATTTGATTTGGTATAATTAAATTAGATTATATAATGCTAAATTACATTAGTTCAAGTTAATTACCTTATTGCCATTAGTGGGCCACTTCATGAAACCTTTGGAGACTTGATTCTATAACATATTGGATGCATCTCTTGTTCATCTTCTGGTGACCAAACCGAGAGAAAGAGAGTGTAGGAGAGAACAACTTGTTTTCAACTAAGATTTGGCTTGGAACTTAGGAGAATCGAAAAGGCCTTGCAAATTTGAGCTCCTAGACTTGAAATTCAAGGTTTAAGGTAGGAGATTCCCTTTTCAATTGTGAATTTAAAATTAATTCTTGCATGGTTCATGGAAGATTAGAGTTTAAAGTCATGGCTTAAAATGTTGAATTGAAGTCTATATCATGCATGCATGTCTACATTCTTGAATTATGAGGTTGTTCTCATAGAATCCTCACATGCATGTCCATATTTTTGTTATAGTCCATGAATTCATCCTATTCTTGAGCTTAATCTTGCTTTGGATCATGTTTTGGAGCATTAGAAGTCATGAGAATTCACGCATGTTACATTTAAGTTATGTTCTTTAAATTTTATTTGAAATTGTGTTTAATTGACTCACCTTTGGGCTTTGATTTTACAAATTGATCTTTGAAACATCTTATACTATGAGTTTACAAGTTTTTTCCAGAAAATGGGCCCAAAGGGTTGAGATTTGAGGTGTTGAATGCTTGGTTTGAGCTTGGGAAATCTGGAAATTTCAGAATTTGGCTTCCTCGCTCAAGCAAAGGATTCCACGCTCGAGCGACCATCGTTTGTTCAGAGCTTCGCTTGAGCGAATGAATGGTGGCTCAAGCGTAAATTGCAAGCTCTCAGGTTTTTGGTGCACGCAGACGCACGCTCGAGCGACGAAACCTACGCTCGAGCGAAAAGCTGTGTCTCACGCTCGAGCGAGCATCGAGCGTAAAATTTCAACAACCAGTACTTTTGCATTTTTACAAACCGCTCGAGCGAAGGAGTCTACGCTCGAGCAACCCTTCTGTTTTGACAAGCTCGCTCGAACGAAGAAAGCCTCGCTCGAACGAGACCCCTGTTTTTAGCAAGTTTTGAAAAATATTTTCCAAGACATCTTTGCATCCTCATTCCATCCTAAGCATTCCTAGGCCATGTTTAAGACTTTACAGTGATGATTTAAGGTTAGAAACACACTAAGAACCAATGACGTAAGTTTTATGCAATTAGAATGTGTGTTTCAAGTGTGTGTCCGTTATGTGTTATGTAGGTCACGTGTCTCATTCTGTCTGACTAATCTACTCCGTCTGTTTGTCTCAAGGCCAACTGTGAGTAATAACTTAGTAAAGTTATGTTCAAACTGTATCTACTTTCTATGTGATAAAACAAGATCTGTTTTCCGAAATGATATGTTCTGTACAATGAATGATTGTTCAATTTTTAATATATATTCGTGACACCCTTAGCATCATGTGATATCTATTAGCTGTTACCCGGTATTGGAGGTTTCTTTATGGAACTTATTTCTGTCTGCACTCTGTTACCCGTACCGGAGGCCCTGTCACGGGGGCTCAGCTTCTGTTCTGTTGCCTTGATCCGGGGGTTCCTTTACGGAACTGCTTACTTGTAAACCTCACGTGTTTGCCTCTGTTCTGTATCTGCTTCGTTATTGCTAATGGATGTATCACGTAAACTCAAGTATGACTTATTATTTCTGTATATGATCTGGACCAATTATGGGTTTGATACGAAACTGAATTATGATTTCTGAATCTGTACGGACTCATTCATTGAAACTCTTTTACTCTATTATTATTCACTGGGCTTTCGCTCACAGTTTATATTATGTATGTAGGTGAGCCGACACATGACTAGGGCCAGAGTTGACGGCCTTCTGTTTTGTTTTTGCCAGCCAACTGTTGTGCCTCCCGATGAGGTTCCGAACGAAGCCTAATGCCATGGCTGTTTTCGTATTCATGCTAGTCTTTGTGTATGCTCTGTAAAGTCAGGTCTTGGGAAGTACATTCTGTAAATACCTTGTAAATATTGCGTATCTGGACTGGCATGTTTAAGTATATATATAAGTTTTGAAATGTTCTGTCTCATGTACGTTATCACAGCTCATTGAACCTTATCTATTTTGTATTATTGCTTCCGCAGCCCCTTATTATTTGCTAATCTGTTCAGAGGCCTTTGGTAATCCACGGATTACTGGCCGGTTACGGTGCTAAACCTACAGGGGCGGGTTTGGGTCGTGACAGTTTTGAAATTATAATTTGTGTTTGATGTTAGAAACTTAGAATTCAAGTTGGTTTTAAGAGTGGGGCTTGATTGTAACAAGCCCGCGAGGGACCTCGCTACAGTTCGGACTCGATTTTGTTGCGGTTCTAAATCTGAACCAAAGAGTCCAACTCTGGCAAATCGTTTTAAAGAAAAACAGATTTTTTGAAAGAAGTGCCAAACATGGACTGCTTTGCCAGATAACAGAGTCGCCACCTAAATATTTTAAAATGGGAAATTTAGGAAACCCTGACTCGGTGCCAAAGGCCACGTGTCCGTCATTACCAAAGTTGGCTCGGGAACTTGGGTACGATTGGGGAAGGTCACATCGTGAGCACCCCCGCTCGCCCGGTCAAAGACCGGCCTCTACTAACCATGATATCTGTTTTTGAAAACTTTGTGCGTTCTTATTCCGGTTATTAGCCTAGATTACTATGTGATGCTCGCAGCAAACAAGTATAGACTGGGCCGTCTGAATTGGAACAAAACATTTCATGTTTGTTTGTTTGAAAATGGTGTGAAGGTGCTACCCGCAGGTAGGCTAAAATGCGGATTTGCCACTCTCGGGTGGGCTTAGAAAAACAGTGATGTTGCCACTATCTAGTGGGCTTAAAACAAACAGTCAATGAATTGTCCCAATTCAGATAACTCAACCTCCACCCACAGGCATTCAAGGCAGTTATATCACATAAGCAGTTAGCCTCATGGTAAGCATGCTATCATGGCAACACTCACACGCATGCAAGGATGCTAAAGCATAAAACTCACCGAGTACTCCTAGCCAAAACAAAAGCTGATTAGAAATCATGCATGATCCTAAATATGCTGAAATGCCTAATGCAACACATGCAAAGATGCAAACTATAGCAGGCTCGGCTATTCTAAACATGGTATATGAAATGCTACAGTTAGCATGTATTCAACTTGGAATTGAAATACAGATGCAGTTAGTATGATGCGCCGAGCCCGGTGCGTGCAAAACAGATGAATGAATGCAAACATGCTATCATATTGTATGCTAATTGAAATATGCCTTATATCTAACCATCCAAAGCGGATAAATAGAAGGGAGAAAGACGTGGGGTTGGAAGACATACATCACACTCACCCACCCTTATTACAATTTTGCCCTCGCGCAGAGGGTCCGAATAAATATACAGTCCGAATAATACAGTCCGAATAAATGTACAAATTCTAATTAATTGACAAATTAACTAAGAAAGCTGTAAACTGGCGCGCAGGCCAGGGGGCTGCCTTGCTATGATGAATAGTGTTTGCTGGACTGCCTCGGGCGGAAATCCACTGGAATGCCCCAATTAGCCTCTGTTTGCAGTATTTCTCGAAATGCGCGCCGGACTCCGAAAAGTTGTTGATCCTCGGTTTTGCTGCAACAGAGAGCAGGAAAAGGGCATAGCAATGTATTTTACAAATATATGCATGCCTCGATCCTCGTGCCACCAATCACGCATACCGATGCATGATGGCCGAGGAGCCGAATTGCACAACTCAATATCAGATGAATTCAGATGAATGCTACAACAAAAACCTAACTCCATCATGGGTAATCCGGAGTGTCGGTAACTGGGGAATTGAGACACACTCCGTCACTCGGAGTACGGAATGTACCTCGTTTCCCGTGCGATATGCATGATATGCATGAAATGCAACTAATATACAACCTAGCATGCTCAATGCTATGAAAATGAGATGAAAATGAGACGCCTCGAAAAGCGTGCACACGGGCACGCAAATCGAGGCGATGATATGAAATGCAAATCGGGTAAAACCGAAGTGCCTCGAAATGCGTGCACACGGGCACGCAAACCGAGGCGATGATATGAAGTGCAAATCGAATAAAACCGAAGTGCCTCGAAGTGCGTGCCCACGGGCACGCAAACCGAGGCGATGATATGAAGTGCAAATCGGATAAAATCGAAGTGCCTCGAAGTGCGTGCCCACGGGCACGCAAACCGAGGCGATGATATGAAATACAAATCGGGTAAAACCGAAGTGCCTCGAAATACGTGCACACGGGCACGTAAACCGAGACGATGATGAAATGGAATGAAATGGCATACGGAATGCCACGATGGGCTTACACCAACATGGGAGAGCCTCAGCTCACTCACATAGGAGGCCGTCGGATAAAAAGAGCTGCCTCGAAATGCGTGCACACGGACACACAAACCGAGGAATGGCCCGAAGGCATGAAATGGCATACGGAATGCGAATTGGGCTTACGCTAACATGAGAGGGCCTCAGCCCCACTCACATAAGCTGCCGTCAGATAAAAATGAAGTGCCTCGAAATGCGTGCACACGGGCACGCAAACAGAGGCAATGGCATACAAGCATGAAAATGCAAATTGGGCTTACGCCAACATGAGAGGGCCTCAACCACACTCACATAGGCTGCCGTCGGATAAAACGAGGCTGCCTCAAAATGCGCGCACACGGGCACGCAAATCGAGGCGAGGCTCTAAAGCACCAAAATGACATGCGAATGAGATGTGGCAAATGGTATAAGGAAGATGCAAAATTCAGCAACTAAAATAATGCAAAAACAGCCCCCAAATTATGATAAAATTGCAACCGATGCCCAAAATGCGATGAAATGCACCCGAAATGGCCTACAGCTATGCTATACATGCAAAATTGACATATGACAGCAAAAACAGTAGCAAGGAAACCCCAAAAATAGCATCTTTTCAGTACAAAACATGGCCAAATTATGATCACAAGTATGGCAACAATAGCTTGCAAAAATACGGAAAAAGAGAGGATTTACAAAGCAAGTGGTATCTACAATGCTCAAACCCAAAAAAAACAGTTCTACAACATTAGAGAGGGCCTAAAAATATGCATTTTTACAGAAGATGAGATCCCCAAATTCAGTGTGTAGATATACTATACATGGCATGCAAAATAGGCCTCAAGAGGGCTATAAAGAAAGGTACCAAATGGATGCACCAAACCAGCAAGGACCCTTAACAAAACTTGAATAATAGGCCAAAACAAGACACTTCCTAAGCCTGATGAAGGCCGAAAACAGAAGCTAAGATGGCCTAAACAAACATGCAAAGTTACGGAAAAAATGAAGGATTACAAAACAAGTACCAAAAGCATACATCAGATGGCTTAAGGCCCTTAACAAAACATGATGGGAAGTCTAAAATAAGGCACTCTCTAGGCCTGATGAAGGCCAAGAACAGAAGCATGATGGGCTTAAAAAGGCATGCAAAATGGGAGTGAAACAAGAATTCAAAGCAAGTGCATGATAGAGGAGGCAAACATGGTTGAGCCCTTCTTCAATGTTGAAGAGGGGCTCAAAATGAGCACAATATCAGTATGTTGCATGCTCCAATTCAGATCACAAATAGGCTAAAAATAGCATGCAATTTTACGGTAAAATGGAAGAATTTCAAAGGAAGTGCATGCTAGAATCACCAAACATGGTGGAGCCCTTATTCAATGTTGAAGAGGGGATCAAAATAAGCCTACTAACAGTTTATAGTATGCTCGAAATCAGACCACTCAAAAGCCAAACAAAGCATGCAATTTTATGGCCTAAAGAGTGGTATTGAAACAAGTGTATCATGGAGACACCAAATGAGGTTGAGCCCTTCTACAATGTTGTAGAGGGGCTCAAAATGAGCACAAAACCAGTAGGGGTCAGAGCCCAAAAACCAAAAGAAAATAGGGTAAAAAGTTGATGGAAAATTATGCTACAAAAAGGGATTTAGAGGCTTACCCTTGAAGATTCAAGTGTTGCTACCTCTTGGCTTGAATTTGTTGCTTCTTAGCCCTTGAAAATCACTCCTTTGCTGCTGGAAAGGTAATGGTGATGGTGAGGCTTAGGGTTGGTGAAGGATTGGCCTAGATGCTTGAAGTTTTTGAGATTTTTGGCTATGGAAATCAAGGATTTTGAAGAGAGACTCTTGAAGCAATTTTTTCTAACCTAGGCAAAGGGGCTGTCCAGCCCTTTAAATAAGGAAGAAAAGGTGTAAAAGGGGAGGGAGAAGCATCCAAGCTTTTCCTCCCAAAATATCCCCCGGATGGGGTGATATTTTGGAAAAAATATCCGGACAGCTAGAATGAGCTGGAAAGCAAGAAGCTGGTCGACCAGGTGGTTTTGCTGCAAGTGGCCAGCCAGCCACCCCTCATGGCCGGCCAGCCACCTCCCATGGCCGGCCAGCCACCTCCCATGGCCGGCCAGCCATCCCTTAAAAATGAAAAGTTGAATTAGTGGCCGACCACCATTTTTTGGTGTCCTCCCACGTGTGTAGAACAAGGCCCCAAGGTTGGAATTTGGCAACTCTGAAACAGGAGACACAACATTGCATTTGAAGGAGAGGCTCAAAAATGAAATTCACAATTACTGGCCGACCACCACTTTTTTGTGTCCTCCCATGTGTGTAGAACAAGGTTCCAAGGTCGGAAATTGGCAACATTGAAGCAGGATTCACAACATTGCATTTGAAGAAGAGGCTCAAAAATGAAAATAGGAATTGCTGGCCGACCATACATTTTTAGGGTCCTCCCATGTCCCCTGATCACAAATATGTAGCTTTGGTTGGAAGAAAATACCCCCAGGGTGTTCAACATTGGCCCGGAAGTGAGCAAAACAGGCGCCGGAGGAGCGAAACTGGTTATCTGGGATAATTGCTGGCCTCCCACCCCCCAGTGATCTTCCTGGTATTGAAACAGAGGTACCTGCCAAATTTGAACAAAAACTAATGAGAAATGAACGCTCGGAGTCAAAACCGAGCAATTCGGGATCCCAAAAATGGGCTGCAGGTGCCGGAAGCGGCATACAGTAGCGAAGTGGATATCTGCAACCCCAGTGTCCCTCGGAATGACAAAACAGAGGTTCCTGCCAAAAATCAGAGAAAACTGATGCAAAATGAATGCTCGGGGCCCAAACCGCGCGATTCGGGGTCCCGAAAACCGGCTACAGGCACCGATAGTGGCATACGGCCACGAAGTGGGTATCAGAGGCCCCAGTGTTCCTCAGAACTATAAAACAGAGGTGCATGCCGAAAACCGGAGAAAACGGATGCGAAATGAATGCTCGGGACCAAAACCGCGCAGTTTGGGGTCCCGAAAATGGGCTGTGAGCACCGAAAGTGGCGTTCGGCCACGAAGTGGGTATCAGAGGGCCCAGTGTCCCTCGAAATGATAAAACAGAGGCACTTGCCAAAAATCGGGGAAATCGGAGATGGTTGGGCGGTCCCGAACCGAGGCACACGACCTGACGGTCCCGAAAACCGGGAACCGGGCTCCGAAATGGGCAAAATGGCCTACGGCCACGAAAAGTAGCTCACGGCCACCGAGAGATAGTCTACGGGACCACTCCCTTCCCTCAGGAAAGAAAACAGAGAAAACCGAGCCTGGTTCGCAAACGGAGACAAGGTAGAGAAGAGGGTTCGGAAGTCCGGAGGCAGGGCGCACGGCCGCGACTCTGAGACTTCTGAACGAGCACAGTATGCAACATCACCGAGCGCTCAATCGGCGACGTCTGAGTCTTAAGGTCGGTCAAAAATGGGGTGTCTACATTGATATACATAAAAATGAAGTTTGTGTTTGAAAGGGTGAGCTTCAAAGTTAAATGCAATTTTCAAACAATTTCTACCCAAAACCGCACGTGCGGCGTGGAGCCCTGCACATATGGAAGACCTCCTCTGTTTTAGTTTTGCTACTATTTTAATTGCACATAGGATTGCACGTGCGATGACGGTTCCGCACGTGCGGCAAAGCAATATAGGAACGACTTCACGAACAAGTAATGAATGAACCGTTATGATTGCAATATGATTCTGAAATGAGAAACTGATTGTAAGAGTATCATTTATAACCCCTTTACAGAGTTGTTATTCACTAGGCTTTAAATCACTGTTTTATATACATATGTAGGTGATCAAGTGAAAGACTGGACTTAGTGGCGTCGACCTGAATTCTGTTTTTTGTCAAGCCAACTTTTGTGCCTCACTACGAGGTTCTAACCAGGTCAAGCTTCTAAGCTTCATGGGTGGTTTAGAATTCACCCTTTTGTATTTTGTGAACAAGTGTTATGAATGTTTTTAAGACTTATACTAAGACTAGCTTGCTATTGGGACTAAATCCCTAAGTTTGTTTATGTTTTTGTACTTAAACTTGACGTGAACTTATGTGTATATAAGTTTAATGTGTTGGACTCATGTGTATTTGTATACATCTAAAGGCTTGTTTTGTTCATTTAAATCTTCACAGCTCATTAGACATTATATTTTATTATTTATAAGCTTCCGTCAGTCCCTATTATTGTGTTACTATTAAGCAAGTCTTTAGTAATCTCGTATTACTGGCCAATCACTTCTCTAATCCCTTGGAGCAGCTGTTGGGTCGTGACATCTTCAAACCCAGAGGAGCTTGAGATTGAGATTGTAGAGGTGTTGTATGGCTTGATGACCCAATCGCAAGGCCCTTCGAAGAAAGAAATTGTTGGGAACAACAACAATTCAACCAAGTTTGATTCGAGAGAGGTGAACAAATCAAGTAACGATGCAAAATAGAGAGTTTTGTCTCCGATCTCAAACTCCACATTGACTGCACCTCAGTCATCGATTGTGTTCGATCTCAAACTCACATTTTTAGTTTATGGTTAGTTTTGGTAGTATAATTAATGTAATGAGAATCACATTATTTTTTAGTAATGTAATGAAATGAAAGGTGTAAAGAGATAAGGTAGTGATATAAGTAGAATCACTCGTAATTAAAAGCTCCAAGTAGAGTGCTTGCTCTGTTCCTAAACTGGACCTAGTCTTTTTCATAAAATGGCAGTGATACAAATAGATCCAATGAGGCTGGACCATGAAATTGAGGCCCATCATTTTCCTAGGAAGGTTCTTTAGTCTGGGAGGAAAATGGCCCGCCAACTCCGAACTTAAATCATTAAAATAAAATATAATAGAATTTTCATTTCATTAAAATATTTATTTTTATACATGGTCTATTAAAAGATGAGAAAGATCCATTGGATTAGAAAGAAATAAAAGACATACAATGAAAATAGTAGAAAGTGAAATAAAAAAAAAATGGAAAATAAAAAAATATACTTTCTTGTATGAATTTGATTATGATAAAAATTTTACAAAAAAAATAGAAATTCTAGTTATGAGTAACTATTTTATAATAAATTTAAATTTTTTGTATTTCTCTATTTTTTGCAAAAATTTAGAAGCTTAGTTACTATGTGTGGAAGGAAAAAATATTGGCCTAGGCCCAATTTGTATATTTCAAGCCCAAAAGAAAATGAAAGCCCAAAAAATACCTTGGGTCCAAAGAGGTATCAGTACAAATGAGACCCAAACTCAGGCGCGTGGGGACAATTATGGGGATAGACATCCTTCTAGAAGAAATATCTTTGAAATTAAGAGAAACGTTAGATCAGTCCTTAATTCGACGAACAAGAATGTATGGCAAGAATCACAGAGATATAGGCTGGATCTAATAGAAGGGAGAGCCATCCGATCAATTTCATTTAATGGTCATAAAAAATAATAAGTTGGCCGCTAACACCTGACATCATTCTAGCCGTGTAGCAATCTAACAATTGGTAATGAAGGCAAGTTGGCAACTAACCCAATTGGCCTCTAATGACGACAGAGTTCTTCGATCAAAGAAAGAATGAACGATCAAGATTGAAATCAAGCAATCATAAAAGGCGAAGCAAGAAAAGCACCAAGAACAAACGAAAGTAACCCAAAATATCCATTAAATACAGTCAATACATATATCCTCTAATGGCCGATCAATATATTGCCGTAATTATCAGAGGGTCTTTTTGATTTATTTAGGTCAAGGGTGATCACTAACTATTAGTTTTTCTTGCAGAAGTTAAGGAGATACGTCATTTCGCTTTTCCCTATAAAGATAATTTCACCTTCCACTCCATGTTATCATGAGTTGTATGAGAAAATTAACTTCTTTTTTTTTTTTTTTTTTTATAACTTTCACCACTTTATAGTAAATAAACTCATAAAATCTCTTCTTCTTTTTTTCTCTTCTTTTTTTTTTCCCATTTCCCTTGCTTTCTAACATTTCAACCTAACCAAATTCAGCTGTATTCCATCTATAGAACCAACCAAATAAGACATAGATGTAGTAATTTAAATGAAACTAATTCTTTTTATGAAGGATCCTATCGTCACGAAAAATGACAATATGTATGATAAGAATTGTTTTATGTAGTTGGTTTTGTCGTAAATTTTGTATAGACTTCTTGTTATGAAACAGTGATCCATATAGCTAATTTTGAGACAGTGAGAAGGTTAAAAATTCTTGGTTCGAGTCGATGAAGTGATTGCGATCCTTTCGTTGAAACTTAATTTACTAACCCCTAACATGCTATCAAATAACCAAAAAAAAAAAAAAAGACTTGTTATAAAATAAAAGGAAATAGTCATTTCATAAATAGATTAAGAAATGAACATTTTTTTCATTTTAATTTGAATTTGAATCAACTAAACATTTCCTCTTATCTAGAATCATCTATGCCACACAATGAGGTCTCTTTGACAACTTGATTTTTTGATTAAAATAATTTAAAAAATTAAAAAATCATTAAACAGTCAAAAGTCACTAAAAAAATTCAAACATCTCAATAATGTATAATTCTTTATACAATTAAAAAAATTAATCCCATACATATTAATTATTTTTTATTTTATAAAACAAAAAAAAATACTAAAAAAATAAAGGAAATTAACCAATAAGTCTCATGTTTTAAACTTGTAATCCATATAATCTTATATTTTTTCTTATAATCCATTTAGTCCTTTTGGATGTGTAATGATTCATTTGCCCACCATATTGGAGTGTCACATTTAGAAAATGTATACTAAACAGTTTTTTAGTGTTACATTATACCCATCACGTTAAAATGTCACATTTGTAAAAAATACATTAAAGAGTTTTAAAATTTTTAAGAGTGTCACATCATACTCGCGACATTGGAATGACACGTCACATTTGGAAAAAGTACACTAAAAAATTTATAATTTTGTTTAGAGTGTCATATCATACCCACCACGTTGTTACGTTTGAAAAAAGTACACTAAGGAATTTTTAATTTTTTTAGAGTGTCACATCATATCCTCTACGTTGTCACGTTTGAGAAAAGTACACTAAGAAATTTTTAATTTTTTTTAGAGTGCCACATCATACCCGCCACGTTATCACATTTGAAAAAAGTACACTAAGAAGTTTTTATTTTTTTTTTGGAGTGTCATATCATACTCGTCAAGTTATTACATTTAGGAAAAGTACATTAAGAAATTTTTAATTTTTTTAGAGTATCATATCGTTGGAGTGTCACGTTAATGCCTACCACATTAGAGTATCACATCATATTTATCACATTAATAAAATGGTATAATTGTCCACCAAAACATTACCAAAATAAAAAATAGGACCACACGGAAAGAAATTCTTTACTAATAGAACTTAACAGATCAATAGAAAAAAAAAGTTAAAACCGATTGAAGTACTTGTTTGTGAGATGAAATTTATTGGTAAATATTCCAAAAAAATAACCCCAAAAGAGGTATGAATAGGCTTATCTTAACTTTAATTGCGATGGAAATGACATTTAAAGCACAGGACCGAAAAAAGAGAGAGGCCTGAATGGGCTTATCTCAACTTTAATATTGATATATCTCTAACGAAGAGATAAACAGATTATGGTCTAGGGTTGGGTTTTTCTCATATTAGTCGTTTTGATTTGAGAGACTGTTTAAGGTTAGTAGATGCATTTTGGAATCGATTTAGGTGATTCAAATTGTTCACTTTTTTAGATTCATTAAATAAAATATTTATGTAAAAAATCAAAATGATTAAATATCGATAGCCGTATGTTTGAATCAAATTTGTATTACAAAAAATAGATATTATTCTTGAAATTATATTTATCATCCATTTTTTAAAAACATATGATTCAAACATATAGCTATTAATATCTAATCATCTTTATTTTTTGCATAAATATTTTACTCAACTAGTTCTAAAAAATATACTATTCAGATAATTGAAATCAATTCTAAAATGAATTTGCCAAGTCTAAACGTTCTCTCAAATTAAGATGATAATTTGAGAGAAGTTAAACCTGAAAAGAATTTAGTGTTTGAAAGTGAGCTTTTTAGTTGTATGAAAAAATGTGAATAACTGGTGAGTTCGATTTTTTTTTTTTTTTTAAATGAGTTTTTGACATTTTTTAAAATCTTTTGTACTTTTTAGTTTAAAAACCAAGTTGCCAAATGATCTCTAACTCATAAAATGACAGATGGATTAATTTCACATTTCAATTTGTAATTGACAGGAAAAATGTTATATATCATTGTTTTTTTTTTTTAATCTTTTCATATCACATCTTATATGAATGTTCATGATTGATTTTATTGTTTAAAAATAATTATTAAATAATTAATGAAAATAAATAATATTCTTATCATGTAATTTAATAATATAAAATGAAGGTGATATGTACAGGATATGTAAAGGTAAGGATGTAATCGGTTCAGTACGATTGATATTTAGGTAAAAAAAATTATCAAATCGATAATGTCGGTTTTATTATTTAAAACAGCGATATAAACCGCAACTCTCATCAAATCGCACCGAACCGATGACGATTTGGTTCGGTGTGGTTTGATCAGTATAGGAACTTTTAAATTTGAGTCACTTTAAATATAATCACTAATATATATAAAAATATTAAATTAGTTATTTGTCCACCATTTTAAACATATCAAATCCATCTATTTAATAAATACTTTTCAATTCCTAGATTAACAAAAATAAAAACAAAAAAAAGTTAAAAAATAGTAAGGTTTCAAGAATAATGAGTTAGAGTTTAGATTATATATAAGTTTACAAACTTAGGTTATAAAGATGATAAAGTTAATTAATTAAGGTTAATAATTTATTATACTTATTAATATTATTATGTTATTAGATTATATATATATATATATTATAAATACAATATATGTTAAAGCGGTCGGTTTCGGTTTAGTTTGGTGCACAAAGTACTTGAACCGATACTGAACTTAAAATAAAATAAAAAATCAAATTTAAAAACCAAATAGACCAATTTTTATTATAAAAAAAAAAACCAAATATAATTAGTTTGATCTAATTTAATGAATCTGATTGATTTTTTTTGATTTTCTTACATCCTTATGTATAGGTAATCTGTTGAGACAACGTTTTATCAAGACATTCTTGACTGTTGTTAGAGAATTCAATGCTAATTGTGAGTGTAGAAGGGTAACGTTAGAAATATAAAAAAATTTACTAAATGAATGACTAAATGTCTTATATGAGTATGGAGATTCATTTGGAAGAAAATTTGAGACCTATAACATTTTTTATTGTGAAAAGAGTAATGTTAGAGATATAAAATTTTCTACTAAATAAATGACCAAATATCTTAGGTGAGGGTGGAGTCCATTAAATAACTTTTGCTGGTTTATTGAAGTAGGTGATGTTCATAAGGTTGTTTTTATCTCTTAAATCTAGCGTCTTTTTCATAACGTTTATACTTACAACTTTTTCTTTTTCTTTTTTATAAAAAAATTAAAAACAGTAAAGAAAAACATTTGATATTTATTTTTGTTTTAAAAAAAAAGTCAAAAACCAATTAAAATTTAAACAGTAAGATGTTAGCATCACTTATTTAAGAAAAAAGTTTCACTCTTTCCTGATTCTTCCACCCCTCCCGCTAGTGGCGGAACTAGAAAATTAAATTAGAGGGAACACTTATTAATTATAATAATGAAAATTTTTATAAAAATATTTCACGCAAATTTTTATAATTGATTTCGAGAAATATCAAAAAAATAATGTTATTTATCACTAGTGTATCATGGACAATATTAAAAAAAATATGGATATAAATCTTAAAATAAATTATAGGGTAAATTACAAATACACCCCCTGAGGTTTGATTAAAATACGAATCGTCCATTGTGATTTTAAAAATTACATTCCACCTCCGGAGGTTTCTAATTCCATAATAAATCGCTCCTTTTATTAATAAATTATCAAGTCAATTAACAATTTTTAATAATATTAGAAATATGTTTCAATTAATAATTTAGGTAATTTTATTATTGTATAGAACAGCAATTATGAATTTCATTTTTTTAGTTAATTCTGTTAAATAAAAAAATACTAACAAAGAGGTATTTGTAATTTTTCAAACCACACAGGGCAATTTATAATTTAAGCAAACCTCATGAGGTGTATTTGTAATTTACCCTAAATTATATAATGATAAATTATTTTTTTATACAAAATTTGATTAAAAATTCAATATAATGGTAATACCACATCATCATTAATATGTAATATCACCAACTAATAGTAAATAAACACATAGAGAGTGAACCTCACATGTCAAATGTAACTAACAATCTAATAAATTATATATTTTTATAGCGAGATTACTTATATTTGCATGTCAATAATAATGACATCACCGTTACATTAAAAAATTCATTATTATTCTCATAATTTTTAAAATGTCATTGATATTTCACTCTAATAATATTTTTATAATATTTTTATTTAAAATAGTTTCTTTATATTTGTAAAAAAAAAAAAAATTCCCAAAATCCAAGGGAGGCACGTGACCCTCCGGTCCCCAAGTCCCTCCATCACTACCTCCAGCCATCATTCACCACCACCATTTATCGCTACCATAGCCACAACATTTGGCTATTCGCAACCATGACTACTATCGTCAATAACCTCATCAGATAATTACATCCAATCAACACCTCTCAAGGCTAACAACCACATTTGACTACCACCTTTTGTCAAAAATCTCCTCCAACCACCACCTTTGGCAGTCAACCACTATCTCTAATCTAGTAACTGATCCCTATTTTTAATTATCGACAACCATCTCTAGTCATTGACAACTATCAATTTTAGGAAAAGGAGTGGGAGCACTAATTAGTGCCACCACTAATGATGTGGCAGTGGGTCCCACCCACTGTCACAATGTTGTTGTGTCAATTTTTTTTTTTTTTAAAGGGGATGCCACATCATTAGTGGTTGTTTTAGAGCACCACTTTTAGTGGTCTCTAGCATTGCCCTTTATTTTATATAATTTGATTCTTTTAAAAAAATTAAGGACCTCATCAAATTAAAAATATATATATATACATATTCAATACAATGGTAATACTATCTCTTTGGTATCATCATCCAATAATGTACAAATAACATCTTGCCATTTCCGTTCTCATGTATATATGAAAATGGCCCTGTTTGGTAGACCTGTGGGAAAATGCTTATAGCTTATGCCCAAACAGCTTATAGCTTATAACTATGAACATCAGCTGATTTCTGACTTATAAATTAAGCATCTCCTGCCCCACTCAAAAAATAAGCTGATTTCTGACTTCCAAAAAGCTATAAGCTAAACCAAATACATCAAAATAGCTTAAATTAAACTGAAAGCTGAAATAAGCAGCTTTTAAACTGCACTAAACAGGCACAATGTAGTTATATTTTGAGAGTGGAGTTCAGCCTCTACATGTAAATTTTTATTTGGTAGGTAACACGACGTGTCAATAGTGAGATGGCATCATCGTGATACTAAAATTTTAATTTGTTTGGTAAACAATTATTAGAAATAGTTTTGATTTTTTTGATTTTTCATGTTATTGTTTCTTGGTGAAGTTTTTAAATATTTTAAACTGATTGTTTTTATTTTTTAGATTCAATTAATCTAGATATACTTTTTAAAAAAAAATAAGATATTTGTGAATTTTTTAAAAATATTTACTAAATATAAAAATTAGAAAAATTCAGTACATTTTTTACAAATATTTTATTTTATAAGTGCATCTAAAAAAAGACTAAATTAGAAACAAATAAATAAATCACTAAAGACAATAAAACATTAAAACAAAAAAACTTGAAAGCTATTTTTAAAAATTTAAAATCAAACAGAATAAATGTTGTTTAGTTTAAAAAAAATTGTTTTTAAAGTTTATAAAACTTAAACTTATGAAGTGACCCATCTATAAAAGTTTCCGGAGTTACCACTGCTTTCAGCCATCCTCTCATTGGCTACTCTTTTACTTATTTTTAAAATACGTTTATACCAAACATCTTTTTCATTATCATTTTTACAAAAAATAAAAAATACAATATAAATGGAGAAAATTAGTAAAGCATCACTCTTCAACTTTGTCTAGTACAAGAGGTCCAACATTTTTTTTAATTTTTTTTATTAGTTAAAGTCCCTCAATGAAATGAAAATTGAAATTTCTCTGTATCGGTATCGAAATTTCTTTGAGTCAGGCACAAATTTTTTTAAGTTGAATTTTCTCTGTGAAAATATTGAGGGACCCCAACTATTATGAAAATATTATATGTCCTTTATCTTATAAAATTTTAATATCAGAGATCTTAAAAAAAAATTCCATATAAATGTTACGCAACTAAGAATCCGTTTGGGAAATGAATATTTAGTGCATTTTTAGCTTTTTTTTTTGCTAGAATACATGAGGTGAAAAAACTGAAATGGCCAAAAAAACAAACAAAACAAAACAAAAGGTGGAAAACGTAAAAAGAATGGGAAAAAATATTCGACTTATTTGTATAATCTTTTAACTTTTTTATTGACTTTTTAATTATTCTAACTTATTGCTAAGCGGCCACTATTGATTTGCACCCCAATATGATTAGCATGGCCATATTAACCCTTCGTTTGGGAAGTGAGTTAACTTTTTTATTTTTTCATTTTTCGGCTATTTTAGCTTAAGCTAAAAAGTCTCATTTGAGATGGAATTTGACTTTTTTAATTTTTGTGAGAGAAAAAATAAAATAATTATGATTTGGATATGTTTGTCTTATTGACTTTTGAGTGATTTTACGTACACCACTACTTTATCTCTTTATACCGTCCATATGAGATTTTTTTTTTCCTTAAATTTTACCTATGTGCGAAATTACCTTTAAGGACAAAACACTAAAATTAAATATATTTTATTAGAGCAATGCTACATACCTCAAATTTGAGCTTGCCTCAAATGGCTCGAATTTCATTTCGCCAATCGTCCGGCAAAAAGGCTAGCAGTCGTGGTCGACAAGGTGACAACCGCAGTAAATAAATGTTTCACCCGATCATCCGACTGGTCGTCCGACCAGTCGACTGGTAAACACAAATTCGAGTCATTTGAGGCAGCTCAATTCGAGGCACCAAGAATTTCTCATTTTGTTATCTCCTTACACCCCGTGGTCTTCAATCCCTAATCCTCTTCTTTCTTTCTCAATTTTTCTTCTCTCTTACATATCTCTTTTCAAAAAGTGAGAATCATAGTATTTTGATCATAGAAGGAAGTAATGGATGAAGAAATGGTGGTGAAGAACCATCAAAAAAGTGAAATGGTGAATTTTTTTATTTGTTTTGTAGGCTTTTGTTTTGCTTTTCTAGACTATTCTTCGACTTTTGTTTAGTGTTTCGAAATCGAACAAAATAAAATAGTCTGGCATTATATTACCGAACAAAAAATATTTGTCTGTTGACCAACTACCGAATAAAAGATACATTTCCGGTTTCTTAAGGCCGATTTTTTTAAATTTGTTCGTCTACTCATTACCGTGTATTTCCAGTTTCATTTTTTTATATTTTTTATTTTTCTGTTTGGAATGATTATGCTTCTACTCATGACAACAATGCAAGTACTGCATTATTAGTAGACTTCAGACATGAATGCATTATAGACGAGGTTTGTTAAGTTTTTTTATGAATATGATTTTTTTATCTTTTATTTGTATTGAGTTTTATTAATAAGTAGACGTATAAATGTATTTATTATCTTTAGATTTTTAGTAGTCATCAAGAATTAATTAAATGGGCTTCTGACGTTGAGAAAAAGACTGGATTTGTCATTGTTATAAAGACATCAGATGCATGAGGTAATAGCAGAAAACCGAGACTTACACTTGAGCTACATTCGAATGTAGTGCGATACGTGCAACTATTTAGTTCACAAGAAAGGGTTAGTGATCTTGTATCTATCTTATCCTACTACTCGAACTTGGCCATGGATTTAATCAGTGGATGACTATGCTCGACATGGACCATTTGATAGTATCATACTACCGAGTCGTTCTTTATCATTTATCCATGTAACAGTCCTTGACATTTCTACCACTTAGATCAGTATCAATTACAACACCTAATCGAAGAGATATCTGCATAGGATTTGTAAATGAAAACTATTTCCTATAGTGTCACAACCCATACCTGACCCTATAGGTTTAGCATCGTAACCGGCCAGTAATCCTACGATTACCAAAGGCCTCTGAGCAGATTAACAAATTAAGGGGTTAACGGAAGCAAATAACAAAATATAATAGTCTATAGAGCTATGCAGACTTATATGAGACAAAAAATTTAAACTTATATTTACATATAATATGACGTCAGTCGTACATACAAAAGAAACATAAACTTGTCCCCAAAAAAAAAGGATAAAAAAAAAGAAGATAAAACTTAAAACTTGTTCATTAACTAAGTCACAACATTGTCCACAAAAACTTGATAGACAGACTTCGAAACCTCCTTGAAACGCGTACTAGTTGGCTGACACAAACGGATCTAGACTGGAAGTCTCAAGCCTGGTTATGCGCCTAATCACCTACATACATTATATAAATAATGAGTTAGAGCCCAGTGAATAACAACAAAGTAAAGGTTTTATGAACGATGTCCATAATAGATTCAAAAATCATAATTCAATTCAAAAATAGATTCACATACATATTCAAACTTGTAAACAGTCATGCGTGGCACGTCTATTAGCATTACTAAATCATATTGGTCATGAAGACCCATATACAAAGTAGATGGTCATTAAGACCCATTTCCACATAAGATGGTCATAAAGACCCACTTACAGATCATATAGTTGATTATGCATAATCAGTTCCATGAATAGAACCCACTTGAAACCCTGGTACCAGGTTACATATAACATATCACATGATACTAAGGATGCCACGATACATTTCAGAAATAGGACAATCAATCATCTATACAAAAAATATCATTTCGGAAAATAGAGTTTATCATTTCATTTCATTCAGAAATTACTTATAGTCCAACATAGCTTTACAGAGTTATTACTCACAAATAGCTCTAGAAGCATAGACAACGTAGACAGATACATATTGAAACACACACTCCGAATACACTTAACTTATTATATTTCTTTCTTAGTGTGTTTCTAATTGATATCCTTATTAATATGGCCTAAACCATGACTTAAGAATGCCTAAGATGGAATGAGGATGCAATTATGCACTTTAAAACATATGCAAAATTTTCGGAAAACATGACAGTTCGCTCAAGCACAATTTTGGTCACTCGAGCAGTTTGCAAAGTCTGTAAAAGTACTAGATGCTTTCATTTTACGCTCGAGCCAACTTTTGGTCTCTCGAGCCATATGCCTTAAAACGGTGAGTTCGCTCAAGCGAAGTTTTGGTTGCTTGAGCTAACTACTTCGACTGCAAAAGTATTGGGAGCATGCAAAGTATGCTCAAGTGAAGGAACAACCATCGCTCGAGCGAACCTTGCAAATTCTGGAATTTCCAGATTGTTGTTCCAAGTTCAAAACTCAATTTAAACACATCAAAGCTTATCCTTTTAGGCCAAAATGAAAGAAAACATTTAGAAAGTTGTAGAAAACCAAGAAATGAAGTTCAATTCATAAATTCAAAGCCCAAAAGCAAGTCAATTTTTCAAAACCAACTCAAAACTATGCTCTTCAACATGTGGTATGCACATGCATGTAATCATCCAAGTTCTTTACTTTGAAAACATAATCAATTAAAACAAAATGACATAGAACATGATGAATTCCCAAAACCAAGTTGAAATAATGACATGCATGAGAGAATTCTTGGAATGCAATTTCAAAACATGGTGAATTATGCATGCATAAATCATGCTCATTTTTTACATTCCTTAGCTCAAATCATACATTAATTCCTACGTTTTCTTGAATTCTCATAATTCCAAGTCAATTCTTCAATCTCCTACCAATTTGTTGCTCTCACTCCAATTCTCTCTCTTCCTCACATTTTGTTCTCAAAAGATGAAGGTTGATATGCAATCGTGAACTCTAAGTGGCTTTATATACCTTTGATTAACCTAACTTAATTAAGACTAATCAAAAATAAATATTTATTCTAATTATTTGATTCCTAATCAAATTCTAATTAAACTTACCATAAAATCTCAAAAATTCTAAATAACACATATACTTAGTCAATTTCGTATTCAGATGCCGATAAGGCCTTCAAGTAACAGAACAAAACAGAATTTTGAATAGATATTCCTGCAGCTAACAGATACGAACGCAAAACACATACAAAATACACAATTAACAGATAATTCTACTTAACCATCTTATTAATATTCTTAATTATAGATTAGTAGCTAATTATAGAGTAGGGTTGTTACATGCAGGTATAAGCTACCGAGCCTACTTAGGTCATTACCATGTCTTATTTTGTAATTCTACTTATTAATATCTTTGTTATAGGCTTATCTGCAATCTGGTCATCCAGTACCTCTGATTGTAAATAATTGGATTCGTTTTCATCACGCGTGTGTTAGTGGATGGGAGAAAGCATATACTACCCGTATTCATCAATTCCATACGCTTGTCAACCCTGATGTAGTAACTACTGAAACTATCGATGTAGACAAATTGTGATAATATGTTTGATTGATGAATGCAAACAATGAAAAATTTTATGGATGCTTTTATGGATATTCGTACACTTGACGTTTTTATGAATATATTTATGGATATTTCTTATATATGATTTTATAGATGCTTGTTTGATTTTTGGATGTTTTTATGGATGCTTGAAAGAAAAGTAAATCTTTCAATGTACAACGACAGGTGGCTAGACAAATCTATTATAGTTTGGCAACATGACACTAGAGTAAACTATATATAGCAATGTATCATTGAACAGGTACTTCATAAGTGACCCTAATTAATTTCTTGTTATCCTCCAATCGAACTACAGCATATTGTCGGGGAAAAAAGTTTGTTTGGTAATATGGCACTAGATTAATTCAAATTCATTAGCATTGTATTACCAAACAAGCCTATCACAAATTTAGAAATCTTTGTTTGGAAGAAAGTGGCTCTGTAATGTATAGCAACAAAATGCTAGAGAAATCTATTTTTTCCGGTAATATAACACCGGAGGAATGTAAATTGTTTAGCATTGTGTGACCAAACAGGCACTTCGCTGTGGGCTCCACTCACTGTCTTCCCTGCGTCTTTCCCTTGCTGTGTCTTTCTCTGTTCCCTTATTTTCCTTCCAAAAACTATTGGTGTAAAGAGATGAAAGGGTTTTAAAAAGTCTTACTTTAGAATTAGTTTTGGTAATATAATAGGTGTAATGTAAATTACGTTTTTTTTTTAGTGGTGTAATGAAATAGAGGGTGTAAAGAGATAAAATAGTGGTGTAAGTATAATCACTCTTGACTTTTTAACCTATTTTGTATTTTTGTAACTATTTTAGCCCAACCCATTATGCTAAACATAGCCTAAGTTGGCAATCTCTTGAATTTAATTTAGGAAGTGTTATTATTAGTATTGCATTTTATTGGAGGAGGATTCCCATTAATCACTGTTTTGAATTGAGCGGAATTGTTTCGGTCCGTGCATTTCACCATAAGTTTTATTTTGATAATTCAAATTATTCGTTTTGTTGAGTATTTCATGTATTTCATCTATAAAAAAAAAAAGGTTGATCCAATAACGGTAACTAGTTCAATTTATCGTATTTGTCATCAAAAAAATATATAGTTTTTTTTTTTTGTCGTCTAATTTTTTTGTGAAAAATGCTATAAATTGAAATAATTACAGTTATTCGATCGACCTAATTTTTTGTATAAATAAAATACATGAAACATCCGACAAAATAAAAAATTTAAATTATCAAAACATGACCTATAATGAGTCTCACAGGTCAAAACAATCCCGTACAGGTCAAAAAGTGACCGGAGGACATCCTCCTCCATTTTATTATACTTTTACTTTTTAAGTTTTGCTATTTAAGGTATATTATAAATAATGTGATGTCATGTATAGAGTTTGATTAAAAAACAAAATACAAAGTACGATTATAAATAAAGTGTGATGAATAACACTATCCTTCATTTTTTTATCATGTTTGGAGCGACTTCAATAACTTTTCATCTATCTTGTTATTACTAAAATTTGACATAACAAGCGCAAAAAAATTCACTCCCAACACATTGATGGCCAGCTTCTCGTGTTAGAAAATGAGTACCGATCAAGTTATTTTTCATTTTGTTTTACTCTTCTATGTTGTTTTTAGCATACTAATAACATGAGTGCACATACATCCCAAAAACCAAAAACAAGTGTGTACAGAGTAAGTAACAAATAATATAAGACAGGAAATTTTCTAAATTTTCACTTATATATAGTTCCCATAACATTTTAACTTAGTACATATAGTTTCCAAACATAGACATTCATTGCTTGCAAAACGGAAACAAAGGAGTATTGCTAATAGTACTGACACATCAACACCATATGAAAAAAAACATAACATTATAAACTAGTTAGAAGTGCAGGCGCCTGGCAGATTAGGCAGTGGTAGGTGGCGGCAGCAGTTGTGGCGGGGATGATGACCTACGGCGTTTCGGCACGAATTTGCGCATCCACACATGCTTCCCATTGATGGTAAACTTGACTTTTTCAACCCCATTGAGGATCAACTCAATGGAGCAAGGCAAATAGAACACAATTCGTGCAAAAAGAGACTGTTCACCGGGCTGCACTTCTTGCATATAGAGTGACTCAATGCAATCCCCGTAAATCCTAGTGAAGAACTCGCGGATCTCTCTCTCTGCCACTGGATAGCCCTTGGAGAATGTGACAAACATGGTCCTCTCATCTGGGTGCACCTCAAATGCTCTAGTCCCCGGTGGCTTGATCATCTCAACACCACCAAGCCTCAGGCGAACAAAGTCAGGTTGAACCAAGGATGGCACAAGCATTTTGGCAGCATTTTGCTCAATAGCTTGCTGCATCAGGTCAGTCAATGCCCTCGCACAAACATCACTTATCACCTTTGAAATACCCTGGATTGCAGTGACACGGTTTTCGTGGAAGTACTTGAGAGAGATCTCATTGTCCATTAGGTTTTGAGTTAGTGGGATGTGAATGGCTTCATAAAAGGACAGAAATGGATTGGCATTGAGGCAGTTGAGGCATGTTACTGCCTCGTCTGCTAGTTCATTTATCAGGAATTGGGTTAAGGACAAAATCTTACTGATGATGTTCTTGAAACTGGACCGCTCCAACCAGAGCCATAAGGCTATGATCCTCATGGATTCCAGAGGGTCGCGCCAGAGGTCTTTCGTGAGGATGGTGTACAGTCTTCTGTCCATTTCATGAAAAATCTTGAATTCCTCGGTGGAAATGACCATAGACAAGTCGTCCTCGAGGAGAAACATGATTTGTGAATGGAGTGGTGCCCCGGATGGAGAGAAATAGCCAAAAGGTTTCTGAAAAGCTGCTCACACAATGTAACATTCAAATAAAGAAAATAGATCAATTCTGC
This sequence comes from Camellia granthamiana, assembly GCA_036172215.1. Lineage (NCBI taxonomy): Eukaryota > Viridiplantae > Streptophyta > Magnoliopsida > Ericales > Theaceae > Camellia > Camellia granthamiana. Next base: position 158,229,429 of record CM069906.1, read on the forward strand.
TATGAACATAGAAATTGGACACAGAAGATACATGAATGAACAAGATTTTACAGAATTTGTTAGTGATATCTACTTTTAAAAATCTTATATGTCCATTTACATTTTGTGTCCGATTTTGTGATTGATTTCTGTGTTCATAGACTTAATTCAAGAAAATAGTCAATAGTTCTCAAAATCAAAAGAACAAACAATGAAAAAGGGTGACTTCCGGCATGGCCAAATAGTATCACGTGAGTAATAAAATCCGTAAAAAATGAAAAAAAAAGAAGAAGAAGAAGAAAAAGAGGGAAGATAAAGAAAAAGAAAAAAATCCCATCAAAATTTAGTAACTGCATCTAGCAAGAGTTTTTTTAGTGCTAGGCATGAGTGCCTTCAAGACTTCTATGTATCATATAGGCACAAAATCAGTGGGACAAAGACCCGACCTCAAAATTGTTGGGGGAAAGCAAATCTGGCTATGTGAGAGTAGCCATCTCACTCAACCCTCAAATCTGAAAGAGGGCTGCAAAAAAATTAGTCAAGAGCATCTATGGAGCCCCAAAAAATAACCAGAAGCCCCAAAAATTAACCAAAGCCTCATCATACTTTGAACTGATTTTTGCAGCCATGTATTTGTACTCACAGATCACAGACAACCATAAAAATGAGAAGATAAAATTTCAATGAACCGAGCAAAGAAGAAGATACCTGAAGAGAACACTTCCTAGGCAGAATCGATGGTTTTTCTTACGAACGCATTCTCTCTGAAAAAACTTGAAAACCCAAGTTCTAGATGCTCTTGCAGCCGCTCCAACTCAGCACCCCACTTCAATTTATAGCCAATTTAACACATATCTACAACAAACTAACCCGAGTTAATGTGATAAGCTTGTCCTCATCAAATTATCGAAGTCATTTCTATACAGTGAAGAGCCATAATTACATTGGAATCTTTTTAAGAAAGAAATCATCTTAGGGAAGGTGGTAATTAATGTTTTGAATGTGATTACAGCAATCACAAATTGGACCCATTCACAAATTTTCCGTTTCTGACAATTGAGTATCTGGCAAAAGGAAAATTTTACAGGTGTTGAACATGAAGGGAGGGTAAAGGAATCGAAATAACTCAAATGCTTATCTACAGACCGGCCTTTTTTTTATCTTTTTCCATTGCTTGGCTGATTATATCAAGTCAAGAGTTGTTGTAACGTAAAATCTTGGTTCAAAACTCTCTTTTCCCTCTAGTATGAAACTAAGCAGGACTAATTTGTTTCGGATTTAGAATACATGTCGTGAAATATACATCCAAGTTAAAAAGAAACATGTAATTACAGCTATCTAGTTTAAAATCTTGGTTCAAAACTCTCTTTTCCCTCTAGTATGAAACTAAGCAGGACTAATTTGTTTCGGATTTAGAATACATGTCGTGAAATATACATCCAAGTTAAAAAGAAACATGTAATTACAGCTATCTAGTTTGTATCCTGTTTTCATTCGACATAAATTTCACATTTCTCTAATATTTGACTCATTTAAGTCAGTTTCTATTTCACAGCATTGATTGGAAAGTAACCCAAATTAATTATGTACTTTCTACTCATCAGTTTAATTCATTTTCAGTCCACAGTCTCATTACAAGATTTCAAGATATAAAAATTTTGCAAACTAACATAACTACACATATCCTATGTTTCGCATTGATATAACTAAAAATATTTCTACTTTGTACTAACAATCTCTGCCAACTGTTTGGGATTAGTCTATGTATTTGTCGGCATTCAATCTGATGAATCTATTTTTGTTATTGGTAATCTTACTGCCAAATATATGGAATCCTAGTAACGGAACTTAGTACTAGGATAACATTTTTGTCGGCATTCAATCTGATGAATCTACTTTTGTTATGGGTAATCTTACTGCCAAATATATGGAATCCTAGTAACGGAACTCAGTACTAGGAAAACGTTTTCGTACGGGTAAAATGTTCAAAAAGTCCGTTATTATAAAAGCAATAGCTGTTGTCGGCATTCCATTTTTGTCACTTATGATATAAACGACAAAAAAAAGATGATAGACGTGTTGTGTACTTTTTTTTTTTTATTCTCGTGCATATTTTCCTACACCATCACAGCAGAGATTGCCAATGTGGCGACTCAAATAACGGCTAGAAATTTGAATGTATAACACAAATTAAACAAGTATGATATCTGAATGGTATTTCAAATTGTCCACTAATGGTATATGAAAAATTGAAGAGGATAGAACATAAACCTGAGCAAGAAATTGCTTAATTCTACATCATTAGTTTGTTGGACAAATACTAGTTATCAAGGTGATAATAGTCTGCAATCTACAAGAAGTATGCCTCATAAGCCAGGTATCATTTGATAACGTTTTCAATTTACAGGAAACAAATTTTATTTTTTTTCAAAATCAATTTCACTTCTTTAAAAACAAAAACAACATACGAAACAAGTTTTCACTTCCAATTTGGAATCCTAGTAACAGAACCTAGTACTGGGATAGCATTTCCAAAGTTTGTTATTATAAAAAGCGATAGTTGTTGTCGGCATTCAATTTTTGCCAATTATGATATAAACAACACTGAAACGATGATAGACGTGTGTTGTGTACTTTTCCTGATTCTCATGCATATTTTCCTACGTCATCACAGCAGAGATTGCCAACGTGGTGACTCATAACGGCTAGAAATTTGAATGTACAACACAAATTAAACAAGTATAACATCTGAATGGTTGAATTTCAGGCATTTTAGGTTGCAATCAATGGTGTTTTGAAAACAAGTGAAAGACACCTCTTTTACCATTTTTGTTTCCAAAAAGTTTGAAAATTTCGAAATCAATTCTACTTTTTTGAAAACAAAAACAATATACGGAAAAAGTTCCCATTTCCAATTTCCAAAAAATAAATAAATAAATAAAATTTGAAAATGAAAATATTTAGAATCCTAGGAATTGAATGTAGTACTAGGATAATGTTCCACAAGTTCATTACTATTAAAGGCTATAGTTGTTGTCTTTTTTTGGGTTCTCCTGAATATTTTCCTAAGTCATCTCAGCAGAGATTGCCAACATGGCAGCAACTCAAACGGCGGCTAAAAGTTTGAATGTACTAGACAAATTAAACAAGAATAGCATTATGAATTGCTCAATTCAAGGCATCTTAGGTTGCAATCAATGGCACTTCAAAATGTTTGCTTATTGTATGACAACATCAATTATCATGGAGCATAGTCAAGAGGATAGATCATTAACCTGAGCAAGAAATTGCAATCTTCAACAAGATTTCCTCATAAGCTAGGTCCAGTTTCACCTCACGAAGATTTTGAAATGTTTATGAATTGCTTTGGACCACTTAAAACTTTATCTCCCAAGTCACCGGTCTCACAAAAGTGAGCATAGCTAGCTGCATAATAGCCCCGGAAAAGGAGTCTACTACCAAGTACAGGTAGACATGATTTCTATGAAACCGGACTAAACCAGACCCCGTTTCTGCAATCACTGCTTCATGTTCAAGAATGATAAATGGCTGTGAAAAACTTAGTCCACCAGCATTACCAGACAACATGATTGACATGGAACTTGCCTACCAGGTAATCATCTGTTCTGAGCAACCATAAACAACCCTGGACAATAAGTTTCAGTATTACCAGTCTGCCAAACAGGATTTATATTGGCTAGTTGTCTCAGGATGGATTCTGTCTGACAGGCAGAAATAGGGGGCCACTGGAGCTATCTATGTCGTGTGCAAATTGAAAGGGGAAAGAAAACTCAAATGCCAACCCAGAAATTGAAAGAGTTGTGCCATGTAAAGCAGTTAAAAGATCACAGAGCCTATCACACATGTTGTAGTGTTGTGAGACGCTCACTTGACTAGTTTTGTCTAACTGGGTATGAGCCCGGCTTGTGACCCTGAAGCAATTATCCTTTTTTCATAGGGCTTTCAAGATAGTCTCTGAGCCTGGTAGAATCTTTGACCCACTAAGAATCTTTTAAATCAAGCTTCGCTACCACAAAGAAAGAAAGAAAGACTGTCTTCCTTCGAGGATTGTTGCTCATAAAGGGGTAGCCCAAATGGGCAATTTCGACTTATAAACTTTGGACAGTAACGTAACCACACTTGGCATCACTACAGTCAGGCTATCAAACACGGAATCAGAAATGAATTACAAGTCAAACCAACATAACCACACTTGAAATTACTACACGGAATCAGAAATGAATTACAAGTCAAACCAATCTGCAAATCGAGCAAAGTACTCCCTGTACACACTAGTCACCATGCCACAACCATCAAACCGATGTCTCATGTGAGAAAAAGATTCGAGGGCATAACCAGCATTGAGTACATTGTTTCGCCCCATCAGAGATCTACAGAGCAGTTCCAGAAAATGGGCAATCCACTGTTACATACATTCTAAAACCATTAAAATTACATAATCTGACAAGAAGCATGGGCAAGAACAATGCTGAAGATGACGGGATGAAATGGAAGAATGCATCAATGCTCATCATCCATGATAACCAAAAAAGCAATCCATCCATTATAAAGCTAAAGAAAAGAGGGGGTTATAACTATATTGCTGCCATTATATTCTGAAAATGTCGCGGCATTGTATGCTTAAACAACTAGTACAATGGGCAAAACAACAAGATCAAACCAGGAGAGAATGCATTCAAAGCACCCCAACACCATGAACATCTTCCAAACTTCATATTCACAGTTCTCCAAAGTAACTCAAGTTAGAATTTCACTGCAGTTTGTCCTTATCTCCATTGCTAATTACTAAGCCAGTGATACTGGGAGTAGCAGCGGCAGCACACTGCAGATCAGACAGAGAGAAAGATCGCCATGGAGAGAAAGTCCGTTCAGGGGGTGACAAGGATGATTCATTGTTGGGTGATTTTCTACCATGTGGATGGAGGGGAGGGCGACACGGAGTGGTTGACGATGAGTTCGAGTTGGAGCTTTCACTGTTGTTATTGCTCTCGTTGCTGTTCATAGTCATCGCCAGAGCCGAAGTACTTCTATTGGAGTTGGCAGGTCTCTTTGATATGCCACCACTGTTACCTCTCAGTGGAGAATTGCGATTCTTGTCAAAGAGAGTACTGTAAGCAAGCAAATTCTTCCGTTTCCTGGTGTAAGCATTTTCAGGCTTCACAATTTCTTTAAGGGAGGAACAAGAGACAGCATCCGCTAGACTGGTAAAAGACTTTGATTTGCCACAGTAGAATTTCGATATACCTCTCCTGAAAAGTTCCAACCATATCGTGAGAAACATTGGAAGAAAAAAAAAGCAACACAGAAGATAAATAATGAACATGTCATCTAAAACATGCTTAAATAGACATAGTACTACACTAGAAGATAACTAATTCAGCATTTTCAATACCTAATTTTTAGTAAACTTTATCTAAGCATAGATTTCAAACTTTATAGCGGAACGGTTGAAAGTTGATAATCAGACAACAAAAACTAAAAGCACCCCTCTACCCGTTTTCAGATAATTAGCCTTTTTAAAACTTATTTAAGCTAAGCTACACCGAACACTCTGGCATTCAAAAGAAAGACGTCATAAGCAATTCCAATAAATTTCACCAAAATAAGCCAAATATGCAAATCACTAGGCAAAACCATCAAACAAGAATACTCTTTCAAGTCTTAACCGAAGTGTAAAGGGAAAGTCAAATGGCTGCATGAGCAAAAGAGTCTCCTCACACTTTTCATCCTTTCTTGAAGCCACAAAGACAAAAGTTTGACAGCTGAGCAATTGTGTGGTTTTATTAGCTTTAGGATAAATCACATATTTTATATTAATAAATAAAATAAATATATATAAAATAAAAAATAAAATAAAAACCACTCAGATCAAGAATTGAAGTAGTTTCCTTTTCATAATCTTTCTCAGTAACCAATCAGTGATTAATTATACCTAAAATGTGATTTATTCAGCATTCCAAGTCTTTCCCCTAAAATTTACCTTCAAAAACCAGACAATAATCATATGATAAATATCTTCACTAGTTCATTAATTAATTACAAATGTTAATCATTTTCTACACAGCCAAACAAATCATCACAATACAGATCCAAAGCACCAAAATTTACAGAAACAGATGATAAAAATTGTAAGCCAATTGCAAAATTGATCAAAGAACCAAACAAACCCTATTAAAAAAAAAAAGAAAAAAAAAACCGCGAAAATGATACATACTTCATAGGCAAAACTTCCTCCAAAGCATCCAAACTATCCAAAGGTCCTTTAAACGAGCTCTGAACCTCACCATCGCCGGAATCAGCATCGCCGTCCGATTCACCTCCCGACGAATCACTATCCCTTCCGATCGACGACGAGCTACTCGAATCCCCAACCTCTTTCCCTCGCTCTAATTGCCGATCCCCGGCGAAGTTTCCGGCGACCGGTCTTCCGGACTCCGGCGACTCGTATACCGATCCACACGACATCATTCCATGGCGCAATCCTGACCGCTCGATCCGACTACTGCTTTCCAAGGCGATCGTCATCGGCTCAGTACATCGTCAACTCAAAAAACGCACATAAAAACAAAAACAATACAAGCATCAAGCTTTGTATATACAGAAGAGATATATAGATATAGAGAGAGAGAGAGAGAGAGAGAGAGAGGGGAGAGACTTATCTCGCAAAGATAAAAAGAGAATAAACTGAGGAAGACGAAGGTCTTATCCTCATCCATTAAAACTTAAAATATTGCAAATTGGATAAATAAACAAGATTATCTTCATCCCCCTTTTTTTTAAAATTTTAATATTTAGGAAGTTATTACCTGTATCGGGGTTCCACGGTTGTTAGGCCTCGTTTGGACAGGTTTGGTAAGGATTTGGATTGTATGTCCTTTTTTTTTTTTTTTTTTTTTCTATTTAGTAATAATTTTTTTTATGATTTTTATTATAACAAAACACCTTAAAAATATAGAGATATATATATTAGCATTCTAATTTAAAAATTAATGCAAATATTTCAAAATCTTTTTTTTTTAAATTTTAATTTAAACTTAGGCCTCATTTGACAACAGGCCGGTTTAGCCAAAAAATCAAAAAGTTATTAAAAATGCCAAAAAGCCAACAATCCATACTAAAAAGTCAAAGATTCTCTTTTCTCTCTACTTTTTGTACATCTTTTCATAAAAAGTCAAAAAATCATCCCAAACATACTAATTTTTTTTAATTCATATTTTAGTCAAATAGCCAAAAAATTACTAAATTAGTCTGTTCCCAAACGAGGCCTTAAGATTGGTTTGACAAATATTTTTTTAATAAAAAAAAAGTAATTGTTACAAAACTGATGTAATTACTAAATGTAATTAAAAAATATATCTTCAGTAAGAAAGTTGAACGAGAAAGTTTTTTTTTTTAATTAAAGTAATCAAAAAGTAACTATTTAAGGCCTTATGGAGTATTAAATTATCATAACGAGACATTACAGTGAAAAAAAAAATGACAAAAACATCATAATTCGCGTTACTTTTTAGGATAAACTATAATTCGCGTTACATTCTTCGTTCTCTTCAATTTTTTAATCACATAAGAAATGACTATTTTTATTAATTAATCATAAAGTTAATTTATAATTTTTTATGATGTTAGAGATACATTTTAGTAAATAATTTTGATAATTTTATTATTGTAGAAGAGAGTAGTTAGAAATTTTATTTTATTTGTTAATTTTGATAAATAAAAAATTTTGACAATGGAATGTTTATAATTTTCAAAACTACATGAAGTAATATGTATTTTAAACAAATTTTGGGGTGTATTTATAATTTACTCTTTATTTTTTTATTGTTTAATTTTCAGTAAATTTTTTTAAATTATTTTACTTTTTAAAGTGCATCTAATTTTTTTTTTTTTGAAAATTCACTAAAATTAAAACAGTTTAAAAAATAAATAATAATAAAACTAGTTTGAAGCAGTTGCTAAACAAGTAATAGGTCGTATTTGGTGAACATTAACCAAGTCTGGAAGTTACAACTTAACTGGTCTTTTTGTTTTTGGATTTTGTTAAGTGTCCTAAATACCTTACCTAATAAATTAAAAAATCATTATACATTTTATATAGTACAAATGCTCTAGCTTTAAAATCTTCAACTGTTTAACAAATGTATTTCATAAGTACTTGAACTCATGGCTCGGTTTGGCGAGCGGGTTTGGAGCTATTTTAGTCACAAAAAATAAAATAGACTATTTTGTTCACAACAAATAAAACATCACATCCAACCCATAATCATTACACTCTTCTCTTACAAAAAAAAGTCAAAAAAGCCAAAAAACCCTTCCCAAACTAAACTTTTTAGCCTAGGCTAAAATAGCTAAAAAAGCTAAAAAGCCAACCCACTTCCCAAACGGAGGCAATGTTCATTATGAATCATATTTTGATAATGATTTGAACTATTCATTTTATAAAATATTTTGTGTATATTACTCATAAAAAAATATTAAATTGATCTGATAATCATAACACATTTAATTTGTCACATTTGTTATTTTAAAAAAGGATAGTCTATTTTAAAACTTACACATGTCGTCTAATATATTTATTAATTTATTTGACAAACACAATAAATTAAAGAATGATCAATTTGTTTTTATTTTTTTAATTTTTATGAATGATATATATATTAGGGGTGTTCGCACTTCGGATTTAGACGGTTTGCTGATCGGTTTGGACCTGCCTGCATCTATGCAGTTTGAAAAAAAGCCAATCCGCAACCCGCAAACATGCCATATTTCAAACCGCATCCGCCCGCATTGTATTTGCGAAACCGTCCATTTGTATGCGGGTTGGGCAGGTTGGGCGGTTTTTACGAATCGGATAAACCGTTGCCCAACCCTAATATATACAAAAGGTTTTACACCATAAACAATAAGGCATTCAATCCATAAATTTAATTTTTGATTTTATTTGCCCATAGATCCACACTTTAAAATATTTTATCTATAAGGACAAGTTCTTATAAAATAACCAAACTATCTACGAATATATATGTATATATATATATTTCACCAACCAAATCCTAATCAAATGCCCCTCTCTCTCTCTCTCTCTCTCTCTCCCCGCAGTTCCTCTCTCATTTCTCTCTCACGGACGTGTTTCAATCTCGACATCTTCGTTCCTAAGTCGACGAACGTGAGACAACCATTCTCTCTCCTCATCGTTATAAATTGCAATGAGATTTCTAACTTCGAAGCTCAACCTGAGTGAAGTAGTTTTGGAGCCATTGATCTGGATCAACAAGGCTACCAACGTAGCCCTATGAATTCACCACTTCACGCCGATACGATCTGGCACTTCTCATTCCGGACACCCACATCGATCTGATCTGATCTCTTTGACCGCTGATCGACGGAGAGAAACTCATAGAAATTGTCAGAGTCTCGATCGCCGTATCTGGAATTAGGAATGGCAACGGGGCGGGGCGAGGCCGGGGACTACCCTCCCCGTCCCCGATCCCCGAAAGCGATAAATTCCCCGTCCCTGCCCCCGATCCCCTGCGGGGAGCCTATCGCCCCCCCACCCCTGCCCCCGCCCCCGCCCCTGATCGAGGATCGGGTTTCCCCGACCCCGAAGTATCCCCGACCCCTTTTTTTTTTTTAAACAATCTTCATGAAGAAATCTGAAAATTGAAGAAAAAAAAAATTAAACAATCTGAAATTTGAAATTAAACAATCTTCATCTACAATCTTCATGAACATTAACAAAAAAAAATTAATTTGTTCTCATCATCAACATCAGCAATCATAATGAACAACAATCATCAACTTAAAAATAAAAAAAAAAATCTGAGTAAAAAAATCTGAAATCAACAACGCAGCGATCTACTGAAAGAGAGAGAGGGAAGAGAGAAACCAGCGATCTACTGTACGCCGCCTCCGACGCCACCTGCTTCCCCCTGTACACAATCGGTGACTGCGAGACCGCACCGGAGACTGCGACACAGTCCCTTCTTTACCGCTGCTGCTCGATCTCTGTTTGAACATCTGAGTTTGCAGATCTGAGAGATCGCCGAATGAGAGATATGTGAGTTTGCAGATCTGAGTTCAACGGTGATGGAAGGCGAGAGACGAGGGCAACGGAGGAGAGGGAGAGGAGGACAGCTGAGAGAGGGAGATCGGCGCCGGCAGTGAAGGAGAGGAGGACAGCAACGGAGGTGGGAGGAGGACAGTGACGAAGGTGGGAGGAGGACAGCGACGGAAGTGGGAGGAGGACAGCAACGGAGGTGGGAGGCTTTTAGAGAGAGAGAGATATGAGACGCCGTGTGAGGCTGTGTGAGTGAATTGGGTTTGTTTTTTGGGTTTGGTTTATACATGTATATATAAAGGGGTATGATAGTAATATCACTTTGGGGGAGATACGGGGACGGGGCCGAGCCGGGCCCGGGGCTGTGAATGTTATCCCCGTCCCCGGCCCGAAATAGTTCGGGGATTTAATTTCAAATACCATCCCCGTCCCCACGGGAGTATTTTTCGGGGAAAAACCATTTTGATCGGGGTCGGGGGGTCGGGTCCCCGTCGGGCCGAGTTCAAATTGCCATCCCTATCTGGAATTGTCGCATATTCGGATTGTCAATGCTTCCTTCAACAACATGTATACATACATATATAAATCGTTATACAGATACACATACAAAATCGAATTTATGAGTAACAGATCAGCGATATTTTATTTTATTTTGCTGTTGATTGTTGTGTGTGTATTAGTGGTGTTTTTTTCATTGTTAATTGTTGATAATTCTGTCTTAGTTAAATAGGCGTTGTTTTGTTCTAGATATATGATTTGCACCCAGTAGATAGGTTTGAGAAGACTATTCTAATTGTAAAGAAGGTGTTCAATGAAATACGTGATAGAGGGATAGTATCATAACCCAAACCCGCCCCTATAGGTTTAGCATCATAACCGGCCAGTAATCCTTAAATTACCAAAGGCCTCTGAATAGAATAACTTATAATTAGGGGCAACGGAAGCAAATAAAGAAACATACATAGTTCATTGAGCTGTGTAGAGATACATGAGACAGAAAACTTCAAAACAAACTTATATATATATATATATATGTATGTGTGTGTGTGTGTGTGTGTGTGTGTGTGTGACGTCATAAATACATTAGTCATACGTCGCCCATTTTCACAAATAAAGCCAAAAGGAGACTTAGCCCAATGTGCATATAAGCAAAATAAAACAAAAACATCTGCAGCAAAGTTACAAAACTTGACATCCCAAAAAGGAACCTCCCCGAGAGGCACGGTGGCTGGCTGACTCTAACCTTTCCAGGCAACAACTTAGGTCTGGTCGAGCACTTGCTCACCTAAGTACATAATATAAATAGTGAATGAAAGTCTAGTGAATAATAGCAGAATAAAGGGTTTTGATGAATGATGATGTCCATAACATAATCAGAAATCAGAGTTCATATCAGAAACAGATTTATATTCATATTCTTGTTCAAGTCAATAACAGAAATCAAAATACATACTTAATCTTACATCCGTTAGCGCTAATAGATCACATACGAGACATCAAAGATCATACTTGTCAGTTCCATAAAGGAACCTCCGGCCGGGTACGAATAACTTGTCAGTTCCATAAAGGAACCTCCAGACCGGGTGTGGATAGCTTATCAGTTCCTTAAAGGAACCTCCGGCTGGGTATAGATAACATGTTAGTTCCATAAAGGAACCTCCAGACCGGGAACAGATAACTTACTTGAGCCTCGAATACTTATTAGAATTTGGACAATCATTCATTGTACATAACATAACATTTCAAAAATAGATCTTATTTCATCATACAGAAAATAATTAAAGTTGAACATATCTTTACTAAGTTATTACTCACAGTTGGGTCCAAAGCAAACAGACAGAATAGGCAAATCAGATGTCTATTATTGTTGTTGTTGTTGTTGTTGTTATTATCATTGTTGTGGTAGATTTGGATCTATGGAAAAAGCCACCGATTTTCAGATCTATATTTTTTTTAGTTATTTATTTATTTATTTATTTTGGTTTTTGTTTTTGTTATTAAAACAAATTGAAACAGATAGGGGAAGAGAGAGAATAGATAGGATTTTTTTTTTTTTTTTTTTTTTGTGGAACAAAGAGGGTTTACAAATAGGAGTTGGTTTAGCTATATATTTCAACATATAGGATTTAGTTTGGCTTGATATTTCAACAGATAGAAAATAAATAAATGTACAGATATAATTAATTCAGGAAAAAATTAAACAGATAATAAAATTTAAACACATATTTGAACATATTCTAGGAAAAAATTGAATAAATAGTAACAAAATTAAACAAAAAAAAAATTAAATAGATAGTCAAAAAATTCAACAAATAGTCAAAAAATAAAAATAAAATTCAACAGATAGAATTTTAACAAATAAAATTTAGGGGGAAAAATCAGCAGATAATAAAATTTTGATAGATATTTGAACAGATAAGGGAAAAAAATTAAACAGATAGCTAAAAAAATTAAACAGATAAAAAATATTGAACAGATGGTCAAAAAAATTTGAACAGATAGGAAATAATTTGAATAGATAGATATAAATTTGAATAGTCAAAAAAGTCAACAGATAAATTAAGGGATAGAAATAGAAATAAAATTTTCTTCAAAATAATAAAAATGTGAACCTCTCACTAATAAAAAATATTCACTGAATCTAATGTCTTATACCCTCGTTAGATTAGACTTTTCAACGATCATCTCTAAAGAATTCGAATCATTAAAGAAGAACCGGTGATAGGTGATAAATCGTAAAGGATTGAATAACACCCTCAAGTCTAGATTTTAAATTAGAGAGAAATTGTTTCCTTAGGGGCACTTACCAATCAGTACTATTAAGTAGACTTACTTACCTATAGGTTCTAACTGATAAACTTATCACTACAAAAATAAGAAACTGATAAATTTATCAATATAAATTTATTCATAAAAATAAGAGACCAATAAATTTATCAATAAAATTTAATAGGTAATAAGTTTCAAAAGTAGGACCTATTAATAATTTTTTCATTAAAATATACCTCACGCATTTTATTTTCATATAATTTTTTTTTCCAACAATTAAAATCTACAATTTATAAATAGTCACATTCTAGAGTCTTCCGTTGATTTTTCTCACCTCCGTTGATGGTGGAGGTCTCCATTTTTCGAATGTAGGATCAACTTTTTGACTATCGAAACAACCCCTTAGAGTGATAAGTTGTCACTCTCTTGTGATAATAATGTGATGGCGAGGGGCATTTGCAACGTGTTTTAGATCTGGTGAGGTGGTCATGTCAGAAACTGACACGTACGCAGATTTTATTTTTTTTAAATATTCAATGGCTGTGATAATAAGAGGAAAAATTACTTGGTCAATTCTTTAAATTTGACACTAATCCTATTTTCTTTTTAAAATATTGATGTAAAAACAATATTTTTTTATTATATAAATTAATATTAGTAATCTGAAGCTACACATACTTCTAAATTTATGAAATAACTTCTTCATAATAAAAGTGAAGTATTATATGAATTTAAAGTTTTAAAATGTTTATTGGAATTCAAATCTCCAGAAAATTAATATGATTTTCATTATTATTATTATTGTTATTAGATTAAATTACACTAGCCTCCTTGAAAGTTTAAAGAAAATACAAAAAGTGTCACAGTTTTAATAAAATTAATTAGTTGGTGTAACTTGGGATCGAAAGATGCGCGCTCTGTAAGTCTCAGGTTCAACTTTCGTTAAGAGTAATTCGCTCATTGGAGTCACGCCAGTAGACTCTGCTTGAGTTTACCCGATCTACGTAGAAGGGATACTTTGCATGCGTTCTAGAATTACTCGAAATGTCCGTAAACTAGATCAGACATCTGGTCATCAAATATATCTCTATATATATATAACACTTAACCTCTTTTTTGTCAATAATTTGTTAGCTATATGAATAAAAAAAGATGCTATCATTTTTTTTACACAAAATATATATTTTACTTGTTTATTTTTATATTTTCATACCATCTAGATTAGTTTCGATATATTTAATCTTATTAAATGGTAGATTAGTATAATTATGTCCAAATTATAAAGCTCGCTATATTTTTTTTTTCCAACTTTAAGGGATGCCAGTATAATTTATCCATATTATTATTAATTAGGGTAAATTATAAATACATATATTGAGATTTATTTAAAATATAAATTGCCTCTATAGTTATGAAAATTACATCTCGTCTCTTAAAATTTATAATTTCATAACAAATACTCTCTTTTATTAATAAATTATCAACTTAATTAATAGTTTTTAATTATGTCAATAATACATTTTAATTAATAATTTAAATAATTTTATTATTGTATAAAAAAATAGTTAAGAATTTTATTTTTCAATTAATTTAATTAAATAAAAACTTATAGAAATTAAATATTTATAATTTTTTAAACTATAAAAAATAATTCGTATTTCAAATAAATTTTAAAAAATATATTTATAATTTATCCTATTAATTAAGAAGGCACAAAGTTAATTTATAATACTTAAAAATAATAATAATTAGCGAGAGAGGCAGAAATTATGAGAATTATAGACAAGGAGAAGAAGAGTTGTCAGTCAAAGGATAGGCGGTAGAGTAGGGCCCACCTCGTGGTTCTCCGCCTCATTGTAGATATGGTTTGGTCGGGTCATAGATTTTCGTGTCCGTTTCGCGCGGTTTAAGCTGACTCCCTGCAAGCAAGTAATTACCTTCGCGAATAATACTAGAAACTAAAAAAACATACTAGAAACTAACGGTCTGTTTGTTCTGTGTTTTGAAATATATTTTTAGAAGAAAATTTTTAAAAATATGTTTGGTTATAATTTTTTCAAAAAAATTTTAAAATTATTTCTCTTTTTATTATACATTAATTAGTCATTTTTTTTCTCTCTCTTCTTTTTTTCTTAATCAAGTTTTCTCTCACATATATTTATTCAATTATAACAAAATATTAAATCATTTTAAATTTCAAAACTATTTTTAAAATGTACAACCAAACAAATCAAAAAAAATTCTAAACTCTCTCCCTAATTTTTTTTTTTTAATTTATCTCAAAACACAAACTAAATACATCCAATATTTCTTTAAATATTTGATCAAATATTTCACTTGAATGTAAGCTAAGGGTATTGATGTATGATTGGATTTGGTATAAAATTTAGAACTAATTCAATTAGGTCAAGTTTGGCATCTTTAATAAAAGTCAAAAAGTCAAAAAGTCACTATCCTATTTAAGTCATATCACCTCTATACCACATCACTTCAAACCCAACTTATATTTCATAAAAAGTCAAAAAGTGTACTTATTTAGAACATCCCAAATAATCCCACTTTTAAATTTTTAGATATAAAATCAAATTATTTATGCATTAAAATTAACTCAACCTAATATAGTTTGGTTGGTTCGAATTAGAATCATAGTTTCATTATATTAAAAATAAGTAAATTAATTAATAATAAATAATTAAAATAAGACACATTTATTCATAAATCTCTCTTGTACTTATATTTTAGTTAGTTTAAATTATTTTTTTATATTTCAATAAATCCTATGAGTGATATGATTATCAAAACACCCTTAATAATAATAGAGTGAAATGCGTATTGATGTTCACATTGACAATATAGATGTTCTATGATATGAACATTTACACTGTCAAATTTATTTAATGTGAATGTTTACTTCACTAAATTGTTAAAGGTTCAAAAAATATTTATAAAGGTAAAATTGTTCATAAAATATCTTAAATACTACGATAATTTAGATTTGGTTGATCAAATGTCCAAAATATTAGGACTTATTGAAATATAAGAATATCTTATGAACTAATTGAGATACAAATACTTGAAAAATGATTTTTTAATGAATTTTGTATAAAATAAATAAATTTTTAACATTTAAACATAACACAAACAAAGAGCAAAATATTATTTAATGTAAGTCAATATAAATTAAATCTAATTCAAGTTTAAATATTATCAATACAAATTAAATCCATTAATACGATCAATACAAATTAAAACAATTGTGAAATCTGACTCAAACTTCTACTACTTTATTTGTTTACTTAATAATTTTTATATGTGAAAAATTATTAGGTGTAATTAATTCCATCATAATAGAACAATCAAGTAAAAACATATCAATATAAATAAAATTTTAAAATATATATATTTCCTCCATCTCATATTAATAGTCCTTTTTGAAAGTTTGATATTTTTTTTAAAAAAAACATAATCAGTACACTTTAAATTCAAATATTAAAAGATTAATTCCAAAAATAGCCTTCTATTTTTATTTTTAAATATATTTATAATTACTTACCATGGACAATTTTTTTTAAAAAAAATTAAAAATTTTGACTTTTCAAAATGAACATATATTTTGAGACAATAAAAAATGAAATAATAGAACAATAAAATGGAAGGAGGGAGTATGTTCTCTAGTTGATTCAGTTTAGGCAACCAATCCAATCCTATCAATTTGACAATTTGAAGATTCTGAATCAAATTAATACACTCAAAAACTAACCCAACCGAAAGAAGTTAATTTGGTTTAATTCTTCGATTTGCTGGATAATTTGAACATCCTACTATCTAACCTAGCATTTTGAAATGCATTATGACCGCGTTTAACTGGGGCGTCATGCCAAGAGTTTAGAAGAAAGAGAAAAAAATTATTATATAAGTTAAGAAAGAAAATGAAGAAGTTATTTTACAGTAGAATAGAAAAAAAATTACAGTAAATCTTTTTAAACTATGACTCATTTGTATTTTGTTTCTTTCAATTTTAAAACTCAACAGTTAACCACCTCAAAATATTATTTTGTTACAGTTAATCCCTTTTGTTAAGATTCTGTTAAGAATTTAAACAAAATCAGATCATGTGCAAAGCACTTAACACATTTATTGAATTTTAAGGACTATACTACCCTAATTTGATGATCCAATTTGCACTTTATTACTAAGATAAGAGAGACAATACAAATGAGATCACCATATAAAAATATTATTAAAAAATCAACAACAGTTATTATTATTTTAAAAATTCAATAAGTATGTCATATATTTTATATCCGATCTCCTTCAGTTTAAACCCTTGTAGAATTCTAACAAAAAATGTTAAGTGCAGCAAAATAATAGTTCAAAGTGGCTAGTTATTGAGTTTTAAAATTCATGCAAATAAAATACAAATGAATCATAATTTAAGAGAATTTACATTAATTTATCCCCTCAAAAAATACACATAATGGATGTAACTCTTCTTGTGATGAGTGCAACTCCAACTCATGTGATTTGTCCTTTTTTTCTTTTTCTTTTCATGCTCTATTGTTGAGTGATTCTCTCAACCAAAAAAACACACACACACCACAACCACAACAACAACAACAACAACAACAACAAAAAAAAAAAAAAAAAAGAAGAAAAAGAAAAAGAAAAAAGAGAAAGAGAAAATATTATGGTTTATTTTTATCTTGCTTGAATAAATAGCGGAAACGATTATAATAAAAATAAATAAATAAAAAAAGAAAAAAAGAAGGACAAATCGTATATAAAAAAAATCTTGAAATTTTACATGTTTTTCAATTAAAGTCCCTTGATTTCAATTTTAATAATTAAAACCCTAATATTCCTTATGTGTCACAATTAACGCCGCGCTCCCCCCTCCCGATTAGGAATGGCAACGTGCCGGGACGGGGCCGGGAATCACACTCCCTGTCCCCGATCCTCGATGATAGAAATTTCCTGTCCCCGGCCCTGTTTCCCGACAGGAAGCCTATCACTGCCCCCTAACGAGGATTGGGTTTCCCCGATCCCGAAAATTTCCCAGTCAAAATAAATAAAATAAAATAAATAAATAAATAAAAAAAACAACTACAACAACAACAACATCCATATTCAACAACAGCAGATCTTATATATTCATCAACAACAACAACATCATATCTGTTCATCATCATCATCATATATGTGCAAATCATATATATGAAGTTTGTTCAATACAAGAACACCAAATATGTGTAAATCAGATTAAATTGAAAACAGATGTGTATAATGCAAACAGATTAAATTTGTGTATAATGAAACCGATCAAATAGAAAACAGATAAGTGTATAATGAAAATAGATTAAACAGATCAAATATGTAGAACAACAAATATGTGTATAATGAAAACAGATTAAGAAAAAAAATTACGTTTGATGAACAAAAATTAAATCACTATGCGTATAATGAAATTTTTTTATTTTTTATGTTTCATCATCATTATCATCAACTTAAAAACAAAAAAAAAAAGGATCTGAGATTGTTATACACACGGATCAGATCAGAGAGAGAGAGAAAGAGAGATGAGGCAGGGCGGCGGCGGCGGATCTGGATCTTGCACATACGGATCAGATCAGATCAGATCTCACGGCTGGTGGTGGTGGTGGATCTGGATCTTGTGGTTGAGCAGCTCCGCGCGACTGAGCATCTAGATCTGGATCTTCGTCGGCTGTACGTGTTCGAAGTAGAGAAGATGAGGTCGTGGAAGTGAAGAGGAGATTGCGGCTGCGAAGGTGGTAGTCAGTCGTGGCGATTGAGCGACTACGGGAGTGGTGGTCGGCGACGGCGAGAAGAGAGATAAAGGGGATGAAGAGAGAGAGAGAGAGAGAGAGAGAGAGAGAGAGAGAGAGAGAGAGAGAGAACGATCGAGAGAGACTTGAGCCTGAGTGTGAGGGTTTCATTTATATATATATATAGGGTATTATAGTAATTTCACTTCGGGGACAAATGGGGGCAAGGACAGGACTGGGACACTTATTCCCGTCCCTTGCTCGAAACTGATCGGGAATTAGTTTTTGAATACCATCCCCGCCTCGTTGGGGATATTTTTCACGAAAAAACCGCTCAAATCAGGATTGGGGAGTCAGGTCCCCATCGGACCGGGTTCAAATTGCTATCTCCACTCCCGATGTTACTTTCATGTTATATTATCTTTAGATAGTTTTTAGATGGTAATGCTAAAAATAGCCCTTATGACTGTCACTAGCATTGAAAATGCAAAATAAAATGTATGAAAGTGTTTTGGAATATGTGAAAATATATTGAGATTATAAATTTTTTGGCATTTAGTGTTTCTTATTTGTCAATCATACAAATATAAATATTTTTTTTATCACAAAAAAAAATATATATATAATACAAAAACTACATAGAATAAATAAATAAAAAAGAAAATGTTATATGCATAAATAATCTCTTGAGACATCTTTTTGTCAGGAAATTCTTTACAATTCAATGCTAATTGTGATTGTGGAAATCTCTTCACATAAATATGTTTTGGTGGTTTATTAAAATCAGTGATGTTCATAAGATTGTCTTTTATCTCTTAAATCTAATGTCTTTTTTGTAATGTTTATATTTATAATATTTTTTTATATTTATAAAAATTTTAAAAATAATAAACAAAAACCTCATTAATAAGACATATTTGGTAATCATTTCGCTTTCAATTTTTAGTTTATATTTACAAAAATTTAAAAAGCTGTCATAAAAAATTATTTGATAATTTTTTTGATTTATAAATAATTGTCTCAGTTTATAAATTTGAGAAAAAAACGTAATGAGTTTACATTGATTTTTAAACAGAAATTTAAAAATTTGACTAACAAATTTTTTTTTTCAAATAATTTTTTTTAATTAATTTTTTTTTAAATATTTTTTTTCAAATAATTTTTTTTCCAATTATGATGTGTATGATCCTATTGTCATAAATAATAAAAAATAAATATAAATATTTTAGGCCTGAACAAACATATTTTTTAATTTATGTTTTTAAAATTTTTCAAATATTTTGTTCAAACCAAATGGGTTTGTAGTTTATGTTTTTCTAAAAATAAACAAAAATCAATTTATAAAATTTTTGTAAACATAAAACGAAAACGTAAATGTTACCAAACATTATCTATGTTTTTATTTTTATTTTATTTTTTTTGAAAAAAAGCAATTGTAAACCAATTTAAAGTTAAGTCATAAGATGTTAGCATCACTTGTTTAAGAAAAAAGTTTCATGTCTCTCTCTTTTTTTCTACCCTCTTGGCTACCATTCACCGCTCATCACTACTGTTCTCAACTCTGACTATTGTCGCCAATAACCTCCTCAGATAATCACATCCAGCCACCACCTTACATTGTCAACCACTTTTAACTACCACTTCTTATCAAGAATCTCCTTCAACCCTCACCTTTAGCAATCAACCACCATAGGTTGTCATTCTTGCCATCACCACTATAGTCACCTAGCACTGCTTAATATGTCAGACCCTTACACTCCTCTAGCCATTACCTTTTAACAAAAGGACTTTTGTTTACTAATTTTAAAATTTTAATAAAAATAAAAAGACATTATAAATATTAACGGTACCAAAAAGACATTAGATTAAGAAATAAACATAGTCTTATGAACATCACTGATTGCAATAAACCACCAAAACATATTTAATGTGAAGAGATTTCCATAATCACAATTAGCGTTGAATTGTCAAGAATCTCCTGACAAAAGCTTGTCTCGAGATTATCTATACATATAACATTTTATTTTATTTATTTATTTATTCATTTTGTGTGTAGTGTTTGTATTTTTATATTTGTTTCGACAAAAATATATATATTTATATTTTATTTTATAAAAATCTTCGCAAGCTTTCTCCACACAATAAATGTATCTCTCAGAGGTGTCCCTTGATTTTATGTCATAGTCCATATCATCAATATCATAAATAAAGGGGTTCAAAAACGTGTGTTATTTCTACTTATGTCCAACTATTTTTTTGTGAAGCCTTGAAAATAATAAATATACCCACATTTAAATAATAAAAATCTAGACAATTCAAAATTTATACACAGATATATTTGTCAAATTAAGGTTATGACTTTAAAATATTTTAATCAAAATGATGTTATTATCTACATGGACATGATTACATATGTTCATACTTTAATTAAAAATATCCAGATTCAATATGAAATATGTACGAGCATGAAATAATCTTCTCGTATAATTCTGTTGATCAAGTTAGCACTCCTTTAAACGGCGTCGCTTTACTCCCTGAAAACACAAATGTGAGCTAGCCGGCGGGTGTGTGCCAGATACCTCTCCGATGCCTAAGTCAGCAAAATAGACAAATAGACAAAAGCTCTGTGTATTCGAGAATCAAAATTGTGTTACCTGTACATAGGTTATGTTATGAGCTTTTGTAAGTTCCGCGTGGCACAATCCTAGTAGGACTTTTATTCATCCATGTAGAGTCCTCCTAGGAATCACACTCCTGAAAGAAATACTTATCCTCCAACACCCCCCTCACTACTTGAACCAAGTGTGATGGTTTTACCTCGGTGGGATGACAATATAACCGAGCTAACAATATCTCTTTGTCATACTCAATTCAGCACCTTCACATGCAACTCATAGCTCGGCTCTTGTTCACTTGTACCTTGGTTTTGTCCGTTGAGACCGAGCTAACTACAACAACCTTTGACCGCGCTAACCAAAACAAGGTTCACCATAAGAAGCCATAATACCTCGGTTCCAAATACTATGACCGAGCTAATTACTACTCCGACCGTGGTGACTGTAACCATATTTGGACCGAGCTAACCACAAGGCCCTTTCACTCAATCCTTTTTACCGCGGCCCACAGAACGGCCCATTACCACGCTTTGGCCTAGCTCGGCCCTAATGCATATAAAAACTCCCTCTCAATTGCCCCTTAATTCTATATGCGTAGCATGATTGGGATTACCCATTACCGGCCGAGCTACAACTTTAGACTATCAACCGAGCTAAGTTATCACCGGGCTACCGATTGGTTCGGTCAAAAACGTCTTTTCAATCGCTGTAAAACTAAATCGCTTACGATTCCCTTGGACACGTGGCAAGTCCTTATTGGTTAATTACAGCTGCCATAGCTACCCTCGTACCTCGCAAAATTTGAACAGTCCCGCCCAAACTCATGTCTTTACACAAAACAAAACCCTACTTTTCGAAAAACATATCACTATTCATCTTCCTTCTCTCTTTCCCTCTGAGTCCTTATTCTTGCAACCCTGGTACGTGACTCAAATCTCTTTCTTTTTCGTTCATTTTGCATTGTATTGTAATACATAACATAGTATATATGTTTCTCAAAAACACTTTCTTGTAGTTTCCATGGGAAATAGCCACTTTGTTCCATAAACCATGTAATAGACCCACTGGATTCACAACCAATCTGAGAAACGACACTTTTAATCCAAAATAATACTTCAACTAAACTAGGAACTTGTTTGTATTAGGTGTGAGCCTAGCCAAACTAGATAACTCTTCTAACAACCGAACTAAAACTTCATGCCATACATGTAGTTTCAATCGGTCTAAGAACCTTCTGCTTCATTTAGCCGAGCTAGGGAACTTTTGGATTAGGTTTGTGCACTACCGAACTAGAAAGCCTTAACCAATGACCGAGCTATAACTTTGGGCCAAACCAGCTCTCTGATTTAGTCGAATCAAGAATGTGTTGTACCCTAAGATTCAATCGGGCTACGAACCTCTCGTTCTACTTAACCGAGCTAAGAATGGATAATATCTCACGTAGCCAAGCTAGGATTCTATTTATTTTGCCTTTGTTTCTTTTAGCACGGTCCAACGATCTGGGCTTAACACTTTTCATCTCCACTTTGCAAACTGACTAGGTTGGCCAGGCACACCTTTTCACGCTCAACCGAGATACTGAAGGTCATCTCAACATCGAGCTAGCACTCCGAGGTAGATTATTCATAATTTCAGTCCACATGGGAAAGTATCGATTTTTAGTGAACTCTCCAGGGGCTATTGCCGAATTCCGAAGGGACTACAACATCCCTGATGATGTTCATCTCAGTTTAGCCGAACTAGACACCATTCTCTAGGGAAAACCGGGCTTCGTTCCTTTCAACGTCATATCCATTGTAGAGGCTGGTCTTCGTTTTCCCGTTCAGCCTCTTCTTTGTGAATTCCTTAGACAAACAAGACTTTGTCCTACCCAGCTTTTCACAAATTCATACAGAATAATAAATGGCATCGTCGAGCTAAACCGCCGGCTTGGACTTAATCTCGGTTTAGCCGAGCTATTTTACCAATATTCACTTGGCCAGAACGAAGATGGCTGGGTCTACTATTTCAGAATAAGAAGACGCTGAGAGAATACAATAAAAAACACCCCGGACAAAGATGTAAATGATGATGATTTTTTTTGGGTCTCGGGCAACTTTGAAGACCAAGAAGCCCAAATACTAGGAGACCGAATCAATTGGAATAAAGGAGTAGCCGGTATATATACCTCGGCTCAGTTTTGTGCGTCCGTTACTCCGTTGGTCAAATTTTGAACCGTACTAACCGTTGTCTTTTTCCTTTATACAGACTTGAACCATCTAAAGTCGCATTATAGTTACCCCAATCTAGACGCACTCTGCGCCGCGCTATGATATCATGAACGAGGTTGGGCCCAGCTACTCAATTTCGAACCGACCTACAGATACAGCAGCAGGAGGAAAACCAGGGTGACAGGTTTTCTCCTAGAACCCTCGCCAGAACCAGATCCAACACTACCACAAATCAATCAGATCCCATTAACAGCGGAACAAGAAATGGCCAAGAAGAGAGCAGTTAGAGCCCTCATCACCGAAACAAATCAAGCCGAGGTACCACAAGCCGGCCAAACACAAGAGGCCGTGGTAGCCCTTCCAACCGCCCAGCCTTCATCATCTCGGCCAAGCAAGCGCGCTCGCACTTCCTCAACCGAGCCACGCCTTGTTGACGAAGAAGACACCATACTTCCTCAATCCACCCAGCTAAGCCCAGAACCAGTGCGTTCAAACCGGGCTAGCACTTCAAAATGGGTGCCCAAGATCACATACAAGAACCGAGCTATTACTAGCACTGACTCGGTGGTCGCAAAAAAAGACCATTCGCTGGCGTTTAACCTTGCCAAGAGCGTATGCCTGCCAACCGATATGGAGCATCATGACCATCTCACCGAGCTGAAAGCCATTCACTCGGTAACAAAATCGATGGTGATAGTAAGTTCTCTTTTGGCTTATCTTTCTAATTTGTACATCTGTTAGTGCGATTTTACTAATAACTGTTCTCCCTACTTTGTAGGCCTTGCAAAAGAACCACCTTGCTCACAAACGAGTTTTGGAGCTTCGTAAGACAGCTCAGCTGGCCGTGGCAGATGCCAATGCCAGGACAGCCGAGCTACAAGAGGCAAAGGAAAAAATAACCGGGCTTGAGTCTGAAGTCGCCCGACTTACCGGGCTAGTAAATACGGCGGAGGCGGATAAGCAAAAGGCCTTGGCCGAGCTGAAGGACTGTTATCTGCGTGAGTTGGCTAAGGTCGAGAAGAAGAAGAACGCTGAGATAACCGAGCTTGAGAAGAAGATGGAGGACGCGGAAGACCGCGGTTACAAGGAAGGCGAAGCCACATACGTCTTGCAGTGTGAAGCTGCCAAAGACATTTTCTTCAAGTGTGGGTGGAAGGCAGTCGTCCTTAAGCTCGGTCAAGGGGAAGAAACCGAGGAATTCCAGAATCCCCCTCCTCACTTTATCCCGAGCTATATGGCGGAGTATGCCAACGCTATTCAGCAAAAAAAATTTCAAGTTAAGGAAGAAGAAGAGTTCCCAAAACCCAACAATGCCCCGGTCGTCGCCAATGATCCCGTTGTTCAGTTAGCTCGGGTGGAGCTACCGGTGGAAGACTTGGTTGAAAATGTGACTGAACTACCTGCTGAAACCGGGCTTCGAGTTGTTCTAGATGCGGATCTCGATGACTTTTTTGCTTGATCCTGTATTTTCTTCTTTTTACTTTTGGAAAGAATGTGTAACCGGGCTAAATGTTCTTGTAACTTTGACTTGAATTTTGAATGAAATCTTTTTTTGTTTTCCTCGACTGTTTGTTCGGTTTACTCCATGCTTGCATTTATTTTCTACTATGATTTGCGTGAAGTATAATATTTTCTGGCCAAGATACATATCTCGGTTTTCACCTGGTAATCTGTTTGGTCATACCTGCTAACTCTCTTTAGCCTAGATCCTTATCTCGGCTGAAGAGAGATAAATGTTGGGTATCCTTGCCAACCTCTTCAGCCTAGATCCTTATCTCGGCTGAAGAGCACTGAATGTTGGTTATTCCTGCCAACCTCTTCAGCCTAGATCCTTATCTCGGCTGAAGAGCAATGAATGTTGGTTATTCCTGCCAACCTCTTCGGCCTAGATCCTTATCTTGGCTGAAGAGCACTGAATGTTGGTTATTCCTGCCAACCTTTTCAGCCCAGATCCTTATCTCGGCTGAAGAGCAATAAATGTTGGTTATTCCAACCAACCTCTTTAGCCCAGATCCTTATCTCGGCTGAAGAGCAATGAATGTTGGTTATTCCTGCCAACCTCTTCAGCCTAGATCCTTATCTCGGCTGGAGAGCAATGAATGTTGGTTTTTCTAGCCAACCTCTTCAGCCTAGATCTTGATCTCGGCTGAAGAGAAATAAGTGTTGGTTTTTCCAACCAACCTCTTCAACCTGGATCTTGATCTCGGTTGAAGAGAGATAAATGTTGATTTTTCCAGCCAACCTCTTTAGCCTGGATCTTGATCTTGGCTGAAGAGAGATAAATGTTGGTTTTTCTAGCCAACCTCTTCAGCCTAGATCTTGATCTCGGCTGAAGAGAGATAAATGTTGGTTTTTCCAGCCAACCTCTTCAGCCTGGATCCTGATCTCGGCTGAAGAGAGATAAATGTTGGTTTTTCCAGCCAACCTCTTCAGCTTGGATCCTGATCTCGGCTGAAGAGAGATAAATGTTGATTTTTCCAGCCAACCTCTTCAGCTTGGATCCTGATCTCGGCTGAAGAGAGATAAGTGTTGGTTTTTCCAGCCAACCTCTTCAACCTAGATCCTGATCTCGGCTGAAGAGAAATAGGTGTTGATTTTTCCAGCCAACCTCTTCAGCCTAGATCCTGATCTCTAGCTGAATAGAAATAAGTGTTGGTTTTTCCAGCCAACCTCTTCAGCCTAGATCCTGATCTCGGCTGAAGAAAAATAAGTGTTGGTTTTTCCGGCCAACCTCTTCAGCCTAGATCCTGATCTCGGCTGAAGAGAGATAAATGTTGGTTTTTCCAGTCAACCTCTTTAGCCTAGATCCTGATCTCGGCTGAAGAGAGCTCGATGTTGGTTATTCCTCCAACCTAGAGCCAAGTATTTGGTTATTCCTGTCAAACTTCTTCAGCCTAGATCCTGATCTTAGCTGAAGAGAGCTTAAGGTTGGTTATTCCTGCCAACCTAAAGCACATGTTAGTTATTCCGGCCAGCTCTTCTTTCATTGCCCCTAGCTCACTAAAATAGCTTGTACAGAAGAAAACAATTATGCTGAAAAGAAAACTACTTGTATTATTAAAAAAACAAAAATTACAAGTACTTTAAAAAAAAGCTAAAAATAAAATAGTTTGAGATTGACAGTGTTCCACGGCCTGGGAATGGCCTTGCTGTCTTCATCTTCCAAGTGATATGCCCCTTTTCCTACTAGGCCAACCACTTTGTATGGTCCTTCCCAATTAGACCATAACTTGCCATCTCCGGGTACCAAAGTATTTCCCATTACTTTGCGCAACACCCAATCTCCAATCTTGAATTGCCTCGGATGTACTGTCTTGTTATATTTTCTGGATAACTCTTGCTGGTATGAGGCGATGTGAACCAGTGCTCTTTCTCTTCTCTCTTCTGCAAGGTCGAGTTCCAAGGCTATGGCTTCTCCATTTAAGTATGGGTCAAAATTTTCACTTCTAATAGTGGGGAGGCCAATTTCCAGTAGGATTACTGCTTCCATGCCACAAGCCAAGGAAAAAGGTGTTTCTCTAGTTGACCGCTGAGGTGTGGTACGGTAAGCCCATAAAACATGATGAAGCTCCTCAGCCCACTTGCCTTTTACTTTCTCTAACCTTTTCTTCAATCCATCCAAGACGACTTTGTTTGATGCTTCCGTCTGGCCATTTGCTTGGGGGTATGCCGGTATAGAGTTGTAGAATTCTATCTTGTACTCCTCACAAAAGCCTCTAAAAATTTTGCCATCGAACTGAGTGCCGTTGTCTGATTTTAGAGCCTTGGGTATGCCGAACCGAGTGATGATGTTTTGCAAGACGAACTTCTTCACATCTTTCTCTTTTATTGAGGTGAGTGCTTCTGCTTCCACCTATTTTGTAAAGTAGTCTGTTGCTACGAGAAAGAACTTTCTGTTGCCGGGCGCCGTTGGAAGTGGTCCTACAATGTCCAAGCCCCACATTGCGAAGGGCCATGGGCTAGTCAATGGTAGAAGCTCTCTAGCTGGTTGATGTATTTGGTGTGCGAACTTCTGACATTTCTCGCACTTCTTGACATACTTCTCTGAATCTGCTTGCATGTAAGGCCACCAATATCCTTGCAAAATTGCTCTGTAGGCCAATGATCTTCCCTCTTGGTGGCTTCCGCATACGCCTTCGTATATCTCGAACAAGAATGCCTCGACCTTGCTGGAATGGACACATTTCAAGTAAGGTCCTGTGAAGGATTTTTTGTACAAGGCCATTGATGGGGAGAGCCAAAATCGTTGTGACTTTGCTCTGATCTTGTTGGCTTCTTTCTTCTCTTCAGGTAAGACGCCGTCTTTTAAGAATACTATAATGGGATCCACCTATGAAGGGCCTAATTCGGCGCAACATACCTTAGTTACTTCAGGTTCTTCAATGCTTGGTCTTGGTAGGAAGTCGATCAGTAATGGATGTGGGATGGATGTATCTGCCATCGAAGCAAAGCTTGCTAGTTTGTCTGCTCTACTGTTTTCTTCCCGGCCGATCTGCTCTATTTGCACTACTTCGAATTTCATGATTTCCCTTCTGACTAACTCTTGATACTTTGCCATTCTCTCATCTTTTGCTTCGTAGTCACCTGAAATCTGGTTTACTACTAGCTGGGAGTCACTGTAAACCATTAGCTCGGTGACCTGCATAAAGAGTGCTGATTTTAGGCCTGCTAAGAGTGCTTCATACTCCGCCTCATTGTTTGATGCTGGGAAGCCAAGGTTGACTGCTTGTTCCAATACTAGGCCATCTGGTGAGATGAGGACTATGCCAAGTCCTACACCATGCCTATTCGATGCTCCATCCACGAAGAGCTTCCACATCTCTCCAACGAATAGCTTCCAGCAAGTAGAGGGGTCGGATGATGTCTTGCAGTCGTGAGTGTTGCTGATATTTTTTTCCAAGTCTGTCACGACCCCATCCCGCCCCTAGTAGAATAGTGCCATGATGGCCAGTAATCCGAGATTACCGAAGGCCAACTTATGAAGTCACACCCAATCAGAGTATACATATGGGGCTTACATGCGCAGAAGTAATAAATTTAAATCTAAACAGTCCACAAGAGCTGTGCATAGATCAAATGAAATGACATACACTGAGACATGGTTTACAACTTGAATACAAATAAAATAAAGTACATATTACATCTTGATCAAAAGGCTTCTCAAGCCGACATATACAAAAGAGGTGAAATACAAAGCCAAGAAGCATAATCTTCAAGATGCTAGCAAAAGTATGAATCCAAACATCATGCAAAACACATCTAGGCGTCACCGCCTTCCTGCTCGTCACCTACATATATATATAGAGAGGGTGAGCTTGGATACTCAGTGAATGATATAATTAATAAAGGTTTGAATGAATGATATCTGAGATCTTTTCCAAAAAAATACGTATCATAATTCTACGAATCAAAGGGAAGAACCAAACTCATCTATCAAATCTTTCAAAGCTTCTTGGATATTAATAACATCTACCTAATACCAAAGGATGACATTTCGGACAAACAAACCCACGCGGAAAACCGTCAGTGGCAAAACAAAGGGTGCAGTTGCATTATAGTCCCCTGGCACTAAGGACTTTTAAAACAAGGGTGCAGTTGCATTATAGTCCCCTGGCACTAAGGACTTTTCCAAGAATGTCATCAAAACAAGATAATACTTGATAGAAAACTAGGGATAATTATTCATGCTTGATCAAATATTTTCACAAAACGAAGCAAAGCTTTATCAAAACTTTATAACATAGCTTTATTTAAAATACCACTCACATAGCTCTTCGGGTGAGGGGATTACAAGCAAGGATCCAAGGCCTACAAGCACATAATAAATTCCATTGAATGCACCTCAAGAAGTCAAGAAGAGATGCTCAAAGATGGATATGAAATGCATCCCTGAGACAAGCTTTACATGTGTGCAAATGATCTCGGCACTTCTTTCAAAACTAAGTCGAAACAAAGCAGTCATGTGCTGGGAGTCAACCACTGTTTTTCATCTTGGAAGACATGTTGGGTACCAACCAGGTCTTGGCCGAGGTCCCACACCTTTTAGCCAAGGTGTGGTCCCGACGACCACATTCAGGGAAATGAAGTCTGGGAAAAATCTGGGTTTCCTTTGAAGAACATGAATGCTAAAATTACGACTTCTTTATTCAAAATCTGAGATTTCATGATATGAGTTCAAAAATATGGACCTGGGTACCCATACTTGAAGATCTTATGAAAATAAACGCAAAACATGGATCTTGGTACAAACTTTCAGATCAAAACGTGACTTTTTCTTCAAGAACACATGAACATCATTTTTCTCTTTCTAATACAAGCTTTAAATCAATGCATGGCTCATAAATTATGCTAGATCATGCAATGTGATCGGTTCAACATAAAGAATAACAAGAGTAGATCAAGAATCTAACCTCAAAACATGGATCTAACGGTTCAAGGTGCGAAGATCAAGCTTGGAAATCTAGTTCTCCCCCTAAGAACTTCTTCCTCTTCTTCCTAGAGCTTCTCTCTCTACCATGCAAAATATGACACACAATGATATGTTTTCTCCCACTACCGGCTGACTTAACCCTCTGTTGGGGCACGTGGCACTACCGTATTGGATTTCCTCAAAAAGGTGACTGAATGACAAGACAAGAGCATGACAAAAGGGTGTTCAACAAATAAGGTGACATGGGCACTCCGGCAGGTAAGGACCTCGGATTAGAACAAGGCTTCGGCAAGTAAGGTCTCAATGATCTCGGCTAGGAAGGTTAACACTTGGCCTAACTGTGCCACACCTTGGCCTAGATGTGCCATACCTCGGTCTAGGTCATACCAGTCCAGGAACAAGATCACTAGGTGTAGGGATCAAAGATCTAAAATACCTAAAGGATAACATCTCGGCTTAGATGATACATATCTCGGCCTCGGTGATACACACCTCAGCCTAGATGATGACATCTCGGCCAATATGCCGGGGTGAAGGTGGAGGTCAGCCAAAGTGGTTCCAAGATGGTCCTAGGTGTAAGAGGTCCAAAGGCGTGACCTAGGCTTAAGATGACCTTGGCTACACACACCAAGCAAGGGACAAAACATACAAACAATACTCACGCCAAAACACATAGGTACAAAACAAGACGGAAACCTTACTTTGGGCAAAACAAGTCAGAACCACAAGTGCATGCTTAACAAAAACAAAACATGCAGATGCATATGAACATGACTAAGACAAGGATGAGGGTCATTACAAAGTCCATGCCTGTTGTAGGTGTTGTATCTTCACTGTCGGACTGCCTCAAGTTTTTACTTGTTGATGAGTCTTTGCTGGGTATAGCACGACTTGCCTCTTCTTCCCCTTCTTCAATTTGGTATGCTTTGGGATGTGGCTGGGCATCTTGTTTTGGGGTTTGCGCAGTTCTTGCGGCACTTTCCATCCCATTTGCCGTTGTACCAGTCAGGTCAACTGGGCAGATGTGATGACTTCTTGGTGTGAACTCTGCCACAAAGTCTGCCAAAGCTTAGGCTTTTATTGCGGTTCTGGGTTGAAACTTGATATCAAACTGTCCCAATTCCACCGCCCACTTCAAGATTCACCCAGAAAAGTTCGCCTTTTCAAATAAAGGTTTTTAATAGAAAAGTTGCTAGGACGATTATGGTGTGGGCGTGGAAGTAATGCGGCAACTTTCTTGAGGCCATCATCAAGGCTAAGGCCAGTTTTCCAATGGTAGGTACCTAGTTTCTGCGCCCAGCAAGGTTTTGCTAACATAAAAGATGGGCAGGTGCTGGATTCCTTCTACTCTGACCAATACTGCGCTGGCTGTGTGCTGTGAAACTGCTAAGTACAAAAAGAGCTCTTCTCCAGGTATTGGGGTTACTAGCAATGGTGGAGAAGACATGTACTCTTTCAAGCTTTCTAGGGCGCAGTCGTATTCTTCATCCCATTCAAACTTGGCTTTTAATGCTTGGAAGAATGGTCGACATCTGTCTGACGACCGACTTATGAACTGGTTGAGTGCGGTAGCTAGGCCAGTGAGATGCTGCACCTCTTTTACTGTGTTGGGCCTTTCTAGATCCTGGATTGCTTTGATCTAGGAGGAGGTTTGCTTTTATACCTCGGTTGGTCACCAGAAAGCCTAGGAATTTGCCTGATCCTACACCGAATACACACTTGGATGCATTTAGGCGCAACTTGTTCTTTTTCAAAATCTGAAACATTTCATCTAGGTCCCTGAGATGGTCCTTTTCATCCTTGCTTTTGACCACCATGTCATTTATGTAAGCCTCCATTGTTCTGCCTAACAATGGTTCAAATATCTTGGTGACCATTCGTTGGAATGTTGCCCCTGCATTTTGTAGGCCAAAGGGCATGACCTTGTAGCAATAAAATCCTTTAGGTGTTGTAAAGGATGTGACCTCCTAGTCTGGTTCATACATAGCGATCTGATGGTAGCTTCTGTACACATCAAGGAAGCTAAGTCGATTGTGTCTTGCCGTCAGGTCTACCAGTTGGCCTATCTGTGGTAGGGGGAAACTGTCCTTTGGGCATGCCTTGTTGACTGTTTTGTAGTCCACGCAGACACGCCATTTTCTGTTCTTCTTTGGCACTACAACGGTATTTGAGATCCACCTGGGATAGTGCACTTCTCTAATAGCTCCTGCTTTCAGCAAGTTCCCACTTCTTCCGTCACTATCTCGGCATGGTAGAGTGCTGATCTGCGAGTGCGCTGTATAATTGGTCTGGCAGTTAGGTGGACGTTTAGTTGGTGACAGATGAAGTTTGGGTCAATACCAGGCATGTCATGCGGCGTCTAGGCAAACACTTCGATATTAGAGGTTAAGAATTCCATGACCTCTAATCTCTCAGTGCTGGACAAAGCCGAGCAAAAAGAACTTTTCTGGGTCTTTTTCATCTATCCTTACCTGTACCAAGTCTTCTACTGCCTTTTGTTCAGCTGTCGTGCCAACATCCGCAAATAGTTCATTGCTCTCGGGCTCTTCCACTATCTATACATACCCTTTTGCAGCGCGGCTGCCATTTACTGTGACGAAGCATTGTTTTAACATAATTTGGTCTCCAAAGACCTCTTCAATTACTCCGGTTTCGTTGGGGAACCGCAATACTTGATGGTAGGTTGACGCTACCGAACGCATAGCGTGTAACCATGTCCTTCCCAAGATTATGTTGTAAGTGGAAGGGACTTTCAATACCCAGAATTCCACCTGTTTCGTCATGGTTCCTGCCTTGACTGGGAGGATTATCTTACCCACTAGCCACTTTGGCATTGAGTTGAATCCGATTAGGGGAGATGTTGCAGGTGCTAAGTCTTTGTCCTCCAGTTTCAGTTGTTTGAAGGTTTCGTAATACATTATCTCACATGAGCTTCCTTGGTCAATCAAAATTCGCTTGACGTCGAAATCCTTGACACGTAGAGTAACAACCAGTGCGTGAGGGCAATAAATCATTGCTAAATCTTTGTCTGAAAAAGATATTACATTTGTGGCCTCTGTTCTCCCCTTTTTGATGGCAGGTTGTGCACTTAATACCTCCCTTAAGTGCTCAGCCTTTTTTATCATTCCCCTGAGCTCACATACCCGCTCATGTTCGAATACTCCATGTATTACGTTAATTACGCCTTGAGGTGGGGCGTCAACCGGCATTCCGTTTGGGTTGTTGTGGTTTTGGGGGACTGGCTGTGTCCCTCATTCTATGTACTAGTCCAGGTGCCCAGCTGCTACTAACTCCTCCAAATGCTGCCTCAATGGCGTGCAATTTTCAGTGCGGTGCCCCTTTTCATCATGGAAGGTGCACCGGGACCTCTCGTCATAGTCTTTTTGTGCTTCTCCCAACTTAGCTGGCCATCGGACGAAAGGTTCATTGCGTATCTCACTGAGAATTCGGTAGATTGGTTTTTTGAACACTGTGGTAATGGCAGTACGGACTCTTAATCTCCTTTTGTCTGGGTCCTCTCTGTTAGCCCGCCTGCCTCGCCCATTCCTGCTTGGTTGTTCTACCGTGTTGACTTTTGCTGAAGTCTTTTTATCTGGTGTTGCTGTTGTGCCAGATTTCACTTTAGTACGGGCGCTGCCTTCCTCCATGCGAATATGTTGGTGCACTCTCTCCATTAAGGCCTTCATCGTGAGGGGCGGCTTCATTGTAATTGAGTCCCTCAATTTATTACCGACTGGCAGGCCCCGTTTGTATTGTGCTATGGCGAGGTTTGTAGGGTAATCCCCAATCTGGTTGAAAGTTTCCCAGTAGCGACTGTTGTAGGATCTCAACGTCTCCTTGTCGCCCATGTCAATGGAGAGTAGCTGGTCGATCTCCACTGGTGGTGTTCGTTCTGAACCTAGTTACGAACGCCTCTGCCAATTGTGCCCAGGAGGCGATGCTACCTTCTGGTAGCCTTTCAAACCAGGTTAGACCTAGGTCGCTAAGACTGGATGAGAACAGGATACACATCAAGGCCTCATTCCGCCAGTATACTGCCATAACCTGGCGAAAGTGGCTCAAGTGCATGTAGGGGTCCGTCTTCCCCTCATAAGTGGTGAATTTGGGCTGGTGGAAGCCTGAAGGTAGTGTCGCGTTTTCAATTGCCGGAACGAACGGCGAGCTCTGTAACCTTGTTAATGCTTTGTCTGTTGGTTCGTAAGCAAGGAGCGGCATTGGCATTCCTACCTCGACGCTTCCATGCGTCTGAGGGGCCAGCCGCTGAAGGGCTGAAACTCTGCGTGGGTCACGTGCCCTGGTATCCTCCTTCCATTAGGCCCTTTCTTCAAGCGCAGTTCGTAAGTCAGATGATCTAGGCAACTCCGTGTGCCCAGATGACGCCTGGTGCGTGTGCGAGGGCCGATAGGTGCTTCCCTCAGTGTATGACCTCTCAGTTCTCGTTCTCTCAGACCTGGAGTAGCGAGTCCTGGAGGTCCTCGATTGAGTGTCGCCTGTTCTGAGGCTCCTACTCTCTGCCTGTGATGGTGTGGTACGCCTATCACGATCCTCCGAGTGGCAAGGAGGCGTGTTACCTTTGCGCCCTTCTCCTGTCGCCACCCTTTTTCCTTTTATCTGGCGCTTCATTGACTCCATGTCTGCTGCCATCTTCCTTATTAACTCATCCTGTTCCTTCACGCGATCCTCTAGAACTTGAGGGTCCATCTTCCGTCTCTGTCTTTCAGGACTTTGAGAGCGACGGGGGCTGTTAGCCCGCCTCCCCTTTGCATCCCTCCGGGGGTTCTGTCGCTGGGGTTCTAAATCCGCCATGGGAGAGATAGAAGGCAAACCTTCGCGCCTCCCACCCCCTTTCTGGGATTTGCCCGTCGATAGCGGATTGCGGCAAATCTTCATTGTGCGCCATTGCTTCCAATTAGAGAGGAAAAACTTGATCAAGAGGTTTTGTTCTTTCTGGATTTCCCACAGACGGCACCAATTGTACGAGCACGAAATAATCTTCTCGTATAATCCTGTTGATCAAGTTAGCACTCCTCCAAACGTCGTCACTTTACTCCCTGAAAACACAAACGTGAGCTAGCCGGCGGGTGTGTGCCGGATACCTCTCCGATGTCTAAGTCAGCAAAATAGACAAATAGACAAAAGCTCTATGTATTCGAGAATCAAAGTTGTGTTACCTGTACATAGGTTATGTTGTGAGCTTTTGTAGGTTCCACGTGGCACAATCATAGTAGGACTCTTATTCCTCCATGTAGAGTCCTCCTAGGAATCACACTCTTGAAAGAAATACTTATCCTCCAACACCCCCCTCACTGCTTGAACCAAGTGAGATGGTTTTACCTCGGTGGGATGACAATATAACCGAGCTAACAATATCTCTTTCTCATACTCAATTCAACACCTTCACATGCAACTCATAGCTCGGCTCTTGTTCACTTGTACCTCGGTTTTGTCCGTTGAGACCGAGCTAACTACAGCAAGCTCTGACCGCGCTAACCAGAGCAAGGTCCACCATAAGAAGCCATAATACCTCGGTTCCAAATACTATGACCGAGCTAATTATCACTCCGACCGTGGTGACTGTAACCATATTTGGACCGAGATAACCACAAGGCCCTTTCACTCAGCCCTTTTTACCGCGGCCCACAGAACGGCCCATTACCACGCCTTGGCCTAGCTCGGCCCTAATGCACATAAAAACTCCCTCTCAAAATGCTATAAATACCAATACATCCATTGCAATGTTTAAGAAATAAATAGAATTATTGAGGCAAAATTAGAAACCAACTATAGTTATTCAGTGATTTACCAAACAATAATTTGTGAGAGGGAGATTTTGAACAGAATAATGGGCCGGGGTAGGCTTGCACACACTTCCCAAAGTTTGTGACTGAGCAAAGTTGGTCTATGCCAAACCTTCGGTCCATAAGGCAAGTAATTGGCGGGCTAGGGATAATCTAGCCCGACAAATATTGTGGGTGTTTAGAAAGTTGTTATTTTAGCAAGTTATTTTAGTTTTTGACTATTTTAGTAGGCTAAAATTTTTGTGTTTGGAAAGATGATTGGATTTTTTTGTAGTTAGATGTAATGTTTGTGAGAGAAAAAATGAAATGATTATGGGTTTGATATGATATTTTGTCTTATTGACTATGTTAGCCTGTTTTATTTTTTTTGTGAATTTTAGCCTAAAAGAGGCTAAAATCTTTCTTCCCAAACACCCCCATTGTTAACCGGGCATAAGTAAACTAGGTTGTGAGTCATCAAGCTTAAGTAAGGCCCAACATGGATCTTTAGTCCGCAGCTCGGATGCCTCCGGGCAGACATGAGAGGAAAACAACTAAGTGCTCGTTTGTCAATGATTTTTTTAGTTGATTTTTTGATTTTTTTGATTTTTTTAGTCGTTTGATATTCTTATTTGGCTTTTTTGACTTTTTGGTTTTGGAATGACAGATTTTTTTGTCTTTTTGTGATTTTTGTCCTTTTGTCCTTTTGTGATTTTTTGACCTTTTTTTGTTCTTTTATGATTTTTTAGCCTAACTCAAAAACCAAACGACCCCTAAGTGTGTGACGATCACAAGAACAACTAAGGTGAGCTTGTGAGCACAGTCCTATCCGTATTATTCGTAATAGATAAGCTTCGCTAGAGATCTATGTGGTCTGGAATGTTTAGGATAAGTATTATCTTAAAAGAAGTAGAGTCCTAGTGGGTTGAGAAGATAATTAGGAATTATGAACCCACTAGAATTCAATCGATCGGAAAAAGATATAAAAGGAGCAAGCCAAGACAAGTAAAAGGTACTGCTATTTTGATATTCTAGCTCTTTTGCTTCGTTTACCTGATTTTAATCCTAAAGCTAACTTAGGCATTGGAGGGAGTTTTCTGCACAAACTTGCTGGTAGTTCATCCATTATGTTTTGCAAAAGGAACAGCGTCGTTCATACATTCTTGAAGCTTAGTCATGAGTTGTTTAGGTGTAGAGAAATTCAGTATTCATACAATTTATCAAATAGGGATAAGCTTCTCTTTATACCTTTATCTCTCAATACCTATTTTGTAGGTCTCAACTCAGACTCATACTAATTATTCAAATCGTTTACTTCGTAAGTCCCACAAAAAAGTTATCTATACAAAAAAAAAAAAAGATCTGAAATTGTTATACACACGGATCAGATCAGAGAGAGATGAGGTAGGGTGACGGCGGTGGATCTGGATCTTGCACATACAGATCAGATCAGATCAGATCTCACGGCCGGTGGTGGTGGTGGATCTGGATCTTGTGGTTGAGCAGCTCCGGCGACTAAGCATCTGGATCTGGATCTTCGTCGATTGTACATGTTCGAAGTAGAGAAAATGAGGTCGTGGAAGCGAAAAGGAGATTGCGGCTGCGAAGGTGGTAGTCAGTCGTGGCGATTGGACAACTACGGGAGTGGTGGTCGGCGACGGTGAGAAGAGAGATAAAGGGGATGAAGAGAGAGAGAGAGAGAGAACGATCGAGAGAGACTTGAGCCTGAGTGTGAGGGTTTCATTTATATATATATATATAGAGGGGGTATTATAGTAATTTCACTTCGGGGACAAACGGGGACGAGGACGAGGTTGGGGACGGGGCTGGGACACTTATCCCCGTCCCTGGCTTGAAACTGATCGGTGATTAGTTTTTGAATACCATCCCCACCTCGTTGGGGATATTTTTCAGGAAAAAAACTGATCAAATTGAGATTGGGGGGTCGGGTCTCTGTCGGGCCGTGTTCAAATTGCCATTCCTACTCCCGATGTTACTTTCATGTTATATTATCTTTAGATAGTTTTTAGATGGTAATGCTAAAAATAGCCCTTATGACTGTCACTAGCATTGAAAATGCAAAATAAAATATGTGAAAGTGATTTGGAATATGTGAAAATATATTGAGATTATAAATTTTTTGGCATTTAGTGTTTCTTATTTGTCAGTCATACAAATATAAATATTTTTTTTATCGCAAAAAAAAATATATATATATATATAAAATACAAAAACTACATAGAATAAATAATAAATAAGAAAATGTTATATGCATAAATAATCTCTTGAGACATCTTTTTGTTAGGTAAATATGTTTTGGTGGTTTATTAAAATCAGTGATGTTCATAAGATTGTCTTTTATCTCTTAAATCTAATGTCTTTTTTTGTAATGTTTATATTTATAATGTTTTTTTATATTTATAAAAATTTTAAAAACAATAAACAAAAACCTTGTTAATAAGACATGTTTGGTAATCATTTCGTTTTTAATTTTCAGTTTATATTTACAGAAATTTAAAAAGCTATCATAAAAGCTTATTTGATAATTTTTTTGATTTATAATAATTGTCTCAGTTTATAAATTTGAGGAAATAATGTAAACTCAAAAAATGAGTTTACGTTGATTTTTAAACAGAAATTTAAAATTTTGATTAAAATTTTTTTTTTTTCAATTAATTTTTTTTTCAAATATTTTTTTTAATTAATTGTTTTTTTCAAATAAAATTTTTTTTCCCAATTATAATGTGTATGATCCTATTGTCATAAATAATAAAAAATAAATATAAATATTTTAGGCCTGAACAAACATATTTTTTAATTTATGATTTAAAAAATTTTCAAATATTTTGTTCAAACCAAATGCGTTTGTAGTTTATATTTTTCTAAAAATAAACAAAAACCAGTTTATAAAATTTTTATAAACATAAACCGAAAACGTAAATGTTCCCAAACGCTATCTAAGTTTTTATTTTTATTTTATTTTTTAAAAAAGCAATTGTAAACCAATTTAAAGTTAAATCATAAGATGTTAGCATCACTTGTTTAAGAAAAAAGTTTCATTTCTTTCTCTTTTTTTCCACCCCCTTAGCTACCATTCACTGCTCATCACTACCATTCTCAACTCTAACTATTGTCGCCAATAACCTCCCCAGATAATCACATCCAACCACCACCTCACATTGCCAACCATTTTTAACTATCACTTCTTATTAAGAATCTCCTCCAACCCTCACCTTTAGCAATCAACCACCGTAGGTCGTCATTCTTACCATCACCGCTATAGTCACCTATCACTGCTTAATATGTTACTACCTTTAACAAAAGAATTTTTGTTTACTAATTTTAAAAGTTTTATAAAAATAAAAAGATATTACAAATATTAACGTTACCAAAAAGACATTAGATTAAGAAACAACTTCGATTGGTAGCTCGAAAAAGGCGTAGCTCGAAAAAGGCGTGGCTCAAAATGGCCTGACACCAAAACGACGTCGTTTTGGTGTTTTTTTTTTTTTTTTTCTCGTTGTTTTTCTGAAGACGAAGAAGAAGAAGAGAGAAGAAGAAGAAGGGTCTGCTGCGCTGGGTCTGCAAATCTTGTTCATCATCTTCATCAACATCAACATCAACATCAACAAATTGCAACAACATCATCATCATCTTCAACATCATCATCATCTTTATCATCTTTATCAACACATTAATAAAAAAAAAAAATTCCCTGGGTCTGCAGATCCAGATCAACATTATCATTATCAATAATTTTTTTTTTTTCAGATCCAAATCTACTTAGAAAAAAAAAAAAAAAAGTTTGAAAGAGGAGATCGGGCTGTTGATCGTCGCCACCATCACCGACTATCACCGTCGATCGCCTCTTCTCTTCTCTCCTCTCCTCTCTTTTCTCTCTCTCTCTCTCTCTCTCTCTCCTCTTCTCTTCCCTCTCTGTCTGTGTTCGAAAGAATGAAAAGGAAAGAATTAAAAAGGAAAGAAAGAAAGAAGAAAAAAAAAAAATACTGCCTAAAATAACGTCATTTTGAACCGTTCGAACCATTTAAGTCGAACGAAATTCGAGCAACAAGTCATTTTTGATTAAGAAATAAACACAATCTTATGAACATCACTGATTTCAATAAACCACCAAAACATATTTAATGTGAAGAGATTTCCATAATCACAATTAGCGTTGAATTGTCAAGAATCTCCTGACAAAAGCTTGTCTCGAGATTATCTATACATATAACATTTTATTTTATTTATTTATTTATTCATTTTGTGTGTAGTGTTTGTATTTTTATATTTCGGCAGTGCTGTAGAACTCTAATTAGAGCTGCTACAGTGCAGCTCTAATGAGCTGGCCACATATTAAAAAAAAAAAAAAATGAGATAAAAGACAAAATATGAGAAAGAAAAAGATAAATTAATATTCTATTAAAACTCTCTTTTCAGAAGTCTAAATCATTTTTCTTTTATATTTGTTTTGACAAAAATATATATATTTATATTTTATTTTATAAAAATCTTCGCAAGCTTTCTCCACACAATAAGGCCAAGTTTGGGTACTTTGAAATAATCCAAAAAGTCAAAAAGTTACTCAAAAAGTTAAAAAGTTAACACTATTCACCAAAAGTCAACAATTACGGCTGCACAACTCCCAATTCAAATTTTCCTCTAAAAATCAATTTTCACAATTTTTTATTACACATTTTTTCATAAAAAGTCAAAAAGTTAACCCAAACATCCATATTTTCAACCTCAATTTTTTTGTCCAAAAAGACAAAAAGTGCACTTATTTAGTCTTCCCAAACAAGGCCTAAATGTATCTCTCAGATGTGTCCCTTGATTTTATGTCATAGTCCAGATCATCAATATCATAAATAAAGGGGTTCAAAAACGTGTGTTAATATCGTCAATATCATAAATAAAAGGGTTCAAAAACGTGTGTTAATATCGTCAATATCATAAATAAAAGGGTTCAAAAACGTGTGTTATTTCTACTTATGTCCAACTATTTTTTTGTGAAGCCTTGAAAATAATAGATATACCCACATTTAAATAATAAAAATCTAGACAATTCAAAATTTATACACAGATATATTTGTCAAATTAAGGTTATTACTTTAAATATTTTAATCAAAATAATGTTATTATCTACATGGACATGATTATATATGTTCATTCATACTTTAATTAAAAATATTCAGATTCAATATGAAATGCTATAAATACCAATACATCCATTGCAATGTTTAAGAAATAAATAGAATTATTGAGGCAAAATTAGAAACCAACTATAGGTTTTTTTTTTTTTTTTTTTTGTTGGGTGAATAAGAAAAACTGTAGTTGTTCAGTGATTTACCAAACAATAATTTGTGAGAGGGAGATTTTGAACAGAATAATGGGCCGGGATAGGCTTGCACACACTTCCCAAAGTCTGTGACTGAGCAAAGTTGGTCTATGCCAAACCTTCGGTCCATAAGGCAAGTAATTGGCGGGCTACGGATAATCTAGTCGGCAAATGTTGTGGGTGGTTAGAAAATTGTTATTTTAGTAGGTTATTTTAGTTTTTTATTATTTTAATAGATTAAAATTTTTAGGTATGTTTGGTTTGGTTTTGAGAGGGTAGTTTTTAAAAATTGCTTTGGGGAGAGAGTTTAAAATTTTTTTTGGTTTGTTTGGTTGTGTATTTTGAAAGAATTTTTAAAGTTTGGAAGTTTTGAATGATTTGATATTTTGTTGTAATTGAATAGATATGCGTGAGAGAAAAAGTGATTGAAAATGAGAGAGGAGAGAGAAAAAGTGATTGATTGATGTATAAGAGAGAGAAAATGATTTTAGAAATGATTTTGGAAAAATTACAAACCAAACAAGTTTTTTAGAAAATTTTTTCCAAAATCACTCTACAAAGCCAAACCAAACATACCCTTTGTGTTTGGAAAGATGATTGGATTTTTTTGTAATTGGATGTGATATTTGTGAGAGAAAAAGTGAAATGATTATGGGTTTGTTGTGATATTTTATCTTATTGACTATTTTAGCCTATTTTTTTTTTTTTTTGTGAATTTTAGCCTAAAAGAAGATAAAATCTTTCTTCCCAAACACCCCCATTGTTAACCGGACAGAAGTAAACTAGGTTGTGAGTCATCAAGCTTAAGTAAGGCCCAACATGGATCTTTAGTCCGCAGCTTGGATGCCTCCGGGCAGACATGAGAGGAAAACGACTGAGTGCTCATTTGTCAATGATTTTTTTAGTTGATTTTTTGATTTTTTTGATTTTTTTAGTCGTTTGATATTCCTATTTGGCTTTTTTGACTTTTTGGTTTTGGAAAGACAGATTTTTTTTGTCTTTTTGTGATTTTTGTCCGTTTGTCCTTTTGTGATTTTTTGACATTTTTTTGTTCTTTTATGTTTTTTTAGCCTAACTCAAAAACCAAACGACCCCTAAGTGTGTGACGGTCGCAAGAGCA
The DNA here is from genome assembly GCA_036172215.1 of Camellia granthamiana. Classification (NCBI taxonomy): domain Eukaryota; kingdom Viridiplantae; phylum Streptophyta; class Magnoliopsida; order Ericales; family Theaceae; genus Camellia; species Camellia granthamiana. The sequence continues at coordinate 158,271,528 of CM069906.1, forward strand.
ACTAAGGTGAGCTTGTGAGCACAGTCCTATCCGTATTATTCGTAATAGATAAGCTTCGCTAGAGATCTATGTGGTCTGGAATGTTTAGGATAAGGATTATCTTAAAAGAAGTAGAGTCCTAGTGGGTTGAGAAGATAATTAGGAATTATGAACCCACTAGAATTCAATCGATCGGAAAAAGATATAAAAGGAGTAAGCCAAGACAAGTAAAAGGTAGGGTACTGTTATGGTGTGCAACTTACGCCTTACACTTACGCCTTTCTGTGTTCAGTCCTGCTTTTTGTTTTCACCTTCCACTTACACTTTTTGTGTAAGTGGCACATGGTGTGCAACCTTGAGGGTTGCACACTTAAGAAAAGTCCTAAAAGGTAATGCTATTTTGATATTCTAGCTTTTTTGCTTCGTTTACCTGATTTTGATCCTAAAGCTAACTTAGGCATTGGAGGGAGTTTTCTGCACAAACTTGACGGTAGTTCATCCATTATGTTTTGCAAAAGGAACAGTGTCGTTCATACATTCTTGAAGCTTAGTCATGAGTTGTTTAGGTGTAGAGAAATTCAGTATTCATACAATTTATCAAATAGGGATGAGCTTCTCTCTATACCTTTATCTCTCAATACCTATTTTGTAGGTCTCAACTCAGACTTATACTAATTATCCAAATCGTTTACTTTGTAAGTCCCGCGAAAAAGTTATCTATACAAAAAATTAACTTCGTCGAACATATATAAACACAAAAATCAATTACATTTTATTTTATAAAATGAACAACAAATATAATTGTAAACTTAAACCATCCATTTTATAACAACAAATATAATCGTAAACTTAAACCATCCATTTTATAAATAAAATGTAATTTATTCCTGTGTTTATAGTTATCCAATAAAATTAATTTTTTATATGAATAAAATTTACTACAAGATTTACGAGATAGGCAATTCGAATCTACTTGAGTTAGGACCCACAAAAAAAACATAGAGAAATATGGAGATATAAGGTATAGAAATGAGCTAATCCCCGTGAAATAATCTTTTCACTTTGATTTGTTGATAAATCACTGATGTAAGTAGGATTTTGCTCTAGTGACATTAGTCAAATTACATCATATACCAGCACTCTACTAGGAAGGAAGACAAATAATGTTACCTTTCAAATGAAATGACATTTAGGGTTGGTTTGGCAACCTTAGAAAAAGTCAAAAAGTCAAAAAATTACACAAAAAGTTAAAAAGTTATCATTATTCACAAAAAAAAATAAAAATAAAAAATTAATATACAAATATTAATACAAATCAAAATGTTGGCCCAAACGATGGTACTAACGTGATGAGTTCAGTTAGTGACAGAGAAAAAAAAATTATCATAGAATATTCACTAAATCTTAATAGTAAAGTTGGGCCCGTGGGGCCCACCATGGGTCCCGTTTTGATAATCTGAACCATTCAATATATATAACTTGTCTAGTACTATATGCCTGTAAAACATCACGTCTATCGGATATCGCTAACTACATGATCAAATCAGTTTTGTATAAAAATGGATGGTGTTATAGTTAACAGTTAACAAAAAAAACTAACACAATCAGATAGCTATCGATATCCAATCAACGTGATTTTTAAAAACATATAGTACTCAACGAGTTCTACACATTGAACGGTTTCGATTAGAAAAAAGGGACCCGTGGTGGGCCCCACGGGCCAAACAACACCATCCAATCAAAGCTCGAGAAGGAGACAATATTTCCTCATCTACTCACCCAGTCGGCTCCTCTGCCAATCCGTACGGCCTTCTATCCTATCTTCTCTTACACACTTATTTATACAATTTTTTAATACACAACTTTTCATAAAAAGTCAAAAATTTAACTGAAACATTCATATTTTTTTCCTCAACTTTTTAGTCCAAAAAAACAAAAAGTGCACTTATTTAGGACACTCCAAACAACCTCTTAACTTTTCTCACATCGAGCTAATCTCTTATTGAACAAGCCTTCAATCCAAAGGAAAGACTTTTGTTTCTCTAACAATTGGTTTGTCATGTAATTGCTTACTGGCTAGGGTTCATCTTCATAGTAGGCATAACATAATTTGCCTTAGGAATTGAGTTAAAACTCTAATTATATCAGTGAGTTACTGTTAGAAATGGGTTTTGGAAGTTTTGAAAAAATAAAATTTTTCCTCAATTTTTGTTTAATTTTTAGGTGGGACCCATGTGCCAAATTTCACGGGTTAAGGTGGTAACGCATTCTATGCCGCATTGTGATTCACGTGGTATATTTGATTGCTTAAAACATTATCGGGTGAATAGGAAATTGAAGCCAAAGTGAGTTCTATGGAAATAGAATTTTTGGTGGAAATTCCTTAAGGTTTGAATAAATGTTTGTCCCACATTGGTTTGGTGATAAAAAAATTATGGGTTTATAAAGCTTGAGATTATAACTTGGGGACAGCCAAGGGGCACCCCAAGTTTGTAAAAGGGAGAGATTACAGGCAAATTGATGTGAGGTTGGGTTGGGCTTGTCCGGCCCAATACCTTTCTTTTTGAGCCAAAAACATTTGAATTTAATTTAATTTTTTGGTAAAATAAAATCTGTCCAGGATTTGGAAATTAATTTTGAAAATCTGACCGTTTAAATTCAAATTTTGGTTCGAAAATTTGCACATTTCTGTATAGATTTCAAATCTGTCCAAACACTTCCTTACATGTTTAATTTAAATTCAAACAGATTTGAATCTATTTAAATTTAAACCGAACAGGTATCATACCTGTTGGATTCAAACCAAACAGTCACCATTCCATCTATAAATAGATAGCCTCTCATTTGATTCTTTCACTCCAATTTCGTCTCTAACTCTGCTTGCTCTCTCTGCATTTTGCTGCATTGTTTTTTTTTTTTGTGAGAAATAGTGTAAACACGAAGTGTGTTCGTTGCGCAAACAATTTGTAGTGCTGCTATTGTTTGTTGTTGAGCATTTTATCCTGAGAGATAGACGTCCACATTCTGAAAGTATCGTGGAGAGGACGAATCTGTCTTAAGGACACAATGTTAAACACTGGACTTGATCAGAAAATTTGTTCAACAAATTAATTTGGTAAGTAATTAATTTACTTTTCTGTTTTATTATTTTTTTCTATTTAAGATTTTGATTTTGTTTTTATAACAAAATAAAAATCTGTTTTATTTATTTTATTTCATTTTCTGGTTTGATTTTTGTAATCAAACAAATTCTCTCATTTCCTATATTTCTTTTGTATTCCGTTTGTTGTTTAGTACACAAACAGAATTTATTTCATTAAATATAGTGAAGATTGTCCTACAATCTGAAGACAGATTATTTTTTGGTGTCTTTGTTGTATTTAATTTTCTGTGCTTTCACAAAGTGATATTCTAGTTGGAAAATACAAATAGTAGTAATATATTGTTTGACAAATAATAGTAATATACTATTTATTTTCTTTGACAACTAGTAGTAATATACTAGTATCATTAACAATTGCAGAATATTAATCTGTGTTACAGAAAATTATTGTGGTATTTTATTTTTCTAGTTTTAGTAGCAAGGAAACTAAAATTATTTTGTGTTATAATTGATTTTCTAGTTTTAGTAACTAGAAAATTAATTTGTGTTTTGATTTTTTTTTATTTTTGTAATAAGATATTATGGCTGTTGAAAGTAGTATTTCAAATCCGATCGTTACAACGACTCCGGTCCCTATCCAGAACCATGTTCAATTTCCGATAAATCATGGAGAAAAATCGAAAAAAATTAATGGCATTGAGTTTAAGAGATGGCAGCAGAAAATGCTGTTCTATCTTACAACTCTAAATTTGGCTCGGTTTCTCTGTGAAGAGGCTCCAGTACTTAGAGAGCATGAAAGTGATCGGCAAGTTGTTACCACTGTAGACCCTTAGAAGCATTCTGATTTCCTATGCAGAAATTACATTCTCAATGGCCTTGACAACATGCTATATAATGTTTACAGTCCTCTGCAAATAGTAAAAAGAATGTGGGATTCTTTGGAGAAAAAAAACAAGATAAAGAATGCCGGCACAAAAAAATTTGTTGTCGGTAAATTTCTGGACTTCGTTATGATAGACTCCCAAACGGTAATTTCTCAAGTTCAAAATTTTCAATTAATTTTGCATGATATTAATTCTGAAGGTATATCTTTTAGCGAGTCTTTCCAAGTCTTTGCTTTAGTGGAAACGTTACCACCGGCTTGGAAAAATTTCAAAAATTATTTAAAACATAAACGCAAGGAAATGACCATTGATGAATTGATTGTAAGACTAAGAATTGAGGAAGATAACTGAAAGGCTGAAAAGATGAATGGTAAAAATCCCATTGAGTCCAAAGCTAATGTGGTTGAACAAGTGCACAAACCATATAACAAAAAGAGGAAGTTTACTGGAGATAGTCCTAAACAAGGCAACAATAATGGCAATAAAAAGTTCAAAGGTAAATGCTATAACTGTGGCAAGACCGAACATCGAGCTTCTGATTGTCGCCGCCTTAAGAAGAATCGCGGAAGTACAAGCAAGAAAACCACCAATCAAGCCAATGTGACAGAATTAGATTATATCTCTGACGGGGTAAATGATATCAATCTCTCTGCTGTGGTGTCTGAGGCTAATTTGGTTGGAAATCCCAAGGAATGGTGGGTTGACACTAGGGCAACTCATCACATTTGTGCGGACAAGAAGATGTTCACAACTTACAATGAGGCTGCGAGTGGTAAACAACTTTTCATGGGAAATTCTTCTACTTCTACTGTGGCTAGACAAGGAAAGGTGATCATGAAGATGATATCAGGAAAAGAACTTACCCTTAACAACGTACTGTATGTACCAGACATCCGAAAGAATTTAGTTTCTGATTCTTTGTTAAGTAAAAATGGTTTTAGACTTGTTTTTTAATTTGATAAATTTGTATTAACAAAGAGTGGTATGTATGTTGGTAAGGGATACATGAGTGATGGTCTCTTCAAGTCGAATGTAATGACGGTTGTACCAAAATTTGCTATTAATAAGAATAACACATCTTTTGCTTATATTCTTGAGTCGAATTTATGGCATGGTAGATTAGGACATGTGAATTTTGATGCTTTGCATAGATTAATTGGTTTGGATTATATAAAAAAGTTTAAAATTGATCCTAATCACAAATGTGAGATTTGTGTAGAAGCGAAACTAACTAAGGCTCTATTTAAATCGGTTGAAAGAAAAACCGAACCTCTAAAATTAATTCATGCTGATGTATGTGATCTTAAATTTGTTCAAACTAGAGAAGGCAAAAAATATTTCATAACATTTATCGATGATTGTACAAGATATTGTTATATATATTTACTTAAAAGTAAAGATAAAGCATTGGAAATATTTAAACTCTACAAAACTGAAATTGAAAATCAACTTGGTAAAACCATTAAAATGGTTAGAAATGATAGGAGTGGTGAATATGATGCACCATTAAATGAATTTTGTGCATAACATGGCATTATTCACCAAACTACAGCACCCTATTCTCCACAGCAAAATGGAATTGCTAAAAGGAAGAATAAAACCTTTAAAGAAATGATGAATGCCATGTTACTAAGTTTGGGCTTACCGTAGAACTTGTGAGGGGAAGCAATATTGTCTGCTAATTATATTTTTAACTGAATACCCTACAAGAAAACCAATAGCACTCCTTATAAATTTTGGAAAGGTCAACTACCTTCCTACAAATACTTAAAAATGTGGGGGTGTTTGGCAAAAGTTGAAGTTCTTGTTTCGAAAAAGACAAATATAAGACCAAAAACAGTGGATTGTGTGTTTATTGGTTATCCTCAGAATAATAGTGCATATCGGTTTCTGACTTATAAATCAGAAATACCTGATATAAATGTGAACACTATTATAGAGTCTAGGAATGCTGTGTTTTTTAAACATGTCTTTCCTTATAAGAAAGGACAGGAATTAAGTTTATAGAAAAGAACTTATGATTGTACACAAAGTCAAGAGACTAATGACAATCAAACTCAAGAGACTAGTAATGGTCTCGACCAGCAAGATTTAACTGATGATGAATCAAGACGAAGTAAAAGAGCAAGAACATCAAAATTCTTTGGTCTAGATTTTCTGACATACCTGTTAGAAACTGAACCTCAAAGCTTTAAGGAAGCAATGACAGGTCCTGAAGCACCTTTGTGGAAAAAGGTTGTTAATAATGAAATTGAATCCATTATGCAAAATCATACTTGGCAATTGGTCGATCTTCCACCCGGTTCTAAACCTCTTGGATATAAATGGATATTCAAGAGAAAAATGAAAGCAGATGGTTTAATAGACAAGTATAAAGCAAGACTTGTGGTAAAAGGTTACAGACAAAAAGAAGGTCTGGACTATTTTGACACATATTCCCCTGTGACAAGAATAACATCTATCTGCATGCTTATTGCTATAGCAGCGTTGTATAATTTAGAAATACATCAAATGGATGTTAGGACAGCTTTCTTAAATGGTGATTTAAATGAAGAGATCTATATGGAGCAACTCGAAGGGGTTGTAGTGCCAGGGCAAGAAAAGAAAGTTTGTCGGCTTGTATAATCTCTTTATGGATTAACACAAGCACCTAAGCAATGGCATGAAAAATTTGATCATGCTATACTTACTAACGGGTTTAAGACAAACGAATGTGACAAGTGCGTCAATATTAAAAACACTGACAAAGGTTATGTCATCGTTTGTTTTTATGTGGATGACATACTTATCATTGGAAGCAATCAAAACATGATCAAATCAACTAAGCAAATGCTAAATAGAAGATTTGATATGAAAGATATGGGGGTTGCAGATGTTATATTAGGAATGAAAATTACTAAAACATCTGACGGATATGTATTATTTCAATCACATTATATTGAGAAAATTCTTGGTAAATTTATCAAAGATGATATGAATGTAGCTAGAATACCTGTAGACATCAGTCTTTATTTATCGAAAAATAAAGGTGATGCGGTATCTCAGTTAAAATACTCCCAAATCATTGGAAGCCTAATGTACCTAATGAATTATACTCGTCCTGATATAGTTTATGCGGTCAGTAAATTGAGTAGGTACACTAGTAACCCCGGAGAAGACCATTGGAAAGCGATCATTCAAGTTTTTAGATATCTAAGATTTACCCGTGATCATGGTTTAAACTTTACTCGATATCCAGCAGTACTCGAAGGTTATTGTGATGCCAATTGGATATCGGATACTAAATATTCAAAATCCACTAGTGGATATGTCTTTACTCTGGGAGGCACTGCGGTTTCTTGCAAATCCACGAAACAAACATGCATTGCACGATCCATAACGGAATCTGAGTTCATTGCTTTAGACAAAGCAGGAGAAGAAGCAGAATGGTTTCGTCACTTCTTAGAAGGCATTCTAATGTGGCCAAAACCTGTGCCAGCTATTTGCATTCATTGTGATAGTGTAGACACCCCATTTTTGACGGTCCTCAAGACTTGGATGTTCTTGCAGGTACATCTGATGAAGAGTTTGATTGCTCGTCGAGCGCTCGAAGTTCGCGGCAGAACGCCATAGGTTTGAGTTTTCCAAACCCTGCATCAATTCTGTCTCATCTTAGGACCATGTTTAGGTCCTTTCAGCATGTTGTTGTTGATGGCCTGCCGGCTATCCTTGGGCACTGCCGGCCATGGCTTTTGGCCTTCAGGCCATTGATATGCCCTGCCAGCCATCTATGAGCCCCTACCGGCCATCACTAATGGCTGACCGGCCATTGTAGACTCGACTTTCTTCGCGCGCCCCCCTTTCGGAGAAGGCACAAATTGGTCTTACTGCAGTTCGGACTCCTATCACAGTTCTGAATCTAATCTCATAAAATGCAATGTGAGACTGATAAATATCAAAGAGTCTAAATCCGGCAAATCGTTTTGGAAAATCGATTTTGAATAAAAAGCGTCAAACATGGACTGCTTTGCCAGATTATAGAGTCGCCACCTAAATATTTTATTTTTGGAAAATTTAGGAAACCCTGACTCGTGCCAAAGGCCACGTATCTGTCATCACCAAAGTTGCCTCGGCTCGGAAACTTGGGTACGAGGGGGGAAGGTCTTGAAATGAGCACCCCCGCTCGCCCGATCAAAGGATCGACCTCTACTAAGCATGATATGTTGTTTTATAAACCTCATGTGTCCTTATTCTGATTATTAGCTAACTTTACTATGTGGCGCATACATACAAGTATAGACTCAATCACAAGAATTGGAACAAAACAACTCATGTTCGTTTTTAAAATGGTTTGAAAGTGCTGCTCGCAAGTAGGCTAAAGCGCGGATTTGGCACACTCAAGTGGGCTTAAAACATGATTTTGCCACTTCGCAAAGTGGGCTTAAAACTCATAATCATCGAATTGTCCCAATTCAGGCAATCAAGCCTTCACCCACAAGCATTCATGCAATTAAGCATATAAGCAAATAGCCTCATGACAAGTATGCTATCATGGCAACATTCATACTCATGCAAGTATGCTAAAGCATAAACACTTATAGTGTACTCCAAGCCAAAACAGAAGCCAGTTAGAAATCATGCATGATCCTAACTATACAAAATGCCTAATGCAACACATGCAAAAATGTAACTAAATAGGCTCGGCTATCTAAGCATGGCATACGAAGCAACTATTTGATACATGTATTCAAATAGGTATTGAAATACGATGCAGTTTGAATGATGCGCCGAGCCCGGTGCATGCAAGACAAATGAATGATGCACGCATGCAGAGCATAAGGTATGCTAATCAAAACGTGCCCTAATCTAACCATCGAAAGCGGCTAAGTAAAAGGGAGAAATAAGTGGGGTTGGAAGACATGCATACACACACGCACGCTTATTACAACATTGCGCCCTCTCGTAGGAGGGTCCGAATAATTAAGCTAAGCTACACTAAGCTAAGCTAAGTATTACAAAACAACTAATTAACTATTCTAAACTAATTAATTATTACAAACCAAATTGAATTTGAATAACTAGTTAATCTAAGCTAATTAGAATATTACAAAGATGAATTAAATTACCTAAACACATTAACTAATTAATTATAAAACCGGTAAATTAACTAGCCTCGAGGGGGAGGGAGACATGCATGCTCGGTTTGCTTCGCTCAAAAATGCATTGTCTTGCCATGAGTTGCCTCTGTTTGCACTCGCGGTGATCTCAGAACATCATATGAACTTCCAGATTGCATCTGCCCCAACACAGGGACACTTTGGACAATTTTCCCTGCAGCCGGCCACCTGAACTGGTCGGTAGGCTGCCTCAATTGGCCAGCCGACCAATGCAAGTGGTCAGTTGGTTGCTGCAAGTGGCCGGCCGTCCACCTCTCTTTCTAGAATTCTGCCTTTGCTGCAACAGAGAGCAACAGAGCCAAGACAATGTATTTGGCAAGAAATGTGTGCACTGTCACCCTCCATATCATTTCTCAAGCTCAAAGGAGTATGGCAATTGGCTCTCAAGCCATCAATCAAGCATCTCAATGCATGATGGCCCAAAAACCAAGCTTGTACAATGTTAATGAATGCACAAACAATACACAAAGAGCCTCCACCCCATCATGCATGATCAAGGGTGTTGGCGACCAAGAAATGTGACACGTTTCATCACTTCGAGTATGAAATGTCCCACATTTCTTGTGTTTGGATTAACGTCCGATCCAAACACATGTAATGCAAACAACATGCTTATCTTGTTCATGTTTTACTCTGCTCATTCTTGTCTACCCGTTTTAGCTTACCAATTAGTCCTTTAACCGGTTAAGTCCAATGTGAAAGTCCTCTAATTGGAAAGATGGCCTAAGCCACTAATGCCTTAAGCATGAAAGAAGTCTCATGCTGTTGATTAGGAGGAACCCTCAAAAGAGAGTTAAAACCATTAGGCATGAGAACCTCAATTTCATGCTCAAGCCAATAAGGGGCTCAAGACCACTTTCAAAAACAAATTAAAAAGTGAAGAACGGAGGGAGGTTACAGACTTTCAGTGCTGATATGGCATGCTAAAGACACTAAATCATGCAAGCAATGCATACAAGACATGTTTAAAGCTAAAAGCATTAAAGCTAGTGAAGTGCATTAAACTGGAAGCATGTAATATCAAGCTCAAAGGGGACTAACAGTCCAAAACAGTCCTAAAACACCCTGAATGGAGTTCTAAAACATGTTCGAAATAAGCTAAGAATAACAATATTAAGAGACCAAAATAATAGTACATGTTAGGCAATTTAGCACAATTGCTTTACAAGCATACAAAGCAAAGCTCATATGATCAAATCAGCTCAAAACAGAGCTTAATCATGCCAAATCAGTAATTAAAACATGCTGAAATTGAAGCACAAGTGGCAAGAAAAACATGCTTGCATATTGACTCGCAAGCAAGGCACAAAGCACAACTCTCAAAAGCAATGAAAGAGTGGAATATGTACGAGTGTAATAGTAATATATGCACTGAAATTGCATGTAAAATGATGCTATATCATTCAAACATCACAAGCAAAGCATGCTAGAGGCCCTAAAACTCAAAGCTAGTTAAAGCACTTGCACTATAGCTATGCAATACATGGCTCTCACGATTAAGACCACTCAAAACAGAGTTAAAGAATGCTAAAACATTAGCAAAAATGTGCTGGAGTTAAGCTAACATAAGCTAGAATAATAGGCTAACTCATTAGGCATGCTAAGCTAGTAAGCAAGATTACACTACAAGTGCAAGATGCAAGCAACAAATGGCCAAACCAGCCAAGAACAGAGTTAAAACATGTTGAAATAGAGCCTAAAACATGCTTGAACTAAGCTAACACAAGCCACAAAAACATGCTTGAACTAAGCTAACACAAGCCACAAAAACATGCTACTTTGTAATGCTAACGAGGCATGGAATAGAGAGACAAGGAGGGGAGGCCACCCCTCCTATTTTGGACCTCAAGACCAAGTTTTTACCACTGAAATTCCCTTGGAATTTAGTGGTTAAAAGGCCAAAAAAAGTTGCTTCAAAAGGCTTTGAAAGGTAGCACAAAAAGCTATACAAGCTAAGGAACAAAACGGAGAGACAACCCTCTAACACAAAATGGGCTCAAACCACCATTTTTAGGACTGAAAAACAAAGGTTTTTGTAGTTAAAAAGATGGCAAAACAAGTGTTCAAAGCAAGCTTAAAGAAGGTAAGTATTATACCTTTGAAGCAAAGAGCACTTTAGGCACAAATGATGCACCAAATCAAGCTAAAACCACCTTTTGGAGCTCAAACAAAGTCCCAAGGAATCTTAGCCCAAAGACAAGAAATTTTGGTTAGGCATGTCTTGGCAAACTAGTTGTGTATCTTTATTTCTATGCACAAAAAGGCAAGAAAGAGAGAAATCTAGAGAGAGTTGGAGGATTTTGCTCACAAATTTTCTAGAGAGAGAGGCTCCCAAAATTTTTAACCTTCCAAACCATAGAGAATGGCCTCCATATATAGCAAAAATAAGAGCCTTGGTCAAAATATCTACAAAACAGACAGCTGGAGGTTATGTAGAACAGCTGGAGGGAAAAGATCAGCAAAATATCTGAGTTTGGGACATTAGTGGCCGGTCGGCTACTTTAAGTGGCCGGTAGGCCACTTGTCTTGCCAGGCGGTTACTTGTGGTGGCCGGCCGGCCACTAAAAATCTACTTCCAGGCCTGACTTCAAACGGGCATAACTCCTTCATCTGAACTCCTTTTCAGGTCATTCTTGTCTCTAAATTGAAGCCCCGGAAGTAAGCTTTTTAATGGTGGAAGCCTCATATCAAAATTCCATGTGTGCTAAGAGATATCTCTCTTTTAGTGAAGACTGCTCAGTTTCGGTCTAACCGGATTGATACCTAACTTCAAGCAGCCATATCTCCCTCATCTGGCGTCGACTTTAGGAGATTCTTGAGTTCAAAATGAAGCCCCAGAAGTCCTCTTTCCAACGGTGGTGGCCTCACAACTTAAGTCCAAGTGTACAAATGGATAGACTCGATTTAGCGAGGGCTACTCGACTCTCTCTTAACGATTCATGCCCATCTTCTTCCCCAACTTGGTTTCTTGTCTCCACTCCTCTTTTCTTCAAATACAAACCTTTAAATAAGATGTTTTAAGATTTTTTCAAAGAGTTCACCTCTCTTTCATTCATTTCCATTTTGTCCTTACTCGGTTTACTGAAAAGCGCGACATTTAACAAAATGCGAGCCTCGGAACATCGTAGAAACATTTTTCAAAAATGTTTTGAAAGAGAGGGCTTTAAGGTCTAAAAACTTTGGTCAAAATAGTTGTAGTCCAAAAATAGGGTGTAAGGTTAGGATTTGGCTCTTTTTTTTCCAAAGAAATTGAACCTTTGCACCATCAAGTAAGCAATCAGTGGCGCCCAAGTCTTAAGGACGGTCAAAAATGGGGTGTCTACAGCCACCAGTGCATCAGTAGATATTTTCTGATATTTTGTGCCAGCTGTTTACACAGATTGAGGCATCTTCCAACACGTGTGTGGCTAGATCTTTATAAGGGGATTTTGTATTGTCTATATATAGAAGCCCTCTCTTACATGTGAGGGGGTTCAAAAATTTTGAAGACAAAAAAATTCTCTCTCTCTCTCTCTCTCTCTCTCTCTCTTTCTCTAGAATTCTCTCTTTCTTGATATTTTGTGCCTTATAGCCTAAATTCTCTATACTTTTGCATATAAACCCTTGATCAAACTTGATCACCATTGAGTTGAGGCTACTTGAGGCTCTCTTTGAGTTTTAGAAGAGGATATTGGCTTGGCTTGGCTTGATTTTGGTGCCTAAATTGCATCTTGTCTTCAAGAGGTAGAATAATTGTGTTTTAAGCTTAATTTAAATACTTGTTTTGCCATCTTTACATACTATTTTGAGGCTGGTTTTGATCTCTAAAAATCTATGTTTTCATGGTCTAAAAATAGTGGTTTGAGGTTTGATTGGAGTTAGGGGTAGTCCACCCTTCTTGTTGCTTGATTATTAAGTTATTGTGCCATCTTTCAAAGCTTTTAAATCAACCTTTTTGGCCCTTTTAACTACTGAATTTAAGAGGATTTTCAGTGGTAAAAACCATGTTTTGAGGTCCAAAATGGGAGGGGTTGGCCTCCCCTCCTTGTGTCTTGCTTTCATGCCTAGGTTACTTCACATGTTAGCATGATTTTCTAGTTTAGCCTAGCTTAATTCAAGCATGTTTTAGGCTTTATTTTGGCTTGTTTCAGCTCGGTTTTGGGCTTCTTGGAGCACTTGAGGCTTGCTTTGTATGCTTGTAGTGCAATTGTGCTTAATAGTTTAGCTTGTGCTATGTTTTGGCCTCTTATTCTAGCTTTTTTTAGCTTACTTCAAATATGTTTTAGGACTCCTTTTAGGCTGTTTTAGGATTGATTTTCACTAGTTTGGTGTTTTCGACTTTTAAACATTGTTAGGTTTTATTCTTGGCAATCCCGTTTGACAAGGATTTCTATAAGAAGTTGATTTTCTTCCAAAACTATGATTACTTTTGGATTTCTATAAGTAATTGGATTTCTTCCAAAACTAGGATTACTTTTGGATTTTCTATAAATAGTTGGTTTTCTCCCAAAACTATTTAATTCCTCCAGATCTTCTTGTTGGATATTAAGGTTTATATCTGGGGATATTTTGTTAGTTTTCTTTGATATTTTATTGAGTATTCAACTCATGGTTTAAAGAGAGTATATCAAAGGTTTTGTTTGTTATACACAAGAGAGAGAGAATTGTTCTTCGGTGGATTCTGAAGAATTCAAGCCTGAAGCTTCGGTGGATTCTGGAGTGGCTCATCGTAAAGACAATTCCGAGGTGAAGACGGGGTTGGAAGAGGCACATAGAGGTTGGTTCAATTAGGCGTGGATTCGCTAGGTAATTGAGAGTATACCTGCGTAATTCCTTTAAATATTCTTAGTGGATTGTTTTGTGGCTGTTGCCCGTGGTTTTTTAATCACAGTTGGAGGTGTCCAATTGTGGTTTTTTTACGTAAAATCGTTGTGTCGATTTGTCTTTGATTGTTTGATTGGGATTGTTATATTCTGCTTAAAATTGGTACATAATAACAAATCAACATCTAGGGTTTTTAGATTTTTCAATTGGTATCAGAGCGGGTTGTTCTATTTTTTTTAAAAAAAATTCGTTCTATTTTTTTTTTTGAAAAAAAAATTCTTTTAGAACGAGATCTTGTTTGATTTGTGATAATGGATTCAATTCGTGAGGATGAAGAGCTTGAGCAAACTTATGAAAAGTTGTATAAGGAGTCTCTTAAGTTATTTAAATTAAATGACAAACTCACAACGAAACTCAAGGCATGTGAAAGTGAGAATGTCAAACTAAAGGAAGAGATTTTTGAGGCTAGGATTGATGCCATCAAGATAGCTAATGATCGACAAGCTCTTTGTGCAAAACTCTTGACTTGTGAGACAGAGAGGAATGAACTACAACAAATTTATGCAACATATGAAGAAAAGACTGAATCTCTTGAGATGTCTCAAGTTGCTTTGGAAGAACTAATGATCAAGAAAGAGGAAGAACTCAAGTGTGCTATGGTAACCATTGGTCTTTGAAACAGAGGATCAAAGACTTTGGACAATATCATTGGGTCTCAACAAATTTGTTCTGACAAAAGTGGCATTGGCTTTGGTGATAACAAAGAGCAAAAACAGAGTGCATCTACATCTCATGATACAAGAACTCAAGGAAAGGGAGAACAAAAAATTCAACATAAGGATGGACTTCTCAAACTTCCTAGAGTTGGTAAGGTAAAAGAAAAGAAGATACACCCTGTTTTTATTTGTCATCATTGTGGTATGCATGGTCATATTCGCCCTTATTGTTATAAGTTGCATGTGAGAGTGTATTTGCCTAGACATAAAAATAGGAAGTTGGAAACCAAGTCAAGACGGGTTCCCATTGAAAACAAAGGGAACCACAACGTCAAGACACCACCCAAGAACTGCAATGCTCACAACTTTGTTTATACTAAAGCGGTTTGGGTGAGAAAACTTGACTTGTGTTAATTTGTTTTAGTTTTTGGGTTTCTGTGTGTTTTTTTTAATGAAAAAAAAAATATGTGTGCATGTTCGTTTTATGTCTTGCTTTGTTTAGAAAAAGAAAAAAAAATGAAAAAAAAAAAAATATATCCAAAAAGATTTTCTTAGTATAGTTTTGCAAGCTTGAAATTTTTGAGTGGTCCTTGGTGCATATTGGAATTGATAAGAATATCCATTACATATTAATATGTGTATGCTTTCTGTGGTCATTACTCATTTTGGAGTGTGTGTTTTTTATTAGTATGTCTCATTCTGTACACACTCTTGGATTAGCAAATATCGGAGTTTTTCGCCTTAGTGATTATTTTTTTCTATGGATTTCTGGCATGGTATCTTTTGTTTTTCTAGAGGAATTGACCTATACTAGCACATCATGGGTGATGTTGAGTCTCTTAACCACCTTCCATCTTTTTGCATCTCCATGGCTTTCCTCTCTGTTCTTTGTAGTCCAGGCATGAAGAAAAGGCTACCTCAGAGTCACCAACCAGGCCATCCTTATTATATCTATGGTTCTCTGGTTCGGTTTCCATACTTTTGAGCGTGTCAGCCGCCAATGAGTGTGCAAAAGAAATAAAAGAAAAGATGTGCAAAAGAAAGAAAAAAACAATGTGCAAAAGAAAGAAAAGAAAAAGATGTGAAAAAAAAGGAAAAAATAAAGGATTCATTGATTGAGGGGGAGCCTCTGCCTTTACTCAACAAATACCCCTTGATTCTTAGTGGTTTGACTTTCCTGTATTGTGCTTAGATTCTCTAGTCGGAGGTCCAGCTTTTATATCACTACTAGGCTTTGAATCTTTTGTTTGTCGAACTCCAAGAGAGACACACACACACTTTTATCATGGGATCTATGCTTTTCACATAATGCATCACTTTCTTTTATGAAGAATTTTCTAAAGGCTGTGCACATTGTGTTTTCAAGTAATTGTGTTTCTTGGATAATCTTATGTGTTTTAAGGTACAAATATGAAATTCCCTGCTTGCTCCACCATATTATTGTTTGTCGTTTTCTTCTTGTTCTTTGTTTTTAGTGAGGGAGAGTTTGGTGTATCATTACAAGAGTTTGTTAGCATGATTATTTTGATTTGTTTGATAAGGGAGTTTGGCATTAGTTAGTTTGTGTGTTGCTATCCACTACTTGTTTTTTTATATATATATCTCGCAGGTTATTAATTCATGTTTTCATGCACATGTGTCGTCGTGTGATTTCATCTATTCATGTGTTGGGTGCATGTGTCTTAGTTTTCAAAATAATCTAGTCATATGTTTATTGTTTTTTTTTTTTATACTCTTGTGAGACTAATAGTTGTTTTGGAGATTGTGGCACTAATAGCTGTTTTGCAGATCATGACCGTGAGAAAGAAGTTTGTTTTTGCTGGCTGTAATGGATTGGGGTGATTAGGATTTTATTTGTTAGGTGTGTTTTGTCACGGCATTGCCAAAGGGGGAGATTGTTAGGTTTTATTCTTGGCAATCCCGTTTGACAAGGATTTCTATAAGAAGTTGATTTTCTTCCAAAACTAGGATTACTTTTGGATTTCTATAAGTAATTGGATTTCTTCCAAAACTAGGATTACTTTTGGATTTTCTATAAATCGTTGGTTTTCTCCCAAAACTATTTAATTCCTCCAGATCTTCTTGTTGGATATTAAGGTTTATATCTGGGGATATTTTGTTAGTTTTCTTTGATGTTTTATTGAGTATTCAACTCATGGTTTAAAGAAAGTACATCAAAGGCTTTGTTTGTTATACACAAGACAGAGAGAGAGTTGTTCTTCGGTGGATTCTGAAGAATTCAAGCTTGAAGCTTCGGTGGATTCTGGAGTGGCTCATCGTAAAGACAATTCTGAGGTGAAGACGGGGTTGGAAAAGGCACATAGAGGTTGGTTCAATTAGGCGTGGATTCGCTAGGTAATTAAGAGTATACCTGTGTAATTCCTTTAAATCTTCTTAGTGGATTGTTTTGTGGCTGTTGCCCGTGGTTTTTTAATCACAGTTGGAGGTGTCCAATTGTGGTTTTTCCACGTAAAATCGTTGTGTCGATTTGTCTTTGATTTTTTGATTGGGATTGTTATATTCTGCTTAAAATTGATACATAATCACAAATCAACATCTAGGGTTTCTAGATTTTTCAAACATGATTTGCATAAGTTGCTCGCATGTTGTAGTGTCATTTTGCATGCAATTTTAGCACATATATAATATCTGCAACCTCTCTCATTTCATCACTTTTTCATTTGCTTTGAGGGTTGGTTAGCCTTAGGGTTGTATTTAAGCTAGAGATTGAGATTGAGATTTGTGCTTAATGGTTTTAATCCTCTTTTGAGGGTTTTTACTAACCAAAGGCATGACCTCTCTCTTGCCTTAAGTCATCCCTTGGTTGACACCTCTCTCATTAGAGGAGCAATGGACTAAATCAATTAAAGAATGAGTTGGTAACTTAAAATGAGTAAACAAAAGTGACAAGTAAAACTTGAGCAAGATAAGCATGTTGTGTTGCATTGCATGTGTTCAATCAGATGGTATATTGAACATAAGGAAGATTGGAGCATTTCATACTTAAAGTGATGAAATAAGCAATCTCCTTGGTCTCCATTGCCTTTGATCACACATGATAAGGTGGTGGTCTTGAATTTTGTTTTTGCATACAATGAAATTGTACTCCTTGGTTCTTTGACCATCATGCATCGAAGATGCTAGGTTGGTAGTTTTGGATCCAAGAATGCCACTCCTTTGAGGTTTTGAGATGATAAAGAGGGGCACAGTACAAATAAACTCCTGGAAAACCCTTCATTTTCCTCTGTTTGTGCTCTGTTGCAGTGTGGTAACTCAGAGCACCAGTGGCCGGCAGTGCCTCACTCTTGGCCGGCAAGGCACATTTTTGGCCGGCAGGTGGCCGGCAGCAACCTCCTATGGCCAGCAGGCCACTGGTGCAATCCTTAGCAAGTTTTTGGTAAGGTGGAGCAGAAAGATTCTGGAGTATGGTCAACCCTGCAAACAGAGCCTCTCGGGAGCAAAACGGAGGGCTTTTCGGGGTGAAACCCGAGCGCATGCATCTTCCACTTCCCGAAGCAGAGCTGTGGCAGTGTGGTTTAATGCCTTGCATGATTAGTTAGTGTACATTCGTTTTAATTGATTAGTTTATTAATTAGTTAAGTGTTGTAATAATTAGTAATTAGTTTGCTAGTTATTCATTTGATTTGTAATAATTAGTCTAATTAGTTTAATTAAATTAGTTTGATTAACGTAAGTAGTTGGTTAGCTTAGCTCTTATTCATTCGGACCTTCATTCGCGAGGGCATAATGTTGTAATAAGTGTGCGTGTGTGTGTACATGTCTTCCAACCCCGTGTCTTTCTCCCTTTTATTTAATCTCTTTTGATGGTTAGATTAGGGATCATATTTCAAATTAGCATATCGCATGTTTGCATCCATTCATTTGTCTTGCATGCACCGAGGCTCGGCGCATCTTCAAACTACATTGCAATTTCAATATCTTCTTTGAATACGTGTTTAAAAGCATGTTATCAAATTGAATCAAATTGAATCATATGTCGTATTAGTAGCCGAGCCTATTAATTTCATATTGCATGTGTTGCATTAGACATCTTATATAGTTAGGATCATGCATTCTTTCTAACTAGTTTTTTTTTTTTTTTGGCTTGGAGTACTCGGTGAGTTTTACGTTTTAGCATATTTGCATGAGTGTGATTGCCATATTGCCATGTTTCGCATGCTTGCCATGAGGCTATGTGCTTAAATGCTAAACTGCATGAATGCCTGTGGATGAAGGCTTTGTTGTTTGGATTGGAACAATTCAACAAGTGTAAGTTTTAAGCCCACTTTGCGAAGTGGCAAATCATGTTTTAAGCCCACTTGAGGTGGCAAATCCGCATTTCTAAGCCCACTTGAGAATGGCAACTTCAAACCATTTTTGAAAACAAACATGAATTGAATTTATTCTAATTCTTGCGACATAGTCTATACTTACTTGCGTGCATCACATATTAAAGTTAGTTAATAATCAGAATAAGAACACATAAGGTTTATAAAAGAACATATCATGATTAGTAGAGGCCGATCTTTGATCGGGCGAGCGGGGATGCTCATTTTAAGACCTTCCCCTCTCGTACCCCAGTTTCCGAGCCAAGGCAACTTTGGTGATGACGGATACGTGGGTTTTGGCACGAGTCGGGGTTTCCTAAATTTCTTAAAAAACAAAATATTTAGGTGGCGACTTTGTAACCTGGCAAAGCAGTCCAGTTTTGGCATTATTTGATTCAAAATCGATTTTCCAAAATGATTTATCAGATTGGACTCTTTGGTGATTATTAGTTTCACATTGCACTTGTGAGACTAGATTCAGAACCGTGGGAGTTTAAACTGTGAGGCCTTCTTTTCAAACCCTTTTTCGAAAGGTGGGGGCACGAGAAAAAGGCGAGCCCACAGATAGTCAATCTATAATAGGCAGGGTACAGAATCATATGTATAATGGTAAGTCACGACATATTCGTCGTCGACATAATATCGTAAGGAAATTTCTCTCAAATGGAATAATCTCAATAGATTATGTAAAATCTAAAGAGAATATTGCGGATTTGTTAATAAAAGGTTTGACAAAAGAGCAAGTGTATAGTTCATCGAAGGGGATGGGATTAAAGCCTATTACATAAGAGTCATCATAATGGTAACCCTACTTATATGACTGGAGATCCCAAGAACTAAGTTCAAATGGACAACTAAGTTATGTGTGGCTCGCCAGAAATCACCAAGGGATTAAAATTCCCTACCCATTCTTATGGTGAGAGTGATATCTGCATAATGTGTTATATGCAGGGGTTTAAGGATTAGCTTTGCTTTTAATGATTACTTATATCTTGATTTAGGCATAAAAATCAAGACGAGTATAAGAGATACTCACAATAAGAATCGTCTATATGAGTGTCGAACTGGGGTCGATTCTATGAGAATGAAGAGGTTAAATTCTCTAGAAGCACTTATGAACAACCAGGAGCGTTCAAGGCCAAAATGAACACAACCATGAGAACTACGATGTGTCAGAAGATATTTTGTGTAAAATCTATTGTCTTGACTTACATAAACGACTGAACAATTCAAGGCATCACGTCTATTGGTTAGTTAGTAAGTTCGATAGGTCATCACTAGTGAAGGTTCATGGCCGAAAGATACTTATCCTGATGCAAGATATTTTTTATTTATACTCTTTCGACAAATTCTGCATATTGTTGTATTTTCGTTGTCATCAAATTCCATTCATGTAGGGGATTGTTAGAAATGGGTTTTGGAAGTTTTGGAAAAACAGAATTTTTCCTCAACTTTGGTCTAATTTTTAGGTGGGACCCATGTGCCAAATTTCGCGGGTCAAGGTGGTAATGCGTTCTATGTCGCGTTGTGATTCACGTGGTATATTTGATTGCTCAAAACCATTATCGAGTGAATGGAAAATTAAAGCCAAAGTGAGCTCCACAAAAATAGAGTTTTTGCTGAAAATTTCTTAAAGTTTGAATAAAGACTTATCCCACATTGGTTTGGTGGGAAGAAATTTATGGGTTTATAAAGCTTGGGATTATAACTTGGGGAGGGCCTCAAGGGGGCACCCCAAGTTTGTAGAAGGGAAAGGTATTGGGCCGGACAAGCCCAACCCAACTTCACACCACGCACCCGCGCCCAAGCCCAAGCCCAGGCCCAGGCCCAGGCCCAGCCTAGCTTGCCCGCCCCATCGGACGGACGGTGATGGCGGCGCAAGCGTGTGTGTTTATTTTTAGGTCCAATGAATTTTGAAAGTTTTGGAAAAACATAATTTTTCCTCAACTTTGGTCTAATTTTTAGGTGGGACCCCTATGTCGAATTTCGCGGGTCAAAGTGGTAACGCGTTCTATGTCGCGTTGTGATTCACGTGTTATATTTGGTTGCTCAAAACCATTATCGGGTGAATGGAAAATTGAAGCCAAAGTGAGCTCCATGGAAATGGAGTTTTTGATGGAAATTTCTAAAAGTTTGAATAAAAGCTTGTCCCATATTGGTTTGGTGAGAAGAAATTTATGGATTTATAAAGCTTGGGATTATAACTTGGGGAAGGCCCCAAGGGGCACTCCAAGTTTGTGGAAGAGAGAGGTTATAGGCAAATTGAGCTAGACCCATTGGACCCAAAAATAAACACACGCGCCGTCCGGTCGGGAGGCCTGGGCCTTATTTTATTTTTTGGTAAAATAAAATCTGTCCAGAATTCAAAAATTAATTCTGAAAATCTGATTGTTTAAATTCAAATTTTGGTTCAAAAATTTGCACCTTTCTGTACAGATTTTAAATCTATCCAAACACTTCCTTACCTGTTTAATTTAAATTCAAACAGATTTGTATCTATTTAAATTTAAACCGAACAGGTACCATACCCGTTGGATTCAAACCAAACAGTCACCATTCCATCTATAAATAGGCAGCCTCTCATTTGATTCTTTCACTCCAATTTCATCCCTAACTCTGCCTGCTCTCTTTGCATTTTCCTGCATTGTTTTTTTGTGAGAAATAGTGTAAACACGAAGTGTGTTCGTTGTGCAAACAATTTGTAGTGCTGCTATTGTTTGTTGTTGGTCATTTTATCCTGGGAGATAGACGTCCACATTCTGAAAGTACCGTAGAGAGGACGAATCTGTCTTAAGGATACAGTGTTAAACACTGGATTTGATCAGAAAATTTGTTTAATAAATTAATTTGATAAGTAATTAGTTTACTTTTCTGTTTCAACAAAGAAGAAAGCATTTCTCAAACTGTTGTTTAGTAACTGAACAATAAGAGTTCAGTTCTAGTTTTACCACTTTCAAGTAGAAAAAAAGTTCTAATTTCATTAGTGATTCACCAAAGAAACCAAAGGAAAAAGAGTTATATCTCAAAAATACAAAATTCACCTCAACTTTGCCTCAATGACTTTACACTGGATTGCATGGATATTTATAAAATTTCAAATTGAATCTCTACCGTTGGATTGAGGTATGAACTCCTTATCATGTCCATTCAAATAATAACATCAAGCTAATTGATACTATTTAACAAAAAAAATCTAATTTAGCAAATATCATTTGTTTACAATAAATTTTAAATTGGTATCTATATTCATGTAGTCTAAGCAAGGGCAACCCTACGTTTGTTAATTTAATTAAATTTCCTATAAAAATGATTGGATAAGAGATTTTAAATGTAAGTAGCATGTTTCCTAATTTGTCGAAAAAAAATTTAAACCCCTTATACTAATGGCATTGATGACAACATGTTCCAAATTATGGCGCGCAAATCTTTAGAGCACACCCCTCAAAATTTTGTCTCTCTTAAAATTTTAATTAATTAATTTTTTTTTTTTATATCAAACTTGCTAAGTTATGTACGGAATTCATATACAAAAATATTCCAAAAAAATCATTATAGAGTCATATTCAGTTTAAATGTGAACCCTACAATATATGAATTAAGTCTAAATCATACAATAATTTTATGGATAATTTTTTATGCACCAAGTCTATGCACATATCTTTACTAATTTTCAGTAAGACAAATACTAAATGCAAATTCACATTCAATTAAATTAAATAAGTATTTTACCATTAGTGATTATTTCCATTATCAAAAGTGAGATTGGTAGAGATATACAATCATTTAGTGATTATGGAATATTATCATTTTTATTGATATTGTTTTTTTATCATTTTATAATGTTTACACTTAAGCATTAATGATAAAATGGGACAATAGTTATTGAGGAAAACAACAGTAATACAAAAGTTAGGGATCATGAAAATGTTCATGAAAGAGTTATGATCCTTGATTAGTGTGTGGTGCTTTATTCTAAGTGTAATCCAAGGATCACAAAGCTTTCATGATTATTTTCATGAAATGTTTTTCATGATACCTAGTATTACTGTAATAAAATTTGTCAAAATTTTTGCTTTTAAGCACTATTGTTAACAAAGTATTAAATGATTATATCTCTACCTATCTTACTTTTGGTAATGGAAATGAGTTTTGCTAACAAGTATTCACGAGACAAGAAAAAGACAGAATAATTGAAAAATATAAGGCATTTTTTATTGAAATTTTAATGTATTTTTTTATTAAAATCAATACACTTTAAACACTTTCACTTATTTTCAAGACACTTTCAACTTAATTCCAATATTAAGCATTTTGTTAATGTGTGCCCTTAAAAAATGTATTAAGAAATTTAAAAGTGTGATACACCTTACATAAAAATGAGTATAATAAAAAAAATGTATAATTGTTTTAAATTTGTTTAACGTGTACCATAAATGCAAACGTTAACAAGACCGTAGTTAATATAGGGTTGCTCTTCTTTAAATTGTCTAGATTCTTATAATCTAAATGTGAGAACCATATATGTATGAGATGTGACTTTCCTCCAATCTACTCTTTCTCTAATCTACTCTTTATACTGGTGGTCCAATTTAACTCATTATGGTCCCGTTTTGGATCCACTTTCGGTTCGTTTGGGATATGAGTTGACTTTTTAACTTTTTAATTATTTTGGTATAGAATTAAAAAGCCTCGTTTAGAATAGACTTTTTGACTTTTTTTACTTTTGTGAGAGAAAAAATAAAATGATTATGATTTAAATGTGATATTTTATCTTATTAAGCTAAAAGACCTATTTTATCTTTGTGTGACTATTTTATCTAAAATGCTACATTTTAACTTACACCAAATGAAGGCTTTATGGACCAAAACTGTTTAGAATTTAGTGCATCATCAATAGAGAATTAGGTTAATCCAATATAGATAGTCACATATTTAGATCACATTTTAAAAATAGACTATTTATTTATTTTTATTTTTTAAATGTGACCTAATTATGCGGGTACGAATATTCGGTGAACTTAATTTTTCTATATAGATGATCTACTTGAAAGATACTAAAAATTGAACGATTTGAATTTTTGGAAAGAAAATTTGGGCTAGAATAGTCATATAAAACAAAATATGCTATTTTAGTCAAATAGGACAAAATGTCGCATCTAATCCATAATCATTTCATTTTTTTCCCTCACAAAAGTCAAAAAAGTCAAAAAGTCTATCCCCAACGAAACTTTTTAATCCCAAATTAAAATAACTAAAATATTAAAAAGTTAACTCACATCCCAAACGAGCTCAAAATGAACTTGAGGTGAACCTTATGGGCTAAACTAGATCCTTCAATCCAAATAGTGGATAGGAGGAAAAGTAAATCCGTATTTGTTAGTCTTTTTAACGATTGCATTAAGAGTTTTAATTAATAAAATTTAAAAGAATTGTACATTCTTCACAAAAAAATATGTTTATAAAAATATATATATATACACAATTATTTTACTTAATAACTGTTGGCTTTTTGGCTTTCGAAGGTTATTATTGTAATTGTAAGCGTGCCAGTAAGGATCAATCAGTCCTTACAGAAAATTAATTGCCAACCAATTATCAGACGATTGTGTTTTAGTTCTTTCAGCCTCAATGAAGAGGACTTTTACTGGTGGCTTGATTTAGGAGAATTAAGTAATATAACAATTAAATAAAGAACAGTTGAAGTATCTCATTAAAATGAAAAACTTACAATGATCCAAACTCAGCCTCGTAGAGGTTTACAGCAACAATCTACTTGAAACTATTCCTATGAACGAAGTACAGTGCAGGAATTTAAAGTGCAGGAAATGTAAGACTGGAAATGTAAAACTGGAAAGGAAAATAAATATAAAAGACTGGTTTTTTAGATCTGAGTCTAGGGGCTTTTTCTGGGGCCTTCTCTGCTATTTATACTGCTCAAGGATGACCATCGAACTGCATTTCTAACCGTCGAACTGCTCCTCCATGATCGCTGATCATGTTGCCTCAAGATTAGCTTCATTACGCCATTACTTACAGTTAGGCTTTCCTCCTAAATTTGAATTTGAAATGTGAGTAACCGTTGAAGCCACATCACCTTGCATCTCTTTGTTGATCCACTGCTACTCAGATCTCGTAATAACCAATACTAACTGCCACGTATACGATCAGGATCGAAGACTTGAATAGTCTTCCCGTATTATCCTTATTTTGCCACGCGTCGATTTGCAATTGGCTTGTACAACATATGTAGCCAACATTACCCCCCGCACTAATATACCCAATACTTGGTGATATTAGTGGATCAAGGTCCTTTTCCCACGTATTAGAACGTGCATGGGCTTTGCATTCTTCTAGAAATGCAACTGTCATTCATCACCTGCATTAACTCCCCTTCAATCTTTTGAACACCCCCACCATCTTAGTATTCGAACAGACTGATACATTTCTATGGCCGAATCAATTTCCTCCTCTATTGATCGAGCACACGAATAGTCATCTGATGATGCTGTTCCTCCTCGAAAAAACCTCCATGCATTAATTAGCCACCTTTACCCACCTTTCTATATTCAGGTCATGGATGCCTTTGCAAATTATCAACTCTTAGACTACGAACACATTGCCCTTAATCCTTTGATTCAGAAACTTACAAATATGGACATGAGAAATTCTTCTTCTGACTCACTCCTGGACTACGAACAAACTGCTCTTGATCCTTTGATTCAAAAAGTTGCAAATATGAATATGGGAAGTTCTTGTTCACAACCCTTTGCATGGGATAAGGCTGCAGCTTCTTCTTTCTCTGGGACTTCTAACTGGACACACTGGTCAAAACCTGAGGCCTGTGATTTAAGGAAGCGAATCAACCATCACTTTGTCAAGTTTACTGACCCTTCAGAATTCCCTTCCTATGCTCGAAGCTCAGTGGTCTATCCTTATGTGCCCATCGATCATTGACGCAGTTTAGAGGAAAATCTGCTTATAGCATGGTATACATCCTCCATGCCTACAAAGATAGTGCACGCTACCCGACGCCTCGAAGAGGCTCAAGGGTACAATCCATCATTCCTAGCCCAGAAGGCAAAGATTTGTTCTTCTGACTGGCTCGATTATATTAATGCCCTTGTTCCTTCTGTCCTTGCTCCATCTCCTGAAATAGAAGCATCCACACCTTCTCCTCCGCCAAATCCTTGCTGGACAGAGAGACTGAGGCTTGCCCTCTCTGCAGATAAGGTCTTTCCACCTTACAAGCCCCTACCTTCCCCTAATCCAGCTGAGCGGAAGCAAGCTCAACTTTTGCTCGTAGTTTTCTCTCACTTGCCCTTCAATGTTCTTGAGGACGAAGTCCCTCTCAAGAACCTTCGATGGGCTTGTGATATTCTAACTCGGGGTCATGTCCTCAATCCCCTCACCCAATCAGAACTTCACATGTTTTTGGACCAACTTCCATTGCTTCTCCACTGGCATCAGACCTCTATGCCACCACGCAATCTTTAGACCAACTCTCGTTCCTTCGAGTTCATGCCCAGTACGAAGCAGAGAACTTTATTGAAGAATTCGATGATTTCAAGAATAAAGATTCTACGTACTGGGATGACTTGGATATAGACGAATTGGAATAAGGATTGAGAGAAATAGCATTCGAAATAAAGGCTGAAGAGCTCTTTTACGAAGTGAGAGCACATCAACTCATGCAGCCAATGTTAGAAGAAATAGAGGATAGAATAAAGAAATAACATAAATTCATTGATCATAGTTGGACTAAATTTCATGATCTTATTATTTATTCCATTCCCTATTTTTATGAGCTTGAGTTTGTACTCAAATAGGGCCATTCGATGTAATTGTTTTTGCTTTAATACCACTAAGACTTTTTTTTTATTTGGTATGGTTAGATCTTGTCCCTATTTGTCTCTAAAGCAAATTCAGGACTTCGAACTGAACAATCTTATTCTTCGAATTTAGACTCAATCGTTTTAAATGAAACACTAAAAGAACCAACAATGAACCTTTCTAATTTATGGAATATAGTCAACAATTTTTGCTGATTTTCATTTAGAATTAGTACTTCGAATTTAACAATCTTATCCCTTAGAGCTTCTTTTAATCATAACCAACATATGGTCATGGTTAGTATGATCAACCGATTTTAAATTGACCATTTTTGCTTCTAAGAAAAGTCCATGCTGTTTTTAGTTCAAAAGACAACATCTGTCTGTATGTATACAAACCAACTATTGGTTTTGATATTTCGAATACCAATTCCCATCCTTAAGGGGTCTCAAGTTTTACTTCGAAAGACATTACTTTTATTGAGAAACCTAAAACAGGTCTTCAATCCTTTTGAAGCAAACAAATGCTTGAATATTCTTACGTTTTTAGGTATGGAATGTGCTTCGAAATCAGCTTGGTAGTTTCGAAGCCGTTGTTATTTGACTTTTAGCGCCAAAATCTGGTGTTTTTATGTTTCGAACACCAATTCCCATCCTTAAAGGGTTTCAAGTTTCACTTCGAAGGACATTACTTTCATTAAGAAACCTAAAACAGGTCTTTAATCCCTTTGAAGTAAACAAATACTTGAGTATTCTTACATCTTTAAGTATGGAATTTGCTTCGAAGTCGGCTTCTCTGCTTCGAAGTCGTTGTTATTCGACTTTTAGCGCCAAAATCTGGCTTCGAAACCAAATATTTCACTTCGAAACTGGTATCAACATCTGGGATGTGTTTTTCTCTCTAAAAGCATCAATGTTGAAGAAAACTCTTCGTATTCGTACCTTTAGTACTTAACGAATTACGCGATATATCTTTCAGATACAAAGACTTTTAAAACCCTTTTATTTCGTGCTCTGAAATCACTTGCTCGCTCAACACACAAACCCTTTATCTCTACCGATCTTCCACTTCTTTCTACTCCCTTTCCCAGCTTCGTCATCTGAGAAAGCATTCTATCAATGGCTTCTTCTTCATTGAAAGAGCCAGTTGTAGAGCGTGCGAGCTCGTTTGTAGCTCTGAAAAGGCTCATTGATATAGAATGTAAAAAGTACAAGGCTGGGGAGAAAAGTGCCATCAACGGACGCATCTTCATCCCTCGTCGTCATGTGTAAGAAGACTATGTGCTTGGGCCCATATTCAAGGAGATTCCTATTGAGCTTCCAGCTCTATATCCTCGTCTGGAAGACCATTGTCTCCTTTACGAATGTGGCCTTGACTGGAGGAACTGGAGAACGAACTGCCCCCACCGATGCTGGCCCACGGTGAGACCGGAGTGGCAGGAATGGTATGATCGAGTTGTCCCTAGTAGGACCCTGGACCTTCAAGAACTCTGCCTTCTCGACGCTCTCCGACTATCCAGGTTAACCCTCTCAGAGGACTCTTTCTTAATCCCTGCTGCCCTGTGCTTTTGGAATTCTGCTTTTAATTTCTTTCAATTTAGATATGGGATGATGGCCCCTACTGTTCTTGACATTTGCCACCTATTAGGATTATCCCCCATCGGAACCCCTATTGGACTAGATTATTCTGACCTAGCAGTCCCCTTTTCCCTTCCCTCTCTTAACTCATTCTATAGCAACTTCGTCAAGGCTGAGAATAAAAGAGAGGGTCTTGTGACTGATAGGGAACTATTTTCCTTCCTACTATATTGGCTTTGCAAGTTCCTTTTCTGCACTTCCTCTCAAAGAATCATGCCTGAATTTGCCCCTCTTGCTAAAGCCCTTGTTTTATAGAAAAAGGTGACTTTAGCTCCATACGTCCTAGGTCACGTATATACAGTTTGCTCTCTCTTCTATGAGAAACCCTTAGATGCCAATCAAGGGGGGCCATTTTGGATTCTTCAACTTTGGCTTTTTGCTTATTTCACTGAGTTACAATCCAAATGCCTTAAATTTTTTGAGACAAACCCTCCTACTCATGGCATGAGGCTAGCCAATGTTTTACTTTATTCTTCTACCTTTGCTTTTTATTTCTTTTTCTTCCACCAGCTTCCAGCTTCTCCTCCTTCTTACAGCTTTCGTCCCTTCGAACCCATTACCATTGGCCCATCTTGGTTGAAGAACTTCCTAAGTGATAGATTCTGCGCTTCACCTGTTCATAAAGATATATGGGCTTCTATTCTGCTTCCTAGAGAATTATTCCTTGGAACCATGAACCCCAGAGCTTACAAATGCATTGCTAAGCTCTATTGTCCTGCTCAATTTGCTAGACAATTTGGCTTCTCACAAGGGGTCCCAATACCTCTCTGCAGTAACACCAATCTAAGTCTTACCACCAGGGATTTGAAAGTTCGAAGGTCCAGACTAGAAGATGCAACTTCTAAGTTTATACAGGACTTGGTTGAATTTGAGTATATCCCTTTCCTTCCTCAAGGTAACCTGTTGAAGAGGTACCAAAACTGGTGGGTGACCAATATGGAAGTACACTTGGCCATTTCTCCTAAAGATCTACTAATGGTATTGGATGTGCCCAAGCCCAAAGGAGCTGGAGTTGTTACTTCTTCCACTGTTCTTACCACTCCTATGCCTGCCACCACACAGCCTGCTCCTGCTACCTCAACTCCTCCTAGAGTTACTCGGGCTGCCTCAAAGAAAGGTAAATGCCCTTGTTTTCTTTTTCTTCTCTTTTTGCCTTCTTTACAATTCTTTTAGCTTCATCTTTAATTCTTCTTTTGTGAAAATGGTGCGGGTGTCTCACAGGGAGATTCTCCTCAGAAGACCCAAGCTTTACGGCTCCTCAGGAGCAAACAGCAAAAGAAAAAAAGGAAACTCTTGTTTGATCCTGTAAAGGAAATGCCTGAAGTTCAATCAGCAGAAGAAGAAGAAGAAGAAGAAGAAGAAGAAGATCAAGAGCAAGAGCCACTCGTACAAAGAAGGAAAAGAGCAACTGTCTCTCCTTCTGATTTGGATCAAGATCTCACTCATGAGACAATTGCCGGAGTAGCAGAGGAACTCACTTCTGAGGAATCTGAATCCCCGATTAAGGAGAGAGAAATTGAGAAAGAGCAGGCAATACCAATACCAAGAAAGAAGAGAAGGAAGATGACTGTCTCTCCTTCTGATTTGGTTGAAGACCCTATTCATGAAACAGCTGCTAAGACAGTAGAACAAGAGCATTCTAAGGCCACAATTGTCTTTGAGAGAGCTGAGAAGAGGCGGCAGCAGCAATTCTTAAGAGATGAAGCAGCTGCTGCTGATGCAATCCAAAGGGAAACTGCAAGAAGGCAACATATTGCTGAGCACTATTCCCTTCGAAGCTTTCCTATTGCTATTATCACTTCTGAAACAAGTAAAAAAAAAAAATTCATGCTTCTACTATTTCTCCCTTACCAAATTTTGGAATTAAAACTTGACATTACTTTACATCTCTTCTTTTGCAGCCACAACTACTGAGCCTATTCTTCCAATAAGGACTCCCTCGGTTTCAGTTGAAGTTGATTAGATGCAAAATGTGAGGACTATTCAGATAATACTCCCACTTTCTAGGCCTACATTCAATGTACCCTCCTTGAGGCCAAGCATTCCTGCATCTCTTTCCTTTGGATTAAATCCATATCTTCCTCACTTATCTTTAGATCTACCTCAATTCAGTTCTCTTTCGAGCCTTGCTCTTCCCCCTCCTCCTAAGGAAATTCCAACTGCTGCTCCATCTCTGATGGTAGCTGATTCCGCTACAGAGGGTGCTGGCAGCTCTCCAACCCATAGTTTATTACCTTTACCTACTTTTAGTTCTTCTTCCCTTGACCTATTGGTGGCTAGGACCATAGAGACTGCTAAAGATGCTCCACCCATTTCTCATATCCCTATGTAGTCCTTTGTGCCTTCTACCACTGCTCTTTCTGCACCCCTCATGTCTACGGATGAGGTAGATATCTTCGAAGCAAGACGAGCCAGTCTCTTCGACATGCCCTCTACCTCTCCAATAGCTAATGATGAGGCTGAGGCATTAGTTCTGGCTGATTCCTTATTAGAAATTCTTGAGAGCTCGTCTTCCTCTAGTAGTAAGCCTTCTGCACCTCTGATGGACTTAGACAGCTGTCTGGAGTTGCTGATATCTTTTTCAAGGATTCCTTTCGAGGCTTTACAAAGGCCTATAATAAGAAATGGCTTTCTTCAGTGCTGCAAAGTTGTTGAGCAATCCAGTATAACTGTCTCAAGTCATCTATCTCAGGCAGCAGCTACTATTGACTTTTACACCAACATTTGTCATGCTGCCAGGACTGCCGAGGAGAAATTAGTGAGAGACCAAAAGTTTGTTTCCACAGTACATGCTGAAGTCTCAGGGCTAAAGGAACAACATTCCTCTGTCTCCTATTTTTGAACTCAACTACTGGAGAGGAAAGCTCAACTTGAGGAGGAGCTATCTGCAGTGAACCAGGCCTTGATCCGAACTGACACCAAACTGCAGATCACCAACCAAGGACTAGCTGACCGAAAGCAGGAAATGACCACAGCCATTCAGTTGTTTTCATCTTTTAATAATAGAGCATCCATTGTAAAAGAACAACTGAGGCATTGTAATGATTTTTGGGCCAATTTATGGCGGAATGTATTCAGCTCTTTATGAAAGACAAATTCTTATTTAACATTTGAGTATTTTTGTGTTCTTGTACTTGGCATTTATTTTACTCCTTGCGTTTCCCATATAGTTGGAAAATAAGACTTCAAATACCTGCCGTTAATCTTTTTGAGATGTATATATCCATTCAAATTTCTCAAATGGTATGCTCCAAAAAGAAGGACTCTATGGACTTGGTATGGTCCCTCCCAGTTAGGTGACCATTTGCCAAACTTATGGCTTTTGATCCCCATTGGGAGTATGGTTTTCCACACCAAATCACCTTCATCAAAGCCAATGTGTTTGACTTTTTTATTATAGTTTTTGGCTGCTTTCTTCTTTTGGAAAAAAATGCTATTTAATGCCAGAATTCTACCTTCATCTATGCTTTCTAATTCCAAGCACATACTCTGATGGTATTGCTAAGGATTTAACTGGTCTTGGCATCTTACCCTCAAGAACTTAACATTAATTTCCACAGGTAACACTGCATCATGCCCATATACTAAGGCATAAGGAGTGACTCCTATGCTTGACCTTGGGGAAGTTCTATAAGCCCACAATACATCCAATAACAAGTTATGCCAATCACTAGGATTGTCTTCCACAACCTTTTGTATTCCTTTTTTCAAGGACTTATTGGATGATTCAGCTTGACCATTGGTTTGTGCATAATATGGGGTGAAATTCACAAGGCTAATCCCAAATTCTACCACAAAAGAGTTTACCATTTTCCCATCAAACACAGTCCCATTATCAACAGTTATAGTCTATGGGATACCAAATTTGTGGATTAAATCCTTAATGAATCCAATAACCTCAGTTTGGTCTACAGCCTTGTATGGCTTAGCTTCGACCCATTTAGTGAAGTAATTAGTGGCCACTAAGATGAAACAATGATGCTTCGAAGAAGATGGGTGTATTTTCCCCATCATATCCATGGCCCATCCTCTAAATGGCCAAGGCTTTACTACCGCATGCAGGTCAGTTATGGGCACATGCCTGATTGTGCCATGCTTTTGACATGCCTGGCAACCCCTTGCATATTCTATGCAGTCTTTAAGGATAGTTGGCCAATAGTAGGAATGCCTTCGAAGCAACCACCTCATCTTCACACCAGGCTGATGAGCACCACAGATGCCTTCATGAACCTCAGCCATAGCTGTCAATGCTTCATTTGGGCCTAAACATTCCAGCAATAAACCACCCCCCCTTTTGTAGAGAGCATTACCGTATATGATGTATTGCATAGATTGCAATTTAATTTTCCTGCTGGCTTTCAAGGATAGGCCAGCCAAGTACTACATTATTGGATGCCTGTAATCTTGTTCCTGCAAGTCATTACGATTGACTTCCAGGACCACATTTCTTTTATTCAAGGGTGGTATTAATTTCTGATATGTTGTTTGGCTTATGTCCCCTTGAGTATTATCCCTCCTCTTGAAATTCGAAGCTTTCTGAGCCACATCATTAGCTCTATTATTCAAGAATCTTGGGACATGAGTTACATTTGCTATTTGAAATTGAGAAAGCAGATGCAATGCAACAACATAGTATGGCCACGTGCTTATACTTTGACATTTGAAAATCCCTTTCACTTGGTTAACCACCAATTGAGAATCTCCAAATATGTCAACTGCATGAACTTGTAGTCCAATAAGAATTTCCAATCCCACTATTAAGGCTTCATATTCAGCTTGATTATTAGAACAAGTAATTTCATCCACTCTGAAACCATGAGTGGTTTCTATTCCTTGTGGTGACTTAATCACTATACCAATTCCAGTTAGGCCATTGGCTTTCGATCCATCGAACCACATTTGCCATGGCTCAACACTAGCCATGTCAAGTTCTATTATCTCTTGGCTTTCTGTTTGAGATGGATGGTTAGTGAAAAAATTGGCTAAAACTTGTCCTTTTACTGCCCTTTGGGGAACATATTCTAAATGAAATTCTGATAAGGCTAATATCCATTTGCCAATTCTTCCCCTCAACATTGGTCTAGATAACATATACTTAACCAAATCTGTGGTTGTAATTACCAAGATAGTTGTAGGCAAAAGATAGTATCTTAATTTCATTGTAGCAAAATACAATGCAAGGCACAGCTTTTCTACAGCTGAGTATTTATATTCACAAGAATTTAAAAATCTACTCAGGTAATAAATAGCTTGCTCCTTGCCTTCTTCATTGTCTTGGGCTAAGAAAGCTCCCAATGAATCTTCTGCTGCAGCTATGTACAACTTCAAAGGCTTATCACCCTTTGGTGGCATCAGCACTGGAGGGTTGGCCAAGTAGGCTTTGATACCTTTGAAAGCAATTTGATACTCTGCTGTCCACACAAATTCCTCTTCATCTTTTAGCCTTAATAAGGAAGAAAATACTTTAGTTTTCCCTATAGTGTTAGAAATGAATCTTCGAAGCAAATTAACCTGTCCAAGGAACTTTTGTAATTCTTTCTTACTTGATGGAGATCTAGCTTCAATGATGGCTTTGGCTTTATTCTGGTCAATCTGTATTCCTCTCTTGTGTACTACATAACCCAAGAAGTTTCCAGATGATACGCCAAAAGCACACTTAAGAGGATTGAGTTTCAACTTGAACTTTCTCATTCTTTCAAAGGCTGCTTCTAAGTGAAACAGATGCTCCTCCATGGATTGGGATTTAACTACAATGTCATCAATATAACACTCTAAATACCCTCCAATGAGGTCATGAAAGATAGTGTTCATAGCCCTCTGATATGTAACCCCAGCATTCTTCAGGCCAAATGGCATTTTAACCCATTCGAAGGTCCCAATATTCCCAAGACATCTGAATGCTGTCTTGTGAACATCCTCCTCTGCAATGCAGATTTGGTTATAACCAGAGTGCCCATCCATCATTGATAAAATCTAATGCCCTGCTGAACTGTCTACCAACAAGTCTACTATAGGCATAGGATATTCATCTTTTGGAGTTGCTAGATTTAAGTTTTTGAAATCAATGCATACCCTCATTTTACCATTATTCTTAACTACAGGCACAATATTTGATAGCCATTCAACATACCTGGCTGTCCTGATAAAGCCTGCCTTAAGTAGTCTAAGAATTTCTTCCTTAACTTTCTGAATTACTTCTGGACTCATTCTTCTTGGCTTTTGCTTGTATGGCTTGAAATTAGGCCTCATAGGGAGCTTATGTTCCACTAATGACTTATCCAATCCTGATAGTTCATTATAAGACCATGCAAAACAATCTTTATATTTCTTCAGAACAACCAACAATTGGTCCCTGTCCAGAGCATTCAAACAAGCACTTATATAGGTGGGTTGTTGTATAGAATCTTCCCCTAAATTTACTTCTTCTAAGGGGTCTTGTGTCTGAGAACTTACTGAAGCTTCTTCTTTGATCCCTTCTGCCTTCGAAGCAATCTTCTTGCTTTGTTCTGCTCCCAGGTTCTTTAATTCAATATCTTTACACTCCTCCTCATAGACAAAGTTTGTCCATAAGGCTTCTTCCTCTTGTATCTCCTGGACTTTTGTTTCAATGTCCAATGCACAGTATTTATCAAGGACCAAACTCTGGCATGTTGTTGCTTTTGCTTGCAGCCAATTATCATGGCTTCTTTCTCTTGCTTTTATACTCTCTGGACTATTGATTTTACATCCAATATTGAGAACTTAATTAGAGCCAAAGACTTGCCTTCTTGGACTTCATTTCTTTGCCTACAACCAGGCATCATTGTCATCCTTAACGATAACCTCTTCATCAGCACTCTCCTAGACTAAGTGCTTCAGGTGTGTCACTTCCTCATCAGCCGTCACTTTGGCTGAGCCATCAGGTTTCCTCAGTATACTCAGTGGTGTCACTCCCTCAATATACAATTTGGCCTCTGTGAAGTCTGCACAGGCTATGAAGGGTTGAGGATCTGCATCAATTTCCTCTGTCTTCCCATTGCCCAAGGCCATCATTATTTTCTGATGCAAAGAGGAAGGCACGCACTTGTTAGTGTGAATCCAATCTCTACCAAGTAAAGCATTGTACTTAGCATTGCTGTCATGCAGTCCCTGGTTCCCATACTCAGGTTGATAAGCAGAATTCCCTGGGCCATCTGTTTGTCTCCGGCAAAACCAGCAATGGTTGTGCTGGTTGGGATTAACCTAGGGTTCCTTTTCCCTAGTTTCTTCAAGGAAGATTTCGATAGTGAGTACACCGCTGCCCCATTATCTATCAAGACTCGGTTCAATTGTATCTCATCGAAAAAGGCCTTGATATACAAAGGCTTGACATGCTATGTCATAGAGTTCGAGGGATATTCAAAAGGATGTGAGAGGTTAATGCTCACCTCTTCTTCACTCTCATATTCAGTTTCCATTGGGGTAGCCATTTCGGAATCATCTTGCACCATACTCACTTGTGAGTCTTCACTGGAGACTGGAATTGGGTCCATTTCTTGCCCCTCTTGGTTCTCATCTCCAGCTTGGAATTCATGCGGTAGTATGTGTACCATATTCACTGATACTGAGCCAAATTGGATGGCTGGCTGTGCCTGTTTCTCCTCTTGGCCACCTTGTTCAGTTACTTCAGAAGCATCCTTCATACTGTATTCTGGCACTTCCTTATTAACAAGCTCTTTCAAATGGTCTTTTTTGACTGGTTTTTCAACCAAAAGTGTTTGTTCAGCCATGAAGGTGTAGACACCCCATTTTTGACCGTCCTCAAGACTTGGATGTCACCGTTCGAACACTCGGTGATCATCCATGTTTGTGTTCGTCTTGAGTTCCCGGAGGTCTCGGTCACGCGCGCCTTGCCTCAGGATCTCTCGACTCGACTGTTTCGTGTCTGGTTTTGCACCAAACACTTGTGCTTTGCCTTGGAGAGGCAGGGAATGGCTTGTGGGCCATCCCCACACTCCACCGGCCATGGCTTGAGGCCATCGGCTGTGTTTTGTTGCCACCGGCCAAATGTTTGGCCGGCCGGCACTATAGATGGCCGGCAGGCTATATTTTTTTGGTCAATTGCGCTTTTAGCTGGCCGACTACTGTGCATTTGCTTTTGCAGATATTTTTGTGCAGCTGGCATGCACTTGACTCCTCTCCATACACGTGTATGGAGGGATCTCCCTCTTGTTTAGCTTGTCTTGTAAGCTTACAAGATTGAGCTCTATAAGAGAGAGTCTCTTCTCTCTTGTTTAGAGTTAGCAAAAAATTTCAGAAGAGAGCTCTGGTTTTTAGGGTTAGCATAGTTGTCTCTATACTATCTCTATTTCTCTCCCTCTTTTGCCCTTAAAGTGTTTTAGTCTTAGATTTGCACACAAACACATAGTATTACACCTTCTCTTGGTTGCTGAGGTGCTGAGGGCTTGTTCTTGGAGGTTTTGGACTGATTTGAACCTAAAGAACCAGTTGGTCTTCCATTTTTGAAGAGGATCTACAAGGGTAACACTTTTGTCCCTTTTTACCCCATTCTTGCATTGTATTTTTGCCTACCTTACAACTGTTTTTGAGCTTAACATATAACATATAAAAGTCTTGTTTTTGAGCCCTCTAGATGGTTGGTTAAGGTTGCTTTAAGTTTTGGGGTTGTTTGACCCCTCTTAAGGCTTGTTTGGCCCTTGTTTTGTGCCATTTTGGTTGAGCTCCGGAACCATTGTGTTTGGGCCTCCTCACCACCGAAATCTTGAGGGATTTCAGAGATGAGGATGGTGCCTTGAGGTCCTAGGAAGGAGAGGGCCACCCCCTCTCCTTGTTGTCCTTGAAAAGGGCACTTTTTTGCCTCATGTTTGAGCATCTAATTTAAGTGCATGTTGGCCATGTCTTAAGTGTTATTTGGTGGTATTTTGCCATGTATTACCTCTATTTTTGCTTGGTTTTCGTACACCATGCTTGTTTAGCATATATCCCTTGTAATGCCATGATTTGCCTCAATACATGCATAGCATTTAGACTACCATGCTCATGTGTTTTGGCCAAGCTTTGTGAAGCTTATATGCTTATTTTGATGTGTCCAAGGTCTGTTTTTGGTCATTCAGGTCATTCATGTTTTGCTTTGCATAGCTACCATGTAATCCCCCTTTGCATGGCTTGATGCATTGACCACGAGCATGCCATCCTTGCATCATTTCAGTGGTTTGGAACCACTCACCATGTTATTTCAGTCCTTATAACATGCTTGCATACTTGCATTTGATACTCCTTTGTTGCTTTAAAAGGTTGTTGTCTTATGCCCCTTGTTTAGGCCTTTGGGTATGCTTGCATGTTTAAACCACTTAGATGCCATCTAGGTGTATCCTTAGCATTGTTTAGGCCTGCATTGGACCTATTTTAAGTCCCCTTAGCCTTGTGAGGCTTGGTTGACTTAGCCTTGGTTTAAGCCTCCTTGGCTTACCTTAAGTACTTGGATCAATTGTATGCTATGCTTGTCTTGATTGCTTGATTTGGCATCATCTTTGACATGATTTTCAGAGCTTACATTGCATGCTAATTGTCCATGTTTAGTCTCTTTTAAGTGTGCTTAAAAGTTACTTGTTTCATGCTTAAGTGTTGGCCCATTTGCATGCATGTTTGTGTGCACATTAGCCTTCATTTCCTTGGCATTGGCCACTGTTTTAGGCTCGTTTGAGGGCTGCCTAATTTAGTTTAAGTCCATCCCTTTGCTTGTTCGCATGCTCACCCTGTATGCTTCTTTGCATTTCCATGGTTGCATGCTAGCCCACATACTTAGGATTGCATTGCATGAGCATGCATGCTTGACCTCTTGAAGTGAGTATGATAGAGGTTGGGACTCCTTGTGTGTTTATGTGCATTGCATTCCATATCAAAATGCACACTTGATTCTTTGAGCCATCATGCATGGAAATGCGTGATTGGTGGTCCGAGAATCGAGGCCCATCCTCCTTTGAGTCATACACATGATAAGGAGTGTGGTTGGTGCATACATTGCTTGAAATGCATTGCCATGCCAAGTATTGTCCTCTGCTGCTGTCAAATCAGTTTCTGCAGGGAGATTTGGCCAGCCGGCCATCTTCAATGCCGACCGGCCATCCATTGTTGGCCGATAGAGTATTTTGTGGCCGGTGACCATTATACATGGCCAGTGACCAATCCCTTTAGCCGGTGGTGTTCTACAACACTCAGAGAAGTAACCTTGGGACTTGTGCAGTCTTCAGAGGAGGATAACAGCCAAAGCAGAGGCATCTTGTGCATGGCAGTGACTTCCAAGCGGAACCAAGCGCGCATGCATTGGACCCTCTTCCCGAGGCTGCTGTTTACTGCTTAATTATATTCGATTGATTTGTTAATTAATTAGGTGGTCTGTAATAATTAATTAGCTTGTAGGTTAATTAAATTGTATTATTCTTTTGGCCTCTCCGAGCGAGGGCAATGTTGTAATAAGTGTGGGTGCGTGGGTGCGTGTCTTCCAAACCCCCACTTCTTTCTCCCTTTTACTTACCTACTTTTGATGGTTAGTATTAGGGCATATTTAAATTAGCATACCTTATGCTATGCATGCGTGCATCCATACATTTGTCTTGCATGCACCGGGCTCGGCGCATCATGCTAACTGCATAAGTATTTCAAATCTAACTTGAATACATGTTATCTGTGCATTTTTGCATGTCATTCTTAGATTAGCCGAGCCTATTCTAACGATATTCTGTATGCGTTGCATTAGCCATTTTAACATGACCTAGGGTCATGCATGTTTGCTAACTAGTTTACTGTTTTGGCACGGAGTACACTGTAAGTATTTTACGCTTTAGCATCTCGCATGAGTGTGAATGTTAACATGACAGCATGCTTACCCTGTGGCTAGATGCTTATGTGATATAACTGCCTGAATGCTTGTGGGTGAAAGTTGGATTGTTTGAGTTGGAGCAACTCATTGAAATCTGTGTTTTAGCTTACTTGCGAGTAGCAAATTCCAAAGCGTTTTCCAAACAAACGGATGTGCAATGTTTCGTTCCAAATCAGGCAATCTAGTCTATACTTGTTTGCTGTGCTCGTAACATAGTAATTCTAGGCTAATAACCAGAATAAGAACACATAACGTTTTCAAAATCGGATATCATGGTTAGTAGAGGCCGATTTTCGGATCGGGCGAAAGGGGGTGCTCATAGCTGACCTTTCCCAATCGTACCCAAGTTCCCGAGCCGAGGCAACTTTGGTGGTGACGGACACGTGGCCTTTGGCACCGAGTTAGGGTTTCCTAAATTCCCCCTTTAAAAAATATTTAGGTGGCGACTCTGTATCTGGCAAAGCAGTCCATGTTTGGCACTTCTTTCAAAAAAAATCTGTTTTCTCAAAACGATTTGCCGGATTTGGACTCTTTGGTTCAGATTTAGAACCGTGACAAATTGAGTCCGAACTGTAACCCATGAGGTCCCTCGCGGACTTGTTACAGTTTCTGGCGACTCTGCTGGGGATTTTAGAGAGCTTGACTCGAACTCGTGATATCCTGTTTTGACTACGCTTATGTGTTTCTTTGCATTGCATGTGCATTGGTGTGCCTAGGACACCGTGTTGGCCATCTGCTATTCTTGAGCAGTTTGCCGGAGGCATGACTTTGTCAAAGCATGCCATAAGGCTGACCGGTTGCGGGCACTGCCAGTATGGGAACACAAATCCCGGTTTTACCGGGCACCATTTTCGACCATTTGACCTAGTGCATATTCGGAATCCATAGTGACCATTCCAAGCTAGGACAGGTTGCTTATCCGATGTTAGGTTGTTTGAAACTGCTGCGTGCATAGTGAAACCCTAGCTCCTGACAAAATAGGACAGGGAAACCCTACCCCAACATAGGGGTGTTTTGGCTCTCTTTTACTTGCTATGTGCTTTTGGAGTGTGTTTCTACAGGGAACGCACATATCAGTTTGCAAGTTTGAGTATCAAGCCCGAGGGCACCAGTATCAGTATTTGTGAGAATCAGTTATATCTGCGGGTATCCGATTCAATATTTTGAGGCAGTGATTTTAGGGAACAGCGATCAGTAGCAGAGTACAGTTGTTCGGCTACACCTGTGTTTGTTCTGTTTGGGCTGAAATGCTGCTTATTTTTTTCTTTCAGTTCAGAGAGTTGATACAGAATAGCCAGTGTTCCCCCTTGCTGAGGCAAGATAGATATCTGATCCGTCAGTCACCGTTCAGTACAGCGGACTTATGATGACGCAGAATTCGGAGGAAATTATGGTTATGACAGCCACATTAGATCAAGGAATCACTCTGCAAAGTGAGACCAATGTTGATGTGCCGCATCCACCCAGGTCGCCTGTTGCACACCCGATCTGGATCCCCCAGTTGTATCAGGCTCGTGACCCCACCACATTCGAATTGATGGGAATGATAGGTGACCTTCAAAGGTCCGTGGTGGATCTCGCTTACGGAATGTCAGCCTTACCACCAGCTGCACCATATGCCGGGAATTTTGTACCCCAGGAGCCCCTGCTGTTGGGACGGATTGTGATCGAACTTAGCCAACACAAGGTAGCCTCCAGCTATGGCAACGACGTATCAACATTAACCCAAAATCAGGCTGAGGCCAGAGGTAAAGACAAAGTGAAGGCAGATGCTGATCCCATTGAACAACTGCTATGGGCAGTCGAGGCTTTGAAAGCCGGGGGGATGAGTAAACAGCAAGCATCCTCAATTGTGACCAAGGTCGTGGATGATGTTTTCCTCGCTCCAACTGAAGGCAGCACCAGCCAGTCAGAAAACCGGGATAGACCCCGTCATGCCAGAACAGTTCCTCCCATTCCCAACCCTGCACCTGAGAAAGATCAGAAGGTCAAGGCAGTGCCTGCCGACCCTTTCGCTAACGCGTCTAGCAAGAATACTCAGACTTCAAAGTACCTGCCCCGAGGGCGCAGGGTTTTTTATGCTCTCTACATGCCGTTGTCGAAGGCACTCCAGATCCTGGCCGAAAGAGGGCATCTTAAACCCTTGGAGCCTCGGCCTCTCTCAAAGAATCTCCCTCTCACACATGATACTACTCAGTACTGCGCGTACCACCAGCAAACAGGACATGCTACCGATAATTGTTTCCGCCTCCGTCATGAGGTGCAAGATTTGATCGACAACGAGGTTATCCTCCCACCCACCTCGGCCAAGTCTGTTACTGCGCAGCTCTTGGATTTTGAGGATACTGATACTGCGAGTATGTAATCGGGATTGGACCACTTGCGGGCGGCGCCCGGTGTATTTTTGATGTGGCGTCTAGCATACATTTTTGAGCATCCGCGAATGATAGTTTTGTAAATTCTGGCTTGGGTGTCGAGTCAGTCTTTTGTTTTGTTTTGAATCTGTCTCTTTGTCTTGAGTCAGTCTTTTTGCTTAAGGGTCTGTCGTGTTGTAGCAAGTCGGTCCCTTTGTATAAAATGTCAGGTGATTCTAGGGTTGTCGCCTCGAACACCGTTTTGTTTTGTAATTACCCTTTTGTTTTCTTTTTGAGTCTGTCTCTGCTGTGGAGCAGTTACAATCAGGGAATTTGAATGAAATAACTGCGGCTATCATGTTTCCATGCTTATTACTATTTTGAGCTAGTTGTGCCAGAGGATTTGGATCGAACGGCCGTGCATTCCACCTGCTTTCTCGTGCCCTGAAAATCATTGTAATGACCTAAGTTTTTCGAAAACCTTTTTGAACACTGCGTTAAAAACGAAGAGGAAGGAATTCCTTGGGTTTTGCAAAACTTTGATCAATTTGAGAGAAAGATAGGCGTGCTAAGCCTTTTAATGACTGAAATCATGCTTGTTAGCGTGAGTACTGAGAAGGACCCTGGCTTGATCCAGACTAGTTTCACACTATCTTCAGCGCGAGCAATTTGTCGCCTTCTTAAAAACTTTTAAAAACAAAATGTTTTGCGCGGTCCTATGAAGACCTGTGTGGAATCGCTCTTGAGATTGTGCAGCCTAGGATCGCTCTCAGCCTCAAGATTCAATCCGTTTGTTTTCAAGCCTTGACCACAATTCAGACCGTTCAATGGTCAACCGCCATATAAGGCCTGTGTGGCCAGATTTGAAGCAGCCCTCGAACAAGAGGCACCAAAATCAGATTAAGAAGGTCAGATCTCACCGCAAGAAGCTCGTGAAGCAACCGTGATGGATCCTTCTACAAATCAATACAACAGCCATTCTCCTGGATACAGAGAGACTTCAAACCCTAAAACCATTTGGCATGGACTTGTTACACTTTTCCCCTTTGAGAGGTTCGCTGGGCCGAAAACCCGG
This sequence comes from Camellia granthamiana, assembly GCA_036172215.1. NCBI lineage: Eukaryota > Viridiplantae > Streptophyta > Magnoliopsida > Ericales > Theaceae > Camellia > Camellia granthamiana. The sequence continues at coordinate 158,314,251 of CM069906.1, forward strand.
AAGGGCGACCCAGGCAAAAGTTAGAGCAAAAGAAAAAAATATATATACAAAGAGAAAGAAAGCAAAAAAAAGAAAAAAGAAGAAAAGGATTAAAAAAAAAAAAAAAAGGAAAAGAAGCTCGTAAGGTTGAAAACCCGCATCGGGCGCCTTGGCAAAAGTTAGAGCCTAGAAAGTGAAGGTTAAAATACCCGAGTGTACCTTAACCGGAACTACGTAAGGCTTGATTCCCATGTTTGGGATACGTAGGCAACTTCATCCTGAAGTCCAGCCCCCAACGCTTTCATAGTGTCTCAGTCCATGTAATGGTTTTGATCATCCTTGCCTCCTCTGAATCTGATAGTTCGGTTGTGACAACCGAAACTACGTAGGCAACTTCATCCTGAAGTCCAGCCCCCAACACCTTCGAAGTGACTGTGTTCATATATTGGTTCTGACCGACTTCGTCTTCTCCGCATCCGAGAGATTCGATCATCACTGATGAGGACTGTTTGCAAAATGCTGCGGCATCGTCCAGACAAGGGGCAACTTTCCGTTGCCGTGAGTCGCCGTTCAAACCAGGGGCAACTTTCCGTTGCCATGCAGCCCTTTCAAGCAAGGGGCAATTTTCCATTGCCTCCGATCCGAGGTTGCGCATCTCGATGGTAGGTTTCATGCTCGTTAAGCGAGTGGCCGTTTGCAAAAATAGTTTTTGAAAATTTTTGCTGAGGTTGATTATTTTCTCAAAAACTGTTTCATTTTCCAAAACAAGACCATTTCTGGGACCCAAAAAGGAAAATTTTCAGTACCCACAGCCTGACTTGCATGATTTTTAAATCAAAAATCGAACAAACATGCTAATCTAACTTTCATGTTGGTCAAAATTGTTTTAGTAGAAAACCAAAACAAAAAATGGTCAAAGTGATGAACTAGGGGCACAGTCGAGTCAGGTGTTCTGTCTTTCCCCCGTAATCAACATACTTGCCAGAAGGGCACCCTATTCGCTGAAAGAAGGCACAACTAAAGCTGTCTGTAAAGGGCTGAAAGCTCTCAATATCCTCCAAACAACGAGGTATTAATCCAAGTGCGAAGCACAAATTGGGACAGATCAAGATACACCATTTCCTGTCTGGAACATTGATTAGGTGTCACCGGAAGAAATAGCCGTGAGCCAATGGTGTTGGGCGTGAACCCGCGACTTCCTATTCATCTATCAATCACCCTAGGGAGGGACGAAAAATGAGTGAATAAAGAATAGAGAGGTGTAAGTTGAGAGAAAAAGTAAGAAAAGGGTTTTAAGAGAAAAACCGAGCCTGAGGGCCGAGTGATGTGAGAATCACAAATCAGAAAGGGTGGGAAACATACCCGGAGGAACTGGCTCCTCGAGATTTGAGGCCTCTCGTTTTGTAAACATGTCCGTGTGTCGTGTCTTTTGTATTGTTTAGCCCAACTTTTGTTTTGGGTCTTTTCCAAGCGTGTTTCGTTGTGTTTAGGTCGTGTATCTTTTGTTTGAGTCTTTCCCGCTGTGTTCAGTTGTGGGCTCGATACCCCGGTTGAAAAAACCCTTTTTCAATTTCAAAAATCGTTTATGCTCAGAGTGCTGTGCCATTCTCTACATTTAGGCAAACCAAAAGAAGAAAGGGAAAATTTGGGTATCTGAGTGTGTTTCAGTTTTAGCCGATTCGCCTTCGGATTCCGTCTTGTCAGATTAGACTATTGCTCAGGGTTGCCGTGCGCAGAATGAACCGAATGCTGTATTACGGGCTGTATGCAGGTTAATCCCCAACAGAGTATGAGCCGAGTGTTCGGACTAAGCAGTGGGTTGTGTGAGTTGCTTTGCCATTGGCCGGTTCATTACTTGGTTATTACAATGCAAGTGTTTAATATTCAGACGTGCAGATCAATCCCATTGTTATGTGGTGTAGCATGATGCAATGCAGTGCAAAATATGAAATGTAAAGATGTAAACACTTTTTCAGACAAAAAAGGAAGTCTGTTTCATTTCATCATCTGTTTCAAGTACATAAGTTTTGGAAACAAAACCTGCCTGCGGCAGTACAAAGTATCCTAGCTACCAACCAAAAAGGAAAAAGTATAAAAAAAGAAGAAAAAAAAAAACAGCAAAAATCTGTATCAATATCGAGTGGCCTCAGGCCTGAGGGTCCGTCCTAGCCCTCTTCCTGGACAAAGGTCCAGGAGCATCATCAGCATTGTCATCTGAGCCCAAGTCCGAGCCATCTCCGGTCTCCTCCTCCGATGACTCTGCCTCCGCCTCAGACTCCTCCTCATCATCGTCATCCGGAACTGGCGCCCGAGAGCTCCTCCCAACGTGAGTGCGCCCCGCCTTGGTGCGGGGGTATACTCTGCCCTCTCCATCTCCTCTGGCAGGAACAGAAGGCCTGGCTGGAACACCTCCTACGGTGGGAATCTGGAAGGGAGGCTGAAAAGTACAAAAGGCAAATGCATCAGTATACTGTGAGCAGTTTATCACGGCAGAATGCAGTGTATGAGTACAGTGTGTGAATGTCGTGAGTAGTTTATCAGTGCAGAATGCAATGTATGAGTACAGTGTATGAATGCCGTGAGCAGTTTATCAGGAGCCACGTAGTGCATCAGATTATGTGAAGCAGTTTATGTATGGTTCGAGACTATGGTTGAAGAACATACCAGAATACTATAGAGGGCCAGGAGGTCAAAAGTCCGCTGTAACATCCCCATCATGGAGGCATTCAGCTCCAGAGGCTGCCGAGTGTACTCGGAGGAAGCCTGCAAAAGTATTAGATGCGTCAGTATTCTGCAGAATACTAAAAGAAATGAAATGAAATGAAATGACAATGCAAGATGCAAAACGCAGTAGTACATACCGGAGGCAAGTCATGGAAACCGACTAACTCATGATCAGCCGGAGGAGGAGCAAAGGGGATTTGGTAGGTCACTCCACCCTGTCCTCTGTATGTCATCGTCGTGGGCAGAGCAGGCTAACCAGCTCCTCGCCCTCTCCGAGCTCCACCCCTGCCTCGGACCCGAACTCTCCTCGACGCTCCTGCTCCAACCCCCGCCCCTGCCCTAGCCGCCGGCGCCACGGGCCTCTCTCCCTCAACTCGACGACCACCGCTCAAAGGCCGCATGATATATGTCTGCACGTACTCTCTGTAGTCGCCTATGCCTCTGAAGCGGATCGCGTCCCAACCGATCGTATAGTCGGCCATCTGCTCAGAAGTGAACCTCTCAGTATCCCTCATATGCTCAGGAGGATGAACCGGGACTATCTGCTCTGGTAACCCTAGGGTCTGGCGTAGGAAACGCTCACCCAGGTACCAAGCCCGACAGACCGGGCCCTCCAGCAGAAGCCTAACGCGAGCAGTCTCCTTCGTACCTACAAACCGCGCCCAAAACTCGGCTGGCACTGAAGCCCAGGGCTGCCAGGTAATCTGGAAATGAAATGCAGTTTGTTATCTATCTGTTATTGAAAAAATACAGTGTAAAGCGAAGCTTAAATAAACTCTGGAGTTGAACATACCTCCGCGGGGGTAATGGTGTCAAAATAGCGGCGGAAGAAGATGAAAGACTCCCGAGGTCTCCGTACACACCTGACGTCAAACCAGCGGGAGAACGGAATGACAAGAGGAGTCTCCACATCGAGCACTGGGGCTAGTCTGGGAAAGTAGGCATAGACCCACAACTGCAAAGTAAATACCAGTATGCTTATCAGATAAAGCAGAACGCAGAATAAACCAGAAATAACAGAGCTGTGTATTGTGCAGTGTATTGTGCAGGCAGTGTATTGTGAAGAATGTACAGTGTGAGCAGTGTACAGTCGGTGTAAAGCAGAGTATATGTGTGTCGTGTGTGCAGTATACAGTCAGCGTGAAGCAGACCGCAGTGTGTGCAGTGTACAGAGTACAGATAATAAAAGGTAGGAAAGTAAAGCAGAAAAAGAAATGTACCTCCCAAGCACGCCAGTAGCCCTCGAGTAGCTGTCCGCTGCCACGGGAAGCTGAGCTCATGTACCCATAAAGGGTGGCCAGAGCGGCGCCACCCCAATCATAGCGCAGGATCTGTGTGACGTCCACGAGAGTGCTGAGCAGACAGAGGGGCACGGTGTTCGCCCAGTCGGCGAAAATAGTCATCCCCAGCAGGAACATGAGAAAGCCGCGCGCATATCACTCCACAACCTCCTGAGTCATCGGAGCCTCCTCAATTAGGGCTAGCTGAACCCTGAACTGGACCTCAAACCATGAGTATCGGACGAAGCCGGGACGCGCAAGAGGTGGCACCTCGCCAAGCAGGTAGATCTGAGTAGCCGTCCACTCGTCCATATCAATATCAAAGGGGATTGGATCACCCCCTACCCCGATGCCTGTGAGCATCGAGAAATCATAGAGAGTCATCGTCATATCTCCCGTGGCGGAGAGGTGGAACGAGTTGGTGGTGTCCCACCACCTCTCCGCTAGAGCGGCAAGGAGAGGCCTACTCGTGGTGAGTCTGGAAAGTCCTCTGCAAAACGCGCTGAACCCGGCCTGGTCCACGATCTGGCGAACTGCGTCGGGTAGCTCCGCGTACCAATCTCGAGCGGCAATATTCCCATACCCGCGGACGGTATGGGAATCTCCCTATTTTCAAGCAAACAATTGCGAAGCAAGATAAAACATACAGTTTTGAAAAGCATTTAGAGTTGGTAATGATACGCAGTGTGTGCGCGTGTCCAAATTCCAAAACAAATACCGGGTGCCGGTATGCGTACAGTAAACTACAACATGCGATGTGTCAGTGTGTTTGCATGGTTCAGTACAGATATAGCATGTGTGCACGTTTTCAAGTCCAAACAGATATCGGTTGCCGGTGTGCTCGTAGTGAACTACAGTGAATGATGTGTCAGTATGTTTAAGTGGTTCAGGGCAAGTGCAGTGTGTGCGCGCATGTTCAGTTTCAAACAGATATCAGTTGCACGTGTGTTCATAGCCAACTACAGTGTACAGTGCATCAGTGTATTTGAGCTGAGCAGTTAAGAACAGAATCAACTATGGCAGTTAAGCGTTCTACATTGCGGAAAATGAAACCGGGAAAGAATGTACCTCGGAGGCGCTGTGTGACAGATGTGACACTGGCTCACGTAGTAATAGCTCGGGTGGCACACCCTTCTCAAAACTCCTGAACTGACGAAGTCCGTCGGGAGGCAGAATGTGAATCGCCGGCCGGTAGGTCGTCGGGTCGAACGGGCGGACGCTCAAGGGAAGGAGCTCAGCCTCTGGGTCCATCTCATGCTCCGGGGGAGTCCGCGCCCCATGGAATATCATCCGCCATATCAAAGGTGATGAGAAAACGACCGAAAAAGTGAAAACCAGGATAGAATGTGAAAAGTCAACGAAAAGTCAACCCCCGAAAGGATGGAAAATGGCCGGAAAAGTTGGGAAGTGGAAAAGGTATAGAAATCGAGAGGAACACGAGGGGAACAAACCCCAAAAAGTGGAAATAGCAAAGGAAACACCGAAACAAAGAAATGTTCGGTTCAAAATGTCCGAAACGCGAAGATATTCGCAAATCAAACGATGAAACGGGGGCTAAAACGCAAGAAAACGGAGGAAGGAAGAGGGAAAAATGCTCTAGAGAGAGAGAGGAGGTATTTTCGACCAAAGAGAGTGAAAAGAATAGGGTTTGAAACCCTATTTTAAAAGACCCGAGCCAAAAGCACAAAACTGCCTCGATTCAGGCATTTTTGGCCAGTCGGCTACTTTTTTGGCCAGCCGGCCAAATATTTGGCTGGTGATGTGTTTTGATGGCCGGTGGATGGCCGGTGACCTCCCCTCATGGCCGGTGAGCCTCCTACAACCTTGTTTGGGTCATATGAGTAGTTTGGGGACTCCATTCTTCAAGATAGTGCAAGACAGTGCCTTTCCAAAGCCCAACCGGACTCCGTTTTGACCTCGGACTGTGTTTTCTGCGCGGAACACTTGAATATGTGCAAGGCGTATCCTTCTTGTATCCTTTTGCCTCTTACAAGATTTAAAGTTGCCCCGCATGCGTTGCGTTACAACACTTTGTCGTGAACGCGCACTGATTATGCGTCATTTCATTCACGTTACTACGCACACATCTCGCATTGTCATGTGTACGCCATGCTTGCATTAGTATGCACATTCTTATGTCTCATTGTCATACGCAATTCATCTGCATCGTCATGCATTTCGAGGGACGCGCGTTGTAACGCACATTTGAGTTTAGTTCGCATTAACATGCATTTCAAAATGCATTATTATACATCTCAAAAGCTGCTCGGTGTCGCGCATTCCAAGTATCATTTGCATTATCGTACACCTCTTTCCGGTCTGGCGAGACCTTAAACACGCGCTTCGAGTTCATATGTCTTGACATATATCTCGAGCGACGCGCATTGTCGCACATTAGATTTAACATGCATTGTCATGCATTTCAAGCAACGTGCGTGGTCACGCATTCACGATCATGTGCATTGTCGTGCACATCAAAGGACGCACGGTATCGCGCATTCACACCAACAGGCATCATTTGCACTTTCAAAAAATGCATTATTATGCATCTCAAAAGCCGCGTATTGTCACGTATTTCGAAATCATGCATCTCCATGCATTTCAAAAAACTCATGCATTGTCTTGCATCTCGAAAGTCCCGCATTATCGTGCATTTCAAAAAACCATGCATTCTCATGCATTCTCAGCGACTTGCGTTGTCGCGGACTCCATGCAGCATGCGTTTCAAAAAACAAAAAATATTGCATATGTCATGCATTCCATTATAAATATTGCATATGTCATGCATTCCATTGTAAATATTGCATATGTCATGCATTCCATTGTAACTATTGCATATGTTGTGCATTTCACTGTAAATATCGCATTTACATACATTCCATTGCATATTGTATATATTACATTGTAGATTGCATGCATTCACTGCATCACTTCCATCTATGGCTTGCGCATTTCCTTGTTGAGCTTGGTTTGGTATGTGCTCATACTTTTCACGTTAAAGCACAGTTCTGCATGTGTACGCGCCTATTCCTTAATGAAATTGATTTGAGGGTTGCGGCACCTTTTCTGTGTTAGACGGGGCTTGTTTGTGTACATGCCTTTCCTAGGCAAGATTTGGTCTGGCCACGAGCCATATCCACTGTATATATTACATTGTAGTGTAATTTTTGCATCTAACATTAGGATCATTGTCCTTTCGTTAGCGGGTTGTTTCCCCACTTATGTCATTCCACCCAATACTCGTTCTTGTGTCCGTCTACATCACTCATAGTTCTGCATGCATACGCGCTTTGAGGGTTGCGGCACCTTTTCTTTGGTAGACAGACTTGTTACTTCCATCAATCTATTTGACATTTGTGTGGTTTTGAACCGCTCATGATTGGATCATGATTCAATTGCATTGCATATCGTTTGCATTGTTTCAATTGCATTGCATTTTCATTTGCATTGTTTATACATAGTTTTGTATATATTGCATATCATTTTGCATGTTATGCATGTTGTTAACGGCATCGTACCTGTTAAATTGCTTTCTTTGCAGGCACGATATTGTATGTACGGTTCATTTGAGGCTGGTGCAACCAGACGAACCGGACAGGTATTGTATCCTCCGAGTGAGACGTATCGAGAATTGTATAATTCTCTTACATCCTTTCTGCATTGTAGTGTAGTTGGATTGGTGTATGCTAGCTTAAAACTGTCACATTATTATGCTTCGTTACAGCTTTCTTTGCATGATCATAAGTTATGCTCGGCTCCTTGCATTGTCGGTTGCATTTTGGCCCTGCCTTCGGGCGCATATCTTTATCTGCAGCTTGTATGCTTGTCTAACTCTTCGGCCTTGTCAAAAATAGGTCGTCTCTAGGCTTTGACACTCACTCCCGTCATTGTTATGACTTTCGAGTTCTGTCATAGAGGGGCAACTGTAGACACCCCATTTTTGACCGTCCTTAAGACTTGGACGTCACCGTTCGAACACTCGGTGATCATCCATGTTTGTGTTCATCTTGAGTTCCCGGAGGTCTCGGTCACGCGCGCCTTGCCTCAGGATCTCTCGACTCGACTGTTTCGTGTCTGGTTTTGCACCAAACACTTGTGCTTTGCCTTGGAGGGGCAGGGAATGGCTTGTGGGCCATCCCCACACTCCACCGGCCATGGCTTGAGGCCACCGGCTGTGTTTTGTTGCCACCGGCCAAATGTTTGGCCGGCCGGCACTATAGATGGCCGGCCGGCTATATTTTTTTGGTCAATTGCACTTTTGGCCGGCCGACTACTGTGCATCTGCTTTTGCAGATATTTTTGTGCAGCTGGCATGCACTTGACTCCTCTCCATACACGTATATGGAGGGATCTCCCTCTTGTTTAGCTTGTCTTGTAAGCTTACAAGATTGAGCTCTATAAGAGGGAGTCTCTTCTCTGTTGTTTAGGGTTAGCAAAAAATTTCAGAAGAGAGCTCTGGTTTTTAGGGTTAGCATAGTTGTCTCTATACTATCTCTATTTCTCTCCCTCTTTTGCCCTTAAGGTGTTTTAGTCTTAGATTTGCACACAAACACATAGTATTAAACCTTCTCTTGGTTGCTGAGGTGCTGAGGGCTTGTTGTTGGAGGTTTTGGACTGATTTGAACCTAAAGAACCAGTTGGTCTTCCATTTTTGAAGAGGATCTACAAAGGTAAGACTTTTGTCCCTTTTTACCCCATTCTTGCATTGTATTTTTGCCTACCTTACAACTGTTTTTGAGCTTAACGTATAACATATAAAAGTCTTGTTTTTGAGCCCTCTAGATGGTTGGTTAAGGTTGCTTTAAGCTTTGGGGTTGTTTGACCCCTCTTAAGGCTTTTTTGGCCCTTGTTTTGTGCCATTTTGGTTGAGCTCCGGGACCATTGTGTTTGGGCCTCCTCACCACTGAAATCTTGAGGGATTTCAGAGGTGAGGATGGTGCCTTGAGGTCCTAGGAAAGAGAGGGCCACCCCCTCTCCTTGTTGTCCTTGAAAAGGGCACTTTTTTGCCTCATGTTTGAGCATCTAATTTAAGTGCATGTTGGCCATGTCTTAAGTGTTATTTGGTGGTATTTTGCCATGTATTACCTCTGTTTTTGCTTGGTTTTCGTACACCATGCTTGTTTAGCATATATCCCTTGTAATGCCATGATTTACCTCAATACATGCATAGCATTTAGACTACCATGCTCATGTGTTTTGGCCAAGCTTTGTGAAGCTTATATGCTTATTTTGATGTGTCCAAGGTCTGTTTTTGGTCATTCAGGTCATTCATGTTTTGCTTTGCATAGCTACCATGTAATCCCCCTTTGCATGGCTTGATGCATTGACCACGAGCATGCCATCCTTGCATCATTTCAGTGGTTTGGAACCACTCACCATGTTATTTCAGTCCTTATAACATGCTTGCATACTTGCATTTGATACTCCTTTGTTGCTTTAAAAGGTTGTTGTCTTATGCCCCTTGTTTAGGCCTTTGGGTATGCTTGCATGTTTAAACCACTTAGATGCCATCTAGGTGTGTCCTTAGCATTGTTTAGGCCTGCATTGGACCTATTTTAAGTCCCCTTAGCCTTGTGAGGCTTGGTTGACTTAGCCTTGGTTTAAGCCTCCTTGGCTTACCTTAAGTACTTGGATCAATTGTATGCTATGCTTGTCTTGATTGCTTGATTTGGCATCATCTTTGACATGATTTTCAGAGCTTACATTGCATGCTAATTGTCCATGTTTAGTCTCTTTTAAGTGTGCTTAAAAGTTACTTGTTTCATGCTTAAGTGTTGGCCCATTTGCATGCATGTTTGTGTGCACATTAGCCTTCATTTCCTTGGCATTGGCCACTGTTTTAGGCTCGTTTGAGGGCTGCCTAATTTAGTTTAAGTCCATCCCTTTGCTTGTTCGCATGCTCACCCTGTATGCTTCTTTGCATTTCCATGGTTGCATGCTAGCCCACATACTTAGGATTGCATTGCATGAGCATGCATGCTTGACCTCTTGAAGTGAGTATGATAGAGGTTGGGCCTCCTTGTGTGTTTATGTGCATTGCATTCCATATCAAAATGCACACTTGATTCTTTGAGCCATCATGCATGGAAATGCGTGATTGGTGGTCCGAGAATCAAGGCCCATCCTCCTTTGAGTCATACACATGATAAGGAGTGTGGTTGGTGCATACATTGCTTGAAATGCATTGCCATGCCAAGTATTGTCCTCTGCTGCTGTCAAATCAGTTTCTGCAGGGAGATTTGGCCAACCGGCCATCTTCAGTGCCGACCGGCCATCCATTGTTGGCCGATGGAGTATTTTGTGGCCGGTGACCATTATACATGGCCGGTGACCGATCCCTTTAGCCGATGGTGTTCTACAGCACTCAGAGAAGTAACCCTGGGACTTGTGCAGTCTTCAGAGGAGGATAACAGCCAAAGCAGAGGCATCTTGTGCATGGCAGTGACTTCCGAGCGGAACCAAGCGCGCATGCATTGGACCCTCTTCCCGAGGCTGCTGTTTACTGCTTAACTATATTCAATTGATTTGTCAATTAATTAGGTGGTCTGTAATAATTAATTAGCTTGTAGGTTAATTAAATTGTATTATTCTTTTGGCCTCTCCGAGCGAGGGCAATGTTGTAATAAGTGTGGGTGCGTGGGTGCATGTCTTCCAAACCCCCACTTCTTTCTCCCTTTTACTTACCTACTTTTGATGGTTAGTATTAGGGCATATTTAAATTAGCATACCTTATGCTATGCATGCGTGCATCCATACATTTGTCTTGCATGCACCGGGCTCGGCGCATCATGCTAACTGCATAAGTATTTCAAATCTAACTTGAATACATGCTATATGTGCATTTTTGCATGTCATTCTTAGATTAGCCGAGCCTATTCTAACGATATTCTGTATGCGTTGCATTAGCCATTTTAATATGAACTAGGGTCACGCATGTTTGCTAACTAGTTTACTGTTTTGGCACGGAGTACACTGTAAGTATTTTACGCTTTAGCATCTCGCATGAGTGTGAATGTTAACATGACAGCATGCTTACCCTGTGGCTAGATGCTTATGTGATATAACTGCCTGAATGCTTGTGGGTGAAGGTTGGATTGTTTGAGTTAGAGCAACTCATTGAAATCCGTGTTTTAGCTTACTTGCGAGTAGCAAATTCCAAAGCGTTTTCCAAACAAACGGATGTGCAATGTTTCGTTCCAAATCAGGCAATCTAGTCTATACTTGTTTGTTGTGCGCGTAACATAGTAATTCTAGGCTAATAACCAGAATAAGAACACATAACGTTTTCAAAATCGGATATCATGGTTAGTAGAGGCCGATTTTCAGATCGGGCGAGAGGGGGTGCTCATAGCTGACCTTCCCCAATCGTACCCAAGTTCCCGAGCCGAGGCAACTTTGGTGATGACGGACACATGGCTTTTGGCACCGAGTCAGGGTTTCCTAAATTCCCCCATTAAAAAATATTTAGGTGGCGACTCTGTATCTGGCAAAGCAGTCCATGTTTGGCACTTCTTTCAAAAAAAATCTGTTTTCTCAAAACGATTTGCCGGATTTGGACTCTTTGGTTCAGATTTAGAACCATGACAAATTGAGTCCGAACTGTAACCCATGAGGTCCCTCGCGGACTTGTTACAGAAGGCTTCGAACATTTCTTCTTCAACTATTTCTTTCTTTTGGCCTAGGCCAACTTCTTTCTCTGCCTCGCTATCACTCTCCACCAATGCCTTCTCCAATCCTGCCAAACTGGACTTCTCTCTGGCTTTTAGTTCAGAGTGAACTTTGGCCAACTGTTCTCTGCTACAACCCATTTTATCTTGTAAAGTTGCTCTTGGAGAATGGTCTGACCTTGGATTCTTCTTTTCTTCTGTCTGGACCAATGAAGAGCTCTCTCCACTCTCTTTCAGGTCTTGTTGGTATTGAGTGTACCTACGCTGAATTTTCCTCCTTTGTGATCTAGAAATTACGGGGACCATATCTGGTTCCTTTGTCTTTGGGTGTTTAAGCAATATCCAATTGTTTAGAGCCACTAAAGGAGGCTTGACCATCCTGCTTTGGTTTGCAATTACATCTCTTTGGGTAAACACTTCCCTAGGTTTGTTTTGCATCACAAACCAATCTGGGACCCCAGGTACCCACGAACTTACTGACCCGGTTATTGAACTGCTTTTTTCTTCCTTCGAAGTCACCTTCGAAGCTGGCTGCGAAGGCCACTGTTTGGCCCTGACTTCATACTTTAGGCCTAACTCAGGCCTTTGATGAGGGTGTCCACTTTCTGTCCTGCGTAAGGCTGGTCTAGGGGGCCAATCTCTGGCTTTGATCCCATAAACTGAACCTCTCTCCAGTCTCCTCTCAGAATGACTGCTCTCCATTCTGTAATAATTAGGTGGCCTGGACTCATATAAAAACCTCTTGCCTTTGGAATGCATTCTATCAGCTGTTGGTTCAACCATCAATGACTGCTGCCTAACGCCAGATGGATATGGCCTTTTATTATAGGCATTGGTTGGTTTGGGACGTCTCTGCACATCCTTGTAATATTGATTCCCATCAATTGGAAGCCCTTTCAACCATTTGTAGCTTAGTCTGCACCTGGGACACATTCTTTGCATTACAGCTGCTTCTAAGGAGTCGTCATCCAGTGGTGCTTCATCAGAGTCTTCCCTCTGGTGTGAGAAACCTTGTCCAATAGCTGGTAGATTTCCTGTGTCCTTCTTGATAGTTGTCTGGTTGGCAACATACATCTGCACATTGACTTCTTTCAATTCTTTCAAGGACAAGCTTTGAAAGTCTGGCATTATGACATTAGCTGCCACCTCTCCAATTTCTGGAAATGGATTACTGTCAATCCCCATGGCCTTTTCTGCTTTGGTTGGGAATTTCAAACTTCCTTTCCGAATTTATTCTTGGATCCTGTCTCAAAAAACAATACAGTTCTTAGTCGAGTGAAACCAAGAATTATGCCATTTACAATACACTTTTCCTTTAAGTTCATCAAGAGATGGGATTTTGACTCCTTTTGGTAACTTAAGGAAGTTGGCCGCAAGCAAATGATCAAAAATGTCATCTACCTTAGTTAAATCGAAAGAGTATTTCCTGTGAAGGTCCTTCTTTTTAAATTGCTGGTCAATTGTTGTGTCCTTATGAATTAATGCTTCAAAGATCACAGGTTCTTTCCCCACAATCTCTGCTGCATTAACTCATAATTAGGATCTCTATAATATGTTTTGTACGATGCATTATTTCGGTCTTGTTCCTCCTCTAGTAATGCTTCGTACCTAGACACCTTATAAGTGAGTTCCACTAAATCTCTGAACTCAGTCGAGTCAAACTTCTTTCGAAGCCTAAACTCTAAACCATTTTGACCCAATCTCACGAATTCTGGCTCTGGTAAGATGACTCTACATTTATTTCGAGCCCTTTTAAATCTAGCAATAAACTGAGTAGCCTTCTCATCAAGCCTTCGACTCAATCTTGCCAAGTCTGTCATGGAAACCTCTGGCTCTGATTGGAAGAATTGAGCATGAAATGTCTCTTCCATCTGTTGCCAAGCCTGGATAGAGCCAGGTGTAAGGTTAATATACCATACAAATGCTCCCCCAGTTAGGGAATTTGGGAATAACCTTAACTTCATATAGTCATTATTAGTAAATTCACCGCATTGAGCAGCAAACCTAGCAATATGCTCCACTGTTGATTGGTTTCCATTCCCACAAAAAAGGGCAAAATCTGGTATCCTGAAACCTCTTGGGTATTCATGTACCCTGTCTACCCATTCTGGGTATGGTTTCCTGTACACTGGAGTCTGGACCCCCCGAGCCATTGGTCCATACATCTCTCTAACAATGTCAGCAATTTGGTCCCTAGGGACCATATTTTGTGCCTACTGAACCACTACTGGAGGAGCAAACACAGGATTTGGTGGGCAAATTTGTGCCTGTGGTCCTCTTGGTCCATAAGGTGGTATATTTGGGATTGGTTGTCCCTGTGGTGCAGGTTGCTGTTGGGGGTGTGGGTAACCCCTTTGAGCCTGTCCTGCGAAAGGATCTGCGAAATGTGCTGGAACTGGTGTTGTGTCCCTTCCATTTGTAGGAAAACCTTCCAACCCCCCGGGTGTAAATTCAAATAAGGGATTAGTGAACCTCCTTGTGCCAGGCATGACTTTGAACATGGGATTTGGAACCATTCTAATATCATTTTCTTGTACTGGGCCAGATCCACCAAATTGTATGGCTTCACTGTTAAGTACTGGGGCATTTTGACCTGCTATAGGCCTCGGAATAGGTTCGTACCAAGACTGAGGTGATGGTCTTTCATAGTTCTGATTACTAGTTTGACCATTAGAATGTCCATTAACTTGCATAGGCTGTTTATCACTAGCCAATCTTTGCTGAGGGACATTCGAAACTTCCTCCATGTGTCTTACGTTTGTTGGTTGGTGGTTATTCATTCGATCCAAAAAGGACGTTGCCCACCTTTCCATTGTGTTCATTAATTGCTGTCCCATAGCATCTACTAGGCCATCCCATAGATTTATTGGCTGAGTAGATGGAACAGTGGATGGTCCAATTCCTTGGTCTCGTCCAATATTACGAACATGTGGTACTTGTTCTGAAGTGCTGGTCTGTTCGACCATAGGTTCTGATAAAATGGAAGTTTCCACAGGATGTGTTATCACATTATCCTCCGGATTAGGTATCTCTACCTCTCCTTCCACGCCTTCTTCCAAGCGTTCATTTTCTCCTTGTCTCCTACGTCTAGCCATTTTAATTAGTCCCACTGGGCGTGCCAAAAATATATGTTGGCTTTTTGTCTTTCGAAGGTTATTATTGTAATTGTGAGCATGCCAGCAAGGATCAATCAGTCCTTACAGAAAATTAATTGCCAACCAATTATCAGACGATTGTGTTTTAGTTCTTTCAGCCTCAATGAAGAGAACTTTTATTGGTGGCTTGATTTAGAAGAATTAAGTAATATAACAATTAAATGAAGAACAGTTGAAGTATCTCATTAAAATGAAAAACTTACAATGATCCAAACTTAGCCTCATAGAGGTTTACAACAACAATATACTTGAAACTACTCCTATGAACGAAATACAGTGCAGGAATTTAAAGTGCAGGAAATGTAAGACTGGAAATATAAAACTGGAAAGGAAAATAAGTATAAAAGACTGGTTTTTTAGATCTGAGTCTGGGGGTTTTTTCTGAGGCCTTCTCTGCTATTTATACTGCTCAAGGATGACCATCGAACTGCATTTCTAACCGTCAAACTACTCCTCCATGATCGCTGATCATGTTGCCTCAAGATTAGCTCCATTACGCCATTACTTACAGTTAGGCTTCCCTCATAAATTTGAATTTGAAATGTGAGTAACCGTTGAAGCCACATCACCTTGCATCTCTTTGTTGATCCACTGTTACTCAGATCTCGTAATAACCAATACTAACTGCCACGTGTACGATCAGGATCGAAGACTTGAATAGTCTTCCCGTATTATCTTTATTTTGCCACGCGTCGAATTACAATTGATTTATACAAAATATGTAGCCAACGATAACAAATGCTCTTATTGTCAAGGCTGCCTAAAAATTGGCTAAACAAAAAACAGTTACACGGAAATAACAATTTCTCTAATTTGATAAAAAAAAATAATTAAACGTACATGCGCTCATTAAATTTATATTTTTTTAAATTGATTCATTAAATGTATTCTTGACAATCCAAATTCTCAAGAAGACAATTAAATGTACACACTTAAGTTGTTTAGTATCATTAAAAAAAATCCTATTAACTATATTAATTTATATTTACTATATTAATTTAATTAAAGTTCCTTTAAGATAAATATTAAATTTATTCATACTCAAATCGGTGATATTACATACACCAATTGATATACTAACTAATATACCAACATATTTTATGTCATTTTATTCAATTATAAATATTCAAAATCTCTAAAATTGTGTCACATCATCTGTTAGTACACCAATTGGTATACCAATTGATGCATATAGCATTATTCCGCTCAAATAGAGTTGATTAATCATTCTAATGTATGATTATGTTCTTACTCAATAATTTAATTCGAGTTATTCTAAGGACCCCAAATGAATTATCAAATATTCTACCAAACCTCTCACATGGGAGTAGGACCCACACAAATCACATGTGTGTGAGTCTCACACCCATATGAGAGGTTTGGTAAGATATTTGATAATTCATTTGGGGTCTATAGCATTTTTCATTTAATTCTATCAAGAAATATTATCATTATTACTGAGCATTGTTTCATTTATCATTAATGATTATTTACACTCAACCATTAATGGTAAATTGTGACAATACATGGTGTGAAGATAACAATTAATATACATAAGACAATATACTTTAAAAAAATGTTGGAGACATAAATAAATTATCAAATATTTTACGCAATAATCATATGGGTGTGAGTCTTATGTAGTGTGAATCTCACGCCTATGTGTGTATTGTATAAAATATTTAATAATTTATTTAGAATTCTTAACATTGCTCATATACTTTTCTAAAAAAAAATAAAAAAAATAGAGATAATACTTAGTAATAATAATAAAACTTGGCAATATAACAGAATTTAATAACGGATGCCATGTCTTAACAAAGTATTAAATGGTTGTAAATTCGCCCCCTTATCATAATTTTATTAGAAATCTAAAACCATTGTAAGAATACTTGCTAATAATGGTAAAATACTCATTTAATTGAATGTGAATGCATTTAATGTTCGTCTTATTGAAAAAAGTAATACTATATGCATCAACTAATATATTAATTAGTGTATTAATTAATGATATGGTACAATTTAAGATGTTTTTAATATTTATAATTTACATAATGAGTAGCATCAATAATAAAGTCATAACCAATATTAATACATTAATTAATATATATAGTATCACTCTATTAAAAATTTTGTAAGAAACTCTTTTAATTGAATGTGAATGCATTTAATGTTCGTCGTATTGAAATTTTGAATTGTCCAAGGAGACAAAAAAAAAATAAAGTTGGAAAGAATATCTTCACAAAGACAATGTCACATAATGGTTTGTGAATTAACCTTTTTACTTGGTTTGTTAGTAAATTACTGATGTTGTAGGATTTTTGCCCTATGTATAAAAAGGTGTACAACTGAGATAACATTATAACTAAGCTCTTATTGTGAGTTGCCAAACAATGAATTCAAAAAGCTTTGCAGACAAAAAAAACGATGGTGTTACATACATCAATTAGTGTACTGACGAGTGTACCAACACTAGTTATGATGTTATTATTGACCTCACTCATTAATCACATTATGAATACCAAAAACTTCTTAAATTATGCTACATCATCAATTGATATACTAATTAGTACACTAATTGATACATATAATATTATTCCACAAAAAATCATCAAGACAATTAATGTTATGTTTCCTCCCAAGAGAATGGAATAAAATAATATTTTCTCAAAAATAATGAATGTTTTAGACAAATAATAGATATATTAAAAAAAAAAAATGACAACCAAGACACACATACACATAAAGGTGCCGTTTGGTAACACTTACGTTTTCAGTTTTCAGTTTACATTTACAAAAATTTTAAAAGCTCAAATAAAAACTTGTTTGGTAAATTTTTAGTTTATAAATCAGTGGTCTCAGTTTATAAATTTGGTCAAAAAATATAAACTCAAAAAATGTGTTTCCGTTTTGAGTTTTGAGTTTTTTTTTTTTTACTACCCAACACTAGCCACCACCCGCCACCACCACCCCACCCCCCCACCACTACCCGCCACCACTAGCCACCTGCCACCCACTCGCCACCACCACCCACCCCCTGCCACCACCACCACCGCCGCCGCCACCACCCACCTGCAACCCACCCGCCACCACCACCTACCTGCCATACATTCGCCGCCAGCACCCACCCCCCGCCACCGCCACCACCACCACCACCACCACAACCACCACCATCACCACCCACCACCCACCTGCCACCACCACCCACCACCCGCCACCACCACCACCACCACCACCCACCAACACCCACCACCCACCTGCCACTCACTCACCCCCGCCACCACCACCACCACCACCCACTACCCACCTGCCACCGACCCGCCACCGCCACCACCACCACCACCACCACCACCACCCACATGCCACCCACCCGCCACCACCCACCTGCCACCCACCCGCCACCACCACCACTTACTACCACCACCCGCCGCCACCACCACCACCACCCGCCACCCGCCACCACCACCACCCACCACCCACCTGTCACCACCACCCACCAACCGCCACCACCCACTCCCCACCACCTACCACCCCCCACCATCACCCACCCACCCACCACCCGCCACCCTCGCCCACCCGCCATCCACCACCCACCTGCCACCACCATCCACCCACCCGTCACCGCTTTTCACCACCGTCTCCCGCTGCTACCACCCGCCACTTTCCACCACCGTCTTCTGCTACCATTACCTACCACCTGCCACCATTTTCCACCACCGTCTTCCGCCACCACCACCTGCCATCATTTTCCACCACCGTCTTCCGTCGCCACCACTCGTCACCACCCACCACCCGCCACCATTTGCCATTTCTCACTCTTTTTTATATTTTTTAATTTTTTTAAACATTTTGTCTAAACCAAACACGTTTGTAATTCATGTTTTTTCTAAAAATAAACAAAAAATAAACAAAAACCAGTTTATAAAATTTTTGTAAATATAAACTGAAAACGTAAACGTTACCAAATAGATCCAAAGTAACTCACTTTTCAAATAAAAGACATTAATTTTTTCACACAGAGCTAATCTCTCGTTTGATAAGTCTGTTGGAAAAATAGTGTAATATAGGCTTATTTTGGGCCATTTTTGAGTCTAAAATTGAGTAGATCTCAATCGTCTTTTGGGTTGGGTCCGAAGGGGTGATGTGTTCCTTACCGCGTGACAAGTCACACGGTGAAGACGGAACATCAAAACCATTTATGAGTGAATGGAAAGTTGACGTCGTTTTCGGGTCTAACATTAATTTTTTAGACAAAATTCACTTGAATTTTTTAAAAAAATAAAAATTAAAAATTAATGTGGGAATTTAATTTAAATCTAAATTCAAATTTTGGTTTCTTAAGTGGTTTCCTGAGAATGTACCTCTTCCTTTATTGATTAAACTATTCAAACAGTTTAATAAAAATATTCCAACAGTTTAAAAACTGTTCCACCGACGGATACTTTTTTCAAACTGTTTGAAAAATTATTCTAAGCAACAGACAAATCAACTATTCAACAGTTATCTGTTTGAATAGTGTTTGCACCTGTTCAATTTAAATGTGCAACTTTTCACTTTAATCTGGTACCTATTCAGGTCAGATTTTTGCCTATAATGCAGACCATTTCCAGCAGTCTTGGACACCGAAAATCAGTCTCAAAAATATTCTTTTGCTGTCCAAACTTTTATCTTTAGTGCATTATTCTTCATATTAGTTTTAGAATAAAATTCAGAGAGTTAGAACACAGGTTTGGTTCGCCGTACAAATTTTTTTGGAGTGTTACTATAAATTTGTGAAGATCATTGTATCCTGGGAGACAGACGCCACATAACCGTAAGCACCATAGCTGGGCGAATCTGTCTTAAGGACAGAATGTCACACACTCAACTTGGTCTTTTATTTTTCATTTGGTTCGACAAAATAAATTCTGTAAGTTTTATTTTATTTTGTTTGATTTAGTTTCTATTTATTTTATTTACACAGAAGATTGTTCCAACAATCTTAAGACAGATTCAAATTATTCTGTTTACAGAATTTTTCGTTTGTTTTCTTTTCTCTTTTTTCTTTTTAAAAAACAAAATTATTTTATGTGGATTTACAAAATAATATTCCGGTTGGAAAAACAAATAGTGATTATATGCTATTTGACAGATAGTAGTAATATACTGTCTATTTTTTTTGACAACTAGTAGTAATATACTGGTGTCATTAACAATTCAGAATATTTATTTGTGGAATTTTGTCAGAAATTAATTTTGATTTTTAGAAATTATTTTCTGAGTATTCTATAATTAAAAAATTCTATTTTAGTTTTTTTTTTAATTATTGAAGTTGTTACAGAAATTTAATTTTCTGTGTGGAACTAATTTGGTTAAATAAAATTTTATTTTATTTCTAAATTAATTGAAAAATAAAAGTTACATTCTTATTTCTTTTATTTTTACAGAATTTAATTCTGTGAATTTGGATTAGTTTTATGTGTAGTATAAATTCTAATTATAATTTTATTTTATTATTTAAAATTCATGGCTACTGAAACAAATGCTCAAACAAGTACTGCTGTGGTGCCTGCAATTGCGCCAACCCCCTCTCCTGTTGTGACAATACCGGTAAATCACGGTGAGAAGCCAGAAAAGTTCTCAAGAACTGATTTTAAAAGATGACAACATAAAATGTTGTTCTATCTTACAACTCTGAACCTGGCTCGTTTTCTCCGTGAGGATGCTCCTATTTTGAAAGAGGATGAAACCGAACTAGCAAGTGGTTGTTGCGGTCGATGCCTGGAAACATGCTGATTTCCTTTGTTAGAACTACATCTTGAACGGACTTGACAACACATTATACAACGTCTACACTCCTATCAAGACAGCAAAGGAACTTTGGGAGTCTTTGGAGAAAAAATACAAAACGGAAGATACCGGCTCAAAGAAATTTGTGGTTGGCAAATTCCTGGATTTTGTAATGGTTGATTCAAAAACTGTGATCAGCCAAGTTCAAGATCTCTAACTCATTCTGCATGACATTTACACAGAAAGCATGTCTCTCTGTGAATCCTTCCAAGTTGCAGTCGTAATTGAAAAATTACCACAAGGCTGGAGGGAATTCAAGAACTACCTCAAACACAAGCACAAAAAAATGTCTATGGAAGAATTAATTGTGCGTTTGAGGATTAAGGAAGACAACCGCAATTCTGAAAAGCGGGCTGGTAAGCATCCTATGGAGTTTGAGGCAAATATGGTGGAACATACTTCAAAAACTAAGAAACGAAAGTCTTCTGCAAAAAGTTCATCACAAGGCTCTAAAGGGGGGGCGGAAATAAAAAGTACAAGTTTACTGGCAAATGTTACATCTGTGACAAAGAAGGACATCGGGCCAAAGATTGTTGTAGCAAAGACAAAAACAAAAGAAGAACAAGCAAGAAGCTTGCTCAAGCCTATATGACTGAAGTGGATAATATTTCCAACGTTGTAGATGACATCAATCTTTCTGCAGTTGTTTCCGAGGCAAATCTTGTCGAAAATCCTAAAGAATGGTGGGTGGACACTGGTGTTACTCGCCACATTTGTGCCAACAAAAAGATGTTCACATCTTATTCTATAGTGGACAATGGTGAACAACTTTTTATGGCCAACTCCTCAACTTCCAAAGTTGAAGGACAAGGAAAGATTGTACTTAAGATGACATCTGGAAAGGAACTTACTCTCAACAATGTGCTGCATGTACCGGACATTCGCAAGAATCTTGTTTCCGGATCTCTGTTGAGTAAGAATGGGTTTAGGCTAGTATTTGAGAGTGATAAATTTGTACTTACTAAGAATGGAATGTATTTAGGAAAAGGTTACATGTCTGATGGCTTTTTCAAGTTAAATGTAATGATTGTTGTACCCTCAGTTATTAATAAAAATACATCTTCTTCTTACTTGCTTGAGTCTTCAAATTTATGGTATGGTAGACTAGGACATGTTAATTATGGATCTTTGCGTAGATTAATTAATATGGAATGTTTACCTAAATTTGACATTCATTCAAATCATAAATGTGAAATTTGCGTTGAGGCAAAATTATCCAAAACTCATTTTCATTCAATTGAAAGAAGTACGAAACCACTTGAATTAATTCATAGTGACATTTGTGATTTTAAATCAATTCAAACTAGAGGTGGGAAAAAATATTTTATCACTTTTATAGATGACTATACTAGATATAGTTATGTTTATTTAATACGAACCAAGGATGAAATTTTGGAAACTTTCATTCAATATAAGAATAAAGTTGAAAATCAACTTGGTAAGAAAATCAAAAAACTTAGAAGTGATAGAGGTGGTGAATATGAATCACCTTTTGGTGAGTTTTGTAAAGAACATAGAATAATTCATTAAACCATCGCTCCTTACTCACCTCAGCAAAATGGAATTGCTGAAAAGAAAAATATGACTTTAAAAGAAATGATGAATACTATGCTAATAAATTCTTGATTACCTCAGAACTTGTGGGGGGAAGCAATACTTTCTGCAAATTATATTTTAAATAAAGTATCCCGAAAGAAAGTGAATCAAACACCTTATGAAATGTGGCATGGGAGAGTACCATCCTACAAATATTTAAAAGTGTGGGGGTGTTTGGCTAAAGTGGCTATTCCTAATCCTAAAAAGACTAAGATAGGTCCTAAGACCATTGATTTCATTTTCATTGATTATGCCCAGAATAGTGGTGCATATCGATTTTTGATTCATAAATCAGAACATTCCGAAATGCATGTAAATACTATTATTGAATCTGAATGCATCTTTCTTTGAACATGTATTTCCAAATAAGACTGGACAAGAGACTAGTAATAATAAGAGATCTTTTGATGCTATTACTAGTAATGATCAAGAACATGATCAAGAGCAAGAGTTAAATCAGAATGAGGAAGAGGAACCTAGGTGTAGTGAACATGCTAGAACCTCAAAATCTTTTGGTCCAGATTTTCTAACATTTTTGTTAGAAAATGAGCCTTTAACTTTTAAAGAAGCTATGTCTAGTCCTGAAGCTCCTTTATGGAAAGAAGCTATCAATAGTGAAATTGAATCCATCTTGCAAAATCACACTTGAGAATTGGTGGATTTGCCACCAGGTTGTAAACCTCTTGGATATAAGTGGATTTTCAAAAGGAAAATGAAAGCAGATGGATCAATTGACAAATACAAGGCAAGACTTGTGGTCAAAGGTTTTAGACAAAAAGAAGGTCTTGATTACTTTAACACATATTCACTGGTTACTAGAATAACATCCATTAGAATGTTAATTGCCATTGCATCTCCATATAATCTAGAAATTCATCAAATGAATGTAAAAATTGCTTTCTTAAATGGTGAGTTAGATGAAGAAATTTACATGGAACAGTCAGAAGGTTTTTCTGTTCTAAGAAAAGAAAAGAAAGTGTGTAAATTGGTTAAATCATTATATGGTTTAAAACAAGCGCCAAACAATGGCATGAGAAATTTGACAAGGCAATGATGTCAAATGGATTTAAAATTAATGAGTGTGACAAATGTGTTTCTATTAAAAATACAGACAAAGATTATGTCATTGTATATCTTTATGTAGATGATATACTCATCATAGGTAGTAATAATGATATGATTAAAATTACCAAGAAAATGTTGAATAAACATTTTGACATGAAGGACATGGGCATTGCTAATGTAATTCTTGGTATCAAAATTACCAAAACATCAGAAGGTTATGCTTTGCCACAATCTCATTACATTGAGAAAATACTTGACAAATTTAGCAAAGATGATGATCATCTTGCCAGAACACCTGTAGATGTTAATCTATTTCTATCTAAGAATGTACAGGAAAGTATTTCTCAATTAGAGTATGCCCAAATTATTGGAAGCTTAATGTACTTGATGAACTGCACTCGCCTGGATATAGCTTATGCAGTAAGTAAATTAAGTAGATATACGAGTAACCCAGGAGTAGAACACTGGAAAGCAATTATAAGGGTTCTTAGATATCTCCGATTTACTCGTAACATTGGGCTTAATTATACTAGATATCCAGCAGTACTTGAAGGATACTGTGATGCAAATTGGATATCGGATACTAGAGACTCAAAGTCCACCAATGGGTATGTTTTTACTCTTGGTGGAGCGGCTGTATCTTGGAAATCTTCCAAATAGACTTGCATTGCTAGGTCTACTATGGAATCAGAATTCATAACTTTAGACAAAACAGGGGAAGAGGCAGAATGGTTTCGCCACTTCCTTGAAGATATTCCAATATGGCAAAACTGGTGCCTGCTATATGCATACATTGTGATAGTCAATCAGCAATTGGTAGAGCACAGAGTTATATGTATAACGGTAAGTCTTGATACATTCGTCGTCGACATAATACCGTAAGACAACTATTCTCTAATGGAATTATTTCCATTGATTATGTGAAGTCTAAAGACAATATAGCGGATCCACTAACCAAAGGGTTAGCAAGAAAGCTAGTTGAGAATTCATCAAGGGGAATGGGACTAAAGCCTATTAAATAAGAGTTACCACAACGGCAACCCAACCTAGTTGGCTGGAGATCCCAAGATCTAGGTTCAAAGGGACAACCGAGTTCTGAATGACTCAGAAGGATCACTGGGAAGTCCAACTCCAACCCATTTCTATGATGAAATAAGTGATGTCTACAGCGTTTTAGGTTAAGTAAAATTTTAATGATTCTTATATCTAGGTAAACCTAGTAGCGTATGGCAGGATACTCTTCATAAGAATCACCTATGTAAGTGTGAACTAGGCCGGTTCTATGAGATTTGTGAAGGATTACAATTCTCTAGAGCACTTATGAAAGACCAGGTTGTTCAGGGCCAAAATGAACATAATAGTGAGAACTAAACTGTGTCTGGGAATATACTGTGTGAGTTCTATTGTCTTGGTTTACACAAACGGCTGAACAATTTAAGACATTATGTTCACTAGTTAGCTAGTAAATCCGATAATGTCTCACAAGGGAAGGTTCAAAGCCAAAAGCTACCTATCCTTTGCAGAATATTTCCAATTTCTGTACTCTCTGTATTTAGATCATGTTGTTACATTTTCTCTCTGTCAAATTCCATTCATGTGGGTGATTGTTGGAAAAATGGTGTAATATAGGTTTATTTTGGGCCATCTTTGAGCCCAAAATTGAGTGGGCCCCAACCGTCTTTTGGGTTGGGTCCGAAGAGGTGATATGTTCCTTGCCGCGTGGCAAGTCATACGGTGAAGACGCAACGTCAAAACCATTTATGAGTGAATGGGAAGTTGACGTCGTTTTCAAGTCTAACATTAATTTTTTAGACAAAATTCATTTGAATTTTTTCAAAAATTAAAAATTAATTTGGGAATTTAATTTAAATATAAATTCAATTTTTGGTTTCCTAAGTGGTTTCCTAAGAATGTACCTCTTCCTTTATTGATTAAACTATTCAAACAGTTTAATAAAAATATTCCAACAGTTTAAAAACTGTTCCACCGACGGATACTTTTTTCAAACTGTTTGAAAATTTGTTCTAAGCAACGGACAAATCAACTATTCAACAGTTATCTGTTTGAATAATGTTTGCACCTGTTCTGTTCAATTTAAATGTGCACCTTTTCACTTTTAATTTGGTACCTGTTCGGGTTAGATTTTTACCTATAAATTCAGACCATTTCCAGCAGTCTTGGACACCGAAAATCAGTCTCAAAAATATTCTTTTGCTGTCCAAACTTTTATCTTTAGTGCATTATTCTTTATATTAGTTTTAGAATAAAATTCAAGAGAGTTAGAACATAGGTTTGGTTCGCCGTATAAATTTGTTTGGAGTGCTACTACAAATTTGTGAAGATCATTGTATCCTGGGAGATAGACGCCACATAACCGTAAGTACCGTAGTGGGGCGAATCTGTCTTAAGGACAGAGTGTCACACACTCGACTTGGTCTTTTATTTTTCATTTGGTTCGACAAAATAAATTCTGTAAGTTTTATTTTATTTTGTTTGATTTATTTTCTATTTATTTTATTTACACAGAAGATTGTTTCAACAAAGTCTTAAAGTCAAAGAAAAATCTTATGTCCCTAGCAATTCGTTTGAGATCGCTTACTCGCTTAGAGTTCATCTTCATGACAAAAATGGCATAACTTACCTTCGGAATGGAACTAGACTCTAATTGTCCAGTAAGTTACCAAACAAAATAAAGGCAAAAGTATCTCTCAAACTTTTGTTTGATGACTCGTTGAACAATTAGAGTTCAATTTTAGTTTTGCCACTTTCATGTCGAGAAAATTTAATTTCATCAGTGATTCAGTATAGAAATCAAAGGAAAAAGAGTTAATCTCAAAAGTACAGAATTCACCTCTGTTTTGCCTCGATAAGTTTATACTGGATTGCATGGGTATTTATAGCTTTTCAAACTGAATCTCAACCATTGGATTGAAGTATGAATTCCTTATCATATCCATACAAATAACAACATTACGCTAATTGATTCTATTTAATGCAATAATCTTATTTAGCAAATATCATCTACAAGAATCTTAAATTGCTTACTATATTTATTTAATCTAATAAAACAATTGCAGCCCTATGTTTACTTCATTAATAATTCTATGTGTACAGAGGCAAAATACGTAATGAGAGATACATATCTTATAAGGAATGGAGTTCATATGATGTGGGACTCATGCCTAGAGGTAGACATCGTCTCGTTGGCCCGCCAAGCCCATCCGCCCCTACTTTATTTTTCTAGGGCTTGAAAAAGTTGTTTTAGCCCATAGGACTAAGCTGGGCCAATATTTTTATCCTGAAATATTAATGGACTAGTTTGAGATTCATATTTTTAACCCAATCCAGCCCGGCACGGACTGCTAATTAATTAATTATTTATTTATTTATTTATTTATAATACATTAATATATATACATTTTTGGGATCTAGATTTTATCTTTATTGATTTTATTGAAACTTATATTTGTAGTGATATGTGATAAAATTTATTTAAGAAATCCTTCAATTTATGTATAGAATCTTTCAATTTATAATGATATCAATATATTTATTTAAGAAATATAATGTATGATTAACTTTATTATGAAATGTTTTAATTTTTTTTAATATATAGCCCGATTGGTGAATTTGGGATTTATAATTATTTTTTGAACCAAATTTGGACAGATATAGAGGCCCGATGTTAAAACCGAACCGGATTTAGACAGATACAAAATTTCTCATTATATAGTATCGATCTAGCCTGACCCGACATATGTCTTCCGTTACTCATGCCATTTACACTTTAAAAAAATCTTTTATTCAATCAATTTTTAAAGAAACTTTAATTAAATTAATAAAATAACAAAAATACTAAGAATACTGAAATTATTCTTTAACATGCTTTCTAATTTTTAAAACTTCTAAAGCCTCGTACTAATGACATTGATGACGACATGCTTCAAATTAAGACACGGCAATCTTTAGAGTACACCCTTATCCCAAATTTTTGTCCTCTGAAATTTTCAGTCAGAGTTGCTAGATGCATAGAACTCATACACATAATTATTTTAAGAAAAATTATTCAATAGTTCTAATTTATTGAATCATTTTAAATGTAAACAATACAATACATGAGTTAAATTTAAATTATACAATATTTTTTGAGTATTTTTTTATGCACCGATTCTCTGCACAAATATATATATATATATTATTGATTTTGAATAAGACAAATATTAAATGCATTCACATTCAATTAAATTAAAAGAGTATTCACTATTAGTGATAATTTTCATTACCAAAAGTGAGATAGGTAGAGATATACAATCATTCACTAGCAAAATTTTGGCAAGTTCTATTAATCTTACTGACTATTGTTGTATTTATCATTATTGTATTACTATAATTGTTATCCTGTATTATTGTAACGGTAGTGCTACATACATCAATTAATATATACACTAATGTACCAAACAGTGTTATGTCATTATTACTGACCCCACCTATTATACAAATTACAAATACCTAAAACTTCTAAAATTATGTCATATCATCTGTTAGTATACTAATTAGTACATTAATTAATACATATACCATTATTCTTACTGTAATTGTTATCCTCAGTAACTATTGTCCCATTTTATCATTAATGCTTGAATGTATATTCATTAGTGATAAAGAAACAGTATCAATAATAGTGAAAATAGTTATAATAGATTTAGAATAATGCTATATGTATCAATTAATGTATTAACTAATGTACTAACAGATGATGTGATATAATTTTAGAAACTTTGGATATTTATAATTTGTCTAATAGGTGAGGTCAGTAATAATAGTATAATACCAGTTGATACATTAGTTGGTACACTAATAAATACATGTAACACCACTAATAGATTTAAGCTATTGAGTATGAAAGTAATCTTGCATTAGATAATGATATTAAACAACTTGAGTGTGAACACATTTATATTAATTTTTTTTTCCTTCTTGAAAATTTGGATTCTCAAGAATACATTTAATGGGTATGTATAAATTTAGATTGTGTTTAAAGCACGAATTTGGGTAAGAATTTGAAAAGAGAGAAAGAAAGGAAAAATAAATAAAATATGAATGAAATATATTATATTTTACTTACATCGTACTCACTTTTTTTTTCTCTTTTCAAATTCCTAACAAAATCCGCGCTCCGACATTAATGATTTTTTTCCTCAAATTAGGGAAATTGTTATTTCCACGTAATAAAAAAAATTTGTCCAACCAATTTTTGAATCAATTGGAGTCGGTGGGCATAGTACCATAGCCCCGTTTGATGTAACTGTTAAAACAGATTATAGATTATGACTTTAATCAGAAGTTGTTAATCTATTTGGTGTAACTGTTGAATTATAGATTTAAGTTGCTAAGTAGTGTTTGTTAAATAAGCTGTAAAATAGTTTTATGCTGTGTAATGTCCTTTTTGCCATTATAAGATATAAAAATTGTTATTTTTTCATTTTCTTCAATTTTAATTTTTTTAAAAAAATTTATTTCATTAATACAAGTTAATATAATTAGTATCAATTAATATAAAAATTGATACATTTCATTACAACAATTGCTATTTCATTTTTTTTAATTTCATTTAATAAAAGTTATTTCATTTTTTTTATTATTACATTTTTTTTCATTAATATCAATAATTGTGAAACAAAAATTGTGATTTTTTCCATTATAATACAAATTAATAATATAAAAATTGCTAAGTTTTTTTAATTTATTAATTCATTACAATGATACCAAACCCTACCCATCGCCAGAGCCCTAGCCACCACTGGCCGCCGTCTGCAAAACTGGAGAGAACACACAGAGAGAGATAGGGTTGATCACAAAGAGAGAGAGACAGAGAAAGAGACAGAGAGACAAAGAAAGAAAGGCATGTCGTTGAGAGAGAGAGAAAGAGAGAGGCCCGATGGCGACGCCTGAGAGAACACGAAAGGTTGATCGCATTGCAATGGTTAGGGTTTCGCATCACGACGCTAGGGTTTTGTATCGCGATGGTTTCAGATCGTTAGGGTTTCAGATCGCATCGCGATGGTTCACAACGTCAGAGGAAGGAAGAGAGAGAGAGAAAGAAATAAAGAACTCTGGTTCACAATGCCAGAGGAAGGGAGAGAAAGAGAGAGAGAGAGAGAGAGCTCTGATTCACAATGCCGGAAATCGCCGATCGTCATGCCGGAAATCACCTTTCTCATGCCAGAAATTGCCACTCTCTCTTTCTTTCTCTTAGAGTGAACAGTGACCTTTTGTGGTTTATATAGTGGCAATTTGGTAATGCTCCAAATTGGTGAAAGGCATTTAAGTAATTTTACACCTCAAAGCTAGCCCTCCGCTTAATCTGAGAATCAGAAGCACCCATGGGATTGCTTCTCAGATTCTAATTATTTGCCTTTAAAACAAGCTGTTAGAAGTTGAAGTTGGTATGATAAAGTTGAAACAAACAGCTAATTTTAGCTTTTTTTTAAGCTAAAAGTTATAAGTTGGGTGAAAAAAACTAGACCAAACGGCTCCCATGTTGTGAGACTCCATGAAGGCGTGTTTTAAGTCTTTTTTAATGATTTAAATCGTATATATTATAAAGTTTATCAAGTATGTTATTCATAACAAAATTCAGTACTAATTATTTTTAAGAAAATTATCAAAATTATACCAACTATGATTTTGTTTTTAAAACAAATGTTGTTTTGTTATTAAAACAAATGTTGTTTTGTTATATGGTCACAGATGTCCAATTGATTAGATTTTTTTAATGTATGATCTAATGAATTTTATAACATAAACAATTCAGACTATGAAATAAACTTGAAACACGCCTTGACGGGCCTCACAACAAGGGTCCTAGCACAACACCTACTCCAAGTTCATTTTTTAAGGAGCCTTCACAATAAGAGCATTTGTTAATAAATAAAATAATTGTATATTTTTTTATGAAAATGTGTAACATAAGGAATGTACGACTGTTTTAAATTTTATTAATCAAAACTCTTTAAAGCACTGCTAATGAGACTCATAAATATGGATTTAGTTTTCCTCTAATTCATTATTTGGATTGAAGGATCTAGTTTAGCCCATTATGGGCCACCACAAGTTCACTTTGTTGATTCGAACATTTCAATTATTAATGCATTTTGAGTAGATTATCACACAAAATTAGATCAATTGGATATCAGTAGTCACATGTTTAGGCCACATTTGTCCTCAGAAAAAAGAAAAAAAAGAGAGTCTATTTTTGAAATGTAACCCAAACATGTGACTATCTATATTTGTTCAACTTGATTTTGTTTCATTAATAATCTATTTGGGAGGCACTATAATAACATTAAAAAAGAAAAAAATCGCTTCTATTGTACCCAAAAAAGAAAAAGAAAAAAGGAAGACACCTTAAACGATTTAAATCAACAAATATAATGAGTTAAATTAAACCGGCCAGTCTAAAGAGTGGATTGGACATAAACCATATCTCCTAAATATGGATGAGTATATGACTCCCACATTTAGATTACAAGAATCTAGACAACTTAAAACTTATACACACAGATGTATTGTTAAATTAACATTATTGCTTTAAATAGTATTAAATATATTGCTGTTATTATCTAAATGGACATGGTTACATGTTTATAATACAATCCAAAGGTTGAGATTCAACATGAAATGCCATAAATACCTATACATTCATTGTAGTGTTTAAGAAAGAGATAAAATTAGAAGCTAATTCAAAATTGTTTAGTAATTTACCAAACAATGATATGTGAAATAACTTTTTTACTTGGTTTTGTTTGTAGGAGCAATTTGTCCTTTTAAAATGTGTATAATTGCGATAAAATTAGAATTAAACTCTTATGTGATATTAATGAACATAATGCAGCATTATATATAATAGTAAAAAAATAATTACCAGAATCAGTAGTGGCACAAGGGGTTAGTAGCTTAGGTGCTCACTAGGAGTGAGCAACGGATATATCAATCAGCTTAAATCAACCGAACCGATCCGATCCACCGCATTTTGGATGGATGCGTGATAACGAGCAGACGGTTGTGGATTGATTTTTTCCAATCTACCTAGTTTTGGACGGATGGCGGATTTGAGGTTCATTTGGCCGCAACCGAACCGTCAAACCGCGAGCACCCCTAGTAATTTGTAAGAGTTTGTGTTTTCAATTTGTTTAGATATTCTGTTTATATTTTCAATTGAAAAAGAGTTTAAATATTCTATTGAAAAAGAATTTTCAATTTGAATATATTTTTTGAATTGAAAAAAATAGATGTATTATTTATCTATATTTTTTTATTCTTAAATCTAACTCTAAAAATAATAAATAAAAAAGATGATATATGCTGATTGGTTTTTGTTTTCAAAAACAGATATAGACGTAATAATACAGAGGCATACAATCTCTACTACTACTCTATTTATACTTTTGGTAGTTTGAATTGTTTTTATATTTTAAGAATTACATATTATAATACTTTATGTAGATAAGGCATGTTGTGATTGTAATATATAAATGAGGTACGGAGTGATTGTAATATTTTAAAGTTTCAAATTTTCTTTCTTTGGATGAAGCATGTAGTGATTGTAATACTTTTTTAAGTCATTGATTGTAATACTCTTTTTTTTTTTTTTTTTGAGAAAATTATGTTGAAAATTTATAAAATTTTAAACCGCCAAATCGATTCGCATCCATGCATCAATCCGCTCAATCCACATTCGCTGGATTGGCAGATGGATGCGGATTGAAATTCTCCGATCCGCCAATCTGGCGGACAGATGGCTGATTGGAGGTTCCGTAGCTGCAACCGATCCGCACCCACCCTTAGTGCTCGCCTAGGGTCTCGAGTTGATGAGAGTCTCATATATTATATCTGTTGGAAAAAATAATTTTTGGGGACTTTAATTTAATATTAAAGTGTGGTGACTTTAATTAAATATTAAAGTGGGTCCTAACCATTTTTTGTGTTGGGTCCAAATGAACCAAAAACCATTGAGTTTTGAATAAGAAATTGCTTCATGATGTTAGATTCATGAATAGGATTTTAAAAAGTATTTAAATCTTTTTTCTTGACTAAAGGGTGTGAATCCTTTGCGCATCCATACTTTTCATTTTGTGGAAAGAGGCTATGGATGCTTGGTGTTTTAATGACTAGCCTTAAAAGCTGGAGGCTCTTCCTCTCTCTCCTATACATGTATAAATTGAGACCCTCCTGTCAAGTTTCAATATAGAAATTTTTGCTTCCATTTTACAAGTCAGTTTGCCAGAAAGTTCCTATTGTGAGAGAGTGCTGCCATTGTTTTGTTCGCTAAGCTAGACAGATAGTGCTTCTGCCGTAGCTGGTTTTGACCGTCGTATCCTGGGAGACAGACGCCGGGTTTCCTCAAGCACTCGACCCGTGAGGCGGCGAAATCTGTTTTAAGAAAATTGCTTCTGTGCAGGCTTCGGTTTCGTCTCTTTACCCTTTTATTGTTTTGTGTATTTCTATTGAAATTTAGTTGTAATTATCAGCATATGTTCTTGGTATTTAATTTGATTTCTTCATAAATCTATTTATTTAATTTCACAATTTGAACAACAATATCTTCACTATATATTGTATATATACAGATAAATGTAACTATTTATCAAAATAGTTATTGGAAAATAAAAAAAGTAATAAAAAAAAAATCTCTTCAGGTGAATACAAAATGGTTAGATCTCAAATTATCAAAACGAATAACAATAATAATAATACCTTGTCAATTATTTTTTACTGAATATAAAAAAGATTTCATCATTACATTTACATTTCTTTCATTTTCTCGGTAAAAAAAATAAAATAAAATAAATCTCTTTATCAAAATTGTAGTAGCCATCAAAATAATCAAAATTGTATGGGGAAATTACAAATCAGGGGCAGTTTGAAAAAATAATTACCAATTCATAAAAAAAATTATAATTATAATTATTAATATTTATATGATTTATCACTGATTGGTATTAATTTTTTGCAAATATCACTGATGTGATATTTTGACAAACTGTATTATGCTTTTTTTTCCCAGTGTTTATACGGGTTTTTCTCATGTTGCTTCGAAGTCTAATGGAGAATCAAATTGAGTTGGTCGGCTTTAGAAATCTTGGACCCAAAACTGAATTGAGCCCATGCAAAACCCAAACCAAATCAGCCCAACCAATAAGGGTTGGATTTGGTTTTAATATGCAAGTGTATCAATTCTTTTGTGGCAACCTTTTTTTTTTTTTTTTTTTTCATATGGAAATTCATATTAGGGTAAAAGAATATGTGTTACCCACGACTCGTTTGGAAATAGCTTTCATAGTGTTTATTGATTAAGTGTTTTTTTTTTTTTGGGTTGTTGGGCTTCACACCAGTATCGATTTGGATTTGAGAGGCCTTGTCAAAGACTATTGGAACTCATCATAAATCTTATTTAAATTATTTAAATTGTTCATTTTTAAGGCCTTTTATGTGTATCATCCAAAAATAAATAAATTGATTCAATAATTTATAAAACATTTTTATTTTATCATATTTATTTTTTTACTAACCTTTCCGTATCATCATTATAGATGCAATCCAAAACACCTAGTTCCAATCCTTGGTTAAGATTTTTGGATAAACTATCAATACGTTCTAATAATTTAACTTAATTCCCGTCAAGTCTTATTGAAAATAAAGTTTGATAAAATTATCGTTAAAAATAATTTTTTTGTATATGTCGCTAAAAATTGACAATTAATAACTTTTTTTATCATGATTTTTATAAATTGTCGCTAAAACTTATAATTAATGACTTTTTTATGACAAATTTTTTTCATAAGACCTATTAAACAATAAGTCTACTAATTAATACCTACACGTAAATACCCCAAATTTCTTTACGCTGTGTTAAAAAGTGAGATAAATGTAAATAAAATATAAATTAAATTTTTCCTCAATTTTCATCTTCTCTATCCAAATCCATGATTTAAAGACAATGGTAGCAAGTTAGATTTGAATCATAGAATTTGATATAGATTTAAAAAGAGTAGAAAAGTAAGAGAAATGAATGAAAAATTTAACATCCATTTTTTTTCACTTTTTGTAAATTTATTATCCAAACACAACCTTAAAAACCCTACAATAAGAATACAAATCAATCAATCATCTCCGAACAAAACAATTAAAATATGAAAAATGATTGAGACACCTAATTTATCACTTTTAAAAATCACTTCTAATGATATGTCTGACAAATATCAAATTTTGATTTATCAAATATTTCATCATTTGAAATCTAATCTCCATACTACATCATTAAGGGTGGTCTAGGGATGGTAAATTAAGGGAGGTAGCATTATTGTTAAAAGAGATTGGACTGTCTCCAGTCTGTAATCAGACTTGACCATCCAACCTAGCCCAATGGGTCCCTTTTTAAGTTTTGTTTCGATAATCTAAATCATTCACATTTTAGAATTCGTTGAGTACATCATCTTTATAAAAAATCAAGTCGATCAAATAACAAAAATCATGTGTTCGTATCAATTTTGTATGAATCGTTTATTTTTTTACTGTTTATTTTTTTTATACAAAACTAATCCAAACACATAGTTACCGTTATCCGATTGACTTGATTTTTTACAAAAAATAATATATTCGATGAATCTTCAAGAA
Organism: Camellia granthamiana; assembly: GCA_036172215.1. Lineage (NCBI taxonomy): Eukaryota > Viridiplantae > Streptophyta > Magnoliopsida > Ericales > Theaceae > Camellia > Camellia granthamiana. The sequence goes on from CM069906.1 coordinate 158,349,222, forward strand.
TGGTTCAAATTATCAAAGTAGGATGCAAATATTGGCCTACAAAACCTAACGGCATCTCTCCAATATAACGAAGGACGAGAGAAGCCAACCTTATTAAAATATAGAAAAAGATCGCATAATAGTTTTGAATACCGAGTTAAGAAAGGAAATGATATAATTTTGATCATCAATCCCAACAATAAAGTTGTTGAGTTCTCAAATCTAATATATTTATTACTCTATGTATGGGTGGGAAAATTATTTAATATTTTTAAAGTATTACGTGTCTGTATTTCTTAATCAATTATTATTCAATAAATTTTCTTATATTTCTCAATCATTTAACACAATACTTCACTTACTTACCTTCTTCACTAATTATAATACTATAAAATATTATGTGTTCATATTCTAGGATTAATGAATAATTACCCGTATAAGTTTATATACAAAATATGTGAGAGTAAATATATATCTATGCTAACATGAAATAGGAAAAAAAATAAATAGAGAAATGAGATTTTGCAAAAATTAACAAATCAGTTACATGGAGACGGAATCTACCCTTAAAATGAAGAAAATATCCGTCGCTTTTCTTCCTGTCTCTTCCCTCTGCAATCTCAGTGTCGCTAACCACCCCTCACCCTTTCTAGCTCCTTCTCCATACCTCCCTCACTTCAGTTGCCTACACTCTCAACCTTTTTCCCACCCCAATTGACCATCCTAACCCCTCTAAATGACCACTGCGGACGTATGCGAAACATAAAGAAAGATTGAGAGAAAGAAAGAGAGAGATTGCGAGTGAAAGAAGAAGAAAGATCTAATATTTATAGGGAGATTTGCACGGGTAGTTGTGGTTAATAAATGAAAATATATATATATATATTATAAAAATTGACACATTTAAGTAATTTACATAGAAGGTACAGCTAGGGGTGTAATTTTGGTCCGGTCTGGCCCGGCTCATTCGGGCTCGAGCTCGGGCTTGGGCTCGGGCCTTGTGGGTTCCTGTCAAAAAAATCGAGCTGCGCCGGTTCACGGGGCATAAATTAGGCTCAGGCCCAAGGCTATTCAGGCTTTGGACGGGCTAGTAGGCCGGGCCCCTGGGCTCGGGCTTTGGGCGGGCTTGGACGGGCCTAACAATTCTTTTAAATTTTTTCCACCAAAATTTTATTATTTTTCATTAAAAATAACATTGGGCATCGGGCGGGCCGGACTTTTGGACGGGCCTTGAGCGGGCCCATGGGCCGGGTCGGGTTTCAAAACGATGACCCAGGCCCAAGACCTCAAGCTGGGCTTAGGCTCGAGCCTTAACGGGCCGAGCCCACCTCAGACCGCGGGCGAATTTCGGGCCGCCCACAGTCCATGGGCCAAAATTACACCCCTAAGCAAAGCACGTATATACTTCATTTGGTCATGCTGTCCACAGATTACGTTATATTTTCTACTTTTGAATGAATTGTTTGGTGCAATTTTTTTTATAAGTATAAAATTAATAAATAGAAAGTAAAAGTTAAAAATATTGTTTCTTTTATTTGTTTTTGAGAGAAAAAAATTCAACATTTTTTTTGAAAAAATGGAAACCAATTTGATAAAAATAAGAATAAATTACAAATATACCCTCTGAGATTTGCTTAAAATACAAATTGTCCCCTGTAATTTGAAAAATTACAAATATCCCTTATTAAAAAAATTTATTTAACAGAATTAACTAAAAAAAGAAATTCATAATTGCTCTCCTATACAATAATAAAATTACCTATATTATTAATTGAAACATATTTATAATATCATTAAAAACTGTTAATTGACTTAATGATTTATTAATAAAAGGGACGATTTGTTATAAAATTAGAAATTTCAGGGGATGGAATGTAATTTCCAAAATCAAATGGGGTGATTTGTATTTTAATCAAAACTCAGGAGATGTATTTGTAATTTACCCTAAAAATAAATATAAAAAAATACTTTTAAATTTTTAAAAATTATTTATGACCTCCCAAAAAATAAAATTATGTAAAAATAATAAATATTTTTCATTTTTTTAATTTCTTTCACCAAAATTAATTTTTAATTTTTTAAGAAATTTTTTTTAAATAAATTTCTGAAAATCAAACCAAACCCAACATAGTTTTATAGGAGATTTGCACAGAGTAGTTGTGGTCAAACATTATAAAAATTGACACATTTAAGTAATTTACAAATATTTTGGGAGGTACAGCAAAGCAAGTATACCTTTCACTTGGTCATACTGCCAACTGGGGTAGATATTGGTTTGGCTTGCCCGGCCCACCCGATCCAGTCATATTTTTTTAGAGCTTGGACAGCTTGATTTAGGGCCGAGATGGATTAATATTTTTAACTCGAAATATTAATGGGTTGAACTTGAGATTTATATTGTCAACCTAGCCTACTCAGTCCGGCTTGTTATTAAATTAATTATTTATTTATTTTATTTCTAATATATTGAAATATATATTTTTTCGGATCTAGACTTTATTTTTGTTGATTTTATTGAACTTCACATTTATGGTGATATGCGATTGAATTTATTTAAAAAATCTTTCAATTTATAATAATGTCAATATATTTATTTAAGAAATATAATATATGATTGAATTTAATTATGGAATGATTTAATTTTCTTTTAACATATAGCCATTAGGTGAGTTTGTAATTTATAATTATTTTTTGGACAGGACTTGGGCAAACATAGAGGCCTGATGTTAGGGCCGGGCCGGGCCGGGCCGGGTTTGGACATATATAAAATCCTTTATTATGTAGTGTTAGTCCGGCCCAAACCCAGTCCAGCACGATGATTGTCCACCCCTAATGTCAATAGATTACATTATATTTTCTACTTTTGAAAGAGTTGTTTGGTATAATTTTTTTTATAAGTAAAAAATTAATAAATACAAAGTAAAAGTTAAAAGGGATATTTACCAATAAATCCCATCCCACAAACAGTTACACCATTTGGTCCCAACATTGTGTCTGTTGCTCTGGTTGGTCCTATCAGTGAGGGAATATAGTCTTGTTGATCCTTTTTTCCTTCTTTGCTAATATGTATTGGTCATTTATACCCTTTTTTTCACGTGGGGCTTTCGAATTTGAATGTTTCTTCCTTCCCCGACGCCTGTGTGGCACACAATCAGAGATTCGAAATGAAGGTGGTGGTGATGTGTAATGGCAGCGGTGTTGTTTGAGATGGTTGTGTTTAGATTGAGTGATACACACACACTAATACACACACATAACGCTCCTTCATACACACTCTCCATCGGAAGCAACCCCCCAGATCCACCACCACCATCATCTGCCATTGTCTGCGCCGGAATATGAGCAATCACAGTCGCATACTTCACCGACGATCCGGACTCGAGCTGAGCGATGTGTTGCAGAGAGATGTGTTGCAGAATGGGTCTCCCCTGAAACAATCAATTCAAATCAAATTCATACATGCAAACATACATGTGTGTGTGTGTGTGAGAGAGAGAGAGTGTTCCTCAATAGATACACACACACACACACACACACAAAGATAACCACAAATCTGAGATCTGAGATTTGTGTCGATGGCGGAAGAGTTGCTTTCTTCGTTGAACGCCCTCACACTCGGCGGCCACACAGATCTGAGGCGATTTCAACAGTGGTGGAGAATCTGAATTTCAAGGAAGAGAGGGAGAGAGAGACCTCAAACAGAGGCCAGATCCGGTGAGATCCGGCCATATTCCGCTGTTGAGGACTCCAATGATGACGTTGTCGGCGTAATCGGAGTTAGGGCAAAGTGTGAATCGGAGTTAGGGCAGAGTGTGAAGGAATCGATGAGGCCGAGAAAGCGAGGGGTGTGAGTGAGGTGGATGTGGTGGAGATGGTCAGAAAGAACAAAGACGATGTCAACACACATACACACACAAACTTACGGTGTGTGTGTGTGTGCGTGTATCAGAGAGAAGACAAACTGGGTTTGGTGTGCTCTGCGCTGTGTGTGTGTGTTGTGTGCGTGGTCTGTATGAGTGTGTGCGTCTTCAATGGAGATTTGTGTGCTGTGTGTATCAGTGTTGAAGCCATTACTCTGGGTGTGTGCGTGTATCGGTGTGTGTGTGATGCGTCTTCAATGGAGATTTGTGTGCTGTGTGTGTATCAGTGTTGAAGCCATTACTCTGGGTGTGTGTGTGATGCGCTAGGTGTCTTAGATAGAGAAGAGAAAGGTGGACTTGGTGTGCTTTGTGCTCTGTGCTCTGTGTGTGTGTTGTGTGTATGGTGTGTATGAGTGTGTGTTATGAATGTGTGGCACATGCTTCAGCCTCCCAAACGTAAGAAAGTAATAAAAGCATTAGTGTACTTTTCAGTTTTGTGGCATCCACCAAACACAATCAACGTGTCACGTGTAAATTTAATTGGAAATTTTTCACACATTAAACATTAAATACCAAATGGTATTTATGTCATTTGACAATACAAATGACTAAATAGATCATAAGAATATATATTAGGACCAAATGGAGCACAATCTCAACATTTAGGATTTATTGGTAACTTTCCCAAGTTAAAAGTACCATTTTTTTAATTTTTCAATTATCAATCTCTTAGCATATTTAAATTACTTTTATTTCATAAATTATAAATAGAAATTGTACTAAACACACTAATACAAAATTTTATAAGTTGAGCTTTTCTTATATTAAGATCTCAATATGAGAAGCCTTGAGGGACTTATAAGGTTCACCACAAACCCTGTTTCGATAATCTGAATCCTTCATTTTGTAGGCCCTCAAAATGTGTAATATCTATAATAAAAAATTAGTTCAATCTAATAACCATAACTTTTATTGCATTTATCTCTGAAAAAATGAACAAGAAACATATTTTTTAAATAGATCATTCAGTTTTTTAGAAACAAATGTTATAAAATGAAAGATTCATATTATCGAAACGGAACTCATAATAAGCCCTGTAAATTCCTCAAATTCTCTCATATTGAGAGAAGCCCAACCCCATCTTATAATTAAAAAGGGCCTGGCTTTGGTCCAGTCCTTAATCGGACTGGACGGTGCTGTTGGGCCCGTGGGGGCCCACCACGGATTCCGTTTTGAAAATCTGAACCATGCAATGTGTAGAACTCGCCGAGTGCTATATGCCTGTGAAAAATCACGTTGATCGGATATCGATAGCTATGTGATCAAATCAGTTTTGTATAAAAAAAAATGGACGGTGAATAAATTAACGGTTGATAAAAAACTGATTTGATCACATAGCTATCGATATCCGATCAACGTGATTTTTCACAGGCATATAGTACTCGACGAGTTCTATACATTGACGGTTCAGATTTTCAAAACGGGACCCGTGGTAGACCCTCACGGGCCCAACAGTATCATCCAGTCCGATTAAGGACTGGACCAAAGCCAGAGCCAATTAAAAAAAAGTTACTTGACCCTAATAAATTGCACCAACTAACCAATCCTTACTAAAGTTTAGCGCTTTCTCATTGGATTAAAGCAAGTTGGCCAATACAAACTACATTGCCTCCTATAAAATTTTAAGAAAGCGGAAAATTTTACTATACACACTTCTATCATATGTATTCTTAAATTATATTATTTTTTCTCTATTTATGACTAATTTTTTTATTTAATTATGATCTTATTTTAATTATAACTCGTAAAATCTTTGATTATACCTCATATGTTGTTTAGTTATAACTTTTTTATTTTTAGTTATGACTTTAAAAGTATAAAATCATGACTTTTTTTAGTTATAAGATACATATAACAAACCCTTTGAGAGGTGTGCACCATAATCTTTCCCTTAAAAATATAGTATAACAATTTTAACATAATTGTATTAGTTTTATTTAAAATTTTAATTCACACTATGCTTAATTCATTTTGCATTAGTAATTGTCAGTCGTATTACACTATGGACATGTTGATTCAGTGGATTAGAGCATGGGATTGAAATTATTAATCCGTGGGTCCAATTATCTTATATTTGTTTTAATATTTTGGTTTAGGATTATTAATCCAATAGATAATTAATCCAACAAATTTATAGGATTATTAGTAATGGGGTAGGGGTAGGATTATTAATCCAATGGATATTAATCTAATTGGATAGTGAATACTATACTAATTTAATAGGATTATTAATACTTCACTATTAGTCTTGTGAATCAAACATGACCTATATGTATTACTGTTAATCTCTTTAAGCTTATTAAAAAGAAAATCAATGTAATTATACAAGACTGAGATTTATATTATATTTCTACAATTTTTTTTGCAAGTCCACCAGAGTTGGTTATGTTTTCTACCCCTCAACCTACAGTTCCTAAGTTTAAGACTAGGAAACTACACATCAACTTATTTGAACCAAAAATAATTACCAACACATAGGGGATGATTTTTTTTTTTTAATTAAAAAAAAACAAAAAAAAAAAAAAGCAGTTCAAAAAAATTCAAAAATGATAGAGACATCAATTTTTTTACCACAATTTCTACTAAAGACTCACATGTGTGAATCCCACGTGTGTGAGTCTTACATCTGTGAGTATTTGATAAAAAAAATTAGGATAAATTATAAACACAACTCCTGAGATTTACTTAAATTACAAATTACCCCTTATAGTTTTAGAAATTACATTATGCCCCTAAGGTTTCTAATTTCATAACAAATAGGTCATTTTATTAATAAATCATCAAGTTAATTAACAATTTTTAATAATGTTAAAATTTTATTTCAATTAATAATTCAGATAATTTTATTATTGTATAGGTGAACAGTTAGAACTTTTACTTTTTTAATTAATTCTGTTAAATAAAAAATTCTGATAATGAGGTATTTATAATTTTTCAAACCACATGGAGTAATTCGTATTTTAAGCAAACCTCAAGAGGTGTATTTGTAATTTACCCAAAAATTTATATCATTAACATTGCTCCAAAAAAAACAAAAAAAAAATTCCCTCTTTAATAAATATTTGCTCCACGTCTCACTAATTGGTAATTTCCCCTTGCACTTTCCAAGGTAGGTTAGGGATAGGGGTGTAATTTTGGCCCATGACCCATGGACGGCCCAAAACCTGCTCGCGGCCCGAGGTGGCCCGACCCGTTTAGGTCCGAGCCCAAGCCCAGCCCGAGGCCTTGGGCCAGAGCCTGAGCCATCGTTTTAAAGTCCGGCCCGGCTCATGAGCTCAACCTTTTGGCCCGACCCGTCGGCCCGCTCAAGGCCTGCCCAAAAGCCCGGCCCGAGGCCTGACCCACCCGAGACTCAGTGTTATTTTTAATGAAAAATAATTAACTTTTGGTAGAAAAAATTAAAAAAAAATTAAAAATTTATTTAAGCCCGCCCAAGCCTAAGGGCCTGGCCCGAAGCCCGACCCACTGGCCCACCCAAAGGCCAAATACCCCTGGGCCTGGGCTTAGGCTTAGGCCTAGTTTTTTGGCCCGTGGGCCGGCCCGGCCCGATTTTTGGCGAGAACCTGCAAGGGCCGACATGGGCCCAGCCCGACCCCGAGCCCGGCAGGCTCGGACCGGGCCGGGTTAAAATTACACCCCTACTTAGGGAGGATAAGGTTTAGGGCAAGTTGGCCATTTGCAATTTTCATTTAAGCTTGAACTTACTCAAAAGCATATTTCAACTTGTTTAATGGCCATATCCATAATTGTGTTGGATACAATACAACTCAGTAATAAATTTAAAATTCAACTCTATTTCTCACTCATTAAACCGTTTAAAATTTTAATATAAATTATTAAACCATCAAAAATTTTAATATAAATTATAAACACATCAAATTTACACTTATTATTTATATGTGTGCGCCTATGATTATATGTCAACATTCATATATACAGAATAATATTTGCTAAATTCACTTTTTCAAGAAGAGGGTGAAGTAAGAGCGTCGAACCATTTTTCGTGTCGAACCATTTTTCGTGTAGAGAAGAAACAATGGTTAGTAATGACAGGAACTTCTCTTGCATTTTTGCAGTAAGAAGCTATACACTTGCAATGAGGATTTGTAAATCTTGTAACATTGAGATTCATAGAATCATGTCAAAACCATGGTTAGCCAAACAAACTATGGTTACTCTGCCTAAGCCTTCATTTCAAACTAGATTGTCTTATTAATTTTTTTAGCCTATTTTATCTTTTTATGACTAAAATAGCCAAAAAAAACCTATACCAAACATAGTCTTTAGTTTGAACAACATCCTAATGTTATTCAGCTAAGGCCGAATACAACTAATTTCCTTGACCAACTAAGGTCAAATATTTGTCCTGTCTCATTTGCCTGACAAATCAATTACGTTTGGGCTTGATTGACGAAACAAAACTCAAACCTAGACCCCAAAAAGAGTAATAAAATAACCAATTGTGTTGAAATAAACAAGTTTTTTCGTAACTAAAATCCTCTCATTAGTCAAATAAACGTAAATAACATTTTGATTACTATAGTTTAACATTGAATGATCACGCAAACATGAAAACTAGCAACACAAAAGGAATCACAGTTGTAATTTAACTCCAACATATGAACAGAGAAGTGCATGGTCTGATTTGATTTGTACACTGGACCATATGCTCATGTCATAGTGTTACCATGACATCTTTAGGATCTTTCAACCATAAGTGAAAAAAAAAAAAAAAAAAAAAAAAAAAAAAAAAAAAATCAAAAGAACAAAAAAATAAAAAGACAATGATACATTGGATGGAGGGAGACATTTGTTTACAGAAGTGATCGACTCTGCTCACTAAGTTGGTTCAGCTGATTCTGATGATTCCTGTGTCGGTTGATTTCTCACTATCAATACCTTCTTTTGTAATTCCAAGTTTGACATCCGCTCATCCTCCAATGCTCGCTCAAGCTTTTAACCAACCGACCAAAGGTATTAGCGTAGTGTTATTCAAAGATAGATGACCAAAATTAGAAGTGTTTGTAATAAATCTATATATCATTGACAAAATTGCTAATAATATCATACAAATGAAGAGTGAAAAACATATAGTACCCAAAAACAAAACAAAAAAACGATATCACCTTTGCTGCTCTAGTACTCCATTCCCCTAGTATAGCTCTCAGCCTTTCATTCTCCTCAACATACTGTTCCAGCAATGACATGTGAAATTTAACAATATGATTTTAAAAAAAAAAAAAAAAAAATTTTAAAAAAAGGATAAGAAAGAGAGAAAAAGAAAGACGATCTAACTGATGCAAAGATACCATTTGCAATAATATATTGACCTCACAAATGATATTTTGATGCTGAAAATGTTTTTAGGGGAAATTTTAAGGGTCCTATCAGTCCTGACAGTTAACAAACTGATTATCCTCCCCACTGGGAAGCCAAAGGCCGACAAAATGAGTTGCGAGTCTATCTCCAAATGCCATCTTGAGGAAAACAGAACGCTTAGCTGAAGCAAATTTTAAGGTTTGGAAATCATTGTGCAAATAAGAATATACATGATAAAGGATAAATTCATTCCAGAGTTTTTCAGTTCACTCCAGTTCTCACCAAAAACAATAATTATGGAAAACATATCTGTTTGGATTTTTAAAAACTTGTTTTCTAATTTTATTTATTTATTTGAAAAAATTAGTAACTAATTTGACAAAATAAATACTAAAAAAGATATTTTTTTTATTTGCAAAAGTTTTCGCTTCAAAAAGGAGAAAAACCATATAAAAATGTGTTCTAAATTTTTTTCTCACTTTTTTCACCAAACTAGTTTTTGAAATTTTCTTAGACCATCTCCAACGGTTCACCAAACTTGACATCAAATTTAAATTTTGGTGAAAAAGTTACTGTTTGGTGTTCCAACGGTTGCACCAAATCGGTATCAAATTGAGAATTCACCAAAAAATTCATCAAAGTGAGAACAGCGTACAGATTTCATCAAATTACTGTGCGCGACCGTTGGAGAGGAACCAGTCAACCAGCCGGTTGCCCAGCCGGTTGACCAACCGGTCGACCACGAAAAGGTTCAAACAGTTCAAATTTATAGGTTCAAAAAAAAAAAAAAAAAAAAAAAAAAAAAAAATTTTGCCTTACCGGTCAACCAACTGGTCCACCACTAAAAGGTTCAAACAGTTCAACTTTATTGGTTCAAACAATTCAAAAAAAAAAAAAAAAAAATTTCCTCTTACCGGTCGACCAGCCGGTCGAGCAACCGGTTGTCTCGGAGCAGATTTGATAAAAAGTGAACCGTTGGAGTCGTCTGTATCAAATTGAGAAAATGGTGATTTTTTTACTCAGATTTGGTGAAAAATTTGGTGAACCGTTAGAGATGTTCTTAGAAAACAAATTCTAAAAACTTAACCAAACTGCATTCAATTAATAAGGCTTGATGCCCCCAATAGGTATGCTTAGCAATTAGAAAATCAAAATTCTCTATAAATGCAGAACTCTGTCCAAAAGAATAGAGAGGAAAAAAAAAAAGAAGAAGAAGAAGATGATACAGACTGACAGACAGTGTCTTCCTTCCAAGGATTTGGTAGTGTTTCGGGTTCTTTTTTCCAAAGATAAGGATTTTCAATTCTTTTGTTCTTATTTTATCAAATCCCATTGTTTGAGTTTTTGTTTTGTTTTGTTTTCCATATCTTTTATTTGTGCCTCACAACAAGAACAATAACAAACTAGGTATCTATATAAGCATATAAGATGGGACAGAGAGATTAAAGACACTACATAATGCTAGTAAAATACCTGATTATTGGTAGTGCGAACACGCTGGATCTCAGAGTCTCTCTCAGCAATCAAAGATCGAGCAAGGCTCAACTCAGATTGCAATTGATTCATCTGAACATAACAATCATTCTCAACATCACCAAAAAGAAACAATATCACTCAGATTGAAATGCTTGATGAGGTTCATAGTTCACATGATTCTAGGTTGGGAGTTTTGTAACTTGGAGAGATAAGAGAGCTTTCTGTTGAGCAAAAGAAGTAGGTGAGAGGTTCAGACTAATGACAATTGAGTAAATTCTAATTGTGAATTGCAGGTTAATTACATCATTCAAGTGTAGAGCCAAAAGTAGGGAGCATAATGAAAACTGGAAAAGCAAGAGGAAAGGAAACACAAAAGAGAACCACTAGGGAAGCATTATAAATATTCTACTCAGATGAAACAGCATTAAATTTTAACCTTCTTTGGGTTGAGAAACAATGTATTACCTCAGCTGAAAGTGTTCGTAATTCCTGATCACGAGCTGCCAAAAGATGAGCAAGATCAACCTGCAATAGGAGCCAGAAAAATATTACTATTAACTATTCAATCAGTCCAGTTCTGCCTCAAGAGAAGGAATTAAAAAGTAGATGAAGAAAAAACACCCATGTAAGTTCATTATTTAAGAAATCATACAAGAAACAAAACATTTATAATCTACATTTTAGACTCTTTTTAAGTTTGGTACCAAAGAAGAGGAACCTTCCACCAAACCGTCGAGTGAAAAGAGATTACGGGTCCATATAGCTTGTAGTTGATATCCTTCCATTTCTCAACAATTTCCCAATTTCTCAATCTGAAGCCAGCCATTATCGGCTCATCCCACTTCCAGATTCCATTATAGTCTCACTACCAGAAGGGAATTTAACTACTACTTCAATCTCCTTTAGATCAAAAGAAAAAAAGAAAAGAAAAAGAGCATGTGGCCATATACATATTCGAATAATATTTCTGGAACAAAATTTACACGGTAACATATTTTTTTTTTTAAATACTATTTTTACCCAGAATGATAATTAATTACCTGTGGGGTGCTCCCATCATTGGATCGCTCATATTTGCTTAAGCATTCTTGCAACCGAAGGATCTGAAAGGATACACAAGGTACGGAAATTATGAGAATCACATTATCACTTTTTACCACTAATGAACTAATTATGCATATCAGAGCATCTCATTGCCCACTATCAATCAAGCAACTATCAATCAATACCTCCTCACTTAGAAAGTGAAGATTTTCCCGTTGATATTGCAACAAAGCCATTTGCTGATCAGCAAGCCGACCACCATCATGGTACCTGCCATGTTAACCAAATATCACTACATGAATATTGCCATTTAGAGGTTTGTTTTGGTTTATATAATGGTGCAATAATTTAGGTATTACAGTTACAACCCCCTCAACTTACACAAAGAAGAGAGGGGGGGGGGGGGGGGGCCGCGCTTAGAGTTACATCATTCCTTTGGCATACTTAAAATATATTTGGTTGGGTGAACCCTTCCAATTTTCAGAAAAAGTATGTGCTGCCTTTGAAACTCCAATCCAAGTAACCATACAAAAATTCCAAAGGAAAACCAAAAAAAGAATTATATTCTGAAGAATATTCGAAGTTCAAGTCGGCACATGGAACACATGCACCTAGTAGTACATTAAGCCTTTTGTAACCATTTCCTATGATTCAGAATAGTAACTAAATTTTACAAGGGGATGTCAAAAACGATTTCATCATGCAAACTTCCATGATCCAACCAAGGAGTAAGAAGTAGTGCCTCTTAGGTGTGGTGGAATCCGAGTAGCTAATTGCACTAATGTAAAGTATCAGCCAAAAATAAAAAAATAAAAAAATAATTGAATAATTACTCCCTCCATCCTATAGTGTTACTCCTTATTTCTAATTTAGGATGTCCAAAATATTAGTCCTCTTTGAAAAGTCAACATAAAACTTTATAATTTTCCAAATAATAAATATTTAAAAGTAGGAATGAAGGGGAAGTTTTTTCTTTTGGAAATCAATTCCTTCTTAATTTGAATTTGAACTACAAGTCCCCTTAAAAGTTGGAATTCCCAAAGGGGACTAACATTGTGAAATGAACAAAATAAAATACATTCATGACGTGTTCAACTAAAATATAAGTTTATAACATTGACGTCAATCTTTACAGAAAAACAAGGAAATTAGAAGTAGACACTCACAAAGCTAAAATTGTTTCACAAAAATTGAGAATATAGGTTCAATAATATATCACTACCTCAACCCTTCCAAAGAACTTGATGGCTGAAGGGGAGAATATAATGACTTCAAAACATCAGGATGAGAATCCAACGAATTATACTGGTGTATGTAACCTGCAAGCAAAAAAATGAGAATTTTAATTAATTCTGAAGAGAGAGAGAGAGAGAGAGAGAGAGAGAGAGAGAGAGAGAGAGAGAGAATGACATTCAAATTATCAAATGTGAACACATTGGAAAAGAAACTTTCACTGGAAAAAAGAAAAAAAAAAAAAATCCCCAAATTAAGTTTTGCAAGAAGTAAACCTAAGTTGGCAGTAGGCTGGTAGCCATGAACACCCAGAAGGTGGGTTGGCTCTTGTACTCTCTTTTTTTGGTTCAAATAGCTGGTAAAAATTGTCTCATTGGAGCAGTTGTGAGATTTATTTTGATCTATGTTATACAGACTCTTCTATTTTCCCCAATGTTGGGATATGCATCCAATACCTGTACCCAATTTAGAAACCTGGATCCTCTAATTTTACAGGATGTTTAAAGAAGGAAACGTTCACATTTGCTAGTAAATAAGATCTAGCTTCTCACACGGCTAGGAGATACAAATTCCATATTTTGTAACTAAGGTTCAAATGTGTGTCAGCAACTCTGTAGGAACTTCAATTAGGGGCAAAAAAGAAGTCAGTACTAGGAACTTTTGATGCAGCATAATCTGTCCCTAAAGTAAACAAGGGGAAGTAAGTATAAGCCACTTTACATGCATCAAAATAAACTGCAAGACATATACACCACTCCATTACCAAAGATATATTTAGGAGTTGCATGGATTCAACTCCTGAATATCTCCAAGTATGCATGCATGTAAACTCACCAACGTATACACTCATGAAAAACCCAGCAAATACTACTTCAATCAGCATAATGATCCTGTGAATTTGGCACATAAGCAAAAATATTGTCAGCAAAACATACTTCTGAAAAGTAACAAGGAAGATCAGTTCTGAACTTGAAACTGGCAGAATAGATAACTAGCTTTAGTTTCAGTACTGATTCATCCAGGAGGACTGGGATCAACTTAACAGATTTGACTAAATTTGTCAAAAATAATTCATACCGCAGTGTTAGATTAAAAAATACAGAAAGATAAGTGAAATTCATCAACAACACATGCTCGAACTCAAATATATATATATTAAAAAAGAAAAAAACAAATTACAAGAAAAACGATGTACAAGGTATTGAAATGTTCTATCTACTGGCATATTACCACCATCAAAAATGCAATCATGGATGTGAAAAAAAGACAATTAAGAGAGCAGTGAAGTATTTTTTCATAAGGCGGGTTACAAGTTCTGGAGTTACTACCGACTATGCTTTGTGGGCAGTCTCTACTTCATTAACTGAACTTCCTCGTTACTTCGTATAAACAGGCACGGCTACCATCCATCAGACATTGAACGAAATGACAAATTAAACATGGCATCATAGGGCTACTACCACAACTATCAACCGTAACTTTCTTTCTTTTATTTTTGACAAGTAAAACAAATATCAATGAAGAGCATCCAAAGGGGATGCTACACATAAAAAAGGAATCAAAGGTTACACCTAATAACCTCGACATGCAATGTGTCGTATATCTCTATCTCTCAGCAAATCCCATACCATATCCCCTTTTTATGATGAAAAGGAATCTTATAGAATCAACATTGTTCACTACTAGATGTGGAAGCACACATGTATGCATGTGATCACCACCCATACTTGATATTTGTATGTGAAGCTTACCATGTACAAAAGTTTGTGCCTAGAGGGGGGTGAATGGGCCAAACACTGACTAATTACCACTTTCAAAAATATCGGCCAACTAACAATACCAATTCAATCTTAGATCAGGTATGATAAGGCAAATCATCACAGAATAATAAAACAAGAAAGTGAACATAGTGATTTAATGTGGAAACCTTATGGGAAAACTCTCCCACGAGATATAAAAAAAAAATCCCAACACTGCAAACAATCCACTAAAAATCAAAGGCTTACAAGACAGGTTTACAAGAGTCAGATGAAAGAACTATAACTTTACCTAGTTAACCTAACTTCAAAATCTCTCTACACTCCATGAGCTCAGCCTGAAATAATCAACCTCTTTTGATTTGTCATACCACCATGAAGATCCTCACCTTGATCTCTGCCTGTGACAATTCCATTTACCTAAATGGCTATGGGATGTCAAGATACTAACGTGCAATACATAGTGTGAAGATAATTATTTGAAACTCGAGAAAAGAAAAAAAAAATTTCTTAAGATGCTAAGGTTGAAAAACACTCAAAACTCTCTCAAGACTATTCAAATAAGTGGCTTAAACCCTAAAAATGGGTTAGGGTCTAATATATATCAAAAGAGCAATCAAAAACCCAAAAACAAACAAATTGGTCATTTTCCCGCATGGGTGATCAAGGCCTTATAGAAAGCAGTCTCTGAAATTTTTATGAGCAAAAATAAGGACGCCATGGCTCAAGCCTAAGGTGACTCTCAAAGAGCGCACATGAGCAATTGAGCACTGGTAAGGCGCATGGGGGATCGAGTGCTTATCAATTGAGCACTGGTAAGGCGCATGAGGACTCAGAGACTTATCAAACCCTCAACTCTAGAAATGTGTGAACTCACTAATTTTGTTAAAAATGGGTTCTATAGTCAATGCAATACTCATCTAATGGAAAAAACAAAAACAAAAAAAATATCAAAATCAGTATAATTTGAAAACACACAAGTGTCCTACGAAATATTCCACATGCAATGCAAATATATCACTGAGTGATGTTTGCAACTGCTGATTTGAATCTCCAGCTTGAACATCAACAACTAAGATTCATGTTTTGTCATACAATAATCGCAGACACTATCTATCCTAAATCCTATCTCACTATGTTTACTCTTAACACAACTCTTGAATTAATTGGTGATTGGAGCCTTGGAGGTGATTGTTGGAATATTAAAATATGACAAAGCTTCAAACACCAAATGGTGTGTTGCCTTCATAACATAGTAAGGATTTCATAGACCAAAAAAAACAGGAACCACAAAATCCTTGTCATAGCCTTTAATTGGAACTGCTTGAATAAACTCCACAAAAGTTCAATATCAAAAGCCATGTGGATTGCAATAATAGACTAAGATAACAAACATTTTCAGGTTGCCCTAATGAATCATTCATAAGGACACTTATGCCTGCATTGATGCAAAAACTCAAGACACAATTAATAATAAATTAATTAATTAAAAAAATGCTCAATTAGTACACATTAATGTGTGTTTGGGAGGGGAAAAATTGGGCACACACCTAAC
Source organism: Camellia granthamiana (assembly GCA_036172215.1). Lineage (NCBI taxonomy): Eukaryota > Viridiplantae > Streptophyta > Magnoliopsida > Ericales > Theaceae > Camellia > Camellia granthamiana. Next base: position 158,365,505 of record CM069906.1, read on the forward strand.
TTCTGGCATAGTGCACAAAGTGGTTGCCCCGAGACTTGAACCCATAACCTCAAGGTTATTAGGCCAAGGTTTTACCATTGAACCAATGGTCACCCCTTCAAGACACAATTAATCATTTGTAAAAAAAAATTATGCCTGCATTGATGCAAAAACTCAGACACAATCAACATAAAAGTACATCGGCCTTTCTCCCTTTCAAACTGACATAAAACAATTATCTTCCAAGTTGAAAATTATAAAAAGAATCACTTTCTGATGCTTGCACAAACTTAAATACTCATTGAATAATCACATATCTATATTTATTTTTAAAAAATTCACTTGTATATATATACAATATGAAATTTATGAATCTAATGTAGTCATTATTAAATTATGTAAAACAGAATCCAAAAAGCTTTGTACTAACATCATAAGATAGAAAAACGGGTTATTGGGAAAAACATTAAAAAAAAAAAAGTAAAACAATAAAACATAACAAATTGAATATGCACATAACTCAAGAAAGCCAAATAATTAAATCTTCAGCTATTTAGGTATGGGGTGTGTGTGCATACCTGAGTAAGACTGTGATAGAAAGAATACTAATATGGGGCCTCCACACCATGACAAGCAGCATTGCAGCAGTTCCTGGCAATGAACCAATATATTTGAAATAAATAATTACAAAAAGACAAAGTTCACAGATCAATTAGTTAGTCGTATGTCAGATGCAAACCTGAGAATAAAAGTAAGACCATGTGCAATAACCTTGTATGAAAAAACTACCCTAACTTGAGAGTATTAAAAAAAAAAAACTTACAAACAAAACAGCCATTTTGTTATTTAAATTAAACACCATCTCTCATTTGAACTGCCTAACATTTCATGTGAAGTTGTGACCAAGTTGATGGAATTGAAAACCATGATTAAAATTGCAAAAATAGTTTAAGTAGAAAAAAAACTGTCATAAGTGAATCAATGATATTTCTCATTTTGAAACACATAATATTTCCCATGAAACTTTGGTGAGGGCCGGGGGAGGGAAGCCAATGGAATTTAATGAAGAGATGTGAAAAACCATTAGAACATTGGGTTAACCAGAAAGAAAAATGACATTGGTGAAGTGCCATATCTGCCCTAACGAGTGAAAGTAAAATAAAAATTGATACAATATGGGTGTTTGGGAAGTGGCTACTTTTTAGGCTTTTTGACTATTTGGCTATTTTAGTAGGCTATTTTAGTTTTTGTGCTTGGAAAGATGGATTGAATTTTTTGTTAGATTGGTGTATTGAAAAATGTATTTGAAATGATCTGGGGTAGTAAATGACCAAAATGCCCGTGTATATTGTTGCTGCTGCCGTGGGTTCTCAAAAATTAAAAGGGCAAAAGTGTTATTTTACCCTCTGTCCGTTACAGCTGTGCATCACGTGGGAAGTCCTCTGCAACAGTACTTCTTTTTGGATTTTTTTTCTGAAGAGGCTAAAATAGCCTATAAATTTCATTCCCAAACACCGCCAATACAACAGAAGCCAGTCGCAACAGAATCAACCCTCACTTAATAAAAGAAAAGAAGAAGAATGAAAAGGAAAGAAACTGCCCTCTAGTCCAAGGAGATGAAAATAAACTTGGGTCTCATAATTTTTTTTACACTAACTACTTATCAATAAATTTTTTAAGAATACCACACGCTAACACAAATAAATGAGCAACAAATGATTTTGGTGCAAAGAGATCCCTAAATTGTATGCTTCACCAACGAAAATTTTAAACCATTTATCAATCAGAGTATAATTCCATTTCACCATCAAAGTACAACCTTCATAATCCACTAAAGCAATTTTTCCCATATTTCCTAAAGCAAAGTATGCAAGTTTGTTGCAGTATTTTATCATCATCAAATAGATCTTCAAAATTGTAAAGATCAAACAAGTAATATGGAGTACGGAATTTGATACCTAATAACATTAATATAATTTCCTACAACAATTGATTGTGCTATATTTTCAACTATACAGCATTAAAAAAAGATTTCTTACCGCCATCATAGTTGAGAAAATGAAACCCGTGGGAACAATAATGAAGAACTAAAATACATACCATATGCAGTGGTGGCAAATGGAAGGCGAACAACATGCTTCAACTTCTGGCTGAAAACATAGTAACCCTGCAAAATCGATGAGCATTTCACATCCAATCTAAGTAAGCAAACAAAAGTATTAGAGATCCCAACACCAATACACAATAAGAGAAACAAATCTGGTTCCTTGTTCCAGCTATAAATTACCCCCTCTCCTCCCCAAAAAATAATTGATTGTGGATCAGGAGTAGTTTCATCCCTTAATATAACATAAGCCATTCATTCATGATTAGAAGAAAAATGATTTTATTTTATCCAATCCATGCTGCATTAATAAGGACAACTTCCCAACATCCCAAAACCAGAGAACTAATAGAACAATATCACCCTTCCCACTTTCTGTACTGCCCATAAAGTTTCACATACCCATGCATACATACATGTGGTTCATACATACACCTGCATGCACAAAGACAATTTCGTGAACTTATGTGCGTAGAACCCACCCCAGCGACAAAAAAATCAACCTAATGCCTGTCTTTCTCCTCATACCCTTCCAAATAGGGTGGTTGGATGAAGTTGTACGAGTCCGCAATCATCAATGGTAGTATTTAACCTCTCATAAGGATGAGAGGTATAACATGATTGGCATATCTTTCACAGGTCGCTTTTGTTGGCTCGCTGAGAGTTTGGTCCTTTCCTTGAAGATTGTTTTGATTTTGTAGAAATTGAAGTCGTGATTTGTTGTATATGATTTCTTTTCTTTTGTTTTCTTTATTTATTTTCATGTACAGTGTGTACATGGATTCATCCACACCATGCTCATTGAAAACAGAGAGGTATAGCTCTTTCTAACAACACCTATTTCTATTTGGTTTTCCTGTTTTTTGGATCTTTTCCCTATCTTCTACTTACTTTCCCCTTATATATAGAGAAGCTACTTTCTTTTTCTCTCATTCTATATCCTCTCTTTTTTTCGTATGATCCATCTTTCCAAGCCTAAAGGTTAGGTTTAATGTCAATCCCATTTTTGTCATTCATGCCAAAAAATCATGTTCATAACTATCTCACACTCAACAAAATTCCAATTACTATTGGGGTCAATTACACTAAGATCCCTCAACTATTAGCGAATATCACTTTACCCCCTCATCTATAAACTCGCACATATTGACCCCCCTCAACTATTGTATACATCCCTTTTGGAGGTGGTCTAAAAGGGGTCTGCAGCGGGTGAAAATGATACATTTTTATAGTTAAGGGAGTCAAAATGTACAGGTTCATAAACGAGGGGGGGTAAAGTGATACTCGTTAATAGTTGACGGGGTCTTGGAGTAAATAACCCTTACTATTTTATCAAGAGAAATGTATCCATATGGATCATATACCTACACTTATTTGATCAATTTCTTATTATAGGAAAGGAAAATCGAGCTCCTAATATTCCCCTAATATTCAGGTCCATCGAGCCCCTAATGTGTCTATATGGACAACGTGGCCCTACTAGGCCATGGTCCATAATCAATGTAATTGGTACTCTACATGTGAGGCAAGCAAAGAGGTATCCAACCCATTTGTGAACTTAGCAAAAAAGGAAAAAAAAAAATGAACCCAGAAAGTGATATTCAGGAATGTAAAAATAGCTATTTTACAACAATTCCAAATTGCTTCTAACTTAACCACGTATACACCATTTTAGCCTATATTTCCTCAAAATACTAATTTTAGCATCAATTACCAAAATTATCAAAATAGACCAAAGGATTCAGTAAATTAAGAAACTTACAATGCCCTCATATCAACAACTTTTAAAGTTAATCCAGGTAGCAATTAGCAAAAGACCATATTATAAGTACCATCATCATCTGAAGAACAATAAAGCATGAAGTAGGTGCAAGTGTCCAACTTTGCCATGTAGCATGAAGCGTCACCTCTATGATGGCCTTAGGATGCCACATGTCAACCTCGTAAGGCAAACGACACATGGTCCAATGGAGCATCACTGCATTCGCACCTTCAAATGAAGCAAGACCAAGGACAAAAGCATAAGGGACCCACAAGTCTTCCCTTGATTGGTATCATCGACTAGCTGCCAAAAAGGGCACTTGCCCCCTCGACTGGTAAGGTAACCTGATCAGCCCTCAAAGGAGAGCTCACCACCCTGGCTCCCTTGATCAGTAACATGGATCAGCTGCCAAAAGGGCACGCAGTTTTTTTGAGTAGTCCATGTCAATGATCTCTAGGACAACAGTAGGGGTGTTCAAGCAACCAAATCATCCGCCAAATCCGATCCGAACCGACTGACCCGAAGACATCACGGATGGATTCGAGCTTAAATTCGGTTTTTGGTTCCGCATAATTAAAAATAACTAAACCCGAACCGACCGTATATTACTAATAATGATGCAAAATTCTGATGATGGTGCCACATGTATTTATCTAATTGGTTTGACAGATTACACATAACTTCCAACACCCTTATCTCTTCCCCTTCTTCACATTTACAGACATCTCTCTCTATCTCAAAGAACTCAAAAGACAAAACATGATGATGATCTCACCAATCCCCCTTTCATCTCTCTCTCTGTCTCTCTCAGTCATAGATTTCAAACCATCTTGTATCTCAAAAAACTCAAACGGCAGATAGATGATGATGGTCTCTCTCATAGTCACAGATTTCAAACCATCTTGTATCTCAAAAAACTCAAACAGCAGGTAGATGATGATGAGCACCCACCTACCCTTTCCTCTCTCTCTCTATATCTCTCAGGCTCTCACTTTCTTCATAAATTTCCCAAGTTTTCTCTCTCTCTCTCTCTCTCTCTCTCTCTCTCTCTCTCTCTCTCCTCTCACGAATCCTCTCTCTGTTTCTCTTTGAAACCCTAATGCATCCATAGTTTCTCTAATGGTTTCACCCCTAAATCTAAACTCAATCTTTAATTTCAAACCCTAAATACTCGATATATTGAAGATCAACTATGAAAACCCTCTTTGATTCAAGGCTATTGATGAAGAAAACCCTATAACTTCGAAGTATTGAAGTTTCAAAGTTCTCGATTCAACGATCAACCAAACCCTAGGTACAATTTTACGAAAATTTTGTAATTTTTTTGTTAATGGTTCATCACGGTTTTAATAATTTTTACTCAAACCTTCCAACTCATTCACAAATTATTCTCTCTCTCTCTCTCTCAAAATTAAAAACACACACATGTATTACATACATACACCTACGCACTCTCTGTTTTTCTCTCCTCACTGTCTCTGTACATGAACTAGGATTTTCTCCAGAAAATTGAAGAGTGATTTGGGAAAAACTTTTTTTCCAAATATAGAAACAGAAAGATTTTTCAAATAGATTAGTACTATTTTTTTTTTCATTTTTTTTTTCAAGATTTTGGCTTTTTTTAGTGCTAAAATATGGTAGATATCATATATGTATTTGATAATTGTTTCATAAGAACTGAATATGATGGTGCTACATTTTTCAGTTTCCAATAACAATTTATTTATTTCTGGTTTGTAAGTAATTGGATGTTGCCACATTGGAAGTTGAATCTGCTAAGCCCTTAATCTGAACATCACTATTTCTAATACCATGGCCACTTGGCAAGAAAACTTGTTTTGGATGTAAAAGGTTTATTTTTTGTTTTTTTGTATTTTCGATCTACTCACTTAAGTTGACTTGTATTTTTTTAGATGGTTAGATATTAAGTAAAGGTTTTAAATGTTTCTGTTCATATTGATTGTTCTGTTTAATGTGTTCTTTATTCAAATTAAAGGTATTGAAAGTATAATCTTTGTTGATTTGTTCAAGTTCTGTTTGAAAATACATTGAGCTACAAGTTATGATTACATTGAACTTCATTTATTTTTTGTAATTGGTTTAGACAAATCAAATATAGTTATTTGTTGGGTTATAAGTTTTGAAAAAATAGTCTTAGTTTTTTGTTTTTTCAGTTTTTAGGAATTGGTTTTAAAAAAAAAAATCAAAATGTGTATTATTTTTTAAATGCTGTTATGATTTTTGTTTAAGTTTGTCATGTTTTTGTTTCATTGCTTTTAAATTGTTCATGTAATCTTTGTAATAGATAATGGATCATCCAAATCAACCTACTGCCCAGGATGCTACTGTTATTCCCCCTTCTACTATCTAAGACCCTATTGATAATCCTTTAAAACCACCTAAGGTGCGTGTAAAAGGTACTAAGAGAAAACCTTCAAGAGCATGGGATCATTTTGATAAAATCAAGTCTGAAGATGGGGTAACTAGGGTTGTTTGTAAATATTGTCAAAAGGAGTATTTGACTGATTCGAAGGGGCATGGGACAAGCAACTTGTTGAGTCACTTGACTATATTCTCACAGAGATGTAGATAATAATGGAAAACAAACTTTGCAAAAGGTATTGGGAGAAAACCTTCAAGGATATGGGATCATTTTGATAAAATCAAGTCTGAAGATGGGGTAACTAGGGCTGTTTGTAAATATTGTCAAAAGGAGTATTTGGCTGATTCGAAGGGGCATGGAACAAGCAACTTGTTGAGTCACTTGACCATGTTCTCGCAGAGATGTGGATAATAATGGAAAACAAACTTTGTCTTTTCAATCCAAAAAAGATTGAGATGAGGGTGTTAATCTTGTGGCAACGAGCTTGAGTGTAGAAGCTACAAGAAGAGCTCTTGCTGAGATGATAGTGCTTGATGAATTACCTTTTAGGGTTTAAGAGATTTTGCGCCGTTTTGCAACCAAAGTTTAAGAACATTCCATCTCGTGTTACCATTGCTAGAGACATTGTAGGGATTTTCTACAATGAGAGGAATAGGTTGAGGAAAGTATTGAAAGGGTGTAGGATTTGCCTTAACATTGACACGTGGACCTCAATTCAGAACTTAAACTATATGTGTCTCACAGCCCACTTTATAGATGATGACTGGAAATTGCAAAAAAGAATCATAAACTTTGGTCAAGTGGAGGATCATAAAGGAGAGACAATTGGTAAAAAACTTAAAATGTGCTTACTCGAATGGAACATTGGTAGCATAGTTACATTGACTGTAGACAATGCTGGTTCCAACAACACCACAATTAAGTTTTTAAAGCGGAAAACAAGAGACTGGAAAGGGACTGTTTTGGGGCATGAGTTCTTACACATGCGTTGTTGTGCGCATATTCTAAACCTTATAGTGGGAGATGGTTTGAAAGAGCTTCATACATCCATTGCTAGAGTTTGTGAAGCTGTGAGGTATGTGAGGTCCTCTCCCAATAGATATGAAGTTTTTAAGAAGTGTGTTGAGAAACAAAAAATTGTGTCGAAAAGTCTTGTGTGTCTTGATATGCCAACTAGGTGGAACTCCACCTACCTAATGTTGGAAGCTGCTGAAAAGTTTGAAAAGGCTTTTGAGAGATTAGAGGACGAGGACTCTAATTACCGAGCTTACTTCAAGGGTTGCGAGGGTGAGGATGGAGATGGGCAAGTGTTTGGGGATGAAGATGAGAATGAGGATGGGAATGGGGATGGGGATGGGGATGGGGATGGGGTAAATGGGAGGAAGAAATCAAGGAGATCTCCAACAGCAAGAGATTGGAATAATTGCAGAATTTTTTTAAAGTTCTTAAAACTTTTTTACAATGCAACCAAACGATTTTCAGGTTATCTTTTTGTTACTTCCAATTACTTCTTTGATGAGATATTTGTCATCCAAACCAAGATAGAGCAATTAATCAAAAAGGATGACACACTTTCGTCCACAATGGCACAAAAAATGAAAGAAAATTTTGAAAAATATTGGGGTAATGGGGGCTAAAAATAATATTAATTCACAAAGGTCCAAAAATGAAGTCCCAACCCGCCCAACCAATCTGAACCCGACCGTTAAACCGAAAATCATCTACGAGCAGTTTCGACAACAAATCCAGTTGGCAACGGTTGATTTTTCAATCCACCTGCATTATTCCGGTTCAATAGTGGATAGAGGTCTAACCCAACCCAAACCGACCCGTGTACACCCCTAGACAACAGTTCACTCCTCGATTGGCCTCAATGAGCAAAATACCACAAGAAGATATCCAACCTATACCTAGCTCTGTTGTGTTAAACCTAAGACGAAAGTAAGGCCTAGGACATCTGCTCAGGATCACTGGAGAAGCTATGGTTTGGAGGCTAAAGTCAATGGATTGTTAGGATTGCTTGGTCACCCCCTTGGGCAGCCCCACCTTGACCAATTTGGAGAGATAGGGACTTTGACCAAGACATGTTATGTCTCAAATGATGTATCTTACCTACCTCTTTTGACTTAGAGTAATGCTAAGCTTCATGAAAGAAATATCATGAAAAGCTTCATGAAAATTCTCCACCATTAGATTAGTTTGTGGTGTTTTATTATATGTTATGCAATCACATACATTAAGTTACAACTTATCCATCATAGAGCACTATAAGACATAACTAAGTTTATACTATTTGCAAAACTAAGACTTCAAAATTAAAACAAACTTACATTAAAGTAAGTTGCTTTTCTTGTTTTGCTGCCTACCACACTAGATTATTTCTTAAAGCTTCATGAAGCTTTTCATGATATCACTTTCATGAAGCCGCATTACTCTTCAACTTATGACACATTCCCCGATGTTTATCATACCTACCTACTACAACCTCCATGATACATATCCCAAGACCTAACAGGGCTAGTGGATAGTTGAAACCACTGGATCATCGAACCAAGAGCGATGAGCCACATGGCCGGCGTGAGATGTCCTCCATGGTTCAACCATCGTATAAAAAGGGACCTTTCCCCATGCATGCAGACACAAGCAGGCTTCAAGCCCCCTCTAGCAAGCTTAAGAGCTCTCTCTCCACTACCACCCTCTTTCTATCTAAAGCTACCTTGCCTCTCTCCTCCACATTTGTTGTTCCCTTGCCAGCTCAGTGCCTATCACCTTCCCAAATCCACCTCAAGTGTTCATAATAACAATAAAGAAATAGTTCCCACAATAAGAAAAAGTTGGGTGATGTTCTTGAGCTTCTCCAATTTGTCTTCCAAGTAATGGCGATAGTACCATTACACATAAAAAGGAAAAGACAGTAAATTGTGAATATCACCCAGCACTTCAATTCAACTACTAAGCATGTGGTAGATTACACCAACAAAATAATGAATAAAAAAAAAGAAGAAAAAACCTGCAATCGTATTTTCTGGACTTGGTACACCAGATACTGCTGAAAGATGCCTGAAATTGCAGTAAATGTGATTATTAATGAATTATCTGTAATCTAAAATGCCAAACATACTTAATAACCATAAAATACTGAGCAAAAACATACGAGACATCAGTACCAAAAAGTAGGACCAATGAAGTTAGATTAAAGGGAAATCAGTCAACGAAGAACTAAACTGCACTCATAAGCTACGCTTTCAGAATTTAAATTAAAGGGAAATCAGCAACAAGATCCTTATTATATAATCTTTGCATGATAAACTATGCTTTCAGAATTTGGTTACCAAATGAAGATAACTATCAATCCGATAAACTACAAACATTATAAAATTAAGAGCCAATGAGAGATGGTATTTATACTAAGTTCTTTTAAAGTTGTGAGTTTTATCATTAATCACGTCCAACTTTTATCTTTGTTTAATCCATTTACAAATATATTTTTAAAATTTAAATAGTGGCAATACATGCCCTTGATAGAGTAGAATGGCGAAAAAAGACTCATGTAGTCGACCCCACTTGATTGGGACACAAGGCTTAGTTGGTTTGGTTTGGTTTGGTTTGGTTTGGTTTAGTACATGCATGCAGTATTTAAGGAATATAAGGTGAAAATTTGTTATCAAGGCCCTAATTTCCATGTCTTTTAAAACATTAAGATCTTGAGAGTGACAAATCTGGAAGAACAACTCAAAAGATAAAAAAAAGTATTGTTAACTTCTTCATTCTCAATCCAATTTCGAACTTTGAAGTAAAATTAGTACAAATAAGAATCCCCTTCGTTACATGATTTCTTCTTCATATATAGATATAGGATATATGGAGGAATCACTTAGAAGTACATAAGGTGCAACAACATCAAATAAATAAGTCACTGCAATTAAAATTTGTGCTCCTAAGATATTATATCATGAAAATGAAATATGGCATAACTTATCTCCAAGGAAACATATGGCATTTAAAAACTTGGAAAATGCAACACCTAAAGAAGCCTATTGGTGTCACACTGTTGGAAAGAAAGAAAAAAAGGAGGAAAGAAGGACGGCATAAAAAACTGGAAGAAGAAGACAAGGAAAGGAGGGGAGGCGGGTGCTAGAGAGAGAGAGAGAGAGAGAGAGGTTAAAAAATTCTGTAGAAGCCTATATTTGTAGACAATCCACTTGAGGAAGCAAAAGAAAATAATAATAATTAACCTCTAAGTTAAAGCCTAAAAATAAGACAAAAAATTAGCGTTATAGCCTAAACTTAAGATAGACACCAAAAAAAAAAAACCCAAGCCCTAATCAATCCTAAAATGTCCGCCTAAAAAAGTCTGCCTCTGTCTATGCCTAAAATATGTATGTAGCTCCTCTCCACAATCATTATTAATTAATTAACCTGGTTTTCTTCAAAATAAAATTCATAGATGAGACGGATGGATTTAGCTACACAAATTGCCAAGATGTTGAGAAACTATAATCCAAATGTGTAAGGTGTGGATTAAGGCATATATTATGTCCTCATAAAAGACAAATAACTTAGTCTCCTGCAAATCAAATCAAACAAGCTATTAAATCTGATGAAGACATTTATCAAAGAAAAAAACTAACGTAATTATGAATGAATATGGAGGATCCTGAGGAAAGAACCTGTGACAATCAAAAGAACAACATCACAACTGCAAAGTAATTGAGAAACCATTGCTCTTATTGGATGAAAAATCCATGGGGATCCCGCAGCCAAAATGGCATAACCTGCCTAGATTAAAGAAGAACAGAAACCAAACTTAATTTATGCAATCAATATCAATACAAAAATAACAAAACAGGCAACGAAAAGAATATCATATGCCCATTTAAAGTCCAAAAAAGAATAATATACACTTGCCAATAAAACACAGTAAAGAATACTCCCGACAAGGCTTGTTGGTTTCCGATGACCAAATAAAGGAGCCTCATGCAGTACATCAAGGAACCTATATTAGAAAACATAGAGATCAATATAAGTAAAAATCCAGTTTAAAGCGTGTATAGTCAAGAAGCCGCGCCTTGTTCATGCTAAAAACCAAGGTGCTCAAAGATTAGGTTCAGCAATTGAACACAATTACATGACCAGCATAACTACATTGCAAGCAAACGTCAAATGTAATACATACCCAAACAAATGCACAAACACAAAGGAAAAGCAAGCACATTTGGTGTTATGCTGACATTACAAGTAAAATAAATAAATAAATAGAAGTCCCCCTCTCTAAACCCACCATTTCATTCTCTGCTAAGATGTGGAAATTTCTTAAAAAACTACTACAAATCAAACAAAACAATGATCCTAGATAAAGTACACAAGATTGTTACCGAGAAACATGAGTTCCTACAGCCTATTCTGTTTGTTAATATAAATTAGAATAAATTCTATCCCTAATTTTATTACAGGAGCATAATGAATTAGCCACAAGCTCCATTACAACAACCACCCAATAACATGTATCTTCCCCATAAATTTTTCGCAACTGTTTTATATCAAAACACAGCCATTAGTCATGCCTACAGAGTCTCGAAGCCAGAAAAATTAGCAAAAATCCAAACTTGTTAACTGAAATCGAAAGAAAAGGAAAAGATCAAAATCAACCAAGAATTGCTTACTACTCCAAAGCCATAAACACCAAAAATTAGAAACTAGTATTGACAAAAAAAATGAATACCAAAAATATATTTTTAAATTTTCAAAAATTATTTCCAACCCACTGGAACATAAAATAATATGAAAATAATGAGTTTTTATGACTTTTTTCACCAAACTAATTCTTCAAAAAATTTCACTCTCGTTCTCGATTCTTCGCTCAAAAACCTACCATCTACATAACAACTGAATGCGAATCATGACACCAAATAATTCACATCAAAAAATGTCAATGCACAACATAGAATGAGTATTATCAAAACATATACATACAAATACATATATGTATATGCGCATTGACTGTAGAAGTCTTACATGGCGTTTTCTTCAGCAGATGGTGTGGGATTGCTAGAAGCGTGTCTGTCGGTCGACATCTTCTTCTTCTTCTTCTTCTTCTTCTTCTTCTTCTTCTTTCTAGGGTTTCTAATTCTCCGAATTGATTACAGTTTTCGAATGATGATTCGATTGAGAGCTTTCGGATTTGGAAATTTGGAAATGGTTTTTGGTAGTTTCGCTGAAACGGTGGTGGTGGTAGTGGTGGTAGTGGGGGTGGAGTCAGTGGAAGAGTCTCTTCTCTGGCACTGAAACGCGAGCCGTGATGGATGAGCTGATCTTGTGGCTCCAAACCGGCTCCAGCCCAGCTGACTTCTTCTGTCGCGTTGCCATTGTGTGAGAGAGACGGTGAGGTGTATGTTTTAAGAGTCGTGGTATAGGCATTGATTATTGAGGCCTGAATTTGTTTTGAATGAGGTGTGATTTCGGACCTCGAATCCGTCCGCCCCGAATCCTCCTAAACCACGAAACGACGTCGTTTCGTGGTTGTAATTTTTTTTTTTTTTTTTCAGCAGAACCAGACGAAGACGAAGGAAGAGGAGGAGGGGGAGGGGGAGAGGGAGGGGGAGGAGGGGGACTGGAGGGGGCCTAAAAAATGGGGAGAAGGTGACGGAGGAGGAGGCGCGGAGGAGGAGGAGAAGGCGGAGGCGCGGCAGAGCATGGCGATCGGCGACGGAGGCGGAGGCGACGCGATCGGCGGAGGCGGAGGCGACGCGATCGGCGATCGGCCACGCGATCGGAGATCGGTGATCTCCCTCTCCCTCTCCCTCTCCCTCTCTTTCTCTCTCTCTCCCTCTCCCTCTTCTCCCTCTTCTCCCTCTCCCTCTGCGTCAACAATGGCGGGAAAAAAAAAAAATTCAAAATCACTGAAACGACGTCGTTTCAGTGATTCGGGGGATTCGGGGGAAAGTTTTTCGAGGTGCAAAACATTTTTCTTTGTTTAATTGGTCGTTCAGCTGATTGTTCGGTCAGTTATTCAGTCGATTATTCGGTAAAAAAGCTGACAGCTGTAATTGATGATGTGACAATCGCGATAGACAAGTATTTCATCCAGTCGTTTGAGTGATCGTCCAACCGGTCGTCTGGTGACCACAAATTCACACTTGAACTGTCGAGACCTAAAACATTAGTGATGTTTTAAATTGTGTAAATCTGTCAATAAAATTTTACTTTTATTCTTAATTTATTGTTGTTTCTGCAATTTTATTTTAAAAAAAATTATTTACACTCCATTACTCATTTTAGTACACACTTACTTAGTTCACATCATATATAAATTAAAATATATATATATTATTTTTATACATACCACCAGTTTTCAAATGATATGAAATTACTCTCATCTTCTCTACTAATCTTTATCTGTAGCCCTTCTGATTATCACCCCTCACCATCGTTGCCCCATTACCATTGTAGCCCTTACCACCATTACCCCACCATCATCCCAGCCTCCCACCGTAACAACATACAATCGCTGCAACCCCTACCCCGTTGCTAGAGCTGTGCAAAATACCGTCCAATTCGCTAAAATCACATCAATTTGCACCACTCTAACCGTTAACCGTGATTTAAACTTTAAAATTTATAATCCGCCTTCTAAACCGCTCGGCTCCGCTATAATTAATACATATATATTTTTTAACCTTTAATGAAATATTAAATGTAAAAATGAGTGTGAGAGATATTTAAAATATGAAATATATTACAAATTAGTAGTTATATATATATGAAACATATTATGTAAAACTACTTTGTATTACATGTATATATATAAAATATTATACAAATTAGTGTCATATATTATGCGACTGTATGATAATTAGTTAGAATATTCTTCAATCCGCCAAATATCGCCCAACCGCAATTTATCAATCCGCTAATCCACGAATCCATCATTCAGTTTGTAATTTTACTCTCAAACCATCCGAGCCGCACTGCGCACACATCTACCTGTTGCTATCTCGTTGTCCCCTCTCGACGCCACCATCATCCATTTTTCTCTCTCTTCAAACAAAAATATCTTTCTCTGTCTCTTTTCAAATACATATTTGTCTACACTCTGCGTGTGGTAGGTCACCGACTAAAGGTGAGTTGCGATGGTGGTAATTTCTAGGTGATAAAAGGCACGATGGTGGTAGTTCATTGGGGTTTGAAAGCGCAATGGTAGTGGTTGCGAAGTAGTGGGTCATTAAGGATAGTTGCTATAATAATGGTGGTTACAAGGTGGTGAAAGAAGTCATCAAACTAGTAAGGTAGCAAAGCGACGGTGTTAGAAAGATGGAGGGGGTTCACCAATGGCTAGTGTTGATAGTAGTAGCGGCTTGTGTGTATTGAGGGATTTAAGTTTTTTTCCCAAAAGATAACCTAGTTGAGGGGCATGCTGGTAATAAAAATATACAAGGTAATAGTAAAAGTGGTATGCAGATAGAATTTATGGGGAAGTATTTTGTGAATGACAGCACGTGGCTAAGGTGATGCCGAAGTATCAGTTGAGGTGCCACGTGGCCTGATCACGTTGCCAAGATGATCTCGATTAGGCTGAGGTTATCTACAGGGATACCGGAATTTGAGATAAGCAGATAAAGGGCAAGAGTCCTAGAACATTGGGGGATCTCAGTCTAGATAAAAATAAGTCTCAAGAAGAGTTTATCTCTATCTAGCTGAAGGACCTGGATAAGCATTGAACCTGAGTCCATTGAAGCTAGGCTTCTAAAGGGATCAGGTCAGTATTGGCTATAAAAGCAGGGCATTCACGTGGGTCTCAGGTATGTGTAACATACTGTGAGTGGTAAATTGTGAGTTTAAGTACTTGTTTGATATCTTTAAGAGATTACTGACTTGATCATCGGAGTGCCTCCAGATGGACGAATCACCGCCAGATTATCACCTTCTTGTGCAGGTTGTTGAGCTTAATCTATTATGACGGCGCTCTCCAGCTGAATTCCCCAGTTGGTTGTGTGGTCGGAAATCAACATTCACAGTTTGGTGCCGTTTGTGAAAACTTAAGGAGAATAAATGGCCAACAACAGACAGACAGTGAGAGTGGTGAGCATGCAGATCCCGACGTCGAGGAAGAAAACCGCAATGAAAGAGCACAGAATCCGAATCCTGGGGAGAACGATGTCGGCAAAGAGGGTAACGCCCCAAAGAAAGCTGGACAAGATGAGTATTACAACGAAAGCAACCTCCAGATATGGAAGGATAGATGCTTGAGGAGAGACGGTGAGATAAAAGGGATGGCAAACAAGTTGGCAGACCTACAATCGGTTGTCAACTTCATGATGCAAAACAACGTAATGCAACCACCATTCCTGTTGCAGGACACGCCGGTATCAGCTGCCAAGAATGATGCCCAGAAACGAGGGCAAAAACAATCCCAGTAGTCCCGTAGCATGGCAAGGAAAAGGAGTCTCACATTGGCATATCAGGTGAGCAAAGTTAGTGAGAAGCGAGTCGCAGAAGACACCCCGAACCAAGGGGACCTATGTCAAAGAACCTTAGCATATCTAGGGAAAGAGCCTTTACTTTGATACAGTGAACGAAGAGAAGTCTAAGAGAATGCACAATGACGCCGACAGTAGCGCGCCAAAAAGGCTGAAATCTGTCGATAGCCAAGCTACTGGCCGAACAAAAGAGGACTTGAGAGACTACCTCCAGAGGAAGCGACACAACGCCAAGATCACATCTCTCATCAAGCCGAGGACGCCGTTCTCGGTGGAGTTGGATGCATTTGAGGCCCCAAAGAGGTTCCACTTGCCGAGGTTCTAAATATACGACGGTAAGTCCGATCCGAACTTTCATGTTGGTTTATATTTGAATTCAATGGCTCTGTAGAGTGGGAACAAGCAGTTGTTGTGCAAGGTATTCCCCTCATCCTTTGAGGAGATAGTATCTGATTGGTTTCATAAGTTACCGAAAGGAACTATGAAGAGTTAAGAAGGTCTGGCTGAGATGTTTTTAGCCAGGTTTGTTACAAACAAGTTACAGCCACTAAGGGTAGACTCCCTACTGGCTTTGAATATTAGCGAAAGTGAAAGCCTTAGGGCTTCCACCAAGAGGTATTATGAGATGTTCAACCGAATTCCTACTTGTAACCAGGAGCTAGCGGCCGTGTCTTTTAAGAACAGCCTAGATGACGAATGCCCTCTTCGGAAATCGCTAGCAAAAACTCTACCAAAAAGTATAGAGGAGCTCATGGCACGAATCGAGAAATATGCCAAGGCAGAAAAGGAAACGCAAGGAACAAAGACATCAAAGTAAGAGAAGAAAAACGACTCGCCGAAGCGAGGCCGAGGTAATTCTGGTTAAATAGGCAAGAAATAGGGTTGAGGGCTGCACAGGCAGTCACCACTGTGTTCAGGATCCCGATCTACAAAGTTCTTGAAAGGATCAAGAATCAGCCGTATTACAGAGCACTGGAGAAGATCCCTTGCGAGTTTATGGGAAGGAGCCTTGGGAAGCATTGTGCTTACTATAATGAGGACGGGCACTTGACTTAAGGTTATAGGGCTCTAAAGACGCACTTAGAGGATCTGACCAGACAGGGTCACTTAAGAGACCTAATAGATGAGGCCAGGACAAGGGAAGAGCATGCAAGGCTTTCCCAAGCACTAGCAGCACCTCCTCCACCACCGCCACTGCAGCAAGCAGATGGACCTTGGGTGATCAATGTGATTCATTCGAAGGTCAATGAAAATAATGTACGTAGGGAGACTCAAAGAGTGAGGCACCTACAGCACGTGTATCAGGTTTAGCAGAAGAAGCCTAAGACAAGTGAGTACCAGGGACCAATGGTTTCTTTTATTGAGTTAGACCTAAATATGGTACAGCATCTACACAACGATGGCCTGGTAATAACACTGAAGATTAGAGAGTGCCAGGTGAGATGCATACTGGTTAATCAAGGCAGTTCTTGTGACATCATGTATATTAGATGTTACAAGGAGCTTGGCCTTTACCCAAATAATTTGGAACAATCCAACAGCCCGATGGTTAGATTCAACGGAACACCAACATGGTCTCTAGGAACCACGAATTTAGAGTTGCAGGCAGGAACCAAGAAGGTAAACATGGAGTTTACAGTAATTGATACCCCCTCCCCTTACAATGTTATTTTGGGTAGACCGTGGTTGCACGCAATAAGGGTTGTTCCCTCAACGCTGCACTAGCATCCACACAACGATGCCCTGGTAATAACATTGAAGATTGGAGAGTGCCAGGTGAGACGCATACTGGTTGATCAATGCAATTCTTGTGACATCATGTATGTTAGATGTTACAAAGAGCTTGGCCTTCACCCAGATGATCTGGGACAATCCAACAGCCCGATGGTTGGATTCAATAGAATACCGGCATGGCCTCTAGGAGCCACGAATTTAGAGGTGCAAGCAGGCACCAAAAAGGTAAATACGGAGTTTACAGTAATTGACACTCTCTCCCCTCATAAAGTTATTTTGGAAAGACCGTGGTTGTACGCAATAAGGGTTGTTCCTTCAATGCTGCACCAACTGTTGCGATTCCCAACTGAACATAGGATTAAGAAAGTTAGAAGGGATCAAGTGCAGGCAAAAAATTGCACCATGGTAGCAATGAAGTCCACCTACAATGTGCGAGAAGCAGAGACAGTAGAACTTGAAGATGAGGACATAGAGGTCCTAGATGATGTCGGCAAGGAACAAGCCGACAAGAGTAAGGAAGCTTTGAAGAAGATTTTGGTCCAAGAAGATAATGGAGAGCGCTTCTTCCTCTTCGGCTCAGGCTGGGCCGAGGAGAAGGAAAGAGAATTAGAGACTTTCTTGCAAGCAAACATAGAAGTGTTTGCTTGGACGCTCTATGAGATGTCAGGCATCGACCCCAAGGTCACTTGCCATAGGCTTAATGTAGACAGGTCGGCAAAACCTGTCATCCAGCGAGTGAGAAGCCTGACATTAGTATATATGGAAGTAGTTGAGGAGGAAGTGGACAAGTTGTTGGAAACCAAGCCCATTCGGGAGATGAACTACCAAACATAGCTATTGTAGACACCCCATTTTTGATGATCTTTGCGACTTGGACATCATCGCTTGCACACCCAATGATGATTTTATATGCTTGTCAAGTGCTCGAAGTCTTCAGTGGAATGCCACAGCTTTGAGTCTTTCAAACCCTACACCCCTGTTACCTTCGTTTTGGACTCAAACCCAGTGATCTTCAAGCCTGCAACCCCTGGTGGCTTGCCGGCCATTGCTTTGGGCTACCGGCCATCACTTCTGGTTGTCGGCCAATGATGTGGCTTGTCGACCACTAGTGATGGTCTGCCGGCCACCAATGTCTTTTGCAGATATTTTGTGACAATTGTGCCAACTATTTGCACAGATGCTTACATCTGTTCCTGCGTGTATGGTTGGATATTTATGAGGGAAATTCATGTTTTCTATATATAGATGACCTCCCTCTCATTTTTGAAGGTTAGAAAAATTTTGGAGCAAAATTTTTCCTCTCTACAATTCTCTCTCTCTCTTACAAATTTCTCAACCCTTGCTTACATATCCTTCACCTTTGTTTATGTACTCTTAACCAAACCTCTTCATCTTTGAGCTGAGGTATCTTTGAGTCTTGCTTGAGCTCTTGATGGTGTGTTTGCATTGGTTTATTACTTGGAAGTGATCTCCTCTTCAAGAGATATAAGGCTTTGCCTCTTTACTTATTGTATCTACTCTTTCCCTTACTGTTTTCCAACTATTTTTGGGCTATAAAAACTCTGTATTTTTTGGCTGAAACTTGGGTTTTAAGGCCAATAAAGGTTAAGGGTTGGTTCACCCTTCTTTACACCTTGCTCTCAAAGCCTTTACCCTTGTGTTTCCTACTTTTGCACTATCTTTTTTTGAGCTTTTAAACACTGATTTTTAGAGTTATTTTAGTGACTAAAATCATGGTTTGAAGTATAAAATTGAAGGGGTTAGTCTCCCCTCCTTGTGTTTTGCTTACTAGCCTAGTATGATCCATGTTTTAGCTTATTAATCTAGCTATTTTTGTCTTAATTCCAGCATGTTTTAGAACTTTAGATTTTTTAGGACTATCTTTAAGTGTTTGTTGCATTTAAGCTTTGCTTTGCATGCTTGTAATGTAATTGTCCTAATGAGTTTGGTGTTTTAGGCCTTAGACATCATCTTGTTTGAGTTGATTGCATTTATTTATGGCTTTCCATACTTATGATCACTCTTAATTACCCCTGCAATCTCCCTCCTTTCTTAACTTTTGTTTTGCGTTGAAAGTGGTTTCAAACTACTTGTGTATTTAAGCATGAGATTGAGATGTCATGCTTAATGGTTTAATCCCTTTGTGAGTTCATTACCAACGGTATGATGTCTCTTTCATGCCTAAAACAACTCTTGGTTTGAGCCCTCTTTCCATTAGAGGACTTAACTTCACCTTTTGGACTCAACTGACTAAAGAATTGATGGTAATCTAAAATGGAGTAATAAAATTGAGGTTAGAAATGATGCAAGATAATAACTTGTTTGAGTTCAATCGGACGTTAATTGAACCCTTGAGTCTTGAGTCATTTCATACTCATTAGTGATGAAAACGGTTCAAGATTCATTGTCAACTACTTCCCTTGATCTTTCATGATAAGGAGGTGGTTATGAAAGTCTTGTTTTATTGCATTTATTGAACTTGCACGCTTTGGTTTATGGACCATCATGCAATGAAATTGTATAGATTGATAGTTTGTGAACCAAGTTTACTATTTCTTTGAGCTGTTTGATGATAAAGAGAGGTAAACTGTGCAAACAAACCCTTGAGAATACACTGCCTCTGCTCTATTTGCTCTCTGTTGCAGTAGAGAAGTTCTGGCATCAGTGGCTGGCAAGCCCTCTGCCGGCCACCAGTGCAAAATCAAATAGTGTTCTCCTGAAGCAGAACAGAGTTGGTCTGGAGTTGGAAATCAGTGCATGTGTTATACTATGCAACAAAAGCATTCAGCAATAGAAACGGTGACTTTTTTGGGTGGAAACCGCATTCATGCATGAGCCTTCCATCGAGCCTTGGGATCCGTGTTGTAACAATATTAGCATTGTGCTTAAAATAGTGATTTTGTAAGTAATTAGTTAGAATGGCTAATTTGTCTCGTGTTGTAATTATTTTAATTAGTTAGATTAGTTAATTAATTTGTTGTTATAATAATTAGTTAAGTAGTTTAGCTAATTTAATTTCTTTTGTAATAATTAGCTTAGCTTTAATTAGTTAGCTAATTAGTTAGTTCCTTTGTGCCTTCTTATATGAGGGCACAATGTTGTAATAATGTGTATGTCTTTCAACTCCATGTTTTCTCCCTTTTATTTACTAACTTATGATGGTTAGTTTAGGGTATCATGTTTTGTTTAACATATTTCATGATTTGCATCTACTTGTATTGCATGCACTGAGGCTCGGCGCATCATTCTAACTTGCATTGTTAGTTAAACATTATTTGA
This sequence comes from Camellia granthamiana, assembly GCA_036172215.1. Lineage (NCBI taxonomy): Eukaryota > Viridiplantae > Streptophyta > Magnoliopsida > Ericales > Theaceae > Camellia > Camellia granthamiana. The sequence goes on from CM069906.1 coordinate 158,386,222, forward strand.
ATACGTGCGACCGCATGCTATTAAATTACTTCATTTGCCATATTAGTAGCCGATCCTAGTAAATTGCATATCGCATGTGTTGCATTAGTCATATCGCATAGTTAGGAATTGTGCATTTTTCTAACTAGTTTCTTTTTTGACTTGGAGTACTAAGTAAGCCTTTACTGGTTTTAGCATATCGCATATTGATGTTGCCATGTCTAGCATGCTTGCCATGAGACTAATTGCTTAAATGTTATAACTATCTGAATGCCTGTGGATGAAGACTAATTACTTGAATTAGAATAATTTGATTAATATTTATATGCGATCACTTTTTCAAGTTGTACATATTCAAAATAATTTTCAAAAAACAAACATGAATCAAATGTTCCAATTCTTACAAAGTTAGTCTATACTTGTGTGTGTACGTATCACATAGTAATGTAAGCCTAATAAATTGAAACAAGAGTATATAATGTACATAAGATTCATATCATGATTAGTAGATGCCGATCTTTGATTGGATGAGGGGGGTGCTCAATTCATGACCTTTCCCTCTCGTACCTAAGTTCTCGAGCCGAGACAATCTTGGCGATGACGGACATGTGGCCTTTGGCACGAGTCATGGGTTTCCTAAATTTTTCAAAAATATTTAGGTGTCGACTTTGTATTTGGCAAAACAATCCATTTTTGGCAATTTGAATCAAAATCGATTTTTCAAAAAGATTTGCCAGATTGGGACTCTTTGGTATTTATCTATTTCACATTGCACTTGTGAGATCAGATTCAGAACCGCGGGAATCCGATACTGTAGGGCTTATCATCTTCCGAAAGGGGGCACGAAAAGTCGAGCTACAGCTATCGAACATAGTAGTTGTGAAAAAGAAGAACAGCAAGTAAAGGGTCTGCGTGTACTTCACCAGCCTGAATAAGGCTTGCCCCAAGAACAGTTTTTCACTGCCCAAAATTGATCAGTTAGCAGATGCCACTTCAGGGCATGGGAGGATGAGTTTCTTGGACGCATACAGAGGCTGCCACCAGATAGCAATGTATGTCCCGGATGAAGAGAATACAGCATTTATCACCCCAAAAGGACTTTATTATTACAGAGTGATGTCTTTCGGGTTAAAAAATGCAAGAGCAACCTACCAGCTGTTAGTGACCAAGATGTTTAAGCATCTATTAGGAAGACAGTAGAGGTCTACATTGATGACATGGTCGTGAAAACCAAAGGACCTAGGAACCATCTAACCGACTTGAAGGTAGTCTTTGATATCCTAAGAAAATATCAGCTCCGACTCAATGCTTCAAAATGTGCATTTGGAGTCGGGTCCGGTAAATTCCTGGAATACTTGGTCACCAGGAGGGACATAGAAGCAAACCCAAATTAGATCAAGGCTATCTTAGATTTTAAAAGCCCGACATCAGCCAAGTAGGTCCAGATTTTGCCAGCAAGGCAGTAGCCTTGAATAGATTTATCAGCCGAAGTTTTGATAAATACAAGTCGTTTTTTCAATTGTTAAAGAAGGCCACAGATTTCTTGTGGACAGAAGAGTACGAAGTCGCCTTAGCCGACTTGAAAAGGTACCTGATAACGGCTCCAGTTCTATCAAATCTAATACCTAGAGAAGAATTGTTCTTATACTTGGCAGTTTCAGACCACGAAGTAAGTACGGTGATAATTTGAGAAGAGGAGGGAGAGCAAAAGGCAGTATACTATGTGAGTAAAACCCTAGCAAGTGCAGAAACCAAGTACTTTCCCCAGGAAAAGTTGACACTAGTCCTAGTGATGGCTTCTAAAAAGCTAAATCACTACTTCTAAGCCCACAAGATTGTGGTGCTGACTGAGCATCCCTTGAAGTCCCTGTTTCATTGCAGTATGGAGATCTGACAAGTAGAATAGCCAGATGGGCAGTGGTGCTGGGCCAATACGACTTAGAGTTCAGGCCTAGAACAACAATCAAGGGCCAAGTGCTAGCCAACTTTGTGGCCGAGTTCACTCTTGGCGCAATCCCAAGGCGGGCTCTGTTGAGCAGCGGCTTAGGATGTTTAGGAGAGTAGGAAGAGACCCAATTGGGCCAAAGGAACCCAATCCAGCAAAACAAAAGAAGGAAGAGAAACCAAAACCCTGCGACATCTACATCAGCGACTCCTTCTGCCTATTTGTTGATGGAAGTTCAAACGGTCAGGGAGCGGGGGCAGGAGTGGTGTTGATATTGCCAGACTAGTGAATGGTTGAGTAATCTATTTGTTTGGTGTTCAAGGCCTCAAACAACGAAGCAAAGTATGAGGCGCTGATTGTAGGACTGCAATTAGCAGTAGCCATGGAAGCTGATGAGGTAGTAATCTTCTGTGACTCCCAACTTATTGTGAATCAAGCAACGGGCGAGTACGCAGCCCGAGATGAAAGGATGATAGCCTATGTCAAAGAGGTTGTCAGGCTGCTCACATTGTTCTAGGATTACCAGCTACAGTAGGTTAGCCGGGATGACAACAGTCATGCTGATGCCTTGGCAAACCTAGCTAGTGCAATGAAATCAGGTGAGGCAAGGATAATAATAGTTGATTGTTTGTCAGGCCCAAGTGTAAAGCCTCTGATAACAGAGTACGAAACAATGTGCATGGAAATGGGTCCGAGCTAGATGGACGCCATCGTTGTGTTCCTCAAAGAAGATAGACTGCCAGACGACCAAAAAGAGGCACACAAAACCAGGTTAAAGTCAGCCAGGTTCTGCTTGTCAACAGAAGGCCATCTATACAAAAGATCCTTCATTAGACCTCTACTCCAGTGTGTGCATCCCTCTCAAGTAGAGGACTTTTTATATGAGATCCATGAAAGAGTTTGTGGAAGCCATGTAGGGGGCAGGTCACTTGTCCATAGAGCCATATCATGGGGATACTGGTGGCCACACATGCAAAAGGATGCTGAAACCTATGTTAGGAAATGTGAGAAGTGTTAGAGGTTTGCACTTTGATGCATCAGCCATCAACAAATCTAAACCTAGTATCCAGTCCTTGGCCATTTGCCCAGTGGAGCATGGACCTGGTGGGACCACTGTCCTAGGCAACTGGACAGCGAAGGTTCTTGCTAGTAGCCATAAACTACTTTACAAAGTGGGTAGAGGCTGAACCTCTTGCGAAGATTCAAGATATTGATGTGAAAAACTTTATCTGGAAGAACATAATAACCAGGTTTAGGATCCTAAGAGCCATCATAACAAATAATGGCACTCAGTTTGACAGTAAGCTGATTAAGAGCTTTTGTGCAAAATACAAGATTAAGAACTATTACTCTACTCCTAGTTTTCCTCAAAGTAATGGTCAGGCAGAAGCATCTAACAAGACCATCTTGGATGTGATCAAGAAGAGGCTGGAAGCAGCCAAGGGCAAGTGGGTGGAGGAATTACTCAATGTGCTATGGGCATATCGGACTACGCCAAGAAGATTAACTAGGAAGTTCTCTTTTGTCATGGCATATGGCACCAAAGCAGTCATCCCATTAGAGGTCGGCATCCCTGGAATCAGAACCCAAGGAGTGGAGAATGGGACCAACGAGGCATTCTTGGCCCAAGATCTGGACCTGTTGGACGAAAGAAGGAAGAGAGCAACAATTCGGCTGGGGGCATACCAGCAGCAGCTTACTAGGGCTTACAACAAGAATGTCAACCCAAGGGAGTTCAAGGTTGGGGACCTCGTCCTTAGAAAAGTCGTCGGTAATAAGAAGGATCCTAGGGAGGGCAAGCTTGGCCCAAACTGGGAAGGGCCTTACCGAATCATCTCGGTCGCTGGCAATAGAGCATATCGACTAGAAGACACTGATGCTAAGGAGTTGTCAAGACCCTAGAACACTTGCAATTTGAAGTTTTTCTATCATTAGTTTTTGTTTTTTTAGAGATTTATGTAATTAGCCGAAGTTTTAATAAAACCCTAGCTTATGCGATAGGACTAAGAAAGTTTTATGACGATGTTCCCATAGTAAACATGACGAATAACTTAGACCTGCCATAGGGTAGAGTTGAATTAACACTTACCATATGGTAGAGTTGAATTAAGTTTGCGATATTTCCGAATGAAACATGATGAATAACTTAGACTTACCATATGGTAGATTTGAACTAAGTTTGCAATGTTTCTGAATAAAACATGATGAATAACTTAGACTCGCCATATGATAGAGTTGAACTAAGTTTGATCTAGTCGGATTAACAAAGACACTGATGTAGAAAACCTCGGCTAGGATTTGTTTGAATCAGACTTTGGCCAAAAAAAGAAAAAAAAAAGAGAAGAGATGCATGCTTAATGTGAACATAAGTAGTACTTAGGTTCACATTATGGGGCAAAAAGCAGGAATGAGGAATAGGCTTGACACTTGTTAAAAAATTTTACAACAATTTACAAGTTAAAGTCAACCGAGGTAACCAGATCAGGGGATACCCGAGGTATTTGTTACCTAAGATAACCAACCAGGATGTCAAGCTTGGAGAGGTTGGAAGAATGAAGTTTTAAAAGACAACAAGTACAAGTAAGGAAGTAATACTTGTTGAAATTCAAAGAATTTTTGTAAAGTGCTCGTTGGCCGAGATCACAACAAAAGGTGAACTTCGAGGTAAGTGGGTTCGAGATAACCATTTAAAGGGCGCACCTGAGGAGATACATGTTGGATATGTTCCAACCCAAAGTGATTACACAGTTAAGATATACTTGAAAAAATTGCAAAAATATTCCAAGTGTGGAAACATGCAAGATACAGAAGCAGTGAAGTAAGCATACACAAAGAGAAGCATACAAAAACTTAAAGTAAAAGAAGCATGCATTCAAGGAGGAAACTTGTTCAATTACAGAGCAGAGGCCACATCGACCAAAATAAAACTGTTATTGTTAAAATTGCCAAAAAGTTACAACTGTCTAAGAAAAAAGTACATATAAAGAGAAAATCCTAAGTACTGGAAACATTGGCATTAACTTTGGATTGCTCAACCTCGGCTATTGCAAATTGTGTCGGCCTCGGTTAGTAGAGCTACCATTTTCTCAACCACTATCTCGGCATCAATCTCAAGAAGGGTCTGGTTCAGACTCTTCTTGGCAGAAGCAATCTCGACCTCAGATGCGGCTTTCTCAGCAGAGATATTTTTTGGGACCTCAACCTCCTCTTCATCCTAAGTCAAGTCTAGGACTTGCTCATTCAGAGTGGAAGACTTGGCCCCAGCAGATTCTTCAGCATCCCTCATCCTCAGATTGGCTTGGAGGAAGAGGAAATGGTATGACAAGTCGGCTACATCCCAAAGAGGTGAGTCGTCCGGATGGCCAACTCCTTCAAAGCAGCGATCTAGCCAAGGGTGTAACCCTTATTGCATACCTGATTGACTTGCTTCTTATAGGCATCACGGACGTTAGCTGTTCCTTCGGCATAAGCCTTCTTGTCGGCCATTTTGATTTCAGCTGCTTTTATGGCAAGCGCTATTTGGAGCTCGATCTAGGCCTGTGCCTTCTTCTCCTTAGCCTCATTTGCTTCAGCCTTAGCGACCTCAGCAACATTTTCAGCCACTTCAGCACGGTCCTCGGCCACTTTGGTAGCCTTAGCCTGATCCAACAGACCTCGGATACGAGCCTCGACCCAGAGGATCCTTCATCGGCGGGCCTCTTCTCTGCTTTGGCTAAACGTTTTTCTATTTCAGCCAACTTTGAAATTGGCACTGTGTCCTCTGATTCGAGTTCGGTGGCGATGGCTTTAGCCCTAGCCCTTTTTACCCTTTTTGCCTTGGGCTTTGGTTGGGATTGGGATAGGGAGGAAAATTTAATCAATACCATGCCCGGGATATCGGTGAGGAGATCGTCTGGAATAATTTTTGTTCGGCCCATGTCGTCGGAGGTAGTAGCAACAGTTACTCTGGGGCAAAAATGAATTGCTGGCAGTGCAATTTGAGGGTTGGATGGGTCTGTGGCCGAGAAAATAGGACCTCAGTGTCTGCGGTTGCGAGTTCTGCCGGCAAGGGCGTTAGAAAGAGCTTGGCGTTGGCGCTGGGCTGGAGGTGTGACGCCCTAAAATTTGAGGACGTCAATTTAAGATTTAAAACTTAAAATCAATTTTCTTAATTAAGAACTCCTCATCAATGTCGCCACTAAGTTTACCATCATTCATTAATTAACAACACAGAAATTAAAAGTTCTTAAATTACAACTCCAATAAAGCTTAAGACTTAGTCTTAGTATATGAAAGAAAGACACAAATACAAAAAAGAAAACTAGAGAAAAACTAGAAACAAATTCAAAAAAAGGGTTCATGGAACTTAGGCACACTTCAAGCTAACCAAGGTTGATTGTCGCCTTCCAAGATCTCGGTGTTTCCTTCGGTTTCTTTGGTACCTAGCATAAAACGCCAGGATAACGAGAATGCCAATGAGCGACAAGCTCAATAAGATATTACAACCTGAAAATACCTACCCAAATACAATACTCACAGCTAATGAATAATGTGTAGTAATAGAGTAACAAGCAGTGTTTAATAAACATAACATGAATGCTATCAGTTGAAATAATAACAATAGATAATAAGAACAATGGCAAGCGAAAGCAGTAATTCATCATAAGGAAAATGTCAATTTTTCTTTTAAATTCACATAAGTTTAGTTTATCAGGTAAGTCTAAGTAACTCCCCGCGGAGCACTATTTCCACTCAATCGCTAAACAATGGCCACGGACAATTCTGACTTCTCATTGGTCAAATATTCAAATGTTACTTGCTATAACTACCAATGATGCCCAAGCACCAGGGTTACGTACCCCGAGTCGTGACATCATGGTCTGCCCCAAGGGAACGGTCTATGTTGTGACACCTACACCACCAACCTTATATTGCCTATACCGATAAGAGCCAAAATACCTTCCCGTGCCATGTTAGGGTTCGCAACTCACTTGCGCAAGACTCTAAACCGGGCTCACCCCATCACTTTTAAACTTTAATGCATCTGTTCAATTTCGTGTTTCTTTCCTTTGTCGAATTCACATTTTGATGCATGTACGAGTTTTAGTTTGCAAACCATAGTGACATAAGGTTTATATAGTACAACATAATCACGTATGACAACCAAAATAAATATTATAAAATGTCTTAGGAATCATCACAAAATTTCAACGAATTCCTCACGCTTCTTCTTTTTAGCACTATAGACTAAAAATAATGAAACTCATATCAAACAAAATTCAATTATTACAATATTTTAACTAGTGCTAGTTTATTGAGTTAGGAAAATATTTTGCGAAGAATACTAGGGCTAAAAACCATTTTAAAATGGAGAAATAAAATTTGGAAGAAAACTGGTTTCTGGGACACTGAGCTACAGTTTGAAAAATAAAAATGGGCATCAAACGGTGTCAAAAAGAGGTATGGTCAGAACGGATTGCTAGATATTTGAGTTTAGAACATATTTTCAGAAGAGTTTGAAGTCTGAAAACTAATGGAAGATGGTCAAATAATTTTTTTAAGAAAATAGGACAGATTCTGTCTCATTTTAGTAAAACTACAATTTCTCCTTTTAGACTTATCCATTTTTTGTGAAATTGGCAGCAAATGAAAGATAACTCTTATATCTCCCAAGTGGTCGTGCAGAAAAATACCATTTGTAGAGAAAATGGAACCTATTTGAAGTCACTGTTTCTGCTGTGTTGTGAACAACACTTAGGACAAATATTTATTTTAGTAAGAAAATGGTATCTAATAATTTTATAAAAATTTACACGTATATAGAACACCTATATACACTCCCAGTACCAACATATTTTGATTTACCTCCGATAAAATTTGAAACAATGAAGAAAATATAAATTTCGAGTAAAAATGAACCAACCTTATCTCATTTTACTCTCATGCAAGATTATTTCAAATAATGAAGGATATTTGAACACATAAGAAGATAAAATTAGTAGCTAAACCATCTAATCTATGCTTGCAAAAAGGAATAGAAATCATATAATCATGAAATTATTATTCTATCAAAATGTAAACATGCATTGAGATATTCTTGCTATGTGTGTATTAACAATGCACACTCTTGCATATTTTTAATATACAGATTCAGTAAAAAAAAATATCTAAGGGAGGATAGAGGTTGAGTATTCCTACCTCAAGAGTTTTTACAAACTATTCTCAAAATTAGTTTGGAAATGGTGACCACCAAGCACCCTCTCATATTCCTCTCTTTTTCTTTTGTTTTCTACTCTTTCTCTCTTTCTTTCTCTTTGCTCAACCGTGTGTATAGAAATGAAAGGGCTGAATAGTGTTCTTATTTGTAGGAGTTTGGAGGCCTATTTTTATTTTATTTTATTTTCATTTTTATATTTTATTTTTATCTTTTTTTTCCTCTTGGCTTGGGAAATATTACCTACAAGACAGGCCTGGGATATATTTCTATGCATGCCTTGACAGCAGCCTCATTGGGAAGAAAATGTAGCCGAAATGCTCTGCCCATAATCTGAATTTTGATTATATATATATAAAATCAATATTTATATATAACATATTTGTGACACCCGAATTTTTCTTTTAAAATTTCAATAAATAGAACTCAAAAATAAATAAATCAATAAATAAATAATAATAAATAAATAGGAAATTGAGAATTTATCAATTAAATGGTTTGTGGGACACCACACATTAAATATTTTAGTAAATGGTAAGTGATGTTTTATAATTTGGTAGTGAGGTTTTTAGACGTGAACTTAACTTATAATTATATGTAATTTTAGGAATCATTATGAATCACCAAATGAGTGATAACAATTTTTTAAAGCCAAATTAATTTAGATGACTCCTGATATGGGACAGATGGCTTCACCCCTCAAATACCAACAAAACGTGGCAGGAAGGAAAGCAACGTGGCTGCCATTGCCCTTGGTAAAAGCATGGAGATGAAAACAAAAAACAAAAAAAAAAGAGAAAAACTAAGGGGTGAAACAAGTATCAATTAGGTGTCAAACTTAGAGAGATGAAAGATTGGGTGGCATGAGAAGAATTGTCCACGTGGGTGGTAATTGGCTTGGGCCTCACACATTTGCATGTATAAATAGGAGTTGGTGTGCTGTAGCATGAAACCAAAAACAAAATCTGAAGCAATTAAGGAGTTCAGGTTATAGAGAAAGTATTAGAAACGGGAACAAGCTCAGAATAATTTAGGGAAAATTTTTAGGTGAGTTTTATTATACCTTGAGTTATTATAATATGTTTTCTACATGTCTTAAGTTACCATAATATATTTTACGAATGTTTTGAGTTACCACAATTTATTTGATATAAATTATGTTTTCTGGTTAGGTTAATGTTTCAATTATGTGGATTATTTTCTAAACTATATTTGTTCAAATTAAAACACATGGATATGTTTGTTTAAATTTTAGAGATTATTTGACACTGACCTTGTAAACAATTATTTTCTATAAGTACCACCACGAGAGTCTCATGCCTTGGGGGACTTAAATAACCATAGGCCCCTGTTTGACCACTTTGTGGTCCCGTGTTTGTCATGGATCCATTAACCCCTGTAGTGATTGTCACGTAGTGACCCCTGTTCTGTTCTGTTCTGTACCGTGGTTATAGTGATTTATTTCAGTTTTTGCCACTTAATTAATTTGTGTATTCAACTCAAATTATGTTAATGTTTTAATTTAAATAATTATCCATGGCCATTTTGTACCATAATACTCACAGTATAATATTTCTCACTCTGCTATGTGCTTATAGCTGTTACCTTTTCAGGTGACGAGGTTTAGCGGGATCAAGATGGAAAATGAATCGCTGTGCTGTTTTTTTTAAATCTTTTTTTTATTTATGTCTGTTTTGTTTTGAACTCTTGTAATATAATGAAATTCAAATGACTATATTTTGTTTCCTTTTAAATAAGCAATTGATACCCAATTATTTTATTTTATTTATCCGCTCGTGCTGCGACTACAAAATTATTTGAATTATTTTATTTTTATCTTGTTACGACGCCAAGCCTTTGGGTACCGGGTTTGGGTCGTGACAAAATTCACTAAATGTTTTGCTCCTTATTACAGAAAATAAAATGTTATACGTGTTTTTTTAAAATTTTTTGTACAATTATTCACATTAATTTTATTTACATTAATTGAAATTCACACTATCAAAATTGCAAATATATATATATAATCTGAAAAAAAATATATATATATTATATTAAAAAAAAACAGCTGGCTAGTTGGAACAAATTGATGTGGCGAACGCAGTGCTGATGAGTGATAGTGATAGGAACAAATTATATGAAAAAAAAAATAATATGAAATTTAGGATAAATTTTTGATTTTATTACTTTAAAGTTGTGGCTAATATTTTTGAGATACCAAAGTTACACCATTATGATACAAATATCAATTATGTAAAAAAAATAATAATAAATAAATAAATAAATAAATATTTGTGTTATTTGATATTAGGTGATATGTCTAACACAAGTAAATCATGTTACGATGTCTAGGCTAAGTTTTTCTGTGTTGTAGGAAATGGCCAATCTCATGGAGTTGTTTTGGTTCGAGCCCCCAGGAGTTCATCTTGTCCCAAACTTATTAGAGGGCTGGGGTGATTCGGAGAGTCTTGTTAGGCAAGCCCACCCCGCGCTAGACCGACTCATGGGACGACCCGTGTATTTGCAGGCCGACCTCGATAAGGATTTCTTATTTTGGAGACTTAGCCGAGGCAGCACTCGTGAGAGATATATAGGGCCGACCCGCGTCATTGGCCTTGCTCTGGACTTAGAGCAGCCGCATTTTCTGGTCGCACCTCTACCTCTAAGCTTTGCAGAACGGAGGGGACACGCATATCCTAGCAGCCATATCCGCACCACGACACCCCCTCCACAGCATATTGTCCATACCTCAGCTGTGGACTTCACTAATAATGCATTATACTTGGAGGTACGGTACGAATTACCGGACGAGAATTTTGGGGTTATGATCACGGTGCTCCTATCTATATAGTTCAGGTGGTGTGGAGTTGTTTTGGGATAGAACACAGTGGGTGGGAATTCGAATCCCTCATGCAGAGTGAGTTTGCAGAGTTATTCCATGGGCCAGTATTCCGGAGTCAGTTCTCATGGTGGTGGCCTAACAGCCCCTTCTAGATGATCCTTTTATGACCTGACGGTGATTAGCCTAATCCAATTTTGTATCAGTAGGATTAGACACTAACATCTAACCGTTATCTAAGTATGTCGTACTTGTATCTTTTTCTTATATAAGTAAAACCGGTATTATGTAAGTAATGTATGTATATGTCGTTATGATATCGTTATGAATCATAGATATAATATTACGATAATAATTGATTCGAAAAAAAAAAAAAAGTCCACTAACCATTTTCACCTTGTAGTGATGGCTAATGATGGAAATGGAACCGAATCATCTGTCAATGGTGCTGACCATATGGAGCAAATCATGGAAAAAACAGTTACTAGTTTTCTGCGAGCCCTACAAACCAACGTTAACAACGGATTGCTTGAACGACGAGAAGAACCAACTACTATAAAACAGTTCCAGGACTTGAAACCTACCATATTTACTGGCAGCACAAACCCACTGGTGGCAGAAGCTTGGGTCAGAGATATGGAGAAAATTTTCCGCGCGCTGCCTTGCTCAGAAAGACAGAAGGTGACTTTCGCCACATTCACCTTCAAAGACGATGCACAAGAATGGTGGCTACTTACTTTGGCGAAAGAAGATATTGCGACTTGGGCCAGATTCTTGGAGGTATTCTATGGAAAATACTTTCCAGATTCGCTGCAGGAACAAAAGGCGTCGGAATTCATACATCTAAGGCAAGGAACCATGACAGTGGCTGAATATGAAAGCAAGTTTACGCAACTGGCCCGATTCGCGACATACGTCATCCCCACCGAAACTCGAAAAGCCAGAAAATTTGAAGCGGGATTGGATCCTGAAATTAAAGACAGGTTGGAGGTTTTGAAACTACCAACCTATGCAGAGGTGGTAGATCGAGCATACATTGCGGAAAAAGGGATTAAAACCTTGCGTTCCGGGGAACCAAGCCAGAAGAAACGATTGTGGGAAAGAGATAACAGAAGGCTCGGTGTCGCGCCTCCCAAGAAAATAAATGCAGGCACATCCAATTCAACCAGTTTAAGCAACCAAGGTCCTACAAATCCCAGAGGTGACACCATTCCAGCTTGCACTACCTGTGGAAGGACTCATTGGGGACAGTGCCGTCGAGATACGGGAGCGTGCTTCAAATGTGGCCAAGTTGGCCATTTGCTGAGAAATTGTCCAAAGCTCGTCAGCCCCTTTGAACCAGTCCGAAAACTCGCGGTACCGGGAGGAGTGAGAAAGGACCAAAAACGCCAAGGAAGAGCCTTTGCCTTAGTACCTAGAAACCTAGAAGTTACAGAGAACGTCGTGTCAGGTACACTTTCTGTTTGTGGTCACTTAGCCCATGTTCTCTTTGACTCTGGCTTAACTCATTCTTTTGTTGCACCACACTTTGCTACCAAGTTGGCATTAACACCCGAACCCTTAGGATATGTATTATCTGTGTCTTTTCCTTCTGGAAATTCTGCCCTTAGTACTAATGTGTACAAATCTTGTATTATATCCTTAAAAGGTGAAACCTTACATGTAGATTTGATTCCCCTCTGTATTAGTACCTTTGATGTGATCTTAGGAATGGATTGGTTAGCTACCAACTGTGCCTCCATCGATTGTGAAGCCAAAAAGGTCTTCCTCCAGTCACCAAACCAACTCGAGCTTATCTTCGAAGGAACTGGAGCCTCTCCCCCTCCATGTATTATATCCTTCATAACAGCCCAACGACTGCTAAGAAAGGGTTGTTGTAGTTGTATCTGTTATGTGATCGATACTCAACAAGAGACCCCCACACTTGATGCAATCCCAGTGGTTCGAGAATTCTCGGATGTATTTCCTAAAGACCTGCCTGGTACACCAGTTGACCGAGAAATTGAATTCACCATTGAAACCCAACCTAGTGCACAACCAATCTCGAAGACCCCTTACCGCATGTCCATGACAGAATTGAAAGAACTAAAAACCCAACTCCAAGAACTACTGGACAAAGGCTTCATCCGACCAAGTACCTCACCATGGGGAGCTCCGGTACTGTTCGTAAAGAAAAAGGATGGTACAATGAGGCTATGCATCGATTACCGAGAGCTGAACAAAGTCACCATCAAGAACCGGTACCCTCTACCACGAATTGACGACTTGTTTGATCAACTGCAAGGCGCCCACGTATTCTCAAAAATTGACTTGCGTTCTGGTTACCATCAACTAAAAGTCAAAACAGAAAGTATTGAAAAGACTGCCTTCAGAACTCGTTACGGGCATTACGAGTTTCTCGTCATGCCATTTGGCGTCACAAATGCCCCAGCGGCCTTTATGGACCTCATGAATCGAGTGTTCAAACCCTATCTTGACGAGTTCGTCATTGTCTTTATTGACGACATTCTTATATACTCCAAATCGCCAGAAGATCATGAGAACCACCTACGAAGAGTTCTACAAACACTACGTGATCACAAGCTTTATGCCAAATTGAAGAAATGCGAATTCTAGATCACTAGTGTACGCTTTCTCGGTCACGTCATTAACAAAGATAGCATCTCAGTTGATCCCCAAAAGGTTGCAACAATCGTGGATTGGCCACGACCTACTAACATGTCTGAGATTCGAAACTTTTTGGGCCTAGCCGGCTATTATCGGCGCTTTGTGCAAGATTTCTCAAAAATAGCTTCACCCTTGACCCAGCTAACTCAGAAGAACAGGCCCTTTGAATGGACGGACAAGCAAGAACGTTGCTTCAAAGAATTGAAGAACAGACTCGTGACGGCTCCTATACTAGCACTCCCCGCGGAAGCAGAAGGGTTTGTAATTTATAGCGATGCCTCATACAATGGTTTGGGTTGCGTTCTTATGCAAAATGGGAAGGTCATTGCTTATGCCTCCCGCCAACTAAAGACTCACGAAAGAAACTACCCAACTCATGATCTAGAGTTGGTTGCGGTGATCTTCGCTCTCAAGATCTGGCGTCATTATCTCTACGGTGCAACCTGTGAAATTTACACTGATCACAAGAGTCTCAAATATCTGTTTACACAGAAGGAATTGAATATGAGGCAACGACGATGGCTAGAATTTATGAAGGACTATGATATAGAGATCCATCACCATCCCGGCAAAGCTAACGTAGTAGCAGACGCATTAAGTCGAAAAACGACCAAAAGTTTGGCATGTACCCTTATTCTCCGCAAGATCCATGGACTGCTCGCCAACATAATCGTGGAACCCGAGTTGATTAAAGAAATTAGAACCCGCCAATGTGAAGATAAACTTTTGAAAAAAAAGTACGAGGAACAAGGAAGCACGCCCGATCCTGATTTCACGATAAGCAATGGAATGCTAAAATTTCATAATCGAATTTGCGTACCCGACCTTCCAGAACTCAAGAAAAAGATCTTGGTAGAAGCTCATAGCTCGAGGTTTGCGATCCATCCTGGCAATACGAAGATGTATCACGATCTGAAGGAACACTTCTGGTGGATAGGAATGAAGAAAGACATAGCAAGCCATGTCTCCAAATGCCTGCGTTGTCAACAAGTTAAAGCAGAACATCAGAGACCTGCAGGAATGTTGCAACCACTCCCTATTCCTGAATAGAAGTGGGAACACATTACTATGGACTTCGTGGTCGGACTACCGCAATCAGTCTCGAAGAACGATGCAATATGGGTTATCGTGGATCGATTGACGAAGTCGGCGCATTTTCTACCAATCAGAATCATGTACTCTCTTTCTAAGTTCGCCACTCTATACATTAAGGAAATCATTCGCTTACACGGCACCCCAGCTTCAATCGTATCCGATAGAGACCCCCGCTTCGTGTCTCATTTCTGGAACAAATTGCAAGAAGCTTTGGGAACCACTCTGAAGTTTAGCACGGCTTATCACCCTCAAACTGATGGGCAATCTGAAAGAACGATCCAGACTTTGGAAGATATGTTACGTTTGTGTGTGTTAGACCTCAAAGGTAACTGGGATAATCATCTACCTTTGGTGGAGTTCGCGTATAATAATAGCTATCATGCAAGTATTGGAATGGCACCGTACGAGGCACTGTATGGAAGGAGATGTCGATCACCTCTGTGTTGGACAGAAGTAGGAGACGGAAAATTATTAGGCCCCGAGATCGTGCAAATGACAAGCGATAAAATCCAACTCATCCAGTAACGAATTCGCACTGCTCAGAGTCGTCAGAAAAGTTATGCAGATACACGAAGACGAGACTTAGAATTTCAAGTGGGCGATCATGTGTTCCTAAAGATCTCACCAACGAGAGGGGTTATCCGATTGGGAAGCGAGGAAAGTTAAACCCACGTTACATTGGCCTATTCGAGATACTCGAAAGGATTGGTTCTGTGGCATATCGCCTTGCGCTTCCACCTGAACTATCCAATGTGCATAATGTGTTTCACGTTTCGATGCTTCGTCGATATCTTCGAGATCCAGAGCACGTTGTCGATCATGAGAACCTGGAAATTCAAGAAGACCTCTCCTATGAAGAGCAACCTGTACAGATTCTTGATCACCGTGACCAGGTCCTTCGAAATAAGACTATACCTCTCGTAAAAGTCTTATGGAGAAACCATCGTGTCGAAGAAGCAACATGGGAAACTGAAAGCCAAATGCGGGCCAAATATCCACACCTATTCGAAAACCAAGGTACGTAAAGTTTGGGGACAAACTTCCTTTAAGGAGAGGAGAAATGTGACACCCGAATTTTTCTTTTAAAATTTAAATAAATAGAACTCAAAAATAAATAAATAAATAAATAATAATAAATAAATAGGAAATTGAGAATTTATCAATTAAATGGTTTGTGAGACACCACACATTAAATATTTTAGTAAGTGGTAAGTGATGTTTTATAATTTGGTAGTGAGGTTTTTAGACATGAACCTAACTTATAATTATATGTAATTTTAGGAATCATTATGAATCACCAAATGAGTGATAACAATTTTTTAAAGCCAAATTAATTTAGATGACTCCTGATATGGGACAGATGGCTTCACCCCTCAAATACCAACAAAACGTGGCAGGAAGGAAAGCAACGTGGCTGCCATTGCCCTTGGTAAAAGCATGGAGATGAAAACCAAAAAAAAAAAAAAAAAAAAGAGAAAAACTAAGGGGTGAAACAAGTGTCAATTAGGTGTCAAACTTAGAGAGATGAAAGATTGGGTGGCATGAGAAGAATTGTCCACGTGGGTGATAATTGGCTTGGGCCTCACACATTTGCATGTATAAATAGGAGTTGGTGTGCTGTAGCATGAAACCAAAAACAAAATCTGAAGCAATTAAGGAGTTCAGGTTATAGAGAAAGTCTTAAAAACGGGAGCAAGCTCAGAATAATTTAGGAGAAATTTTTAGGTGAGTTTTATTATACCTTGAGTTATTATAATATGTTTTCTACATGTCTTAAATTACCATAATATATTTTACGAATGTTTTGAGTTACCACAATTTATGTGATATAAATTATGTTTTATGGTTAGGTTAATGTTTCAATTATGTGGATTATTTTCTAAACTCTATTTGTTCAAATTAAAACCCATGGATATGTTTGTTTAAATTTTAGAGATTATTTGACAATGACCTTGTAAACAATTATTTTCTATAAGTACCACCACGAGAGTCTCATGCCTTTGGGGACTTAAATAACCATAGGCCCCTGTTTGACCATTTTGTGGTCCCGTGTTTGTCATGAATCCATTGACCCCTGTAGTGATTGTCACGTAGTGACCCCTGTTCTGTTCTGTTCTGTACCGTGGTTATAGTGATTTATTTCAGTTTTTGCCATTTAATTAATTTGTGTATTCAACTCAAATTATGTTAATGTTTTAATTTAAATAATTATCCATGGCCATTTTGTACCATAATACTCACAGTATAATATTTCTCACTCTGCTATGTGCTTATAGCTGTTACCTTTTCAGGTGACGAGATTTAGCGGGATCAAGATGGAAAATGAATCGTTGTGTTGTTTTTTTTTAAATCTCTTTTTTATTTTTGTCTGTTTTGTTTTGAACTCTTGTAATATAATGAAATTCAAATGACTATGTTTTGTTTCCTTTTAAATAAGCAGTTGGTACCCAATTATTTTATTTTATTTATCCGCTCGTGCTGCGACTACAAAATTATTTGAATTATTTTATTTTTATCTTGTTACGACGCCGAGCCTTTGGGTACCGGGTTTGGGTCGTGACAAAATTCACTAAATGTTTTGCTCCTTACTATCCTTTGACTAACTTAGTTATTATCTGTTTAACTCATTTAGTTTTTCACAATTGTATTTAAATACAGAAATTTAATTACAGAAAGATAAATAAATTTATTTAAATGAATTTAATATTGGTAGTGATCATGATGCTATTAACATTATAATTTAATAATTTAATAATCACTATTAATTGACTTAATATTGTTATTAACAAACTAATTAGTTGTCCAAAAATTCAGGTTCTTACAGGAGGAATCAACTGCGGTGCAAAAGTGGACGGATGTTCTGCTGGATCAGATGTGGAGGCTTAGTTTGGCCTTGGTGATGAAGCAGCCGGTGGAGTTATAGCAAATGGAGGAGTCTGACTTCTTCAGGGGACGTCAGGCAAAGGGCTCCGGTACGTCGGGATGTAGTTCAGAAGGATTGGAGCCTTGTGGACTTTAATCGGTAAGTTGAGAAAGCGAACCAAGTCCTTGCTTGGTATGTATGTCTGTCAAAAGTTCTTTTCTAGCTGTGGAAGGACTGCAAAAACAAAAAAAGAACATTAGAATCAGTTAATAGAAAGATTGTTGGATAGTAGAAAAGGGACTTTGGGGAGGGACTAAGTCCTTACCCTTGTCATCCCTAAAAACTTCGCGGTGTAGGGGGAAAAGTTGGAGCTCATCATCTAGCGCGAACTCCCAATTGCCCGAGACAATCAAGTAGTCATCTGTCGCACCTTTATTTGAGTTTGGAATGTTGGCTATCAACTTGTATTGTGTGGATCTCGGCTTGAGGTAATATGTGTAGCCAGTGTTGGTCTTGAGGCCACACATAGCATAGCAGTACTGGATGTCGGATAGGGTTATTCTGGCATTCTGCCTACGTGCTAGTTCGGCAATGCCATTGATAATCCTAAAGGAGTTAATTGCCAATTGCATGGGATTGAGTTTGTAGTAGTGGAGGACTTTCCTGAAGAGAATGTCGAGGGGAAATCTAACTCCGCCCTCAATAATGGACACTACGGAAAAGGGCATGTAGTCCTTCCCAGGCATGATGGAGTCATCCTCCCTAGCCAACCGAAGTTGAACGTCAGCTGGGATGGAGAACTCTTGCATAAAGTATTCTGGTTTGGCTGGGGTGTCTACCCTCCACCTAAACATACCCATGATCTCGGCTTAAAGTGTTTTGTGATGGATTTCCGAGAAAAGACACTGGCAGGGCTTTTAGAACCTCAGCTAGACCCTAAATAGGCATTAGGGCAAGGATTTTTGAAGATCTAAGGGGAAATTCGTTTATGTTTTTCTAAGAAACAGAGTTCTAGAGCAAAACCCAAACCTAGAACTACGGAAACAAGAAACAGATGCAAGAATCTGGAAAATAAACAAACAAGAAAACTAGAAAACGAACATGATTCAGAATCAAATAGAATCAAAGGCGAGCAAGATTCAAGAATGGAAAGTAGCTAAAATGCAGAAAGCACAGAGACAAGCAAAAATACATTCGTAAACATCTAGGTGATGGTGTGTGAAACAGTGGTGTGCAATCAAGAACACAATCAAAGCAAAAGTGATTCAAGATCCAGACACACATACATATTCAATGACATCACATGGATAAGTACAGCATGGGCTTGTGGCAAAATCGAAGAAAGAAACATTTTGAAGATTGGAATTGAAAAGGAAGAAATTAAAGACTTACCAACAAGGACCGAGGAAATGAACGCCGGAGTAGGTGTTTCCGGAATCTAACGACCACAATGATCAGAGCAGAACAGTGACTGCTTCATCGGAGGTAATGAGTGGATCACAGTTGCAGAGCTTCGAACGATTGACAATGGCGAAATGTAGAGAGAAAAGGTCTAAGCGTAGAGAGAGGTTATGATTGCAAAAGTGAAGAGACGAAGAGAGAAGAGAGAGAGTTTTGTCAAAAATATGAAGAGGCGGCAAAACGTAATGAAGACCTTGGGCGGCGTGCCTATCAGGCGGCGTGGGCAGAATTGACGTGACTTGATGGCGCGTGTCAGGTACGAGCCAATAACTGAGGGACACATGGAGAAAATGGTTGGAAAGACTGTGCGTGACAGCTCGTGCACAATTAGAACTCTTGAAATTCTTGAAATAATGAGGCCATGACCTCGACCATAGGAGCGATCTCGGTTGAGATGCTTAAAGAACTGGATTCTTAATTCTTGATCCTTGAGAAAGTGGACAGTTGAGTCCTGGTTATATGAAGCCAATACGTGATGATCTCGGTCAAAGAGAGAAATGAATTTTTAGCCGACATGAAGGTCTACAAACGATGTAGGTTCCATCACCTTAGGTTGTCGAGGTAATAGAACCTAGGGGGCAGTTGTGAGGAAGTATTTTGTGAATGGTAGCACATGGCTAAAGTGATGCCGAAGTATAAGTTGAGGTGCCGCGTGGCCTGGTCACGTTGTTGAGATGATCTCGGCTAGGACGAAATTATCTGCGGGGATACCGGAATTTTAAATAAGTAAATAACGGACAAGAGTCCCAAAACAGGGGGGATCTCAGTCTAGATAAAGATAAGGGTCAAGAAGAGTTTATCTCTATCTAGCTGAAGGACATGGATAAGCATTGAGCCTGAGTCCACTGAAGTTAGGCTTCTAAAGGGATCATGTCAGTACTAGCTATAAAAGTAGGGCACCCCCGTGGGTCTCAGGTATGTATAACATACTGTGAGCAGTAAATTGTGAGTTTAAGTACTTTTTTGATATCTTTAAGAGATTACTAACTTGATCGTCAGAGTGCCTCCGTATGGACGAACCATCGTCGGATTCTCATCTTCTTGTGCAGATTGTTGAGCTTAATCTATTCTGCCAGTACTCTCCAGCTGAGTTTCCCGTTTGGTTGTGTGGTTAGAAATCTACACCCACAGAATTATTCTTTTATTTTGAGTAAATCACACTATTGGTCTCTCTAGTTTGAGTGAAATTTCACTCTAGTTTTTCATCGTTTTAATTTGAATGATTTGGTTATTACATTTTCAATTTTATTACAATATAATCCATCTGTCATGAAATATTAACATTTTGAATTGAAAAAAAAAAATTTAAATAATCACATTCAAAACTAACTTTATTTGTGTACTATTGTAGGCAAGATTTGGTGGGGTTCATTTTTTATCAAGACTAACTGTTTTCGAATATTATTCGACGGAGCACATTATCTTTGTTTGGGACTTTCTTTGTTTTTTTTGATATCAAACTCCTCTCTCTAGGTGCTGGTTACCCAAATGTATCTATACTAAATTATATAGGTTATGATGGTTTTTTATACCAAAATGAATACAAATTTAGGAGAATATTCTATGACGCGAGGCATAGATAGAATGACCCAAAATTTCAATGGTGCCAAAATTTAGTTAGAACTATTTAGATGTAGTGTTAATTATTGTTGATGATTAGAGAAATGTTCTAGTGACAAGTTTAGATGTCTTGACTTGGATTTAATCAAACGAAGGGAATACTAGGTGAGCATTATGTATATAATTAGGTGCACTCGTGTGAAATAAGATACCCATAAGACGTCACATAAATTATTGAAAATAACTATGGTAACGCATTTTATAAAAATATTTATTGTGTTCAAAACAATTATACACAACCTTTAGTTATGATGCCAAAATGATGGCCAATCGACGGCTAAAACACTTTATACAAAATAGTGAAGGGTGGAAATCGTTTGAGGTGATGAATGGTGTTTCCGATTTTACAAGTATGGAGTTTGCACGAGTGACACATGACAGGACTCTCATGGTGAGTGTTTCTATTTGTAGTATTATTCGGATGACAATTGAATGTATATGATTAAGAAAAGAGAGAGAGAAAATAAGACGACGAAGAAGAGAGAAAGAGAGGCTGTGACAGAGAATATTACTATAATTTTTAATATCATCGTCATTACTATTATTTTTTCTATTCTTGATTTTAAAGAGATTTATGAAACTTGCCAAAAACAAACACACTAATGAGTTCTGAAAGCAATGCATCATCAACAAGCTTAGTCAACATTTTGAGTATGTCACTATTCTTATAGACATTTGATCAACACTCAAGTCTCATCCATTTAAGAGATTCAACATAAAGCATTCATATTCATAAAGGAAATTTAAGTGTCTGTCGGGTACAACAAAGGCTAGCAACAATGTTAGCTCTGTTCTTATTTTGTACATTAAATCTGAACTATCAACATCATTACAACATGACCCTTCTTCACCTTAAAGATGGAAAATTACTACATTTTAGACACAAGGCAGATGACTTTATACCAGGATTCTCTCAGTGAAACGCTGAAGTCATTTCTTGAAGAACAATTATGCAACAATTGGGTATGATGCACAAGTTGCAACACCTGCAATTGATTTTTTTAGTATTAGTCATTTAATCTAAAGCATTCAAGTGTAGGATTTTGACTATATAGCATATTTCAGCTTCATTACTACATTCAGCAATTTATGAAGTCAAATCACACACAAGATGCCAATGCAAAAACCATTAGGCATGGCCGATCCTAGCACGTCCGTTTGTTAAAGAGGGATGGAGCAAAATTAGAGAAGGAACTTACCACACATGTTTTTCCCCATCTCCATTTTGAAGTAGCCATTATCGCCCCAGTCTCCTCCCCACGAGTTCTTAATAAGCCAGTATGGGATACCATTTTCAACTCCATACCCAACAGCAAGAACAGCATGGTTCACATCCTGCCATATATTAGAAGTGAATGTCAGAGAAACACTTTGGCATCATAAGAGTGTATAGATAATCCTTGGTGGGGGAATTCAATAGCATTCTGTATCCATTACAAAAGAGGAAATATACAAGCTTCTTGATGATGCATTACTTTTGGAACTTATTAGCATTTGGTCTTTTTGGCAAGTCTAATAAATCTTTGTTACAATCGAGAATAGATAAAATAATAATGACAATGACATTAAAAATTATACTGATAATCTCTTCTCTCTTTTTTTTTTTTTTGAAGTTGAAGCTCCTAGTAGAAGGCCATCCAAGGGAAACATACTACGATTTTGGTGGCTTCATCTACAAAAGCTTCAACATTCGAAAAAACATATCAATTCGAGGCATTTTCATTCAATTTATCATCCAAATAATACTGCGTACTTCAAATTAAACGCTCACCATTGGAGTCTTGCCACATGTGTCACTGGTGTAAACTCCATCCTTGTACGATCGGAAGCCATCCACCACCTGAAATGCCACACTCACTGGCCGGACAAATGCTACAGCATGCTTTAGTTCATCTTCAGCACCCTGTAAATATTTTTAAAAGTCAGCTCAACTGGGGCATTCAAGTTGCTATAAATGAAAATTCCCACAATATTCTGTTGTCTGAATCTAATAGAATATGAATTCAGTTCCACATTTGTGCTGTGTAGCAAACCAAGAATAATTGATGATAAGGTCAATAAATCAAACTTTACTGATTAGATTAGCTCAGGAACTGAGCACAGTTGGGTTTACATAGGCTGGTGGAGTTAGAATTGGCAAGCCATAATAGTCGTAATTGGCTTGGTTAGGATCCACACAGAGCCGGTCCTAAGATTTTTGAGGCCCTATGCAAAAATCTGAAATGAGGCCTCCATACAAAAGTTTATAAAAGAATAAAGTTTTTGGGTAAAATGGAAATTAGTCACTTTTTTTTTTTTATTTGCTAATACCCAAACAAAGTTTGCTTGCATATATAATCACTAAATTTACGTACTAAAATTTATTTATATAGTTTAACATATGAAAAAAGCATTCCAAAAACTCAAAAAGACAAAACCTAGTCTTCTTGTTTTATAGTTTAGCAAAATTCAGTTTATCACAAGAAAAAAAATCCCAAACAAAATCTAAAGATATAATATGAAATAAAAATTAAACCACCTATGGCAAAGTATCACTGATTTCTCGTATTTTTAGATATAAAAGTACTAATCAACCTTACATAATCCTGCTTATCTACTACATAGTTAATTTGTTTAATCTTTCTAGTACATAAAATTGTGAACTTAGAATAAGTTGGAATGAATAAATAAAATTATTTAAGGCCTCTTAAATTTTGTTAAAATTGGGGACCCAAGGCGGGCAGTGCTGGCCTACCATCAGGGCTGGCTCTAGATCCACGTTTGCGTGTTAGAACAAAATATACCAAGGTATCAAGCCTAATCTGGTATGGATAGAGTTCTGTCAACTCTACCCACAGCAAGAAGAAATGTTTACTGTTTTAAAGTTGAAGAAAAATAGCCCATAAATCTTACCAGGGTAATGTTGACAGAGTCAAGAACTTGGACACCAACATTTTCAGAAGAAAATTTGCAAGCGCCGTCTTTTGCAGTGTAAGGGTATGCTTCCTCCGTGTCAAGACCCCCATTGTATTTGATATACTCAAAGGCTTGGGATGGCAACCCACCATTGCAGCCAAAGTTATTAAAAGCTCCTGCACAATCCACAAGCTGCTGTTCTGATAGAGAGATTGCCCTTCCAAATGCCTGCTTGTAAGCTGCCTCCAGAGCCCCTGTGGTGCTAAAAAAGAGAACATAGGTGGGTTACTACAAACATGATAATGATTTCAATTCAGTGTTCTCATTTCACAAAAAATTACATATTCTGATCTTATTTCCAACCTGAAAGTCCAGCAAGATCCGCAGTGGCCTTGATCTTTGACTGGGCTGACTATTCCTGTCACTCTCCAGTCTTTCTATAATACAGAAACAGAACATAAGATGTTTCATATGTCAGAAAACTAATTCATGTATACAAAGCAAGAGACAAATTTTAATTTTTACTGGCAGCTGGTTAAGAGTTCCAGCTAATAATATTCTTATATAGACAATATAAATCAATACCAAGTCAATAATGGCAAGGTCTCACGGAGGTTATGCATTTACGTCTGGTTCAAAGTTTGCTCTCACATACATGCACCCACATCATTGTATTAAGAAGTTCACTTCAGTACTAACAAAAGCAAGGTCATTTAGTTTCAATGGTATGTATTATGAAATGATGTGCATTCCTGGCAGAACTATGATAGATCAACTTCATAGATTGTTAGATTGCATCTCAAATCACAAGGCTTCCATGGTTTTTTTTGGTAGCAAGATTCAACGCATGCAAACAAAATTTCATATTGAAAGCACCAGGTACCATAATCAAAACATCCCAAAAAATCTCCCCAAAAAAAGAGTACCGAATTAGGAAGAACTTCATCAGTAAGCTTGTGATTTCCCCTTGTGGCAGAACAGTTTTGAGCAGCTCCTAACCTATGTTTGCGGAACTCTTCCCAGGTCCAATCGGAAAAGTCTGTTTCACAAAATGTACAGAATCAACAAACAAAGTAGAACCACAACTAGTAACATTAGCACTAATATCATTTCAATGTAAAGTAACAAGCTGGTATGAAATAACATATCACACTTAAATGTATGTATGTGTATTAAGTATGTATTCTTCAAAATAAGCTATGAAACATGAACTAAATCCATGTGAAATATCAACCCATATGATATGTTTAACTGCCAAAAGTATACGAAACATAACCAAAGGGCTCAATTAAACCAATTTGGAAAGTTAGCGGACTTATTTGAACACAAACTTAGATTAGGAGCTTAATCGGAAAAAAAAAAAAAAAAACACAAAATTTATTCTGACATAATTTACTCTATTTATATTTCTTTCTTAATACAAAACTGGGCACTTATCAAACAAATCCATAAGATGGAGTGAGATCACCCCACTCAACTATCAAATGGATTAAAAAAAAAAATTGCAATATTGTTAAATTAGAAAAATTCAGCAAATTTCCATCAGTCAAAGCACAAAATTTCATGCCCAAAAAAAAAAAAAAAAAAAAAAAAAAAAAAAAAAAAAAAAAAATTAATAGGATGATTTCAGCTGAATTTAATATTAGATGACAATAGTGTAGCTGAACTGAGCTAGATGATATTAGTGATGTAACAAACAGTTAGTCAAGAAATCAGTTATGCTGGATAGATTGCATAGTTAGTTAGGCATGTATCTTTCAGTTTGAGTTTGTTAGAGTGCTATATCAGATTCAAGGTAATGCAATCTGTTCTTGTTCTCTCTCTAATCTTCATCATATTATCTTCTTTCATATTTTCTTCAATTTTCTCAGATACAGTAGTATATCGCGAAATTTCAACCAATCAAATGGAGAATTCTCATCCTCAAGCTTATCAGATATGATGAATTCGAATTCGTGTTAACAACAGTATAGATATAGATATACAGATCCATATGCGTATGTGTGTAAATTGACTTACGATTGACACCAAGAGTGTAGGAAAGTTTCTTTTTGTTGTGCGATCTGATGAGCTTCAAGTTCTCCGAGAAAATCGAGAACCGTAGCTTCATTTCTTCGGGAGTCTCGTAGCTCTTTCCATACCTGAAAAGTTTCAGAGTTGGTCGTCAGAGGAGATAGAAAATAAATCAGCCGTCTGATCTTGATCAGACGGCGAGGGAGAGAGGAGAAGGAAGAAGAAGGCTCAACCTGTGGGCGAATCGAGCAAAGGAGAGGGCGTGACGACAGTGGCCGATGACTTTGAGAACGGAGGTCTCGAAGTCGCGAAGAAGAGCGTCCGATACGACTGTCCTGATCGGATTCTCGTCGGAAAAAGTGGTCACCGATGATGCGCCAGCGACGACGGCGATGAGGAGCAAGATGAGGGAGATGGAGGTGGAAGAAGCCATGTGATTCTCTTCCTCTCTCTCCGAAGTCTGTGGGGGCTGGGCTGAGTGATGAAGAAAGGAAGATGATTGGGTTTTATTGAAGGAGATTCCGTGACTAGGTTGGCCTATAGAAAAAAAGGCCGGTTTGACATGTTGGCAAGGATGCAGCTTGCCTACATTGCGAGATCAAATTGGACGGTGATGTTCGGCCGACGGGGTCTCGTTTTAGTAATTTGAATCGTTGAATGTGTAGAACATGTTGAGTAATATATTTTTATAAAAAATCACATTGATTGGATATCGATAACTATGTGATCAAATCAATTTTATATAAAAAATTGCAATAAACAAATTAACGGTAGATAAAAAACTGATACAATGAAATAGCTATCGATATTCGATCAATATAATTTTTAACAAAAATATACTACTCGATGAGTTCTACATATTGGACGGTTCGAATTATCAAAATAGAACCTTTTGTGGGCCCTATGGACCGAATAGTATCGTCCAAACCAATCTCGGATTTGAGGCAAGTGCTCCCATTTGGCAAGTTGCATTTTAGTTTGACAATAGCATTAAAAAAATTAGACTAGAATCTTGGAATAAAATTAGAAAAAAAAATAATCTAGAATTTG
The DNA here is from genome assembly GCA_036172215.1 of Camellia granthamiana. Classification (NCBI taxonomy): domain Eukaryota; kingdom Viridiplantae; phylum Streptophyta; class Magnoliopsida; order Ericales; family Theaceae; genus Camellia; species Camellia granthamiana. The sequence goes on from CM069906.1 coordinate 158,412,842, forward strand.
ATATTTATAATAAAATAAATTTTATTTATTTTTCAATTTTATCAATTTAAATATTAATTTTTTAATTTTTTTTTTCAATCTTAACACATTTGTCTATTTTATAATTAATAATGTAAAATAAATATATAATTAGAATTATATAATTCTGTGTGAGTGATTTTCTGACCACACTGCCCTCCTTAGTGATTCAGCTGTAGAACACAGGCAGAATAGATGGCACCCTGCTGTCCTGCACAGAAAGAAAAGGCTCCGGCGGTGGTTCTTCCACCCGGGGGCACTCCGACGATCAAGTCAGTATATCTCTCAAAGATAAATCAATTATTCAACTCACAAGCTTGAGCATAGAAAACATACCTTAGACCCATGGGAGTGCCTCTTATTTATAGTCAACTCAATCCTAGTCCCAATGGGAGCCTAACTCCAATGGACTCAGGATTACTGCTAATCTGGGACTTCCAGTGGGATTAAGATAAACTCCCTAAGAGTCTTATCTTTACCCAAACTGAAGTCTTCTCCCAATCTAGGACTCTTGTCCATCTCTAGGTTGAGTTATGTCTTCATTCTAGGACTCTTGTCCCTTATCCATTTATCTCGGATTCCGATATCTTCGGAGATAACCTCGGCCTAACCGAGATCACCTCGGCGTCACGACCAGGACACGTGGCACCTCGGCTGACACGTCGGCGTCACCTTGCCACGTGTTGGTACTCAGAAAATATATCCCCACAAATTCCATGTCAATTGTAAAAGTGAGATTTATTCATAAATCTCTCTTCTCTTACTTATCTTCTACTATCCAAATTATTTTTTTTATATTCCAATAAATACTATGGGTGATATGATAAACACCAAAATCCCTCTAATAATAATATAGGTGTGTGAATGCTCAATGACGTGAACATTCACATTGTCAACGTGAATATTCACACTGTCAAATTTATTTAATGTGAATGTTCACATCTTCAAGTTGCTAAGGGTTCAAAAAAATATCTGTAAAGGTAAAATTGTTCATAAAATACCATAACTATGAGAATTAGGATTTAGTGGTAAATATGAGAATTAGGATTTAGTGGATCAAATGTCCAAAATAATAGGATTTATTGAAATATAAGAATATTTTATGAACTAATTGAAATACGAGTACTTAAAAGAGAATTTTCTAATAAATTCTCCATTGCAGGGGGACATATATGAGTTAGAGGGGATTTATTTATTGGGTTTTTAGTTTAAGATCCCTGATATTAAGCTTTTATATAAGATAAAAGATATGCAATATTTTCATAGTATTTAGGGGCTCTCAACATTTTCATAGAGAAATTTCGGCACGCAAAAATTTCAGCATAGAAGTTTTGACACAAATAAATTTCAACTCTTTACAGACAAACTTTAGAGTGAATGATAAATTTCTCTAGTATGATTACATAAAAAATTTCAGAGAAAACAAACCAAACAGAAATGCTAGAATTATAGTAGAAAACAAGCTCTAAACAACATTAGAAAGCAATGAAGTAAATACTCAATTAGAGATCTAGAATACAAAACCAATAAGAAATGCCACCAAAGATCTATAAACAATATATATATATGTATGCTCACGGGCAATGCCAATGCCGGTTAGCACAGTAACAAAAACCCTAAAAACACTTAATTCAATAACAACAAAGAATTTGAATTCAGCTGAGTGAAATTAGTGGCTCAAAGCTGAAAAACCTAAAGAAGGAAAAAGGAAAAGAAAAGGAAACGGAAACTTGAACTCTCCTACAATACATATGTATATATATTTATATATAGAGAAAGAGAAAGAGCTTATAGTTGGAATTTAGGGAGTCCAAAATTTATGTTAGGCAATGCTTGATCGACGATTCCGCGTGTGTACTCAATGATGCTGTGGCCGTTGTTAGCCGCAACCATTTCTAGACGGTGGCGGCGGTGGCGGCAGTAGAGGATAATCCGAATTCTCTTGTGGTGGCGATCAAGTATGCTCAAGAGAACCAGCGAAGACACCCCAAGACATTTCAAATTCCATAAGAGAGAGAGAGAGAGAGAGAGAGAGAGAGAGAGGGAGTCTGGATGGGTTTGTGAATTTGTTAACAACAATTAACAAAAATATCCACAAAAGAAAAGAGGGAAAATATCCACTTCGATGGGAAGACCTCTTGTTGGTTCACATTGAGGAGAACCAAACCTCTATAACTTCACAGAAATTAATACGTATAAATATATTTAGCATATTTTATTAATAACAAACATGATTTATATGCAAGAGACTTGTAACAAACATAATCTATAACACATAGAAAGCAGGAAACAACCTAACATATAACTCTACCACTAACTAAATTATAGTAACTAAATAAGGATAAAATTGTTGAAAATTCTAACCTAAGGAGGGTTTAAGACATTAGATCCAGCGAATATTTTTTATTGGGAAGAGATTCACCCTTTATGAAATGGTTGTTTGGCATGATGGATATAAGTGCACTTATTTCGATAAGTACACTTATTTGGGTCATATCACCTCTCTACTTTTCTATACATCTTTTCGTAAAAAGTCAAAAAGTATACTGTACGGGGAAGAAATATCTATTTTCTTCCATACATCTTGCTACCAAGCTCGTCTCGCTCCTAAAGAAATTTGTTTAACTGCAAACAGAACAAATGTGAGCTACCCAGCGAGTGATTTATCGGAAAACCCTATGACGGTCAAGTTAGCTTTCTTGGAGAAGAAAAGAGAATACAGAGCACTAGAGAGAGAGAATTGCTAAAGATTACTTACCCATCCAGAGTTTGGTCGTGCCTCTTATCTAGACTAGCCATGCAGTCCCAGATTGTGCGCGCACTACCTCTGCCTTCCTTTGCTGAATGCATGGCTGTACTACGTATACCCTCTCCATTCTTCACACTTGTACGCATCAATACTACCAAACAATATTGACGTGTGCTCAGAGCAGATTCGTCTTCCTCTGCCATTGGATCACGAGGAATGCCTCAATCGAGCAATCGTTCGCAGCACCAACAGAATGCAAGCTTAGGATATCTTCGTACCGAGCTGAATCACGCCGGCCTCCAAGTCGGCTTCGTGCTCAGTCAATGCCTCTATAGTGCTGCACTCTTAGACTGATTGGTCTCGACATGTCAATCGCCATCTCGGCTATAGACTGCGACCTCTTGCACATCTTGGTCGGTTCTCTTATCCGGCCCACGCTACGCCTAGTTCGACCCATTCTTGCAGCCTATACATGGCCCTTTTCAGGGTGATGCCTAAGACCTCAAAGGCCTAGCTCGGCTCAATGCCATGTCCATGTTGGTTAACTCAGCCCAGTACCACATTTCGTACTAGTTTGGCTTGGCTCAACACCACGTTTCGTGTTGGTTTAACTCGGCCTAACATCACATTCCAAGTTGGTTTAGCTCAGCCCATTGTTCTGCACAAATCATCTCAAATAACCCCATAGTTTGGTGATAAGTCATTTTATTTGTTTTGAATGATATTTTGTTTCCAATTTTATCACTTAATTTATCAGCTGACTTTTTTTTTTTATCTATTTAATTTTTTTGATTATTTGTTCAAATTTATATCTATTTGTTCAAATTATTTTCTATATGTTCAAATTTATATCTATCTGTTTAAATTTTTTGACTATCTGTTTTAATTTATATCTATCTATTCAAAATTGTTGACTATCTATTTAAATTTATATCTAGCTGTCAAATTTTTTGACTATCTGTTCAATTTTTTTCCTTATCTATTCAAATATATGTCAAAATTTTATTATCTGTTCAATTTTTTCTCCTTTCAAAAACTCTATCTGTTCAATTTTTGTTATCTTTGTTTGTTCAAATTCTCGTACATACAAAGATAGATAAATAGATAGAGAAATTTAAAATGTGCACCCTTTCAAATGATGCACATTGTAAAAAAGTTATGATTTTTTATGATGAACGTTATGATTGTTTGTGATGTGTGTTATGACATTTTGTAGTAAAGTTATAAATAACGAATTTATGATGTGCGCCCTAAAGTTAGAAATGATAATATTATGACATTTTGTGATTTTTGTTATGACACTTTGAGATTTTGTTATTGTAACAACGCCCGCGGGGGACCTCGCTACAGCTCGGACTCGGTTTTATGTGTCGCGGTTCTAAATCTGAACCAAAGAGTCCAAATCCGGCAAATCGTTTTGAGAAAAACAGATTTTTCGAAAGAAGTGCCAAACATGGACTGCTTTGCCAGATAACAGAGTCGCCACCTAAATATTTTAAAATGGGAAATTTAGGAAACCCTGACTCGGTGCCAAAAGGCCACGTGTCCGTCATCACCAAAGTTGGCTCGGGAACTTGGGTACGATTAGGGAAGGTCACATCGTGAGCACCCCCTCTCGCCCGGTCAAAGACCGGCCTCTACTAACCATGATATCTGTTTTTGAAAACATTGTATGCTCTTATTCCGATTATTAGCCTAGGTTACTATGTGATGCTCGCAGCAAACAAGTATAGACTGAATCGCCTGAATTGGAATTAAACATCTCATGTTTGTTTGTGAAAGATGGTTTGCTACCCGCAGGTAGGCTTAAAATGCAGATTTTGCCACAATCTAGTGGGCTTAAAACAAACAGTCAATGAATTGTCCCAATTCAGATAACTCAACCTCCACCCACAGGCATTCAAGGCAGTTATATCACATAAGCATTTAGCCTCATGGTAAGCATGCTTTCATGGCAACACTCACACGCATGCAAGGATGCTAAAGCATAAAAACTCACCGAGTACTCCAAGCCAAAACAAGAAGCTAATTAGAAATCATGCATGATCCTAAAATATACAGATTTGCCTAATGCAACACATGCAAAAATGCAAACTATAGCAGGCTCGGCTATTCTAAACATGGCATGTGAAATGCAACAACTAACATGTATTCATCTTGTAATTGAAATACAATGCAGTTTGTATGATGCGCCGAGCCCGATGCGTGCAAAACAGATGAATGATGCAAACATGCTGTCATACTGTATGCTAATTTAAACATGCCCTATATCTAACCATCCAAAGCGGGTAAATAAAAGGGAGAAAGAAATGGGGGTTGGAAGACATACATCACACTCACACACCCTTATTACAATTTTGCCCTCGCGCAGAGGGTCCGAATAAAATAATAATACAGTCCCAAATGAAAGAATAGTACAGTCCGAGATATATACAGTCCGAATATTACAAAATTCTAATTAATTAACAAATTAATTACAAAAGAAGTAAAACTGGCATGCAAGCCAGGGACTGCCTTGCTTCTGACGGATGATACATGTTGGGCTGCTTGGCGCAGAAATTCACTGGGATGCCCTAATTAGCCTCTGTTTGCAATTTTCTCGAAATGCGTGCCAGCCTCCGAAAAGTTGTTGATTGTTGATTTTGCTGCAACGGAGAGCAGGAAAAGGGCATAGCAGTGTATTTCACAAATATATGCATGCCTCGATCCTCGTGCCACCAATCACGCATCTCGATGCATGATGGCCGAGGAACCGAATTGCACAACTCAATATGGGATGAATGCAGATGAATGCTACAACAAAAACCTAACTCCATCATGGGTAATCCGGAGTGTCGGTGACTGGGGAATTGAGACATGCTCCGCCCCTCGGAGTGCGGAACGCGCCTCGTTTCCCGTGCAATACACATGATATGCATGAAATGCAACTAACATACAACCTAGCATGCACAATGCTATAAAAATGAGATGCCTCGAAATGCGTGTCCACGGGCGCGCAAACCGAGGCGATGCAGAATGACATGCGAAATGCAATGATGGGCTTACACCAATATGAAGGGGGCCTCAGCCACACTCACATAGGATGCCGGAATGATAAGAATGAGGGGCCTCGAAATGCGTGCCCACTGACACGCAAACCGAGGCAATGATGAAATACAAATACGATAAAACTGAAGTGCCTCGAAATGCGTGCCCACAGGCACGCAAACCGAGGCGACGATATGCGATGCAAAATCGGATAAAACCGAAGTGCCTCGAAATGCGTGCCCGCGGACACGCAAACCGAGGCGATGCAAATGAGAACATCGGATAAAACCGAAGTGCCTCGAAATGCGTGCCCGCGGACACGCAAACCGAGGCGATGGTATGAAATGCAAATCGGATAAAACAGAGGTGCCTCGAAATGCGTGCACGCGGGCACGCAAACCGAGGCGATGATGAAATGAGAAAATCGGATAAAATCGAAGTGTCTCGAAATGCGTACCCGCGGACACGCAAACCGAGGCAGAGGCATACGCAATGCCAAGCGGATAAAACAGAGTGCCTCGAAATGCGTGCACACGGGCACGCAAACCGAGGCGATGATAAAGTGAGACGAAATGGCATACGGAATGCAACGATGGGCTTACACCAACATGGGAGAGCCTCAGCTCACTCACATAGGAGGCCGTCGGATAAAAACAAAGTGCCTCGAAATGCGTGCACACGGGCACACAAACCGAGACAATGGCATACAAGCATGAAAATGCAAATTGGGCTTACGCCAACATGAGATAGCCTCAGCCACGCTCACATAGGCTGCCGGAATGCTAGAAATGAGGTGCCTCGAAGTGCGTGCCCATTGGCACGCAAACCGAGGCAATGCAAAAATGACACAAATGGCATGGGAAATGATGGCAATGGAATTTCAGCACTTAAATAAACGGGAAAACAGCCCCGAAACAATTCGAAATGACACTCGAAGCATGCATTCATCCCGAAAATGCGAAATTAAGCCCCGAAATGGCCTATAGCCATACTATACATGCAAAATATGATCATGGCAGCAAGAACAGTAGCAAGGCAGTCCCAAATATGGCACATTTTCAGTAATAAACATGGCCTAAATGCAAGCATAGATAGATCAAATAAAGCATGCAAAGTTAGTGGCCAAAAGAGGGGTATTGAGACAAGTGATATATGCAAACCCCAAATGGACAAACTTTCTTCTACAACATTGAATATTAGCTAAAAATAAGCACATATGCAGAAGATGACATCCTCAAAATCAGAACACAAACATGCTAAAAGATCCATGCAAAATAGGCTCCGAATATGCTATAACAAGAGACATGCAATGCACACACCAAATGACAAAACTTTCTTCATGGAATATGTACAGGGGGTCAAAATAAGACCAAAGTCAGTAGGGGTCGAAGCCCCAAAAACAAATAGAGATAGGTCAAAATTGCATGCAAAAGAGTGGCACACTTGATGAATATTGAAGGAAGTGGTATATACAAAGGCCAAATGAAGCTGAGCCTATCTACAATGTTGTAGAGGGGCTCATTTTAAGCACAAAAGCAGTAGGGGTCAGACCCCCAAAAAACAACACAAATAGGCCAATTTTAGCATGCAAAAATGTTACCAACTTGAAGAATATTGAAGGAACTCGTGTATACAAACACCAAATGAGGTTGAGTCCTTCTACAAAGTTGTAGAGGGGCTCATTTTAAGCACAAAAGCAGTAGGGGTCGGACCCCCAATTCTCAACCAATTAGAGTATAAAAATGAACCAAGAAAAAGCCCTAAAAGTTAGTTTTGAATACTCACCCTTGAAGACTTGTCTTTCTTTGATTCTTGGCCTTGATTTGTAGCTCCTCAACCTCTGAAATTCACTTCCTAGCTGCTGGAGTGGTAGTGTTGATGGTGGAGCTAAGGGTTGGTGAAGAAATGGCCTTGACACTTGAAGCTTTTTTTGAGTTTTGAGCTAAGGGAATGGAGGAATTTGGAGATCTCTTCTTCAAGGAAAATTTTCCAACCTTGAAGAAGGAGAGGGAGGGCCCTTCAAATAGGCAAGAAAATGGGGTGTAAAGGGGGAGGGAAAGCACCCAATCTTTCCCTCCCGAAATATCCCCGGATGCCCCGGGATATGCTGAAAGGTACCCGGACAGCTGGGACAGGCTGGAAAGCAAGAATCTGGCCGGCCAGGTATTTTTTTGCAAGGTGGCCGGCCAGCCACCCTCCATGGCCGGCCAGCCACCCTACATGGCCGGCCGGCCACCCCAAGAAAATGAACAGGAGAAATTCTGGCCGACCACCATACCAAGGTGTCCTCCAAGGTGTGTAGAACAAGGCCCCATGGTTGAAATCTGGCAACTCTGAAGCAGGAGTCACAACATAGAGCTTGAAGGAGAGGTCCAAAAATGAAGTCAACAATTTCTGGCCGACCACTATGCCAAAGTGTCCTCCAATATGTGTAGAACAAGAATCCAAGGTTTGAATTTGGCAACATTGAACCAAGAGTCACAACATAGAGCTTGAAGGAGAGGCCCAAAAATGAAACCCACAGTTTCTGGCCGACCACCATGCCAAAGTGTCCTCCAAGATGCCCTCATCACAGATATGTAGCTTTGGTTGGAAGAAAATGCCCCTAGGGTGTTCAACATTGGCCCGGAAGTGAGCAAAACGGGCTCCGGAGGAGCGAAACTGGTTATCTGGGATAATTGTTGGCTTCTCACCCCCCAGTGATCTTCCTGATGTTGAAACAGAGGTACCTGCCAAGTTTGAACAAAAACTAATGAGAAATGAACACTCGGAGCCAAAACCGAGCAGTTCGGAGTCCCAAAAATGGGCTGCAGGTGCCGGAAGTGGTGTTCAGCAGCGAAGTGGGTATCTGCAACCCCAGTGTCTTCTGGAATGACGAAACAGAGATACCTGCCAAAAACCGGAGCAAATGGATGCGAAATGAATGCTCGGGACCAAAACACGCAGTTTGGGGTCCCGAAAACCGGCTACAGGTACCGGAAGTGGCACACAACCACGAAGTGGGCATCAGGGGCCCCAGGGTTCCTCGGAATATTAAAACAGAGGTCTCCGCTAAAAACCGGAGAAGGCTGATGCAAAAAGAATGCTCGGGGCCCAAATCACGCGGTTCGGGGTCCCGAAAATGGGTCGCCGGGCACCGGAAGTGGTGTTCGGCTGCGAAGTGGGCATCAGGGGCCCCAGTGTTCCTCGGAACATTAAAACAGAGGTCTCCGCTAAAAACCGGAGAAGGCTGATGCAAAAAGAATGCTCGGGGCCCAAATCACGCGGTTCGGGGTCCCGAAAATGGGTCGCCGGGCACCGGAAGTGGTGTTCGGCTGCGAAGTGGGCATCAGGGGCCCCAGTGTTCCTCGGAACATTAAAACAGAGGTCTCCGCCAAAAATCGGAGAAAGCGGAGATGTTGGGCGGTCCCGAGCCGAGGCACACGGCCTAACGGCCCCGAAAACCGGGAACCGGGCTCCGAAATGGGCAAAATGGCCTACGGCCACGAAAAGTAGCTCACGGCCACCGGGAGATAGTCTACAGGACCACTCCCTTCCCTCAGGAAAGAAAACAGAGAAAACCGGGTCTGGTTCGCAAACCGAGACAAAGCACAGGAGAGAATTCGGAAGTCCGGAGGCAGGGCGCACGGCCGCGACTCTGAGACTTCTGAACGAGCACAGCATGCAACATCACCGAGCGCTCAACTGGTGACGTCTGAGTCTTAAGGTCGGTCAAAAATGGGGTGTCTACAGTTGCCCCTCTTTGACAGAACTCGGAAGTCATAACAATGACGGGAGTGAATGTCAAAGCCCAGAGACGACCCATTTTTGACGAGGCCGAAGACTTAGACAATCAAACGAAATGAACAGAGAATGTGTGCCCGCAGGCGGGGGCAAAATGCAAAATGATATGCACAGAGCCAGGTGATCATGCAAATGCAACAAGCTGTAATGAAGCAAGTATTGACAAATAGATGCAACAGTTTTAAGCTAGAATGCAAGGCGAACAACTACATTTCATGCAGTTAAGAATGCGGAGAATCATTCAATTCTCGTCGCGTCTCACACGGAGAAGATACGATACCTGCGCGATTCGTCTGGTCGCACCAGCCTCAAATGAACCGTACATACAATATCGTGCCTGCAAAAGAGAGAAATTCAACAAGAACAATATGCAACAACATATATTCCATGTGACTCCTGTAGTTCCAAAAGCTTGACACACACAGTGCCGATGAACGAATGCAACATAACGCGAGAAAAGTGCGTGCGTGTCAACGCGTGTTTAAGCACAAAAGTATGGCACATCAAGAAATCATGCGAAACATTCATGCCAATGCAAATTATAAGCCCAATGAAGCACAACGAACATAAACCAGGATGCCCATTTGACATGAAATGATGAACCGGAAAATGCGCAGTTCGGTGACGGCAACTCAATCGCGGCCTCTGATTCAACTCCCGGAGAGTTCACAACATGTTTAGAAAGGATACACTCTGATTCTGATGAATAACGACGAGACACATATCAGAAATTGCAGTTAAAGTTCCGGCGGAGCAATTCGGCGCCAGAAAGTGCACTTTTCTTCAACTTTTTCAGGTCCCGGGAACTCCGATTTTCCTCAAAATTTGCAGAGAGGTAGGGGAGGGGGTAGGGGACATGGTCGGCCAGGTGGTTGCCCTAGGAGAGGCCATCGGCCAGGGCAAAAAGGTAGAGGGGCCGGCCAGCCAGGTTAGGTGGCCGGCCGGCCACCTGCCAAAAGCAGGGGCAAAATGGTCATTTTGACCTTTTCTATATATATGCACCTCCATTCAATCCGAAATCACACCCCCAAGTGTGGAATTCTCTCCTCTTGCTCTCTAAGCCATTCTCTCTCTCAGATCTGCATTATATACGCGCCCCTCGGCCTCCCACGCAAGTTGTTTTTGCGAAATCTTTCAGATTTAAGCACTTTGAAGCGACTAAATTTCGACTTTGGAGCTTCTCTTCTCATTTTCACCACTTGAGGTAATTTTGTTTCACTATTTGGAAAATTTTCCCGGGGGGTTGACTTTTGTTGACTTTTTGTTTCCCGAGAGTTGACTTTTGTTGACTTTTTCCAACTTTGGCCCATTTTGCTCATTTTTGCTCCTCTTTGCAGATTTCTCGACATGGCGGGCCATTTCCCTCACGGCGGAGGTTTTCCCGGCGCCGGAGATGACTTTGACATTATGGCATTGCCTCCGAGAGTTCGCCCTTTCATTCCCGATCGATATGCCCCAGCGGTTCATAGGCTTCCGCGGGCCACTTTTCGTCATTTCACTGAGTTTAACGACCGAGTACCAAGGGATCTTCTCTTACGAGAGCCAGAGCAGCACCTCTCTTATGATGCGGAGGTATTTTACTTTAGTCTCTGTATTCCTCGTGCATTTCATTCCCCTGCCATGCTTAGACACATAGTTTAGCTTATGACATAGTACTTGCATCCTGAGCATGTGACTTAGCCACTTGAATTCCGTGAACACAGCTCATTGAATAATTGTGAACGCATAGTATACATTAGTTAGGAACCGAACACACGGCTCAAACATTGATTCGCCAAACACGCAGCCCGAAGTTGAAAATGAGCACACAGCACATACTGACTAAGAGTAGAACACACAGTCCCAAAACTCAGATTTTCTGAACACGCAGCCCAGATTTGAAAGTAGAACACACAGCCCTAAACTTTGATGCACTGAACACACAGCCCAGATTTGAAGCGGACACACAGCCCACTAATTGAGAGTAGAACACACAGCCCCAAACTTGATGTACTGAACACACAGCCCAGATTTGAAGCGGACACACAGCCCACTGATGTTGAGTAGAACACACAGTTCCAATTTGAAGCGAACGCACAGCCCACTGATGTTGAGTAGAACACGCAGTCCCAATTTGAGGTGAACACACAGCCCACCGATGTTGAGTAGAACACACAGTCCCAATTTGAGGTGAACACACAGCCCACTGATGTTGAGTAGAACACACAGTCCCAATTTGAGGTGAACACACAGCCCACTGATGTTGAGTAGAACACACAGTCCCAATTTGAAGCGAACACACAGCCCACTGATGTTGAGTAGAACACACAGTCCCAAAGCTCAGATTTCTGAACACGCAGCCCAGATTTGAAAGTAGAACACACAGCCCTAAACTTTGATGCACTGGACACACAGCCCAGATTTGAAGCGAACACACAGCCCACTAATTGAGAGTAGAACACACAGCCCCAAACTTGATGTACTGAACACACAGCCCAGATTTGAAGCGGACACACAGCCCACTGATGTTGAGTAGAACACACAGTTCCAATTTGAAGCGAACGCACAGCCCACTGATGTTGAGTAGAACACGCAGTCCCAATTTGAGGTGAACACACAGCCCACCGATGTTGAGTAGAACACACAGTCCCAATTTGAAGCGAACACACAGCCCACTGATGTTGAGTAGAACACACAGTCCCAAAGCTCAGATTTCTGAACACGCAGCCCAGATTTGAAAGTAGAACACACAGCCCTAAACTTTGATGCACTGGACACACAGCCCAGATTTGAAGCGAACACACAGCCCACTAATTGAGAGTAGAACACACAGCCCCAAACTTGATGTACTGAACACACAGCCCAGATTTGAAGCGGACACACAGCCCACTGATGTTGAGTAGAACACACAGTTCCAATTTGAAGCGAACGCACAGCCCACTGATGTTGAGTAGAACACACAGTTCCAATTTGAAGCGAACGCACAGCCCACTGATGTTGAGTAGAACACGCAGTCCGATTTCACTTCATTTGCACACAGCTCATTTTCACTTCATTTGCACACAGCTCATTTTCACTTTATTTGCACACAGCTCATTTTCACTTCATTTGCTGATCTATGCATTCATTCTAAATGCAGGTTCATTCTCGCACAGTGCGAGGATACGGTTCCGTCACCGCGAGGGAGTGGTATTTTGAGCTTCCGGAAGCTGTCCGGGGCTTGGTCGACCTCGCAGGATTTGGACCATTCTGCCGGGGACTATCTCGTTGCCTCATCAGTAGGACTCTATTCGCGGCTCTAGCAGAGAGGTGGTGGGACACCACCAATTCTTTCCATTTTTCTGCAGCCGGGGATATGACCATGACCCCGCTGGACTTCGCTATACTCACCGGCCTAGACGTAGGCGGTGTACCCATTCCCTATGACGAGGATATGGGCCAGTGGGAGGCTGCTTGGATGCACCTATTGGGGACACACCCGCCGGTAGACAGAGGTTCGGGGAGAGTCCGATACTCCTGGTTTGCTTTGCACTTCCGGCGGCCACAGATGGAGCCCGGTACTCCTGAGGAGGCGGAGCAGTATGCCCGCGGTTTTCTCATGTACCTCCTCGGCACCACCTTGTTCGCCGATAGAGGGAACATGGTAGGATTATACCTCCTGAGTGCTTTGGTAGACCTATCACAGGTCAGCCAGTATGATTGGGGCGGCGCTAGCCTGGCTACCCTGTTCTGTTACATGAGCGCAGTCTCTCGCGGACGGGGAGATTTACTCGGCGGCTATTGGAGAGCCTGGGAGGTACATTCTGTCCTTTTGATTTACATTTTTTGCTTCTCATTGCTTGTTCACTGCACACACGGCGCACTTTGCACTCGGTATTCTGCCTTTAGCACCTTGTATTTATATCCCGCACTGCTTTTCTCAGCTATGGGTATATGCATATTTTCCCACATTAGCCCCGGAGATGGAGGTGACAGGACCTCCTATGACCCCATATTCACTGATGTTTGAGGGCGAGCATTTGTCGAGGCCTCGAGAGACTCTCTTCTCTCTGCGGCAGTACTTTGACACTGTTCGAGCGACAGAGGTATTTTAGAACTCTCAGTTCCTTTTCCATTTTCATCTCTGATCTGCTTTGTATGTTCTGATTTCTGATTGACTTATGCACTGGTTATCCGCAGATCACCTGGCAGCCTTGGGCAATCTTCGGCGATGACCTCGAGGATCAGTACCCCGGGGGGTCGACTAGTTCCCAGTACAGGTTCCTGCTCGAGGGACCAGTGGGTAGAGTTTGGTTCCTAGGGGAACGCTTCCAGTGCCAGCTATGGGGGGGGAATTCTCAGGACCCTCCTGCCGTGCCTCCAGACACCATGCGGACTGCTGATAGATTATCTCCTGAGGAGGTCAGTAGTGCTATGCAGGGCAGTGATGCGTTATTACATCTTGTTGATGGGAGCTACTCCACCTACCGCCGCATATATTTGATGCCCCCCTTGACGGGAGTACGGGCTCCGGCACGGAGGCCCGCTGGCGCACCATCTTCGAGTCACGCTCGTGCTACAGACATCCCTTCTTCTAGCAGGGCTGGCACATCTAGAGGTAGAGGCAGTTCGATTCCTCCGATCCCTCCGACTCTTGATCACCCTGGATGGCCAGAGATGCCGACTGAGTTGACGTGTTGGCAGTATGGGGCTACCTCCCCGATTCCGATCCCCATGGAGCCTCCGGCGCCTGGTCACAGATACGTCAGTGATCCTGACTCACCACCGGTATGTTCTGCCATTTTTCATTTGTCACACAGACATTTTGACAGTTGTTTATCAATTGATGAGTTGAGCTTGTGTCTGCAGCCACCTCGGGATTACATAGATCAGATGCTCGGAGTGGTGGCCTCACTCGAGGGGATGGTCCTGCGCAGAGAGGCACAGATGTCCATCATGGGCTTCCAGGTACCCTTCATCTTTCTTGCATTTATCATATTTCTGTTAATGCTCTGGCTTTAAACATTCCATTGCACTGATAGGCTGTGTAGAACACATCTAGCACACACCCCACTCCCATACTGTACTTGCACCTGCTTTTTATGTTTGAACTGATGTATTGCACTTTGCATTTTCAGATGCCTCCAGTCTATGCTCCGACACAAGGTGGGCCTCCCGGGCCTTTTCAGAGAGGTAGAGGTACTGGGCCTCGAGGAGCTGGGCCATCTCGGCCTCACCGAGGAGCTCGAGGAGGAGGGTCGTCTCGCAGACGCAGGGCACCCATTGTTGAGGACGACGAGGAGGAAGTCGCAGATCATGTGTCAGACACATCTCCTGGAGGGGGAGGCTCCGGTCTTGGTTCCGGGAGTGGAGACGAGCCTGAGGGGGATCCGGAGGACGACAGCTCCGATTCAAATGGTGATGATGAGGTAGAGATTATCCCGCAGAAGAGGATGAGAGGGCCTCCCCATTCCCGCTCCCGAGGGCACTGATGTTATTTCCTGCTTTATTCTACTTTTTAGCTAGTAGTTTGTAGCACTTTGCACATTGTTAGGCAGTTTTATTTTCTGTAAAACTTGTACCTTTACTTTGTTGTAAAACATGATGAAATGAAACAGCTTTTGAAAAGATATTGTATTTGAAATTCTTAGCATCGCATCGCATTATTTTGCACAAAGTGGAATTGAATGAAAATGTGCCTCATGTATTACCGGGTCAGGTAGTGAACCGACGCAACGAATGAAAACAAATTGACTCACTAAGAAATAAAACAGAATCTTAGCAAGTTTACAACTCGATAAACAAAGTACAACAATGTTAACGACTCAATCGACAAGACTTTAACAAAAATTGTGTAATCAAAAAGTAACAACTCAAAACACAAAATGCGACAGCTCGACAAAACTTACAACTCAATAAGCAAAAACAACAACTCGATGAGCAAAAATACAACACGATGTACTTTGGATGGACTACCTGAAGAATGGAATGTATCCAAAATTGATAGGCCTGGATGCCTTCTACTGCCGGGAGACAATCAGATTTGCAGGGAGTCCACTACTGCTACAGGTAATGTTTCCCATCCAAGCTCACATATATGTTCACTCACATCACTCGGCCCTCGGGCTCGATTTTTCTCACAAAACCCCTATCTCACTTTTCTCTCATCGCACATCTCTCTATTCTTTAATCTCTCATTTTTCATCCCTCCCCAGATAAGGTTGATGGATAAGTTGCAAGTTGTGGACTCTTGCCCTGCTTATCCAGCCCGCAGCTACTTCTTTTGGCAACACCTAGTCAATGCTCCTGATGGGAGCTGGTGGTTTGACTGGATGTGCAATTTATCAGCAGACCGCATTGCTTGGAGAGTTAGAGGGCTTTTGGCCCCTGCCCCCGTCTTCAGTTGCACTTGGTCTGATGAGCGCTGGGATTGGCTCAACGAAGGAGCACAAGTTGGGCCCAAGTTGGCATCAGAGGCTTCGACTAGCTCTGGGAGGGGGCGCAGGGACACCTGGCTGGACTGTGCCCCAGATTTATTGCTTTATTAGTACTTTCAAGTTTTCGTTATGAATGTAATAAAAAGCAACTTCAATTGTATGCAAGAGCAACAGAACTCTGTTTTTGAAATCAACGAAATTGAAGGTTGGGGTACTGAAAATTCTCCACTTTTGGTCCAAAAATGGTCTTAGTTGTAAAAAGATTAATTTGAACAAAGCCAACTTTTATTAAAACTTTTCAAAACTATTTTCGATATGGATCAGAACTGGACACGCCTGAGATCTGTCACTGAGGTGCACAATCCCGGATCCTAGCAACTGGAAAGTTGCCCCTAGTTTGAATGGTGCCGCAGCACTTCATCGCAACGGAAAGTTGCCCCTAGTTTGAATAGCACTGTACCGGAGATCACAATAAATGCTGATGAATAAAGATGACTGAGATGATCAAAATGGACAAAGTTGATCGGGGAAAAGATTGTGGCTGAACTTCAAGATGAAGCTGCCTACGTATCCCAAAGATGGGAATCAAGCCTTACGTAGTTCAGGCTCAGGTTCGCTCGGGTATTTTTACTCTCCTTTTGCGCTCTAACTTTTGCCAAGGCCGCCCTTTGCGGGTCTTCAACCTTGCGAGCTCAGTTTCTATAATTTCAAATTTTTTGTGCTCTGAGTTTTGCCTAGGTCGCCCTTTCGGGTTTTCGGCCTAGCGAGCCTCTCAGGGGTAGTATTTCTTCAACTTGTCCATATTGATCGGTTGGGAAAACTCCAAGCCATCTAGATCCATCAGAACCACAGCTCCACCTGACCAGATTGACTTGATGATGTAAGGACCAGTCCAATTAGGTCTGAACTTGCCCCTTGGGTCGTGGATAGGAGCTCGGTTGTCCTTGAGTACTAAATCTCCTTCTTTCAAGTTCCTGGACTTAACCTTCTTGTTGAAAGCCCGGGCGATTCTGCGTTGATAACCCTGAACATGGTACAGTGCCTTCAACCTTCTTTCATCGAAAAGCATGAGTTCCTCAAATCTGTTTTGCTGCCAATCTGCTTCGGCTATCTGGCACTCGGCCAACACTCGCAAAGACGGGACCTCAATCTCAATAGGTAGAACGGCCTCCATCCCATAAACTAATGAATACGGAGTCGCCCCAGTTGAAGTTCTGATTGAAGTCCTGTAGCCCCACAGAGCAAACGGCAGCTTATCTGGCCAATCCCGATAGGTTTCCACCATCTTCTGTAGTATGCGCTTGATGTTCTTGTTGGCGGCCTCAACTGCTCCGTTGGTCTGTGGCCGGTAAGTAGACGACTTATGAAAAGCCACATTGTATTTCTCCAACAAGTCAATCACCTCCTTTTTGAAGTGGGAACCATTGTCAGAAACTATTTCATTTGGGACCCCGTAGCGACAGATGATGTTGTTTCTGATGAATTTCGCAACGTGTGAAGCTTTCAACACTGCGTAGGATTGGGCCTCGACCCACTTTGTAAAATAATCTATCGCTACCAAGATGAACTCATGCCCATTCGACCCCTTCGGCGTAACAGCTCCAATTACATCAATTCCCCAGACAGAAAATGGCCATGGCGAAGTCATGTTGTATAGCTTTGACGGCGGAATGTTCATGCGATTTGCATGAATCTGACATTTGTGGCATCGCCGGACGAAACCAATACAATCCTCCTCCATGGTGGACCAATAATAACCTTGTCTAAGGATCTTCCGTGCCAACATCACCTCATTCATATGTGCACCACATTCACCCCCGTGGATGGCTTCCATCAGACGCCTTGACTCTTCTGCATCCACACACAGTTTATGCATTCCCAGATGGCCTCTTCTATACAGCTTACCCCCACAGATGATGAACTGAACCGACATTCTTCTGATTGCCCTCTTGTCTTTGGCATTTACCCCTGGCGGGTATGCTTCTTTCTCTAAAAAGTTCCAGATATCGTAATACCAAGGGTGTTCGTCCTGAACTTCATTTATGGTTGCAATCGACTCATAAGCAGGTACAAATTTCTGGTCGATGATGACTGGACGCATTCGGACTCCACACGGGATGTCTATCATAGATGATAGAGTTGCTAAGGCGTCTGCGAACTTGTTGTTCTCTCTTAGTAGATGAGCGAAGTTTAACTTTTCAAACCGAGGAATCAGCAAGTCCAAGGTCTGGTGATACATTATCATATTTTCTTCTTTTACTTTCCAGTCTCCTTTAGCTTGAGACACAACAAGATTCGAGTCCCCAATGACGTCCAGCCGTCTTGCCCCTAGTTCCAGGGCTGCTTCTAAACCAGCGATGCACGCCTCATATTCTGCTTCATTGTTTGAGACTTTGAACCGGAGTTTGAAGGCTAGAGGGATACGGGAATTGTCGGGTGCTATCAGCAACACTCCTATCCCATACCCATGTTGATTTGACGCTCCGTCAAAGTACATTGTCCAAGTTTCTTCGTCGATATGCAGAATTGTTTCATCTGGGAATAGATACTCAACTGCTTCATCCCCCTCGACCGGATGGTCGGCAAGGAACTCTGCCACTGCTCTTCCCTTTACTGACTTGCGCGTGACATATGTGAGATCAAATTCGGAGAGCAACAGCAACCAACGAGCTAGCCTACCCGTAAGCGCTGGTTTCTCGAAAAGATATTTGATGGGATCTAGACGTGAAACCAACATTACAGAGTGAGCTAACAGGTAGTGCCGCAGCTTCCTGGTAGCCCATACCAGAGCTAAGCAAGCCTTTTCCAGTGGTGTATATCGGGTCTCATATTCCAGCATTTTCTTGCTCAAATAATAGATGGCTTTCTCCACCTTATCTTCTGATTCTTGTGCAAGCATACAGCCCATTGTGGTTTCAGTCACTGTCAGATACAAAATCAACGGTTTCCCCGGTTCTGGTGGTGATAAAACGGGCGGGTTCTGTAGATACTCTTTAATCTGCTCAAACGCTGCTTGGCATCGGCCGTCCCACTGGAACTTCTTTCCTTTCTTCAGGAGACCAAAAAGTGGTTCACAAGTCAAGGTTAATTTTGAGATAAACCGTCTTATGAATTGCACTTTACCCAGAAAGCCGCGCACCTCCTTTTCAGTCCTTGGTGGGGGCATTTCTAGGATGGCCTTGATTTTGGAAGGGTCGACCTCGATGCCCCTTTGTGTAATCAGAAACCCCAGCATTTTTCCCGCTGTAACACCAAACGTACATTTCTGAGGGTTTAACCGCAACCTGAATTCTCTGATCCTTTGGAAAAACTTGCGCAAGGCGGCGTAGTGGCCCTCTCTTTCCTTGGACTTGACAATCATGTCGTCCACATACACCTCAACCTCTTTGTGGATCATATCATGTAGTATCGTGGTCGCGGCCCGTTGATAAGTAGCCCCAGCATTCTTCAACCCAAACGGCATGACCCGATAGCAATATGTCCCCCACGGGGTGGTGAATGCAGTCTTCTCCCTGTCCTCTGGCGCCATCACTATCTGATTATATCCTGAAAAACCATCCATGAATGAGAGCAAAGCGTGCCCTGCTGTGAAGTCCACTAACTCATCGATGTGCGGTAGGGGAAAATCGTCCTTCGGACTGGCTCGGTTTAAATCCCTGAAGTCTACGCACACCCGGATCTTGCCATCTTTCTTTGGCACCGGAACAATATTGGCCAACCAAGTCGGATATTCAGAGACTAGCAGGAAGCCTGCGTCAATTTGCTTGGTGACCTCTTCCTTGATCTTAAGAGCCCAATCCGGGCGGATCCTTCTGAGCTTTTGTTTGACAGGTCGGGCCTCGGGGTCAAGGGGGATCCGATGCTGTACAATCTCAGGATCGATCCCAGGCATGTCTTCGTAGGACCACGCGAAAACATCTTTGAAATCTTTTAATAAAGCGACTAAGCGCTCGCGTTCCTCTGAAGACAACGTGGACCCGATTTGGACCAGCCGCGGGTCCTCCTCAGTACCAATATTCACAAAAATGATTTCATCCGTTAAGGGCTTGACAAATCTCTCTTGCTCCTGCTCAATTAGTCGTTGTAAAACCGGAGGAACTTCGTCCTCGTCGTTTTGATCAAAATTTTGAAAGTCCTGATTTAAGCAATAAATTAGAGGCACAGAAAAGTACTCGGAAACCACATTCACCTCATTCTCATTAAGTTCATCCAAATCGTCCAAATCTTCTGTTACAACAGACTCAAAAGAAAAGGAAAAAGACGACCTGGACAGGACTGTGGCATCCGGGTTGACACCCCCAGGAGTACCAGACTCAGACTCAGTCGAGCTGGAACCTGATTCCGACTCAGAAGACTCGGTGGAATCAGATTCCGGCTCACTACCTGACCCGGAACTGCTGGATAAGAATCCCTCTTCATACTGCCAAGTGAGGGAAGGTGCGATTGATGCGTCCAAAATAGCTGCTGGTTGGCTCGCGGCCATTTCATTCCCAATCATGGAAACCACGGCGTTATTCCCCAAGCAATCTTGGTCGATCAGAGGATCAGAGAGGAGACTTGCCAGTGCTACCCCCATTTCCAATTCAGTGCCCTCGGAATCCTCTGCCTTATTCTGCTCAACCTCAGTTGTTGGGTCTGTCTGCTCTGTGGCAACGTCATCCCCGGATAGTTGCAGGTCGAAGAAGATTTCGAAGCCTGGTACCCGCTTCCTCTCCGCGTTTAACCATGGCTCTGGGAAGCCACAGAATGGAAAATCTTCCCCCTCCCGGACAAAGCGTCCGTTCAGGGTACCCCAGATGGGCCTGTGCATTAAATCAAAAGGCTTCCCAGCCTGCTTTGCTCTGGCTCTGCTAGCCATTTCCTTTCCTTTCCTTGCCCAATCTTCTTTGGTGGGCAGATAACCCAATCCAAAGGTATGTGGATTATGTGGCACCTCGGCCAACGCTGCGACTCCTTTCCGGCCGCTTCTTCCCAATCCCATCCCAGGGATATGCTGTAGCTTGTTCATGAGGTATACGGCTTGAGCGCTGACATACAAACCCTCATTCACAGCCATGATATTCTGTACTACCCGGGCCTCAGCCAAAGTAAATCCTGATATGAACAGGTCCTCCATGCCGTGTTCAATCTCAAGGACTGGCGTAGATACCTCCGGAGGGGGATGGATTGACGAATTCCCAAAAACAATGGCTACTCCCTTTCCGTAGGGGTACTTCACCATTTGATGTAGAGTAGATGAGACGGCCTTCACCTGATGCAACCAGGGTCGCCCCAAAAGCATGTTGAAAGATGCAGGGACCTCCAAGACATGAAAATCTACTTCGTGTTGTCCAGGCCCAATCTTGGTTTGGATTTTCACTGTCCCCAGGACGTCCCTGCTTGTATTGTCGTAAGCTCTGATTACTTGAGTAGTCGGCGTGAAGTCCGCAGGCTTTAACCCAATTGCATACGCCGTTCTGGCCGGACAAACATTGATAGCGGACCCGGTGTCAACCAGCACCACCGGAATCCATTTGTCCCTGCATTCTACAGAGATGTAGAGAGGTCTGTTATGATCCACGCCCTCAGGCGGCAATTCTTTGTCTGAAAAAGTCAACGCCGGGGAACCTCCTCCCGGAAAGACTAGTCCAACTAGCTGTTCTGGCGTAGTTTCAATGGAGAGTTTAGCTCTGTCCATGGCAGATAAAACAGCCTGCCGGTGCACCCTCGAAGCCATAAGCAGTCCCCAGATGGAGATGTCTGCTTGTATTTTCTTTAGCTGCTTCAGTACAGCCTCTTCTTCAACCTGCCTCTCCTTCTGCTTCTCTGCCTCTTTATCTTTCCCTGATGCCTCGGGTTGATCAAGATGTGGGGGCTTGAAATACCGCCCACTTCTCGTCATATGGTCCACCTCTTCGAGGTACCAGGTACCGTCTGGTTGGCCGCCTGCCCAGTCTTCGTCCGTGTGGGCAAGATACAAGTCGTCATCTTCCCACCACATTCCATTAGCATCTAGCAAACATCTGTCTGGTTCCGGCTTGTTTATGCTCTCAGCATTTTCATTCCTCATGCTCACAGCATGTTCAATTTTCGTGCTCGCAGCACTCTCAACTTCCTCATGGTTCTTTGCTTTTCGGGCTTTCTCAGAATCCCACCTTTTTCCTTGTTCCTCCAACAACAACTGTGCGGTTTTCAAAATGTTTTGTTCCTGAGCGAAATTCTTCGTACCGGCGCTCTCCGGCAATTCAATCTGATCCTCGGCCCTTCCGGCCACAGATGGTACAATATCAGGCTGATCATCCAACCACCCGACGACTTCTGCTGACTCCTCGTATTCAAACCAGTTGACTGATGCATCCCCTGATTCCTGATCGTTGAAAAACTGGAGGTCGGCGAAGTCCTCTTCCACCGTTGTCAAATCATCCCCTGCTGATTCAGGTTTATCCCCCCGGATCATACACAATTCAGCCTCTGGCAACAGCCCTGCACTCAGCTTTGGTTGGCTCACTGACAAGATATACCCACTCGGATCATTAGCTCTGCCAGTCAGACTCTCTGTTTGCTCCATCCCAGACTCAGTTTTGCTCTCCTCGGAAGCTTGCCCCGTTCCATTCTCGGTGGTCACCACCTTTAGCTCAGGTTGGGGTGTAGAGGTGTCCATCATGCACAAGTCCATGCTATCAGGGAGGATCACCTCCGGCTTGGGTAGGTGGGAGGGAGTGATATAGATACTGGGATCATATGAAGCGACCCCAGTGTGGATGAGGTTGACTCTTTTTGGTGGATCTTGGTTGTGTTTGGGGAGTGGGTTGTTTGTGACGTTGGGTCCTTGGGGAGGTAGAATGATGTTTTTGTCAATGAGATCTTGAACCTCATGACGCAGCCTGTAGCATTGGTCGGTGTCGTGACCATGCTGTTGGTGGTATTGGCAATATTTGGCTGGGTTATGGGAAGGGGGGAGTGGATTTGGTAGAGGCCTCGGTTCCAAGGGTTTCAGGTGCCCCTTTCTGACTAGAACCCCGAGGACTTTAGACAAAGACATATAGAGTGGGGAGAAGGTTCGTTGACCCCTGGGTGGGTATCTTGGGGCTTGATTACTGCTCCCAGAGGCATCAGAAAACGGTGTGGCCGCTGCGGACCTTGGTTGGGGAAGGGGAGTGGTGGTGACCATTCCGACCTCTGAAGTTCTGGTATTGGAAGAGCCACTCGGGCCTGCATTATTACCACGGTTGAAAGTTCTCCGGGGCTGATCCCGATCTTGGTCAAACAGACCCTGTTTCATCGCATCCTCTATTTGCATCCCCATATCATGCAGATCTGCGAAAGTGGGGAAGGGAACTACAATCATCTTCTTCATTAACGCCGGCTGGAGATTGCGCACAATCATCCGTATTTGGTCTCTGTCCGTTGGCCTTAAGGTCATCATTGACGCCTTCGCCCTCCACCGGGTCACAAAGTCAGAGAAAGATTCCTTGGGCTCCTGCCTCGTTGTCTCGAGATCACGAGTTGTGATCTCGATCTGCGTGTTGTATGAATATTGTGCAAGGAAGGCCTCAGCCATCTCATCCCAGTTTATTTTCACCTGATCTTCCAGCTTTGAATACCAAGTGGATGCCACACCCGACAGGGTTCGACCGAACAAAGAAAGCTTTTGCGGTCGGGTTAGGCCCATTGGTCCTTAGAACGTCTGAGAATAGCCGGAGGTGAACCATAGGGTCCCCGGATCCATCAAAGCGATCGATCTGGGGCATCTTAAATCTCTCCGGCAATGTCACGGCTACATCAGTATAGCCGTCTTCAATATCTGGGATGGCCTTCACCCTTGAGACTTCTTAAAGAGCTTCTCCAACTTGCTCAATTTCAGAGCTGTCTGGTCTACCTCGAACTCAAATGGAGAGTCCGGATGGTTAGGTGTAATGTTTTTGGACAGTTGTGGTAGAGGCGGGGGCGGAGCCAGCCCCGTTGGAAGACCCGTGTCCTCTTGCATGGTTTGGGGGGGTTTGGCAGAATGTTCTGTTGATTTGGGAGGGTATTCTGGGCAGCCTGGGCATTTTGCGGGTTTGGAGGGGGCATTCCGGCCAGCAGGCAGTTGTTCAGGTAATGGGGCCCCGGGTGGAGGAGGAGTCTGATTTGAGGCAGACGCTGCGTTCTGCTGTTGTAATCTGGTGATCAACTCAGACTGTTGGGCCATGACAGCGGCCTGTTGTCTGGAAAATTCCGCCTGGCGGAGAGCATCATCTTGCATTTGCTTCATGCTTTCAGTCATCTGGCGCATCATCGCCTCCATAGCTGTATTCTGTTGTTCCATTTGAAGAACCGGCAGGCGTATCTCTATAGCAGAAACAGGAAGCTCAACCCGACTACTTGCTACTAAAACAGACTGCTGTCTCAGTAATCTTTGTTCTGACGGACTGCGCCTCCTCGGCCTTCTTCTGATAACAGGGGGTAGTGAGTGGAACACTGGATGTCCGTCAACTAGATCCTCGGATCGGTTGAGTCGGCGACCTCGTGTCCAGATTGCTTGGGGGGTATCGACGGGTTCGGAAGCAATTGTGCTACAAACTGCCCTAGCAAAAAGATAATAAAGCGAAAAAGAAATAAATAACCAGAAATAAAACGGGGCAGCATAACGGCTTAAATTGAATACACCACACACAGTCGAGTATACAACAACACACAGTTGGTAAGCTGGCTATACACTGTCCTCAAATACTGGTCAATATTCCTGTATCACTGTTCTGATAAACTGAATCTGATATCCGCGGACAACTAATTCCCAAATACTGGATAATGCCCGCAGGCCCTGATTCCCAATTTCAAAAACTGACGCCCGCAGGCCTGATGCCCAAACTCATACTGATACATGCATTCCCTGTAGAGGCACACTCTAACAAGCAACATAACAGATAAGTGAGAGCCAAAACACCCCTATGTTGGGTAGGGTTTCCCTGTCCTATTTTGTCAGGAACTAGGGTTTCACTACGCACGCAGCGGCTTCAAACAACCTACAAACGGGTAAGCAACCTGTCCTAGTTTGGAATGGTCCACTACGGATCGAATATGCACTAGGTCGAATGGTCAAAAAGGGTGCCCCGGTAAAACCGGGGTTGTGTTCCCATGCTGTCAGAGCCCAGAGCCGATCAGCCTTACGGACATGACTTGACAAGACAAGCCTCCGGCAAATCGTTCGGGAATGGCATATGGCAAACACGGTGTCCTAGGCGCACCAATGCAAATGCAATGCAAAGAAACACACAAGTGTAGTCAAAAGCAGATATCACGAGTTCGAGTCAAGTTCTCTAAATCCCCAGCAGAGTCGCCAGAAACTGTAACAACGCCCGCGGGGGACCTCGCTACAGCTCGGACTCGGTTTTATGTGTCGCGGTTCTAAATCTGAACCAAAGAGTCCAAATCCGGCAAATCGTTTTGAGAAAAACAGATTTTTCGAAAGAAGTGCCAAACATTGGACTGCTTTGCCAGATAACAGAGTCGCCACCTAAATATTTAAAATGGAAATTTAGGAAACCCTGACTCGGTGCCAAAAGGCCACGTGTCCGTCATCACCAAAGTTGGCTCGGGAACTTGGGTACGATTAGGAAGGTCAACATCGTGAGCACCCCCTCTCGCCCGGTCAAAGACCGGCCTCTACTAACCATGATATCTGTTTTTGAAAACATTGTATGCTCTTATTCCGATTATTAGCCTAGGTTACTATGTGATGCTCGCAGCAAACAAGTATAGACTGAATCGCCTGAATTGGAATTAAACATCTCATGTTTGTTTGTGAAAGATGGTTTGCTACCCGCAGGTAGGCTTAAAATGCAGATTTTGCCACAATCTAGTGGGCTTAAAACAAACAGTCAATGAATTGTCCCAATTCAGATAACTCAACCTCCACCCACAGCATTCAAGGCAGTATATCACATAAGCATTTAGCCTCATGGTAAGCATGCTTTCATGGCAACACTCACACGCATGCAAGGATGCTAAAGCATAAAAACTCACCGAGTACTCCAAGCCAAAACAAGAAGCTAATTAGAAATCATGCATGATCCTAAAATATACAGATTTGCCTAATGCAACACATGCAAAAATGCAAACTATAGCAGGCTCGGCTATTCTAAACATGGCATGTGAAATGCAACAACTAACATGTATTCATCTTGTAATTGAAATACAATGCAGTTTGTATGATGCGCCGAGCCCGATGCGTGCAAAACAGATGAATGATGCAAACATGCTGTCATACTGTATGCTAATTTAAACATGCCCTATATCTAACCATCCAAAGCGGGTAAATAAAAGGGAGAAAGAAATGGGGGTTGGAAGACATACATCACACTCACACACCCTTATTACAATTTTGCCCTCGCGCAGAGGGTCCGAATAAAATAATAATACAGTCCCAAATGAAAGAATAGTACAGTCCGAGATATATACAGTCCGAATATTACAAAATTCTAATTAATTAACAAATTAATTACAAAAGAAGTAAAACTGGCATGCAAGCCAGGGACTGCCTTGCTTCTGACGGATGATACATGTTGGGCTGCTTGGCGCAGAAATTCACTGGGATGCCCTAATTAGCCTCTGTTTGCAATTTTCTCGAAATGCGTGCCAGCCTCCGAAAAGTTGTTGATTGTTGATTTTGCTGCAACGGAGAGCAGGAAAAGGGCATAGCAGTGTATTTCACAAATATATGCATGCCTCGATCCTCGTGCCACCAATCACGCATCTCGATGCATGATGGCCGAGGAACCGAATTGCACAACTCAATATGGGATGAATGCAGATGAATGCTACAACAAAAACCTAACTCCATCATGGGTAATCCGGAGTGTCGGTGACTGGGGAATTGAGACATGCTCCGCCCCTCGGAGTGCGGAACGCGCCTCGTTTCCCGTGCAATACACATGATATGCATGAAATGCAACTAACATACAACCTAGCATGCACAATGCTATAAAAATGAGATGCCTCGAAATGCGTGTCCACGGGCGCGCAAACCGAGGCGATGCAGAATGACATGCGAAATGCAATGATGGGCTTACACCAATATGAAGGGGGCCTCAGCCACACTCACATAGGATGCCGGAATGATAAGAATGAGGGGCCTCGAAATGCGTGCCCACTGACACGCAAACCGAGGCAATGATGAAATACAAATACGATAAAACTGAAGTGCCTCGAAATGCGTGCCCACAGGCACGCAAACCGAGGCGACGATATGCGATGCAAAATCGGATAAAACCGAAGTGCCTCGAAATGCGTGCCCGCGGACACGCAAACCGAGGCGATGCAAATGAGAACATCGGATAAAACCGAAGTGCCTCGAAATGCGTGCCCGCGGACACGCAAACCGAGGCGATGGTATGAAATGCAAATCGGATAAAACAGAGGTGCCTCGAAATGCGTGCACGCGGGCACGCAAACCGAGGCGATGATGAAATGAGAAAATCGGATAAAATCGAAGTGTCTCGAAATGCGTACCCGCGGACACGCAAACCGAGGCAGAGGCATACGCAATGCCAAGCGGATAAAACAGAGTGCCTCGAAATGCGTGCACACGGGCACGCAAACCGAGGCGATGATAAAGTGAGACGAAATGGCATACGGAATGCAACGATGGGCTTACACCAACATGGGAGAGCCTCAGCTCACTCACATAGGAGGCCGTCGGATAAAAACAAAGTGCCTCGAAATGCGTGCACACGGGCACACAAACCGAGACAATGGCATACAAGCATGAAAATGCAAATTGGGCTTACGCCAACATGAGATAGCCTCAGCCACGCTCACATAGGCTGCCGGAATGCTAGAAATGAGGTGCCTCGAAGTGCGTGCCCATTGGCACGCAAACCGAGGCAATGCAAAAATGACACAAATGGCATGGGAAATGATGGCAATGGAATTTCAGCACTTAAATAAACGGGAAAACAGCCCCGAAACAATTCGAAATGACACTCGAAGCATGCATTCATCCCGAAAATGCGAAATTAAGCCCCGAAATGGCCTATAGCCATACTATACATGCAAAATATGATCATGGCAGCAAGAACAGTAGCAAGGCAGTCCCAAATATGGCACATTTTCAGTAATAAACATGGCCTAAATGCAAGCATAGATAGATCAAATAAAGCATGCAAAGTTAGTGGCCAAAAGAGGGGTATTGAGACAAGTGATATATGCAAACCCCAAATGGACAAACTTTCTTCTACAACATTGAATATTAGCTAAAAATAAGCACATATGCAGAAGATGACATCCTCAAAATCAGAACACAAACATGCTAAAAGATCCATGCAAAATAGGCTCCGAATATGCTATAACAAGAGACATGCAATGCACACACCAAATGACAAAACTTTCTTCATGGAATATGTACAGGGGGTCAAAATAAGACCAAAGTCAGTAGGGGTCGAAGCCCCAAAAACAAATAGAGATAGGTCAAAATTGCATGCAAAAGAGTGGCACACTTGATGAATATTGAAGGAAGTGGTATATACAAAGGCCAAATGAAGCTGAGCCTATCTACAATGTTGTAGAGGGGCTCATTTTAAGCACAAAAGCAGTAGGGGTCAGACCCCCAAAAAACAACACAAATAGGCCAATTTTAGCATGCAAAAATGTTACCAACTTGAAGAATATTGAAGGAACTCGTGTATACAAACACCAAATGAGGTTGAGTCCTTCTACAAAGTTGTAGAGGGGCTCATTTTAAGCACAAAAGCAGTAGGGGTCGGACCCCCAATTCTCAACCAATTAGAGTATAAAAATGAACCAAGAAAAAGCCCTAAAAGTTAGTTTTGAATACTCACCCTTGAAGACTTGTCTTTCTTTGATTCTTGGCCTTGATTTGTAGCTCCTCAACCTCTGAAATTCACTTCCTAGCTGCTGGAGTGGTAGTGTTGATGGTGGAGCTAAGGGTTGGTGAAGAAATGGCCTTGACACTTGAAGCTTTTTTTGAGTTTTGAGCTAAGGGAATGGAGGAATTTGGAGATCTCTTCTTCAAGGAAAATTTTCCAACCTTGAAGAAGGAGAGGGAGGGCCCTTCAAATAGGCAAGAAAATGGGGTGTAAAGGGGGAGGGAAAGCACCCAATCTTTCCCTCCCGAAATATCCCCGGATGCCCCGGGATATGCTGAAAGGTACCCGGACAGCTGGGACAGGCTGGAAAGCAAGAATCTGGCCGGCCAGGTATTTTTTTGCAAGGTGGCCGGCCAGCCACCCTCCATGGCCGGCCAGCCACCCTACATGGCCGGCCGGCCACCCCAAGAAAATGAACAGGAGAAATTCTGGCCGACCACCATACCAAGGTGTCCTCCAAGGTGTGTAGAACAAGGCCCCATGGTTGAAATCTGGCAACTCTGAAGCAGGAGTCACAACATAGAGCTTGAAGGAGAGGTCCAAAAATGAAGTCAACAATTTCTGGCCGACCACTATGCCAAAGTGTCCTCCAATATGTGTAGAACAAGAATCCAAGGTTTGAATTTGGCAACATTGAACCAAGAGTCACAACATAGAGCTTGAAGGAGAGGCCCAAAAATGAAACCCACAGTTTCTGGCCGACCACCATGCCAAAGTGTCCTCCAAGATGCCCTCATCACAGATATGTAGCTTTGGTTGGAAGAAAATGCCCCTAGGGTGTTCAACATTGGCCCGGAAGTGAGCAAAACGGGCTCCGGAGGAGCGAAACTGGTTATCTGGGATAATTGTTGGCTTCTCACCCCCCAGTGATCTTCCTGATGTTGAAACAGAGGTACCTGCCAAGTTTGAACAAAAACTAATGAGAAATGAACACTCG
The DNA here is from genome assembly GCA_036172215.1 of Camellia granthamiana. NCBI lineage: Eukaryota > Viridiplantae > Streptophyta > Magnoliopsida > Ericales > Theaceae > Camellia > Camellia granthamiana. The sequence goes on from CM069906.1 coordinate 158,442,596, forward strand.
GAGCCAAAACCGAGCAGTTCGGAGTCCCAAAAATGGGCTGCAGGTGCCGGAAGTGGTGTTCAGCAGCGAAGTGGGTATCTGCAACCCCAGTGTCTTCTGGAATGACGAAACAGAGATACCTGCCAAAAACCGGAGCAAATGGATGCGAAATGAATGCTCGGGACCAAAACACGCAGTTTGGGGTCCCGAAAACCGGCTACAGGTACCGGAAGTGGCACACAACCACGAAGTGGGCATCAGGGGCCCCAGGGTTCCTCGGAATATTAAAACAGAGGTCTCCGCTAAAAACCGGAGAAGGCTGATGCAAAAAGAATGCTCGGGGCCCAAATCACGCGGTTCGGGGTCCCGAAAATGGGTCGCCGGGCACCGGAAGTGGTGTTCGGCTGCGAAGTGGGCATCAGGGGCCCCAGTGTTCCTCGGAACATTAAAACAGAGGTCTCCGCTAAAAACCGGAGAAGGCTGATGCAAAAAGAATGCTCGGGGCCCAAATCACGCGGTTCGGGGTCCCGAAAATGGGTCGCCGGGCACCGGAAGTGGTGTTCGGCTGCGAAGTGGGCATCAGGGGCCCCAGTGTTCCTCGGAACATTAAAACAGAGGTCTCCGCCAAAAATCGGAGAAAGCGGAGATGTTGGGCGGTCCCGAGCCGAGGCACACGGCCTAACGGCCCCGAAAACCGGGAACCGGGCTCCGAAATGGGCAAAATGGCCTACGGCCACGAAAAGTAGCTCACGGCCACCGGGAGATAGTCTACAGGACCACTCCCTTCCCTCAGGAAAGAAAACAGAGAAAACCGGGTCTGGTTCGCAAACCGAGACAAAGCACAGGAGAGAATTCGGAAGTCCGGAGGCAGGGCGCACGGCCGCGACTCTGAGACTTCTGAACGAGCACAGCATGCAACATCACCGAGCGCTCAACTGGTGACGTCTGAGTCTTAAGGTCGGTCAAAAATGGGGTGTCTACAGTTATGACATTTTTCAGTGAAAAAAAGTTATGACTTTTGTAGTGAAAAAGTCATGATATTTTGGGTTTAAGTTATGAAATTTTGTGAAAAAGTGATGAAAGACATATTATATGCACCTTTTTGAGGGTGTACATTGTAACATCTCCCTAGATAGATAGATAGATAGATAAATAGATAGAGAGGTCCTATAATTTTATCTGTTCAAATTTTCAATAATATTTATTTGTTCATTTTTTGATGTGGAACATGGAATACTCATAAAATGCAAGAAAATAAAATTAAAAATAAAATAGAAAAAAAATAACAACTACAACTACAAGAAAAAAAAAATCATCTGTTGAAATCAACAAAAAGAAAAAAAAAATTATTCAGATCATCATCAACAACGACAACACACCAAGAACACCACCATAGATCAACCAAAAAAAAAAAAAACCCTAATACTTCCACGTAAAACCTCCACGGATCTCTTCTTGTGTAGATAGAGAAAGACAAAAATATATAGAGATATTAATCAAATCTGTGATGATCTGATATGCGATGATCTGGATTTAGATGGATCTAGATCCCACAATGGAAACCGATCAACAGATCTAGATCTCGGATTTGATTTGTGAAAATAACAAAGATCAAAAGTTAAATAATAAAAAAAAAATTGAAAGGAATAAAAAAAACAAAATTTGTATGCAAAAGCATTGGAATAAAACTCATGAAACCAAGATACAGATCAATAAGGTAGAAAAACACAACGGTGATTTTAAAAAAATAGAGAAAAAAATAGAAATGTTGTAATTTTCCTGATTTTTAAGATCAAAAAAAAAATTCAAAAACAAATCGTCAGAAGAAAAAAAAAAAAGGAAGTATAGAGAGAGATATGCATGCAACGATAGACGCAAGTAAAATGCTTGGAAGGTGACCTCCCATCTCCTTATATACAGAGAGAGGTTTGATTTTAGAGAAAAGGGTTTTTGGAAAAAGACTAGTAATACTATGTCATTTCATTCTTCTTCTCCTCATATCTCTACAAATACACACACATATATATAAGCATATATAACAACATGAACATATATAGTATAGATATAACGATAGTAAAAAGATGTAAGAAGCTCGGTAAATAGATATATTGACGGAAATAAACAACAACCGGCCAATAAAACTTCTATTTATGATACTGTGATAACCCAACCCGTATTATACTTAATTATACACGTGTTTATATGTTTAATATAAATTTGCAAGTTAAGTATGTGAATTATGTGATTTCAGATTTTATATCTGTTGAATGTAGAAAATTTTGTTGCAATTAGAACTTTGAACTGAAAATTGAAAGTCTTAGAGGCGCGATAAACCAAAACCGACTTCATATTTGTGATTAGCATGATTTTTAGAGCCTACGATGAAATTTTGTAAAATTACGATTCGTAATATTTTAATTAGCCTATATTATATACATCTCTCTAGTTCTTGAGTTCGTCATTTTTGGGAAAGCTTTGCTAGAGGGTGAGTTAGAGAGAGAAAAAGAGGAGAAGCTAGAGATTTGGTGGAGATTTAAGGAGCAAACCCTAGATTTGAGCTAAGGTAAGGAAATTTACTTGGAATTCTTGTATACAGCTCATCTATTGCTTGAAAACATATAGAGATTTGAAGATTTGAAACCCTTTTGGGTTAGGGTTTTGGGTTATGTGTTTATTTGAGCTAAACAAAGAAATTGGAACTTGAATGTTTTGATTTTGCATGATTGGAGTTTAATCTTGCGAATAATGTATGAAATGAACTCTAGATTGTCCATACAACAAGATTTATGCAAGGATCTTCCATGTACAAGTGCATTTGTGAGGTTATGTTTTGAAAATCTTAAGATTATGAAAGATGAGCTTTTGATTTTTGAACTCTAAGCAAGATTGATGTGTTTGAGTTGTGATTACACTTGTGTAAGGTTAGTATTTCATCTTTTAAAGGAAGATTACATGAAATCTTGACTTGAAATTGGGTTGAAAACTCAATCTTTGATGAATTTTCGGGCAATCTGATTTTGCCCAGACCGTACGAGTGGCCACGGGCTCCTCACGAGCAAAACATGATCAAAAAATGGAAATTTCATTCTTCTTAACCCACCATTCGAGAGGCCAAGGCCACCGCTCAAGCGGTCAAAGTGGGCGCGTGTGCGGCCAGCCTTGTTTCAACTTATACCTAGTAACTTTAAAAAGGCATATCGCTCCTTATCCAGACTCCGTTTTAGACGATTCTTATGCCTAAATTCATGCCCCAGAAGTCTAATTTCCAATGGTGGTAGTTTCACATCCAAATTCTAAATACACAAATAAATTTGTTCAAATTAGTGAAAGCTGTTCACTTTTTTTCTAACCGTTTCATGCTATTTCATCTCCTAATCTAGTTTCCTTTTGTTTCTTCCTATTTTTCTAGACACAGATTATGACCCATTGAGGACTAATGAGTTTAGAACCAACAAAAATAATTGGTTAAGGAGCAAACTAAGGGATTTATTTATTTGGTTAAGAAAAGATTAAGAGAAGTAAATTTGATCAAGAGAGTAATTCTATGTTTTGATATGTTGTGCCATGCGCATTGTGTTTGCAGGTCATGATTCGAGGACCGGTCAACCATTTCTGGAAATCACTGTGAGTAATAGTATAGTAAAGATATGTTTTTCATTATATATTTTGATTTATGTACAACATAATCTTCTAAAAATGCACAAGTTTCCAAGAAGTGTGAAATGAGTTATGAACAAGAAATGTGAATTGTTTGTAATATGATATGGTAGGCCTAAGGCCGTTCCGTTTATCCATTTCGTTTATGCTATGACATGATATGAATTGTTTAGTCTTTAAAACCTATTGATTTTTGGTACGGAACAAAGTGCTATACAGAACTAAGTGCTACAGTTAGAGTCACCTCTAGAGTCCGTACAAATCACCTCTTGGGTCTATACATACATAAATATTGGGCCCGAGACCGTTTTGATAAATGTTGGGCCCGAGGCCATTTTAATAGATGATTGGGCCCGAGATCGTTTTGATATACGATTGGGCCCGGGGCCGTTTTGATAAATTTTGGGCCCAAGGTTGTTTGCCCGAGACCGTTTTGATATGTGCAAATTGGGCTTGAAGTCGTTTTGATAAATGTTGGGCTCGAGGCCATTTTGATATATGATTTGGCCTGAGGCCGTTTTGATATATGATTGGACCCGAGGCCGTTTTGATATACAATTGGGCCCGAGGCCATTTTGATATGTGCAAATTGGGCTCGAGGCCGTTTTGATAAATGTTGGGTCCGAGGCTGTTTTGATATGTGCAAATTGAGCCCGAGGCTGTTTTGATAAATGTTGGGCCTGAGGCCGTTTTGATTACACGATTATGGATATTATGAGAATTTTATAATTATTACGCTGTTCACTATATTATTACTCATTGAGCTTCGCTTACCCAATATTATGTATGCACATGTAGGTAATCCGCAACATGAGCACACCCCTAAAGTCAGCTTCAGGAGCTATTCTTTTTGAGACCCAATCGAGGCTGCCTCCAAGATGGAGTTTTGTCTTGACTTACACCACACCTTGATCTTATTTTGTTTTTTCTTTCATGGTCATGGGTTGTAAACACTATGTACAATTTTTCCTTTGGTTCCTGTATTTTTGTTGGGTTGTTAAATGTATTAATGCGTTACATGGTTATCTCTATGATCTTGCTCATAGTTGGCACAGCTCGACGGACTCTTTCTTATTATATGCTTCCGTTATGGCCCCATTAACATAAATATTTTGTATGTTCATTTGAGGCCTTTAGTAATCGATGACTTACTGGCCGGTTATAACCCAAACTTTTAGGGACAGATTCGGGTCATGACAGATACATAGATCTGTATAGTTACAACCACTTTAGCCAATTTCAAGATCAGGATGCATGATGATCGATGACGACAGAGATGAGGTTCAAGATGGATTCGGAGATCAACAAGCGCATTTTAGTGATGACGAGGTCCATAAGCTACAGTGCGTTGAGGACAAACATAGTACCATGCTCAGAACTGAGATCTATGTGGTTAGCAATCTGAGATTTGGGTCTACAAGAGGAGAAGAGAACCAAAGGCGGTGGTGTAGAGAGAGAGAGAGTGTGTGTGTGTGTGTGACACTCCAAATGTTTAATTAATTTTAATACCATGTTAATATCAAATTTAAAAAAATTAAATTAAAATTTAAAAAAATTAAAAATAAGAAAAATAAATAAATAAAATAAAATAATACATAGTTATATGTGCTAAATGTAATCTAATTTGAATTAAGAGGCATTGGTCTTACCAAAACATAACTATGCAATTAGTAGATTATATAGGCCAAAGTAGAATTAAGTTAAGCTATATGAGTTGTCTACCAAGGAGTTAAGCTCATCTTGGAGCAAATGGTGGCAAATGATAAAGCTAGCAACGTGGAGAATCTAAGGGCCTAAGAAATGGTACATATATGCTCTTAGCTTGGGTGAATAAGCACCCATTACCATGTATATAAAGAGCTGAGGCAATAACAAAGCAATATTAAAAAGCAAACAAAATAGTAAGTAAATAGTGGACCTCGAAGGGAATCGGAGGAAATAAAAGTAAATAGTAGGGATCAATATTAAGGTGAGTTATATTATACTTTGAGTAACAATAAATTGTTTTATTGTTTTATGAATTGTTTTGTACAAATCATGTTTTATAAATTATATTAATATTTCAACTATGTTATTTATTTTATGAGCCCTATTCGTTTAAAAATGGAAACCTATGGATATAACTGTTTCTTAAATGTGTTTTAAAACAATTATTTTATAAGTACCACCACGGATGTCTCATGCCTTGGGGGACTTAAATAACCATTGGCCACCTAATTAGTTACTTTGTGACCCTCTGTCTGTTATGGATCCATTGACACTTTATTTTGTTCTGTACTATGATTATGATTATTTTACTTATATGATTTATGCATTGTGATTCTGTCATTTAAAATGATTTATTTAAACCAAACTATTATTGTTTAGCCTAAATAAAGTATCCATAGTGATTTGTATACCCTTATGCTCTTAATATAATATTTTTCACTCTGCTATGTGTTTATAGTTGTTAAACCCTTTTCAGATGAAGAAACTTAAGGAGGTATTGTTTTACCCCATTAATCATGATCCAGACTTAAGATGAACATCGTGTTTTATTTTTTTTTTCTTTTTTTCTTTTTTTTTGTATTTTTACCTAACTCATGTTACATAAATAAAAGTTCTCTTGTACGCTTTAGATATTCATATACACGTTTTGTTTTATTCCGTTGCATTATTTAATTTGTTTAATCTAAAATTAATCCTTGGTAACTTTAGAAATTAGTTAGTTGCGAATCCAGCTCCAAGTATCGGGGTTGGGTCGTGACAGAGAGAGAGGAAGAGAGAGAGAGAGAGAGAGAGAGACGATATTTTTTATTGAATGCGAGAGACTGTTGTTTAGGTTAATGGTTTGGTTTGGAAATAATATATATATATACACGTGAATATTTTGGTCATTTTTTGAGAGTTTGTCCTTATGGACAAAATATTTTTGAGTGTGGACTTTTGGACAAAGAAAATTCAGAATTGGATTTATGGACCAATTGCACTTAAATAAATATATAATATTTATTTGTGAAATTTAAGTATGTAACATTTCTATCCCCTTAAATTCAACCTTACCCTCAAGGTTGAAAAAATACATCATTATCCACTAGGATCCGAAATATTGTGTAACAAAAACTCTACAAATAAAAGTTTAACTTCTTGCTCTTTGAAAATGGCATTAAGACTTGCACCAACACAGAGGTTGCATATTGATGTGAAACTCACTGAAGAACCTTTCTCATGGAAATTTGAAACAAGTAGCCCTTCAAAATGTTGTTGATTGATTAAACTCTTGGCCGTGTTGATTGTCTCATCTTCATCTATTACAAAATTAACTTTTTCAAGATTTGATTTTGTGTTGTACCTGATTAACTTCTCATTTGCTTATTTGACCGGCAAGGTGATCACATCTTGAAATTTGTTGAACTGGTTGTTTATCTTGATCATATCTAAAACAAGTGATTTGATTTTCACTATATCTTCATGCATAGACTCTGTCATCTCCAATGGTGTAGCCATTGCCATGATCGACTAATACCACTTGTTACATACTTTCTTAGTAACAAAATTAACAAAAATAAAAACAAAAGAAATAAGGGAAAAGATCCACTCCTATTGGTTCACATTGAAGGGAACCAGCCTTCCAAATCTTCATAAAAGTTAATATGTATAAATATATTCAGCATATTTTATTAATAACAAACCTAATTTATATACAAGAAACTTGTAACAAATGCAATCCATAATTCCTAAAAAATAGAATAATAAGGATGGATTGTGGCTTGATGTGCGGAAAAACAAGTATTTTAATAGCACCATCTTCTATAATTGGCCTAAGAAGAAGCCTGCTTCCCATGTGTGGAGAGGCATTCTCCAAACTAGACATATTCTTAGAAAAAATGTGAAATGGAAAGTTGGTTGTGGTGACTTGGTAGATATATGGAAGGATTGGTGGTGTGGTGATAAATCCTTTGAGGAGTTAATGACTAATGACCACCAATCCAACCATACATCTGCTGATGGATGTGGTACTGTGAGTGCTTTCTTGAATGAACATAGAGGTTGGAATGTGGAACTTGTGTCCACTGTCCTGCCTGCTCATACTGTCACCATCATTCTGGCAACACCTCATCTTTCTTCTACTGTCACAGATAGCTTGAATTGGAATAGCACTCAATGTGTGGAGGATTCTCAACTGCTTCTGCCTATGAATTTATCATTGGCCATCATATAATTGGAGCTAGATCTGGAAAGTAAGGTTGCTTCAGAAACTTATAGGTTTTTTATGGCTTCTTATTCATGGGAAGCTGCTAACTAACCTAATGAGATTGAAGAGGGGTTTAACCTTTGTTCCCACATGCCCTAGTTGCTGTGGGGTGGAAGATATGAATCATCTATTCAAACATTGCTATAAAGCCAAAGAAGTGTGGTTGGCCTTATGTGGTCGAACCTGGTGCAGAAATATGATTAGCATATCTTGGAATGACTGGCTTTTGTCTAATTCCAAAAATAAAAAACATTTTAATGAGCAGGCTACTTGGTCATCTGTCTTCATTATCACTTATGGAAAATTTGGAAAAATAGAAATGTTTTTATTTTTGAAAAAGAGTTGTGTAATTGCCAGGATAACGTTAAATTTATTCTTGATTATCCTAGAGATATTGACTTGGCTTTCAATTTGTCCATTACTATTCTCAGGTCTGCTTTTAGACTGATAAAGTAGATGTTACCACCTGCAGGGAAAATCAAGTTAAATGTTGATGGCAGCAGGAAATTGGGAGGTGAAGGAGGCTTTGGAGAAGTCTTTAGAGACGAAAGAGGCGCTTAGGTATGTGGCTATTATGGAAGGCTGGACAGTGGAACAAGCTTGGAGGCTGAATTGTGGGCTCTCTGTAAAGGACTGACAGTGATGCTTCAGAAGGGTATGCATGAGGTGATCATTGAGACTGATGCAAAGTAAGTACTGCAGCTGATGGAGGACGCCACAGATGACAAATTCCCTTATAAAGGACTATTGGAGGATGCAAAAATTATTTTCAGAGGATGTGAATGCACTATCCACCAAATCTATAAAGAGGGGAATTTGTGTGTGGATGCTTTGGCCAAATTTGAAACAGAGCAACCTGAAGACATATTGGTGGTTAATGAACCACCAATGGAAATTCAGAGTCATCTTGTTGCAGACTTGATTGGCCTCTCTAGGGAGAGGGCTTAGTTTTTATTTTATTTCTATTGTACCTAAAAAAAATGTTATAGGATTATTTAATAATTACTTCACCAAAAGACTTGTACCAAATACAATGGAGACTCCTACTTTATGAAAATTAAATTATTATTTTTACTATATCATTGATTTGAGACTTTTTTTTTATGTAATAGTTATTAGATACTTCTAAATTATTTTTGATTTTTTGAATAAATTATAAATATACCCTTAAAGTTTACTTAAAATACAATTTGTCTTATGTCGTTTTGAAAATTACATCATACCCCTTGAAGTTTTAAATTTCATAATAAACAATCTCATTTATTAATAAATCATCAAGTCAATTAACAATTTTAATGATATCAAAAATTTATTTTAATTAATAATTCATGTTAATTTATACTTGTATATGAGAGAGGTTAGCATTTTATTTTTCAGTTAATTCTGTTAAATAAAAAATTCTAATAAGAAATGTTTTTAATTTTTTAAATTATATGAAACAATTTATATTTTAAACAACTATCAAAGTATATATTTGTAATTCACAATTTATATATTTTAAACAACAATTTATATTTTAAACAACCATCAAAGTATATATTTGTAATATATATGTTTGTATATATTTGTTTATTTTAAATTTCATAATAAACAACCTCATCCTTATTTCTCAACCATGAAAAAATATTAATTTTGCGAAGTAAATCACAAGTGAAATTATTGCATAAGTCTTATCTCCCACTAATTAATAATATTGTGATCCTACCGAAGAGATTATCCAATAAAAATAACAACAATGCTTCCGACCCCCAGTGGGGGTAACTTCAGTGGCACCCCCAGTGACGTGTCAGTCTCTCATTGACTGAAAACACAAACAAAAAAAAACAAAAAAAAAAAACAATTTTTTTGGGCCAATCACAGCTGACCCCTAGCACCCCCATTGGGGGTCCGAAGCATTTTCCTAAAAATAATTCAACATAATTCATCAATAAAATTTTGTAGAAATGTCAAATAAGTGGTATTTACAAAAATAATAATAATAATAATAAATTTTATTAATATTAATAATTAAAAATATAAAATTTTTCATGTATTTGTAATTATTTTTTGCAAAGTAAGCTGAATTGTAATTTTTAAATTTTTTTTTTTTTTTTGTCATGACAAAACCGTTTGCAAGAATGATATAGTAATAGTACTATAATTGTAAATAAATACATCTTTAATAGTATTTTGTTTTAAATGAATGATAAATAATAAGACCATTTCCAACCCTTACTCATATATTTCATCAAATTTGAATTTGATGAAAAACGCCTCTCTTTGGATTCCAACCGCGTTATCAGACTCATATTAAATAAAGACAAAAGTAAAAAATTTATCAAATCAAGAGAGTGTTTAATCTTTTATCAAATTTTACAGGTGGCCGTTACTGGACGATCGACCGGATGACCAACTGGATAACTGGGTAGACGACTGGATTTGGGAAGATTTGGTGAAAATTTACTCTAGGTTGAATGACTGATCGAATTTGATAAAATAATTGGAGTACATTATATCAGAACAAATTTTTATTCAAATTTAATAAAAATTCGGAGTAAATATAGGAAATATTCTAGATCATATCATTATGCATAAAAAATTATATATAAATTTTTTTATTTATATAATATTAGTTGACTAATAATAATTATCTCAGATATTCATTTATATAATATAGGAAATATTCTAGATCATATCATTATCTCAAATAGACCTATTTCGATAATTCGAACCGTTTATATTTTAGAATATATCAAGTAGAATATACATGTAAAAAATCAAGTTAATCGAATATCGTTAATCTTTTCATCCATTTATATTTGTATTTATTTTAATACTTTAAATCACAATATTATTTATTTTTATAGATATAAATATGAGTGAATAAGTAAATAAATAATATCTGATTAATTTAAATTTTTTATAAATATATATTTTTTTTGATACGTTTTAAAATATAAACTATTTAAATTATAAAAATAAACTTCGAAATAAGTGCAATGGCTGGCAGCCACGCCAAATCTCATTTCTCACAGATTGATCTAGTCAGTGGATGTCACGATCAAGACTCACCATGCGGGTCCAACTTCCAACATTCTGACGGGCTGTGATTTTGCTGATGTTTAGGTGCGTGAGTGATCTATTGGGAAAAAAAAATATTGGGAGTTCTAACGAAGAAATTTTAATGGAATTAATCCTCGTAGCTCGACAAATTCGGCCCGAATTTGGCTCGAATCTGTGAGGAAGAGGGAAGAGGGAGAGAAGAGAGGAAGAAGAGGGAGAGGGAGAGGGAGAGGGAGAGGAAGAAGGAAGCAGAGGGGAAGAAGAGGGGATCGTCGCCGTCGTCGTCGATCGTCGCCGATCGTCGCCCCAGCCCCGCCGCCGCTCCGTCGTCGTCCTCGTCGCCCCAGCCCCGCCGCTCCGTCGTCGTCCTCGTCGCCCCAGCCCCGCTGCTCCGTCGCCCCGCCTCTTCCTCCTCCCCCTCCCTCCTCCTCCTCCGGCCGATTATATGGCCCCCTCCCCTCCCCTCCCTCCTCCTCCTCACCCTCCCCTCCCCCTCCTCTTCTTCTCCCCCCCTCCTCTTCTTCTCCCTTCTTCCTCTCCCGATCTGCAACAAAACCAGGGAAAAAAAAAAAAAAAAAAAAAAAATCGACCCCAAAACGACGTCGTTTTGGGGTCGAGCCAAACATTCGAGCCAAATAGTCGAGCTACCAATCACTACTGATTTTAATGAGTTGCAATGGGGTGAATTTTATTACGATGAAATGTTTTTACCTTAACTTTATTTTATTTTATTTAGTCTCTGTTATATTTTTAAAATTTAATTAGAGCTTCAAAATTTAAAGAATGTATCATTACTCTCTAATGGAATTGTGGAGAATATTTTTGGAGAGATTATTTGGCGGTCTACTGAAGGACTTTGAGGAGTTGTTGTGCCGTGTGTTGCGAGACTCGTGCGGATGTGTCTTGTGTTTATTTTTATAATTTAAATTATTTATATTATATAATTAATTGAGTAAATTATATATATAAAAAATTAGATCAATTGAATATTTGTAATTATGTAATAAGATTATATTTGTTTTAAAAATAAATAAGCGATTGGTATAATTTTAATAATTTTTATAAAAAATAATTATGACTGATCATGAGGTTATATATATTATATTAATTTGATTTTTTTTAAATGAATAATATATTCTACAAATCTTGTAATATGAACAATTCAAATCATTAATATAAGCGCTCGACATATCTTTACGGAACCGCTCAGCATGAGTGACACCAATTCTCTAGACATTTGACACTTGTTAAGTTGTCTCCCAATAACTTAACAAAAAATACTCCTATATTCTAGAGGTGAATAGCGGATATACCGATCCACATAAACTAACCGATCCGATCCGATCCGTTGCATTGTAGATGGATAGGTGATGACGAACGGACGGTTGCGGATTATTTTTTCCAATCCGCCTAGTTTTGGATAGATGACGGATTTGAGATTCATTTGGCCGCAATCAAATCGCCAAACCGCGAGCACCCCTAGTAATTTATAAAACTTTGTGTTTTTAATTTGTTTAGATATTCTGTTTGTGTTTTCAATTGAAAAAGAGTTTAAATATTCTATTGAATATATTCTGTTGAAAAGAGTTTTTAACTTGAATATATTTTTTGAATTGAAAAAACTAAATGTATTATTTATCTATATTTTTTAATTTTTAAATCTAATTCTAAAAGTAATAAATAAAAATTTGATATATGTTGATGTAACAATATAAAGGTGTACAATCTCTACTACTGCTCTATTCATGGTTTTGGTGGTTTAAATTATTTTTATATTTTAATAATCACATATTGTAATATTCTATGTGGATGAGGCATGTACTGATTATAATATTTTAAATTTTCAAATTTTCTTTCCTTGGATGAGGCATGCAGTGATTGTAATACTTTTTTTAAGTCATTGACTATAATATTTTTTTTTTTTGAGGAAGTGCACAAGTTAAATTATGTTGAAAATTTATAAAATTTTAAACCGCCAAACCGATTCGCATCCATCCGCCAGTTCGCTCAATCCATATCCAACGGATTGGCGGACGGATGCAAATTGATTTTCTCCAATTCGCCAATCTGGCAAACGGATGGCAGATTGAAAATTCCGTGGCTGCAACCGACCTGCACCCACCCCTACTAAATTCTATTTTAATTATTCATTTCATCCCAAAATATTAGCCATTTTAAAGGAATTTAATTTTTTTGACAATACAATTATTATACTTCAAGAATGTTATCTTTTCAAAACCACCTTTTAACTTAAAATTAAAATAGTGCAATTTTTTTTTTTTAAGAATATCAATTGTCATAATTGTAATTTTTATGTATATTAATGTTGATAAATTTTTAAAAATAAAAAATTCATGTTATTTTAATGCTTAATTTTTTTAAAAAAATAAATAGTATTTTATAATAATAAAATAAAAGACTAATATTTTAAGATAAGGAAATAATAATATGAAGTTAGGAGCAATATTTTAAAAATCGGACCGGTGAGCGAACCGAAAAAGTGATCGGGTGGACGAGTCATCGATTCAACCATCAGGTTGAACTAGAATCAAACCGTGACGTTATAAATATATTAAAATTATATTTAAATAAAAATATAAGTAATAAAATTATAAATTAAAAAAATTGAAAATATTAAATTATCTTAAATACTAATATTTTTTACTAAAAAATATAATAATATATTTTAAAATATTTTTAATTTTAATTTTGGAAGAGAAAACCAAATATTTAAATGTTCCCTCCATATGATTTTAATTCAAATAATTTGATTAAAAGAAGAGCAAAAATTTTGGAGCGATATCAAAATTTCAAATCTTCCTCCAATAAATTTAATTGAATCCCACATAGATTTTTTGATTTTTTTTTTTGAAGATTTTTTTTTCTTATAAATAGGTAGAAATTTTCACAATAATTTCAATCTTTCAATGGTATTCTTCACAAGAGGAGACCCTTAAAAGAGAGTTTATAATTAATATATATATATAATAAGAAAGAAAGAAAAAAAGAATATAAAAATAGTTACAAAATATCAAAAAAATTAAAAATTTTAATTTCTTCAACCCGGCCGATTCACTTGACCCGTCCCTAGGCCACCTGGTTTTAAGTTGGAATGGTTTAGGGGGTATATCCGGACTAAAACCCTAACCAGCTGACGGCTCAACTTGTCGAACCGGCCAGTCCGGTATTGTTTTCAAAACCATGATTAGGGGCATTAACTCAAAACCATTTCCAGGGACGGAACTAGGGGAAGATTATAAGGGTTATGCCTCATTTTTTTCTATGAAAAATACTCACTCTGTTTGGTTTTGATTTCCAGAATTCACTTTTCAGAAAATTTACTTTTTGTTTTTTGTATTTTTTTGTTTTCACTAATTTTTTTTTAATATTTTAAGAAATTTTTTTAATTTTTAGACACACCTAACATAAATTCACTTAAAAAAATATATTTGTGAATTTTTTTTTCAAAAAATTTACAAAATACCAAAAATACAAAAAATATAAAATTTTAGTATATTTTTCGTATTTTAATGTATTTATTAATTTTTTAAAATATTTTTTCATAAATATTTTACTTTATAGATACATCTAAGTAAGGTGCATTTAAAAAAATAAAAAAAATTGCTTAAAATTTTTAAAATATTCACTAAAAAAAAAAAACTTGAAAACAAAAAAACTCAATTTCTAAGGGTCTGTTTGGTAACGTTTACGTTTTCAGTTTATATTTACAAAAATTTTATAAACTGGTTTTTGTTTTTTTTTGGAAAAACATAAACTACAAACGCGTTTGGTAATTGACAAAATGTTTAAAAAAATTTAAATATATAAAAAAGAGTGAAAAATGGCAAGTGGCGGTGGAAGATGGTGGTGGAAAGTGGTGACGGTGGGAGGTGGGTAGCGGGGGGTGGGTGGTGGCGGGTGGGTGGGTAACGGTGGCGGGTGGTGGGTGGTAGCGAGTGGGTGGTGGTGGTGGTTGCGGCGAGTAGTGGGTAGTGGTGGCAGGTGGGTGGCGGATGGCAGGTGGTGGTGGGTGGTGGTGGTGGTGGGTGGTGGTGGTGGTGGTGGTGGTGGTGGGTGGGTGAGTGACGGTGGCGGGTGGTGGGTGGTAGCAAGTGGGTGGTGGTAGTGGTGGTGGGTGGTGGTGGTAGCGGCGGTGGCAGGTGGGTGGCAGATGGCGGATGGTGATGGTGGGTGGGTGGGTGACGGTGGCAGGTGATAACGAGTGGTAGCGGGTGATAACGAGTGGTAGCGAGTGGTGGTGTTGGTGGTGGCGGGTGGTGGGTGGTGGTGGCAGGTGGGTGGCGGATGGCGGGTGGTTGTGGGTAGTGGCAGGTAGGTGCCGGGTAGTGGTGGTGGTGGTGGGTGGTTGGGTGACGGTGGCGGGTGGTGGGTGGTGGCGAGCGGGTGGTGGGTGGTGGTGGCGGGTGGGTGGCAGGTTGCTGGTGATGGCAGGTGGTGGATGGTGGTGGCAGGTGGGTGGTGAATGGTGGGAGCGGGTAGGTGGCAGGTGGTGGTAACGGGCGGTGGATGGTAGTGGAGGGTGGATGGTATGTGGGTAGTGGGTGGTGGCGGTGGTGGTGGCAAGTGAGTGGCAAGTGGGTGGTGGGTGGCAAGTGGGTAGTGGTGGTGGTGGGTGGTGAGTGGTGGTGGGGGGTGGGTGGTGGTGGCGGAAGACGGTGGTGGAAAATGGTGGCGGGTGGTGGCTAGTGTTGGGTGGTAAAAAAAAATAAAATTTGAAAAATCAAAACGGAAACACATTTTTTTAGTTTACATTTTTTGGCCAAATTTATAAACTGAGACCACTGATTTATAAATAAAAAATTTACCAAATAAGTTTTTATTTGAGTTTTTAAAATTTTTGTAAATATAAATAGAAAATTGAAAACGTAAGTGTTATCAAACGGTACCTAAAAAATTGAAACTAAACATACTGACTAGTACTTTAAAAATATATATATCATTTTATACATAAAATGACCCTTAATATAAAAAAATATATATTTTATTATTCTCTCATCTTATGTTCTCTTTTTGTTTTATACCAAATTTTTTTTTTTCATCTTATTAGAAATTACTTTCATAGTATATAATTCTTTTTTCTATGTATATATTAATTTATATTATATATATATATTTATGTGTATAACAAAAAAAATTATTTTTGACTCATTCAACAATAAAATTCTGATTCCATCCTAACGACCGCAGAATTTGTTGATATTTTTGAGGTGGAGCTCTCATTATCAATCGTCGTGGGACATTATGACGTTACTGTTTTGGCTGCTTGTGTGTAAATGTCACGACTTACGTAGACGATTGATATGAATGGTTCCTGGGTCTTCTATACAATAATTGTAGATGTATCACATTAAGGGTTGGTTTGGGATATTTTAAAAAAGTGTATTTTTTGACTTATTAGTGGGTTTGGGTTGGGTTTGATGCGATGTGTTAGAGAGGTGATGTGATTTAAATAAGATGATGTGACTTAAATAAGATAGTGACTTTTTGACTTTTTGGCTTATTTAGTACATACCAAACTAGCCCTAATTAATAAATAAGTAAATAAATTAGAATTATCCTAGAGACTCTAAGCGGTGTTTTAGAGAGTTGGTAAAAAATTAATTTTTAACTTTTTTAGCTAAAAAAATTAATTTTTTGGGTAGTGATTTGAGTAAAAAAGTTAGTTTTTTTGACTAAAAAAGCTAAAAGCTGGCCTTTTACTATGTTGTCAAAATGCCCCTAAATAATTTATAATTTTTTTTAATAAATCTCTCACATAGGTATAGGATCCACACACTTGTAAGTTTGTATGAGTCGCACACCTTGTGAGAGATTTGATAAAAAATTTAACAAATCATTTTTGGATTCATAACATTTTCTAATAAATTATGATAAATGTGTTAAGTAAGCGTATTTATTTATAAATTTATCTTTATTTAGATTTGTTTTGAGTAGATTAAAAGTTAATTTTTAAAATTTTTTTGATATTTTTTCAAAAATATATATAAAAAAAAATTAAGAGATAATGTGACTAAAAAAAATCAAAAAGCTAAGAAAAAGACTTTTAGCTTAGTTGTCAAAAACAAGCCTTATTTATATTTCACTTTAATTCGAATTATTTTTTTTATATTTCAATAAATGTTATAGGTGATATAATTATCAAAATTTATATTAACAGCGTGAATGTTTCATGATTTGGACATTCATACTATTAATGTGAATATTCACACATTAATGTGAACATGTAAAATATGAATATTCACATCATCAAATTACTAAGCGTTAAAAAAATATTTGTAATGCCCATTAAATAAATAATGCTAGAGATTTCAAAAATTTTACAAAATATCTCACATGGGTGTGAGACACACATGAGACTACATGGTGTAAGTTTCACACTCATGTGAGACATTTGGTATAAATTTTAGAAGAACTTTTGAAGCTTCTAGCCTTACTCATCTTAAATATGAGAATTAGAATTTGATAGATCAAATATTCCAATAATAAGACTTATTAAAATATAAGAAATATGTTATGAACTAATTAAGATCTTAAAAAAAAAAAAAATCCTAATAAATCTCCCATAAGGTAGGTAAACAAGAGAAACCTTTAACAAGTTTTAATGTGATTCACAATATTATTTAAGTTATATTTTAATTTTTAATTTATTACATGGGAATTTCAAAAAATAAAAAAATAAAAATTTCAAAACAATAACAATGCAAATTTTTATTGCATAAATTTATGCATGAACCTCTTGTACTTTCATTATTTTGTCTGCATATCACTTTTTTGAAATTCTTCATTTATTATAAATCATATAATATTTAATCCATTGTTAGGTCATTGTGAAAGAATTTAAAATTTAAAATTATGAATTTTAAACATTTTTATAATATTCTTTTAGAGCATTTCCAATACTTGATTATTACAAGCAGTAGTGGAGTGAAGATTTTGACTAAGAGGGATATCATTAAGTTCAAATCTTTACAAAAATCATAATCTAATTTAACCCAATTTTGGTGGTAAGAATAAAAATTACTAGAATGCAAAAGTTATATTTTGATATAAGCTCGAGTTAATCGATCATAATTATTTTTTTAATTTAATTTTTTGTGGAATGATCACATGGTTCAAAAAATAATCACATGTCTCGTAAAATAAGAAAACAAAATTATATCAAGTTACATACACGAGATGTAGATGGGAATAGAAGGAAAAAAAAAAAAAAATGAGAGAGAGAGTGAATAAATAATACAAAGAGATTGCTATATATCCTTATTTTTCTTTACAATTTTGAGTCATTCAATTATATGGTAATATATTATTAGTTCTCGTAAATTGTGTAATAATTATTTGTAAACAAATTAACTAATTATGAGTATTCATATAAGAAGTGATATAAAGCAGACAAAAAAAAAAAAAAAAGGGGTGACACATAGTATTTCTCTAATATAAAATTTATCAAAAAAAAAAAAGCATAATTAAAGATTAAAAATGACAAATTAAACAAATTTTTTTGAAAAAAAAAAAGAATAAACGATATAAATTTTAAGAACATAATTGAAAGAATTAAATTGAATTTTTTTTATTAGGGGCAAAAATATAATTTCCAAAAGTCGAGGGGACACGTGACCCTCCTGCTTCTCCCGTGCCTCCGCCCCTAACTATAAGCATATCACATTGTTGCAAGTACTCTCCCCCCCCCAAAAAAAAAAAAAAAAAATGAAAACACAAAGATAATTTTCACTTTTTTTTTTATTTAAAATTTTCACCATTTTAAAAATAATATTAAAGTAATTTTAAATACAAAATAATATTTCAAGACACTTGTTAACATTTAACTTTTCGGATATTAATAAAAAATTTATATTGATAGAGCTTTAAAATTGATACATACATGTTAATTTGGTTGAGTTTTGCCAGGTCTCTTGGTCAACAAGTTTTTTCACATAAACCCTAGAACATTACATGGATTGAGTTTTTTAAATTTATAATTTTGTAATTTTGCAAAATTCTGTTATTTTACAATCTATGCTTTTAATCTAGTACTAGTATAAGAAATAAAGCCTATGTTTTGGTTGAGTTTTTAAATTTTATTTTTTTAAAAAAAAAATTCAAAACTATTTTGGTAAAAATAAATATAAGAATATTTCATTATTTTCATATGATTTTTTATTTTTTTGAGATGGAAATAATGGTTAAACGTTTTAAAATAAATTTTTTTAGTATTTATTTTTATGAAAATAGAAAACAATTTCTAAAAAATCATATGAAAATAATTTTGAGATGGATTTAATGATTTTTTAAAATAATTTTTTAGTATTTATTTTTATGAAAATAGAAAACAATTTCTGAAAACTTGACCAATTAGATCCGAAGAGATTAATTTCACCTTCAAGTCTACCTACCTAACATAATTCTTCTTCCCTTTTTTTTCTTTTTCTTTTTTTTCTTTTTTTTTTTTTTTCGCATTGAGGACATAGCAGTTTCAAAAAGAGAAGTCGAATAAACAATTTTCTCATAAGTGAATAGTAAACTGAAAGCAAAATAAATTTCTGAAATTTTCAGTTACAGAGAAAATTTTGGGCCCAAAAATTAAATTAAAATAGTGCAGATTTTTTTTTTAAGAATATCAATTGTCATAATTATATTTTTTTATGTATATTAATGTTGATAAAATTTAAAAAGGTAAATTACATTGACACCCTCTAAGGTTTATGTTTATTAAAATTTCCCCCTCACCTTTTAGAAATTACATCTCCTTCCCTGAGGTTTAAAGTTTCATTACAGATTGCTCCCTTCAGCAATTTAATTTTTTTAAATACCAATTTTGCCCTCACAGGGGAAATTACATTGACACCCCTCACATTTTAGAAATTACAATCCCCTCCCCAGGGTTTAAAGTAGCATTACCTATTACCCCCTCAGTTAGTATTAGTTGAAAAAAAAATCGTTGAAAAAAAAAATTAATTGAAAAAAAAATTTGTTCGTCAAATTTTTAAATTTCTGTTTAAAACCAGCGTAAGATAAAAATTAAAAATTGACTAGGAGCATTAACTCAAAACCATCACTGGGAACGGAACTGGGAGAAGATTATAAGGGTCATGTCTCCTTTTTTCTGTAAAAAATGCTCACTCTGTTTGGTTTTGATTTCCAGAATTTACTTTTCAGAAAATTTACTTTTTTGTTTTTTGTATTTTTTTTTATTTTAACTAATTTTTTTAATATTTTAAGCAAATTTTTTAATTTTTAGACACACCTAACATAAATATACTTAAAAAATATAATATTTGTGAAAAAAATCTTTAAAAAATTCACTAAATACCAAAGATACAAAAAAATATAAAAATTTAGTATATTTTTTGTATTTTTGTGTATTTATTAATTTTTTAAAATATTTTTTACAAATATTTAATTTTTAGATACATCTAAGTAAGGTACATTCAAAAAAATAAAAAAATTGCTTAAAATTTTAAAATATTTCATTAAAAATAAAAAAAAAAACAAAAAACAAAAAATTCAATTTTCAAAAAATTGAATTCAAAAAATTGAAAATAAACATATTGACTAGTACTTTAAAAATATATATACTCTTTTATACATAAAATGACTTTCAGTATAAAAAATATATATATTTCATTCTACTCTCATATTATGTTCTCTTTTTGTTTTATACCAAAAAAATTTCTTTATTTTATTAGAAATTATTTTCATAATATATAATTATTTTTTCTGTGTATATATCAATTTATATATTATATATTTATGTATATAATAAAAAATTTATTTCTGACTTATTCAATAATAAAATTCTGATTCCATCCTAACCACCACAGAATTTGTTGATATTTTTGAGGTGGAGCTCTCATTATCAATCGTCGTGGGACATTACGACGTGACTGTTTTGGCTGCTTGTGTGTAAATATCACGACTTCCGTAGATGTATCACATTAATTAATAAATAAGCAAATAAATTAGGATTATGTTTGAGATTCTAAATAATTTATCAAAATTTCTAACAAATCTCCCGGGATCTACACACTTGTGAGTTTGTATAGGTCTCATATCTATGTAAGAGATTTAATAAAAAATTTAATAAATCATTTTAAATCCATAACATTTTCTAATAAATTATGATAAATGTGTTAAGTAAGCGTATTTAATTATAAAATTCTCTTTATTTAGGTTTGTTTTGAGTAGATTAAAAGTTCATTTTTTAAATTTTTTTGATACTTTTTAAAAATATACGGCATATATATATAACAAAAATTAAGAAATAATGATTAAAAAAAGTCAAAAAGCTAAGATAAAGACTTTTATCTTTGTTGCCAAAACAAGCCTTATTTATATTTCACTTTAATTCAAATTATTTTTTTATATTTCAATAAATGTTATGGGTGATATAATTATCAAAATTTATATTAACAGTGTAAATGTTTCATGATTCGGACATTCATATTGTTAATGTGAATATTCACACATTAATGTGAATATGTGAAATATGAATATTCACATTATCAAATTAGTTAGCATTAAAAAAATATTTGTAATGCCTATAAAATATCTTTAAAAAAAAATGTTAGAAATCTCAAAAAATTTATCAAAAATTTTACAAAATATCTCACATAGATGTGGGACCCACATGGTGTGGGTTCCATACCCATGTGAGGCATTTGGTAGAAATTTTAGTAGAACTTTCAGGGCCTCTAGCCTTACTCATCTTAAATATAAGAATTAGGATTTGATGGATCAAATATTCTAATAATAAGACTTATTAAAATATAAAAAATATGTTATGAACTAATTAAGATCTAAGTATTTGAAAAGAAAAAAAATCCTAATAAATCTCCCATTAGGTAGGTAAACAAGAGAAACCTTTACCAAGTTTTAATGTGATTCATAATATTGTTTAAGTTATATTTTAATTTTTAATTTATTACATGGAAATTTCAAAAAATAAAAATAAAAAATAATAATTTCAAAACGATAACAATACAAATTTTTATTGCATAAATTTATGCATGAATCTCTTCTACTTTCATTATTTTGTCCACATACCACTTTTTTGAAATTCTTCATTTATTATAAATCATATAATATTTAATCATTTATTCAATCAATATAAGTGGAATAAGCAAACTTGATTTCCTATTTCTTAATAGAGTTCCAACGAAAACCACCTGATTGAAGAGACTGCCAGAATTTTATATTTCTAGGATCCATAAATTAAGATTTTGTTGTTATAGAACATGGGACTCTATGGGAGCAATGAATAGGTACGAATAGAGCAAAAGAGGAATAAAAAAAAATAGTAGAGAAAGGTTATATAAAACTATATACGAGTCATCACTCCCCCACCTTTTGTATTTCCTTAATTAAATTTTGTTTGATTAGGGCGAAATTCTTTAGGTCATTGTGAAAGAATTTAAAATTTAAAATTATGAATTTTAAACATTTTATAATATTTTTTTAGAGCATTTCCAATACTTGATTACTACAAGCAGTAGCGGAGTCAAGATTTTGACTCAGAGGAATATCATTAAGGTCAAATCTTAACAAAAATCATAATCTAATTTAACCTAATTTTTGTGGTAAGGATAAAAATTACTGGAATGCAAAAGTTATATTTTGATATAAGCTCGAGTTAACTGATCATAATTATTTTTTTAATTTAATTTTTTGTGGATGATCACATATCTCGTAAAATAAGAAAACAAAATTATATCAAGTTGCATACACAAGAGATGTAGATGGGAATAGAATTAAAAAAAAAAAAAAAATGAGAGAGAGAGTGAATAAATAATACAAAGAGATTGCTATATATCGCTTATTTTTCTTTACAATTTTGAATCATTGAATTATATGATAATATATTATTGGTTGTCGTAAATTGTATAATAATTATTTCTAAACAAATTAACTGATTATGAGTATTCATATAAGAAGTGATGTAAAGCAGACAAAAAAAAAAAAAAAGAGGGTGACACATAGTATTTCTCTAATACAAAATTTATCAAAAAAAAAAAAAAAGCATAATTAAAGATTAAAAATGACAAATCAAACAAATTTTTTAAAAAAAAAGAGAATAAACGATATAAATTTTAAGAACATAATTGAAAGAATTAAATTGAATTTTTTTATTACGGGCAAAAATATAATTTCTAAAAGTCGAGGGGACACATAACCCTCTTGCGTCTCCCATGCCTCCGCCCCTAACTATAAGCATATCACATTGTAGCAAGTACTCTCCAAAAAAAAAAAAAAAAAAAAATTGAAAACACAAAGATAATTTTCACTTTTTTTTTAATTTAAAATTTTCACCATTTTAAAAATAATATTAAAGTAATTTTAAATACTAAATAATATTTCAAGACACTTGTTAACATTTACCTTTTCGGATATAAATAAGAAATTATATTGATAGAGCTTTAAAATTGATACATTAATGTTAATTTGGTTGAGTTTTGCCAGGTCTCTTGGTGAACAAATTTTTTCACATAAAGTCTAGAGCATTACATGGATTGAGTTTTTTAAATTTATAATTTTGTAATTTTGCAAAATTCTGTTATTTTGCAATCTATGCTTTTAATCTAGTACTAGTATAAGAAATAAAGCCTATGTTTTGGTTGAGTTTTTAAATTTTATTTTTTTATAAAAAAATTCAAAACTATTTTGGTAAAAATAAAAATAAGAACATTTCATTATTTTCATATGATTTTTTATTTTTTGAGATGAAAATTGTACGAGTACGAAATAATCTTTTTGTATAATCCTGTTGATCAAGTTTGCACTCTTCTAAATATCGTCGCTTTACTACTTAAAAACACAAACGTGAGCTAGTCGGTAGGGGTGTGCCGGAAACCTCTCCGATGTTTAAGTCAGCAAAATAGACAATCGACACAAAAGTTCTGTGTATTTGAGAATAAGAATTACGATACTTGTGCATAGGTCTTGCTATGAGCTTTTATAGATTCTATCTGACATAATCCTAGTAGGACTCTAACTCTCCTTAGCAGAATCCTTCTAGAAATTACACTCTCAAGGATAATACCTATCTTGATAACACCCTACTTACTGCTAACCAAGTGAAATGGTTGAACCCTTTACTTCGGCTGACATTGCAGTCAACCAAGTTACTTCGGCTCTGTGCTCAACAAGGTTGAGCCGTGATGACCCTGCTACAGGTTGGCATCCTAGCAAGCTACACCCAACTCGGTCCTATCGCCCTGCTAATCATTTGGGTTGGACAAAGGTTTGTCCCCAGATAGGACCCAATTCTAGCAACACATTCGACCGCCCTAGTACCTACCTCAGCCCAAAGCCGAAATACAAAATATCTCTTGGCCCATTGCGCGACCCAACTTCCAAAGAAGACTCGTTTTAACTTGGTCCAATTTGTTTACAAATTACCCTCTCAGAAATAATGGTTAAACGTTTTAAAATAATTTTTTTAGTATTTGTTTTTATGAAAATAGAAAACAATTTCTAAAAAATAATATGAAAATAATTTTGAGATGGAAATAATGGTTTTTTTAAAATATTTCTTTTAGTATTTATTTTTATCAAAATAGAAAACAATTTCTGAAAACTTGACCAATTAGATCCGAAGAGATTAATTTCACCTTGAAGTCTACCTTTAGGCAAACATAATTCTTTCTTTAGTATGCATTTTGTTTGTTTGTTTGTTTGTTTGTTTTTTTTTCACATTGAGGACATATCAGTTTCAAAAAGAGAAGTTGAATAAACATTTTCTCATAAGTGTATAGTAAACTAAAAGAAAAATAAATTTCTGAAATTTTCAGTTACATAAAAAAAAAAATAATTCAATTATACCTTTTGAGATTCCGAGATCTGCCATTGCAATTTTTTCTTTTTATTTTATTTTATTTTTTATAGGGGTGGGCTTGCAATGGCAGGGTAGATGCGGCAAAAGATTGTCAACAAAGACATTCTAGTGCGTTGTAAATTCTTATTCAAGACTTATATTATTGATGATGCCATGTAAATCGTTAGAAATATGTAAAGTGTAATCCAATAACAAAAGTTTCATAAATCTAAAAAATATATTCTAGTGGATCTTTGGAGGCCCAAAATACCTTGTTGAAAAGACCAAGGTTTTGTAGGCCCATTTCATGTCACAATGTGTTGGGCCTTCTAATGCCAAAGATGACTTGACAATATATTTTGGTCCCGTTGGCTCGTAACTTTTCATTTATTATATTAAAAATATGTATAAGATTATTTAGCATAATTTCACCTCGTAACTTATAAGATAAAAATAACTTAAATAAATTTTAAAAAAATTAATTATTTAAAAATTAGGAGCAAAATAAATTTAGTTTATATTTTTTTATTATTAACTTTTAACTTACAAAAAATTATACCAAACATACCCAATAAAAAACTTGAAAAGCATATACTACTTCTCTTCCCTAATCAATGTAAGTAAGAACCATTGGTTAAACTCTTCAATGAAGCCTCGTGAGCTTTTGTTTTCTCTGATAAATAAGTATTACCAAATAAATTCATTTAAACCAATTAAATATTAAAATGTACCAACAATTTGTATAAAATGTATTTGGAAATAATATTTTAACTTTTTATAAAAAAAAGTGCAAAAAATAGAGGAATAAAATGAATTTTTGATATTTTAAATGACTTTTTGACTTTTTAATAGTCTAATTTTCTTAAAAAAATTTATGAGTTATTAGAGTTTTTCTATATCTTTCTTTAGAAAAATTACACTACCTCTCCAGAAGTTTTGAGAAAATATAATAAATTACATAAGTTTGGCATAATTATTTTCGGCTCCTGTAAAGTTTTTAATTCACATGATATTTAGCTCTCATATGAATAAAAAAATAATAGTGTTATCTCTTATATATTGAAACGTATATTGTATCTTATTTATCTTTATATATTTGTACCATCTTTTCAACCTTATTAAAGGAGAAGTTAGGGTATTAATACTGTATTATCTGTAAACTCCAGAAAAGATCTTTATAATTTATTTTTTATATTTTTTTGTTTCCAAGTTTTTTACAAAAGTCGTAAGAGCCAGATGGCAGAGCTAAAATCCAGTGTATTGCTTGAGCAGGGGAGAAAGCACTTAGGACTCAACCCAATTTAATTTAATTTTATGACTTTAAACAAACAAACAAGAAAAGAATTTGTCAGAAATATAAGGCTATAATAATAGAGGATTGACCGTTGACCGAAGGAAAATCTTCTACACCGTGTTTGTTTAGTTTTCTATTTTGCTTGTGAACTCACTTCTTTGCCTAACAAGAATTAACGCGTATGCATTGCATTGTTATGATTTTATCATATTATTCACTAATTTGATAATATTATATTGATTATTCATAATGTTCTTAATATGAGTACAACATTATTTTCACATTTGTTAAGTAATTGGTAAAAAATAGAAAGGGAACAATATTTTGTGCCGATTTTCCTGCTTAGTTTGTATATGTCAAATATATGGATTATTCTAGAATACACAATCTTATAAAAATGTATGTAGGAGTTGATTATCCTAAATATCATATTAATCATTTTCTATCATAATTAAAAAAAAATCATAGCAAAATATTACATAAAACAACAAAGATCTCTATTATCACAATTAAAATATATTAGAACTAACGCCATAATGACTCATAACTAAGTTATTATAATTAACACTACAATAATTCACAAACGCTACAATTGGGGCATATGGGTATACATACAAAAATAAGGAATGCATTATATAATTTCTCCAAATATATATACTATATAATATAATTTTTGACGATATAATAAATCACCTAAATATTATGCTCATTTTACATTTTTTCAAATTTCTATCTCTTATCATACGTCTCGTAATTAATATTACCTATTGAAAGTTATTTATCATATATCATATAATCTTTACTTTTATTAATTTCACTTGGGAAGTGCCAAATTATCTTGATAGTGCCATACTCCCGCCTTGTCCCGCCACTTCTCTGATTCCCTATGCCCCAACTTCTTCCCAATGGAAAACGAGGGTGGGATGATATTACATACCCAACCCCACCCCGCTTCATTTCCATTACTAGTTATAAGAATACAATAAAGAATTCACCTAATGTGTTTGGTTCTCCATTTGTAGAAAGCATCACAAACTTCTTCATGTCTTTTTTGTTAGATTAAAGGTTGGTTTGGGGTGTCATAAAAAAGTGCACTTTTTGTCTTTTTACGAAAAGATGTGCAGAAAAGTAGAGAGGTGATGTGATGGAAAAAAGATAAAAAGATAAAAAGATGGATTATATAGTGTATCCCAAACTAGCCCTAAGTGTGACTACATCATAATATGGTGCACCTCTCCATACTTGATCATTTCTAATTAGCAGGTGTATATCTTTCCGCAAGAAAACGGAATGATCTGGTAAGTTAAATTTGAACACAATGGGTGCATTGTTTACAAAGGTTGTGACCTTTAGCAAATGGTTGCCATTGTGGTTATAAATATTTTGACAGAATGTTTTCATTTAATATATTCTAAACCATTGGAAAACCAGAAAATCTAGACCCAACTTTGTTTCCGGATTATTTTATCTTGCGTGATTAATACCCTCACGGGATCACCGATCACTTAGCCATTGATTGATTATCTTTCAGTGGTATCAGAGTAGGTTTACACATTATCGCAGATGTTGAAATATAGTCCGGAAGAACAAAAATTTTCCGAACTCTTTTTACCAAAAATTCAGAAAATCATTGATCGTCAATCTTCGGCATTGGTTAATTCAGTTTGTTTATTTAATCATCACCAATGTGTTGTATTTCCAGAAAACTATCAGAAGAAAATAACTTTTGGTGGTGCTATTGTTCCAAACCTTGCCGAAAGTGAGTCTGAATTACACCGTTGGAAGCAATTTTATAAAAAAAAAATTTGGTTCAAATTATGTCTCCAAATTGGCACCATCTTGTTCTTCTCAGAATTTTGATCACAACGGTAATATTCGTTGTGAAAAAGGGCAAAAATTTGATCCACAAAGTTCAAATTTCAGTGTGTAGTCGCCGACTCCCATCACTGGAGAAGACGACTGAAATAGACAGTGCGAAGAAGAAGACTCTGTTTTGCCAACTAAGAGGTTTAGGCTGAATTCAAATAATTTGATTAAAAGAAGAGCAAAAATTTTGGAGCGATATCAAAATTTCAAATCTTCCTCCAATAAATTTAATTGAATCCCATATAGATTTTCGAATTTTTTTTGAAAGAATATATATATATTTTTTATAAATAGGTAAAAACTTTCACAATAATTTCAATCTCTCAGTGGTATTCCTTAGAAGAGGAGACCCTTAAAAGAAAGTTTATAATTAAAATTTTCTTATATATATATATGTATATATAATAAGAAAGAAAGAAAAAAATCAAATAAAAAATAGTTAGAAAATATCAAAAAATTAAAAAATTTTATTTCTTCAACTCGGCCGATTCGCTTGACCCGTCCCTAGGTCACCTGGTTTTATGTTGGAATGGTTTAGGGGATATATCTAGACTGAAACCCCGACCGGTCGACATTTCAACTTGTCAAACCCGCCAGTCTGGTCCAGTTTTCAAAACCATGATTAGGAGCATTAACTCAAAACCATCACTAGGGACAGAACTGGGAGAAGATTATAAAGGTCATGTCTCTTTTTTTTTTTGTGAAAAATACTCACTCTGTTTGGTTTTGATTTCCAGAATTCACTTTTCAGAAAATTTACTTTTTTATTTTTCGTATTTTTTTATTTTCACTAATTTTTTATAAATATTTTAGGCAATTTTTTTTTTAATTTTTAGGCACACCTAACATAAATACACTTTAAAAATATAATATTTGTGAAAAAAATCTTTAAAAAATTCACTAAATACCAAAAATACAAAAAATATAAAAATTTAGCATATTTTTTGTATTTTTTTGTATTTATTAATTTTTTAAAATATTTTTCACAAATATTTTACTTTTTAGATACATTTAAGTAAGGTGCATTTAAAAAAATAAAAAAAATTGCTCAAATTTTAAAAAATATTCAATAAATATAAAAAAAATACGAAAAACAAAAAACTCAATTTTCAAAAATTGAATTCAAAAAATTGAAATTAAACATATTGACTAGTACTTTAAATATATATATATATATCATTTTATACATAAAATGAACCTCAGTATAAAAATATATATATATTTCATTCTTCTCTCATGTCACGTTCTCTTTTTGTTTTATACCAAAAAATTTCTTCATTTTATTAGAAATTATTTTCATAGTATATAATTATTTTTTCTATGTATATATCAATTTATATATTATATTATATGGTGTTTTGAGAAAATGATTAAAAACTATTTTTTTGACTTTTTTGTGTGAGAGAGAAGTGTGTTAAAAGCTGGGAAGTGACTTTTAACTCATTTTTCAAAATAGCCCTATATATATATATATATTTATGTATATAATAAAAAATTTATTTTGACTCATTCAATAATAAAATTCTGATTCCATCCTAACCACCACAGAATTTGTTGATATTTTTGAGGTGGAGCTCTCATTATCAATCGTCGTGCGAAATTACGACGTTACTGTTTTGAATGCTTGTAAATGTCACGACTTACGTAGACGATTGATATGAAATGGTTCCTGGGTCTTCTATAATAATTGTAGATGTATCATATTAATTAATAAATAAGTAAACAAATTAGGATTATGCTAGAATTATGCTACAGACTTTAAATAATTTATTAAAATTTTTAACAAATCTCTCTCATATAGGTATGGAATCCACACATTTATGTGAGTTTCACACCTATGTAAGAGATTTGATAGAAAATTTAATAAATCATTTTGGATCCATAACATTTTCTAATAAATTATGATAAATGTGTTAAGTAAGCGTATTTATTTATAAATTTCTCTTTATTTAGGTTTGTTTTGAGTATATTAAAAGTTAATTTTTTTGATATTTTTTAAAATATATATATAAAAAAAATTAAGAAATAATATGACTAAAAGAAGTCAAAAAGCTAAGAAAAAGACTTTTAGCTGAGTTGCCAAAACAAGCCTTATTTGTATTTCACTTTAATTCGAATTATTTTTTTATATTTCAATAAATGTTATGGTTGATATAATTATCAAAATTTATATTAACAGCGTGAATATTGCATGATTTGGACATTCATACTGTTAATGTGAACATATAAAGTATGAATATTCACATCATCAAATTAGTAAGCTTTAAAAAAATATTTGTAATGCCTATAAAATATCTTCAATAAAAAATGCTAGAGATTTCAAAAAATTTATCAAAAAATTTACAAATATCTCATATAAGTATGGGACCCACATGATGTAGGTTCTACACTCATGTGAGATATTTGGTAGAAATTTTAATAGAACTTTAAGGGCTTCTAACCTTACTCATCTTAAATATGAGAATTAGAATTTGATGGATCAAATATTCCAATAATAAGACTGACTAAAATATAAGAAATATGTTATGAACTAATTAAGATCTACGTATTTGAAGAGAAAAAAAATCCTAATAAATCTCCCATTAGGTAGGTAAACAACAGAAACCTTTAACAAGTTTTAATGTGATTCATAATATTATTTAAGTTATATTTTAATTTTTAATTTATTACATGGAAATTTTAAAAAATAAAAATAAAAAATAATAATTTCAAAACGATAATGATACAAATTTTTATTGCATAAATTTATGCATGAACCTCTTGTACTTTCATTATTTTGTCTACATATCACTTTTTTGAAATTCTTCATTTACTATATATCATATAATATTTAATCCATTGTTAGGTCATTTTGAAAGAATTTAAAATTTAAAATTATGAATTTTAAACATTTTTATAATATTTTTTAGAGCATTTCCAATACTTGATTACTACAAGCAGCAGCAGCGTCAAAATTTTGACTCAGAGGGATACCATTAAGTTCAAAGCTTGACAAAAATTATAATCTAATTTAACCCAATTGTTGTGGTAAGAATAAAAATTACTGGAATGCAAAAGTTATATTTTGATATAAGCTTGAGTTAACTGATCATAATTATTTTTTTAATTTAATTTTTTGTGGGATGATCACATGGTTCAAAAAATAATCACATGTTTAGTAAAATAAGAAAAAAAAATTATATCAAGTTGCACACTCAAGAGATGTAGATGGGAACAGAAGAAAAAAAAAGTAAGAGAGTGAATAAATAATACAAAGAGATTGTTATATATCACATATTTTTCTTTACAATTTTGAATCATTGAATTACATGGTAATATATTATTAGTTGTCGTAGATTGTGTAATAATTATCTCTAAATTAACTAATTATGAGTATTCATATAAGAAGTGATATGAAACAGACAAAAAAAAAGAAAAAGAAAGGGTGACACATAGTATTTCTCTAATATAAAATTTATAAAAAAAAAAATAGCATAATTAAAGATTAAAAATGAAAAATTAAACAAATTTAAAAAAAAAAATAATTGAAAGAATTAAATTGAATTTTTTTTATTAGGGGCAAAAATATAATTTCCAAAAGTTGAGGGAACACGTGACCCTCCTGCTTATCCTGTGCCTCCGCCCCTAACTATAAGCATATCACATTGTAGCAAGTAATCTCCCAAAAAAAAAAAAAAAAAAAAATATGAAAACACAAAGATAATTTTCACTTTTTTTTATTTAAAATTTTCACCATTTTAAAAATAATATTAAAATAATTTTAAACACTAAATAATATTTCAAGACACTTGTTAACATTTACCTTTTCGGATATTAATAAGAAATTTATATTGATAGAGCTTTAAAATTGATACATATATGTTAATTTTGTTGAGTTTTGCCAGGTCTCTTGGTGAACAAATTTTTTCACATAAAGTCTAGAACATTACATGGATTGAGTTTTTTTAAATTTATAATTTTGTAATTTTGCAAAATTCTGTTCTTTTGCAATCCATGCTTTTAATCTAGTACTAGTATGAGAAATAAAGCCTATGTTTTGGTTGAGTTTTTAAATTTTATTTTTTTATAAAAAAATTCAAAACTATTTTGGTAAAAATAAATATAAGAATATTTCATTATTTTCATATGATTTTTTATTTTTTTGAGATGGAAATAATGGTTAAACATTTTAAAATAATTTTTTTTAGTATTTATTTTTATGAAAATAGAAAACAATTTCTAAAAAATCATATGAAAATA
Organism: Camellia granthamiana; assembly: GCA_036172215.1. Classification (NCBI taxonomy): domain Eukaryota; kingdom Viridiplantae; phylum Streptophyta; class Magnoliopsida; order Ericales; family Theaceae; genus Camellia; species Camellia granthamiana. The sequence goes on from CM069906.1 coordinate 158,474,735, forward strand.
ATTTTGAGATGGAAATAATGGTTTTTTAAAATAAATTTTTTAGTATTTATTTTTATGAAAGTAGAAAACAATTTCTGAAAACTTGAGCAATTAGATCTGAAGAGATTAATTTCACCTTCAAGTCTACCTTTAGGCTACCAATCATAATTTATTTTTTATTTTTCTTTTTATTTTTTATTTTTTTTCGCATTGAGGATATAGCAGTTTCAAAAAGAGAAGTCCGAATAAACAATTTTCTCATAAGTGAATAGTAAACTAAAAGCAAAACAAATTTCTGAAATTTTCAGTTACATAGAAAATTTTGGGCCCAAAAAAAAAAAAATAAAAAATAAATAAATTATACTTTTTGAGATTCCGAGATCTACCATTGCAATTTTTCTTTTTATTTTATTTTATTTTATTTTTTGTAGGGGTGGGCTTACATTCTCGTGCGTTGTAAATCCTCATTCAAGACTTAGGCCAAGTTTGACAATTTAAAAATAATTTATTTTTTTATCTTTTTTCTATCACATCACCTCTTTATTTTTTTGCACATCTTTTCGTAAAAAGACAAAAAATACACTTATTTAGGTCATTCTAAACAACCCGAACATGTCATGTAAATAGTTAGAAATATGTAAAGTCTAATCCAATAACAAAGTTTCATAAATCTAAAAAATATATGCTAGTGGATCTTTTGAGGCCCAAAATACCTTGTTGAAAAGACCAACGTTTTGTAGGCCCATTTCATGTGTGTTGGGGCTTCTAATGCCAAAGCCGACTTGATAATATATTTTGGTCCTATTGGCTCGTAACTTTTCATTTCATTATTTTTTTATTAAAAATATGTATCAAATTATTTCGCATAATTTCGCTATTAACTTATAAGATAAAAATAACTTAAATAAATTCTAAAAAATTAATTATTTAAAATTTGGGAGCAAAATAGTTTTAGCTCATTTTTTTATTATTATTAATTTTTAACTTACAAAAAATTACACAAAACATATGCAATAAAAAGCTTGAAAAGCATATACTACTCTTTCCCCAGGGTGCAATTTGGGCGGCTTCAACCCGAGCAACCTAAACTCAGTTCGAATTTTTTTAGGCCTTGGATAAGATATTTTCAAATTCGGTACGAATTTGGGTAAAAATTGAAAAGTCCAAATTAAATTTGGATGGACTTGAGCAAAGACATCAAATAATCTGAGTAACTCGAATCTCAAATTATACATACATAGGATATATAAAAATATTATATATATAAATTATTAGCCATTACATGATATTAAAGTAATTTAGATTATTAAATCATATTGAATATATATTATATATACAAATAACATAAAATCTTTTTTTATTTTTTATTTTCACTCATAAATTGTAAAAACTATTATAGCGGCATCTTTCTTATATTATATAAATTATTTGTTTTAATGATATGAATGATTTTCTATATATAAAAAAATGTAAATAGAGTCAAATTTTAACAATTTAATAATATAGCTGCAAAAAAAAAAAAAAAAAATACAATTCGGATAACTCGGGTTTAACTCGGGTCGGACTGGGACAGATAATCTCGGATTACAATTCAGACTTGGACGGGCCTAGATAGATCTCAGTACAACTTAGACTGGGCTTAGACAATCTTCCAACCCGCCCGAATCCGCTCTAATTGCACCCCACTCTTTCGTAATCAATGTAAGAGCCTTTGGTTAAACTCTTCAATGAAGCCCCGTAAACTTTTGATTTCTCTGATAAATAAGTATTACCAAATAAATTCATTTAAACAAATTAAATATTAAAATGTACCAACAATTTGTATAAAATGTATTTGGAGATAATATTTTAACTTTTTATTTAAAAAAAAAGGTGCAAAAAATAGAGAAATAAAATGAATTTTTGATTTTTTTATAAGATTTTGATTTTTTAATAGCGTAATTTTCTTAAAAAAAAATTCTGAGTTGTTAGAGTTTTTCTATATTTTTCTTTAGAAAAAATACACTACCTCTCTAGAAGTTTTGAGAAAATATAATAAATTATACAAGTTTGGCATAATTATTTTCGACTCTTATAAAGTTTTAACTCACATGATATTTAGTCCTCATTTTATCATTAATTTATTAATCATATGAATACTAAAATAATATTATTATCTCTTATATATTGAAACATATATTGTAGCTTATTTATCTTTATATATTTATACCATCTTTTTAACCTTATTAAAGGAGAAGTTAGGGTATTAATACGGTATTATCTGCAAACTCCAGAAAAGACCTTTATAATTTATTTTTTATATTTTTTATTTCCAAGTTTATTACAAAAGTCGTAAGAACCAGATGGCAGAGCTAAAATCCAATTATTGCTTGAGCAGGGGAGAAAGCACTTAGGACTCAACCCAATTTAATTTAATTTTGTGACTTTAAACAAACAAACAAGAAAAGAATTTGTCAGAAATACAAGGCTATAATAATGAGGATTGACCGTTGACCGAAGGAAAATCTTCTACACCGTGTTTGTTTAGTTTTCTATTTTGCTTGTGAACTCACGTCTTTGCCTAACAAGAATTAACGCGTATGCATTGCATTGTCATGATTTCATCATATTATTCACTAATTTGATAATATTATATTGATTACTCATAGTGTTCTTAATATGAGTACAACATTATTTTCACATTTGTTAAGTAATTGGTACAAAATAGAGAGGGAACAATATTTTGTATCGATTTTCTTGATAATGCTCAGTTTATATATGTCAAATATATGGATCATTCTAAAATACACAATCTTACAAAAATGTGTGCGCTATATGCAAGTTATGATATTTATGGAGTTGATTATCATAAATATTATAGCTAAATCATTTTCTATCATAATTAAAAATATAATAATGAGTCATAACAAAATATTACAAGGATCTCCATGATCATAATCAAAATATATTAAAACTAACACCATAATAACTCATAACCAAGTCAGGATAATTAACGTTACAATAATTCACAAACGCTATAATTGGGGCATATGGGTATAAATACAAAAATAAGGTGTGTATTATATAATTTCTCCAAATATATATACTATATAATATAATTTTTTTAAATATGATAAATCACCTAAATATTATACTCATTGTACATTTTTTCAAATTTCTATCTCTTATCATACATCTTGTAATTAATATTACTTATTGAAAGTTATTTATCATATATCATATTATCTTTACTTTTATTAGTTTCACTTTGAAAGTGTCAAATTATTTTGATAGTGCCATACTCCCGCCTTGCCCCGCCACCTCTCTGATTTCCTATGCTCGAACTTCTTCCCAATGGAAAACGAGGGTGGGATGATATTACAAACCCAATTCTTCCCCGCTTCATTTCCATTACTAGTTATTAGAAAACAATAGAGAATTCACCTAATGTGTTTGGTTCTCCATTTGTAAGAAGCATCACAAACTTTTTCATGTCACTTTAGCCTATTTCTATCCCACCCAACAACCTTGTCCACTCAATCTCTAGCCACAAAAGGCACCACACAAGTCATGGCGAGAGAAGAGTGAGAAGGGTAAGGGTACCATTCATGACTCATTTCTCTCTCGATAAGAGGGGGTTGAGAGAAGGGTCAACGAGTGCTGTCGAAAGGTAAGAATGAGCTGTGGTAGTGATAGGGTTGAGAGAATGGTAAGATGGGCTAGAAAATAAAGAAAAAGTATAAAGAGATAGTGCCAAAGAGTGGAAAGTGGCTAGATTGTAATGGATTGGAATTGGGGAGAGATGACGAAGGGAGGTCGAAGCTAGTAATAGTGGGTAGTGGGAAGTGGCTAAATTGTAATGGATTGGAATTGGGGGAGATGGAGAAGGGACGTCAAAGCTAGTAGTAGTGGGTAGTGAGTGGTGCGTATGGATGGAATTAGTGTTAGGGTTTTGAGAGTGTGGAGAATAATTTTGATATCAATTATGGTGTTCAAAGAATTTTTTTAATTATCTAGTAACGGTTCAAAGAATTGAGAAAAAAGTTAAATATCTGATAAATTATTGTTGAAATATTTAGACACTTTCATATTCAATTTCTATGTGAATATTTTAATGGTGTAACCAAGGAGAATGACAATGGTGTAACCAACAGGCGTATCTCAACGTATTTCATACGGAGATTGGGAAGGTTTTAACCAGGGAGAATGACAATGGTGTAACCAACAGGCATATCTCAACGTATTTCATACGAAGAGAGGGAAGGTTTTAACCAAAGTAAACGTCACATCCTAACACGTTTCATGTGAAAGGAGTAAGGGTGGATATCGAAGTCCAAACGCATCTCAAGCGAGTGGAAGAAGTTATGGTAGAATGACAAGGGGTAACCTCTATATGTGGAAGCCACGAATGCCACTTTTCTTCATGATCATATTCACAACTTTCCCTATTCTCCAATGGGGTGACAGACTAGGTTGGTTCAGTATCCAGAATTGAGGCGTATACACGCTACCTCAACCTATGGGGCTGCCATACAGATTTCAAGCCGGGGGATACACCCCTGGGTATTTAAACCGGACTTTAGTCTCGGAAATTCCGAACCTTTTGCGTTCTAGGCCTCGGCCATTCGAACTCTAGTTTCCACTGTCACAGTTGGTCTCCTAGGAACTTATTGCAAACACAGGCAGGTGGCTATACCAGACCGCTTGAAGTCGTTCGGGCACGACAAACACCAAAGGAATTGCACCTTTAGAGGATTTAAGGTCTCCTAGACCGTTAAAGCCGTTTGGGCACGACAAACACCAAAGGACTTGCACCTTCAGAGGATTTAAGGTCTCCTAGACCATGAAAGTCATTTGGGCACGACAAACACCAAAGGACTTGCACCTTCAGAGGATTTAAGGTCTCCTAGACCCTTAAAGCCGTTTGGGCACGACAAACACCAAAGGACTTGCACCTTCAGAGGATTTAAGGTCTCCTAGACCATGAAAGTCGTTTGGGCACGACAAACACCAAAAGACTTGTACCTTCAGAGGATTTAAGGTCTCCTAGACTCGAAGGATTTAAGGTCTCCTAGACCGGGAGAGTGCACAAGATAGTGCGATGCGCAAGGTAACGCGATTGAAATTGATGCACAAAGCAGTGCGGTACCCAAAGCAGGGTGGTGCCCAAAGTAGGGCGATTGAAATTGATGCACAAAGTAGTGCGGTGCCCAAAGTAGGGCGATTGAAATTGATGCACAAAGTAGTGCGGTGCCCAAAGCAGGGCGGTTGAAATTGATGCACAAAGCAGTACGGTGCCCAAAGCAGGGCGATTGAAATTGATGCACAAAGCAGTGCGGTGCCCAAAACAGGGTGGTGCCCAAAGCAAGGCGATTGAAATTGATGCACAAAGCAGTGCGGTGCCCAAAGCAGGGCGACGCCCAAAGCAGGGCGATTGAAATTGATGCACAAAGTAGTGCGGTGCCCAAAGTAGGGCGGTGTCCAAGGCAGGGCGATTGAAATTGAGATTTATGTGGTAGGTGCATGAAGTGAGATTATTGTGCGGTAGATACACAGAATGAAAGAAGGAATTGTATGTTCGAACCAAATACCATATACATATACCATGTATAGACAAAATACATACAAATACGACAATATACAGACATGCATATGTTCATATACAGATAAAAATACACACAGATATATACATGCGGTATACATATATACATATACAGATTACATATATACAGATATGTATGGACATATACAAAGACATATACAGATATATACGCAGATATATGATATATGGGCACGGACATATACACATAGACATACGATATATGCATAGCTATATACAGACATATACGGTATATATACAGGTATATATGACACAGACATATACAGACCTATACACAAACATATACGGATATATACACAGATAGGGAATATTCCGTTTGCAACTGTCAGCGGGAAGATGTCGTTACTGAGAAGGCATATTCTATTTGCTAACGTCAGCACACGTACGCAAAACACGCAAAAAGAAAGGAAAAACACAAAATGCATGAATGTGGGGATACGGGGTTTCGACCCCCTGACCTTCGGCCTGGTCTTCGAGTCCTCGACCACTAAACCACGCCATTCTTGTGACAAGATATGCAAACAAATATATATATACTATACAAGACATATACATACATAAAACCAAAACAAAATAAAAGATACATTTGTTGTGGGGTTCGAACCCCTTACCTCAGGCTCAAACTCTCACTCTTCAACCACTGGGCCTAACCATTGAACCCAAGCCACTCGTGTGACAGAAACAATTCAAACAAATATATATATATAGGTGGACAAAACATCTATACATCAAAACCAAAACAAAAACAAAACAAAGAAACACTTGATGTGGGGTTCGAACCCCTGACCTCGGGCTCAGCCTTTCAGCCTTCAACCATTGAGCCATACCACTGAACCCAAGCCACACCTGTGACCCAAATGTTCAAACAAATATCTATATTACATAGCTATACAATATATATACATATATGCATACACAACTCTCCCGCGTCTCTCCCTATTTTTTGATAGCCGCGCCTGACACGCGGCCTGCTTTTGCGTCACTGGCCGACAAAAGCAGACCGCCTCGATGTAATCTTGCCTCGGCTCTCACCCTCTCTTTGTCTTTCTCTCTCGTCTTCTTCTTCTCTTCAGTATCTTCCCTCTTCTTCTTAACCGTTCTTTTCTTCTTCTTCTTCTCCATTACTCTTCTCCATCACTCTTCCATCTTTCTCCTTCTCTTTTTTTTCCTCATCTATTTTCTGCCGTTTCTCTGTGACTCCCTTCTTTTCTCTCTCTTCCTATACATGGCTTCATCTCACCCTCTCTCTCTTTTTCCGGATCTTAATGGTCCATCGAGCTCCTCTGGGCCAAGTGCATCTGCTCTTACTCAACCTAGTCTTCCCACACTATCAGTTGAGCAAGTGATCGCTACTCAAAATGATATCGAGGCCAACCACTACACGTTGAGGTCCTGCATGGAGACAGTGGCGGCGGTCATTAACCTGTCTCACCGTCTGCAAAACAAGGCGTGTGAAGTGTACCAGGTCAATGCCCAACTGTCTCTACTCCAGTGCATGTACAGAGATGCACGGGTAGAGATTTGTGCCTTGAAGGCTGAAAACAAGGAGCTGAAGGCTGAAAATAAGGAGCTGAAAAGGCATACCACCTCTATGACCCGATTTGGGGCATCTTCATACCTCGCCTTTGATAGTCGGCGGGGAGCCGACTCTGTCGGCGGAAGCACTGTGGCGGTTCTCGGTGGAGACATTGGAGCAGGACCTTCGAAGGTTGACGACAAAAAGAATGACAAAAAGCGGAAGAGCTCGGCAACGGAAGAGCCGAGTAAGTGAAGTTGGTGCGAGGCCGGCATCGGCAAAGAAGAAGAAGAAGATCCTTTTTTTCTTTGTTTTTTTTTTTTTTTTGTTTTTTTTGTTTTTTGTTTTTTGTTTTTTGTTTTTTTTTTTTTGTACTTTGTATTTTATTTTTATTTTTTTCTGGGCTTGTTTTTTGTATTTCTGGTTTTTTTTTTTTTTTTTTTTTTTTTTTTTTTTTTTTTCTGTATTTTCTGGGTTTGTTTGTTTGTTTGTTTGTTTGTTTGTTTGTTTTTTTTTTTGGAGTCTCTGTAATCGGGGATGTCCTCCCTTGACTGTAATAAAAAGTTTCGATTTTGTATCTCAATGGTGTGACTGGCATATCACTTTGAGTTTGAAAATACTTTTGTTTGATTGAATTTGAAAATGATTGAAATTTGAACTCTGAATTGGACATTGATCCATACTGACCTGAATAAAAGTAAAACTGACTCAACGCAAGAAAAACAAAGTGAAAATAATACGCTGACTAGTATGAATACCCTAACTGGTGTAAATACACTAACTGGTGTAAATACACACTGATATGCACTGACTAGTATGAATATCCTGACTGGTACGAATACACACTCATATACACTGAGGAGTTTACTCGAGTGGTGGAGAAGACAGAATCACTGACTCAACTATGCCCCTAATTCATTGCCTTGATTTTTTTTTTTCTTGATTTTTTTTGTAAAAATGTTTTGATCAACATGAGGGTTGGATTAGCATACTTATTCCATTTTTTGTTTCAAATCATGTAAGCTAAATTGTGAGCACTGAAAATTTTCCCTTTTCAAATCCAAAGAATGGTCCAAGTTTCGCAAAAATGGAACAATTTTCGAGAAAAATTAGTCAGCTTCATTCAAATTAATCAAAACCTATTTTTGCAAATGGCCACAACTCAACTAACATGGAATCAACCATTGGGGTGCATAGTTCCAAACCAGATAATCAAAGGTGATATATGAACCAAGCCAACCGAACCAAGCCAATCCGAACCGAATAAAGTCGAGCAAAACTGGACCGGACCGAACCGAACCGCCAAACCGAATGGAACCGAACTGAACCAAGTTAAATCGAACCAATTGAACTGAGCAGAACGAAGATATACCAATCAAACACGGATAGGACAACCAAGTCGACTAAAGATACACCAATCAAAACGTGGACGAGATGAATGAGTTGAAAAATTATTAGGGCCGAACTTCAAGATGAAGCTACCTACGTATTCCAAAGATAGGAATCAGGCCATCGTAGTTCGAGCTGAGGGTCACTCGGATATTGACACTCTTCTTTTGTGCTCTAACTTTTGCCAAAGCCGCCCTTTCGGGTTTTCAACCTTGCGAGTTTTTCATTTTTCTTTTTATTTTTCTTTCCTTTTTTGTGCTCTAACTTTTGCTTGGGTCGCCCTTCCGGATTTTCAGCCCAGCGAGCCTCTCAAAGGTTACTTTCATTCTAACTTATCCATGTTGATTGGGTGTGAAATCTCTAGGTCATCTATAAGAACGACTGCTACACTTGACCAGTAGATATGATGATGTAGGGACTAGGCTAATTAGGTCTGAATTTGCCCCTAGTGTTGTGGATAGGAACTCGACTGTCTTTCAATAATAATATTCATTCTCTCAAATTCTGGGTTTTGCCTTTCTAAGCGGTCTTCATTGGGAAACGATTTAATTTTAACTCTTTGATCACATCTAACCTTTTGCCCCTAGTTCAAGGGCTGCTTCAAATCTAAACCACATCCAACCTTCTTACCCCTAGTTCAAGGGTTGTTTCCAATCTGAATCACAGGCCCTACACAATTCTGGCTAAGGGTCACTCGGGTATTAACACTCTCCTTTTACGCTCTAACTTTTGCCAAAGCTGCCCTTTCGGGTTTTCAACCTTGCGAGCTTTTCATTTTTCTTTTTATTTTTCTTTCTTTTTTTGTGCTCTAACTTTTGCCTGGGTCGCCCTTCTGGATTTTCGGCCCAGCGAGCCTCTCAAGGGTGGTACCTTATTGCCCCTAGTTCAAGGGCTGCCTCCATTTTAGCCATGCAAGCCTCACACTTTTGCCCCTAGTTCAAGGGCTGTTTCAAATTGAAATCACATTCTCTGCCCTGAGTTCAAGGTCTGTTTCCAATCTGGATCACATCATTGCCCCTAGTTCAAGGGCTATTTCCAATCTAAATCATATTCGACCTTATTGCCCCTAGTCGAAGGGCTGCCTTCATTTGAATCACATCATGGCCCCTAGTTCAAGGGCTATTTCCAATTCGGCTATGCAACACTTACACTTTGAATGATCATTGAATACTTCGAATCAAGGTTTGAAAGCCAAGGAGCTAAGGAGGTCAGACCACGAGTCAAGAGGGATCCTATGCTGTATAAATAATTCCAGGCATGTCTTCGTAGGACCACGCAAAAATAATTTTTGAAATCTTTTCATAAAGTGACTAATCACTCGTACTTTTACGAAGATAAGATAGAACCAATTTAGACCAAGCTAGGATCCTTCTCAGTACCCATATTAACAAAAATGATTTTATTCATCAAAGGCTTAGCACACCTCCCTTCCTCTCAGTTGATCAAAATTTGCAAATCCCGAGGAAATTCTTCCTCTTCGTTTTTATCAGAGTTTTGGAAAAGTTTTGAAAAATTTTGGTCAATGCGATGAATTAAGGCACAGAGAAGTAGGCAGACTCTATGGCATTTTGTTTTTTTGTTTTCCTGTTTATTGAAAAGAGACTATGACTCAGAAATGGCAACAGACTTTTGACAACATACTACAGGACAGAAATGTCTAGGTTAGCACTATCGAAATCAAAGACTCTGACTCATTAGGCTGACTCGAGCCTGACTCTAACTCTACAAACTTGGTGGAGTCAAACTTAGACTCAATATTCAATTCAGAACTCAGAATAAAACCATTCTCAAATTGCCAGCCAAAGTGTGGGCCATCGACAACATTCAAAATAAAGCCCGTGCAATCAACAGGTGGTCACTCCCCAATCACAGAGATGGTCGACTTTGTGGGATATCGACATTTTTTTTTATTTTACAAATTTTTTTGTGATTTTATGTTTTTGTTATTTTTTGTTTTTGAAGTAATGGTGCTAAGTTGAACTACCTGAACCACTCATTTGAATTTGAGAACCCCTGTATAGATCCAATACATTGCACATAACACATAGCAAGAAAGAGAACAAACACCCCTATGGAGGGTAGGGTTATCCTGTCCTAGCTTGAAATGATCTAGGGTTTCACTATTCAGACAAGTGGTATCACACATCCTAGAAATGGGAAAGCATCCTGTCCTAATTTGAAAGGTACTATAGCTCACTATATGTACAAGGTTAGCTCTGTTCTAAGGGTTGAGCTCAAGGTGACGTTACCAAAGAGTCCTTTGAGTCATAACCAATAAAGATCCCAGGAAATCAGAAGAGTCAAATAGCCTCTCTTCGGAGTTTGAGAACCTTAGATAGCAAAGCTAGATAGCAGGGCTACATAGTAAAGCTACCATTTTGACAAATCTCAAAAGGTTACAACACAAGGTCTCTAAAGTATCATAAAAATAGGTATAGTGTTACAAAAAGTATGCATGTGCTCCCACCAGTATCTAGGCAACATAGGAACTTTAAGTGCACCAATGCATGCAATGCAATAAACATATAATTGAAAATAAAAGTCATATCATGGAGTTCGAGTCAAGGTTTCATAAATCCCCAGCGGAGTCGCCAGAAACTGTAACATGCCCGGAGGGTACCCAAGCGCGTTAAACAGTTCGGACTCCCGAGATCTCTTTGATCTAGCCTCACGAGTGCAATGTGAAACATAGATGAGAGTCCAGATTTGGCAACTTTTATTGAAAATCCATTTTATTGCAATTTTATCAAAAATGGACTGCGTCATCAGATCTCAGAGTCGCCACCTAATATTTTTGGGAAATTAGGAAACCCATGACTCGGTGCCAAGGCCACTGTTCGTCGTAACCAAGGATGCTTGGCTCGGAACCTTAGGTATGAGAAGGGAAGGTCAATAATGAGCACCCCCGCTCACCCGATCAAAAGATCGGCCTCTACTAAACCATGATATGACTTTTTATTTTCTTTATATGTTCATGTTCTGATTATTGAATAAATCCTAAAATTTACTATGTGAAGCATACAAGTATAGACTAGTTTGCTCAAATTGGAACAATTCAATTTCATATTTGTTTTGAAAAGGGTTTGATTTTGCCACTTGACAAAGTGGGCTTAAAACGTACATTTATTGAATTATTCCAATTCAAACAACAAGCCTTCATCCACAAGCATTCATATAGTTTATCACTTAAGCAAATAGCCACATGGTAGGATGCTAAACATAATAAGAAAATCACACACAAATGAGATGCTAAAGCATAAAAACTCACAGATTTACCGACGTCCCTCGAACAACTACAAAACAAAGTTAGTAAAATATGCATGATCTTATATACAGAATCCTAATGCAATTCACTCATGAGATGCAACTAAAGATTCGGCTTCTAAGATATGGCATGTGAATCATCTCAAGAACATGAGGTAGCGCATAGAATCACAGAAGAATTGATTAAATCCACACATGTAAATGTAGCCGAATCTTAATGCATGAGACATGAATGTAAAGCATGGATATGCATGGCATGTCAGATATATACATACACACAGTTAGGGAAAGCGATTAAAGAATGGGATAGAAAGAAGCGGGGTGGGGGAATTATTACAACGCCTTAACTATTACAGATCCGAATAAAGGAGGAGGGAGAAATAATAAAATAAAATAAAACCTCACAAAACACTCAAAATAAAAATAAAATAAACAACTTCATCACTGGCACATGTCACTCCTTTTCGTATGTCCCGAGTTCCGCAACATCGCATGATTCACATTTTCTAGATTCAAGCGGCAAACTAAGGAACGGATTTGAAATCTGACTAGCATGGCTTATTGGGAAATCACTATTGAATGATGTGCAAATTTCCTGAGAGTGTAGAGAGAGAAAGAGTGACTATCTCCTCTTTAGAACCTCGGAGTTGTACCTGTCAAGAGAGAGAGAGAGAGAGAGAGAGATTGAGTGGGAACCCCCCTCCAAGAGAGAGAGAGCAACCCGTGAGTGTAGTGTGCCTCTGTTTTTTTTAGAGAGAGAAACCGTGGCTTTAGTCTCACCAAAAATCAAAAAAAAAAATATATATATATATAGAGAGAGAGAGAGAAAGAGAGAAGAGCCGAGAGAGAGAAAGAGATCAACCCGTGCGTGGTGTGTCCTAGAGAGAGAGAGATCAGCCCGTGTGTGTGTCTGTGTTTTTCTGTGTGTGTTGAGAGTGGTGGGTGTGTGCGTGTCATGCATGGGTGTGTGACAGAGAGGTGGGTGTGTGTGTGTCATGCCTGGGTGTGTGTCGTGTGCATGTGTGTTGTCTCTCCATCCCATGGGTGTGTGTGTGGGAGGTGCTGGGTATGTGGGGTGTGTGCTGGGTCTGTGTGTTAGCCGAGAGAGAGGGAGATGAGTGTTAATGCTGTGTGGGTGTGTTGACATGTGTGTGTTGCAGTGTGGGTATGGTCTCTTAGAGAGAGAGAGAGAGCAGCCTAGGAATCTAGAGAGAGAAGAGAGCTGGGTTGTGCCGTGTGTGTGTGTCGTGTGGTGTCTCTGGGTGTGTGTTGTGGGTGTGTGTTGAGTGTGTGTATGTATGGTGTGAGAGGTGGGCGTGTGCAGGGTCTGTGTGTTAGCCGAGAGAGAGAGAGAAATGGTGTGTGTTAGCTGGGTTTGGTGCCTCTCAATCCCGTGGGTGTGTGTATGCATGTGTGTGAGCTTGGCTGTGGCACATAGGTGGTGTGCATGGGTGTTGTGTGTTATGTGTGTTCATGGTCTCCTTCTCTCTCTCTAACAGTGTGTGTATCCTCTCTGTGTAGTATCTCCTTTCTCTCACATTTTTCCCTCTAAGCCGAGAGAGAGAGCCCGATGTATGTATAGATGCTGGGTGTGTTATGGCAGAGAGTGAGTCTGGTATGGTATGTCCTAGAGAGAGAAGAGAGAGAGAGCTAGTGCATGTGTTGAGTAAGTGATTAGAGTCTGTCTTTTTTTGTTCATTATTCTCCCCCACAGCTCATCTCCCACCCACTCACTTCTCTTTTTTGAAAATGTTCTCCCCCACAGCTCATCTCCCACCTACTCACTTCTCTTTTTGAAAATGCTTTCCCCCACCTGTTTGTCTTTTTTTTCTTTCTTTTTTCTTTCTTTTAAAACCGCCCCACTATTTTCTATTTTTCTTTTTTTTTGTTTTGTTTTTGTTATTTTTTATTTCTAAAATACACCACCTCAAAATATATACACACACATCAAATTATATAAAAACATATAAAATTATAAAATACTACAAAGTAATAAACTATATGATATAAACTAATTTGGCCCAAATAGGTGAGGTTTGGGATTAAAATTTCAATTTGATTTTTTTTTGGTGAGGGTGGTCAAAATAAAATGCCCAAGTCTTAGGGTCGGTCAAAATGGGGTGTCTACAATGTGCAGAAAAATAGAAAAAGTGATGTAACAACTTATAGTGACTTTTTGACTAAAATATATAATTGTCAAACGAGGCCTTTCTCTTTTTGTGACTATTTTAACCCTAACCTCACATCCCAAACGAAGTCTTAATAGAGAAAAAATTATTAGTTAATCTTGAAACACTACGTGATTATACCCTCAGCCAATTATAAACTCTCATTTCCTTCATGTTCTCCAAGCAACATAAAATCATGGACTCTACTCGTTCCATCGATCACAATACATGTAAAACGTCACATGACGCTACCTCTATACCAACCAATAACTTCTACTAATAAAGAGGGAGAATCACCCTTAGAGATGTGAGATAGATAGAGTGGGGCCACGTAGATCAATGGTAGAGTCTTTGGTTGTTGAATTGACAATTTATCCCTCACGTGCACCCTCAATTTTTTGTATTATTATTTATATTATGTAAGTTTATTTTTTTAAGATTTAATTCATATAAGATATTATAATAAAATTTAATAAATTACAAAGATTTGAACTACTGACCTTATAATAAGATAAATTTTTTTTTACTAATCGAGCTAACTTCGTTAATTCTATTATATAAGTTATGACATTTTATAATATTTATATCATAAACTAATATAATTATATTAGTTTATATAAGAACTAAAGATCTAACATTATTTGGGACATAACTAAAAACCTTTCTAATCATAACTAAATAAATCTTAATTATATTATAACCAACACTATAATTAATCTTAATCAATTCATAATTAAAAACATAACGGGTCATAATTAAATAACATTTGAGAAATAACTAAAGATCTCTCAAGTTATAACCAAAATAACAATCAGGTCAAAATTAAGTTATAACCAATCCCACAATGAGTCATAATTGTTAAGAAAAAAATTTACCATAAAAGCTTTGATACCAATTGTTGGGAATAAATCTCACTCAAATAATGGAAGCAAAAATAAAATCGAATGGTCACAAGAAAAAGACAACACAATTTTTAACGTGATTTAGACTTAATGCCTATATTTACTTGAGAGAAATAATCTAATATATAAATAAGAGTATAATAATAAGATAAAAATATTCAAAGTCCAACATCAATAGTCAAGACCCTTGCTTAAAAGTAACCAAGTCCTTCAACTTGAAGCCCAATAAATTCCTTACTCACTATGATATTTTACATCTCACATCCCTCTTCTCTCCTCTCACACTATTTTCTCTCTCTTCCTCTCAACTCAATCTGTCACGACCCCATTCCGCCCCTAGTAGAATGGTGCCATGATGGCCAGTAATCCG
Organism: Camellia granthamiana; assembly: GCA_036172215.1. Classification (NCBI taxonomy): domain Eukaryota; kingdom Viridiplantae; phylum Streptophyta; class Magnoliopsida; order Ericales; family Theaceae; genus Camellia; species Camellia granthamiana. The sequence goes on from CM069906.1 coordinate 158,489,922, forward strand.
GAATTACCAAAGGCCAACTTTCAAGGATTCACACACTAACAGAGTACACATATGGGGCTAACATGTGCGGAAGCAATGTAAGTAAATCTAATTGGTCCATAAGAGCTGTGCATAAGTCAAATGAAACAGCATACATCTTTACATAGCTTTTACAACTTGAATATAAACACAATGAGGTACAAAATACATATTGACCAAAAGGCTTCTCAAGCCGACATATACAAAAGAAATTAACTACAAGCCAAGAAGCATGATCTTCAAGATGTTGCAAAACACGAATCCAAAAACACATCGGCAAAACACATCTAGGCGTCGCCGCCGTTTTGCTCATCACCTACATATATATAGAGAGGATGAGCATAGATACTCAGTGAATGGTATAAATAATAAAGGGGTTTGCATGACTGATATTTAAGATTTTGACAAAACAATACATAACGTATATCCAGTACAAAATCGAGGGATGGACCAAGTCCATCTATCAAATCCTTCAAGCTTCAAGGGATGCTTACTAGCATCAATATAATACAAGGGATGACATTCCGGACAAACAAACCCACGCGGTAAAACCGTCAGTGGCAAGGCAAAACAAGGCAAGACAAGGGAGATATCTCAAGATAATGGTGTCGTTGCATTATAGTCCCCGGACACTAAGGACTTGGGCTACAAATGCTTAGAGTCCCCTAGCACATATGGACTTCCAAAACAAGAGTGTAGTTGCATTATAGTCCCTTGACACTAAGGACTTGTGCTACAAATGCTTAGAGTCCCCTAGCACATACGGACTTCCAAAATGTCATCAAAACAAGATAGTATTTTGCAACTAGGAATAATCATTCATGCTTACAAATACTTTCTGAACGAGGCAAAACAAGGTTTTATCAAAGCTTTATAACATATCTTTATTAAAAATACCACTCACATAGTTCTTCAAACGTCGGGGTCGAGGCAAGTCCAAGTCCTACAAACACATGGCAAGTTTATTGAATGCAATTTTAAACAAGCTTCACATGCATACAAATGATCTCGGCGTTCTTCAAAACTAAGTCAAATCGAAACAAACACTGTTTCTCATCTCGGGAGAACATGCTGGGCACCAACCAGGTCTTGGCCGAGGTCCCACACCTTCTCGCTGAGGTGATGTCCCGATGGCCACATTCGAGGGAATGAAGTCGGGAAAATCTGGGTTTCCCTCTGCTCAAGAACATGAAGAACATGAACATGAAAAAGATGAATGCAAAGATTATAACTTGTTATTACAAAATCTGAGATTTCATGCTATGAGTTTGAAAACATGGACCTGGGCACCCATACTTGAAGATATTAGGAAAACAAACACAAATACATGAATCTAAATGCAAGCTTTCGGATCAAACATGGCTTTTCTTCAAGAACACATGAACACTAACTTCTCTTTCTAAAACCAACTTTAAATCAATGCATAGCATGCATAACATATTTGATCATGCAATGCAGCTAGATGATCAATAAGAACAACAAGAGTAGATTAAGATTCTAACCTCAAAACTCGAATCTAACGGTTTGAACTCTAAGAATCAAGCTTGGAAATCTATTCCTCCCCTAAGAACTTCTCTTCTTCTCCTAGAGCTTCTCTCTCCTCAAGAACAAGGATATGATACACAATGATACATTTCTAGATTTGCTGGTTGACTTAACACTCAGCTTGGACACGTGGCAATGGTTGGTTGGTTCAACTAAAAAAGGTGACTGATTAAAAGGACAAGACCATGACAAAGTGTGTTCTACAAGCTAGATGGCAAGGGTACTCCGGCAAGTAACAATCTCGGCTAAGAACGAGACTTCGGCAAGTAAGGTCTCAATGATCTCAGTTAGGAAGGACAACACTTGGCCTAGCTGTGCCATACCTCGGCCTAGATGTGCCACACCTCGGTCTAGGTCATACCTGACCAGGAACAAGATCACTTGGGTTCAAGGTTAACATCTCGGCCTAGATAATACACATCTTGGCCTTGGTGATAAACACCTCGGCCTAGATAATGACATCTCAGCCAATATGTCAGGGTGCAAGTGGAGGTCAACCAAAGGAATCCCAAGATGGTTCTAGGTGTAAGAGTATCAAATGAGCGACCTAGGCTCAAGACACACACCAAGCAAGAAACAAAGCATGCAGTAACACTTAAGCAAAACAAGGACAAGATTTGAAATACAAGCTTAACAAGACAAAATCATATAAATGCATGAGAGCATGACTAAGGTGAAGTGAGGGTTGTTACACAATCCATACACTTATGTTTACGGACTTTGGATTTTCTCAAGTTTACTATCCAACTTGAGGGAGTAGTTAAGCTTAGTAGGCCAATTTTGAGATTGGCCTCAGTGATTTAAATCATTCATTTTTTAAGATTCATTGAGTAAAATCTATACTATGGCATCGTTTGAAAAGTTAACTATTTTAGTAGGCTATTTTAGTTTTTGACTATCTTAGTAGGTTAAAATATTTATATTTGGAAAGGCGATTGAATTTTTTTTTATAGTTGAATGTGATGTTTGTGAGAGAAAAAGTGAAATGATTATGGATTTAATGTGACATTTTGTCTTATTAACTATTTTTGTGTTTTTGTGAATTTTAACCCCCCTTTCCCCTCCCCCCCCAAAAAAAAGAAGCCAATTTTTGGCTTCCCAACAAATGTAGTGAAATATGAGAGGCCTCTAAACTCTTAATACTAATGTCTCTCCAACATGGCATTATGTGAAGTCTCCTTTACTCATTTATCTAATTTTTAATTATTTTTTTAAAATAAACCTAACAAAAAAAATTTAAAAATCAAATATATAAACAGATGAAATTAATAAACTTGATCTCTATCTCTCTAATTAAAACTTTGTTAATTAACAAATTTGATCTCTATCTCTATTGATATCTATCTATCTCTCTCTTTTTCTTTTTCTTTTTTTTTTTTTTTTTGGGAGGGGGGAGGGGGGTGTAAGATGTACGAGACATTCTTAAAAGAAAAATAACTTATTATGTATTTTGAAATAGAAAAATAATTGAGTGTGGCTTTTTTTCCCTTTGTGTATTAATATTATAAATATTTTACAATATTGATATGTCATGAATTTCATAATTGTGTCAATAGCCAATGGACCCAATTTATGTTATAAAGTTACAATATACATATAAAATATTTATATTGTGATATGAGTTTGATTTATGTTTTTGGTTGATTTTGTTTGTCTATAATTAAATTGTCATTTTTAAAAACTTATTAAGTTAATTAATATATTATTTAACATTCTCTTTCACAATATAAATATTAACTAGCATATCACCCATGATATGCATGGGATTCGATTTAAAAAGACTATTTATGGTTATGTTAAACATATTTTAAAATTGTCAGCATAAAATCTAAGTAATTATGAAACAAAATGTTGGAATTTGTGCTTGGTAGTTGTTAGGTTTTTTTTTATTTTTTTTTATTTTAATTAACTAACCAATAGATTTTTTTTTTTTATTTTACATTTTAAATTTTGAAAATCAAAAATTTAGTTTGAGAACTTGGAGCTCTCACATCCCTTCTCATTAGAAACCCCATTTTTCTTAATAAAAAAACACTCATTTCTATTGTAATTCAGTTTGATTTATATTTTTAGATCAAAAAATTAGCCCCAACTATAAATGGATACCAATAGAGATATTTGTGTGTTTTTATTTTTCTGTTCAAAAAGATATCGATAATAATAAAAAATCATACTTTCCAAAATCAAATATAGTAATTGTACAGGGAGCAAATATTCAGGCGAGCTCGTACTCCTTTCTTCCAAGCTCCTGCCTGTCCGATCGACCTGCGAGCACAACGGCGGTGAGCTACCCGGCGGTGTGTGGCCGGAAAACCCCTCCGACGATCAAGTTAGAACACACACACAGGCAATAGATAGAGAGAAGGGAGAGCGTAGGGTGTTTATCTCACCAAAATGTTCATCTGTCTCAGCATGGGGGGCGCAGACATGCTTATATACGTTCTGCGCCCCAAATCTACTCTCATTAGTCTCTCGACATGTGGTGCTGTTATCCCATCTGTCAGCACAAATCCAGCTGAACATCACCTACTTAAACTGCCAGCCCATTCTACTGGGAGCTCGGCAGCCAGGATGAAGCATCTCGGCTTCCCGCGGCTATGCTGCACTTCACACCCAAATGCTCTAATAACCGAGCTTTGTAAAAGCCGAGCTCGGGTGCATTCCGGCAAAGTCGAGCTTGAAGTAGGGCATACCGGTTAACCAAAGGTCTTCATGCCGAGCCACGGGTGCGCGCTTTCCGACCGAGCAACGCATGAACCGTGGAACCCTGTGAGGCTACGGATACCTTGGCCGAACCCTCACTTGACCGGCTTCCGTACTAACAGGTCCGAGTAGCTCGGTTCCACATGCCCTTTGCCATTACCGAGCAAAAATCCATTCTGGACAAGCCCAGGCTACCGCGGCCCAAATGTGTTCGGCCCACAATTTGTCCGGCATTACCACGGCCCAATCCAGATCATAAATCTCCATCTCAATTGCCCCTTAATTCCGTCCGCACGAGCGTGACCGGGATTACCTATTCTGACCGGGGTAACACTTCATCGGTTCTCAGTTTGCAAGGCGGTGACCGGGTTAGTTGACATACCTGTCTTCAAAACTTGCCCGGTCGATGCCTTGATTCACCATCCTGTCTCTTCAGTACTGACGCCATCGTCAATAGGGACACGTGTCGTGCGTTGATTGGCCTCGAGCAGCAAACCCTAACGTCCCTTCGTATTCAAAATTTTTGGCGGTTCCTTGGGCCTATATACACGCCCAGTCTGTCTCCATTTCACTTTTACTGACTCTCTTCCATTCTAAGCGTCTTGAAGCTACAATGCCCTTGCCAAGCCTCCATTCTCGCCATTCCTCTGTGTTTGTGCTTGAAGGAATTGCATTTGTCTCTATTCTGGTAAGTCCTTCGAGCTCTTTGTTGCTATTTCATTTGTTATTCCATGCTTTAGGGCACATAATCCATAGATTTTAGGGTATAGGCCCCCAAAACCCTCCCATGCCCCTTGCATTCGTTGCTGTTCTTCAAACCCAGTGATGAACACATGAATACACAAAGAACTGGAGCGGACCGGGCTCCAGGTCACTTTTTGATCCCAAAATTCAATAAGACTGAGCAATTTACTAGTTTATTAAAACCTTAGCAAAAACCGGGGTAGGCAGAGAGCTTGGCCGCTCGACCAGGTTAACATCTGGTCTGCTTGAGCGATCGAGCTCCTTGGTTTACCTTTACGATCGAGGTGGTTGGCACTCTTCTCGACCGAGCTAAAGTCAAGCTCGTTTTGCGTGACCGCGCTAACACTTGCCATCCTTTTCCTGCAGAGTCCAAGGGGACCACTGTCCAAATATTGAGGCTCTCAAAGACCGAGTAGCCATCAAAACACCAGTTTGTGCCAAACCACCTCAGCCGAGCTAATCCAGCCGGCTACACATGGGGCGCTTCCGTTTCCTTGTTGACACTCCGACTGGCTTGGCCGCGTTTCGGGAAAAGTACGGTATCCCGACCGATGTTCACTTAGAGCTCGCCGAGATTGAGACAACCCTTTGGGACAGATTAGACTAGTACCCTTTCACCGTGCTGTCTGGTCAACCCACTGATGACCGAATTCCTACGCCGCACCGGGCTAGTACCCACCCAAGTCTCAACAAACACTTACCGAATAATCAACGGGGTCCACGAGTTGAACAACCGGCTAGGAACCAACTTAGGTTTAGCCGAGATACTCCGTCAGTACACCTTTGGGCACACGGGCGACGGCCTCGCCTATTACTTAAAAATTCGATTGGGCAAAGAAAAGATAGTGACTGGCACCCCAGATAAGGACTTACACGATGACGACTTTTGGGTGTCTGGCAACTATGAAACAGCCGACGTCAAATTGGGTGCCGTTATCCGAGATCAGAATTTTGGGGACGCCAAATCGTGTTACTACATTCTGCCAGACAAACCGCTTGACGTCTCTCTCCTTGATTGTTGCCAAAGGCTCAGCTTCAACCCACTTGGTGAAGTAGTCTGTAGTCGTGATGAAGAACTTCCGGTTGCCTGGTGCCGTTGGGAGTGGTCCCACTATATCCAGCCCCCACATCGCAAAGGGCCATGGGCTGGTGAGAGGGAGAAGTTCTCTGGCCGGTTGGTGGATTTGGTGGGCAAACTTCTGACACTTCTCACATTTGCGAACATACTTCTGCACGTCAGCTTGCATGCACGGCCACTAGTAGCCTTGCGATATAGCCCGGAAGGCCAGAGATCGGCTCCTTATGTGACTGCCACAGATGCCTTCATGGATTTCATACAGGAAGGCTTCCACGCTGCTTGGGTGCACACACTTTAAATAGGGACTGGTGAAAGGCTTCTTGTATAAAGCGCCTGATGGAGAGAGCCAAAACCGCTCTGACTTCACTCGGATTTTATATGCTTCATTCTTTTCGACCGGAAGGGTCCGCTCTCTGAGAAAGAGAATAATAGGGTCCATCCAAGAAGGACTTAGCTCGGCGCAGAGTACTTCTGTCTGCTCGGCTTCCTCAATACTGGGCCTTGGAAGGAATTCAATCAAGAGAGGGTTGGGAGATGTGCTATCGACCATGGAAGCAAGGCCGGCCAACTCATCTGCTCGGCCGTTTTCTTCTCGGCTAATCTGTTGGACCCTTATCGCCTGAAAAGGCGTGATGTGGTCTCTAACCAGAGTCTGGTACTTCGCCATTCTGTCATCCTTAGCTTCGTAAACCCCAGAAACTTGGTTGACCACAAGCTGGGAATCACTGTAAACCATTAGCTCGGATGCTTGCATCTGAAGCGCGCTCTTGAGTCCGGCCAAAAGCGCTTCGTACTCACCCTTGTTGTTTGAGGCAGGGAATCCGAAGGTGATAGAATGTTCTATAGTTAGGCCGTCTGGCGAAATCAAAACTACCCCTAGCCTGGCACCGTAGCGGTTCGAGGCTCCATCAACAAAAAGTTTCCACATTTCGCCAACAAAGAGCTTCCAACAGCCAGAGGGGTCTTGAGAGGCTTGAAGGTTGATGGAATCACGGTTGTTTGGTTGTTCAGCTTCAAGTTCTGTGCTGAGCGGTTCCACTTCAGCCCCTTTCGGCGATTTGGCGCCAGACTCATCAAGTTGATCCGTAATGCCTAAGTCCGTAGGCAAATCACCGGGTCGCAGTATTAAGCTGGCTGCAGGCTCTGTGTTGAGCAGTTCCACTTCAACCCCCCTCGGCGATTCGGCGCCGGACTCAGCAAGTTGATCCGTAATGCCTAAGTCCGGAGGCGAATCACCGGGTCACAGTATTATGCCGGCTGCAGGCCGGTGCTGAGCGGTTCCACTTCCCCCCTTGGTGATGCGGTACCGGACGGAGCAGGTTGGTCGGTGATACCCAACTCCGTCATCGCATCGCCAGGCTGTGGTGTTGTACTAACCGAAGGTTTTTCGGCGGGGCGCGCAAGTTCTGCGTCACCGTCATCGCCTAGCTATGTTATTGCGGTCTGGCCTGCATTCACCTCCTCATTTGCCACGGCAATATCCACCGGGCATATCGGATGAGTTCCAGGTGAGAATTCAACAACGAAGTCGGCCAATGTCTGAGCTTTGATGGCAGTGTGCGGCCGAAACTTGACGTCAAACTGTCCTAATTCGACCGCCCACTTGAGGATTCGACCGGAGAAGTCTGCCCGTTCGAACAAGGCTTTGAGGGGGAATTCGGTCAAAACGATGATGGTATGAGCATGGAAATAGTGTGCCAACTTCCGAGAGGCTATCATCAATGCCAATGCAAGTTTTTCGAGCGGCAAGCATCTCGACTCTGCTGGTAGCAAGGTTTTGCTGATGTAGAAGATGGGGAGGTGCTTGATTCTTTCTGACTGAACAAGTACCGCACTGACGGCATGCCGGGAAACGGCCAGGTAAAGGTAAAGTTCTTCGCCGGGTTTCGGTGTGACCAACAAGGGCGCTGTAGACAGATACTTCTTGAACTTGGCCAAAGTGCGGTCACATTCTTCATCCCATGAGAACTTTGATTTCAGAGCTTGAAAGAAAGGGTGGCAGCAATCTGATGACCGGCTTATAAATCGGTTAAGCGCGGCGGGCATGTCGGCAAGATACTGCACGTCTTTAGCCGAGCTAGGCTGTTTTAATTCTTGTACGGCTCTGATCTGGGTGGGGTCTGCTTCGATGCCTCGGTTTGTGATTAGGAAACCTAAGAATTTTCCGAATCCCACGCCAAAGGCACACTTAGATGCATTCAGGCGTAGCTTGTGTTGTTTGAGAATGGTGAACATCTCGGCCAAGTCGGACAAGTTATCTGTTTGATGCCGGCTCTTGACCACCATATCATCAATGTAAGCCTCCATTGTTCGACCTAGTAGAGGAGCGAACATCTTGGTCACCATCCTTTGGAAAGTTGCCCTGGCGTTCTTCAAACCAAAAGATATGACTCGATAGCAGAAGAGTCCCCTCAATATAGTGAAGGAGCTGATCTCGTGGTCGGGCCATGCATGGCAATCTGATGATAACCACGGTAGGCATCCAAGAAACTGAGCCTGTTATGCCCAGCCGTCAAGTCCATGAGCTGGTCTATTCTGGGCAGTGGAAAGCTGTCTTTAGGGCAAGCCCGGTTGACTGTCTTGTAGTCGACACAGACTCGCCACTTCCCATTCTTCTTTGGTACAACAACTGTGTTTGAAATCCACCGAGGGTAGTGCACTTCCTGCATAGCTCGTGCCTCGAGCAAGTTCTTCACTTCGTCCGCAACTACCTCGGCGTGATACAGCACCGATCTCCTTGTTCGCTGAATGATTGGCTTGGCTCCGGGGAAGACGTTTAGGTGATGGCTAATAAAACTCGGATCGAGGCCAGACATGTCATAAGGCGACCATGCGAAGACTTCGATATTGGCCATCAAGAACTCAACCATCTCGGTCCTTTCTTGTGCGGTAAGACTTGAACTGAGCAAGAAGAACTTGTCCGGACTCTCTGTAACAATTCGCACTTCGACCAATTCTTTGACGGCTTTGTCCTCCACCCTAGTTCCCACATCGTCAAGGACTACTTGGTCTTTCGGTCCCTCTATCATTTGGACGAAGCCTTTGGTGGCTCGACATGACTTGATCGCCCCAAATCGCCTCAATTGCCCCCATAGCCGAGGGGAATCTCATCACCTGGTGGAAGGTGGATGCCACGGCTTACATAGCGTGAAGCCATCCCCTTCCAAGGATCAGGTTGTAAGTAGATGGCACCTGCAACACCCAGAACTCTACTTGCTTGGCCACGGATCCCGCTTTGACCGGCATGATGATTTTGCCCAAAGGCCACTCCGGTTGCGAGTTGAAACCAACCAGCGGCGATGTGGCCGGAGCCAAGTCTGTATCTCGGAGTTTGAGCTACTTGAATGCGTCGTAATGCATGATCTCGACCGAGCTTCCTTGATCGATCAAGATACGTTTGACATCAAATTCCTTGACGCGGAGTGTCACTACTAAGGCATCGTTGTGCGGCGTCTGAATGCGCTCCAAATCCTTTGTAGAGAAACTGATCACATCTTTTTCTTCGGTCTTCCCCCTCTTGATGGCAGGCTGGACCGATCAAACTTCCCTAATGTGTTTAGCCTTCTTAATCATGCCACGGAGCTCGCATACACGCGCCGACTCCACTATGCCGTGGATGACATTAACCACTCCCTAAGGGGGCGCCTCGAAGTCACCTGGTGTATGCGGATCAATCGGGGCTTGATTTGCCTTCACACCCCCGTCGATGTAAAGGTCCAGGTGTCCAGCTGCGACTAGCTCTTCCAAGTGTTGCCTCAAAAGCAAACAGTCCTCTGTCCGGTGGCCGCGCTCCTGGTGAAATGTGCAATGGTACCGCGGGTTGAAACCTTTTTGTCCGTCGCCCAACTTAGCAAGAAACCGGACATAATCCTCGTCACGAATTTCGCTAAGTATGCGATAAATTGGAATCTTAAAAATCGTGGTAATGCCTGTCCTGGCCTTCAACCTTCTGTTTGCATCAGCGACGTCATCTCGGGGGTAGTCATCTCGGTCATTTCGACGACCCCTACCCCGGTTTTTGCGATTTGAGCCACGATTTGATTCCTCTGCGCGATCATTTGAACGGTTTGCCTCCTGGCCGACCGCGTGCACCTTGCCAGCCGACCTCTTGTCTGTTACTACTGGTGTTGCCTTCGCGGTAGATGCTGCTGCATCATCTTCTACTCGGATGTGCTCATTGATGCGTTGCATTAACTGGCCCATGGATGTCGGCTGGTGCATCGTAAGCGAGTCCCGCAGTCTATGTCCAACCGGGAGACCACACTTGTACTGCGTGATTGCTAGCTTGGCCGGACAATCCAAGATCTCGTTGAAGGTTTCCCAGTATCTGGAGTTGTATGCCTTGAGTGTGTCTCTCGGTTCCGTCTTGGCACTGAAAAAGTGGTCAACTTCCTTTGGTGTTTTGGTGCTGGTTTTGAAGCGCGTCACAAATGCTTCCGCCAACTGATGCCACCTTTCTACGCTCCCCTTCGGCAGCCTTTCGAACCATTTCAAGCCCAGCTCGCCCAAGCTTGACGGGAAGATAAGGCACATAAGGGCGTCATTTCGCTTATGTCCGGCCATAACCTGTCGGAAGTGGCTTATATACATATAGGGATCGGTTTTTCTGTCGTAGAACGTGAACTTTGGCTGGTGGAACCCTGCCGGAAGTGGTGTTATTTCTATCTCCAGGGAGAAAGGTGTGGCGCTCAGCCTTGCCAAGTCTGCGTAAAAAAGGAGAGGCGCAGCTAGGTGGGGTGGAGGCATTCCGACCTCTTCACTGGCATGTCCCCCATAGGATAGCCGCTGGAACGCCGGCACTCTCTGAGCTTCCCGCCGGCGAGCCCGTTCCTTCAAGACTGCCCACAAGTCCTCTGAGCAAGCGAAATAGGAATACCTCGACATCGTTGCCGGACGTGAGGGTTGATAGGTGCTGTCTTGCGCGCTAGACCTCTGTGCGTGCGCGTCGGAATCTCCAACCTTGTAACTTCTGGTGATTGAGATGAACGGAGTTTGCCGCTGGCTCTGGCTGCATGAACGGCGGGGTTGGGTGCGCTCACTGTGGTCTCCTACTCCAGCTACACCCTTCCCTTTAACATACCGCTTGAGATCCTCTATCTCCGCCGCCATTCTCCGGATGACGGCGTCTTGGTCCTTTAACTTGTGTTCCAGTCGTCTGGCGTGCGATTCTCTTTGCCGCCGGTGACCGTCTGGACTCTGAGAATGACCAAAGCTTCTCCCGTGCTTATCTCGCGCGTCTCTTGAGTGTCCTCCTGGGGATATCTCCAGGTCCGCCATTGGAGGAATGGCGGGATGTCCTTCTCTCCATCTGCCTGACTCCGGGGTAACTTTGTCGATGGCAGACAACAGAATCTCGTCGTTGTTCGCCATGGATGGCGATCAGATGAGTCTGGAAGACAAGGTTTTGTCTGTCAAGTTTCCTACAGATGGCGCTAATTGTACGGGGAGCAAATATTCAGGCGAGCCCATACTCTTTTCTTCTAAGCTCCTGCCTGTCTGATTGACTTGCGAGCACAACGGCGGTGAGCTACTCGGCGGTGTGTGGCCGAAAAACCCCTCCGGCGATCAAGTTAGAACACACACACAGACGATAGATAGAGAGAAGGGAGAGTGTAGGGTGTTTATCTCACCAAAATGTTCATCTGTCTCAGCATGGGGGGTGCAGACATGCTTATATACGTTTTGCGCCCCAAATCTACTCCCATTAGTCTCTTGACACGTGGTGCTGCTATCCCATCTGTCAGCACAAATCCAGCTGAACATCACCTACCTAAATTGCCAGCCCATTCTACTGGGAGCTCGGTAGCCGGGATGAAGCATCTCGGCTTCCCGCGGCCATGCTGCACTTCATACCCAAATGCTCTAATAACCGAGCTCTGTAAAAGCCGAGCTCGGGTGCATTCCAGCAAAGCCGAGCTTGAAGTAGGGCATGCCGGCTAAACAAAGGCCTTCATGCTGAGCCACGGGTGCGCGCCTTCTGACCGAGCAACGCATGAATCGTGGAACCCTGTGAGGCTGCGGACACCTCGGCCGAACCCTCACTTGACCGGCTTCCTTTGATTATAAATATTGGAAAGAATATGCAATAATTTAATTTGGCCCATCTAACTGTATCTATAGTTTTAAAATTTAAAATTTTACATAAAAAGTAAAAAAATAAAAAATCTAGTCATATTTAACCCATTTCTAATTTGAAATTTAAATTTTTTTCTAAAGAAATTCCAAATATAACTTTAGTCTTATATAATTTTAAAATTTAAAAATATTTATTTAAAGATAATTATCAAAAAATTATTTTTAAAAACTAAAAAATATAGGTGGTGTCAAAATATTTACTACACATTTATAAATCAAGAAAGAAATTTCAAATGTACAAGTAAAAAGAAATTAAAAAAATATATGTATATATTTTTATTCGACATCTAAAAATATATTTTCCGTGATTAAAAATACATTATGGTTCTAAATATATCTTTTAACCATATGTAAGTCCTCTCTTTTATTATTTTTAAAATTTATTAAATTTTACATAAAATATACACGGTATAAAACTATAATAAAGATAAATACACAATTAATGTATAGAAAAATTCTTAGAATAAACTAAAATACAAAACTCATAGGATGGAGCGTATTTATTTATTTTTATCTTAAATATAGTTTTTGTAATTTATCCTCTCCCCTTTTTTAATTATTTTTTTTACCAATTAAAATATGATATGTATTTTTATTTATAACTAAGAACATACAATTATTTGTAGAAAAATATTTTTAGAAGAGGTTAAAACTTAATCAATTCTAAATTAGTTTTCTTATATATTTTAAATAAATTTTTATGTTATTATTTAATTTTTAATTGTTTATTTTTTAGGTTTTTTGGTTTAGTTTGACTAGTTTGGTTTGGGGGACTCTTGTATTTTAATTTTTAGTTAAGCTCTTCTTAACTTTTTTTTTAAAAAAATCGAGAGGCTTAGGGGTTGGTTATATGGTTGCGAGTAGTAGTAGTAGGGGTATTTTTATACTACCGAATCTCTCTCGATGCTTCTCATCTTCCTGTACCTTTAATTTCATGCTGTTTAATGAAATTTTTCTTTACCGATCAAAAAAAAAAAAACAAGTATCATGTTAGTATTTTTAAAAAATAAACGGTTCAAATTCCTGAAATCGACTTTAAAATAAATTTATTAAGCTCAAACTCTTCTCACAAAATAGATGACCAACATGAAAAAATTCAATCCCTATACATAATTCAAGATAATTGAAGATATATACAAAGTAAATTCACATTCTTTTGGTCTTTTAAATGATGACAACCGAGTACCCACAAAATGCACTATGCATTGCCGTTTGCCAAACCCAAAGCCGGCTGTCCCTGCCACTTCCCTAAACAGTATATACAAAGCATGATGCTTCCAAGCCAAAAAAATGTGCCAGCTAGTTTGGAAGCATGATGTTTTGTATGATTTTAACAAAGTGAATAGACCAAAAGATACTTAAGCCGAAAACATCGTAGTTTAAACTCCAAAAAGGGCCCTTTATTAATCTTCTTGTTTCCAAAGCAACAATACAACGCACCGCAGCACCAATAAATCAGCCACATAAGATGCATCATATCCACGTGGCTCCCACGACAAAACCCAATTGTCATCCGTAATGTTACGAACTCATATATAAAAATTTAAAAATTACTTAAAATTTCACATCAATTTAGATTCATTTTAGAAGAAACTATAGATTATTAAGAGAAGGCGAAAAAAATAATTCATATATAGAGGGGTGCAAGCCTTTTATTTGCACATCACCATAAATACACTTATGTGACATCTTAAATATTTAATTAATACCATAATAATAATAATAATAATAATGATAATAATACATTTAAAACAATTCTTGGTCCAAATAATAAAAATAAAATAAAATTTAAATTTAAAAAAAAAAAAAAAGGGGGTAGCTTGTCACCATCCTAATAAATAGGATGCTGACCTAGTCATATAGCCTTGGTGAATCATCAAGTTTGATAAGGAGGGAATTGCCGCTAAATTTAAGCAAATCACATGTGAGAAAACATGCAAGTACCACGTATAGATAGTGTACGGTTGGATAGCTTCGAAAATATAGGAAGATACGAATAACTAAGAAGCAGCGTCCCATTAGCAAGGAGTTTATAGTTGGAAAGTAAAGGGTAAAGGTTGATATAAAAATAAGTTATATTATATGTTGAGTTATTATAATATGTTTATGTTTTTTATATGTTTTGAATTATCATAATATATGTTATGAATATTTTGAGTTATCATAATTTATTTTATATAATTTATGTTTTATGGTTATGTTAATGTTTCAATTACGTGGATTATTTCCTGAACTCCATTTGTTTATATTAAAACCCATAGATATGTTTGTTTAAATTTTAGAAATTATTTGACAATGATCTTGTAAACAATTATTTTCTGTAAGTACCACCATGGGAGTCCCAAGCCTTGGGGGACTTAAATAACCATTCGTCCTTGTTTGACCATTTTGTGATCCCCTGCTTGTCATGGATCCATTAACCCTTGTTCTGATTGTCACTCCAGTGACCCTTATTCTGTACCGTGGTTATAGTTATTTACATAATTTTTATTTTAGTCTCTGCCACTTAAATAATTTATTTATGCAACTTAAATATTTTAGCTTAAATAACTATCCATGACTATTTTGTATCCCTATACTCACAGTATAATATTTCTTACTCTGCTATGTGCTTATAGCTGTTACCCTTTTTAGGTGACGAGGTTTAGCGGGATCAAAATGTGGAATGAATCGCTGTATTATTTTTTTTTATTTCATTTTTTAAGATTTCTATCTGTTTTTTTTTTTTCCGGATTCTTGTAATACAATAAAACTCAAATGACTATGGTTGTTTCCTTTTAATAAACATTTGGTACCCAATTATTTCATTTTAATTTATTTAATTTATCCGCTTACACTACGATTACAAAATTATTTGAATTATTTTATTTTTATCTTGTTACGACGCCGAGTGTTTGGGTACCGGGTTTGGATTGTGACAACTTACACCCCCATGTGTAGATAATTTTTTTTCTCTTCTCCCACCTGCATGTAGTTCCCCCTTTATTTTATCTATGGACTCTATACTTTATCAATTCAATCTCCACCACGCATACTATTTCTGGATAAATTCTGAGTCCCAAATTTTGAAACCCTAGGTTTTTTGCAATTATAATATATACATAATTTTGGGAAATTCTATAATACATATTCTATTTTGAAGTATATACCATTCGTTCCAATTATAAAGTTTATGATATTTGATTATAACATATTATGTTGTTAATTATGACTTACTATGATGTTGTTTATTGTGATTATTGTTTTGATTAGGATCGAATTTTTTTTTGATTTGTGTTTGGTTATAGTCTATTATTATTTTTGTAAATATTACTAAAAATAATTTAGTTATGACATTTTACTTAAAAAAAAAAAGTGTGTACACACTTTAGCTTTGTAAACTCTAAACTCCTGCAGAATAATTCCATAGCTACCTATTAATTAAGTGGGGTTTAACAATTCAGTTTTAAGTAGTTTTTCTGTGTTTTTTAAAAATAATTTTATAAAATTGATATGTTTTATAATTGTTAAAAAGTTACTCTTTTTAAATAAAAAAAGGTTTTGAGGATCTTTTCAAATTTTTGCTTTTAAGAGACATACATATTTGTGATTGGTGATGTTAGGTCCTATCTTGTCAAAATCCCGCGAACAAAACTCAGTGATTGAGTTGTAAATTTTCTATGTTTTTTTTTTCTTCCTCGCTCGAGCGAAGATGTCCTCGCTCGAGCGAAGGACTGCGTCTGGTATAAAACCTGAAGGAGATGAATGTGCGCTCGAGCATGGAATTGGTGGATCGAGCGAAGGTCAATGCTCGCTCGAGTGAAGATGAAGGTGGCTCGAGCGACGAATTGCTTCCATACAAAAACCTGAAAGTGTTGTTTCCTCGCTCGAGCGAAGAGTTCGTGGCTCGAGCGAAGGCACTAGTAGAAATCATGCGAGATAAGCTTCTCGCTCGAGCGAGAGGAGCCTCGCTCGAGCGAGTTTCAGAATCCGGAAATTTTCAAGTGATTGGTTTCTTTCAGGATTGGGATTCTTTTTGGTTTTCTATAAGTAGATGGTTTTCTCCTAAAACTAATCTAACTGGTTTTCTAGATCTAATTCAAGAAGTTCTAGAGTTTTGTTTGAAATTTTCTTCTGAAAGTTTGATGAGTTTTCTTTGATGTTCTTGAGAGAGTTCTAAACTCATGAGTTGAGATTCATACATCAAAGAGTTTGATACTACATATTCAAGAGTATTCTCTTCGGTGGAATCCGAAGATCAACACGTAAAGTTTCAAAAGGCGTTTGATTCTTTACGTAGTCGTTAATTTGACAAGTGAAGTTGTGGTGTGGAATCAACTTCAGAATCAGTTCCGTAACGAAGGCGTGGTGAAAGAGTTATAGAAGATTCAGAGACAAATTGACTAGGTTGGGTAATTTGTATGGTTTCTTTGTAACCTTGTAGTCCTTCTGTAGTGGATTGATTAATGGCGGTTCGCCCGTGGTTTTTGATTACAATTGAAGGTTCTTCAATTGTAGTTTTTCCACATAAAAAATCGTTTATGTTGATTTATTATTTATTCCTAAAAACAAACAAACTAAAATCACTCTCGTAAGTGCTTGATGATTTTAGATTGAGTGTTTTGAAATTTTTGAGATTTGGAATATTTTAATCTTTATCTAATCACGAATCACATAGGATTTTTAGGTAAAAAAGTAGTATCACTTGGTACCCTATTAGTACACAAAACTTGTTCGTAAATTAGAGTTGTAGAGCCTTATCAATATAATTTAAAGAATTTTCAAATTATTAAAGGTAAAATTGTCTTTAACAATTCTGTTGACATTTTAAAAAATGTTTACTTTCTTTTAACAAACTAAATAGACATTTTACTTTGAATTTTTTTAAATCATTATTTATTTATTTAGAGATTGTCAAATTAGACCGTAGACAAATGATACATCTGGAATAATCGAAGAGAATCCTTGATATAAAGAACATTTACCACGCTTGGTTATAATTAGACTATTTTTCTACTCCCCCCCCCCCCCCCCCCCCCCCCCAATGATACATCTGGAATAATCGAAGAGAATCCTTGATATAAAGAACATTTACCACGCTTGGTTATAATTAGACTATTTTTCTACTTCTCCTCTCCCCCCCCCCCCCCCCCCCCCCCAATTTTTACTCGTTGCAATTGATCATACACCATCAATGTTATTTGATATATATTATTAGATTCATTTCTTAACAATTTAAATATTTGGAACAATTATTAACTTAACATCATCAGTGTGTAAACAAGCACTACAACTGTGGGAAGTCAACATTTTGATTTCAAACTTCTCTATTTACCTTTGTTTCAGGGTACAAGAATACCCAAGTTCTTTTTTTTTTTTTTTGCCAAAGTTAGATTCATTGATAGATAGAACAAATACATCAAAAGTGATTATCCTCAACTTTAAAAAGAATTACAGCTAAGGTTCAGTATTTCAAACTTGAATACTCGAACACCCAATAACCATAACCTGTAACATACTGAAACCATCAACTAACAACCATAAAACAACACCTTTTCTTTTTGGGTCAACAAAATTATAATTTCTTTCTTTTTTTTTTTTTTTTTTTTTCTAGAATTTTGATTTTTCTTTGGTGTTTGGTAACAATCCATTTGAGAAGGTGAGGTAGTTGGTTTTCTATATTTGTTCATCCTATATTTTTGACCTTCTAGTACAAGCAAACTCCAATACAACATACTAATCCATAGTATCACAAGTAGACAATTGTTAAATAGATAAAGTAGAAGTGTGGCTTGTGGTTACTTGATTAAATATATAAAATAATAATAATTAAAAAAAAAACTTGATTGTTGCATAGTATAGTACTAAACCAATGGTTTGTATGTGTTTTTGATAATTTTTAAGGTAACAAATTTATCGTTTGAGTAGTGAGTGAAGAGTTTATTTATTTATTTTCAAAATCAGGTTGATTTGAAGCAGAATTTCTAAACTCAAACTGTTTTAAAATTATTTTTTAAATGCCTGATTTTTTTTATAAAATTGTAATTTTAAGCTTGAAATCATGTTTTAAAAATATGATTTCAATTTTTTTTACAATTTTTTTCCTTTCAACAAAAAAATTACTTGAAGTCGTGAAAAATGCAGTATCAATTAATAAAATTGACAAATTTTTCTTACAAACAAATATGACATGTACAGAGTAATAAAACTTTTGTTATCTGATTCAAGGTCTATTAAAATAAATTACACACAACTCATAAGTTTAAAAGATTTAGAAAATTTGTTAGTTAGCATAGCATTACTCTTCAATTATTTACGACTTCAATAATTTAAATTATTAATCTTGTAGGACCTTTTAGCAAATTTTTCATGTAAAAAATCAAATTGATCAGATTAATAAAGTAGGATGGGATCATGTATGTAATTTTAAATTTGGATCGTCTATTATTTTGAAAATAAATATAATCCAGTTATAAGACTATAAATATCTAATCACTCTAATTTTTTTGAATGGAAGTTTATTAAAAAATCATATAAGACTATAAATATCTAATCACTCTAATTTTTTTGAATGAAAATTTATTAAAAACTCATAAAAAATGAACAATTTGAATAACAAGATAGGTCTTTTGGTGATCATAAAGGCATGGACAATGGTGACATACACTAATTTTTCTTGCTTTTAATGTAATTTTAGTGTTACTCATTTCAGTGTAATTTTTCTTTTGCTTTTGCTTTTACTTTTACCCTCTTTCTTGGTTCAATTATTTTTAATAGATCATTACTATTTAAGGTCAAAAATTAAATTCAATTTTTAAGGTCAATAATGTGATAATTAATTAGGATATTAAATGTAATATTTTTTCTCATATCTTTTTTAATCATTAAACAATCATATTACTTACATATTATTAAATTAAAAAAATAAACTTATATATCATTTTTTCTTTTTAATAATAATAACTCTCACATATTGCAAAGTAGGGTATCATTTTAAAAATATGAAACCAAATTAAATCATTCTCATACCAAAAGGGGGTCATGCCACGTATTCTTCCTGAACCCCTAAAAAAATCTGAATTATTTTCAGCCAAAATATCTCTATATATTATTGGCCTTGTTTAGAAAGTTAATTATTTTCGTTCACTATTTGATTTTTTAGTTATTTTAGCATGACTAAAATAGTAGTGTTTGAAAAGTTGGTTGACTTTCTTTTGATTATTTTTTTTTATAGTTGATTTGATGATTTTAAAAGAAAAAGTGAAATAATTATGAATTAAATGTGACATTTTATCTTTTTTTGATCGGCAGAATGTGGTATTTTATCTTATTGATTATTTTAACTTATTTTATCTTTTTGTGAGTTATTTTAGCGCACTCTTCTTTCCAAACAGCCCCATTACATCTGGTTAATTAATGTGTCAATTATTTGATGTGTTTTAGCATCTAAAACATGTCTAATTGTAATCAATTATCTAATACGCAGATATAAAAAGAAAAAAGAAAAAAAAAAAAATCATTTTCATGATATATTGATATCTGACTTTCATGATGAAATCGTCATGATCTTGTTATTTTATAAGTCAAATGACAATAATACCCACTGACTTTGCAAGAAAGATGGCCCCACATACCTACTCCTTGGTTGACAATAAATATAACCCGAAATTGTTAATTTCTTCTCTCAAATGGTTGTGATTAAGATACATAAGAGTTTGGTAATGAAGCTTATTTTCAAGAATGTTCATGCATGATGCATGTAACCATCAGGAGTCCAATGAGATTAGCATGAACAATGAGATTAGCAAGAACAGTATGTTTGGTGATGGTGCCCCACCAATCGTGTGTACCCTGGGTGGCCCAGCCTAGTCTGTTGGCTCACGAGAAATATAAAAAAAGTTTAAATCCCTTAAAACAAGTTATTATTACGTGTTAGTGGTTCTTTTGCTTAGAAATTAACTTGGATTTAATTTAGAAATTTAGAAGTAATATTTTAAGAATCTCTAATATTATTCTCCGTATAAAACCATATGCATAGAATTCATGATTATGATGATCCATTAATTAGATAATATTAAAATTTGTTTATACAATAAACTCTAGGCGGTTTAGATTGTGTGTTTTGTAACCTAACAATCAGGATGGGATTGTTTGATTAAATAATTTATTTATTTATTTTTAAATATAATGAGAGGGGTCCAAATAGCTTCTAGAAGAGAAACAACTGTGCAACCAACCAACCTTCCTTTACTTTCTCTCATAAATAAAAAGTCTAAACAACATCTGACCATATCGCCTCCAAGACCAAATCATCATATGAATCCACCAAACCGTGTTTACTTTGTACATATCTTCACAAAATTAGACGAATAAACCAATGAAGAGTGTAAAACAAAACAAACGCATGAATGAATTAACTTTGTAAAACTACATATAATAAAGTTTGGGAGGGAGAGAGAGAGTCTTGAGAAGGTCCGGAAAGAACTTTCCTCACAAAACAAACCAAAAAACAAAGTCAAATGGGTGGCTAAGTCATCGTCCGTTCAACCAAATTTTTAGACTTCATAGACTTTTTATCCATTAAAAAAATTACACCGAAAAGAATATATATAGATATAAAGAATTTAAATTCTGTGAATCAAATTCAACATATCTATTACCAAATTTAAATTTGAGTTACTAAACAATAATTATCTACTTCTATTATATGATGTATCAGTTTAGTTACCAATGTTATGTAAAAAATATACATGAGTGGTGAAACTCTCAGACATTCAAATTTTAGCGCAAATATAAGTGTCTGTGTGCGTGCGTGTGTAGTTGTGTATGCATGGGCATTTTAATTTTTTTTTTTAATCCAATCTAAGAAGAGTATAAGACATTAGGTCTAAGAAATATTTTTTATCGATGAAAGGTCCACGTTTTGTGAAATAGTTTGGTGAGAAGTTCTGAAAAACATTTTGTTTCTAATTTTACCCTTTGACTTTTTGACTATCTGTTCAAATATATATCTATTTGTTTAAATTTGTTTTCCTATCTGTTCAAATTTTTATCTATTAGTTCAAAATTACATCTATCTGTTCAATTTTTTCTCCTAAAATATATCTATTTGTTCAATTCTTTTCCTAAATTCTATTTATCTGTTCAAATTTTTTTATCTGTTCAGTTTTTTCTCATAAATTATATCTATCTGTTCGATTTTTTATCTACTCAAATCTTTTATCTGTGTAATTTTTTTTTCTATTTGTTAAAAATCTGTTCAATTTTTTGAATCCACTATCTGTTGTAACAATTTGCAGAATTCTTTTCACACAACAACAACAACAACAACAACACAGATAAACATTTATTAAAAAACACACTCAGATCTTCAAATCCAATCACAGAAAAAACTCATAGATATTTTGTTGGGGGTAGGAAACACAGTAGAATCTTCAGATCCAAAGTCTCCAACCATCAAACCATTTAGATTTTATAGTTATCTAACAACAATTGTTAGTAAGCAAGTATCTGTAAAAGAAAAAAATGAAGATCCTAGCCAACTACACCAAAAAATGAAGAAGTTAACTACACTATTCAATTATCCCAAATAAAGAGAGAGACAGAGAGATTAACTAGGAGTAGAGCTGGGGATAAATGGTGATAAAACCACTATAAAGATGTAAAACCAGGTTGGAGTCCTCCATAGTGCCATTGTTCTGTTAAATCCCAAAAAAAAAAAAAAAATTGCCACCTTTCTCAAAGAGAAAGAGAGAGAGTAAAAATCGATGAAGATCTTATAAACCCTTGTATTTGTAAAATGAAGAAATATAAAGAAAAAAAGAAAAAAAAAAAGGAAGAGAAAGATATATGTATATATATACATTAAAAATACAAACCGAAGGAATGGTTATTCAACCTTTCAATTTGAACTTGAAGCTTATTGATATCAAATATACAAAGTTAAATAATTCAAATCAAACAAATATACATACGACATATATATAGATGTGCACAATCAAATGAGTTTAGAAGTAGAAAAAAATAAAGATTGATTACCTAAAGGCGTTATTATCAATTGAGTCGGAATCAATAGAAGGAGCAAATAAAGAACCCTTGTATTTGTAGAATGAAGATATATATTTATATATATAAGTGAAGTCCAGACCGCTTTTCTGAGGGGAAGATATATCCTAGATGGGGTGCTGATTGTTAATGAGGTGGTGGATGGATCGATGGAGGAAATCAAAGAAAAAGGGCTTAATTTTGAAGCTTGATTTTCAAAAAGCTTATGACTCAGTCAATTAGGAATTTTTATTATCTATGATGGATAACTTTGGATTTGGTGAGAAATGGTTGAAATGGATTAAAATCTGCATTTCAACAACAAGATTATCAGTGCTGGTAAATGGACCACCTATTGAGGAGTTTTCTCCTGGAAAAGGGATTCGACAAGGGGATCCACTTTCACCATTCCTCTTTACAATAGTGGCGGAGGGACTAAATATCCTGTTATCAAGGGCAAAAACAAGGGGATTGATAAAAGGGGCAATGGTAGGCAGTTAAGAGGTTAGTATTTCTCATCTTCAATTTGCTGATGATACAATAATTTTGTGTGAGGCTGAGAGGGAGGAGATCCTATCAATAAAAAAGATTTTAAGATGCTATGAGATATTGTCAGGATTAAAAATTAATTTCCATAAAAGTGTGATATGTGGAATTGGGATGGAGGATGAAAGTGTTCAGTATTATGCATCATTACTCAATTGTGGTTGGCAAAAATTACCATTAAAGTATTTGGGATTACCTTTGGGAGCAAATCCAAGAAGAAAAAAGACATGGCAACCAATAATGGACAAGGTGAAGATGAAACTAGCATCTTGAAAAAGGAAATTGTTGTCTTTTGCAGGTAGACTGACACTTGTCAAGTAAGTACTATCAAATTTACCTATCTACTATCTATTTATTTTTAGAATGCCGAAAGGGGTAGTGAAGATCATTGAAAAACTGCAAGTTGCCTTTTTATGAGGGGGTTCAACTGTGAAGAAAAAAGTTCACCTGGTGGGATGGAAGGAAGTTACCAAAACTAAAGCTCAAGGTGGATTGGAAGTAAGCAAAATTAAGGATCTCAATGAAAGTTTGCTCCTAAAATGGTGGTAGAGATATGGTTATGAGAATGGATTATTATGGAAGACTATTGTGACAAGCAAATATGGTCATGAGGGTGGGGATTGGAGCCCAAATGTGGCAATTAATAGATCTATGTCCTTAGTTTGGCAAGATATATTATTATCTGTTCTGTTAAATATTGATCTACACTCATTCTTTGTTGCAAATTTTAAAATTATAATTGGTAATAGTGAAAGGGCACACTTTTGGAAGGACAAATGGTTGGAGATTGGAAAATTAGAGGTTGCCTTCCCTAGGCTTTTTAGCTTATCAGAGACTAAAGATGGCTCCCTGAAGTCTTTTGTTCAACTCAGAAATGAAGCAGGAGGGTGGTAGTTCTCATTCAGAAGACCTTTAAGAGCCTGGAAAGAAGAGGAGGTTAAAAGGCTTGTTAAGGTATTGGAGGATGTTCCCAATCTAAGGGTCAATATTGATGATCAAGCTTGGTGGAATGCAGACCCATCGGGCTCTTTCTCTGTTTCCTCTGCCAAAAGATGGTGTGAGTCTGCTCAAGGTCCATCTCTTAGGATTACTAAACTGTTATGGGGTAATGAAGCACCATCAAGAGTGAAATTTTTTGGTTGGTTGGCCTGGAGAGGTAGAGTGAAAACGACTTTCTATCTTCAAAGAATTGGAGTTTTGGATCCCAATGTGAACAATTATTGTCTGTTTTGCAGAGAGAATGTAGAAACTACCAATCACATTCTGCTACATTGCCCTTTGGTATGGAGAATGTGGTTTGAATTATTGGATTGGTGGAACTTGTCTTGGGTAATCCTTGGATTTATTGGATGTCTTCTGGAATAGTGGTTAGGTACAAGTTGCAGCAGGTTTGAAAGGAAGATATGACATTCTATTCCTTTTGCTCTCATATGGTCTGTGTGGAAGCTTCGAAATGAATGTTTGTTCAATGAAATTCAACAAGATTTTACGGCTTTTGGGGAGTTACTAAAGGTTAGAATTGCTTTATGGTTGAAATATAACACGTTTGAGGTACATTATTCTATTAATGATGCAGTGTTCAACCTTCAGCAAGTTAGATCCTGTTCAAGGCAGCAGAATAGAATCAAAATTCTGGGCTGACTTTGGTTGTTGAGATTATTGTTTGTAGGTTAGGTGGCTGCTGTTTGGAAGATTTCTCAAGTGGGGTTAGTTTGATTATTTGGTTACTCCTCTGTCTGGGGTGTTTTCTTTCGTTTATGTTTGGTTTCTCACCAAGTTTTTGGATTGAGCTAGCACATGATTGCATATCTCTTTTGGTGCCAACCTAGTTGGGATTAGGTTGGGGTGCTATGATGCTATTTAGCTCTCATTTTTTCTTTATTGATGGTTTCCATATGTAACGTATGTTCGATTTCATCAATAAATTTTTCTTCTTTTGTTGATAAAAAAAATAAAATATATAAAAGGATATATGTATATATACATTTAATGCATATATATATATAAACTTTAGATCCAAATTCCAACAAGATCGCAGATCTGGAGACAATAGCGACGACCATGGATCGGATCTAGAGACGATGTCAGTGGATTGGTGTGGATCGCTCATATCTAGAGAGAGAAAACGATCAAGCTCCATTTCTATCCGTCGCCTATTCTCAACTGACAATTCAACTACTATCATCATTGAGACTAGCGTCTCCTTCACCGTCGAGACCTACATACAAAGAACACATGACCTTGATGCGAGACATGGCGACTATGCGTCGAATGGAGAAGTGGAGAGGAGCACGACGAATGTAGAGTTTTGGTGGCAGCGATTGTTACTTGATTTAAAGCCAGTGGCGAGAAGGACCTCTCTGATCGGATCAAGAGAGAGAGATGGGGAGAATGGTGTCAGTGGCGGAGGCCGACGCAACTAGGGTTTAAATCGCGAAGAGAGAGAGAGAGAGAGAGAGAGAGAGAGATGAGAGAGAATAGAGAGAAAGTGACAGATAGTTTGATGGGAGAGATGCAGGGTTTGATTGTTATATATATATATGGGTATTTTAGTCATTTTGTTTCTGTTTGTCCTTATGAACAAACTATTTATGCGCCTGGATCATTGACCAAGGAAAATGTTATTTGGACTTTTGGCTTGAGCACCCAATTTTTATGTAGTCTTAGAAAATTATGTGTAATATGTGATACTCTTAACAAATGAAAAGTTATAAAATATATTGGGTAAATCTTTTCTTATCTCAAAACTACTTATTAAAGGTGGGTTAACACCATTCCACTCATATTTTTTTTTTGTCATGTCATTGATTAGGAAGATTCCATAAATAATGCTACAAGAGTACTTCGAGTCTACTTATTAATTACCTTGCATTTACATGTATAAAATGGAGGTGGAGCCATGGAAAAAAGCATGTTATATAGAGCATATTATTTTTATAATCCAAAATCCCTCTATATTTTTAATCATTAAATTATATAAAAATTAAATAAGATTATAAACACACAATTTTCTATTCTTTAATTACAATAGGAATGAGACTCGCATAATCATATGAGATAAGCCTCACCGTTATAGGGATAACTCATCTCCACACCATTATCCACTATAATCTTCTATATTTCACTTTGTAAGTCACACTCTCAATCCATAGTGATGATTTGAATTGTTTATCTCGTAAACCTTGAACTGAAAGTTATTTATGTAAAAATCAATTTTATCAAATATCAAAAAATAGATGAACAAATTAAAGTACATAGTGCTAGGGAATTAGAGAGCCCATAAGCGTACATTAATATCGGCTCAATCTATTAGGAAGAAACTCTAGAGTCCATAAACGTCATATCAATGGCCAACATACATTATTTCGAACTCATATCCACTTAAAAACTTAAGCCTATAAGTGGAGAGTCTATCTAATGTATATTAAAACTCATATCTTTTTACTCTTTATCTGATGTGGAACTCTACTTCCACATATACTCCAAAAATCTCTCCCTCATGTGTGAACCAAACATTGGGCCTCTCCACATTCCCCCACGAGTCTTGATCTATCATCAGCAAGTTCATCGTAGATTATTATCCTTTAATCTTGATTTATAACTCTCTAACATCGAGACTAGATTGGGCCATCTGCACACACTCCATCGTGAGCCACTATACTCCATTGAGAGCCACCTTGTCGCGGTTCAACCTTGCCATGTGCACTAGGAATTTTCTTTGTTTCATTAAAATTATGGATTTTTTTTTTGCTCTATGAAGAGTTTTTGTGCAAACCCAAGCCCATCAACATCAAATTCTCTAGAAGAGTTCGTCTATAAATCTTCTGTCATCGGCTCTGATACTAATTGTTAGGGAATTAGGGAGCCCACAAGCACACATCAATACCGGCTTAATCCATTAGGGAGAAATTCTAGAGTCCACAAACGCCATATTAAGACCCAACATACATTATTTGGAACTCATACCCACTTAAAAGCTTAAGCTTATAAGTGGAGGCCCATCTAATGTATATTAAAACTCATATCTTTTTACTCTTTATTTGATGTGAGATTTTACCTTCATACATGCTCCAACACATAGAATATCCATTCCCTTTTTGCAAAATTGATTCCGTAGCAACCAAGGGGCACTAACCTAGTTGGTTAGTCCTTTGGCCACCAAATTTCTCCTAAAAGGGAGGTTTTAGGTTCCACTGTTAGGAGTTGAACGAGAAGACAAGATTTTCTTGCAAGATATATGAGTGTGAGTTTCAACTCCCTCAAAGTGCTAATCTAATCATTAATCATTGACTTTTATTAATAAAAAAAAAAAAAATTGATTCCATAGCAAGATTGGTGAAAATATCAAAGTACATAAATCTCAAATCAATAATCTAATGATTTAATGCTTCATTAAGATGAAAAGAAAAAAAAAAAGTTAGAAATTTTCTATATCATTGATTTTTTTTAGGGGTACTTACCAATTAGTCCTATTAACTAGACTTATTTACCTACAGGTCCTAACTAATAAATTTAATACTATAAAAATAAGAGAGTAATAAATTTATCACTAAAAATTTATTCATAAAAACAAAGAGACTGATAAATTTATCACTATAAATTTATTCATAAAAATAAAAGACTGATAAATTTATCTTTATCACTTAATAAATTTATCAATAGGACTTAATAGGTAATAAGTCTCCAAAGTAGGACCTATTGGGTAATAAGTCTCCAAAATAGGACCTATTGGTAGTTTATTCTTTTTTTTAATTATCATTTTGTATCACTATTTATATAAATACTCATGATTAATTTTTTTATTTAAAAATAATTATTAAGCCATTAATAAAATTAAATCATAACCTGCTAAATAATCTAGTGGTATAAAACTATACAAAGAAAGAAAAAAAAAAAAGTAATATGGGAAACTTGCACCTTATAAATAAATAAATATAATGATATAATTTTATATTTTTTGAATCATAACTTAAAAAAATGTCACAACTAAATACAATATGAGACATAATTAAAAAATTTATGACTTATAACTAAAAAAAACATTAATCATACTTAAAGGTAAAAATCATATAACTAAAAGTACATACAATACACTATTTTCAGAGATATATATTAGAAATTTTCTAAAATAATAGATGGCAAAATAGCGAGCCGTCCTATATGGAAAACATCAAAGAAACGAGTTGGAAACCTCTATTGTCGGAGGAGAAAACCATTTGAATAGTATTATGTCCTAATCTCTCTCTCTCTCTCTCTCTCTCTCTCTCTCTCATTTAAAAACCCCTCTAACTCCAACCCATTCCTCATCTTCACCTCCCTCTTTCTTCTCCCTCCTCATGACTCATTCTCTCAACATCTAAAAACCCTTCAACCCTCCTCACATCACCACCACCTCTAGCAATGACTGTCAAAAAGATAACATGGAGATCTCTCATCTTAAGCTGTTACATGACTGAGAACCCATCACCAAAACCAACCAAGAAAGTTATTGTTTCGAAGCAGAGTTCGTTTCAGAGGATTTCAGTGTCGGATTTGAGCTCGTCCACGTTGTCTGAGGACTTGTCGGTGTCACTTGCTGGATCAAACCTCCATGTTTTTACGGTTGCGGAGCTGAGAGTGATCACCCAGAACTTCTCTCAGAGTAATTTTCTCGGCGAAGGCGGGTTTGGACCGGTTCATAAAGGGTTCATTGATGATAAGCTTAGGCCTGGTTTGAAGGCTCAGCCTGTGGCTGTTAAGCTCCTGGATTTAGATGGCACTCAAGGTCACAGGGAATGGCTGGTATGTACATTTTGTTAATAAAACTGTTACGTACTTTGAAATTATTATTTTTTATTAAAATTATTTAGAATTTGAATATGTAGCATAAGTTTGAATATTTATTTATTTATTTATTTTGGTTAATTTACTATGATACACATTGCAATGATGTAAGTTTTATGTGAGCTTTTTAAGTAGGGTTAATTAAAGTTACCATACCTTTTATTGAATATCACATTACTTCCTCCAATTTTAAAATTATACATTTAGACTCTTTAATTATAAAAAAAAAAACATACAAAGATCCTTTCTGGGGGATGAAAGTGAAGCAATTTTAATATTTTGTTGGGTGAATGCAATTTTGATAGTTGAAATGTCTAAATACATTATTTTAAAGTTGAGAGGGTTTTAAGTGATATTCAATAATAGTTAAGGGGGCAAAACATAATTAACCTTTGTTTTTATGACAAATTTTCTATCAAATTCTGCTGGAAAGTAAAAGAATTTTGATAGTTGAGGGTCTAAGTATACAATTTTAAAGTTGAGAGAGTTTAATCATACAACTTTAAAGTTGGAGAGTTAAAGTGATAATCAATAATAACTAAGAAGGTAAAACGTAAACTATCAAACACTATCAATTTTATGACAGTTTTGTTGTATCAAACACTATCAATTTTTTTGAGTGACAAATGAAGAACGAAATTTCATTATCTGATTAGTTATTGCTTGTATTTTTTTCCTGTTTTTAACAGACAGAAGTGATCTTTCTTGGGCAACTGAGACATCCACATCTAGTGAAGCTAATTGGATACTGTTGTGAGGAAGAACATAGATTACTTGCATATGAATATATGCCTCGAGGCAGCTTGGAAAATCAACTATTTAGAAGTAAGTATGCTCTCTATTTCATTTTTGTAACACTTCAATAACATAAATGTTATGTACTAAAATTTAAAATATTTACGCATTTTATATTTGAATATTTCTCCTGAGGTCACTAACTTACGGTGGAATTTGGGTAATTTCTAAATATAAGATATCACAAGTGGATAATTTATAATTAGCTTAGGATTAGTTGAGATATGACAGCAAAATTGGAAAAAGTCAGAAATTGTTTTTTGACATAGTTGACTTTGTGATTTGTTTTTTCACCTCACTTGATTAGTTTTATTGGACATAGGTACCCAATTTTACCTTTAAGGTGATATGTCATGACTTATACCAGTTGCCAATATTGTTTTTCTTTAATGTAAGGGTTAGTTCAATGAGCTATATATAAAACTTGGCAATGGTCACGCTAGTGCTGAAGTATCAGAGCATTACCATGACATCATTTATCAATATAGTTTAATTGTAAGAGAATACTATGTATTATAGAAAAATATTTTAAAAAATTTGAAAATTGAATATATAGTGTGAATTTAGACTTAGTTTGATATTGTTTTTGAGTGTTTTTATTTTTAATGTGTAATTTGTGGATCATGTATGGACACATAACAAATAAATAAATAAATAAATAAAAGGATTGGATGAAGTTGACCAAGTTTCCCTATTTTGCTTTTAGAAGCAACCGTTCTGTTACA
This sequence comes from Camellia granthamiana, assembly GCA_036172215.1. Lineage (NCBI taxonomy): Eukaryota > Viridiplantae > Streptophyta > Magnoliopsida > Ericales > Theaceae > Camellia > Camellia granthamiana. The sequence continues at coordinate 158,520,057 of CM069906.1, forward strand.
CCAAACACATATACACATATTTCTTAGATTTCTTGGATTCACATTTAATGATTGGAAAAATTAGTGAAACATTTCTCTTCAACTTTGTATAGTAAGAGAGGTCCAAGATGTTTTTTTTTTTTTTTAATTAGCTAAGGTCCCTTAATATTTTTACAGAGAAAATTTGACTTGGAGAAATTTTGCTTGATTTAGAGAAATTTCAACTGACTCAAAGAAATTTCGTCTCAACTTAGAAAAATTTCGTTAAGTTAAATTTTCTCTGTAAAAATATTGAGAGACTTTAATTATTATGAAAATATTGTATGTCCTTTTATTTTATAAAATTTTAATTTTAGGGACTTTAAAAAAATTTTTCCTTAATGATTTTAGTTAAAATAGTATTTCCATTTTGGGAACAACTTTTTATTTTTATTTTTATTTTTAAGTGTGTCAGCTTTTTTAGAAAAAATTTCATAGAACACTTCTCAAAAATAATTTGCTAAACAAATTTAACGGTTTTCTCTCTTGGTGTGCAGGGTACTCGGTATCACTTCCATGGTCGACAAGAATGAAAATAGCTCTTGGAGCTGCCAAGGGACTTGCCTTCCTCCACGAGGCCGAAAAACCAGTCATATATAGAGATTTCAAAGCTTCAAACATCTTGCTAGACTCTGTAAGTTTCTTTAACTAATTAGGCTCCATATATATATATATATGTATCACTTTCCTCTTTTTTTTTTTTTTTTTTTTGTGTTGTAATTATTGAATTTATTTTTGTTCTTGCTGATACCAGGATTACACTGCAAAACTCTCAGATTTTGGGCTTGCAAAGGACGGTCCAGAGGGAGATGACACACATGTTTCAACTCGCGTCATGGGCACACAAGGCTATGCTGCTCCTGAATACATCATGACTGGTAATTTTCCCTATCCAGTTCCATTGTCAATATTCATTTGAACGCTACATTTGTTTCTATAAAACACAAAAACGTTTTCTATAGAAAATATTTTCTAATAAGATTGATTTGTCTTCGTATATTGGGTTGGGCCTGAAATCGGTTGTTTGTTTTCCACGAAAAAATGGTTAATATTCAACTAGACATAGATTTTGACAAAGTCATTTACCAACTTAAAAATTCTTTGTAGGCCATTTGACAGCAGCAAGTGATGTGTACAGCTTTGGAGTGGTGCTTTTGGAGCTTCTAACGGGTCGGAGATCGGTTGACAAAACCCGGCCTCACAGAGAACAGAGCCTAGCAGAGTGGGCAAGGCCTCAATTGAAGTGTCCAAGAAAGCTTGGCCGAATAATGGACCCGAGGCTCGAGGGCCAGTATTCTGAGACAGGGGCCCAAAAGGCAGCCCAATTGGCCTATGAATGCCTGAGCCACAGGCCCAAACTTAGGCCCACAATGAGCTCTGTGGTCAAGACCTTGGAGACTCTCAAGGATTATGTTGATATTCCAATGGTAACATTTGTGTACACAGCTCCTAGTGAGAGTGATTCGAATAAGGAAAGTGTGAAGGAATGCGATTCGCCGCCGAAGGAGTTGAAGAGAGAGAATGGAAACCAAAATTATGGAAACCGACACCATGGTCACAGGCACCACCGGACAAAGTCACCGAAGTCACCAAGCGTTTACTCGGAAACAGCTCTAAACCAAAATATAAAAAATGGGTTGAACTCACCCAAAAAGGCATAGGCTAGTAGAATTTTAGATGATGGAATCGCCAAAGATTTGACCTTTACGAGTTCTGTCTCTAACTCACTAGAGGCCCGGGAAACAAAGAGAAAATGCTTACAAACGAGATATCCAACAAGAAGAAGGAAAAGGATTGAATAGAGGAACTCCCGAACATTTGGCGAATAGAATTGTAAATCACACTGTAAATACAGATTTTTCAACTGTTGTTTTGGCACAAAAGTGTAAGGATTCTTGTGAGGACATGCTGATTTTTTGAAATAATTCTTTCAATTTTTTTCCCCCTTTTTTTTGTTTTTGTTTTTGTTTTTTTCCATCTGCTGGAATAGTGCAGTTTGAATTCTAATGAAGCAACAACATACTGTTTCACCTTTGGACCACCAGACTATATAAAATAAAAGAGAACTTGAATGTATTAATCAGAGGCATGTGAACCTTTTATCTTTTGTATGAATCGATATTATTACAATCCAACCGTCCCAATACCTCCAAAGGAAAATTTCATGTTGGATTTCAAATTGACCGGTTAGTGTGAGGTTATTCATACAGTTATGCAGTGTTCGAATAGGAAAACATTTTCTGAAAGATTCTAGCTTTCGTGCTTTGTTGAGTCTCCAAGACTGCATAGAGCCGATCAACTGCATAGAGCAGAACAAAGTAGACAAAAAAAAGAAAAAGAAAAAGAGAAGACAGTTATTTTCTTTTATATTCTGTTGGTATTGTCTATAAGATTAGTATCAGTTAATGATTCTGACTTATTAATGAGTCATGAACTGTATGGATTCACAAAATACGACTTCCCTTTATTTGATAATTAAAAAAAATTGTATGACATTTTTAATATTGACAGATGACATACGCTGTTTCAAAAAAGACCGGCAAATCCCCTGATTCGGGTTGTGTTATTTATGAAATTAGATTAAATTATCAGAAAGATATGGTTTGTGTTGCGGATCGGGGCACACCAGGGAACTCAAACAAGCAATAACACACAAGTTTTAACGTGGTTCGGCAAGTCGCCTACGTCCACGGGCAGCGGATTCACTATATTGATAGAAATGGAACAATTACAAGCTCTCAGAATGTTCTCTCTCTCTCTATCACTCTAAGCCTCACTTCTGCTGTGTTTTTCCCTCTGCCTCAACCTCTCTATATATACACATCAGAGGGAGGAGGTGATTGGCCATCACCTACTCCATTCCACTCTCTAGTCTCTAATGGGGTGGGTGAAATGGAGCTTCCATTTGGGTAGTGGAAGGATAGTGCTGCACTACTCCATTTGTGCTGCACTAATGTGGGTCCGAATCCACAGCCAATTTACAACAAATCTCCACCTTGGCGAGGATTCTCTAATCCAACATAGTGATCGATCGACACTGCCTTGCACCCGAAGGTGCTCAATTCTGAGAGATGTTGACCAAGTCCAAACAATGTTGGAACTTGATCCCAGAAACTACCTTTGTGAGCATATCGGCCGGATTATCTGCAGTACCAATCTTTTGAAGCAGAATATCCCCTTCATTCACAATTTCTCGGATGAAATGGAAACGGACGTCAATGTGCTTGGTGCGAGCATGATGAACCTGGTTCTTTGCCAAACAAATGGCACTCTGACTGTCACAAAACACCTCAACGTGCTTCTGAACAATTCCCAAGTCTTCAATCAACCCGTGTAGCCAAATAGCTTCTTTAAAGGCTTCCGTCACTGCTATGTACTCTGCCTCTGTAGTAGACAAAGCCACCGTTGACTGAAGCGTTGACCTCCAACTTACCGGCCCTTTAGCAAGCGTAAATAAATACCCTGTTGTTGACCGGCGTTTGTCTAAGTCACCAGCATAATCTGAGTCCACATAACCTTTCAAATTCTGCCCGAGTCGGTTATCTCTCTCGAACTTCAATCCCAGATTGACTGTGCCATGTATGTACCTTAGGATCCACTTCACTGCCTGCCAGTGATCTTTACCTGGATCATGCATATACCTGCTTACCATACTCACTGCATGCGAGATGTCAGGCCTTGTACAAACCATAGCATACATTAATGCACCAACTGCATTTGCATATGGAACCTGTGCCATATGCTTCCGTTCTTCTTCTGTGCGTGGAGACATCGAAGCACTAAGCTTGAAATGAGGGGCCAATGGTGTACTTACAGGTTTGGTTTTCCCATTTATGCCAAATCTGTCTAACACCTTTTTTAGATACTGGGTTTGTGTCAGACAAACCGTGCCCTTCTTCCTGTCTCTTGTGATCTCCATGCCAAGAATTTTCTTTGCTTCTCCCAAATCCTTCATTTCAAACTCCCTTGCTAACTGTGCCTTGAGTTTGTCAATCTCCACCTTGCTCTTAGATGCAATTAGCATATCATCTACATATAAGAGCAAGTAGATGAAGGAACCATCGGGAAGCTTACGGAAATATACACAATGATCAAATTGACTTCTTGTGTATTTTGTCTCCATCATGAACCGATCAAATCGCTTGTACCACTGTCTCGGGGATTGCTTCAACCCGTACAACGATTTGTTCAGCTTACAGGCCCAATTCTCTTTTCCAGCAATTTTGAAACCATCTGGCTGGGACATGTATATCTCCTCTTCAAGATCTCCATGTAAGAAAGCAGTTTTGACGTCGAGTTGGGCGAGCTCGAGATCAAACTGTGCAACCAAAGCTAACAGGATGCGAATAGACGTGTGCTTCACAACAGGTGAGAATACCTCATTGTAGTCTATTCCTTCCTTCTGAGCATAGCCTTTAGCTACCAATCTAGCTTTGAATCTGATGTTGTTGCCTGGAATGCCTTCTTTCTTGGTGTAAACCCACTTACACCCAATTGCTTTCTTGCCTTTTGGAAGTTACACCAACTCCCAAGTCTGGTTCTTGTGAAGTGAACCGATCTCTTCATCCATAGCCTCCTTCCATTTGACACTTTCTGGATGCTGCACGGCTTCTTTGAAAGTGCACGGAACATTGTCTTCAATGATTGGAAGTGCATAGGCTACCATATCGGTCATCCAACTGGGTTGCTTAGTAACCCTTTTACCTTTCCTGATTGCAATGGGTTCTGATTGTTGCGGAGCCTCTGGATCTTCATCTGAACTCTCTTCAGAGCTATCCTCTGAGACTTCTTCAGGATGGTTGATTGGCTGACTAGTCTTTGCTGGAGTCTCAAACTCCACCTGCACTAACTTCTTCAATGCTTCAACATTCTGTTGAGGATCTGGTTGCTTCAACATTGCAGACTCATCAAAGGTAACATCTCTTCTGATGAAAACTTTCTTTGATTCAGGGCACCACAGTCGGTATCCCTTAACACCGTCACCGAAGCCCAAGAAGATGGCTTTCTTGGCTCTTGGATCCAACTTAGATTCTGTAACATGAAAATATGCTGGACATCCAAAGATACGTAACTGATCATAATCAGTAACTGGGACTCCTGACCATACCTCCATGGGAGTCTTGCCATCTAGTGCTGCAGTAGGTAGTCTGTTGACGAGATGACGAGCATAGTTCAATGCCTCGCCCCAAAATGCCTTGCTCAATCCAGACTGTGACAGCATACACCGGACTTTCTCCACCAAAGTGCGGTTCATGCGTTCTGCAACTCCATTCTGCTGTGGTGTTCCAGGAACTGTGAAATGTCTCACTATCCCTGCATTCTGGCAAACCTCAAAGAAGGGATCTGATGTGTATTCTCCACCATTGTCAGATCTGAGCTTTTTGATCCGTCTGCCTGTCTGGGTCTCAATCATCTTCTTCCATGTAAGAAAGATGTTTAAGACTTCATCTTTGTGCTTCATTGTATAAATCCAAACTCTTCTGGAGAAATCATCAATGAACGACACAAAGTAGTGTTTACCTCCCAACGAAGCATTCTTGGAAGGACCCCATACATCGGTGTGGACGTAGTCTAGAATCCCTTTGGTACGGTGAATTGCAGTACCAAACTTGATTCTTGTTTGCTTGCCCAATACACAATGCTCGCAGAACTCAAGCTTCCCCGTCTTGGCGCCTTTCAACAGGCCTTGCTTTACCAACCCTTGTAAAGCCTTCTCACCGACATGCCCTAGGCGCATGTGCCAAAGTTTGGAAGTGTCTGATGCATCATTTTCTGAGCTGGAACTGGTGGAGACAGCCACTTTTCCTGTGACTGTAGAGCCATCTAGGAAATATAAATTTCCCTGTCGAGTACCCTTCATTGCAACCAATGCTCCTCGAACAACCTTGAGGACTCCACCTTCCATGGTTACTCTGTAACCTTTGGAGTCTAAAACTCCCACTGAGATGAGATTCTTGGTTAGATCTGGTACATACCGTACATCTTCAAGAATTCTGATTGTTCCATCATGGATCTTCAGTTTGATTGTTCCAATCCCTTATGTCTGGCAAGCTTGGTCGTTGCCCATCAGCACAACTCCTCTATCGAACTCTCGTAAGCTCGAACCACTGCTTGTTCGGACACATATGGAATGAACACCCGGAATCGATAATCCATTCATCAGACTGGCCGTATGATGAAACTGTGAAGGCACCTCCTTCATCATTATCTCCATCTCGTGCAATATTCACCTTCTCTTCTGTCTTGTCTTTATTTGGACAATCTTTTGCCCAATGCCCTTTCTGGCGACAAGCAGCACACTCGTCTTTTGCAAGACGTCTTTTGTCCGAAGCTTTCCCCCTGGATTTTGAGCGGGACTTTCCTCGCCCTGCATTTTTTCTGTTATTTGTTCTGCCTCTGACTGTCAAAGCCTCGGATGTTGAGTCCCTGTTTGCAGACTTGTCTTTCCTTCTGAACTCATTGTTCACCAAGGCGTTTGCAACATCAACATACTTGATCTTCTCTTTACCGTACAGTAAAGTAGTAGTGAGATGATCATACGAGTCAGGCAAGGAATTTAACAATAACAGTGCTTTGTCTTCATCACCAACGTGATCATCCAAATTCTTCAAGTCCGTAATAATTTTGTTGAAGTTATTTAGGTGTTCGTTCATCGAAATACCTTTAATGTAGTCGAAACGAAACAACCTCTTCCTCAAGTAGAGCCGGTTCTCAATGCTCTTGGTCATGAACTTATCTTCCAGCGCCTTCCAAAGCTTCTTCGCAATATCATATTCGGTGAAGGCGTACTTCTCCTCTTTTGCAAGGCAAAGTCGGATGGAACTGCAGGCCAGGAGATTCACCCTCTCCCATTCTATCTCGTCCAGGTCATCTGGTTTATCTCCCAGAGTGAAGTGCAGGTTCATCTGGACAAGCATATCCTTAACTTCGCATCTCCACATGCCGAAGTTGCTGCTTCCATCGAACTTCTCTACCTCGAACTTGGCATGGGACACCGGGGTCCAATGCCTAGAAGTGCTTGTATTCGCTGGATTACTTATGGACTCGGTTGATCTAGATTCTGTCATTTGTTTTTAGAAACTTCAATTCAAAAAACTGACCGTACAGATGTGTCCGGAATACTCCAAATAGTTGGGAAGCACTATTGGATCGTCAAAAACGGATTCCGAATGCCTCAGATCAAGCCAAAATATTTTGAACACCTCTGATTCAAAAAATAACCGTACGGATGTGTCCGGAATATCCCAAATAGTTGGAAAACACTATTGGATCGTCGAAAACGGACTCCGAATGGCTCTGATCTGGCAAAAACAGTTTGGACGGTTCAGATCTGCAGATTCTGGTGCGCTGAGATGCACCGGATAATTCTTCCGGTCAACGCTAGTCAACGGCGCAGGCGGCGCGGTCAACGGAGGATCGGCGGCGCAGTCAACGGCGGCTCGGTCAACGGTCAACGGCGGCGCGGTCAACGGCTGGTTGGCTTGGTCAGCGGCTTGGTCAGCGGCTCAGGCTGACTGGGCAGACACGTGGCTGACACGTGGGCTTACGTGTCGCTGACGTGGGCTGACGTGGCGGCCTGCGTGGTCGTCTTCTTCCTGAGATGGCGCGTGCGGGCGCGTGGAGCGCGTGGGATTCACGCGCAAACTTCCAGAGGCGCGTGGAGGCGCGTGGAATGTCTTTTGGGCTCTGTTTTTGCTGTTTTGGACTCCTCTCGGGGAGTTCTTCCTTCTGGTATGGTCAAATGTGAATTTCGAGCACTTCGAAATCTGGGCAGTTTCAGGAAAAATTCGATTTTTCGCAACCCGAGCTCTGATACCAATTGTTGCGGATCGGGGGCACACCAGGGAACTCAAACAAGCAATAACACACAAGTTTTAACGTGGTTCGGCAAGTCGCGTGCTCCTTGGGTTTTGAAATATATATATATTTTTGGATAAACATAAAGAAAAAGAAAATATTTTAAATAAAAAAAATTATAAAATATTATTTAGAGTGAAATTTGAATGACATTTTTAAAATTATGAGAATAATAATGGTTGTTTTTTTATTAAAAATAAACATATTACGATATATTATATTATTATCTATGAAAATTTCAATACAATGATGATGTCTATTATTATTGACATGCAAATATAATTAATGTCAATGAAGATATGAAATTTATTGAATTATTAATTACATTTGACATTTGAGATTTATCCTCTATGTATTTCTTTACTATTGGTTAGTGATATCATATGTCAATTATGACGTGGTATTACTATTATATTGAGTTTTTATTAAAATTTTGTATAAAAAATTACTTTATCATTATATATTTTATTTTAAAACTCATATCCATGACTTTTTTATTTATTTATATTATCCATGATATACTAGCTACAAATGATATATATATATATATTTTTCTTGAAGTCAATTGTAAAAATTTATGTAAAATATTTTTGTAAAAATTTTCATTGTTGTAATTAATAAATGTCCTTTCTAATTTAATTTCTTAGTTTTGCCACTATTTGCGACGTTGAATTCACGCAAAGCCACTCATTGGAATTTAAAATCCTCCCTTTTGACACACTCAATAGTAATTTCCACAATTTGGTGACTAGAAGGTTCAAAGATTAATTTCCACAAGACATAGGATTATTGTAGTAATACAACATTAAACAACTAACATGACAAGTTAGTTTCAATATTTTTCTAACTAATAAAGGCGATCTAGGAGCCGAGGCTCCACAACTGCAACAAGTGGAGTTTTTCTAACTGTGGTCAGTCCAAACACTTCCTCCATACCCAAATCTTCTGTCTTCAAATTATACGGTAATTTCCAATTAAATCCATGTAACATGTTCGCCAAGCTTGACCGAATCATCTTAAGTCCAAGACTATACCCGGGGCACATCCTCCTCCCCGACCCAAATGGCAACAACTCAAAACTCTGTCCCCTCACATCAATTTCTTTCCCTAAAAACCTTTCAGGGCAAAACTCCTCCGGTGCATCCCATATTGTAGGGTCTCTCCCCATACTCCATGTGTTGATGAAGACTCTAGTCCCTTTACGAATGTCATAACCGGCTACGTTGCAATCTTCAACAGCCAAATGCGGTACGAGTAGCACAACCACTGGGTGTAGCCTCATAGTCTCCTTCACGATCGCATCTAGGTATGGAAGTTGGGGAAAATCTCTCTCTTCTACCCATCTTTCTCTTCCAATCACTCTGTCAAGCTCTTTGGTTGCTTTGTTGATTAGGTCTGGTTTTTTTAAGAGTTCAGACATTGCCCATTCTAGTGTAATTGCTGAGGTATCTGTGCCACCAGCTATTAGGTCCTGTCCATGAAAAAAAAAATTTTGCCGTGCAAAGCAAAGAAAAAAAAGACAATTTCAGTAATTTATGCTAGACAAAGATTATGTTTGCAGGAACAATGGTTTTAAAATTTATAATGATACATGGATGCAACTATCAGCACGCGCCTGTTTTGTTTTGTTTTCAGAATTTATTTTTTGAAAGAAGTAGAAATTAAATTGGTGAAAAAAATAATATATTCAAAAATAAAATTTTCAAAATATCTTTGTAGTGTTTATCTTCATCAAATTATTTTTTTGGTAAATAAAATAAATTATGAAAACAAAACCAAATTTATGAATTTTTTAAATGAAAGTTGAACTGCACATTTTGAGAGGGGGATTTCAACTGAGCAAAAATGAAAAATTACAAGAATGATGCACCCCCACCCCCACTACCCCCACCTCTACTTCTACCTCTACCTTCACTCGCGCTTAGGCTACAAATGAAACGAACTGTTCACGAAAAAACTCGACTTGTTAAAGGCTCGACTCGATTCGTTTAGTAAACAAGTCAAACTCGAGCTCGAATAAACTCAGCTTGTCAACTTCGGCTGGTTTATCTTTATTTAAATTATATAATAAATATATTATTTATATATAAATATTTAAATATATTTATAAATATATTATTTACTTTACTATATAATAAATAATATATATAATTATTTATATATTAAATAATAGTATAAATATATTTATTTATAATATATAAATATATATAAATAATAATATAAATACATTATTTATATATTAAATAATAAAAATAATATTTAAAAAATCTTATCAAGCAAAGCTGAGTTTGAATTTCATTAATATTAACGAGTTCAGTCGGACTCGAACTCAGTTAGTTACCAAGCCAAGCTTGAACCTAGTTAGTTATCAAGCTGAGCTTGACTCAATAAACAAGCTTGATAAGCAAATCAGAGCTTGAGCTCAGCAAAGCTCAACTCGGCTCATTTGTAGCCTACCCTCTATTAATACTAATACAACAATCAGTATATTAGTTTCAAGGCACAACCAAACAAAAGAAGTTTTTCTTACAAAATATGAAAACCATTTTTTGCCAAAACAAACTTAGCATTAAAAGAATTTATAATTTAAATACTTCCTCCGTTCCAAAATAATCAATGTGTTTGGTTTGAATTTTTTAAAAATTGAGTTTTTTGATTTTCGTGTTTTTTTTGTTTTTAGTGAATATTTTTAAAATTTTAAACATTTTTAAAAAATTTTTTTTAGATGCACCTTACTTAGATGTATCTAAAAAGTAAAAAAATTGCGAAAAAATATTTTTAAAAATTAATAAATACATAAAAATACAAAAAATGTACTGAATTCTCGTATTTTTTTTTTGTATTTTTGGTATTTAGTGAATTTTTAAAAGGTTTTTTTCAATTTTTTTTTTTTACTTTTTAGGTATATTTATGTTAGGTATGTCTAAAAATTTAAAAAATTGCTCAAAATATTAAAAAAATTCAATAAAAACAAAAAAAATACGAAAAATAAGAAAGTAGAATTTTCTGAAAAATGCTTTTGAAAAATAATAACTAAGCATAGTGAATAGTCTTTTTTGGGAATCTAACTTTTTTTGATAATATAATTATTAAACTTTAAAAATATTATTTTTTCAAAATACCCTTTAACAGTACATTTTTTAATAATATCAATTGTCATAATTGTAATTTTTGTGTTGTTAATGAATTTAAAATAATAACAAAATAAAAAATTTATATTATTTTAATCTTTAATTTTTGAAAAAAGAATAATATTATGAAATAATGAAAAATGGAATAAGGGACCTAACAAACCAACCGTACATTTGACAATTAAGAGGGGAAAAAAAAAAAGAGAGGAAAGAATCAATCATACCAGTATAAAGGCCTTAACACTATCACCATTGAGCTTAATCTCAAGGTTAGGATCATCAAGAAGCTGCAATAGCACATCCACCATGTCCTTTGCCACAAAATCCTTCTCTTCCTCTTTCCTCGCGATGTGTTCACCGAGCACGAGGTCATGAAACCTCTCAAATTTCTTACTCAAAGCCTTCATTCGCTTCACGTATCCTTGCAAGTCTAAGAAGTCTATCCATGGTATCCAATCTCCAACATTGACGACACCATTAAGAGAGAACAACTCATCCAACATCTCCTGAAATTCTTCAACTGTGGAAACAGATTTGTCATGCAAGGATTCACTAATGTACTTTTTACCCAGTACAATTCTACTCATAACACTTAGTGTCATTTGTGAAATATGACCTCTAAGCATAATAGGCTTTCCTGACAAGGCAAAGAGTTGGGATATGAAGGCTTGCCTCTCCTCCACGCGAATATATTCGTAGGACTCGAGCCTTTTCGCGCTAAATAGCTCAGTGAGGAAAATTTTACGCCCTTGGCGCCAATATGGTCCGTAGGGAGACCATGTTATGTTGGAATAGTTATAAGTAGTGTACTTGCCAGCAGCGGTTGTAGGGCGAGAGGCGAAGATATGATCATGTGTCTTTAGGAATTGCTTGGCCATTTCAGCAGATGAGGCAACCACAACTGAGTAAGAGCCGAATTTAAGTTGCATTAGGTGCCCATATTTTTGGGATAATTTGTGGAGGGATTGGTGTGGGAGGGGACCGATGAGGTTTAGGTTGCCAATGATCGGCCATGGTTTAGGACCCGGTGGAGAGGTACGTTGGCCTTGGCGATAATTGAAGACTTTTGAGATAATGGCCAATGTTGCTAGCCATGCCATGGCTAAAACAATCCAAGAATGAGTCTCCATAGTGTGGTTGTGAGTTCTGAGGAGGATGAGGGAGATGAGTATTTATAACAACACTATTATATACATCGAATTTATTTAATCCGAATTTGTCTGAATGAGAAGAGACTCATTCAGGAAAATTCAAGTTAAATAAATTTAGTGGACGAATAATTAATCTATTTATGAATTGAAACGAAGTTGGTGAAATTTCACTTTCACCTTGTTATAATTGACATGATCTATTGAAGATCACATAATGTAAAAAATAAATAAATTTTATAACGTAAGAATTAATTTTGAAAGAAGAGTAATACTATATAAACCAAAAAAAAATGATATATAATAATTTGGTTCACTATGGACCTTTAATTTCAAAACAAAACATCATTAAAGATAGATTTATTTATAATAATTGTAATGCCACATCATTCTTGTCAAATTTTTTTATATGAATTTTATGTAAAAATTATAATAATAATAAAATAATTAGATTGGTATTATATATCTCACTATCATAGAAAAAAAGTATGATCTAATGAAGATTATGGATGGAATAAAATAAAATATTTTTAAATTAAAAGAATGGATTTTGAAAACTAGTAAATAAGTCAAGTGTAATTTTATCTGTTCAAAATATATCTATTTGTCAATTTGTCCAAATATCATTTATATGTACACATGCCACTTATATGTTCAATTATCTGTTTAAATCTTACCTATTTGTACACATTTCACTTATCAATTCACATATTTGTTCAACGTCACCTATCTGTCCATCTCACTATCGGCCACAAACAACATTTCTGGGCCACTTTTTTAGTGACTTTTCAACCCGTGTCATTATCACGAAAAAAAATTAAACCTTAGACCAAATAACATATAATCCCATAGAAATGCATTTTTCACCAATTAACCCTTTAAAAATACCTAAAGTATGGATACCTAAAAGCATAGATGGATATCCAATAATTAGGTATAGATGGATACCTAATTATTTTAAACAATACCTAAACAATACTTTTAGGTATCCATCTATACTTTAGATATTTTAATTAACAATACTTTTAGGTATCCATCTATACCTAAAAATACCTAATTATTTTAATTAACAAGATGTATTGTTAATTAGGTATTGTTTTCGTTTGATTAAATTTCTTAAATTTCTTGGGTATTGTTTAAAAGTATTAGGTATTTTAATTAGGTATTGTTAACTTGTGTTAAACAAGTTTAAAACAAATGTATATTGTTGATTACACTTGCTTTCACGCAAGATGTACAACACTTTTAAATTTCTTAACATCTATTCTAAAAGCATACACTAACAAAATCTTTTTAAAATTATGAAAATGTAAATTCTAGCAACATTTTGTATATATAGGGCTAATTTCCAACAACCTCCTTTAAGATTTTTGACAAATTCACAGGAGATTATTTTATTTTTACACGATTTTCAATGACTCCTTAGACTATTCTCATTTTCACGCGTACCCCTATACTATTTAAGTTACTATCAATTTTGCCTCTGTTGTCACATTTGAAACGAAAAAAGTTAAAAAAAAAATTACATTTTGGCCTCAAATTTCAAAAGAAAAATCCAGACCCATCATTTCCTACTAGCAAATCAACACCATCAACCACCACTTCAAACCCTTTTATCTCTTTTGTCACACCTCCGTTTCGCCACATTTTTACGTCGTTGGATTCAACTCACAATTTAGTTTTCGTATTACATCTCATACATCTCGTTCTTCCTCTTTTTGCATGCTATCAGAGCTCTGAAAGTTGATAATAAGACTTTTCTTCTCATTTTTGACTTTTCTTCGAGGCATCTTTCGGATTTCATATCTTTCTCTGTTCTTGACGGTTCTCTTTTTGCAAACTACTTCATTCTTTCGCCATTCTCTTCACCTTACTTCTTACTTCTTACTTCGCCTTACACTGCCTCGCTTTTTCACTTCTTCGTGTGATTTTGGTATGTCGAAAGTCGTTCAAAAACTAATTTTGAAAACTTCAAAACATTCATCTTTTATTTTTTTTTTCTCCATATTTTTCATTCTTCTTCTTCTTCTTCTTCTTCTTCTTCACTTATAACATGATGTGGAACATGGTTCTAGGTGGTAACGAAACTGGTAATTGTGGTGGTGGTGGCGGTTCGGCGATGGTGGTGGGTTTGATGTTATAAGGTGGTGGTGATGGTAATACTCATGGTGGCGGTAATGGAACTTGGTTGTGAAAAAAGTGGGTTTGGTGTTATAAGGTGGTGGTGATGGTAATGCTCATGGTGACGATAATGGAGTTTGGGGGAAGTTGGTGGTTCCAGTGGTGATATTAGTGAAGTTGATGAAGGTGATAAATTTGATGAAGAGATATATATATATCATGTTTATATATATATACATACATATCAATAATCTATCTCCATAACAACCCTGTTGAAATTGAATAGCTCCATGATTTTCTTCTTCTTTTCTTCTTCTCCAAAATTCTTCATCGTTATCATGATCCAAAAACACCCATTATCATCATATAGCCTCCTCCGATTATGAACCAAGACAGATACAGTAGAAAACAAGTTGATCGCTTGATCCCTTTCAACCCATTTTCATTTTGTCTTGATTTCGTCACCTTTCCCTCATACTCCTCTGTAACCAACAAAGCAATATTCGTCATCCCTCTTTCTGTATCTCTCTCTCTCTCTCTCTCTCTCTCTTTGTGGTGGAAAATATGATATTGTGATTATTGACTTGTGTTTTCTCTCATCTTTCTTACTAAGTAAAGAAAAAGCTTAGATGAATAATTGAAGAAGAAGAAGAAGAAAACGAAGACGAAGAAGAAGATCACTACCCGAACCACCAACTTCACTGCCACTAAACTACATTACTGCCACCATTGCTATCACCAATTTCGTTACCACCTAGAATCATGTTCCACATCATGTTATAAGTGAAGAAGAAGAAGAAGAAGAAGAAGAGGAATAAGGAATATGAAGGAGAAATCAACAAAGTATAAATGTTTTGAAATTTTCAAAATTAGTTTTCGAACTTTCAACATACCAAAATCGTCCATTACACGAAGAAGTGAGAAAGCGAGGTAGTGTAAGGCAAAGTAGGAAGTGAGGTGAAGAGAATAGCGAAAGAATGAAATAGAATCGTCAAGAATCGAGAAATATATGAAATCCGAAAGACGGCTCGAAGAAAAGTTAAAAATGAGAAGAAAAGTCTTATTTTTTTTATTAATTTTCGGAGCTCCGATAGTATGCAAATAGAGGAAGAACGAGACGTGTGAGATATGATACAAAAACTAAACCGTGAGTTGAATCCAACGACGTAAAAATGAGGCAAAACAGAGTTATGATGAAGGAGATAGAAGGGCTTGAAGTGGTGGTTGATGGTGATGGTTCGCTGGTAAGAAATGGTGGGTTTGCATCTTTCTTTTGAAATTTGGGGACAAAATAGAATTTTTTAACTTTTCCGTTTCAAATGTGATGGTAGGGGCAAAATTGATAGTAATTTAAATAGTATGGAGGTACTTGTGAAAATAAGAGTAGTCTAAGAGGTCATTGAAAATCGTGTAAAAATATAAGGATAAAAATGAAATAATCTCAATTCACAGGTTGGTATTTTTTTTTGGGGGGCTATAATAATTTTAAAATTTTAAAAATATCTTTATTGTTTATTTTTGTCAAGTTAGCTTTTATTTTTTTATATAAAAAAAATTCTAAAAATAAAATAAAATAGAGCCATTTGGTTTTCAAAATCCTTTTTCAGAAAATTTTTCTAAAAATTTAAAACATAATTTGGTGGAAAAAATGAAAAATATTGATAATTTTCATATAATTTTAATTTAAAACATCCAAAAGAGTTGGTCTGGTAGTCAAGGTCTGAGACCTAAAATTATGCTTCTTTCAAAATTTCAAGTTTGAAATCTCTGAAGTGAACACTTTCTTAATTAATTTATAGGGAATTTTGTCTCGACTTTAATTAAGTCCCCTATTAATGAACAGTGCAATTAGTCTTTTGAATTAGTTAATCCAATAAAGTTGATATCAAATTTTAAAAAAGAAAAATTTATTTCTTAAAATTCTAACAAAAACTATTCATAATTTTTTTTTTAAATGTACCTAATTAGATATACTTAAAAGGGCGAATTATTCTAGTAGTCCCTATAGTTTGGAACTCATGTCATTTTGGTTTCTGATCTTTCAATTGTAACACATTTGATTCTGAATTTTGAATCTTGTTTCAAATAAGGACAATTGAAGATACCATTGTTCAATTTCAAGGGCAAAGTCATCAATTCGATAAAACATAAACTAATTTGACAAAAATAAATGTCAAAAAAATATTTTCTACTCACCAAAGATAAAATTATGTAAAATTGATAAATCTTTTAGATATTTATTTTTATTTTTTTGCCAAATTAATTTTAATTATATGTTTAGATGCTGATCATGTAATGAGTGGTTGTTAGGATTTTATTGTGTAATCGATATATATATGAAATATTTTTAGTTTTGAATTTTTGATTTAATGGATTGGTTTAATAATGATATCAAAGTTGTTGCCATATTTGACTTTTGGAAAACTGAAAACTAATTTAATGAAAATAAAATAACCCTCATTACATGATCATCATCCAAACACATAATAAAAATTAATTTGGTAAAAAAAAATGTCTAAAAGATTTATTAATTTTACATAATTTTATCTTTAGTGGGTAGGAATAATTTTTAAAAATTCAAAAATACTTTTGTGACACGTATTTTTGTCAAATTAGGCCTTTTTTGTCAACTATACATTTTAGTTAAAAAATTAAAAAGTCATTATAAGTTGTCACACCACTCTCTCTAGTTTATATTTTACCAAATTGATGATTTTACTCTTGAAATTGAGTAATGGTAACTTCAATTGTCCTTATTTGGAACAAGATTTAAAATTCAAGGCCAAATGTATCACAATTGAAAAGTCAGGAATCAAAGTGATACAAGGCCCAAATTATAGGGACCGTTAGTGTAATATGCCCTACTTAAAAAGTACAATATTTATGATTTTTTTTAAGAAATTCAACAAATACAAAAATTATTATAAAAATTTTTTTAGTTCATTTTCATATTTTTATATATTTATTAAAATTTTAAAATATTTTATTTTTTAAATGTATCTAAGTTATGCACATCTAAAAAATAAAATATTACTCCCTCCATTCTAAAATATTAGTCTCTTATTTTATTTTTTATTGTCCTAAAATATTAATCACTTTTCAAAAATTAAAGAATAAAATAATATGAATTTAGTATTTTATCCTTCTTTTAAATTTATTAAAAACACAAAAAGTATAATTATAATAATTGATATTCTAAACAAAATATACTATCAGAGGGTAATTTTAAAAAATTAATATTTTTTAAATATAATAATTATATTATTAAAAAAATTAAAATTTCCAAAAATTAAATTATTATTTTAAAACGGCGAAAGTACTCAAAATAGTAAAAAATTTATTAAAAATAAAAAATAATAAAAATCAACATCAAGGTAATTCACGTTTCAAATTTTGCAACATGAAGTCGTCAAATTAACAGCGTAGTGTGGAAAAATTAAAGAAGTGCTACATCACGAGTTCCGCGCATCTGAGAGAGAGAAGGCACTTGTGAGAGAGAGGACAAAAAAAAAATATATATATATATATACATAAAATACATAATAAATGATTATCAATTAATTAAGGGGTTGTTTAGGGTGTTCTAAATAAGTATACTTTTTAAATTTTTAGACTAAAAAGTTGAGGGAAAAAATATGATTGTTTGGGATAACTTTTTAAATTTTTGCGAAAAAAATATGTATTAAAAAATTGTATAAATTAATTTATAGGGAAAGATTAGAATAAAATAGGCTGTAAGGTGGGTTGGGGTAAGGGACAGCGTGCAGTGCATAGGCTAAAAGATGATTCTTTCTTTTTCGGGCATTGAATAGATGGTACTGTTTTGCCCGTGAGGGCTCACCACGGGTCCCGTTTTGCTAATCGGAACCGTTCAATGTGTAGAATTCGCCGAGTTCTATATATTTATAAAAATCACATTGATCGGATATCGATAGCTATCTGATTGAATTAATTTTTTTTCAACCGTTAACTATAACACCATAAATTTTTTATACAAAACTGATATGATCATGTAGTTAGCGATATTCGATCAACGTAATTTTTTACAATCATATAGTACTCGACGAATTGTATACATTGCACGGTTCAGATTATCCCCCACGGGCTAAATAGCACCGTGTTGTTTGTGCACTCCGCCTGTGCAATTTTTTCCAAAAAGTCAGCTCGTGCATGTGGGACGTTAGTTCAGTTTGTAATAATTTTGTGTAAAATTAATTTTTTAATATTTTTTTGATAAATAGTAATAATTTTTTAACTTTTTAAATAACTTTTTGACTTTTTGAATTTTTTTAAAGATCCCAAACCAAGCCTAAGGATCAAGGGATCATCCATTTGAGGGAATCATGATCATCTCCTTCATCTCTCATTTTAATTTATTCTTGGCTAGGTCATTGGATCTATTTTTAAGTCTAATTTTGATAATTTAAATCGTTCACTTTTTAAAATTTGTTGAATATATCATATTTATAAAAAATTAAGTTGATCAGATATCATAAAACATATGTTCAGAAAATTATTTATTAAATTTTTAAAAAAAATAGTTTATAGTTCGATGATTCGAATACGTAGTTTCTGATATTCGATCAATTTAATTTTCTATAAATATAATATATTTAATAAATCTTAAAATATAAATTATTCGAATTATTAAAATTAATTTTAAAAATGGGCCGAATAATCTAACAAGAAGAGGGCTGAGGAGAAAGACGAAGGAGAGGATTTGATTCGATTTGAGGGGTCTCACGCATTAATCGAAAACTTATTTCTTGTACGGGGCCGGACCAGAGTCCACTACTTTTTGGCGTGGTGGGTACCACATTAATTAATGGGTGAGGTTATTACTTCTGGAATAATGTGGTAGATGTGAAGTTATTTGATGATACAACAAATGATTCGAAATTGTTAAACTTAACGACGTTGTTTTGGTAGTTACAAGTCATTTAAGTTATTGATTTTGTGACTTTTAAATATTTTTCTTGATGATATTGAGATATGATGAGGTGATGTATAAAGATTTTGTGATTGGCGAAAGAAATGAAATTTCTTTTTTGTTAAATGATAAAAGAACAATATAAGATATGATGTATGATGATTGATGAAGAGTATGGACATATGACATTTTAAGAATATTAAATAATTATTTTTATAGATGAGATATGAAATTATTGTCCTATATTCTTTGGATTCCAATTTAATATTTTATTTAGTTTTTTAAGTTTTTAATATTTTAATTTAGATAAAAAAGTTATATTTAAGATGATAATTTATTTTTGTTTTTTTAGTAGTTAATTTGATATTTGTGAAGAAAAAAGTAAAATTGTTAAGTATACCTCCTTAATAGAGTACGGGATCTAATAATTTATTTAAAAAATATTTAATTTAATTTATTATTAATTATAATATATATATTTTATATATTATATTTGATCTTTTAGAGGTTAAATGAATATTTTAAAATTTGTTTGATAACAGAAAAGCTCAAGAGTTAACCATATCTTTTTTGTATGGTTTATTTTGTATGTGAGAGATGCCGATATACATCGATGTCGGTGGACTACTTTTGAGTGAGTTTACCATGAGTGTGTCGAATTTTGGGGCAGATATATTTTGTAAGTGAGAGCAGCCCATATACATACATACACAGATGGACTATTTTGAGTGAGCTTACTGTGAGTGTGTTGAATTTTGGTGCAGAGATTTTGTTCACGTTTTTGGTGTTTTGATATATTTGTTGGTTCTGCTTCAATGGGGTGTTGTATTGGCCGTTTGGTCCATTATTTTTGTTCTTTTTTAACTCTGTTTTAAAGATAATTTGTTTGTTTTTTATTTGGTGACATCTTTCTTTTATTTATTTGTGATTATTTGAAATTTAAGGATAGTTTATGAGACTATTCGTGTCTCGTTTGTAATCGTTTGAAAATTCTTATTTAATAGTGAAACCGGACTACAGTCCCGTGGACATACCGTACCTTACATTGAGAAAATCACGTATAAATTATTGTGTTGTTATTGATTTAATTTTTTTACATTATTTTTTAAATTTTCCTTGGTTGATTTACTTGTGAGAAATCATCTATTTTCCATAACAAAATGATTATGATTTAAATGTAATATTTTATCTTATTGATTATTTTAACTTATTTTATTTTTATTTTTTATTTTGACCCCACACACACCACAAAAAAAAGAAAAAAAGAAAAAAAAAAGCTCTCAACTCAACTTCCTAAACACCTCTTTAACTACTGAATTTTTAAACATATTTTAATTATTCAACTATGTTACATCCCCTTAATAGCACTATTACTTTGACTCCTAGGCCATGTTTATTTGGATCCTTTGGGAGAAAGATTGGATTAATAGTTCGTGGGATCTACCTAAAGAGTGTTTACTTGGTGATATTAGTGAGATGATTAACTATCCCCTTGAATTAGTAATCCCTCCATATGGTAGGACTAACAAAGCCATGAGAAGGTTGGGATTAGAAATTGAATGAGGGAATTGGTGAATTTTTAAATAATTTTTAAGAAAAAAATATATTTTTTAGAACCAAAAAATTTTTTATAATATTAAAAAAATACAACAAATTAAAAAATATTAGTTTAAATATTAATACTATCTATAGTATTCTTAATCTAGTGGTATGCAAACAAACACTATTTATTTTACATTTTCAACTTAATACCACTACGCTAATAATCTCTTCATTCAATCCCACCGTGATCTTAATCCCTTCCATCATATGAAGCTAAACAAACATGACCCTAATGAGTTATAAGGAAGAAAGAAGGAATACAGAGACAGAGAGATGATGGATGAGAAATGTTGACTTTAGGGATGTAATAATGGCTTGGCCCCGCCCGACCCAAGTGAGCCTCGCGGGCTCCCTCCGCTTTAGCAGGCTGGGTCGGGTCAGCCCATGGGCCAAAAAAAGGGATCCAGGCTTAGGCCCAATTCCAAACCCACTAATAATAGCGCTTGGGCAGTAGGTTTAGGGCCGCAGACCGAGCCTAATCGAGCCTTTTTATTTATATATATATATATATTATTAGGAATAAAAAATAAAAGAAAAATTATACTAGAGTATTTTAATTAAGATTAATGAGATGTTTTGTTTGGTTATGTTTCATGGTGATATTTAAATTTAATTATATATGATTTATGTTTTTTTAATTATGAACTTATAGCTAAAAAAGTACACAATTATGTAATTTTTTCTCTTTCGGAATGAATAATTATATATATATGAAAACGAAACTTTCAATATTACAATATTAAATTATTTATATAACATTTATTGAATGAATAATTTTTATTTTAAAATGAAATAAAATATTACAAAAATTGATATTATCAAATAAAATAGATGTAGATTATTAATGATGGTAGAGCAATTGCATCACTATAGGTCAAGTATATCCCAACTAGGTTGGCACTTACTGGCCTACCAATCATTTGCATTATATTCCACCTCAATAATCTAATACAAAAAAAGAAAAAAAAAAGAAAAAAAGAAAAGAAAAGAAATGAAATAGTAAAAAACAAATTGTTGATCAATCATCGGAGGAGACAGACATTTCAGTCGCGTTTCCTGAGGATATGTCATCTAAATTATTTTGAATTCACTCATTTTCACTATAATTTTGTCTTATTGTAAGCGCAAGTATATGATCTCTGGATATTATCAGTGTCTCAATCATTTGGGTGAAAGCCTGCTCCGATAATCGCTCAGCACCCATCCACCTGCACTAAAAGCTATTTCCGAAGCAACTGTAGAAATAGGAACGGTTAGTATGTCATGGGCCATCGGTGAAACCAAAAGCCACATAGTTTCATTTTGTTTCCACCATTCCAAAATGTCAAAATCATCGGAATTATCCACTGACGGGTTTTCCAAATAATGTTTTAGTTCATAACTACTTACACTTGTATATTGAGATATTCTTCTACTTTTTATTGCTGAAAAAACACTTAATCTCCCGCCTCAAGATGAGACTGCTAATATAGTATGTGTAGGTGTATTTACAGATGCAGCTACCCTGTATTCGTCAAATAATTTGTTGCATGTTTGTATAATAGGGGCAAATTGTGTTTGATCAACGAAAAGACGTTCTAAAAATTCTTAATAAACTAATTTCTTTACACCTAGGATCAATTATTATGGCTAAACCTAATAGATGAGGGAAATTATCAAAATATTTATCAAATTTTTCTTTCATTGAAGTAATATAGTGTGTGTAGGTATATTTACAGATGCAGCTGCCCTGTATTCTTCAAATAATTTGTTGCATGTTTGTATAATAGGGGAAAATTGTGTTTGATCAACGAAAAGACGTTCTAAAAATTCTTGTAAACTAATTTCTTTACACCTAGGATCAATTATTATGGCTAAACCTAATAGATGAGGGAAATTATCAAAATATTTATCAAATTTTGCTTTCATTGAAGTAATAATGATTACATAATATTCATTACCCATATATTTTACGAAAATTTTAATTATTTTTGCCAGCATAAGTAAAACAAATGGTGAAGTATGAATATATATAAGAAAATAATTTTGTTGAAGTATAAAAAACTTTTAAAAAATCTTTATACAAGGCTACATGGTGCCAATTAAGTTCTGTGGGAGTCAGTACTCCTCCTATTGATGTTGTTGCAAAAAATAAATCTATGGTTCTTCTTTGTTTACGAGCTATTTTTAACATATTATATGTTGAATTCCACCTACTATCTACATCTAAAATTAATTTTTTAAATAGCATATTTTCTCGTTGGCAAATTTTTTTATATTCCGAAATTCGATTAGCAAAAGACATAATAGTAATAGCTGCATTTTTTATTACAAGTACAGAAGTCTCGTATACATGCATAGCTTCTTTAACAATTAAATTTAAAATATGGGCACAACAATGAATATAAAATAAATCACCATTAACAAGTAATTGTAAAGTTGATTTTAAATGGGTTACAGTTTGATTATAATATGCTGCATTATCTAACCTAATCATAAATATTTTATTTTGTAAAGCTCACTCATATAATACATTTCTTATTTCTACGCCAAGCGAATGACCAATGTATGGAAGTTCAACTAATTTAAATGAAATAAATTTTTTATTTAATTTCCAATCATTATCAATAAAATGTGCAGTGATACATTGATATTCAAAACAATTATTTGACCATAGATCAGATGTTAAACAAACTCTTCCATTCAAATTTGTAAAGATGCCAAATAACTCACTTTTAACATTCTCAAATTGCTTTAAAATCCTGTTTCTAGTAGTATTTCTTGAAAAACTTTGATATTGCGGTGCAAAAATTTCGTGAATCATTTCGGTAAAATCAGGCATTTTCTAGTAATAAAAGGTTGTTCTTTTTTAATAATATAATCAACTACAGAATTTTGTGCACGTATAGAATCATATGAAAATATTTACAAATTACCAGTTGATTATGCCTTTAATTGCATTTGACTTCGAATATGAAGTTGTTGACTTTGTAAATGTTTGTTACCATGCCTTTTTAGATGACTAGTACCCCTTGCAGATGCAAGACTAAGTAAATGTGTAGAATATTTACATTTTGCTTTAAATGTAATTGTACCATCAGGATTATTTATAGATATTTTTTCAAAATATTCCCAAACACTACTACTTCTGCTCCTAAATGATGATCCAACTGTTGGAAAAGGGATATTAGAAGGAAAATCAATAGATTTATGTTGTGTAGTATATGTATCAACATCGATATAAATATTAGGAAATGTAAGTAAAAAAAAACCCAGGGTTTCGCGTGTTTTTCAATTTAAACCATAGAATTTTAATTTCGACAAATTAAACCCTAGAGTTTCATCTGTGTTTCAATTTGGCCCCTCCGTCCATCTCCGTCATTGTAATAATCCCGACCTCCGATTAATGCTAAATCATGATTAATTATGTCTAATAGTAGATTAGGAGAGATTTGGTGTATTGCATTATTTATGTGTTTCTATCTGTTTGCGACGTAATAATCTGTTCATGTCTTTGACTTTAAACTGCGAATTGAAAGCCATATCGGCCCTTGATTCCGAAATTGATTAATGTTTTATGCTAGTTAGATTTTATGTGATTTTATGGTAGGTTTAATTAAAAGTTGATTTGGTATGTTTAAATTAAATTAAATAACATTAAATCACACTAGTTTGAATTATTACATAAATGCCATTAGTGGGCCACTTAGGTACCATTGCTTTGAACCCAAATTATACTCATTTCATAACACCTCCTCAGCCATTTCTTAGACCAATTCGAGAGAGAGAGGGAGAGTAGGAGAATTTGAGTTCAACAAGGGAATTAACTTGGAGACTTAGAAGAAATCAAGAAGAATTGCATTTTTGAGCTCCTAGACTTGGAATTCAAGATTTAAGGTAGGAGATTTCCCTTTCAATTGTGCATTTAAGATTAATTCTTGCATGGTTCATGGAAGATTAGAGTTTAAAGTCTAGAATTGGGTTAAAATGTTGAATTGGGTTATAATCCATGCATGCATGTTCATATGATAACATTTTGAAGTGTTTTCATGGAAATTCTTGCATGGAAGACCATATTCTAGTCATAGTCCATGAGTTCATCATGATTTTGAGTTTAATCTTGCATTTGGTTACATTTTTGGAGCATTGAATTCAAATGAACACTTGCATGTTTTGTTCTTTAATATTTCTTGGAAGTTTGTTTGAATTGTGTTCAATTGACTCACCTTTGGGCTTTGATTCTACAAATTGATCTTTGAAACATCTTATACTATGAGTTTACTAGTGTTTTCCAGAAAATGGGCCCAAGAGGTTGAGTTTTGAGGTGTTGAATGCTTGGTTTGAGCTTGGGAGGCAAATCTGAAAATTCCAGAATTTGGCTTCCTCGCTCGAGCGAAGGATTCCACGCTCAAGCGAACATCGTTTGTTCAGAGCTCCGCTCAAGCGAAGAAATGGTGGCTCGAGCGTAAATTGCAAGCTCTCAGGTTTTTGGTGCACGCAGACGTACGCTCGAGCGACGAGACCTACGTTCGAGCAAAGGGTGTCTCTCACGCTCGAGTGAGCATCGAGCGTAAAAATTCAACAACCAGTACTTTTGCATTTTTACAGACCGCTCGAGCGAAGGAGTCTACGCTCGAGCGACCCTTCTGTTTTGACAAGCTCGCTTGAGCGAAGGAAGCTACGCTCGAGTGAGACCCCTATTTTCAACAAATTTTGAAAAATGTTTTCCAAGGCATCTTTGCATCCTCATTCCATTCTAGGCATTCCTAGGCCATGTTTAAGACTCTATAGTGAGGATTTAAGGTTAGAAACACATTAAAGACCAACGACGTAAGTTTTGTGTGATTAGAATGTGTGTTTCAAGTGTGTGTCCGTTATGTGTTATGTAGGTCACGTGCCGCGTGTCGTGTGATCAATCTGCTCCGTCTGTCTGTTTCAAGGCCAATAGTGAGTAATAATTTAGTAAAGTTATGTTCAACTGTATCTATTTTCTGTGTGATAAAACGAGATCTATTTTCCGAAATGATATGTTCTGTACAATGAATGATTGTTCAATTTCTAACATGTATTCGTGACATCCTTAGCATTATATGATATATGTTGGCTGTTACCCGGTATCGGAGGTTCCTTTATGGAACTTATTTCTGTCTGCACTCTGTTACCCGTACCGGAGGCCCTGTCACGGGGGCTCAACTTCTGTTCTGTTACCCGGATCCGGAGGTTCCTTTATGGAACTGGTTACTCGTAACCTCACATGTATGCGTTCTATTCTGTTTTGTTCTGTTAGTGCTAATGGATGTATCACGTAAACTTAATCATGACTTATGATTTCTATCTATATATATGATTTGGACAAATGATGAATTTGATACAACTCTAAATTGTGATTTCTGAATCAGTACGAACTCATTCATTGAAACCCTTTACTCTATTATTATTCACTGGGCTTTCGCTCACAGTTTATATTATGTATGTAGGTGAGCCGGCACATGACTAGGGCCAGAGTTGACGGCCTTTTGTTCTGTTTTTGTCAGCCATCTGTTGCGTCTCTCGAGGAGGTTTTGGTCGAAGCCTAATGCTATGGCTGTTTCTTTTTGTGTTCATGCTAGTCTCTGTATGTGTTTTGTAAAGACAGGTCTTGGGATGTACACTTTGTAAATATTGTGTATCTGGACTGGCATGTTTATGTATATATATATGTAAGTTTTGAAATGTTCTGTCCCATGTACGTTATCACAGATCATTGGACCTTGCCTATTTTGTACTATTGCTTCCGCAGCCCCTTATTATTTGCTAATCTATTCAGAGGCCTTTGGTAATCCATGGATTACTGGCCGGTTACGGTGCTAAACCTACAGGGGTGGGTTTGGGTCGTGACAGTCATATTAAACTAACAGAAATCTGGGTAGAATTTCAGATTCAAACCTATATGTTCAAACACTTGTATCTCCCTCGTCGTTGGATTCACCTCATGGCTTAGTTTTCATCCCACTTTTCATACACCTTGTTCCACATCTTTTTACTCACCGTCGGAGCTCCGAAAGTTGGCCAAAAGTAATATTTTTCTTTTTGTGGGCAAAATTTTCATATTCAAATTTACATATTCAAGCATTTGTATCTTCCTTATCGTAACTCCGTTTCACCCCATTTTCATGTCGTTAGATTCAACTCATGGTCTAATTTTTATTCCACTCGTCATATGCCTTATTTCACCTCTTTTTGCATGTCGTCGAAGCTTCGAAAGTTGGCCAAAAATAAGATTTCTCTCTCTCTCTCTATCTCTTTTGTTTGTTTTTTCTTGCTACTATCACAACATTATTCTTGGTAGTGGAGATGCAATGGATGATGCTTGATTGGAAGCCAAGGCGTCCTAACATGCTCACCAACCCATTTAGTTTTTGATTTTTATGTGTAGTTGTATACCTATCATTACTTGACAATACCGCTACCATTACGACGACCACCACCTCATCTTGTAGATAATGATGATGAAGTAGCAGTAGTGGTAGTAGCAAGCTAGGAGGAAGAGCCGTAGAGAAGTAGGAAGAAGAGAGAGAGAGAGAGTGAGAGAGAATGAGAAAAAGCTTATTTTTAGCCAAATTTCGGAGATTCGACGGCATACAAAAATAGGTGAAACAAGGCATATGAGGGGTAGAATAAAAATTAGGCCATGAGTTGAATCTAATGAAGCAAAAATGAAGTGAAATGAAGGGGATACAAGTGCTTAAATATGTGAATTTGAATCTGAAAGTTTTGCCCAAAGAGCTAGAGAGACCTCTCTGTTTATCAATGTCATGAAAATGACAGTGAAAGGGGCTTAGGGCATAGGTGTAACAAAAGGGCAAAATAAATTGGGATCGATGAAGGGAATAAAAAATAGGGGTAGAGTATGCCTTTTGCCACCGATCATTTCCAAAAATGTTTTCTTTTTGCGACGGCAAAATAGTGGGTCGCAAAAAATTAGACACAAAAAGTCACTTTTTTAGTAGTGATTGTACCATTATACCCCTTATCATTTAGCATATTATGTTTTTGAAGGCTTTTAGGAAAGCGGATTGTGTAGGCTACGTCCGTGGGCATGAATGTTGTCTTGATTGCAGATTTCGATGGATTTTGAAAATGTTGCTTGTTTGGATGAGGGTATAGCCAATACTGTCGTCAAGATTGGAGGTTGTGTTTTGTTTGCTTCTGCTAATTTGGATTGCAAGTGGTTGAGGGAAGGAGGTATGGTTTTTGCTTCTTCAATTGGTGAGATTTGTTGTTGTGTAGTGCTGATTGTTCATGTTTCACTGTCATCTTATCTGATATGGGTTTGACAATCTATTACAGCCATCCATTGACACACTTTCATTAGCATCCAATGACGTTACACTTAGGTTGTAATGTTAACCCACATCCACAACATTGTTATGTCTTTTGTGTTTTACGTTCGGTTGTATTTGTCTTTGAATGTGTGTTATGTTGTTGTCATATTCAGTGTTTACATACGTGTCACATTATATTGCGCAAAATTACTGGGTTTTTAATTTTTTAATTGAATGTTGGTTGAACACTGTCGTATGATGTTGAAGTTACGGTGGGTTGGGGGTGATGGTGGTTCAATACATGGGTTGGGTTGGGATGGTATATTTTACATTTAGGAGGTTACATTATTCATAATTCAATGGTGGAATATTAGAATGTTACATTGGGTTTGGGATGAGAAGCATATGGAAATTTTATGGTGGGTTTGAGATGTTACATGTTATATTTACATTGGGTTTGAGATAAGAAGCATATAAGAATGTCACATTGGGTTTGGGATATTACATATTACATTTATGTTTTGAATTTTAAATTTCCAATCATATAGATATGATCACAATCTATGGTAACATTAGACTTCCTATATATGGTATTGCTATTAATCAAGTTGTTTTGAATTTCAAAAGCGTATGGGAATGTCACATTGGGTTTGGGGTGTTACATGTTACATGTTACATTTTCAATTTCAAATTTCTAACCATATAGATATGATCATAATCTATGGTAACATTGAATTTCACATATATGGTATTGTCATTGATTATGTTATTTTGAATTTCAAATTTCTAACCATATAGATATAATCACAATCTATAGTAATATTGGATTTCCATATATGATATTATCATTAATCATGTTATTAATTAATTAAAATTGAGGATAGATGTGTCCACAAGAAAATCACAGCATCTATTAGGTTATAAGTTTTTTCATTGGATTATATCTTATATAAGTCTTCAAACTTGGACTTACAAATAATTTACCCTTTATATTTTTGAAGCCTAATTAACGAAATCTATTAAATAAGATCTCGCTTGAATATGTAATTTTGTAAAAATATATAAATAAATAAATTTGATAGTGCGAATGCCACATTAAAATTATATCATTAATGTGAGAGGATTTTGCACATTCAATTTATCATTTGTTCATATTCGATTTTGATATTAGTCTATATTATATTAATTGGCCTTGTAAATGTTAACATACTCCATATTCAAAGTACCATCTACATTCATATCACAATGACAACTTACAATATGAATGTTGAAAATACCATGACAAGAAAAATGTTCATGGATTCCATGATGTGAATATTTATAAAATCATAAATAAAAGACAATGAGGATATTCACATGATCACGATGAGGTAAATGTCAATGAATTCCATGATGTAAACATGTGCAGAACTCATAATGCACAATGTGAATATTTAAAAAATCATGATTAACACATAATGAAAATATGTACAAAATAAGCTAATGAAACGCTAAACATCATATTTAATATGATGTGAAGATCAACAATCTAAAATGTTTTACAAAGACACACACATGCTGTGTATTTCACATTGCTACACATTCACACCTTACCAAAATTCCACCTATGGTGTTTGATGTTTTCACAATTGAAACAGAAATTTCAAAATAAAAACCATATGATCATTCACGATATGATATTTCATATTCGGTCTTTGTAAGTTATTGCAGATTTGGCAATTAAGGTTTCAACAGAACAAACACACAAAAATCAAATTGACTTATGCATAGTACCCATTTCTAACTACTTGAAATAATCGATGAGTCGATGTGAATATTTGAGCGAGGTCGGTTTCTTGTTTTTGGTCGCTCAGGCGACTAAGTCTTCGCTCGAGCGAGCCTGTTGTTTATCAGAACGCAGCAGCGGGTTAAACATCACTTTTTCATCCCCTTTTCTTTTTGAAACCCTAGATACGAGACTCTCTCTCTCTAAACTCACATTCTCTCTAGATTTTCATCTCCCTCTAGTGTGAATCCATCCTAGGCTCTTTGTAAGAAAGATAGAGGGTGGCTTGGGCTTCGTTCTAATATAAAGAATAGTAGATTTGGAGCACTTTGATTCCAGATCATCTACTCCATTTGAGTTCTTCGTTTGAGGTAGGGATTCTCCTTGTTTCTTTTCAATACTTCATCTATAGATAGACATGTGGTAGTTTTTGTATTGCATAAAAACATTATATCATGTTGGATTTGTTAAAAATCATGAGGTTGAACCTTGGGTTGGTTGTTGGATTTGGGTTTATTATCATTAGTTATGGTTTAGGCTAATTGGGGTGTTAATTAGCATGTTGTTGTTGAAAGGAGAGGAAACCCTAATTTTTATTTGATTTAATAAATTAATAGAGGGGTCTTGATCATTGGGCAAATACTTATGTATTTTGGGTCTTAATTGTGATCATTATTGTTTGTTGTTGATAATTGAACCTTTTAGGTCAATATTGAGAAAGAGGGAGGAAAACCCTAATTTAATGATTATGACTTAATTTGCATAATTAAATTGGAATGGCTTTGAAAATAATGTAGTAGATTAAGATGAGTTATGGCCTTATTGTCCATGGAATTGAATTTGTGAAAACAAAAGGTATGAGAATCGGATTGTTGTAATTTGAGTGTTGAATACACACATGTGGGGGTTGTATCTTTAACTACCATGTCAATGTTGTTGTTGGGTTTGTGATCTCATGTTAACTGAGTCTTTTAATAGATGTACTAAATACCTGCATCTAGAGGTTTTGTCCTTGGTCATCGGTGGAGGATGACACGGTTGCGTTAGATTGTCGTGTATAAATTACACCATTGTTGATTGAACATCGTATGTGATGAAATGTTGAGATACATTATATATGTGTACTTGTTAGGGAGGAGAGAGGGGTTGTACTCCAGTGTGTGTGAGAAGATAGGGGATGGATTCCACACACCTATTTGTTCATATATCTTAACACATTGTTTGTGTCCTGATGGTCTATGTGTTTGTTTTACACATGTTGGTTATGCCTTGTGGTATTGTGGTTGTTGGTGTGATATCGTGCGCTGATAATCAGAGGTACCGTTACCTTCCAGCTAGCGCCTGGAGAACTGTATGCGCTGATAATCTAAGGTACCACACCCTTCCAGCTAGCGCCTGGTAAAATGGTATGTTGTTGTGAGAAGTGTATCTTTGGCTTACTACGCACCTAGCTAGTAGAGCAAAGTTTTGTTGTTATTGTTTCAGTGTATCTGGAAACATTGTGGATTGTGTTGGTTACAGTTTTGGAGGGCCGAGTTGCCTCATTGGTTTATCTTATGCGTGTAGTTGAGTTGTTATCTCCCTTTAGAAAGGTATGCATGTATAGTTATGATAGATTTGGGATTGAACCGAAATGGCTTTTGTCTTTTGGAAGTGTAAAGAAAATCAAACATTTTAGAAATATGTTTTGAAAAGGCACATCTGTTGTATGTGTGGAAGATGGAAGAGAGTAATGGGCTTAGTGAACCTATTTT
Source organism: Camellia granthamiana (assembly GCA_036172215.1). NCBI lineage: Eukaryota > Viridiplantae > Streptophyta > Magnoliopsida > Ericales > Theaceae > Camellia > Camellia granthamiana. The sequence goes on from CM069906.1 coordinate 158,551,666, forward strand.
CCTAAGTAATTGTTAATGTTATAAAAGATTGGGAACAGGGGTTAATGAAAGGAAAGGAAAGATGAATTGTTTATAGCGTCGAATGACATGGTTGTTTTCGAGAAAAGTTCATATATATATATATATATATTTTGTAAAAACTGTCACATTACTATTCTAGTATGAGAATGAGTGTTCATGATCATAGCTATCTGTAATGTTGTTATTGTTGAGGATCATGTTGAGATCCCTACTGGACTATATGTTCATCCCACGTTGTTAAATTTTTTTTCAGGTGTTTAGCAGGATGTGCTACAAGATTTGGATCTTCTTATTTGTTGGCCACGGGGCCTCTTTGTTGTAGGCGGAATGCCATATAAAATAAAGGGTTGCACCCTTCATTTGATTATTTATTGTTGTAAGCCTGAGGGCAATTTATTTAGAATGCTCATGTTGTATTTAATTTTCATTCGAATGAGAGAATTGTTGTTCATTACTTTTAATTGAACATTTGAGTTTATTTCCGCATGTTATCTCTGAAATTGAATTAAGTTAAGGAACTTGGTAATGACTTCGAGTAAATAAAAGTGGGTTGTGACAACTTGGTATCAGAGCTACCGGGTTTGAATACCTTGAGCTCGTGGGACGTGATTTTTATCACAGTGGGTTTACTACGTATAGTGAGGACGTTGCATATAGATATCATGAAAGTTGGGACTTATGTGTTGCATTTATGTGAGTATGGGATTCAGTCTCCTGGATAGTATTCATAACCGGTGAACTTGCTTTGAGGTCCTTTTGGAAACGCGCTTGATCAACGTGGTTTCTGATAGGAATTCCTTGGGAGTTCCGGGATGAGTGGCTATCTTTGTGGACTTGATTCGATTATGTGTTTACATGTTTAGATGTTTATATGCAATAGAGATGTAAATTTTGAGACTAAGTGTGTATTGTGACCTATTGGTGGTAGAGTGTGCCTCGGAGAAGGTTATTGTGTTATGCACTAAGTGTAATTTACTTTTGTGCTTTATAGGATGTCTACACGAGGGAGTAGAGGACGGTTGAATGGTAGAAGTGTCGGTAGGGGCACAGCAATTCCCTTAGCACCCGTCGTTGCAGCATCGGCTGTCGACGAGGATGTCGCACATGAGATTGTGAGAGTAGTACAAGACGCCCTAGCTCGCACTGAGGGCGGCAGCGGACATGCTCTCAAACTTACTAAGGAGCTTTTCCGCTCCGGCCCACCAGAGTTTGTGGGGGATGCTAAACCGTTGGAGGCAGAGAGTTGGTTAGAGTAGATTACCAAGACTCTTGATATGCTCAGAGTCGAAGATGAGGAGTTGAGGGTCTCTTTGGCGACTTTTCAATTGAAAGGTGATGCAAGTTATTGGTGGAAGTATGCTAAGAATACTGTAGCTAGCACGTGGGTTGCTTTTACCGGGGCCTTTTGGGCCAAGTATTTCCCTCCTTCCGCTCGGGAAAGATTGAGGGATCAGTTTTTGGAGTTGCGTCAGGATGATACTCCTGTGGCACAGTTTGAGATGCGGTTTACTAGTTTGTCGAGGTTTGCTCCAGAGTTGGTGGCAACAGAGGAGTGTCGTTGTTATGAGTTTGAAAAGCGATTGTGTTTTGATATTCGGGAGAAGGTAGCTAGATCCTTTTTGAAGGACTATTATAATTTAGTGGAGGCAGCGGCCCATGTGGAGGCCATGGTTGCCAGTGATGATAGGGTTAGGGAGGAGACCATCTCGGTAAGTCCTACGGTTCCTAAGCACTCTAGGCTCAGTAAAGGGTGGAGGCGGAAACATGCTCAGTCAGGGGCTGGTTCCTTTTCTTCGCCAGGGGTTTCAGACCCTTCTGTTGGGAGTTCCGGGGAGGTGCAGATTTCAGATTAGTCTTAGAGTAGGGGGTCTGGTGGCTGTTTTGTTTGTGGTCAGCTGGGCCATGGTAGACGTTTTTGTCCTTTGCGTGTAAATTCTTTGGGTGTTTCAAAACCTAGTCAGACTTAGTCGTACCCGTCCAGTCGAGGACGTTATCGGTACCAGAAACGGGCAGGCCAGGCTTCGAGAGCCTCGTGAGGGGTGACTTATTAGCTAGCCCTGTAGTGTTACCCTGGAGAGGGACTTTTGTATTGTTGGCCAGTGGTGTATCGTGTTTTTTTTGATTTTGTTGTTGACCGGTGTATTGTTGGATGCTAAGGCACCATGTTTATGTATCGCATATATATGTATAGTATTGTTTGTGTAATCCTCATGTATTGGGGAGTATGTATGGAATTTCGAACCCTCTATTTTATGTATTGAGAGGTTGTTAATGGGATCAATGATCCTAGTGTTGTTGCTTGCTTGGTACTATATATTAAGATAGTCTTGTGGCGGCCTGTGGGCCTTGTTCACGTTTAGAGATTATTTGTTGAGAATGGGAATCCGCTGGTGGATGTGATCGATGTGATGGTTTCGAGAGTTACGTGGTATTGGCAAGGTTATTGAGATTTGTATCTCGGGTTAGCGGGAATGGCACCTGTATATTGGTTCGTGTTTTGGGCTTTGCTAGTTAGTGAGTTCGTGGTGACCCTATCGGTTGTATAGGGGTAGTGTTTGTATTGTGATTGGTTATCAATTGTGGGGTTTGGTTTATGAGTGGATGCAGGCAGCATTCTTTAGAGGAAGAACAGTTTGTGTTCTAGAGTAACGAGAACAGCGTTGGCCAAAATTGTCCTTCGTGATTGGGTTATTGTGATTGAGGTTGACCATATCGGTCTTCGGTCGAGGAGATGAGCAGGCTTGCTATGTAGTTATGGGAGGGAAATGGTGATACCCTTAGACGCAGTATTTATGCGGTTCAATTTTAGGAGATCCGGTGAGATTCCAAAATTTGGGGTTTATGTAGAGAACTCTGTGTTTGGGGTTAGTAATTTGAGTGGCACATCAGTGTGTGGATTACTGAGTGTGGGGTTTATTGAGTTGATTAGTCAGCTTGTTGGTATTGTGTTTTGGGCGGACATCGGTCGCCTTGAGGTTAGTCTCGTTTGTTGTAGACTTTGTGTGTTGATTAGGGAAAACTGAAACTAATCATCCGAGTTGTGTCATTGAATATGACGGTTATAATAATAATGCAAATATGTGTATTGAATAATCATTGTGAATGATTGGATTTTTTTTTATATACATTATGTGTATGTACATTGTTTGGGAGGAGATAGGAGATGGACTCCGATGATACAGTACCAAAATGTGTATCTATTGAAAAATTGATGTAGCTCATATGCTTATCTATTGTGAAGTGAAAAATGTTTTATATGAGTTACTATCTCAGTTAATTGTTTGGCCAGGTTCTGAGCCAGGTGTATGTTATTTAATTGGTTAAGTAAAGGGAGGCGGGATGAAATTGCAAAACCATGAATTTCTTATGCCTTATGTGTTGATAGTATTGTTGTTATTTCTATTAACTATCATTATAGAAATGTTATGTTCTGTGTTGGTTGTGGCATCACTGTGTGCGTGATGGTTGTTGATAGTGTTATGTTGGAGAGAAATGGAAAGCAAAACTTTTTCCTAGTGTTTGGGCCACCTAAGGGTATTGTTGAGAAATTGATTTAATTCAAGGGTTTTGAGGAATCCCAAATGAATTTTTTTGGTAAATAAACTGTGGATGATTTTGTGTTTTGGATAACACCGTATTTGTGAAAAATATTTACAAAACTTTTGAGTTTCGCATGGAAAATGAAAGATTTATTTTGGAATGTTAACATTGAAAATGTGACTATCTTTGAGAAATGTCTCTTGAACAAGAAAGTGTTTTCTTATTATGTACTCAAAAGATTTGCTTTGGTTAGCCTTTTGGGAATCTTGTTGTTGAATAGTGACTTGGCTTGAAGCACTAGTTGGTTGTTGTTTTGTTTCGGGGAAAGGTTTGGTTTGTTGAGGCCTTCGTTCCTAAGTGTTGTCTTTTGGAACGGGTTCCCTTAGTGAGTCTCTTCCTTGGTGAGAGTGGATTGACAGTTTTTAGTGAGAGCGGTTTCTCTCCTAGTACTGGGGTGTTGGTGTTGTGTGATCAGTTGGCCTTGTGCTTTGGCGCATCCTTAATTTCGGGGACGAAATTCTTTAAGGGGGGAAGGTTATAGCGATCCTGGTTCTTTCTCCTTTGGTTGTTATGTCCGGACTTAGTTCCGTGGATGCTGGTTATTGTTTTGAGCTTGTTTCTATCCTTCAATTCTTTAAATTTGAGTTATAGAATGCTTTGGACTTGTTCGTTCCAGGTTGGTTGTGTTTGGGAGCCTTAGGTTGCTGCCCAGAATTTTGGACCTTCACTCGAGCGAGAAGTTGGTCGTTCGAGCGAGCTCTTCGTTTTGGTCCTTCGCTCAAGCCAGGGTTTGGTCGCTCGAGCGAGAGTGGAGTTTTGTGCCTGGTGGATCGAGCCAGAGTGGCTTCGCTCGAGCGAGCGATTGCGTGTGGTGGCAGACCTGAGGGTTTGTATTGTTGGCTCGAACGAGAGTTCTTTCGCTCGAGCAAGGTCGGTTTCTTGTTTTTGGTCGCTCGAGTGACCAAGTCTTCGCTCGAGTAAGCCTGTTGTTTATCAGAATGCAGCAGCGGGTTAAACATCACTTTTTCATCCCCTTTTCTTTTTGAAACCCTAGATATGAGACTCTCTCTCTCTAAACTCGCTTTCTCTCTAGATTTTCATCTCCCTCTAGTGTGAATCCATCCTAGGCTCTTTGTAAGAAAGATAGAGGGTGGCTTGGGCTTCGTTCTAATATGAAGAATAGTAGATTTGGAGCACTTTGATTCCGGGTCATCTTCTCCATTTGAGTTCTCCGTTTGAGGTAGGGATTCTCCTTGTTTCTTTTCAATACTTCATCTATAGATATACATGTGGTAGTTTTTGTATTGCATAAAAACATTATATCATGTTGGATTTGTTAAAAATCATGAGTTTGAACCTTGGGTTGGTTGTTGGATTTGGGTTTATTATCATTAGTTATGGTTTAGGCTAATTGGGGTGTTAATTAGCATGTTGTTGTTGAAAGGAGAGGAAACCTTAATTTTTATTTGATTTAATAAATTAATAGAGGGGTCTTGATCATTGGGCAAATACTTATGTATTTTGGGTCTTAATTGTGATCATTGTTGTTTGTTGTTGATAATTGAACCTTTTAGGTCAATATTGAGAAAGAGGGAGGAAAACCCTAATTTAATGATTATGACTTAATTTGCATAATTAAATTGGAATGGCTTTGAAAAGAATGTAGTAGATTAAGATGAGTTATGGCCTTATTGTCCATGGAATTGAATTTGTGAAAACAAAAGGTATGAGAATCGGATTGTTGTAATTTGAGTGTTGAATACACACATGTGGGGGTTGTATCTTTAACTACCATGTCAATGTTGTTGTTGGGTTTGTGATCTCATGTTAACTGAGTCTTTTAATAGATGTACTAAATACCTGCATCTAGAGGTTTTGTCCTTGGTCATCGGTGGAGGATGACACGGTTGCGTTAGATTGTCGTGTATAAATTACACCATTGTTGATTGAACATCGTATGTGATGAAATGTTGAGATACATTATATATGTATACTTGTTAGGGAGGAAAGAGGGGTTGTACTCCAGTGTATATGAGAAGATAGGGGATGGACTCCACACACCTATGTGTTCATATATCTTAACACATTGTTTGTGTCCTGATGGTTTATGTGTTTGTTTTACACATGTTGGTTATGCCTTGTGGTATTGTGGTTGTTGGTGTGATATCGTGCGCTGATAATCAGAGGTACCGTTACCTTCCAGCTAGCGCCTGGAGAACTGTATGCGCTGATAATCTAAGGTACCACACCCTTCCAGCTAGCGCCTGGTAAAATGGTATGTTGTTGTGAGAAGTGTATCTTTGGCTTACTACGCACCTAGCTAGTAGAGCAAAGTTTTGTTGTTATTGTTTCAGTGTATCTGGAAACATTGTGGATTGTGTTGGTTACAGTTTTGGAGGGCCGAGTTGCCTCATTGGTTTATCTTATGCGTGTAGTTGAGTTGTTATCTCCCTTTAGAAAGGTATGCATGTATAGTTATGATAGATTTGGGATTGAACCGAAATGGTTTTTGTCTTTTGGAAGTGTAAAGAAAATCAAACATTTTAGAAATATGTTTTGAAAAGGCACATCTGTTGTATGTGTGGAAGATGGAAGAGAGTAATGGGCTTAGTGAACCTATTTTCCTAAGTAATTGTTAATGTTATAAAAGATTGGGAACAGGGGTTAATGAAAGGAAAGGAAAGATGAATTGTTTATAGCGTCGAATGACATGGTTGTTTTCGAGAAAAGTTCATATATATATATATATATTTTGTAAAAACTGTCACATTACTATTCTAGTATGAGAATGAGTGTTCATGATCATAGCTATCTGTAATGTTGTTATTGTTGAGGATCATGTTGAGATCCCTACTGGACTATATGTTCATCCCACGTTGTTAAATTTTTTTTCAGGTGTTTAGCAGGATGTGCTACAAGATTTGGATCTTCTTATTTGTTGGCCACGGGGCCTCTTTGTTGTAGGCGGAATGCCATATAAAATAAAGGGTTGCACCCTTCATTTGATTATTTATTGTTGTAAGCCTGAGGGCAATTTATTTAGAATGCTCATGTTGTATTTAATTTTCATTCGAATGAGAGAATTGTTGTTCATTACTTTTAATTGAACATTTGAGTTTATTTCCGCATGTTATCTCTGAAATTGAATTAAGTTAAGGAACTTGGTAATGACTTCGAGTAAATAAAAGTGGGTCGTGACAATTGAAATGGAAGTACTGTTGATATGAGATATAATCTCACTTAAAGGGTATGGCCAGGTTCTGAGCAAGGATTATGAATTAAGAAATGGTAATTATTATGAAACATGGATACATTTATCATGTAATTGAAATGGATTATGAATGGATATATGTGAGTCAAACATTTATCGAATGCTTACATTTTAGTTATTGCCCATATTATGTTTAGCATATCTCTACTGGGCTGTTAGCTCACCCTATACGGGAATATCATTTTCAGGTGCAGGTGAGATGTTACCTCCAAGGCAATAGCATGGATGGACTCTCGGGAAGCAAGAGTTTCCTAGTTATGCTTTATGTGTGCATGAGTGTTATTTGTAAAGCCAAGGGTAGCGACCCCGGTCTTTTCCTATTTTATTACTGTATCCGGACTTAGGTTCCGTGGATCCTATCATTGTATAATTGTTGCTGTTGTCCTTTATTTTCCCATTTGAGTTATAGGATGTGTTGGGCAGGTTTGTTTCAGGTTGGTTGGGTCTGGAAACCAAGTGTTGCTGTCCAGTTTTTGGGTTGGTCGCTCGAGCGAGGGTTTGGTCGCTCGAGCGAGGGTTGAGTTTTGTCTCTGGTGGCTCGAGCCAGGGTTTCTTCACTCGAGCGAGAGATTGCGTCTGGTATAGACCTGAGAGCAGTGTTTCTTCGCTCGAGCGAGCTTTTCTTCGCTCGAGCGAGCGAGGTGTATGTTTTCGAGTTCTTTGCTCGAGCGAGCATTCTGTCGCTCGAGCATGCTTCTGGGTTGCAGACCTGAAGCATTGTATTCTTGGCTCGAGCGAGATTTTCTTCGCTCGAGCGAGCGTTTCTTGTGTCTGGTCGCTCGAGCAACCATGTCTTCGCTCGAGCGAGCCTGTTTTATATAAATACGCAGCAGCGGGATTTTAAACAGTTTTTCATCCTCTTTTTGATCCCAAACCCTAGTTCCGAGTTTTCTCTCTCCTTACTCACCTTTTCTCTTAGGTTTGATCTACTTAGAGTGTGTTTCTACCCTAGATCCTTTATTAAAAAGATAGTGTGGGTCGAGGGCTTCAGTTTAATCTGAACGAACTTGGTTTTGGAGCACTTTGGAGTTTGGGTCATCATCTCCGTCTTCTAAGTTTTGGGTTATTTCTTCGAGGTAGGGATTTCCTACTCCATCTTATGAGTTTTGTTCTAAGTTTTGGTACTTTAATATGGTGGGGGTATTTTGGTAATTTTGGGAAAAACCCTAGTTGTTTTAATAAATTGATTTGTACAATTAATTTGAGGAAAATTGGGAATATTAAATTCAGGGAATTGGGGATTTATAAGTTTAAATGGTGTAGTTGGATTATTTAATCACTCTCCTATTTAACTGTGGAGATTATTATTGTGATTATATTTTATTTCTTGTTTAGAAATAACTGTTTTGGGCTATCGGTGGAGGATAGTCATGATTGTTGTAAACATTGCATGTGGATTAGGGCAAACTGGAAATAATCACGTTGGCTAAGTCATTATTTTTGACTATTGAATTAATACAGAAAAATACATGTATTGGTTGAGCATTGCATATGCATATTGTGTGGGAGGAGATAGGGGATGTACTCCACGGTTTAGGGGAAGATAGGGGATGGACCTCTAAACTGGATTTTGTTTGGGAGGAGATAGGTATGTGTGCTTATTTATATTGAAGTGTTTTATTGATACAGCACTAAAATGTGTATCAATCTGGAAGTATGAAGTGTTTTGATATGAGCCTGAGTCTCATTTGTGTTGTTGATATTGGAAGTAATGTGAATATGCTATATAGTTCACAGTTGTAAGTTTGGCCTGGTTCTGAGCCATATTGATAATAATGAATATTGATAAGTGTCATAGACATTAGTGTCTTAAGATTGTATATTGATATAATTGATTATCATGGTTAACCATCTATTGAATGCTATTGCTTTATTCAATGCTTATAATTGGTTTAGTATATTTCTACTGGGCTGTGACTCACCCTATAAGGGAACATCATTTTCAGGTCCAGGTGATTCGCTACCTCCAAGGACTTAGCTTGGAAGGAACCGGATTTTGAAGCCTTGTTTTAAGTTATTTGTTTTTATTTGACTTACATGTAAACATTCAAGCCTAGGGCTTTATTTGTATTTGAGTTAGAACTCATAATTTTGTGTCCAAGTGTTGGCTTGGCAAGTTGTAAGCCCGTAGGGCATTTATTTTGATGTTACATGTAATGTCTTATTTTAGTAATACTCTGATGAATGAATTGTGGTTTATTTACTTGAGTAATGCATCTTATTATTGTGTATGTTATGGGTTATTTTTGTGGGCGTGACAACTTGGTATCAGAGCGTACCGGGTTTGAATACTTTGGGTACGTGGGAAGTGATTAGTATCACATTGGGTTCGTCTCGTTTGATAGAGACTTAGTGTACTGTTGTATGCTTATTTGATAACATGTTTATGTGATTATGTGGGTATGGAACGTAGTTTCTGGGATGTTGATTGGACCCTTGAGTTTCTAGTAGTCTTGTTGGAAAGGCACTTGATCACTGCTGCTTCCAATCGGAACTATAGTAACACTTTGGGACTATCATTATCCGGGAATGAAATTCGTAGGTGCTTATGTGATTATGTGCTTACGTGGAATGAATTATTGTTGTCCAATGCATTAGGACGAGAGTGTTTAGCTTCGGCACATTTATTAATGTGCTAACGTCTTTGTTTCTTGTATTAGGATGTCAGGACGAGGACGAGGACGCGGTAGGCGTGGTAGGCCGGGTAGGCAGGAAGTGCCTGTGCCAGAGGAGATTCCAGTAGTACAGGAGATTCCGGCAGTGCAGGAGGGTGTTGGTCAGGCCAATGTGGCCGAGCCAGTAGGCCAGCAGGCTATGGGCGCTTTAGCCCGAGAGATAGCAGGGGCATTTAGGGAATCAGTTGGCATTCTGAGGGCTGCGAATCCAGCCCAAGTTGTTGTTGCAGATGCTGGACCTTCTTTTCTGAAGAGGGAGTTCTTCCGGTCCAATTCGGACGAATTTGTGGGTGGTCCAAAAGAGCCGCTTAAGGCAGATGAATGGCTCGAACAGACAACGAAGACGTTTGAGATGCTTGGCATCGAAGACGAGGGGTTGAAGGTGACCTTGGCATCTTTCCAGCTGAAGCGGGATGCGGGTCAGTGGTGGAAGTTCACCAAGGGTCGCATAGGAGCTACATGGGAGGCTTTTGTGAATGCTTTCCAGGAGAGGTTTTTAGCTCCAGCAGTCAGGGAGAAGCTGAGAGACTAGTTCTGTCAGCTTAAGCAGTCGAGTTCTTCAGTGGCCGAGTTTGAGGCTGCATTCACTAGTTTGTCCAGGTTTGCACCTGAGTTGGTGGCGTCTGAAGAACGCCGTTGCATTGAGTTTGAGAAGAAGTTGAGGCGCGGCCTCAAGTTGAGAATTGTTGGGTCTATGATTCGGGATTATGGGCGTCTGGTTGATGCTGCAGCCCATACGGAGATCATGATGCAGGAGGAGGAGAAAGGGCAGAAAGGCTCCAAGAGGAGTCAGGATGGCCAGAGTGATGGCAAGAGGCAGAGAGGTTTTACTCCTCAGCAGTCTCAGGGTAGCTTTTCTAGATCCACTTTTCCAGTGCCGAGTGCAAGTTCTGGGAAAGGCAGCCAGGGAGACATTACTTGTTTCAAGTGTGGCCAGCTGGGCCACAAGTCTCCAGTTTGTTCTCAGAGGGGAGGAGGGCAGAGAACAGCATCTTCTTCGGCTCGATCTCAGAGCCAGAGTCAGGGTAGAGGCCAGCCGCTCACTTGTTTTCAGTGCGGTTAGGCAGGGCACATGAAGAGGTATTGCCCGCAGTTGGGTGGCATACCTAGTGCATCAGGTTTGAGGTAGACTCAGGGTCAGCAGCCAGCTCAGTCGGGTCAGGCCTCGAGGGCCAATCAGGGGGCTTCATCGTCCCAGTCTGTGCAGCAGTCTTATGCTCCTAGGGGTGAGCAGGTTGATCAGAGGTTGTCTGGGCGCGTGTATGCTGTTACTGCGCAGGACCTTGTACCGGCTCCATCGGTTGTGAGAGGTACCTTCTTGTTTTGCAACTCGGTTGCTAATGTTTTGATTGATACGGGTGCATCTCATTCCTTTGTGTCTGCTGCATTTGCATCTGTTTTGGAGTTGGAGTTAGCTCAGTTAGCGTCTCCTATCTGTGTAGTGTCACCTCTTGGGGGTGAATTGATCTTGAAACAAGGTGTTAGGGGTTGTGATATAGAGGTCGATGATCATAGAATCCCATTTTCTTTTGTAGTTATGCCTATGAAGGGCTTTGATGTTATTTTGGGTATGGACTGGTTATCGTCATACCGGGCAGTTATTGATTGCTACCGTCAGAGGGTCACTTGTTGTACCGTTAGTGGAGAGTGTTTCCATTTTCTAGGGGACGGGGTTGGTAGTGTTTTGCCACCGGGGTATGTTTCACGAGGGCGGAGTGAGCTTAGTGGTCTACTTGCTAATTTTTCGATTAGTGAGGTTGATGAGGCTCAGATTGTGTTGCCAAGGGTGGTTTGTGAGTACTCGGACGTCTTTCCCGAGGATCTTGTTGGTTTGCCACCGCATCGAGAGATTGAGTTCTCTATTGACCTAATGCCCGGCACGGCGCCAATTTCTATGGCACCTTATCGTTTTGCCCCAGCCGAGTTAGTTGAGTTGAAGATTCAGCTCCAGGAGTTGTTAGATAAGGGCTATATCCGTCCTAGTGTTTCGCCGTGGGGAGCACCGGCCCTCTTTGTTAAAAAGAAAGGTGGTGCTTTGAGACTGTGCAGCAGTCTTATGTTCCTAGGGGTGAGCAGGTAGATCAGAGACCATCTGGGCGTGTGTATGCTGTTACCGCGCAGGATTTTGTACCGACTCCATCTGTTGTGAGAGGTACCTTCTTGTTTTGCAACTCGGTTGCTAATGTGTTGATTGATACGGAAGCATCCCATTCTTTTATATCTGCTGCATTTGCATCTGTTTTAGGGTTGGAGTTGGCACAGTTAGCATCTCCTATATGTGTAGTATCACCTGTTGGGGGTGAGTTGATTTTGAAACACGGATGTAAAGGTTGTGATATAGAGTTCGCTGATCGTCGGCTTCACTTTCCTTTTGTAGTTATGCCCATGTCGGGATTTGATGTTATTTTGGGTATGGATTGGTTATCGTCATACCGAGCAGTTATTGATTGTTACCGCCAGAGGGTCACAGTATGTACCTTGAGCGGGGATTGTTTCCATTTCTTGGGAGATCGGGTTGGTAGTGTTTTTCCATCGGGGTATGATCCGCGAGGGCGGAATGAGTTGAGTGGTCTTCTTGCTAGCCTTTTGAGTAGTGAGTGTGATGAGGCCCAGACTGTGTTGCCAAGAGTGGTTTGTGAGTACTCGGACGTCTTTCCCGAGGATCTTGTTAGTTTGCCACCTTACAGAGAGATTGAGTTCTCTATTGACCTAGTGCCCGGCACGGCACCGATTTCTATGGCACCATATCGTTTTGCCCCAGCCGAGTTAGTTGAGTTGAAGATTCAGCTCCAAGAGTTGCTGGATAAGGGCTTTATTCGCCCAAGTGTTTCGCCGTGGGGAGCACCGGCCCTCTTTGCTAAAAAGAAAGATGGTGCCTTGAGACTTTGTATCGACTACCGAAAGTTGAATCGGGTTACGGTGAAGAATAAGTACCCTATGCCCTGTATCGATGATTTGTTTAACCAGTTGAAGGGTTCCCGATGTTTCTCTAAGATAGACTTGAGATCAGGTTACCACCAGTTGAGAGTCAGGGAGGAGGATATTCCGAAGACGGCATTCCGTACGCGGTATGGCCACTATGAGTTTTTGGTGATGCCATTTGGGCTCACCAATGCACCGGCAGCCTTTATGGATTTGATGAACTAGATCTGTCGAGAATTCTTGGATCATTTTGTGGTCGTTTTTGTGGACGACATTTTTATCTATTTACCTTCTGTGGAAGAGCACGAGGAGCACTTGAGTGTGGTGCTTGAGTTACTTAGAGCCCATAAGCTTTATGCCAAGTTTGGGAAGTGTGAGTTCTGGCTAGGAGAAGTCAAGTTCTTAGGCCATGTGGTTTCTAGGGAAGGAATGTCTATTGATACACAGTTTTCTGGGATTAGCTGGGTACTACCGACGGTTTGTGAAGGATTTCTCCAGGTTAGCTTCGCCGTTAACTAGACTGACTCGGAAGGGAGTCATATTTGTATGGAGTGAGACTTGTGAAAAGTCGTTCCAAGAGCTGAAAGTTAGATTGACCACCGCTCCGGTCTTGATTATTCCGGAGAGAGGGTTGGGTTATGCAGTCTATTGTGATACCTCACGAGAGGGTTTGGGTTGTGTGTTGATATAAGAGGGGAAAGTGGTTGCCTATGGCTCACATCAGTTGAAAATACACGAGAAGAATTACCCTACGCATGACCTAGAGTTAGCAGCAGTGATCTTTGCCTTGAAAATCTGGAGGCATTACCTTTATGGTGAGAGATTCGAGGTGTTCTCAGATCATAAGAGTCTGAAATATCTGTTTACACAGAAAGACTTGAATTTGAGGCAGATGAGGTGGATGGAGTTCATTGAAGATTATGACTTCGAGTTGCATTATCATCCGGGGAAGGCCAATGTGGTGGCTGATGCCCTCAGTAGGAAATCTGTTGGTGACGTAGCTAGTATAGCAATCCGGGAATGGGAGATGTTGGGTGCACTTGGGGAGTTTGATTTGCTTCTGGGCGAATCCATTGAGGCTGCGGCCTTGTTTTTCGTTGTCGCGCAGCCTACACTTGTGGCTCGAGTGTTTGAGGCACAGAGGGGTGACCTTGAGGTGGAATCCCTCCGAGAGAAGATCTCCAATGGGAAGGTTGAGAAGGGTTTGTCTGAGTATCCCGACCTGAGTGTGAGATACCGAGACCGATTGTTTGTGCCGGAGTTCTGCCGAGAGGAGGTACTCCGAGAGTTTCACTATTCACGCCTTGCGGTGCATCCGGGAGGCACTAAGATGTATCGGGATTTGGGTCGCCAGTTTTGGTGGTGGGGAATGAAGAGAGATGTGGCAACTTTCGTGTCTAAGTGCCTTACTTGTCAGCAAGTGAAAGCCGAACATCAGAGGCCAGCGGGTTTGTTACAGCCCTTGTCTATTGCCGAGTGGAAGTGAGAGCATGTCACTATGGACTTCGTTGTAGGTCTTCCGAGGACTCAGCGGGGTAGTGATGCTATTTGGGTGGTTGTAGACTGGTTGACTAAGTCGGCGCACTTCATTCCTATGCGCGTGAGAGATTCGGTAGATCATCTTGCCGACTTGTATATTCGGGACATAGTGAGGTTACACGGGGTCCCAGTGACGATCGTCTCAGATAGAGATCCTCGTTTTACTGCTAGGTTGTGGCAGAGCTTACAGAGTGCCTTGGGCACTAAGTTGACCTTTAGCACGGCTTCTCATCCTCAGACTGATGGGCAGTCCGAGCGTACTATTCAGATCCTTGAGAATATGCTTCGAGGTTGTGTCCTTGACATTAGTGGGACGTGGGAGAGGCACTTGCCCTTGGTGGAGTTTGCCTACAACAACAGTTTCCAGTCTAGTGTCGGTATGGCACCGTTTGAGGCCTTGTATGGCCGACTGTGTAGGTCTCCAGTCTGTTGGGCCGAGGTGGGTGATGCACCTTTGTTGGGTCCGGAGTTGGTGAGGGAAACGACGGAGAAGGTTGAGCTTATTCGTAGAAGGCTTGTTACAGCCCAGAGTCGTCAGAAATCTTATGCCGATCGTAGGAGGAGACCTTTGGTGTTCGAGGTGGGTGATCATGTCTTTCTGAAGATATCATCTAGGCGGGGATTGATGAGGTTTGGGAAGAGTGAGAAGTTGTCCCCTCGGTTTATTGGTCGTTTTAAGATCCTTGAGAGGATAGGCGAGGTTGCCTATCGTTTAGCTTTGCCACCACAGTTGTCCGGGGTACATGACGTGTTTCATGTTAGTATGCTTCGGAAGTATGAGCCGGATCCATCCCATGTGTTGGATTGGACCGATTTGGAAGTTGACAAGGGTATCTCGTATGAGGAGAGACCGGTTCGGGTCTTGGATAGGCGGGATTAAGTCTTGCGAGGCAAGACCATTCCCTTAGTAAAGGTTTTATGAAAACATCACGAAGTGGAAGAAGCCACTTGGAAACGTGAGGTGGATGTCCGTGAGAAATATCCGGACTTGTTTGTAGATGCTTAACTTTATATCGGTACTATTGAACTTTAAGAGCATTATATATCTCTTAAGTTGTAAAACATTGTATATATTTTGGTTTATGGGGATATTTTGAAACTTGCCTCGAAATGGAAGTTTATTATAACATTGTATATGTTGAATGTATTGTAGAAATGGAATATATGATGAATATTGAATATGATATAGAAATGTGGAATAAATGTTGAAATTATTGAATTTCAAGGAAAAGCATGCTAATAATGCATATTGAGTATATATTGTCAAATGTCTCTTGAATAGAGATGGAATGACCTGTAACGGGTCGAGTTGTTGGGTAATGAATTGTAATATTGTTGAAAAAAAAAAAAAAAAAAAAAAAAAAAAAAAAAAAAAAAAAACTTGTCTTGAAAACTTGTACTTAATTTCGGGGACGAAATTTCCTAAGGTGGGGAAGTTGTAGCAATCTCGGTTTCAATCTTTTTTTATTTTTTTTATGTTTTGCCACTTCGATTGGGCCGGTCGGGGGTCGAGGGGGCAGCGCCCCTTGGCGAGTCCAAGGGCAGCGCCCTGGCGGGGGTTGAGCTGCCCGGTCAGCTCGCGGGTTCCAAGGGCAGCGCCCTGGCGGGGTTGAGGGGCAACGCCCCTCAAAACAAAAATTCATAATGTATTCGAAGTTACTTGACCTATGTCCGCAAAAATACTGGGAGAACGTATTTCGCGCTCGAGCATAGGGTTTCACATTTTGTGTTCAAAGGTTTCCACTTTATAAGCATTTGGACACAAAATGTTTCCTCTCTCAGTGATGTGGGACTCAAAGAGTGGACGAAAGTGTTGTGCCAAACGACGTCGTTTGGTGTGTTTGTTGGAAGTCCCACATCGATTACAAGATACAATTTAAGGTGGAGAAACTTCTATATAAGTGCAAGTGCAGAGGGTTAGCTTATCAGCTTCTATGGTTCTTTCTTGGTTTAATGAGCCATTACGAGCCGAGCTCGAGTTATAAATTTTAGTTGTGCCGAGCTGGATTTTGACCATAGTTCCATTGGGATTTTGGCCATAGTTCCTTCGCCAAAGTTGTGTAATTTCTCGAGGGCTTTGTGGTGTGTGGCGAAGATCGAGTTTCATCTCTTTTCATCTTCTCCATTTGAGCTCCGAATTTGAGGTAGGAATTCATACTCATTCTTATGTGTTTTAACATAAATGTTGAGTTATTTGTATAGATGATTTGATTTGGGAACTTAAGGTTGGAGATATATAATGTTGAAAACAGGGGTTTTGTTCAATTAACTCATACCTGTGTGTTTTGGTTTTAAAAATGAAGATTATTGATGTTTTTGATAATATTTGAGCCTTTGGGTCAATATTAAGAAAAAGGGAAAAATGCCATGTTTGGGTATATTTGGGTCATTGCTGTAATCAATGACAATTAATACGGAAATAGGAAATTGAGTTGGAAATAATAAAATCGACTCAATATGAGGTAGAATGGTGTAGTTGGATTCTTTAATCACTCACTTTGAAAATGTTGAGATTATATATATCTGTTGTAGCATTTATTTTCTGTCTAGAAATAATTGCTTTGGGCTATCGGTGGAGGATAGTCTTGATTGTTGTAGACAATGCATGATGATTAGGCAAACTAAAACTAATCAATTGAATATGCCATCGAATATAGCGACTGGAATAATGCATTAACTTTATGTATTAATTGATTATATATGATCTACGTTTATATACATGTTTTGTATGAGAGGAGATAGGGGATGTACTCCACGGTTTAGGGGAAGATAGGGGATGAACCTCTAAAGCGGATTTTGTGTGACATTGATACAGCACTACAATGTGTATCAAGTGTTGATTATGGAAGTGTTTAAATTGATTTGATATAGCACTAAAATGTATATCATTATCAATTGTGAAGAATAGAAGTGATTCCATGTTATGTTGATACAGCACCGAAATGTGTATCTTTCGTAAAGTGTGGAAATAGTTTATGTGTTATCGATACAGCATTAAAATGTGTATCCATCATGAATTTCAAAAGTGTTTTAAAGATGAGTCTTAATCTCATTAAGTTATTGGGCTAGGTGTTGAGCCTTGTTTTCAAACTCGAAGTTGAAAAAGAAATGAAAAATGAAATGTAACATGGACTTAATGTCATGAAACCGGAAATGTTAATTTGAGTCTTTATCTCAATTGAAATGGAAGTACTGTTGATATGAGATATAATCTCACTTAAAGGGTATGGCCAGGTTCTGAGCCAGGATTATGAATTAAGAAATGGTAATTATTATGAAACATGGATACATTTATCATGTAATTGAAATGGATTATGAATGGATATATGTGAGTCAAACATTTATAGAATGCTTACATTTTAGTTATTGCACATATTATGTTTAGCATATCTCTACTGGGCTATTAGCTCACCCTATACGGGAATATCATTTTCAGGTGCAGGTGAGATGTTACCTCCAAGGCAATAGCATGGATGGACTCTCGGGAAGCAAGAGTTTCCTAGTTATGCTTTATGTGTGCATGAGTGTTATTTGTAAAGCCAATGGCTTAATGTGTAATGAGTGAGACTCTATTTGTCTAACCAAGCAATGTTTTGGAAAGATGAAAGCCTATATGGCATTTAATTGCTTGCTAAACAGTGAACTCTGATATATGAATTTATGATGTTTCTTATATTTATTCCGCATATGAGTTATCTTTATTGCAATATTTCGGGGCGTGACATTGTATATATGCATACCTACTAGAAATTGGGACTTAAATAAGAAATTTGTGAGCACATATCGTTCCAATCAAAGACGAGGACATAAGATTGATCTCTCACACTAATACACATTAATGCACGCTATGTGTTTTACTAACTATGTTACTCATAAAATTTATTGGAATATAAGAAAACGATTTAAATTAATTGGAATATAAGTAACAGAAAAAAAAAATTATCAAAAACTTATAATTTTTCATTTTCAATGTACAAAATTCAAAGTCCAAGAGAAAATTATTATCTATTTGGTCAGTTATGATAATGTTCATGTTGAAAATGAACGTTCCATAGCTGAGGTAGAAAATGATAGATTAAGCACAATTACAATCATTCGATAAACAATGTGGTATTCAAGTGGAAAGTGACAACAAAGAGGTGATTGGACTGTGTGTATCTGAGCTGGTTCCTCCGTGGGAATGTTCTGCTATCATCCATGATATTCAGTTCTTGAATTCAACCTTAAATACTTCCTTTGCTTGGATACCTAGGGAGGCCAATGGAGTAGCTCACTGGCTAGCAAGACCTCATCTTCAAGGTGTTCTTCCCTTTGACTGGGTCGCAAATCCTCCTGTTGCTCTTTCAGAGCTGTTTTGTGTTGACGCTTTTCTGTAGCCTTCGGGCATTTCTCATCTCAAAAAAAAAAAAAAAAAAAAAAAAAACTACACAATTCAAAAATTATTGAATTAACATAATGGTAGAATGTTAATCTTCTAGTCTTAGGATTCTTCAAGGAAGATATTGGTCTCTTAGCACTTTTGTTTTTAATTGTGTCAGCAGCAGGAATTTGTTGAGAAAAGTGAAAAGAGAAGGAATAATTGACAGTTCATTCAAATTCAAAATCCATATACAATCTAAATGACTAAGCTTTATACCTTTCACTTAAACTTAAAATGAGTAATTTTAGAATATTATGTGGTTACCTTAGGTAGAATGACGAAACCAATTATATCATGCCAACAAATATCAAATTGATTACATCATTTTTTTAACATTAGAGTTTGGCCCAATGGTATAGTAGTCACACCTTAGGGTATGGTGAGAGGGAAGTTAGGTGTTTGAGCTAACATACTAAAGCTATTTTTTTAAGAACAATAAAATAAAAAATAAAAAGTGGATAAAGCCAAAATATAAATCAAATATGTATCCGGGTTGCTTAAGTCAATCCTATAATATATCATAATAACCCTTTAAAAAGAAGATGAAAGGTTTTGGGCCTCTGTAGCTATTCTTGTGCCTCCTTGGTCGGGTGGGCCTTGTGTGGAGTTGCCCACTTTTACGTGTAGTTTGGAATTTGCATTTTTATATTTTTGGGGTTTTTTTTGATATTTTTTTGAGTTGAAAACAAAAGATAATAGTGAATTTTTTTACTTGTATAGAAAAACTGGGAAATTCTATTTCTACACACCAAGTTTTCTTACTCCACATACTTAATGAATTTTTTCAAAATCACAATTTTATCCTTTAACAAAATTATCATCTCACCCACCACCATCTCACCCACATATCTCACAATTTCTCCATACACATCTCACCAAACAACACATACTTGGACTGATTCTTGCAGGTGGTTGATATCTTGGCTGTTATTTGGCAACGATCTTTGAAACATTATTGTTCTTAATTGCATCCTAAGCACCAAAAAAGACGGGGAAAATAAAAGAAAAGGAGAATAGAAAAAGATCAATAAAGTGCAAACAAATTAATCATCAAAACCATCAGTTAACACGAGAGAGATGCAAAAGAATGTAATAAGTTTCGGCCTTTACTTGATTATTTATTTCCAACTTACGTTGCACACCTGTAACAATCATTAAGGTAAGATACGAATCTAGAGAGTACTAAGTTGTATATAATAGTGTATAGCCCAAAAAATGTGCAACAAAGGCAAAACTAGTTTTATTTTTTCTGAAATGCAGCAAGAGAAGGAGAGAAGGGAAAAGACACAAGATTTGATGATAAATGCAACATTCTCAAAATTATCAGTAACACATCACCTGTTGTTAGAGACACATGGGATTTGGCAGGAGGAAAGTTGTTTTACTGGCTTTGATTTAGTCCCAGAATACCCCCTAACAGACTTCTGCTCTAGGGCACCCCTTGTTCCAACTGCAACAATTGCAGCGTGAAGGGTTGTGTGAGAATGGCTGAGAGGCTGGGAAGAGGCAGTGGTTGATGTCGTCGTTGCCGCCGTCGCTGGTAGCTGGTGTAGTTAGAGTTAAGGTTTTTGGAGTGAGAAAGGATGAAATGAGAGGATGTGCACAGAGAATGTGAGAGTATATTTGGAATGTGAAGTGTGTGGACTAAGATAAAAAAGTAAAAATTAATTACTAAATGTGTGGATTGAAAAAAGATGTACATAGAGATAATTTGGTGTGTGAAAATAAAATTTCTCAAAAAAACTTGATTGGCATAACAATATGTTTTCTTTTTGTCTTAATTTCTCATTTTACCCTTAGTAGAAAATCAAGCCAAGTGGTTTGAAATTGAGAACACATTGATCCTTTTACACTGATACTGGCAGTTTTTGACCATCCATGCCAAACACTAATTTTTGTGTTTAAATTTTTAACGATAAATTATATTGACCCTTCCTGATATTTCTATTTAATACAAATCTCCCCTCATATTTGAAAAATTATACTTATTTCTTATCAAATTAAAATAACATATTTGTTCTTTAGTCTTTATACATATAAAATAATAAAATAACACAAACATTTTGTTCATGTCATTTCAAAGGAAATAACAATCATTTTCTTTGGTTTAAATCACACGGAAAATTGAGTTTTTTTTTGTGTTTTTTTATTTTTACTAAATTTTTAAAAATATTTTAAGCAAATTTTTTTATTTTTTAGATACACCTAATCTAGATATACTTAAGAATTATAATATTTTGTGATTTTTTTTTTTAAATTCACCAAATACAATATATATATATATATATATATATGCAAAATTTCAACACATTATCTTATTTTTTTGTATTCAATGATTTTTTTGAAAGGTTTTTGTACAAATTTTATTCTTTTTAAATATATCTAGATTAAATTGATCTAATCTAGATATAATGGTAGAAATAAAAATGAAAAATTATATTCATATATAAAAATTTATACAAAAAATATCATAAAAATTTTGTGATAGTGATATTATTGTAAATATAAATCATGTTTATAGGTGTTATATTTTAAAGTGAAATGTGACTATTAAGGTATATGATTGGTTTGAAAATTCTATATAAAATTTATGTTTGCATCACTCAATAAGAATATCTTCAAATAGAATTTAATGATGAAAAATTATAGAATTTAGTTATGATGATAGAAGGAAGAAATAATAGGAAAAATGGCAAGGTGGTCATTTAAAAAATTTTAGAACATGACATCAGCAATCCAAGGATAATTTGTAATGAGATTACAAATCTTAGAGAGGGAAATGTAATTTTTCAAATATAAAAAAGATTTATATTAAACAGAAATTTCAGGAGGAGTCAGTATAATTTACCTAATTTTTAACTTTATAACTTTTTTTTAAACCTAAAAACCAACTTCCCAAATCATTCTTTATGAAAGCCAGAGCTATTAAGGTTTAATTTTCAGTGGTCACTTTTGTAGAAACCTCACATTTTATTTTATGTTTTTGATAGGTGAAAGTCAGTTATTAGTTATCAAAATAACACCTATAAACCTCACATTTCATAAAACTAGAACAAAACTACACCGTTTTATTAATTGGTTTAATTACACTTAGGCTTCGTTTGGGAAGTGGGTTGCCTTTTTGACTTTTTGGCTCTTTTTGACTATTTTAGCCTGGGGCTAAAAAACTTGATTTGGGAAGGGTTTTTGGCTTTTTTGACTTTTTTGTGAGAGAAAGAATGTAATGATTATGAGTTGGATGTGATGTTTTGTCTTATTGGGTTAAAAAGCCTATTTTATTTTTTGTGGCTATTTTAGGCAAAAAAGCTCCAAACCTCTCTTCCCAAACGGAGCTTTAGCAATTTTACATTTTTATTGAAATCTTATTTCGATTTTTATTTTTTTTAATTGCGAGAGTCATTTTTTCATACTTTAAGTCAAATTACAATATGGGAGAAGTGTAGAGATGATTAGAGGTGAACACAAGTATGGAAAGCTTGAAATAAATGCTATCAACTCAAATAGGTTGGTGTCTAATACCTAAAACACCAAACTTATGAGGGCCGTTACACTACAAGCATGTAATACAAAGCATAAATGACCTGAATAGCTAAAAACAGTCCTAAAATAGGCTAAAATAGCACTGAAATTAAGGTAAAACATCTACCAAAGAAAACTAAAATAATGGAGCAATTGAGCTAGTAAACAAGCCAAATGAGGGGAGGCTAACCCCTCTATATTTGGGACTTCAAAACTACATTTTAACCTTTGAAAAACCTCTGAAAATCAGTGTTAAAAAGCTCAAAAAGAAAGAAAAAGAAAATGAAAAGATGGAAAACACAGGGGTAAAGGCCTAAGAAGCAAGGTTCAAAGAAAGTTGATCCATCCCTCTACCTTTAATGGCCTTAAACCACAAGTTTCAACCCATAAATATAGGTGAAAAATAGTACAAAAACAACGATAAATGATGGTCAATGAATAAGGGAAAGAAGCTTGAAGTTATACCTCTTGAAGTGGAATGACACTTGAATCACAAACCACTAATTTCATACTCTCAAGAGCTTAAAATGCAAGCTTAAATACCTTAGCAAATAACCCTTAAGGTTTGGTTTGGAGTGTCTAGGCAAAGGGTATAGAAGTTGCAAGGGAGAGAGAAATGTAGAGAGAGAAATATTTTCCAAAACTTTGTTTCACAAATTTTTTCTAACTGTAAATTATGAGAGGGAGTCATCTATATATAGAAATATATGAGACTATCTCGAAAATATCCATACAAATACAGGTAAGGTAGCGCATGCATTTATGGAGACAGTTGGCACAACTGGCAAAAAGATCTGAATTTTTACCTAAGTGCCTGGCAAGCTACTAGTGGGTCTGTTGGTCCCTTGGATGGTCAGGCTTGAAAAACTACTGTTTTGGTCTAAAAACAAGGCACAAGGTTTGTAGGTCTTTTGAGGCTCAAAACTGAGGTTTCCTACTGAGGAAATCAAGTATTTGGACAAGCGTACAAATCATCATTTGGTGAGCAATTGGTGGCGTCCAAGTCTTAAGGGCGGTAAAAAATGGGGTGTCTACAGTTGTCCCTCTTTGACAGAGTTCAGAGTCATGAAATGACATGAGTGAATGTCAAAGCCCAGAGATGACCTATTTTGATAAGGCTGTAAGACTTGGGCAAACAATCAAGACATAACTTAAATTGGTTGAGCTCAAAAGCTGCCTACGTATCCCTTTGCAAGGAATCAAACCGGAGTAGTTCAGGGGCAAGATGCAAATGATATGCACAAAGAAGATACTTTGAAAGTTGGACTCACATGCCTCGCGAAGCCAGCTATTTTGAAAATCCATGATCATGGAAGATGATGCAATAAGCAATAACATGATAAAAATTATCACAAAAAGTCCAATCTACACGGGAAGAAATAAAAACACACTCTAACCATGCCGAAATCGTGAGAAGAGAAAGAAAATCGCTTAGGGTCACGTTTCACGCGTCCTGAGATACTCTACCCAGGCCGACATCATGAGAATAGGAAAAAAAAACCCACTTAGGGTCGCGTTTCTTGCATCCTGAGATACTCTTCTCTTGCTAAAATTGTGAGAAGAGGAAGAAAACCGCTAAGGGTCACATTTCATGCCTTGAGATACTTTTCCCGTATCGACATCGTGAGAAGAGGAAAAAAAACCAGCTCAGGGTCGCGTTTCACATGTCTTGAGATACTTTTCCCAAGCTGAAATCATGAAAGAAGGAAGAAAACTGATCAGGCCTGAGATACTCTTCCCACCCCGACATTGTGAGAAGAGGAAAAAAAACCCGCTCAGGGTAGCGTTTCACGCGTCCTGAGATACTCTTCCCATGTCGAAATCGTGAGAAAATGAAGAAAACTGCTTAGGGTCGTGTTTCACACTCCCTGAGATGATACAAAAGATGCAAAAAAAACATGAGATTACGCGGCAGATGCCCAAAGTAGGAAAAGCGTACGATAGATACACAAGGTGAACGGGTGTGATAGATGCACAAAGTGAGCGAGTGCAATAAATACACAAAGCAAACAAGTGCGATAGATGCACAAAGTGAACAAGATTGAAAATCAATACAATGACAATGCATGTTTTATGCAAAAGCATGTTAGTTATGAACGATGCAATGCGCACATGCGACATAAGAGGTATGTGAAAGTGCATGTTCTATACAGATAAATTGACAAAATGAACAAAAGCGATGTTCAGCAACAACCCCCTTACTTACCTTTCGGAGGCTTTGAAAAATGCTCAAAAAGGATACACCTTGTTCATATTTGAAATTAGAAGTACAGCGGGCATTGGAATGGCGCAACTGGAACACAGTTTCGAGCTCCTCAGAAATCAAATCCAATGTAAATACCTTAATCCTACTTTCTAGACCCAAAATGGGACCTTCCATACACTGCTAGGACGAAAGGGGAACAAAACCAGCACTAGGCAACAAAAGGGGCCTGCCGGCCACTAATGTAAATTTAGGGGCAAATTGCACATTTCGGCTTGGGTCTACTTAAACACATCACCAAACTTTATTTCTTTACACCTATATGACCAAAATCTCTCTCCCTCTCTTTCTAGGTGATTCCTCTCTAGATTTGTGCTTTGTACGTGTTTTCCAATGCCTCATGCAAACTTTATTCGCAAAACATTTTTGGTCCTCTTCACTTTGAACAGATCAGATTTTGTTTTTGTTGGTTTTTTTTTTTCGGATTTTTAGCACTTTTAGCTTGTTTCTCTTGAGTTTTTCTTGGGTTTTGTAAACTTTCTCGGGTTTTGACTTTT
Organism: Camellia granthamiana; assembly: GCA_036172215.1. Lineage (NCBI taxonomy): Eukaryota > Viridiplantae > Streptophyta > Magnoliopsida > Ericales > Theaceae > Camellia > Camellia granthamiana. The sequence goes on from CM069906.1 coordinate 158,576,333, forward strand.
TTTCCTATTTTCTCTCCCATAGGGTTGACTTTTTTCAAGTTTTCCCTATTTTCTCCATTTTTCTTCATTTTTCACCCATTTTTCACCTATTTTCTAGATGGCAGATGATGTTCCACATGATGGTGCTCCTCCCAAGGTACTTTTACCTCCACCTTCTGTTGAGGTTGAGGAGTTTATAGCTGCTGAGGCTGGCGAGGCTGCAGAGGACATTACTGCTGACTTCAAGGCAAAGGCAGAGATCTTTGCCCCAGGGCCCGAGCCTGAGTTACCACCATTGGGGGTGAAGCCCTTTGATCTGGCCACTTACCTCCCTCGTACACACACGATGGCGCTTGGAGGCATGATGCACTTTGATGACTTCGTTGATGGTGTGTCGGAGGATATTTTGCTGAGGGAGACGGACTCCCACCTTTCCACAGCGTTACTAAGGTACAACACTATGTTCATGGTTTACTGCTTTTCATCTGACTGCCTTGCACCGCCTTTCATTTGATTATTCTTTTATCACATATCTTTAATCTGATTCACTCTTTCTTTGCCACAAGAGGACTCTCGCTTCTGTAGGGGCTACGAGGCAGTGATAGCTAGGAACTGGTATCACGAGCTCCCCTCTTGGGTCTGTGATCTTGTCGATGAGGCAAGCTTTGGCTTACTCTACACCGGGCTTACGTGTCACATGGCTAGCCAGCCCTACTCCGAGCATTAGTGGAGAGGTGGTGGGATACCACTAACTCCTTTCATTTTTCTTCTACTGGGGAGATAACGACGACCCTCTATGAATTTTCGATGATCACGGGCTTAGGAGTATGGGGTGATCCGATCTCTTTTGACATGGACATGGGCCAATAGGAGGCGGCCCGAATCTACCTGCTCGGGGCGAGTCCGCCTTTATATAGGCCAGCTATGGTACGATACAATTGGTTCCTGAAGCGCTTCCACCGAAGTTAGCCTTAGACACAAGAGAAAGTAGAGCAGTACACCCGGGGCTTCTTGATGTATCTTTTCGGTACCACCTTGTTTGCGAACAGGTGGAACACCATAGGTTTGTACTTGTTGAGCGCCCTTGTGACCCTGTCCCGGGTTCGGTTTTATGACTGGGGTGGAGCCGGCTTTGCCACACTCTACGGCTACATGAGCTCAAGTTCCCGTATGAAGGGAGATAGGGTCAGAGGCTATTGAAGAGCCTGTGAGGTATGCACTGTACTTTCGGTTTTGTTTACTTCTTCTTATGCTTCCTACTTTGCATTTTCTACCTTATATCTGTTCATGCATTGTGCCTTCTGCCTTGCACTTTCTGTTTGGCATCTGTTCACACACTGTGCCTTCTGACTTGCACTTTCTGTTTGACATCTGTTCACATAATGTTTAATTCACACTGCCGACCTTTCCTTGCAGCTGTGGGTTTATGCCTATTTCCCCGCCCTTGCCCCAAAGCTGATGGATGAGATTTCTCTGATCGTGTTCTATTCACGGCGGTATGATGACAGGTGCCACCACCGGAGCTGCAAGGACATGACCTTTGCCTTCTATCGTTGTTACTTTGACACAGTGGTTGCCCACAAGGTAATTAGAAACTCACAGTCATTTCTGCTTTATTACCATTGCTACTGGTTTGATCAATTTTCTGACAACTTACAACAACTAATAACCTGTAAACTTTCTTTTACAGATCACCTAGCAGCCCTGAGCGATGATACTAGCCAGAGTTAGAGACCAGTATGACGGAGCCTGGGCTACTTCCTGATACAGGGTCCTACTAGAGGGCCCATTCTATCGAGCCTGGTTCCTGGGTGAAAGGTTTGTACACTGGACACTGGGCACGTCCACTCCAGTTGTTCATATGCCATCCCTAGCATCCATGAGGACAGGTGATAGCCTCTCAGTTGAGGCCATTATCCAGTATATGGTGAGGCTGGATGCCGACTACTTCAGAGGGGAGGGCGATTACACAGCCTTCATCAGGACTTACCTAATGCCACCCTTGACTAGAGTTCACGTTGGCGATGCAGCATGTACTTCTTTGGCCGGAGAAGCCGAGGCTAGTATTGGAGAGGTCCCTCCTGCTGAGAGGGCTACTGGTTGGCCAGCGATTCCCACTACGATTCCTTGCGGGCGGCCTAACAAGACGGCCTATCAGCTCCTAATTGAGCCACTAGAGGTGGGGCATGGGTACGTTAGAGCCCCGAGTTCACTTCAGGTATGGACCATACTTGACACCTTACTTCCTCGTATTCTTCATTTTTCAAATATTGAGTAGTCGACTTCACTTGCAGGCATCTACAGAGTATACGAGGGGCCTTTTTTAGCTGGTTGCCTCTTTAGTCCACATGGTGCAAAGGAGGGAGATGCTGCTCGCCCTGCACGGTATCCAGGTATACTTCCATTCCCTTTATGCAGTGCATTGTTTTCCACACTGTACCGACACACCACAGTGATACTTATACTGTGCGACATTTACGGTGATACACTGCATATTGACATACATTTTGATACTGCTTCACACTGCACTGACACACTGCACCCATGTTGTATCTGTTTTCTACATGACACTCACACTGCATACTATACAATGAGGGCACCCATACACTGTATGTGATACTTTGATATTTGCCTTTTAGGTTCCACTTGCACTGAGGGCACTAGTGGCAACACTAGCACTGGCCGTACCTCCTCCAACGATAGGGAAGAGAGGCAGACAGGTCTTAGCATACGATCGAGACGAGCATCAGGGCCGAAGCTGAGGTAGAGGCAGAGGTGCATGGAGTCAGAGTAGCTCGGAGCCAGTTTTAAGCAGGGATGATACTAAGACCAGTGACTCTAAGGAGGCGGTGAGTCGACGCTCTAAGTCTGAGAGTGAGGATGATGATGCTAGCTCTGGCTCGGAGAGCGAGGAGGACACTGAGGCTGGTTTTGATTCAGGAAGCAGAGATAATGGGCTTGTTTGGTTTGTGTTTGTAGAGTAGTTTTTGAGATAAAAAGTACGAAAACTTGTTTGGTTTGCCTTTTTTCAGAAATGGTTTTGGAAAATTGTTTTGGGAAGAGAGTTTTAAAAAAGTGATTGATTTGATGTGTATGAGAGAGAGAGAGAGTGATTTTGGAAAGAAGCAAACCAAACAAAATTTTGAGATTTTTTTTGGAAAAATTTGTTTGGTTTGATTACTCTTGAAAATTTCTTTGTAGAGAATTTTTCCCAAAATTTTTTTCCAAAAACAAACCAAACAAGCCCAATGATACTGGCTTTGGCTTAGAGTCTGATTTTGATAGTGGCGCCGATGGAGATAGTGCCCCTGAGTCCCCAATGAGGAAGAGAACGAAGAGGGCCTCTTGAGCTTGATGTGACTTGCGCTGATTTTTGTACTCTTTTGTTTAGTTTCTTTTTGTTCTGGTAGCTTAGCACATGTATAGCTTCAGATAGGTTTTTACTTTTGCTTTTGAAAGACTTGTACTTCTTTTGTGAAAAAAAAAAACACTATGATTGGGGTAAACCCTGTAGTTTTATGAAAAGAGTTATTATTTTTGCATCACGAGCACCATATTTGCATAGAATGAAAATAGAGTTGGCTTTGAAATTGAGAATGCTTGTATTGGAAGGATGTTCTTAATCGGATAATGAGCCGACCAATAACCAAAATACAAAATACAACTCGATAAACAAAGTAAATATAGCTCAAACACAGCTATGTACACTTGCTCAAAACAAAAAGACTCAAAACAAGACCTTAAAACACAAGAATCAGGACAAAACTAAAATGCCAAACTGCCAGGCCACAAAATGGGCAACAAGCCGCAAAAGGTGGGCGGTAGGCCACAAAAAGTGGACGGCCCCATTAAAAGTGGGCGGCCTGGTAAACCACCTGATGGCTGACAATTGGCCTTCGCTTACAGCCCTATCTTCTACAAAAGGTCTTCTTTCGCCATTTCTTCACCAGAACTTCATTTTAGCTGCTGTTTTTTTTTTTCCATAAATGGAGATCTTCATTATTGAGAAGCTCACGGATTGGATAGCCACTTTAGATGGCACGAAAAAGGTAAATTTCTGAGATTTCAGCATAAATGCACTTTTTCTGTTGAGTCGTACTTCTCTTTGTTTTCCGTTCCTACATGCTGCGGCTCGATGTTGGGACCTAATTACGCATGTATTTCACTTTGGAGCACAGAAAATGTGTCTGACTCTTGAAGAGTTTCAAGCAATGTTTGAATCCTGACGCGACAAGGAAATCAGCGATGCCCTGGCTTTGGGACGAATGTGTGGGCTTACTTTGCACGAGGCTCGATCCTTGGCTCATGACAGAAAGCTAGATCTACCTACCTTTATTCAGCGATTTTCTGACATCGGAGACAGAGGCGACCTTCTCTGGCGAGCCTTTTGGTAACATGCCCTCTGTTTATGTATGCTCGTGTATTTTCTTTTTGCCTCTAGTTATGACGGAGCCAGCATTAAGCTAATCGAAGTAGCCCAATCCCTGAAAGTGGGTAAGAGCTACATTGGTTTAGCACTGGCCGATACTCTGATGGGTTTAGATGCTTTTCATCGGCGAGAGACCACAAGGTTTGCGGGGAGTCCACTACTGCTCTAGGTATTGTTTCCCACCATTTCTTATATAAGTGATTCTTACATCACTCGGCACTCACACTCTATTTTCCTCTCAAAGCCCTTTTCTTTACTCTTCTCTCAACATGCATCTCTCTATTCTTTAAACTCTCTTCTTTTTCATCTCTTCCCAAGTTTGGCTCATGGATAAGCTAAAAGTGGTGGACTCTTGCCCCGAATATTCAGCCCAAGCTTACTTCTTCCGCCAGCGGTTGGTGGATTTTCCCACAGAGGTATGGTGGTGCAACTAGATGTGCAGCAGGTCTGCAGTTGACATAGCTTGGGGTAGCCCCTAGCTTAATTTGGCAAAGATGAGCTGTAGCATTATCCGACAACCAAGCGTATAGTTGATTGGCCTCACCAACTACGTCTTCTACTTCCCTTTCTGATTCAAACGCCAGTTCGGACATGATCAGACCCGTCCAGATGAAGGGATAGAATATCTAGCTTCATTTCCCATTCGTGGATCACACTTGACTCGGTACCTCACTGCTTGGAGGACGAGAGAGCTTCTGGCCCCTGCCCCTAGCTTCAGTTATGCACTTTCGGGCGAATGCTTGGCTTGGCTTCAGAACGAGGTACAAGTGGGGCTAACTTTGGCTACAGAGACTCCCACGAGCACGAGCACGAGCAGAGGACACTAGAACATTTGATCTCACTTATGCCCCTAGTTTATTGCTTTGACCTTTATTTTCAAGTTTTATGATGTAAAAGCAACTTTGATTTACAATCAGAGAGTTGGAGAATGTACTTGTGTTAAAATCAATGGAATTAAAGTTGTGAGCACTAAAAATTTTCTTTTTGGTCCCAAAATGGTCCAAGTTGTAAAAGGTAAATTTTAAGGAAAAAAAAAAAATCAACTTTTATTAAAACTTTTCAAAACCATTTTCGGGAGTGATCACCACCTGACACACACGGAATCAACCCTCAAGATGCACAGCCTAGAATCAACAAATCACAACTACCCATAACTGCATTCATACCGGCCTTTCTGCCGCCATACTAAAAATCACATAATCGAGCTAACTGATAATAGAGAAAAATGGCCTGATCAAATTGAACGAATAGGACAGTTGAATTAGAGATGGTTACGGCCAAACTTTAGGATGAAGTTGCCTACTGTAGACACCCCATTTTTGACTGTCCTCAAGACTTGGACGTCACCGCTTGAACACCCGGTGATTATCCATGTTTGTGTTTGTTTGGAGTTCCCGGGGTTCTCGGCTACGCGCCCTGCCTCAGGACCTCCGAACTTGACCGTTTCGTGTCTGGTTTTGCACCAAACACTTGTGTTTTGCCTTGGAAAGGCAGGGAATGCCTTCTGAGGTATCCCTACATACCACCGGCTGTGGCTAGAGGCCACCGGCTGACTGGTGTTGCCACCAGCACTATATTGTGCCGGTCGGCACTATTTTTGGCAAAATGACCATTTTGCCCAGCTGACCACTTTACAGCTGCTTTCTGAGATATTTTTAGACAGCTGTTTAGCTCTTGTTTCCCCTCCATACACGTGTATGGAGGGATGAGCCCTTGGATGACTTAGTTTGTAAGTCTTTGTTGCCTATAAAGAGAAGGCTCTTCTCTTGGCTCAAGGGTTAGCAAAAATTTTAGGGTTAGAGAGAAAAAAAGAGAGGAGAACCTCTGGTTTAGGGTTTGATCTTTGTATCTATTGTATCTCTCTTCTTACCTCTCATTTTGTACACTAGGTGCTTTAGTTCACACTATTGCACACAAGCACCTAGTGTTTCACCTTCTCTAAGCAACTGAGGTTCTAAGGGTTGGTTCTTGGTGTTTTTGGTTGGATTGGAGCTCAAGGAAGCAACAACAACAACTTTTGTGAAGGTAGTCATCAAGGGTAAGAAACTAACTTTATTTACCCCATTTTTGCATTCCATTTTTGTCTAGTTTAAAACAGTTTTTGTGCTTAGTCTATAACACATAAAAGTTCTATTTTTAGGCCCTCTTTATTGTTCATTAAGAGTGTTTTGTGGTTTGGGTAAGTTTGACTACCCTTAAGCCTTGAAAAGGGCACTTTTTGTGCTATTTTGTGAGAGATCCGAGACTTTGGTCCTAGGATCTCTTCACCACTGAAATCTTGAGGGATTTCAGTGGTGAAGAGCATGCCTTAGAGTCTCAAGAAGGAGAGGGCCACCCCCCCTCTCCTTGATGTCCTTGAAAAGGACAAGTTTTGCTTCCTTATGGAGCTCCATGCTTGAGTGTGTGTTGAGCATGTTTGGCTTGTTTTCCATGCTTATATTGCCATGATATAACATGTTCCTAAGTTGGTTTTGGTCTCCTATGCATGCTTAGTATAGTTGCCTTGTAATGCCTCTTATTGCCTTAATGTGCCTAGTTTGTATGCCTTCATTTCTAGCATGATTTAGGCCTAGATCCATGAAGCTTATATGCCCATTTTGCCATGATCTAGCTCTGTCCATGGTCGTTTGGGTCAATCTTGGCATGTTTTGTATAGCCCCTTTGCATTGTAGCTTGTATGCTTCAAGTAGGTGCATGTGAAGGATGCATTGCCTCCATGATTTCAAGGGTTTGGAACCCTCTTACATGCTATTTCAGACCTTATAATGTGTTTATATGATTGCCTTAGTGGCTTCTTTAATGCTTTAAAAGCATGTGTTGAATACTCCATGTTTTGGTCATGTTTCATGCCTTTGTACTTGAGCCTCTTAGATGCCATCTAGGTGCTCCTTAGGCTTTGTTTAGGTCTACTTGTGACCTGTTTTGAGTCCCCTTAGCCTTGTGGGGCTTGGTGGACTTGGCCTTGGTTTAAGCATTCATGGCTTGTTTCAAGACTTGGGCCATTTGTTGCATATTTGGTTTGTTTTGTCGCATGATTTGGCATCATGTTTTGTGTGATTTTCAGAGCTTCTTATGCATGCTAGTAATCCATGCTTAACTTATTTCAAGTGTGCTTGAATGTTGTTTGTTATGCCTAAGTGTCGGTGCCTTAACATGTGTATGTGTGCATGTGTGTTTGGCCCTCACATTGTAGGTATTTTGGCTACTGATTTTAGGCCTTTTTGAGTTGCCTAATTCATGTCTAAGTCCATCACTTCATTAGTTTGCATGCTCGCCTTATATGCTTGTTTGCATGTTTGCATAAGTGCATCACATTGTCCATGTTGTATGCCTAGTTGAGATGCTTAGAGCTTCATCTCATTGACATGCATGCCAAGCCTCTTGAAGTGAGTTTGATAGAGGTTTGAGCACCTTTGTTTGTTTGTTTGCATTGCATGCATTTGAAATCAAATTTGCACTCTTGGTTCTTAGGGCCATCATGCATGGAAATGCGTGATCGGTGGTCCGGGAATCGAGGCACATACCCCCATTGAGTCATTAACATGATGTGGGATGTGTTTTGTGCATACATGTTTTGAATTGCCTTGCCATGCATAGTTTGTCCTCTGCTGCTGTGAGTTGCAGGATCTGCAGAACATTTTGTGCCGACCGGCACTTTTTAGTGCCGACCGGCAGTGTTTTCCCAGCCGATGGAACAAGTCTATGCCGGTGGCCTCCTCCTTCAGCCGGTGGTGTTCTATCCCAGCCGGTGGTGATCTCCAGTGCTCTGAGAGGCACTCCTGGGATTTTGGTAATTTTCAGAAGAGGAAAGCAGGGAAAACAGAGGCAATCATGCATGGCAGTGCGATTCCGAGCGAGTCCCGAACGTGTGATGCATTTGGCCCTCATCCCGAGGCGTTTTTTTTTGTTTAATTAGATTAGTTAATTTGTTAATTAATTTAGTTAATTTGTAATAATTTAATTAGCTTGCGTAGTTAATTAATCTGTATTATTATTTTGGTCCCTCCGAGCGAGGGCAAATCTGTAATAAGTGTGCGTGAGTGGGTGTATGTCTTCCAACCCCCATTTCTTTCTTCCCTTTTATTTACCCGCTTTCGATGGTAGATTAGGGCATGTCTATTTTAGCATACCTTATGCAATGCATGCGTGCATTCATGCATTTGTTTACATACATCGGGCTCGGTACATCATACAAACTGCATTGTATTTTCAAATCCAAATTGAATACATGCTACTCGCGCATTTCACATGTCATGTTTAGGGTTAGCCGAGCCTACTCTAGATTGCATTTCTGCCTGTGTCGCATTAGCCACTTAACATGAACTAGGTCATGCATGTTTGCTAACCAGTTTACTGTTTTGGCACGGAGTACGATGCAAGTATTTTACGCTTTAGCATACCACATGCGTGTGAATGTTGCCATGACAGTATGCTTACCATGCGGCTAAATGCTTATGTGAGATAAACTGTTTGAATGCCTGTGGGTGGAGGTTGGATTGCCTAAGTTGGAACAACTCGTTGAAATCCGTATTTTAGCCTACTTGCGAGTAGCAAAATCTAACACGTTTTTCGAGACAAAACGGATATGCAATGTTTATTTCCAAGTTAGGTAATCTAGTCTATACTTTTGTGTTGTGCGCATCACATAGTAATTCTAGGTTAATAACCGGAATAAGAACGCATAAAGTTTTCAAAAACGGATATCACGGTTAGTAGAGGCCGGTCTTTAGACCGGGCGAAAGGGGGTGCTCATAGCTGACCTTCCCCGATCGTACCCAAGCTCCCGAGCCAAGACAACTTTGGTGATGACGGACACGTGGCCTTCGGCACCGAGTCAGGGTTTCCTAAATTTCCCCATTTTAAAAAATATTTAGGTGGCGACTCTGTAATCTGGCAAAGCAGTCCATGTTTGGCACTACTTTTCAAAATCTGTTTTTCTTCAAAACGATTTGCCGGATTTGGACTCTTTGGTTCAAGATTTAGAACCGACACTAATCGAGTCCGAACTGTAGAGTGAAGCCCCACGGGCGCGTCTACACCTACGTATCCCAAATATGGGAATCAGGCCTTACGTAGTTTGATTCAGGTTTGCTCGAGTATTAACTCTCTCCTTTTGCACTCTAACTATTGCTAAAGTCGCCCTTTCGGGTTTTTAACCTTGCGAGCTCAGTATTTCTTTATTTCTAATTTTTCATGCTCTTACTTTTCCCTAGGTCGCCCTTCTGGGTTTTCGGCCTAGCGAGCCTCTCAAGGGTAGTATTTTTTCAAGTTGTCCATGTTGATCGGCTATGAAAACTTCAGGCCATCTAGGTCCATGAGAATAATCGCCTCTCTTGACCAGATAGATTTGATGATGTAAGGACCAGTTCACTTGGGTCAGAACTTGCCCCTAGGGTCATGGATAGGAGCTCGGTTGTCCTTGAGCACCATATCCCCTTCTTTGAGAGTTTTTGACTTAACCTTCTTGTTAAAAGCCCTAGCAATTTTGCGGTAGTAGCCTTGAACATGATACAATGCCTTCAACCTTCTCTTATCAAATAGCATCAGTTCCTCGAACCTGCTCTATTGTCAATCCGCCTATGTTATCTGACACTCAGCCATAATTCGCAGTGATGGCACTTTAATCTCTATTAGTAGAACAACCTCCATCCCATAGACAAGAGAATAGGGGTTGCCCTTGTGGATGTTCGAATCGACGTTCTATAGCCCCAGAGAGCAAACGACAGTTTATCCAGCCAGTCCTTGTAAGTTTCCACCATCTTCCGCAAGATATTCTTGATATTCTTGTTCGCGGCCTCAACAGCTCCGTTGGTCTGTGGTCTATACGTTGATGACTTGTGAAAAGCCACATTATATTTCTCAATGAAATCCACTACCTCTTTCTTGAAGAGTGAGCCGTTATCTGATATGATCTTATTCGGAACCCCATATCGATAGATCATGTTATTTCTGATGAATTTAGCTACGTGCGACACTTTCAACATAGCATAAGACTACGCTTCTACCCACTTTGTGAAGTAGTAAATCGGCACCAGAATGAACTCATGCCCATTTGACCCCTTTGGCATGACTGCGCCGATAACATCGATTCCTCAGACTGAGAAAGGCCATGGTGAAGTCATATTGTAGATCTGAGACAGCGGGATGTTCATGTGATTGGCATGAATTTGATATTTGTGGCATCGTCGCACAAAACCAATACAATTCTCCTCCATAGTTGACTAGTAATAGTGACCCCGGTTTTTCCCATTTGATTATTGTATCCGGACTTAGGTTCCGTAGATTCTGTTATTGTATAATTGTTGTTGTCATCCTTATTTTCTCTTTTGAGTTATAGGATGTGTTGGGTAGGTCTGTTTCAGGGTGGTTGGGTTCGGAAACCAATTGTTGCTGTCCAGTTTTTGGGTTGGTCGCTCGAGACAGAGTTTGGTCGCTCGAGCGAGGATTGAGTTTTGTGTCTTGTGGATCGAACCAGGGTTTCTTAGCTCGAGCGAGCGATTGCGTCTAGTATAGACCTGAGAGCTATATTTCTTGGCTCGAGCGAGCTTTCCTTCGCTTGAGCGAGTTTCGAGTCCTTAGCTCGAGCGAGAATTCTATCGCTCGAGCGTGCTTCTGGGTTACAGACCTGAAGCATTGCATTCTTGGCTCGAGCGAGATTTCATTCGCTCGAGCGAGTCATTCTTGTGTCTGGTCACTCGAGCGACCAATCCTTCACTCGAGCGAGCCTGTCGGGTTTAAATACGCAGCAGCGGTTTTTAAAACACTTTTCACCCTCTTTTTGATTCCAGAACCCTAGGTACGACTTTTCTCTCCCTCCACTCACCTTCTCTCTTAGGTTTGATCTACTTAGAGTGCGTTTCTACCCTAGATCCTTTATTAAAAAGATAGAGTGAGTCGAGGGCTTCCAGTTAATCTGAACGTTTGGTGGTTTGGATCACTTTGGAATTTGAGTCTTCATCTCCGTCTTCTCCATTCGGGTTATTTTCTTCGAGGTAGGGATTTCCTACTCCATATTATAGGTTTTGTTCTAAGTTTTGGTATTTGATATGTTAGGGGTTATTTGGTAATTTTGGGAAAAACCCTAATTGTTTTAATAAATTAATTTGTATAATTAATTTAAGGGAAAATTGGGGAATTTAATTAAATTCATGGAATTGGACAATTATAAGTTTAAATGGTGTAGTTGGATAATTTTAATCACTCACCTACTGAATTGTTGAGATTATAATTGTTGATATGTTTATTTCTTATCTAGAAATAACTGTTTTGGGCTATCGGTGGAGGATAGTCGTGATTGTTGTAGACATTGCATGTGGATTAGGGAAAATTGAAACTAATCATTTTGGTTAAGTCATAAATTTTGACTACTGAATTAATACAGGAAATACGTGCATTGATTGAGCATTGCATATGCATATTGTTTGGGAGGAGATAGGGGATGTACTCCACGGTTTAGGGGAAGATAGGGGATGGACCTCTAAACCGGATATTGTTTGGGAGGAGATAGGGGATGGACTCCATTAGCATCACTATTATGTGTGCTTATTGATTTATAGAAGTGTTTCTATATGTTGTTGATACAGCACTAAAATGTGTATCAAATGAGAAGTATGAAGTGTTTTGACATGAGCCTTAGTCTCATTTATTTTGTTGATATTGGAAGTAATGTTAATGTGATGGGTAATTCACTGTTATAGTTTGGCTAGGTTCTGAGCCATATTGTTAAAAATGAAAAGTTGAATAAATAATGGAAAGGGAAACTGATATTTAGATTAACCATCTATTGAATGCTATTGCTTTATTCAATTCTTATATTTGGTTTAGTATATTTCTACTGGGCTGTGGCTCACCCTATATGGGAACATCATTTTCAGGTTCAGGTAATGGGCTACCTCCAAGAACTTAGCTTGGAAGGATTTGGAGTTGAAGACTCTGTTTAGATTAGGCATTTGTTTTGTTATTTGCTTTATTTGGTATTGCATGTAAACACTCAGGCCAAGGGCTTAATTCGTAGTTGAGTTAGTACTCACATTTTTGTGCCCAAGTATTAAGCTTGGAAAGATGTAAGCCCATAGGGCATTTGTTTTGACGTTACATGTAATGTCTTCCAATAATGATACTCTGATAGACGAATGATAATTTGGTTTTCTTTTGTCAATGCATGTTAATGGTATATATATTATGGGTTAAATTATGAGGGCATTACAACTTGGTATTAGAGCATACCGGGTTCAAATACTTTGAGTACGTGGGAAGTGATTAGTATCACAATGGGTTCGTCTCGTTTGACAGAGACTTAACTGTACTGTTATATGATTATATGATAACATGTTTATGTGACTATGTGGGTATGGAACGTAGTTTCTAGGATGTTGATTGGACCCTTGAGTTTCTAGTAGTCTTGTTGGAAAGGCACTTGATCAATGCTGCTTCCAACCGGAACTATAGTAACGCTTTGGGACTATCATTATCCAGGAATGAAATTCGTAGGTGCTTTTGTGATTATGTGCTTATGTGGAGTGAATTACTGTTGTCCAATGCATTAGGACGCAAGTGTTATAGTTTTGGCACACTTATTAATGTGCTAACGTCTTTGTTACCTTTATTAGGATGTCAGGACGAGGACGAGGACGCAGTAGACGTGGTAGGCCGGGTAGACAGGAAGTGCCTATACCGAAAGAGATTCCGGCAGTATAGGAGGGAGTTGGCCAGGCCAATGTGGCCGAGCCGGTAGGACAGCAGGCTCTGGGCGCTTTGGCCCGAGAGATAGCAGGGGCATTCAGGGAGTCAGTTGGCATTCTTAGGGCTGAAAATCAAGCCCAGGTTGTTGTTGCGGATGCAGGGCCTTCTTTTCTGAAGAGGGAGTTCTTCCGGTCTAACCCGGACGAATTTGTGGGTGATCCTAAAGAGCCACTTAAGGCAGATGAATGGCTCGAACAGACAACGAAGACGTTTGAGATGCTAGGCATCGAAGACGAGGTACTGAAGGTGACCTTGGCATCTTTTCAGCTTAAGAGGGATGCGGGTCAGCGGTGGAAGTTCACTAAGAGTCACATAGGAGGGACTTGGAAGGCTTTTGTCGACACTTTCCAGGAGAAGTTCCTGTCCTCAGCTGTTAAGGAGAGGTTGAGAGAGCAATTCTGCCAGTTTAAGCAAAACAGTTCTTCAGTGGCCGAGTTTGAGGCCGCATTTACTAGCTTGTCCAGGTTTGCACCTGAGTTGGTGGCGTCTGAGGAACGCCGTTGTATTGAGTTCGAGAAGAAGTTCAGGCGTGGCCTCAAGTTGAGAGTTGTAGGGACTATGATTCGAGATTATGGGCGTCTGGTTGATGTTGCAGCCCATACCGAGATCATGATGCAGGAAGAGGAGGAAGGGCAGAAAGGCTCCAAGAGGAGTCAGGATGGTCAGAGTGATGGTAGGAGACAAAAGGGTTTTAACCCTCAGCAGTCTCAGGGTAGCTTTTCTAGATCGACTTTTCCAGTGCCGAGTGCCAGTTCTGGGAAAGGCGGCCAGGGAGACATTACCTGTTTCAAGTGTGCTCAGCTGGGCCATAAGTTTCCAGCTTGCCCGCAGAAGGGAGGTGGACAGAGAACAGCGTCATCTTCGGCTCGATCTCAGAGCCAGAGTCAGGGTAGAGGCCAGCCGCTCTCGTGTTATCAGTATGATCAGGCAGGGCACATGAAGAGGTATTGCCCACAGTTGAGTGGCACATCTGGCGCATCTGGGTTGAGGCAAACTCAGACTCATCAGCCAGCTCAGTTAGTTCAGGCCTCGAAGGCTAATCAGGGGGCTTCATCGTCCCAGTCTGTACAGCAGTCTTATGCTCCTAGGGGTGAGCAGGTTGACCAGAGATCATCTGGGCGCATGTATGCTGTTACCGCGCAGGATCTTGTACCGGCTCCATCAGTTGTGAGAGGTACCTTCTTGTTTTGCAATTCGGTTGCTAGTGTATTGATTGATACGGGTGCATCTCATTCCTTTGTGTTTGCTGCATTTGCATCTGTTTTGGAGTTGGAGTTAGCACAGTTAGCATCTCCTATTTGTGTAGTGTCACCTCTTGGGGGTGAATTGATCTTGAAACAAGGTGTTAGGGGTTGTGATATAGAGGTCGTTGATCATAGGCTTCCGTTTCCTTTTGTAGTTATGCCCATGAAGGGCTTTGATGTTATTTTGGGTATGGACTGGTTATCGTCATACCGGGTAGTTATTGATTGCTACCGCCAGAGGGTCACTTGTTGTACCGTGAGCGGGGAGTGTTTTCATTTTCTGGGGGACCGGGTTGGTAGTGTTTTGCCACCGGGGTATGATCCGCGAGGACGGAGTGAGCTTAGTGGTCTACTTGCTAACTTTGAGAGTGGTGAGTGTGATGAGGCCCAGACTGTGTTGCCAAGAGTGGTTTGTGAGTACTTGGACGTCTTTCCCGAGGACCTTGTTGGTTTGCCACCTCACAGAGAGATTGAGTTCTCTATTGACTTAGTGCCCGGCACGGCGCCGATTTCTATGGCACCTTATCGTTTTGCCCCAGCTGAGTTAGTTGAGTTGAAGATCCAACTCCAGGAGTTGCTAGATAAGGGCTATATACGTCCTAGTGTTTCACCGTGGGGAGCACCGGCCCTCTTTGCTAAGAAGAAAGGTGGTGCTTTAAGATTGTGTATCGATTACCGAAAATTAAATCGGGCTACGATCAAGAATAAGTACCCTATGCCTCGTATAGATGATCTGTTCGATCAGTTGAAGGGTTCCCGTTGTTTCTCTAAGATAGATCTGAGATCGGGTTACCACCAGTTGAAAGTTAGGGAGGAGGATATTCCGAAGACGGCATTCCGTACGCGGTATGGCCACTATGAGTTTCTGGTGATGCCATTTGGGCTCACCAATGCACCGGCAGTCTTTATGGACTTGATGAACCGGATATTCTGGGAATTCTTGGATCGTTTTGTAGTAGTCTTTGTAGACGATATTCTTATCTATTCATCTTCAGAGGAGGAGCACGAGAAGCACTTGAGAGTGGTGCTTGAGTTACTTAGAGCCCATAAGCTTTATGCTAAGTTTGGGAAATGTGAGTTCTGGCTAGAAGAGGTGAAGTTTTTAGGCCATGTAGTTTCTGGGGAAGGGGTGTCTGTTGATTCATCCAAAATTGAGGTAGTGCAAGATTGGGCACAACTTAAGAGTGTGTTTGAGATCCGCAGTTTTCTGGGATTAGCTGGGTACTACCGACGGTTTGTGAAGGATTTCTCCAGGTTAGCTTCGCCGTTGACTAGATTGACTCGGAAGGGAGTCAAATTTGTATGGAGTGAGACTTGTGAAAAGTCGTTTCAAGAGTTGAAGATTAGATTGACCACCGCTCCGGTTTTGATTATTCCGGAGAGAGCGTTAGGTTATGCTGTTTATTGTGATGCTTCACGAGAGGGTTTGGGTTGTGTGTTGATGCAAGAGGGGAAAGTGGTAGCCTATGGCTCATGTCAGTTGAAAATACACGAGAAAAATTACCCTACCCATGACTTAGAGTTAGCAGCTGTGATCTTTGCCTTGAAGATTTGGAGACATTATCTTTATGGTGAGAGATTTGAGGTATTCTCGGATCATAAGAGTCTGAAATATCTGTTTACACAGAAAGATCTGAACTTGAGGCAGAGGAGGTGGATGGAGTTCATTGAGGATTATGACTTCGAGTTGCATTATCATCCGGGGAAGGGCAATGTGGTGGCTGATGCCCTTAGCAGGAAATCTGTCGGTGACGTAACTGGTAGAGCCATCCGGGAATGGGAGATGTTGGGTGCACTTGGGGAGTTTGATTTGCTTCTGGGCGAATCCGTAGAGGCTGCGGCCGTGTTTTCTGTTGTTGCGCAGCCTACACTTATGACCCGAGTATTAGAGGCACAGAGAGGTGACCTTGAGGTAGAATCTCTCCGAGAGAAGATCTCCAATGGGAAGGTTGAGAAGGGTTTGACAGTGTATCCCGACCAGAGTGTGAGATACCGAGACCGTTTGTTTGTGCTGGAGTCTTGCCGAGAGGAGGTACTCCGAGAGTTTCATCATTCACGCCTTGCGGTGCATCCGGGAGGCACTAAGATGTATAGAGATTTGAGTCGCCAGTTTTGGTGGCGGGGTATGAAGAGAGATGTGGCAGCTTTCGTGTCCAAGTGCCTTACTTGTCAGCAAGTGAAGGCCGAGCATCAGAGGCCAGCGGGTTTGTTACAACCCTTGCCTATTGCCGAGTGGAAGTGGGAGCATGTCACTATGGACTTCGTTGTAGGCCTTCCGAGGACTCAGCGGGGTAGTGATGCTATTTGGGTGGTTGTAGACCGGTTGACTAAGTCGGCGCACTTCATTCCTATGCGCGTTAGAGATTCGGTAGATCATCTTGCCGACTTGTACATTCGGAACATAGTGAGGTTGCACGGGGTCCCAGTGACAATCGTCTCAGATAGAGATCCTCGTTTTACTGCCAGGTTGTGGCAGAGTTTGCAGGGTGCCTTAGGCACTAAGTTGACCTTTAGCACGGCTTATCATCCTCAAACTGACGGGCAGTCCGAGCATACTATTCAGATCCTTGAGGATATGCTTCGGGGTTGTGTTCTTGATTTCAGTGGGTCGTGAGAGAGGCACTTACCTTTGGTGGAGTTTGCCTACAACAACAGTTTCCAGTCTAGTATTGGTATGGCACCGTTTGAGGCCTTGTATGGCCGACCGTGTAGGTCTCCAGTGTGTTGGGCCGAGGTGGGTGATGCACCTTTGTTGGGTCCGGAGTTGGTGAGGGAAACGACGGAGAAAGTGGAGCTTATCCGTAAGAGGCTTGTTACAGCCCAGAGTCGTCAGAAATCTTATGCCGACCGTAGGAGGAGACCTTTGGTATTTGAGGTGGGTGATCATGTCTTTCTGAAAATATCACCTAGGCGGGGATTGATGAGGTTTGGGAAGAGCGGGAAGTTGTCCCCTCGGTTTATTGGTCCTTTTGAGATCTTTGAGAGGATTGGCGAGGCTGCCTATCGTTTAGCTTTGCCGCCACAGTTATCCGGAGTTCATGATGTGTTTCATGTGAGTATGCTTCGGAAGTATGAGCCGGATCCATCACATGTGTTGGATTGGACCGATTTAGTGGTCGATGAGGATGTCTTGTACGAGGAGAGACCTGTTTGGGTTTTGGATAGGCGGGATCAAGTTTTGCGAGGCAAGACCATCCCTTTGATAAAGGTTTTGTGGAAACATCACGGAGTGGAAGAGGCCACTTGGGAGCGTGAGTTGGAAGTCCGCGAGAAATATCCGGACTTGTTTGTTGATGTGTAATCATGTATTGAAATTTTGTAATTTTAATGAACTTTAAGAACATTATATATATGTCTTAAATTGGGAAACATTGAGAATGTTTTGGTTTAATGAAAGTATTTTGAAAATTGCCTCATAATGGAAGTTTAGTGTAACATTGCATATGTTCATTTATTGTAGAATTGGAGTTATATCATGAAATTGAATATGATATGAAAATGGGAATCATATATATGAAAACTATTGAAATTGAAAGGAAATTACATATTGATAATGCAGGTTGATATATATATACATTGTGAAATGCCTCCTGATAAGAGACGAAATGACCGGTATTGGGTCAAGTAGTTTATTATTGTATTGTTATATTGTTGGAATTTGAGAAAAACCTGTTTTTGAAAAGAAAAAAAAAAAAAAAAACTTATGCTTAATTTCGGGGACGAAATTCTTTAAAGGGGGGAGGTTATAGCGACCCCAGTCTTTTCCCATCTGATTATTGTATCCGGACTTAGGTTCCGTAGATTCTGTCATTGTATAATTGTTGTTGTCATCCTTATTTTCTCTTTTGAGTTATAGGATGTGTTGGGTAGGTCTGTTTCAGGTTGGTTGGGTTCGGAAACCAATTGTTGCTGTCCAGTTTTTGGGTTGGTCGCTCGAGCAAGAGTTTGGTCGCTCGAGCGAAGATTGAGTTTTGTGTCTTGTGGATCGAACCAAGGTTTCTTAGCTCGAGCGAGCGATTGCGTCTAGTATAGACCTGAGAGCTGTATTTCTTGGCTCGAGCGAGCTTTCTTTCGCTCGAGCGAGTTTCGAGTCCTTAGCTCGAGCGAGAATTCTGTCGCTCGAGCGTGCTTCTGGGTTGCAGACCTGAAGCATTGCATTCTTGGCTCGAGCGAGATTTCCTTCGCTCGAGCGAGTCATTCTTGTGTCTGGTCGCTCGAGCGACCAATCCTTCGCTCGAGCGAGCCTGTCGGGTTTAAATACGCAGGAGCGGTTTTTAAAACACTTTTTCACCCTCTTTTTGATTCCAGAACCCTAGGTACGACTTTTCTCTCTCTCCACTCACCTTCTCTCTTAGGTTTGATCTACTTAGAGTGCGTTTCTACCCTAGATCCTTTATTAAAAAGATAGAGTGAGTCGAGGGACTCCAGTTAATCTGAACGTTTGGTGGTTTGGAGCACTTTGGAATTTGGGTCTTCATCCCTGTCTTCTCCATTCGGGTTATTTTCTTCGAGGTAGGGATTTCCTACTCCATATTATAGGTTTTGTTCTAAGTTTTGGTATTTGATATGTTGGGGGTTATTTGGTAATTTTGGGAAAAACCCTAATTGTTTTAATAAATTAATTTGTATAATTAATTTAAGGGAAAATTGGGGAATTTAATTAAATTCATGGAATTGGACAATTATAAGTTTAAATGGTGTAGTTGGATAATTTTAATCACTTACCTACTGAATTGTGGAGATTATAATTGTTGATATGTTTATTTCTTGTTTAGAAATAACTATTTTGGGCTATCGGTGGAGGATAGTCGTGATTGTTGTAGACATTGCATGTGGATTAGGGAAAATTGAAACTAATCATTTTGGTTAAGTCATAAATTTTGACTACTGAATTAATACAGGAAATACGTGCATTGATTGAGCATTGCATATGTATATTGTTTGGGAGGAGATAGGGGATGTACTCCACGGTTTAGGGGAAGATAGGGGATGGACCTCTAAACCGGATATTGTTTGGGAGGAGATAGGGGATGGACTCCATTAGCATCACTATTATGTGTGCTTATTGATTTATAGAAGTGTTTCTATATGTTGTTGATACAGCACTAAAATGTGTATCAAATGAGAAGTATGAAGTGTTTTGACATGAGCCTTAGTCTCATTTATTTTGTTGATATTGGAAGTAATGTTAATGTGAAGGGTAATTCACTGTTATAGTTTGGCTAGGTTCTGAGCCATATTGTTAAAAATGAAAAGTTGAATAAATAATGGAAAGGGAAACTGATATTTAGATTAACCATCTATTGAATGCTATTGCTTTATTCAATTCTTATATTTGGTTTAGTATATTTCTACTGGGCTGTGGCTCACCCTATATGGGAACATCATTTTCAGGTTCAGGTGATGGGCTACCTCCAAGAACTTAGCTTGGAAGGATTTGGAGTTGAAGACTCTGTTTAGATTAGGCATTTGTTTTGTTATTTGCTTTATTTGGTATTACATGTAAACACTCAGGCCAGGGGCTTAATTCGTAGTTGAGTTAGTACTCACATTTTTGTGCCCAAGTATTAAGCTTGGAAAGATGTAAGCCCATAGGGCATTTGTTTTGACATTACATGTAATGTCTTTCGATAATGATACTCTGATTGACGAATGATAATTTGGTTTTCTTTTGTCAATGCATGTTAATGGTATATATATTATGGGTTAAATTATGAGGGCATTACATGATCCCTTTCAAACCCATTTTCATTTTTTCTTGATTTCTTCACCTTTCCCTCATACTCCTCTGCAACCAACAAAGCAATATCCACCATCTCTCTCTCTCTCTCTAGATCTCTTTGTGGTGGAAAGTATGATATTGTGATTATTGACTTGTGTTTTCTCTCATCTTTCTCACTGAAGTAAAGTAAAAGCTTAGATGGATAATTGAAGAAGAAGAAGAAGAAGAAGAAGAAGAAGAAGAAGAAGAAGAAGATCACTACCCGAGCCACCAACTTCACCGCCACCATCGCTATCACCAGTTTCGTTACCACCTAGAATCATGTTCCACATCATGTTATAAGTGAAGAAGAAGAAGAAGAAGAAGAAGAAGAATGAGGAATATGAAGGAGAAAGAAACAAAATATAAATGTTTTGAAATTTTCAAAAATAGTTTTCAAACAACTTTCGACATACCAAAATCGTCCATTACACAAAGAAGTGAGAAAATGAGGTAGTGTAAAGCGAAGTAGGAAGTGAGGTGAAGAGCATAGCGAAAGAATGAAATAGAACCGTCAAGAATCGAGAAAGATATGAAGTCTGAAAAATGGCTCGAAGAAAATTCAAAAACGAGAAGAAAAGTCATATTTTTTTATTAATTTTTAGAGCTCCGATGGTATGTAAATAGAGGAAGAACGAGACGTGTGAGATGTGATACAAAAACTAGATCGTGAGTTGAATCCAACGACGTAAAAATGAGACAAAATGGAGTTATGATGAAAGAGATAGAATGGCTTGAAGTGGTAGTTGGTGGTGGTGGTGGTGGTGGTGGTTTGTTGGTAGGAAAGGGTGGGTTTGAATCTTTCTTTTGAAATTTGGGGCCGAAATAGAATTTTTTTAAACTTTTTCCGTTTCAAATGTGATGGTAAGGGCAAAATTGATAGTAACTTAAATAGTACGAAGGTAGTCATGAAAACAAGAGCAGTTTAAGGGGTCATTGAAAATCGTATAAAAGTATAAGAGTAAAAATGAAATAATCTCAATTCACAGGATGGTATTTTCTTTTTGGGGGCTATAATAATTTTAAAATTTAAAAAATTTCTTTATTGTTTATTTTTGTCAAGTTAGCTTTTATTTTTTTTATATAAAAAAATTCTAAAAATAAAATAAAATAAAGCCATTTGGTTTTCAAAATCCTTTTTCAGAAAATTTTCCTAAAAATTTAAAACATAATTTGGTGAAAAAAATGAAAAATATTGATAATTTTCATATAATTTTAATTTAAAAAAATCCAAAAGAGTTGGTCTGGTGGTCAATGTCTGAGACCTAAAATTATGTTTCTTTCAAAATTTCAAGTTTAAAATCTCTTAAGAGAACAATTTCTTAGGGTTAATTTATACAGAACTTTGTCTCGACTTTAATTAAGTTCCCTATTAATGAACAGTGAAATTAGTCTTTTGAATTAGTTAATCCAATAAAATTGATATGAAATTTTAAAAAAGAAAAATTTATTTCTTAAAATTCTAACAAAAATTATTCATAATTTTTTTTAAATGTACCTAATTAGATATACTTAAAAGGGCGAATTATACTAATAGTCTCTATAGTTTGGAGCTCATGTCATTTTGGTTCATGACTTTTCAATTGCAGCACATTTAACTCTGAATTTTGAATCTTGTTTCAAATAAGGACAATTAAAAATACCATCGCTCAATTTCAAGGGTAAAGTCATTAATTCGATAAAATATAAATTAATTTGACAAAAATAAATGTCAAAAAAATATTTTCTACTCACTAAAGATAAAATTATGTAAAATTGATAAACCTTTTAGACATTTGTTTTTATTTTTTTACCAAATTAATTTTTATTATATATTTAGATGCTGATTATATAATGAATGGTTGTTAGGATTTTAATGTGTAATCGATATATTTAATATATGAAATATTTTTAGTTTTGAATTTTTGATTTAATGGATTGGTTTAATAACGATATCAAAGTTGTCGCCATATTTAACTTTTGAAAAAATGAAAACTAATTTAATAAAAATAAAACAACCCTCATTACATGATCATCATCCAAACACATAATAAAAATTAATTTGGTAAAAAAAAAATGTCTAAAAGATTAATCAATTTTACATAATTTTATCTTTAGTGGGTAGGAATAATTTTTAAAAATTCAAAAATGCTTTTGTGACACTTATTTTTGTCAAATTAGGCCTTGTTTGTCTATTATACATTTTAGCCAAAAAATTAAAAAGTCATTATAAGTTATCACACCACTCTCTCTAGTTTATATTTTATCAAATTGATGACTTTACCCTTGAAATTGAGCAATGGTATCTTCAATTGTCCTTATTTGGAACAAGATTCAAAATTCAGGACAAAATGTATCACAATTGAAAAGTTAGGGATTAAAGTGACACAAGACGCAAATTATAGAGACCGTTAGTGTAATATGCTTTACTTAAAAAGTATAATATTTATGAATTTTTTTTAACAAATTCAACAAATACAAAATTTATTAAAAAAAATTAGTACATTTTCATATTTTTATATATTTATTAAAATTTTAAAACATTTTTATTTTTTAAATGTATCTAAGTTATGCACATTTAAAAAAGAAAATATCACTCCCTCTGTTTTAAAATATTAGTCTGTTATTCTATTTTCTATTGTCCTAAAATATTAGTCACTTTTCAAAAATTAGAGAATAAAATAATATGAATTTAGTATTTTATCCTTCTTTTAAATTTATTAATAACACAAAAAGCATAATTATAATAATTGATATTCTAAACAAAATATACTATCAGAGGATAATTTTAAAAAATTAATATTTTTAAAATATAATAATTATATTATTAAAAAAAATTAAATTTTCCAAAAAAAAAAATTCATTATTTTAAAACGGAGAAAGTACTCAAAGTAGTAAAAAATTTATTAAAAATAAAAAAAATAAAAATCAACACCAAGGTAATTCACGTTTTAAATTTTGCAACATGAAGTCGTCAAAGTGTGGAAAAATTACAGAAGTGCCACATCACGAGTTCCGCGCTTCTGAGAGAGAGAAGGCACTTGTGAGAGAGAGGACGAAAAAAAAAATATATATATATATATAAAATACATAATAAATGATTATCAATCAATTAAGGGATTGTTTGGGGTGTCTTAAATAAGTATACTTTTTGAATTTTTGGACTAAAAAGTTGAGGAAAAAATATGATTATTTGAGATAACTTTTTGATTTTTTACAAAAAAATATGTATTAAAAAATTATATAAATTAATGTATATGAAAAAATTGAAATAAAATAGGTTGTACGGTGGGCTGGGGGTAAAAGACAGCGTCCAGTGCATAGGCTAAAAAATGATTTCCTCCTTTTCGGGTATTGAATAGACGATACTGTTTTGCCCGTGGGAGCGCACCACGGGTCCCGTTTTGCTAATCGGAACCGTTCAATGTGTAGAACTCGCTAAGTACTATATGCTTGTAACAAATCACATTGATCGGATATCGATAGCTATCTGATCGGATTAATTTTTTTTTCAACTGTTAACTATAACACCATAAATTTTTTATGCAAAACTGATTTGATCATGTAGTTAGCGATATTCGATCAACGTGATTTTTTACAACCGTATAGTATTTGACGAATTGTACACATTGAACAGTTCAGATTATCAAAATGAGATCTGTGATGGGCTCCCACGGGCCGAACAACACCGTGTTGTGCACCCCGCCTGTGCAATTTTTTTTTCCAAAAAGTCAGCTCGTGCCTGTGGGACATCAGTTCAGTTTGTAATAATTTTGTGTAAAATTAATTTTTTTTTTATATTTTTTTAGTGAATAGTGATAATTTTTTAACTTTTTAAGTAGCTTTTTGAATTTTTTTAAAGATCCCAAACCAAGCCTAAGGATCAAGGGATCATCCATTTGAGGGAATCACAATCATCTCCTTCATCTCTCTTTTTAATTTATTCTTTGCTAGGTCATTGGACTCATTTTTAGGTCTAATTTTGATGATTTAAATCGTTTGCATTTTAAAATTTGTTGAATATATTATATTTATAAAAAATCAAGTTGATCGGATATCATAAAATATATGTTTAGAAAACTGTTTATTAAATTTTTTTAAAAAATAGTTTGTAATTCGATGATCCGAATACGTAGTTTCTGATATTCGATCAAATTAATTTTTTACAAGTATAATATACTCAATAAATCTTAAAATATAAATTATTTGAATTATTAAAATTAGAATAAAAAATGGGCCTAATAAGCTGACAAGAAGAGAGCTGAGGAGAAAGACGAAGGAGAGGATTTGATTCCATTTGAGGGGTCTCACGCATTAATCGAAAACTTATTTATTGTAGAAAAATGACTTGGACCCCCAGTGGGGGTCACTGGGGGTCTCTCCTGATTGGATAAAAAACAGTTTTTTTTTTTTTTTTTTTTTTTCTTGAGTTTCCAGCCAACCCCAGTGAGACACGTTACTGGGGGTCCTCACTGGGGGTCACCCCACTGGGGGTTTCTAGCACAACCGTTTATTGTACGGGGCCGGACCTGAGTCCACTACTTTTTGGCGTGGTAGGTACCACATTAATTAATGGGTGAGGTTATTACTTCTTGAATAATATGGTAGATGTGAAGTTATTTGATGATATTGAGATACGATGAGGTGATGTATAAAGATTTTGGAAATGTAGTTGTGTTAAAAAATTATTGGGAGAGCTTTGTCGCCCTTGTGATTCTACCCGGCTCAAACCGGATTAGGCGAGGCCTTATGAATTTTTGGATACCGGTGGTTTAGACTTAAAAAAAAATGTATAAAGATTTTGTGGTTGGTGAAAGAAATGAAATTTATTTTATGTTAAATGATAAAAGAACAATATAAGATATGATGTATTATGATTGATGAAGAGTATAGATATATGACATTCTAAGAATATTAAATAATTTTTTTTATAGATGAGATATGAAATTATTGTCCTACATTCTTAGGATTCCAATTTAATATTTTATTTAGTTTTTTAAGTTTTTAATATTTTAATTTCGATAAAAAAAGTTATATTTAAGATGATGATTGATTTTTGTTTTTTTAGTAGTTAATTTGATATTTGTGAAGAAAAAAGTAAAATTGTTAGGTATACTTTCTTAATAGAGTACCGGATCTAATAATTTATTTAAAGAATATTTAATTTAATTTAGTATTAATTATAATATATATATTTTTTATATTATATTTGATCTTTTAGAGGTTAAATGAATATTTTAAAATTTGTTTGATAACAGAAAAGCTCAAGAGTTAACCATATCTTTTTGTATGGTTTATTTTGTATGTGAGAGAAGCCGATATACATCGATGTCGGTGGGCTACTTTTGAGTGAGTTTACTATGAGTGTGTCGAATTTTGGGGCAGATATATTTTGTAAGTGAGAGCAGCCCATATACATACATACACAGATGGACTATTTTTGAGTGAGCTTACTGTGAGTGTGTTGAATTTTGGTGCAGAGATTTTGTTCACGTTTTTGGTGTTTTGATATATTTGTTGGTTCTGCTTCAATGGGGGTGTTGTATTGGCCGTTTGGTCCATTATTTTTGTTCTTTTTTAACTCTGTTTTAAAGATAATTTGTTTGTTTATTTGGTGACATCTTTTATTTATTTATTTGTGATTATTTGAAATTTAAAGATAGTTTGTGAGACTATTTGTGTCTCATTTATAATCGTTTGAAAATTCGTAATTACTAGTGAAACCGGACTACAGTCTCGTGGACATACCGTACCTCACATTGAGGAAATCACGTATAAATTATTGTGTCATTATTGATTTAATTTTTTTACATTATTTTTTTAATTTTCCTTGATTGATTTATTTGTGAGAAATCATCTATTTTTCATAACAAAATGATTATGATTTAAATGTAATATTTTATCTTATTGATTATTTTAACTTATTTTATTTTTATTTTTTATTTTGACCCCACACACACCACAAAAAAAGAAAAAAAAGAAAAAAAAGAAAAAAAAAAGCGCTCTCAACTCAACTTCCTAAACACCTCTTTAACTACTGATTTTTTAAACATATTTTAATTATTCAACCATGTTACATTCCCTTAATAGCACTATTACTTTGACTCCTAAGCCATGTTTATTTGGATCCATTGGGAGAAGGTTGGACTAATAGTTCGTGGGATCTACCTAAAGAGTGTTTAAGTAAATAATTTTTTTGGTTGGGATTAGAAATTGAGTGAGGGAATTAGTGAATTTTTAAATAATTTTTAAGTAAAAAATATATTTTTTAGAACCAAAAAAAAAATTTATAATATTAAAAAAATACAACAAATTAAAAAATATTAGTTTAAATATTAATACTATCTATAGTATTCTTAATCCGGTGGTATGCAAACAAACACTATTTATTTTACATTTTCAACTTAATACCACTACGCTAATAATCTCTTCATTCAATTCTATCGTGATTTTAATCCCTTCCATTATATGAAGCTAAACAAACATGACCCTAATGAGTTAGAAGGAAGAAAGAAGGAATACAGAGATAAAGATGGTGGATGAGAAATGTTGGCTTTAGGGATGTAATAATGACCTGGCCCCGCCCGGCCCAAGCGGGCCTCGCGGGCTACCTCCACATTAGCGGGTTGGGTCGGGTCAGCCCATGGGCCAAAAAAATGGAGTCCAGGCTTAGGCCTAAGTCCAAACCCACTAATAATAGCGCTTGGGCCACAGGTTTTGGGCCGCAAACCGAGCCTAATCGAGCCTTTATATATATATATATATTATTAGGAATAAAAAATAAAAGAAAAATTATACTAGAGTATTTTAATTAAGATTAATGAGATGTTTTGTTTGGTTATGTTTCACGGTGATATTTAAATTTAATTATATGTGATTTATGTTTTTTTAATTATGAACTTATAGCTAAAAAAGTACGCAATTATGTAATTTTTTCTCTTTCAAAATGAATAATTTTATATATATGAAAACGAAACTTTCAATACTACAATATTAAATTATTTATATAACATTTATTGAATGAATAATTTTTATTTCAAAATGAAATAAAATATTACAAAAATTGATATTATCAAATAAAATAGATGTAGATTATTAATGATGGTAGAGCAATTGCATCACTATAAGTCAAGTATATCCCAACTAGGTTGGCACTTACTAGCCTACCAATCATTTGCATTATATTCCACCTCAATAATCTAATACAAAAAAAAAAAAAAAAAAGAAATGAAATGAAATAGTAAAAAACAAATTGTTGATCAATCATTGAAGGAGACAGACATTTCAGTCGCGTTTCCCGAGGATATGTCATCCAAATCATTTTGAATTCACTCATTTTCACTATAATTTTGTCTTCTTGTAAGCGCATGTATATGATCTCTGGATATCATCAGTGCCTCAATCATTTGGGGTGAAAGCCTGCTCCGATAATCGCTCAGCACCTATCCACCTGCACTAAAAGCTATTTCCGAAGCAACTGTAGAAATAGGAACGGTTAGTATGTCACGGGCCATCTGTGAAACCACAGGCCACATAGTTTCATTTTGTTTCCACCATTCCAAAATGTCAAAATCATCGGAATCATCCACTGACGGGTTTTCCAAATAATGTTGTAGTTCATAACTACTTACACTTGTATATTGAGATATTCTTCTACTTTTTATTGCTGAAAAAACACTTAATCTCCCGCCTCAAGATGAGACTGCTAATATAGTGTGTGTAGGCGTATTTACAGATGCAACTGCCCTGTATTCTTCAAATAATTTGTTGCATGTTTGTATAATAGGGGCAAATTGTGTTTGATCAACGAAAAAACGTTCTAAAAATTCTTATAAACTAATTTCTTTACACCTAGGATCAATTATTATGGCTAAACCTAATAGATGAGGAAAATTATCAAAATATTTATCAAATTTTGCTTTCATTGAAGTAATATAGTGTGTGTAGGTATATTTACAGATGCAGCTGCCTTGTATTCTTCAAATAATTTGTTGCATGTTTGTAAAATAGGGGCAAATTGTGTTGGATCAACGAAAAGACGTTCTAAAAATTCTTGTAAACTAATTTCTTTACACCTAAAATCAATTATTATGGCCAAACCTAATAGATGAGGGAAATTATCAAAATATTTATCAAATTTTACTTTTATTGAAGTAATAATGATTACATAATATTCATTACCCATATATTTTACGAAAATTTTAATTATTTTGCCAGCATAAGTAAAACAAATGGTGAAGTATGAATATATATAAGAAAATAATTTTGTTGAAGTATCAAAAACTTTTAAAAAATCTTTATACAAGACTACTTGGTGCCAATTAAGTTCTGTGGGAGTCAGCACTCCTCCTATTGATGTTGTTGCAAAAAATAAATCTATTATTCTTCTTTGTTTACGAGCTATTTTTAACATATTATATGTTGAATTCCACCTACTATCTACATCTAAAATTAATTTTTTAAATTGCATATTTTCTCGTTGGCAAATTTTTTTATATTCCGAAATTCGATTAGCAAAAGACATAATAGTAACAGCTGCATTTTTTATTACATGTACAGAAGTCTCGTATACATGCATAGCTTCTTTCACAATTAAATTTAAAATATGGGCACAACAATGAATATAAAATAAATCACCATTAATAAGTAATTGTAAAGTTGATTTTAAATGGGTTATAGTTTGATTATAATAATCTAAACTAATTATAAATATTTTATTTTGTAAAGCCCACTCATATAATACATTTCTTATTTCTACGCCAAGCGAATGACCAATGTATGGAAGTTCAACTAATTTAAATGAAATAATTTTTTTATTTAATTTCCAATCATTATCAATAAAATGTGCAGTGATACATTGATATTCAAAACCATTATTTGACCATAGATCAGAAGTTAAACAAACTCTTCCATTCAAATTTTTAAAGATGTCAAATAACTCACTTTTAACATTCTCAAATTGCTTTAAAATCCTATTTCTAGTAGTATTTTTTGAAAAACTTTGATATTGCGGTGCAAAAATTTCGTGAATCATTTCGGTAAAATCAGACATTCACTAGTAATAAAAGGTTGTTCTTTTTTAATAATATAATCAACTACAAAATTTTGTGCACGTATAGAATCATATGGAAATAGTTGCAAATTACTAGTTGATTAAGCCCCCAATTGCATTTGATTTCGAATATTAAGTTGTTAACTTTGTAAATGTTTGTTACTATGCCAATTTAGATGACTGGTGCCCCTTGTAAATGCAATACTAAGTAAATGTGTACAATATTTACATTTTACTTTAAATGTAATTGTACTATTAGGATTATTTATGGATATTTGAAAATACCATCGCTCAATTTCAAGGGCAAAGTCATCAATTCGATAAAATATAAATTAATTTGACAAAAATAAATGTCAAAAAAATATTTTCTACTCACCAAAGATAAAATTATATAAAATTGATAAACCTTTTAGACATTTGTTTTTATTTTTTTACCAAATTAATTTTTATTGTATGTTTAGATGATGATCATGTAATGAGTGGTTGTTAGGATTTTAACGTGTAATCGATATATTTAATATATGAAATATTTTTAGTTTTGAATTTTTGATTTAATGGATTGGTTTAATAATGATATCAAAGTTATTGCCATATTTAACTTTTGAAAAAATGAAAACTAATTTAATAAAAATAAAACAACCCTCATTACATGATCATTATCCAAACGCATAATAAAAATTAATTTGGTAAAAAAAATGTCTAAAAGATTTATCCATTTTACATAATTTTATCTTTAGTGGGTTGGAATAATTTTTAAAAATTCAAAAATACTTTTGTGACACTTATTTTTGTCAAATTAGGC
This sequence comes from Camellia granthamiana, assembly GCA_036172215.1. Taxonomy (NCBI): domain Eukaryota; kingdom Viridiplantae; phylum Streptophyta; class Magnoliopsida; order Ericales; family Theaceae; genus Camellia; species Camellia granthamiana. The sequence goes on from CM069906.1 coordinate 158,606,321, forward strand.
CTCGTTTGTCCACTATACATTTTAGCCAAAAAATTAAAAAATCATTATAAGTTGTCACACCACTCTCTCTAGTTTATATTTTATCAAATTGATGACTTTACCCTTGAAATTGAGCAATGATATCTTCAATTGTCCTTTTTTGGAACAAGATTCAAAATTCATGTTTATTTGGATCCGTTGGGAGGAAGATTGGACTAATAGTTCGTGGGATCTACCTAAAGAGTGTTTACTTGGTGATATTAGTGAGATGATTAACTATCCCCTTGAATTAGTAATCCCTCCATGTGGTAGGACTAACAAAGCCATGAGAAGGTTGGGATTAGAAATTGAGTGAGGGAATTAGTGAATTTTTAAATAATTTTTAAGTAAAAAATATATTTTTTAGAACCAAAAAAAAATTATAATATTAAAAAAATACAACAAATTAAAAAATATTAGTTTAAATATTAATACTATCTATAGTATTCTTAATCCAGTGGTATGCAAACAAACACCATTTATCTTACATTTTCAACTTAATACCACTACACTAATAATCTCTTCATTCAATCCTACTGTGCTCTTAATCCATTCCATCATATGAAGCTAAACAAACATGACCCTAATGAGTTAGAAGGAAGAAATAAGGAATACAGAGATAGAGACATGAGGGATGAGACATGAGGCATGAGAAATGTTGGCTTTAGGGATATAATTATAGCGACCCTAGTCTTTTCCCTTTTGGTTGTTGCATTCGGACTCAGGTTCCGTAGATCCTGTTGTTATATAATTGTTGTTGTCGTCCTTTAATTTCTTATTTCTGGGTTATGGGATGTATTGAGCAGGTTTGTTACAGGTTGGTAGTGTTTGGGAGCAAAGGGTTGCTGCCCAGAATTTTGACCCTTCGCTTGAGCGAGAAGTTCGTCGCTCGAGCGAGCCCTTTGTTTTTGTTCCGTCGCTCTATCCAGGGTTTCTTAGCTCGAGCGAGCGACTGCGTCTGGGTATAGACTTGAGAGTTGCATTTCTTGGCTCGAGCGAGCTTTTCTTGGCTCGAGCGAGCGAGGTGTATGTTTTCGAGTTCCTCGCTCGAGCGAGCATTCTGTCGCTCGAGCATGCTTCTGGGTTGCAGACCTGAAGCTTCGAGTTTTTGGCTCGAGTGAGACTTTCTTTGCTCGAGCGAGGGTTTCTTGTGTCTGGTCGCTCGAGCGAGCCTATTTATATCAACAGACAGCAGCGATTTTAAACATCACTTTTCTTTCTCTTTTATTTTGTAAACCCTAGCAGCTGACTCTCTCTCTCTCTAAACTTGTCTTCCCTCTAGATTGCATCTCCTTCTAGTGGGTTCCTAGCCTAGTCTCTTTGTTAAAAAGATAGAGGGTGTTGAGATCTTTGTTTTAATATGAGAATTTGGCGGTTTGGAGCACTTTGGATCTTGGGTCATCATCTCCATTTGAGTTCTCCACTTCGAGGTAGGGATATCCTAGTCCATATTATAAGTTTTGTCCTAAGTTTTAGTCATTTTGATATGTTGGTGTTGTTTGGTAATTTTGGGAAAAGTTAGGGTTTGGTTCATAATTTGAGAAAAAGGGAAATTTTATATATTAAACTCTATGTGTTTGGAAGTCATGAAAAATGACATTGATAGTATTGAATTAATAAAATTGAACCTTAGGGTTGATTTTGTGAAAAAGGGAAAAAGCCCTAATTGTTGTAGTAAATTAATTTGTATAACTAATTTTGGGGAAAATGTGGAATTAAGTTTAAATTCATGGAATTGAGGAGTTCATTGATTGAATGGCGTAGTTGGATAGTTTAATCACTCACCTATGAAAATGTTGAGATTATATCTGTTGTACATTTATTTCCTGTTTAGAAATAACTGTCTTTGGGCTATCGGTGGAGGATAGTCGTGATTGTTGTAGACATTGCTTGCTGATTAGGGAAAACTGAAACTAATCACATTGAATGAGTCATTGGATATGACAGTTGAATTAATACAGCAAATACGTGTACTGATTAAATATTGTGTATGACAAGTGTTTAATACATTGTATATGCATACTGTTTGGGAGGAGATAGGGGATGTACTCCATGGTTTGAGGGGAGATAGGGGATGGACTCTCAAACCTATTTGGGAGGAGAAGGGGGTTGGACTCCATTAGTACAGCAAATCTGTGTACTTATTGATGTATGGAAGTATATTTTAGTACAGCAAATATGTGTACTTATCAATTGATGGAAGTGTTTTATTATGAGTCTTAGTCTCATTTAATTGTTGATGTCAGAAGTAATATTAATATGAGATGTAGTCTCATTACATTGTTTGGCCAGGTTCTGAGTCATGTCTGTATAAAATGGAAAGTTGAGTAATAATGGAAAATGAACATGTCATGGACATTATTGTCATGAAATTGTATAACGATATAATGGATTTAACAGTGACAACTATCTATCGAATGCTATTGCTTTAGTCAATTCTTATATTTAGTTTAGTATATTTCTGCTGGGCTGTGGCTCACCCTATACGGGAACATCATTTTCAGGTCCAGGTGATATGCTACCTCCAAGGACTTAGCTTGGAATGTAAACTCAAGCTAAGGGCTTAATGTGTAATTGAGTTAGTACTCAGACTTTGGTGTCCAAGTGTTGGCTTGGAAAGATGTAGGCCTGTAGAGCAGTTACTTTCGTTATTACATGTAATGTCTTTTAATAAGATTCCTCTGACGAATGGAATAAGGTCTTGTCTTTCTTAATCAATGCATGTTAATATTGTATATATTATGGATTTATTTTGAGGGCGTTACAATAATAATGGCCGGGCCCCGCCCGGCCCAAGCGGGCCTCGCGGGCTCCCTCCGCTTTAGCGGGCTGGGTCGGGTCAACCCATGGGCCAAAAAATGGGGTCCAGGCCTAGGCCCAAGTCCAAATCCACTCATAATAGCGCTTGGGCCGCAGGCTTAGGGCCGCAAACTGAGCCTAATTGAGCCTTTTTATATTATTAGGAATAAAAAATAAAAGAAAAATTATACTAGAGTATTTTAATTAAGATTAATGAAATGTTTTGTTTGGTTATGTTTCATGGTGATATTTGAATTTAATTATATATGATTTATGTTTTTTTTTTTAATTATGAACTTATAACTAAAAAAGTACGCAATTATGTAATTTTTTCTCTTTCGAAATGAATAATTTTATATATATGAAAATGAAACTTTCAATATTACAATATTAAATTATTTATATAACATTTATTGAATAAATAATTTTTATTTCAAAATGAAATAAAATATTACAAAAATTCATATTATTAAATAAAATAGATGTAGATTATTAATGATGGTAGAGTAATTGCATCACTATAGGTCAAGTATATCCCAACTAGGTTGGCACCTACTAGCCTACCAATCATTTACAGTATATTCCACCTCAATAATCTAAAAAAAAAAAAAAAAAAGAAATGAAATGAAATAGTAAAAAACAAATTGTTGATCAATCATCGGAGGAGACAGACATTTCAGTCTCGTTGCCCGATGATATGTCATCCAAATCATTTTTAATTCACTCATTTTCACTATAATTTTGTCTTCTTGTAAACGCATGTATATGATCTTTGGATGTTATCAGTGCCTCAGTCATTTGGGGTGAAAGCCTGCTCCGATAATCGCTCAGCACCCATCCACTTGCACTAAAAGTTGTTTTCGAAGCAACTGTAGAAATAGGAACGGTTAGTATGTCATGGGCCATCTGTGAAACCACAGGCCACATAGTTTCATTTTGGTTCCACCATTCCAAAATGTCAAAATCATCGGAATCATCCAATGACGGGTTTTTCAAATAATGTTGTAGTTCATAACTACTTACACTTGTATATTGAGATATTTTTCTACTTTTTATTACTGAAAAAACACTTAATCTCCTGCTTCGAGATGAGACTGCTAATATAGTGTGTGTAGGTGCATTTACAAATACAGTTGCCCTGTATTCTTCAAATAATTTGTTGCATGTTTGCATAATAGGGGCAAATTGTGTTTGATCAATGAAAAGACGTTCTAAAAATTCTTGTAAACTACTTTCTTTACACCCAGTATCAATTATTATGTCTAAACCTAATAGATGAGGCAAATGATCAAAATATTTATCAAATTTTGCTTTCGTTGAAGTAATAATGATTACATAATATTCATTACCCATATATTTTACGAAAATTTTAATTATTTCTGCTAGCATAAGTAAAACAAATGGTGAAGTATGAATATATATAAGAAAATAATTTTGTTGAAGTATCAAAAACTTTTAAAAAATCTTTATACAAGGTTACTTGATGCCAATTAAGTTCTGTGGGAGTTAGCACTCCTCCTATTGATGTTGTTGCAAAAAATAAATCTATTGTTCTTCTTTGTTTACGTGCTATTTTTAACATATTATATGTTGAATTCCACCTAATATCTACATCTAAAATTAATTTTTTAAATAGCATATTTTCTCGTTGACAAATTTTTTTTATATTCCGAAATTCGATTAGCAAAAGACATTATAGTAACAGCTGCATTTTTTATTACAAGTACGGAAGTCTCGTATACATGCATAGCTTCTTTAACAATTAAATTTAAAATATGGGCACAACAATGAATATAAAATATATCACCATTAACAAGTAATTGTAAAGTTGATTTTAAATGAGTTACAGTTTGACTATAATATGCTGCATTATCTAAACTAATCATAAATATTTTATTTTGTAAAATCCACTCATATAATACATTTCTTATTTCTACATCAAGCGAATGACCAGTGTATGGAGTTCAACTAATTTAAATGAAATAATTTTTTTATTTAATTTCCAATCATTATCAATAAAATGTGCAGTAATACATTGATATTCAAAACTATTATTTGACCATAGATCAGATGTTAATCAAACTCTTCCATTCAAATTTTTAAAGATGTCAAATAACTCACTTTTAACATTCTCAAATTGCTTTAAAATCCTGTTTCTAATAGTATTTCCTGAAAAACTTTGATATTGCGGTGCAAAAATTCCGTGAATCATTTCAGTAAAATGAGGCATTCACTAGTAACAAAAGGTTGTTCTTTTTTAATAATATAATCAACTACAGAATTTTGTGCACGTATAGAATCATATGAAAATATTTGCAAATTACCAGTTGATTAAGCCCCTAATTGCATTTGACTTCGAATGTTAAGTTGCTGACTTTGTAAATGTTTGTTACCATGCCTTTTTAGATGACTAGTACCCCTTGCAAATCCAACACTAAGTAAATGTGTAGAATATTTACATTTTGCTTTAAATGTAATTGTACCATCAGGATTATTTATAGATATTTTTTCAAAATGTTTCCAAACACTACTACTTCTGCTCCTAGATGATGATCCAATTGTTGGAAAAGGGATACTAGAAGGAAAATCAATAGATTTATGTTGTGTAGTATATGTATCAAAATCGATATAAATATTAGGAAATGTAAGTAAAAAAAAAACCCCAAGGTTTCATGTGTTTTTCAATTTAAACCCTAGAATTTTAATTTTGACAAATTAAACCCTAGAGTTTCTTCTGTGTTTCAATTTGGCCCCTCCGCCCATCTCCGTCATTGTAATAACCCCGACCTCCGATTAATGCTAAATCATGATTAATTATGTCTAACAGTAGATTAGGAGAGATTTGGAATTAATTTGCATGTGTATTGCATTATTTATGTGTTTCTATCTATTTGCGACGTAATGATCTGTTCATGTCTTTGACTTTAAACTGCGAATTGAAAGCCGTATCGGCGCCCAATTCCGAAATTGATTAATGTTTTATACTAGTTAGATTTTATGTGATTTTATGGTAAGTTTAATTAAAAGTTGATTTGGTATGTTTAAATTAGATTAAATAACATTAAATCACACCAGTTTGAATTATTACATAAATGCCATTAGTGGGCCACTTAGGTACCATTGCTTTGAACCCAAATTATACACATTTCACAACACCTCCTCAGCCATTTCTTAGACCAATTCAAGAGAGAGAGAGAGGGAGAGTAGGAGAATTTGAGTTCAACAAGGGATTTAACTTGGAGACTTAGAAGAAATCAAGAAGAATTGTATTTTTGAGCTCCTAGACTTCGAATTCAAGATTTAAGGTATGAGATTTCCCTTTCAATTGTGCATTTAAGATTAATTCTTGCATGGTTCATGGAAGATTAGAGTTTAAAGTCTAGAATTGGGTTAAAATGTTGAATTGGGTTATAATCCATGCATGCATGTTCATATGATAACATTTTGAAGTGTTTTCATGGAAATTCTTGCATGGAAGACCATATTCTAGTCATAGGCTATGAGTTCATCATGATTTTGAGTTTAATCTTGCATTTGGTTACATTTTTGGAGCATTGAATTCAAATGAACACTTGCATGTTTTGTTCTTTAATATTTCTTGGAAGTTTGTTTGAATTGTGTTCAATTGACTCACATTTGGGCTTTGATTCTACAAATTGATCTTTGAAACATCTTATACTATGAGTTTACTAGTGTTTTCCAGAAAATGGGCGCAAGAGGTTGAGTTTTGAGGTGTTGAATGCTTGGTTTGAGCTTGAGAGGAAAATATGGAAATTCCAGAATTTGGCTTCCTCGCTCGAGCGAAGGATTCCACGCTTGAGCGACCATCGTTTGTTCAGAGCTCCGCTCGAGCAAAGGAATGGTGGCTCGAGCGTAAATTGCAAGCTCTCAGGTTTTTGGTGCACGTGGACGCACGCTCGAGCGAAGGGTGTGTCTCACGCTCGAGCGAGTATCGAGCGTAAAAATTCAATAACCAGTACTTTTGCATTTTTACAGACCGCTCGAGCGAAGGAGTCTACGCTCGAGTGACCCCTCTGTTTTGACAAGCTTGCTCGAGCGTAAAGGAAGTTACGCTCGAGCAAGACCCCTGTTTTTAGCAAATTTTGAAAAATGTTTTCCAAGGCATCTTTGCATCCTCATTCCATCCTAAGTATTCCTAGGTCATGTATAAGACTTTATAGTGAGGATTTAAGGTTAGAAACACATTAAGAACCAACGATGTAAGTTTTGTGTGATTAGAATGTGTGTTTCAAGTGTGTGTCCGTTATGTATTATGTAGGTCACGTGTTGCGTGTCGTGTGATCAATCTGCTCCACCTGTCTGTTTCAAGGCCAACAGTGAGTAATAATTTAGTAAAGTTATGTTCAACTGTATCTATTTTCTGTGTGATAAAACGAGATCTGTTTTCCGAAATGATATGTTCTGCATAATGAATGATTGTTCAATTTCTAACATGTATTCGTGATAGCCTTAGCATCATGTGATATATGTTGGCTGTTACCCAGTATCGGAGGTATCATGCCCCAATTTTTTATTACTCGGAAACATTACCAAATCCTTTAATTTAGGTCCATTTTTTTGTTTTTACAAATATACAAGTATCTATTACACTTGAGCAATAGAAATAAAATGTTACACGTTCTCTCTCTCTCTCTCAATGAATACAATACTAGCAAAGATACATGCCAATCTCCTACTGAGATGTTACAAAAATATAATACAATTACAAGATCCATTACATCCACAAGGAAATTACATATAAACGACCCTTGGACTTCTTATTTCTTCATTCATGGATTCCACACTTATTTCCTGTAAAAAGATAAAAAAAAAAAAACAACAGGGGTGAGCACTAATGCCCAGTAGGAGTCTCATAGTTCAACGCCAATAGCAAACACACAGATAGAAATGATGATGCATGCAAGGTGATACCATATAGTAGGGTGACATTTTAAAATTTTGAAATATCATAACTAGAGTATGTTTTTCTCAAGTGTCATGTGAACATTTATGGAAAACATTCAACCATCAAAACTCTTCCTTTTTCATTAGAAACCATAAATTCTTTTTAAAACATTCATGTTTAAGGGACCATATCATTTTATGTTTATTAACTCATTCCAAAACATTTCTCATTTAATTTCCCATATTTAATGTACTTCTTTTTCTTTCCTCCTCTTCCTTTCATTATATTCAATTAGAACTCCATTATTTCAAGTTCAAGTTCCATTTTTTTTTTAATTCCCTAATAATTCCCCTATGCCCAATTCACTTTATTATTTCACTCTCCAATTTCATTTCAATATAGCACATGATCAATAAACCCTTTCTAATTCAACCTCTCATTTATTAACAGAACAACACTCATAATTTACTTTTATTACCACACCGATTTTATTAAGTTCACCTTCACCAATCCACAATCCATTCTTTACAAAGAATGTCTATACATATTACTCTTTAAACCAAATCACATATCAACATGCTACTTTACAAATTCATCACAAGTTACAATTAACATCACCGACCTCAACACACGTCACCACACATTCCACCTTTTGCCGACTTGATACGGCGGGATAGTGGGCACCCAATTCATAGCACATTCCACATTTTGCCCGCTATTATACGGCGGGAAGTGAACTCCCAAATATCATTTTCTCAAAAACCATGTCTCTTCTCGAAAATCATTTTCCACCTTTTAAAAACTATCCCCCACATTTGCCGGCTATTATACGGCAGAACGTGGGCACCCAAAACATTTTCGAAAACCATCCCTTTTTCCACTTTCGTCGGCTACAACACGGCAGGACTGTGTGGACACCCAAAAATCATTTTTCCACTTTCGCCGGCTACAATACGGTAGGACTGTGTGGACACCCAAAAACACTTTTCCCACATTCGTCCAGCGATAAGCCTAGACAGGGCAATTGGGCACCTTTAATTCAAACCTCCCCCATATTTTTCGGCTATTAATACGGACAGTCATGGGCACCAAAAAATCATTTTTCTCAATTTTCAAAACCATCCCCCACATTTTCCGGCTATTAATACGGACGGTCGTGGGCACCGAAAAACCATTTTTCAACTCCCCGTGCGGGTACCAACACAATACCACCCAAAACAACACAACCCAAACTCAACACAACCCAACACAGCACAACTCACAATGATTCAACACAAATCAACATAGCCAACAAACTTTAACACAATCAACACAACTTAACATAATCAACATTATTCAACATGATTCAACTCAACACTATTAAATGTAATTCAACATGATTCAAGAGAAATTCTTGAATCCCATTTCAACATTCCAAAACCAAGTTCATGTCATCCATATCATTAATAGATTATTTCCCTAAATTTCCTTTCACATTATAGCATGAATTACAATATTCATATTAAGAGTTCAATCACTAATTTTTAACATAATTTCAAAACATCTCAAAAATCCAATTAAACTTGTACACATATAATTCAACCCACCAATTTTATGGTTCTACTTTCAATTTGGGCAAAATCATTATTTATTATCATAAATCAACTTAGGGTTTTTAAGAGACATCAAGAATTTCAAGATAAATTTAAACTTCCCAAACCATTACTTTTTATTCCAATTTTCCCATTGATTACACACCTAAGGTTCATAATCCATCATTTTAACACAATAATTAAACCTCCAATACTTCAAACCCTAAACCCCCAAATCTCATGTTGTACACTATATGCTCAAAAATATAGATTTTATATTTATATAGTCAAAATACCACAAATCTATCTATTAATGTAAGTATTGAAGAGAACTAGAACCCCTACCTCTTGAAGTCAAGAGATGACGATCCAAACATTAATAGCAACGAAACCACGAACTCTTCGGACCAAAAGAGAGCCCTCGACAAGATCTTCAAGTTTCCTCAAGGGATCAAGGTGAGGAGACACCTCCAAGAGTGTTGATCTAAGGATTGAAGTGGAAAAAGTGGGTTTTTGAGAGAAAGAGAGAGAGACCCTCGGTTTAGAGAGGGGAAAAGAGGGGGAAAAATTATGAGAGAGGTGGGGTTTAGGTCTATTTATAGTATTACATGATAGCCCTAAGGTCAATGAAAAGGTAAGTCCAAAACCCCCAAAAATTGGGCCCAAAAACCGAACCAAAATCTAGGAAAAAAATCTGCAGGGGTCGACTTTTGTAACACAGGGGTCGACCCTATTTTCCAGTAACCAACCCACATAGATTTTGCAATATAAGAGGGTCAACCCTTTCCCAGACTGGTGTCTATCCTTGTGGACAGCAACAAGAGGAAGGTGTCAACACCACCAAGGCTGGTGTCGACCCTATATTCCAGCAACACTACAACATGCAAGGGTTGACCCTTAACAAGGCTAGTGTCGACCCCAAGACAAAATTTCTAAGTTCCTAAGGAACGTTGACAATGACAAACATGAACGAACAAACCCAACGAGTTTAAATCGGATTGTACTCCTTCAAAACCAATAGACAACAATTCCAAAGACTCCCAAGATAAAATATAAGGATATTAAACACACTCTCCAAAGGACTAAAGGATGCAGGCATTACAAACTACCCACCTTAGGAAATTTCGTCCCCGAAATTGCACCCGCTATAATAAAATAGCAACAACCTTATACTCCCAAATTCTTAACAACCCCTAGTCCAGAATAAAGCATGAGAACATCCACATATATATATACACTAACCCTTACCCACTGCCAATTACACCTTGCCTCAATTCCAAACCCAAAATGTAAAGTGTCACAAGAGGTTTCTTTATGGAACTTACTTCTGTCTGCACTCTGTTACCCGTACCGGAGGCCCTGTCATGGGGGCTCAGCTTCTGTTCTATTACCCGGTTCCGGAGGTTCCTTTATGGAACTGGTTACTCATAACCTCACACGTATGCGTTCTGTTCTGTTCCGTTCTGTTAGTGCTGATGGATGTATCACGTAAACTTAATCATGACTTACGATTTCTGTCTATATATATGATCTGGACAAATGATGAATTTGATACAACTCTGAATTGTGATTTCTAAATCAGTACGAACTCATTCATTGAAACCCTTTACTCTATTATTATTCACTGGGCTTTCGCTCACAGTTTATATTATGTATGTAGGTGAGCCGGCACATGACCAGGGCCAGAGTTGACGGCCTTCTATTCTGTTTTTGTCAGCCATCTGTTGCGCTTCTCGAGGAGGTTCCGGTCGAAGCCTAATGCTATGGCTGTTTCTTTTTGTGTTCATGCTAGTCTCTGTATGTGTTTTGTAAAGACAGGTCTTGGGATGTACACTTTGTAAATATTGTGTATCTGGATTGGCATGTTTATGTATATATATATGTAAGTTTTGAAATGTTTTGTCCCATGTACGTTATCACAGCTCATTGGACCTTGTCTATTTTGTACTATTGCTTCCGCAGCCCCTTGTTATTTGCTAATCTATTCAGAGGCCTTTGGTAATGCATGGATTACTGGTCGGTTACGGTGCTAAACCTACAGGGGCGAGTTTGGGTCGTGACAGAGTGGAATCAGATCACGTGTTCTATAGCACACACAGGTCCGTATGAGCATAGGATGTCCTAGTAAGAGTTAGGGGCATTCCATCTGCATGTGTGAGTGTGTGGTAATGCAACTGAATATGAGAACTGAATGTGCATTTAAATCAAATGAATTGAAGGAAATGAATAAAATTATGTCTGTGTTTATTATCATTTGATGTTTGTATAGTAAGATGGAGAATGCAAGGGGAAGTGGTGAAAGTGAATCTTTAGAGGCTCGCATGGGCCAAATGGAACAGATGTTGGCAGCATTGATTGAAACCTTAGTACAACAACAGAGACAACAACCTTTGCCCCCTCTGCCTCCACCGGCACAAGCCGAGGCAGATAACAATGACATCATTATTTTGACACAGAAATTCATGAAAATGAAATCGCTAACGTTCTATGGTGGAATTGAACCTTTGAAAGCTGAGACATGGTTGCTTGAGATGGTAAAATTGTATGAAGTATTTCCTTGTTCTGAAACTCAAAAAGTCCTAGCCACATACACTCTGAAAGATGAAGCCCGCAGGTGGTGGTTACTGATCCGAAATGGCAATGGGAATATGACATGGGCACAGTTTAATGCTATCTTTTACGACAAGTACTTTCCCCAATGTTTCAGGGATCGGAAAGTGTCTGAATTTCAAGAACTTAAACAAGGAAGAATGGCTATAGCAGAATATGAAGCCAAATTCACCGAGTTGGCGCGTTTTGCTCCACATATGGTGGATACTGATTACAAGAAAGCACAGAAGTTTGAGGGAGGGCTGGACCTGGAAATATTTGACCGAGTAGGCGTCCTGAAATTGCCTACCTATGTGGAAGTTCTGGATAGAGCCTTAATGGCAGAGGCCACCCTAGCCGCCATGAAGCAAAGTAAAGCCCCAACAACTACAACAACTGAGTGGAGAGGAAAAAGACTCGGATTTGGTTTTAAGAAAGGCTGGTCCTTTGTCAGTAAGAAGCCAAACATAGGGACTTTGAACAGCTCGAGTCAGAGTAGTGGGTCCATTCCGGTCTGTTCTGATTGTGGTAAAAGGCACATGAGTGTGTGCTACCGAGCGTCCAGTGCATGTTTCTGGTGTGGCCAGTCAGGTCATGTAGTGAAAGACTGCCCGCTCAGATTTGAGACTACTAGCCGTCCTACAGCAAGTTTAGCGGGATCCGCTTCTGTGGCCAAAACCAATGCCAAAGCCAATATTGGGAAGGAACCTCTGAGACAAGGCCGAGTGTTTGCCTTAGTGCCCAGTGACGTACCGAACACCTATACTGTGGTGTCAGGTACACTCCCTATATGTTCTCAAAATGCATGTGTACTGATAGATTCTGGTTCTACACATTCCTTTGTATCGCATGCTTTTTCTCAAAAATTGACTAGACCATTAGAACTTATGACCTATGTGTTATCTGTAACTACGCCATCTGGGGATTCTATGATGTGTGCGCATGTTTATCCAGCATGTGATGTTATGATTGGCGATATGGTGTTATATGTGGATTTATTACCCTTGGACATTAGTCATTTTGATTGTATTTTGGGGATGGACTGGTTGACTAAATACTGTGCTACCATTGACTATGCAAATAAAACTGTTGTGTTTAGACCACCGAGTATGCCTGAATTTACTTTTGTTGGGAATGGGGTAGTTCTTTCCCCATATTTGATTTCTGCTATGAAAGCCGTAAAACTCCTTAGGAAGGGATGTAGGGGTTATCTGTGTTGCATACTGACTGCACCATCTGACAGTGCTACTGTAGAAATAATCCCTGTTGCTTGTGAATTTCCCGATGTGTTTCCGACTGACTTACCTGGGGACTTAATTGATAGAGAAATTGAATTTACTGTGGAGGTGTTTCCGGGGACACAACCTATTTCTAAGACTCCTTATAGAATGTCTACCTCTGAATTGAAAGAATTAAAAACTCAACTTCAGGAACTGTTAGACAAGAAATTTATCCGTCCGAGTACTTCACCTTAGGGTGCTCCAGTTTTGTTTGTCAAAAAGAAGGATGGGTCTTTGAGATTGTGTATAGACTATCGGGAACTGAACAAAGTGACTGTTAAGAATAAATACCCTCTGCCCCAAATAGATGACTTGTTTGATAAACTTCAGGGTGCCCGAGTGTTTTCCAAAATTGACCTCAGGTCTGGGTATCATCAGTTAAAGGTTAGAGTTGAGGACATAGAGAAAACTGCATTCCGAACTAGATATGGACATTATGAATTTTTAGTAATGCCATTTGGGATGACCAATGCACCTGCAGCTTTCATGGATCTTATGAATAGGGTGTTTAAATGATATCTGGATGATTTTATTGTTGTGTTTATTGATGACATTTTGATTTATTCTAAAGACAGGGAAGAACATAAGAACCATCTGAGAACCACCTTGCAGATTTTGAGAGAAAAGAAATTGTATGCTAAATTGTCCAAGTGTGAATTCTGGCTTGACAGTGTGGCATTTTTGGGACATGTAATCAACAAAGATGGAGTTTCTGTTGACCCTCAGAAAATTGAAGCTATTGTAGATTGGCCTAGACCGACAAATGTAACAGAAGTCCGAAGTTTTCTGGGACTTGCAGGTTACTACAGAAGGTTTGTGAAAGACTTTTCCAAGCTTGCCTTGCCATTGACTCAATTAACTCAGAAAAATGTGCCATTTGACTGGAATGAACAAAGAGAGGCAGCTTTCCAAGAATTGAAAACCAGGTTAGTGACTGCACCAATCTTAACTTTGCCTAATGGTACTGATGGGTTTCAAGTGCATAGTGATGCTTCTTACAAAGGTTTGGGGAGTGTATTAATGCAAAACGGAAGGGTGATTGCCTATGCTTCTAGACAACTCCGACCACATGAAAAGAATTACCCAACGCATGATCTTGAGTTAGCAGTTGTGGTGTTTGCTTTGAAAATTTGGCGTTACTACTTGTATGGGGTAACTTGTGAGGTATACACCGACCATAAGAGCTTGAAATACTTCTTCATCCAAAAGGAATTGAATATGAGACAGAGGCGATGGTTAGAGTTAATCAAGGATTATGATCTACAAATCTTGTATCATCTAGGAAAGGCTAATACCGTAGCAGATGCCTTGAGCCGAAAATCCAGTGCGAATCTGTCATGTTTGCTATCCAACCGAAAAGAATTGTTGACTGACCTAGAACAAGATGGGCTACTGACTGCTATTGCCGCTCAACCTACAATTCTTGATAAGATCAAACAGAAACAGTGCGAGGATGAATACTTGAAAAAGATCACGGAGGAAATTGATTCAAAGCCGAGGCCGGGATTTGTGTTTGAGAATGATGTGTTGAAATTTCAGAACCGTCTTTGTGTGCTCGATTATTGTGATTTGAGGAAACGTGTTATGACCGAAGCTCACAGTAGTAAATTTGCTATGCATCCGGGGAACACGAAGATGTATCATAATTTGAAACAGAATTTTTGGTGGCCTGGAATGAAAAAGAGTATTGCAGACTTTGTGGCTAGATGTCTACATTGCCAACAGGTTAAAGCTGAACACCAACGACCCCCTGGTTTGCTACAACTACTCCTAATACTGGAATGGAAATGGGAGCATATTACCATGGACTTCATTGTGGGATTGCCTCGTTCTTCCCGAGGTATGGACTCTATCTGGGTTATCGTTGACCGTTTAACTAAGTCTATCCATTTTCTGCCTGTCAAAACTATTTATAATGCTGATAAATTGGCCAATATCTATATGACTGAAATTGTGAGATTGCATGGAGTGCCAGTATCTATTGTGTCTGACAAAGACTCAAAGTTTGTATCGAGATTTTGGCAAAGTTTGCAACAGGCTTTGGGAACTGAATTGAGACTGAGCAGTGCCTATCACCCACAGACAGATGGCCAAACTGAACGAACGAACCAAACTCTGGAGGATATGCTCAGAATGTGTGTGTTAGACTTCCAAGGGAATTGGGAGACCTACTTGCCATTAGCTGAATTTGTGTACAACAACAGCTACCATTCAAGCATTGGAATGGCTTCTTATGAAGCTTTGTATAGAAGAAAATGTCGTTCTCTGATATGTTGGGCTAAAGTAGGTGATAGACCTTTGTTGGGACCGGAACTTGTGCAAGAAACAACTGAGAAGGTGAAATTGATCCAGCAATGCCTGAAAACTGCACAGAGTCGGCAGAAAAGTTATGCTGATGTCCGAAGAAGAGATAGGGAATATGAAGTTAGGGACCATGTGTTCATAAAGGTGACCCCGATGAAGGGTCAAACTCGGTTTGATGTTAAGGGAAAATTGGCGCCAAGATATGTTGGACCTTATGAAGTCCTCGAAAAGATCAACCCAGTATTGTATCGGGTAGCCTTACCTCCAGTGATGGAACATATGCATAACGTCTTTCATGTATCGATGCTACGGGAATATTTGAGGGATCCACTCCATGTCATCGAACCGACACATGTAATTTTGAAAGATGACTACACTTACGAGGAAAGACCTATCCAGATTGTGAATCACCGGATCAAAAGGTTGAGAAATAAAGAAATACCATTGGTAAAAGTTGATTGGAAAAACCATGGAGAAACCTACGCAACTTGGGAAACCGAGGAAGACATGATGAAGAGATATCCGGATTTGTTCCCGTTGGACCCAATGTTGATTCTGAATGAAGGTAATTTGAGTTTGGAGGACCAAACTCTTTTAAGGGGGGAAGACTGTAATAACCCCGATCTCCGATTAATGCTAAATCATGATTAATTATGTCTAACCGTAGATTAGGAGAGATTTGGAATTAATTTGCATGTGTATTGCATTATTTATGTGTTTCTATCTGTTTGTGACGTAATGATCTGTTCATGCCTTTGACTTTAAACTGCGAATTGAAAGCCGTATTGGCACCCAATTCCAAAATTGATTAATGTTTTATGCTAGTTAGATTTTATGTGATTTTATGGTAAGTTTAATTAAAAGTTGATTTGGTATGTTTAAATTAGATTAAATAACATTAAATCACACCAGTTTGAATTATTACATAAATGCCGTTAGTGGGCCACTTAGGTACCATTGCTTTGAACCCAAATTATACACATTTCATAACACCTCCTCAGCCATTTCTTAGACCAATTCGAGAGAGAGAGAGAGAGAGAGAGGGAGAGTAGGAGAATTTGAGTTCAACAAGGGATTTAACTTGGAGACTTAGAAGAAATCAAGAAGAATTGCATTTTTGAGCTCCTAGACTTGGAATTCAAGATTTAAGGTAGGAGATTTCCCTTTCAACTGTGCATTTAAAGATTAATTCTTGCATGGTTCATGGAAGATTAGAGTTTAAAGTCTAGAATTGGGTTAAAATGTTGAATTGGGTTATAATCCATGCATGCATGTTCATATCATAACATTTTGAAGTATTTTCATGGAAACTCTTGCATGCAAGACCATATTCTAGTCATAGTCCATGAATTCATCATGATTTTGAGTTTAATCTTGCATTTGGTTACATTTTTGGAGCATTGAATTCAAATGAACACTTGCATGTTTTGTTCTTTAATATTTCTTGGAAGTTTGTTTGAATTGCGTTCAATTGACTCATCTTTGGGCTTTGATTCTACAAATTGATCTTCGAAACATCTTATACTATGAGTTTACTAGTGTTTTCCATAAAATGGGCCCAAGAGGTTGAGTTTTGAGGTGTTGAACGCTTGGCTTGAGCTTGGGAGGCAAATCTGCAAATTCCAGAATTTGGTTTCCTCGCTCGAGCGAAGGATTCCACGCTTGAGTGACCATTGTTTGTTCAGAGCTCTGCTCGAGCGAAGGAATGGTGGCTCGAGCGTAAATTGCAAGCTCTTAGGTTTTTGGTGCACGCAGATGCACGCTCGAGCGATTAGACCAACGCTCGAGCGAAGGGTGTGTCTCACGCTCGAGCGAGCATCGAGCGGGCATCGAGTGTAAAAATTCAACAACCAGTACTTTTGCATTTTTATAGACCGCTCGAGCGAAGGAGTCTATGCTCGAGCGACCCCTCTGTTTTGACAAGCTCGCTTGAGTGAAGGAAGTTACGCTCGAGCGAGACCCCTGTTTTCAGCAAATTTTGAAAAATGTTTTCCAAGGCATCTTTGCATCCTCATTCCATCCTAGGCATTCCTAGGCCATGTTTAAGACTCTATAGTGAGGATTTAAGGGTAGAAACACATTAAGAACCAACGACGTAAGTTTTGTGTGATTAGAATGTGTGTTTCAAGTGTGTGTCCGTTATGTGTTATGTAGGTCACATGCCACGTGTCGTGTGATCAATCTGCTCCGCCTGTCTGTTTCAAGGCCAACAGTGAGTAATAATTTAGTAAAGTTGTGTGATAAAACGAGATCTGTTTTCCAAAATGATTTGTTATGTACAATGAATGATTGTTCAATTTCTAACATGTATTCGTGACATCCTTAGTATCATGTGATATATGTTGGCTGTTACCCAGTATCGGAGATTTCTTTATGGAACTTATTTCTATCTGCACTCTGTTACCCGTACCGGAGGCCCTGTCATGGGGGCTCAACTTCTGTTCTGTTACCCGGATCCGGAGGATCCTTTATGGAACTGGTTACTCGTAACCTCACGCGTATGCGTTCTATTCTGTTCTGTTCTGTTAGTGCTGATGGATGTATCACGTAAACTTAATCATGACTTACGATTTCTATCTATATATATGATCTGGACAAATGATGAATTTGATACAACTCTGAATTGTGATTTCTAAATTAGTACGAACTCATTCATTGAAACCCTTTACTCTGTTATTATTCATTGGGCCTTCGCTCACAATTTATATTATGTATGTAGGTGAGCCGGCACATGACCAGGGTCAGAGTTGACGGCCTTCTGTTCTGTTTTTGTCAGCCATTTGTTGCGCCTTTTGAGGAGGTTCCGGTCGAAGCCTAATGCTATGGCTGTTTCTTTTTGTGTTCATGCTAGTCTCTGTATGTGTTTTGTAAAGACAGGTCTTGGGATGTACACTTTGTAAATATTGTGTATCTAGACTGGCATGTTTATGTATATATATATGTAAGTTTTGAAATGTTCTGTCCCATGTACATTATCACAGCTCATTGGACCTTGTCTATTTTGTACTATTGCTTCCGCAACCCCTTATTATTTGCTAATCTATTCAGAGGCCTTTGGTAATGCACGGATTACTGGCCGGTTACGGTGCTAAACCTATAGGGGCAGGTTTGGGTCGTGACAGTCATATTAAAGTAACAAAAATCTGGGCAGAATTTCAGATTCAAAGCCATATGTTCAAACACTTGTATCTCTCTCGTCGTAACTCCATTTCGCCTCATTTTTCCGTCGTTGGATTCACCTCATGGCGTAGTTTTCATCCCATTCTTCATACACCTTGTTCCACATCTTTTTACTTGCCGTCAGAGCTCCGAAAGTTGGCTAAAATTAAGATTTTTCTCTTTTTGAACAATTTTCATATTCAAGCATTTGTATCTCCCTCATCGTAACTCCGTTTCACCCCATTTCCATGTCGTTAGATTCAACTCATGGTCTAATTTTTATTCCACTTCTCATATGCCTAATTTCACCTCTTTTTGCATGTCGTCGAAGCTCCGAAAGTTGGCCAAAAAAGAAGATTTCTCTCTCTCTCTCTCTCTCTCTCTCTCTCTCTCTCTCTCTTGTTTGTTTTTTCTTGCTACTATCACAACATTATTCTTGGCAGTGGAGACGTAATGGATGATGCTTGATAGGAAGCCAAGGCGCCTTAACATGCTCACCAACCCATTTAGTTGTTGATTTTATGTGTAGTTATATACCTATCATTACTTGACAATACCGCTACCATTACGACGACCACCACCACATCTTGTAGATAATGATGATGAAGTAGCAGCAACGGTAGTAGCAAGCTAGGAGGAAGAGCCGTGGAGAAGTAGGAAGAAGAGAGAGAGAGAGAGAGAGAGAGAGAGAGAGAGAGAGAATGAGAAAAAGCTTATTTTTGGCCAAATTTCGGAGATCCGACGGCATACAAAAACAGGTGAAACAAGGCATATGAGGGGTAGAATAAAAATTAGGCCATGAGTTGAATCTAGTGAAGCAAAAATGAAGTGAAATGAAATTACGACGAGGGGGATACAAGTGCTTAAATATGTGAATTTGAATCTGAAAGTTTTGCCCAAAGAGGGAAAAATCTTATTTTTAGCCA
The DNA here is from genome assembly GCA_036172215.1 of Camellia granthamiana. NCBI lineage: Eukaryota > Viridiplantae > Streptophyta > Magnoliopsida > Ericales > Theaceae > Camellia > Camellia granthamiana. Next base: position 158,625,873 of record CM069906.1, read on the forward strand.
ACTTTCGAAGCTTCGACGGCAAGTAGAAAGATATGGAACAAAGTGTATGAAGAGTGGAATAAAAACTAGGTCATGAGGTGAATCCAATGATGTAAAAATGAGGTGAAGCAGAGTTACGATGAAAGATATATAAGTGTTTGAATATGAAATTTTGCCCAGATTTTCGTTAGTTTAATATAACGGAGATGGACGGAGGGGCTAGATTGAAACACAAATGAAATTTTAGAGTTTAATTTGTCAAAATTGAAATTCTGGGGTTTAAATTGAAAAACATGCAAAACCCTGGGATTTTTTTTGTAAGAGCATCCACACTAGTCTCTTCAAATTCTTAGTCAAATTAGAGCTTAAAAGGCTATTTTTCTATTTTAGCTAGTCACATTTTTAGTACCCACTGCATCAAACTCTCTATTTTAACTCAATCCTATTAAAATATTATTTTCTTATTGTATTTGTTATTCTTTCTTTCTTTTTTTTTTTATTAAATTGATGAGCTGCTAGCCAAACAATTCCTAAAAAAAATTTAAAATAAAATAAAAAATTGTCGTTGACTGATTGACCAGCCGGACTTCTAGGCGGACATCCGATAACACCTAACCCGCTTGTTGTAGCGATGAACAGTCGCTCGCTTCATCAGAGGAGGAACTATAGTGTTGGCAAAATGAACGAAGGGTATCGCGAGTCTGATGGATCACATATTTGATGCTGATGCTCTCTACAATATCTTCAAAGCCATTGTGGAGAGGTTGATGCTGATGCTCTAATTAACCCTAATTTTAATTATGACTCAAAAAATATGAAATTATATCATTTTCTTTTTTAATTATAAGGTGCATATGGTATACACCCTTTGAAGAGTGTGTATCATAGTATTTCTGATACGTTATACCATCTCACAAACAGATATTAATTTTTTTATAATTATTCAAACATATCAACTTTTTAGAACAAATCATTCGAAGAAAAAAAAAAGTGTTACAAGCAAAGTAAATTAAAAAAGTAATCACTAGGGTTGTAAATTTGATACACGGCTCGTTAACACGACTTAAATTACACATGTAATCAGAAGATTTAGAGTTGATAATTTTTTAACATGAACATAAATATAACAGGATTGGACAATACAAATATTAAATAAGTTATGTTAGGGTTGAGCAGGCATAACCCAAACAAAACCCATCTGACCTGTGCAGCTGTGACAAAATTCATGTCAATACATGAACACAAATTTACTATTGACTTGCAGATAGCTCAAATGCAATATGAATCTGATAGTCATAGAATTTTAAATGCTTTATTTTTAGTTATTGAATTGTATTTTTAGATTAGATATATGGTGGATTAGTGATAAAGGGGTACACATCATATGTATCTTACCACAAATTAACATAATTTTATTATAAAATTTTGTAATATCAACAATAAAATGTGTAATCTCACTATAAATTATTGTAACAAAAAATGTTGTAACCATGCCACAAACTTTTGTAACATTAACTACGAAATTGTGAACATTTTGTTATGTTAATTTGTTGCGAGATTACGTATTTTATAATTGATATTATGAAATTTTATGGTAAAATTATACCAATTTATAATAGAGTGCATATGTTGTGCACCCGTAACATAGGGTTTTCCTTCTTTCTATTATAATGCAATATGCTTTAAATTAAAATAGAAAATTTTAGTAGGAAATTCCTTCCTTTTGTGTACTTGTATCCTAATTAATCTATTAGATATTCTTATATTCTAATAAATCCTATTATTTTAAGAATTTGATCCACTAAATTTTAATTCTCATATTTAAAATTTGTTAGAAACAATTTTACCCTTATAAATATTTGTTTGAATCCTTAACAACTTCACATGCACTGGTGTGTGCTCATGTAGATTATTTTTTACTTTTTATATGTTAAATTTTAAAAATTATTCATATGCACTATCGAATAGAGAAAATTATTTATAAGTCCTATTATGGGAACTTAATGTGAAGTCCTGTATAATTTCTTATAGAGTTTTAAGTCCTAAGATAGGTTGGAGGTTGTGTTTTGTTTGCTTCTATTGATTTGGACTCCAAGTGGTTGAGGGAATGAGGTATGGTTTTTGCTCCTCCAAGTGGTGTGATTTGTTGTTGTGTGGTGCCAATTGTTCATGTTTCATTGTCATCTTATCTGATAGGACTTGAAACTTATGAAGTAATTGTTGTATGATGCCAATTGTTCATGTGTGGTGCCCATTGTTCATGAATTTTTTATGAAGTAATTGTACACACCTTTTAGTGTGGTAACATGAAAATTATTCATATGCATTATTGAATAGGGAAAATTATTTATAAGTCCTATTATGGGAACTTATTTAATGTGAAGTCCTGTATAATTTCTTATAGAGTTTCAAGTCCTAAGATAGGAATATGTTCCATAAGGTCCTATGAGTTATAAATAAATGGTATTATTCACTACTAAAAAAAATACTTTTTGCGACTGCTACAAGCCGTCGCAAATAATAAAAAAAGTTGCAAAAGACCTTTTGCGACGGCCCATGCGACGGCAAATAGGGGCTGCAAATGTGGGGGTGGCAAATACTTTTTGCGACTGCAAAATAACAGTCGCAAACTATTTGCCACTACCTAATCTACTTATGGCGACTAATGTTTTGCCGTAAAAAAAAAATTAAAAAATACCTTACAATGTCTTAGCGACCATCTTGTTACTGTCGCAAAAAAAAAAAAAAAAAAAAAAAAAAAAAAAATACCTACAATATTTTAGCAACCTATGTTCTCATATATATATATATATTCAAATATTATATACAATAAATGTAAAGTGATATTTACAAAAATTCTAATACTCATGTATTATTTTCCATCACCTCCCTCAAGAAAATTATCTTTCTTCAAAAAAAAAAAAAAAAATGAGAATACAAAATATAAACTTCTATACATGCAAAACAAATATCCATCAACCATCTTTAAAAAATATTTATACAAAATACTAATAGATTCAAGTACTCGCAAAAAAAAAAAATAATAATAAAATAAAATCTCAATTTAGCTCTCAATATCACCCACTCAATCATATCAACTACTCCCTCAACACTACCTGCAAAAATATACATCAATATATTAGTTGACTAACTTGGATGTCAAAACAAAAATGGATACAAAGAGCACATTAATTAACTAACTCGGATTGGGGATGGCAAAACCTTTTCCAATAGGGGTACAAAGAGGTTCAGAATTGTTCTTAGAATCAATACTAGTTTGAAAAGAGTTAATCATTTAATCATCTCACAAAAATATCACAGAAAAATCAAATTGTCACTGCATTTAAGCTTTCAAATGTCCCATTGGTACAAGTAACAATACAGCTGAAATTTGGACTATTCAAGCTAACACCCAATGGTTAATTGTTGAATTCTAATTCATGGAAAACACTACACAACTTTCCAAGCGGACAACCAATAACTAAACAAACCAAATTTTGTTTGAACGAGTGCCTACAACTAACGAGTAATTTTCAGGGCATATTTGTCCACAGAGAAGCTAATTTTATTGTTAAGTTTGTATCCTCTTTTATTATCTAACATATTAGGTTCCCTTCTTATCGTAAAATAGTTCCTTGTATGAACTTATTTATTTATTTAGTTTTACTTCAATGTAACTTCTTTTCTAATTCAACAAAAAAAGAAGAAAAAAGAAAAGAAAAGAAAAGAAAAGATGAGAAGCAGCTATCATCATGATGATCAATCATCAATTAAAAAAGATTTTTTTATCAGAGCATACCAAGCTAATTAGGCAACATCTAGTCTTTCCTAATGGAAACTTTATATATTGACATATACTCTGTTAGTAGAATTCAAATATGACCTTCAAGAATTGACATTTTCAGAACAACCACGTTCTATAATAAAAAATAGGCAAATAAAGATGAATGAAACTCGTCCAACATCATATAATGTTGAATTCAAGCTACTCTTAAGTATAAAAAGAAAATATAAACCAACTTTTTTCACGAAGGTAAAAATTAAAAAGAAAAGTAATATCCAAAAGAACCAGAGATATAGAAATTCAAAGTTTCCATAAAGTTCTTGAAGATAGGTAATTGAAGAGAACAATGCACTCACAGGAGTAAAAAGAGCCTTAGGAGCCTGGAATCGTTCAGTGTCAACTTTGATGACCCTTCCATCTAGCAGCTGATTAAATCAACTTTTCTTAATAAATTAACAAAAAATACGTACAAATTTTAATACGGAAAAGTATAACCTATGTCACAATCATAGTCACACCATGCCCAAAAAGAAAGTAAGTTGAACAGTTCCTAGAAGATTCTATATAATTACACAGATAGATAAGAGAATAAACTTACAGTATAATTCTTAACAAGGATGGTAGTCTCAACTCCCAATTGATATTCCCTTTTGTAATCATAACTGCAGGAAAACAAATCTAATAAATTGTAATGAAACAAATCCCAAAAAAGCATACCAAACTATAATGTTATTTCTTCACCTTAAGTAGCAAAGGTTCTCTTTGATATCCTTAGCAGTCTCAAAGTCAGCGGTGCTATTCTTAAAGTGCTTATGTAGCAAAAGCTTTAAGGCAAAAGCCATTAACCCAACCTCCTTTGGGTAGTCACAGAGCTATTCTTATTGGGGCCATGGTTAAAATAATTCTCAAGAAAACAAGAGGTTAATATCATCATGTCCATATTCAATACAACTTTACATGGAACAACATAAAAAATTTTGAAAATATTCACCAAAAACTGCCAGAAAAAGTGAACTTTCCCAAATGTGAAGGGTTCAAACCCAATCAATATGTGAATGAAAACTAAAAATATCCTGCAAGGTGAGCAGAATAGAGAATGAATAGAGAATCACCCACCATCCTGAAATATTGGGCTCTTCTTTTACCTGCCAGAAATCAGTAATCAAGCTGCATTCTAACCAAAACACCCAAAAAAAAAAAAAAATGGCCCTACCAGCGAGAGGGAGAGAAAAATAATTACATATACGATAACATACCAAAACTTTAGCACTTCCAAAATCGCATAGTTTAAGTTGGTGGGTATGAGGATTCACCTGCCCAAAAAAATCAAGTTCTTAGCTGCAAATGTTATTGATGTGGTGCGAAAAATGGCATATAAGGAATAGGCATGGGCGCTGATATTTATAACTTAGAAGTACATTGACGTACACAAAATTCCAAACAGAAAAATGCAGACATAGTTAATTCAAAATTTGCTGCAAATTTCAACATGAGATTAGGCATGCTATTTAGAAGATGACATAAGGCCCCTCTGAACATCACTTCAAAATTAAGAAGTGATCTTCTCTCCTTTCTTTCTTATGTCAAGTTGTAAACAAAAAATTTGAAATAAGTATGTGTCTAGTTTCTCTTTTAATTGTTATCTTAAGGTAGCAAATCACTCAGAACAAAGTACCTAAGCTGTACATCTAGAGATGAGAAAACTGAAGGAGATGCTACTGAAGCACCCAATCCATCAGCCTTGAATTAAATTCCAAAGGACTTCTGCAAAGCCAGGAGCTGCTTAAGTGGAAATTAGACAACACTAGAGTTGGATCACTACATTTAATTTCAAGCCTAACAATTCCTCAAGTTGAGTAAGTGCAGCCTGAGAATTACATAAAACTAATTAATCAAATCAGTAACAAGAAAATAAACACACATCTTTGCATACCAAAAGATTTTGAGGCTTAATGTCCCGGTGACAAACTCCAATAGTGCGATGAATGTAAGACAAAGCCCTGAAGATCTGCCAAATATCAGCAACATATCATGGTGAATTCTTGCCAGGATTTTTATTTTGAAGGCAGATTCATTTGCTGGTATTGTCAATCATGCATCACTTTGGAGTACTATTTGGTATTTGGAAAGAAAAAATGGAAAGATCAATCATGAGTTCAACAATCACTACACTAATTAATTTAATGAAAATAGACAAAACTAATTGGGCTAAAGTTATGAAACAATCATGTAGTTAACCCGACACTAAGATCAATCATGAGTTCAACAACATGCACAAGATGACAACACTGTAATCTTGAAAATTAATAAAAAGCTTTATCAAATCTTCAAGTAGATTATATAAGACTTACAAAATAATAGATGGATATCCAGTGGGTTGGATACTGAAGGAGGGATGAGGTGGCATCTGCAGCCAAAATAGGAGAAAGAAAATAGCAAGTGAGAATTAGTGTTATGTTGTTGTTATCTTTGAATGAATATACATATACTATGACATATAATAAATACACAAATTCTCCATTGCCATTCTAATAATTCAAAAAATAAAATAAAATAACATAAAGGAAAATCAATTTATAAAAAATCCAACTCTTATTCAAAATAGAGAATTAATAATATCAAGACAAATTGAAAAAAATCCATGGTAGCATTTAGGCAGACACATAAAAAATTAATTCGACTTGCTTTTAGGCAAACACATATGCATGCATATTTTTTTGTTCTGTTTTTTCTTTATAAATCTAGGTTTTAACCTTTGAGTTTTGCTTGGTCACAATACTATAGCTCAAAGTCTCTTGTTCATTCTCAACCTCCTCTTTTTACCTCTGCTATACCTAGCAATTTCTTACACACAAACAAAAACTTGACAAATAATTTGGTCCCTTGCTATTCATTTTGAGATTGAGATGTCTATACAACAAGCCTATGAATTCACAGAGGAACAAATAAATTGTTTCTTATTTCTGATGGGTGAAAACTCACTATTGAACACAATAATTCACAGAGGAACAAATGCCTTCACATTCCATCATGGTCATAGAAGTCCAGAGATAAACCAAAAAAATAATTTATTGAACAACTACCACATGAGGACACAACTATCAATTAGCAAGGATTCGCTCAGTTTCAACTTGAGAAGAGAAAGAGAGGTAGGCACGTGATAAATAAAGCAAATTCTATATATATGGTCAAATTCAACTAAATCACATAGTAATAACATAGTAAATGACCACCGACAAAGAGAGGAAAAAATCAATTCAGAATGTTGAATATCACTAACAACCAATGCAATAAATACGTAAATCCAAACATAAAATATGTCCCTCTATGGAAACAAAAATAGACAATATATAAATATAATCAACAATAATGGAAACAAAAATAGACAAAATATATATATTTAGTTCAATGCATGCAGAATGTAGATAACATAACAGAATTAAATTTTTTCACTTAAGTGAATCACAACATTCTAACATTATCTAATTATTATCGACATAAGAATATTATTAAAGGCATGGTTCCAAATTTTAATCATTCTTCATCATGATGGCTGTATTTTCTTGATTATTCTAGTCTATAGATTTCCATTTTCTTAACTTAGAACTTGAACTCAAAGTCTGCAAACCTAAGGATGCACAGAGAGATCATAAATGATCCAAAATCATAGATAGAATATAAGAAAGCTAGATAAGTATAGAGAGATTGACGCAACCAAATATAAATATTCAAAAATCACATTTTCCATTTTTTCCCTTCAATTTCTGAGTAAGCAAACAAATTAATACAAAGATTGAAACAAAAAATATAAAAAAAAACAGCCAACAAATCCAGAAATAAGTCCAACATATCATCACAAACTTCCACACAATCACATATAATACGTACCAAATCACTCCAAAATCTATACACAGGTATTTGAAATACAAATAAATAAGAGAAGAATTGAATTAAATCAAAGCGATTCAATCAAATAGCAAGAGTTCAAACTCATTCAAATTGATATCATACATAGGGCCAGAGTATAATACCATGAGACTAGGCGAGTGGACGGTAATCGACGTGAGTCATATCACGATCGATACAGAGCATCACATAGAGAGCGTAAACTATTCCAGGAATGTAACCTAAGATCGTTAATACCAAGCATATGAAGAACTCTACCTGCAATCCACAATATATATACATATATAAATATACAAATATGTATGTATATATAGAGAGAGAAAGGAGAGAGAGAGAGAGAGAGAGAGAGAGAGATTCATACCACTAGAGTTATGACCATGGCGAGCAAAGAGAGCGAGAGAGACAGAGAGTGCAAGAGAGCTAGAGAGACCTCTCTGTTTATCAATGTCGTAAAAATGACAGTGAAAGGGGCTTAGGGCATAGGTGTAACAAAAGGGCAAAATAAATTGGGATCGGTGAAGGGAATAAAAAATAGGGGTAAAGTATGCCTTTTGCCACCGATCATTTCCAAAAAATGTTTTCTTTTTGCGACGGCAAAATAGTGGGTCGCAAAAAATTAGACACAAAAAGTCACTTTTTTAGTAGTGATTGTACCATTATACCCCTTATTTATTTTCATATTATAGGCTATTGTATCATTTAGCATATTACGTTTTTGAAGGCTTTTAGGAAAGCGGATTGTGTAGGCTACGTCTGTGGGCGTGAATGTTGTCTTGATCGCAGATTTCGATGGACTTTGAAAATGTTGCTTGTTTGGATGAGGATATAGCCAATACTGTTGTCAAGATTGGAGGTTGTGTTTTGTTTGCTTCTGCTAATTTGGATTCCAAGTGGTTGAGGGAAGGAGGTATGGTTTTTGCTTCTTCAATTAGTGAGATTTGTTGTTGTGTGGTGCTGATTGTTCATGTTTCACTGTCATCTTATCTGATATGGGTTTGACAATCTATTACAGCCATCCATTGGCACACTTTCATTAGCATCCAATGACGTTACACTTAGGTTGTAATGTTAACCCACATCCACAACGTTGTTATGTCTTTTGTGTGTTACGTTCAGTTATATTTATCTTTGAATGTGTGTTATGTCGTTGTCATGTTCAGTGTTTACATACGTGTCACATTACATTGGGCAAAATTATTGGGTTTTTAATTTTTTAATTGAATGTGGGTTGAACACCGTCGTATGATGTTGAAGTTACGGTGGGTTGGAGGTGATGGTGGTTCAATACATGGGCTGGGTTGGGATGCTATATTTTACATTTAGGAGGTTACATTATTCATAATTCAACGGTGGAATATTAGAATGTTACATTGGGTTTGGGATGAGAAGCATATGGAAATGTTATGGTGGGTTTGAGATGTTACATGTTATATTTACATTAGGTTTGAGATAAGAAGCATATAAGAATGTCACATTGGATTTGGGATGTTACATATTACATTTATGTTTTGAATTTTAAATTTCCAATCATATAGATATGATCACAATCTATGGCAACATTAGATTTCCTATATATGGTATTGCTATTAATCAAGTTGTTTTGAATTTCAAAAGCGTATGGGAATGTCACATTGGGTTTGGGGTGTTACATGTTACATGTTACATTTTCAATTTCAAATTTCTAACCATATAGATATGATCATAATCTATGGTAACATTGAATTTCACATATATGGTATTGTCATTAGTTATGTTATTTTGAATTTCAAATTTCTAACCATGTAGATATAATCACAATCTGTGGTAATATTGGATTTCCATATATGATATTATCATTAATCATGTTATTAATTAAAATTGAGGATCGATGTGCCCACAAGAAAATCACAGCACCTATTAGGTTATAAGTTTTTTCATAGGATTATATCTTATATAAGTCTTCCAACTAGGACTTACAAATAATTTACCCTTTATATTTTTGAAACCTAATTAACGAAATCTATTAAATAAGATCTCACTTGAATATGTAATTTTGTAAAAATATATAAATAGATAAATTTGATAGTGCGAATGCCACATTAAAATTATATCATTAATGTGAGATGATTTTGCACATTCAATTTCTCATTTGTTTATATTCGATTTTGATATTAGTCTATATTATATTAATTGTCCTTGTAAATGTTAACATACTCCATATTCAAAGTACCATCTACATTCATATCACAATGACAACTTACAATATGAATGTTCAAAATACCATGACGAGAAAAATGTTCATGGATTCCATGATGTGAATATTTATAAAATCATAAATAAAAGACAATGAGGATATTCACATGATCACGATGAGGTAAATGTCAATGAATTCCATGATGTAAACATGTGCAGAACTCATAATGCACAATGTGAATATTTAAAAAATCATGATTAACACATAATGAAAATATGTACAAAATAAGGTAATGAAACACTAAACATCATATTTAATATGATGTGAAGATCAACAATCTAAAATGTTTTACAACGACACACACATGCTGTGTATTTCACATTGCTACACATTCACACCTTACCAAAATTCCACCCTTGGTGTTTGATGTTTTCACAATTGAAATGGAAATTTCAAAATAAAAACCATATGATCATTCACAATATGATATTTCATATTCGGTCTTTGTAAGTTATTGCAGATTTGGCAATTAAGGTTTCAACAGAACAAACACACAAAAATCAAATTGACTTACGCATAGTACCCATTTCTAACTACTTGAAATAATCGATGAGTCGATGTGAATATTCGCAGTGAGAAAATATTCTAAAATATTATTATTATTATTATTTATTTATTTATCTAAAATATTAATCTATAACATTGCTCATTGTATATATGCATACCTACTAGAAATTGGGACTTAAATAAGAAATTTGTGAGCACATATCGTTCCAATCAAAGACAAGGACATAAGATTGATCTCTCACACTAATACACATTAATGCACGCTATGTGTTTTACTAACTATGTTACTCATAAAATTTATTGGAATATAAGAAAACGATTTAAATTAATTGGAATATAAGTAATAGAAAAAAAAAATTATCAAAAACTTATAATTTTTCATTTTCAATGTATAAAATTCAAAGTCCAAGAGAAAATTATTATCTATTTGGTCATGAACTTTAGTTTTGATAATGTTCATATTGAAAATGAACGTTCCATAGTTGAGGTAGAAAATGATAGATTAAGCACAATTACAATCATTCGATAAACAATGTAGTATTCAAGTGGAAAGTGACTACAAAGAGGTGATTGCACTATGTGTTTCTGAGCTGCTTCCTCTGTGGGAATGTTCTGCTATCATCCATGATATTCAGTTCTTGAATTCAACCTTAAATGCTTCTTTTGCTTGGATACCTAGGGAGGCCAATGGAGTAGCTCACTGGCTAGCAAGACCTCATCTTCAAGGTGTTCTTCCCTTTGACTGGGTCGCAAATCCCCCTGCTGCTCTTTCAGAGCTGTTATGTGTTGATGCTTTTCTGTAGCCTTCGGGCATTTCTCAGCTCAAAAAAAAAAAAAAAAAAAAACAAAGAAAAAAAAAAAAACTACACATTTCAAAAATTATTGAATTAACATAATGGTAGAATGTTAATCTTCTAGTCTTACGATTCTTCAAGGAAGATATTGGTCTCTTAGCACTTTTGTTTTTAATTGTGTCAGCAGCAGGAATTTGTTGAGTAAAGTGAAAAGAGAAGGAATAATTGACAGTTCATTCAAATTCAAAATTCATATACAATCTAAATGACTAAGCTTTATACCTTTCACTTAGACTTAAAATGAGTAATTTTAGAATATTATGTGGTTACCTTAGGTAGAATGACGAAACCAATTATATCATGCCAACAAATATCAAATTGATTTCATCTTTTTTTTAACATTAGAGTTTGGCCCAATGGTATAGTAGTCACACCTTAGGGTGTGGTGAGAGGGAAGTTAGGTGTTTGAGCTAACATACTAAAGCTATTTTTTTAATAACAATAAAATAAAAAATAAAAAGTGGATAAAGCCAAAATATAAATCAAATATGTATCCGGGTTTGGGGGAAATATATGCTTAAGTCAATCCTATAATATATCATAATAACCCTTTAAAAAGAAGATGAAAGGTTTTGGGCCCCTGTAGCTATTCTTGTGCCTCCTTGGTCGGGTGGGCCTTGTGTGGAGTTGCCCACTTTTACGTGTAGTTTGGAATTTGCATGTTTATATTTTTGGGGTTTTTTTTGATATTTTTTTGAGTTGAAAACAAAAGATAATAGTGGATTTTTTTACTTGTATAGAAAAACTGAGAAATTCTATTTCCACACACCAAGTTTTCTTACTCCACACACTTAATGAATTTTATCATCTCACCCACCACCATCTCACCCACATATCTCACAAGTTCTCCATACACATCTCACCAAACAACACATACTTGGACTGATTCTTGCAAGTGGTCGGTATCTTGGCTGTTATTTGGCAACGATCTTTGAAACATTATTGTTCTTAATTGCATCCTAAGCACCAAAAAAGACGGGGAAAATAAAAGCAAAGGAGAACAGAAAAAGATCAATAAAGTGCAAACAAATTAATTATCAAAACCATCAGTTAACACGAGAGAGATGCAAAAGAATGTAATAAGTTTCTGCGCTTACTTGATTGTTTATTTCATCCTTACGTTGTACACCTGTAACAATCATGAAGGTAAGATACGAATCTAGAGAGTACTAAGTTGTATATAATAGTGTATAGCCCAAAAAATGTGCAACAAAGGTAGAACTAGTTTTATTTTTTCTGAACTGCAACAAGAGAAGGAGAGAAGGGAAAAGACACAAGATTTGATGATAAATGCAACATTCTCAAAATTATCAGTAACACATCACCTGTTGTTAGAGACACATGGGATTTGGCAGGAGGAAAGTTGTTTTACTGGCTTTGATTTAGTCCCAGAATACCCCCTAACAGACTTCTGCTCTAGGGCACCCCTTGTTCCAACTGCAACAATGGCAGCGTGAAGGGCTGTGTGAGAATGGCTGAGAGACTGCGAAGGGGCAGTGGTTGATGTCGTCGTTGCTGCCATCGCTGGTAGCTGGTGTAGTTAGAGTTAAGGTTTTTGGAGTGAGAAAGGATGAAATGAGAGGATGTGCACAGAGAAGGTGAGAGTATATTTGGAATGTGAAGTGTGTGGACTGAGATAAAGAAGTAAAAATCAATTACTAAATGTGTGGATTGAAAAAAGATGTACATAGAGATAATTTGGTGTGTGAAAATAAAATTTCTCAAAAAAACTTGATTGACATAACAATATGTTTTCTTTTTGTCTTAATTTCTCATTTTACCCTGAGTAGAAAATCAAGCCAAGTGGTTTGAAATTGAGAACACATTGATCCTTTTACACTGATACTGGCAGTTTTTGACCATCCATGCCAAACACTAATTTTTGTGTTTAAATTTTTAAGGATAAATTATATTGACCCTTCCTGATATTTCTATTTAATACAAATCCCCCCTCATATTTGAAAAATTATACTTATTTCTTATCAAATTAAAATAACATATTTGTTCTTTAGTCTTTATACACATAAAATAATAAAATAACACAAACATTTTGTTCATGTCATTTCAAGGGAAATAACAATCATTTTCTTTGGTTTAAATCACACGGAAAATTGAGTTTTTTTTTTTTTTTTTACTAAATTTTTAAAAATATTTTAAGTGAATTTTTTTTATATTTTAGATACACCTAATCTAGATATACTTAAGAATTATAATATTTTGTGATTTTTTTTTTTTAAATTCACCAAATACAATATATATATATATATATGCAAAATTTCAACACATTATCTTATTTTTTTGTATTCAATGATTTTTTTTGAAAGGTTTTTGTACAAATTTTATTCTTTTTAAATATATCTAGATTAAATTGATCTAATCTAGATATAATGGTAGAAATAAAAATGAAAAATTATATTCATATATAAAAATTTATACAAAAAATATCATAAAAATTTTGTGATAGTGATATTCTTGTAAATATAAATCATGTTTATAGGTGTTATATTTTAAAGTGAAATATCACTATTAAGTTATATCATTGGTTTGAAAATTCTATATAAAATTTATGTTTGCATCACTCAATAAGAATATCTTCAAATAGAATTTAATGATGAAAAATTATAGAATTTAGTCATGATGATAGGAGGAAGAAATAATAGGAAAAATGGCAAGGTGGTCATTTAAAAAATTTTAGAACATGACATCAATAATCCAAGGATAATTTGTAATGAGATTACAAATCTTAGAGAGGGAAATGTAATTTTTCAAATGTAAAAGAGATTTATATTAAATAGAAATTTCAGGAGGAGTCAGTATAATTTACCTAATTTTTAACTTTACAACTTTTTTTTAAACCTAAAAACCAACTTCCCAAATCATTCTTTATGAAAGCCAGAGCTATTAATTAAGGTTTAATTTTCAGTGGTCACTTTTGTAGAAACCTCACATTTTATTTTATGTTTTTGATAGGTGAAAGTTAGTTATTAGTTATCAAAATAACACCTATAAACCTCACATTTCATAAAACTAGAACAAAACTACACCGTTTTATTAATTGGTTTAATTACACTTAGGCTTCGTTTGGGAAGTGGATTGCCTTTTTGACTTTTTGGCTCTTTTTGACTATTTTAGCCTGGGGCTAAAAAACTTGATTTGGGAAGGGTTTTTGGCTTTTTTAACTTTTTTCTGAGAGAAAGAATGTAATGATTATGGATTGGATGTAATGTTTTGTCTTATTGAGTAAAAAAGCCTATTTTATTTTTTGTGGCTATTTTAGCCAAAAAAGCTCCAAACCTCTGTTCCCAAACGGAGCTTTAGCAATTTTACATTTTTATTGAAATCTTATTTTGATTTTTATTTTTTTAATTGTGAGAGTCATTTTTTCATACTTTAAGTCAAATTACAATGGCCCTATTTGGTAGGGCTTGTTCCAGCTTATTTAAGCTTTTAGCTTATTTAAGCTATTTTGATGTGTTTGGTTCAGCTTAACAATACAGTTTATAGATTTTTGTAAGTAAAAAATCAACTTATTCTTTGAGTGGCGGAGGAAAAGCTTAATTTATAAGTCAAAAATCAGCTTATATTCATAGTTATAAGCTATAAGCTGTTAATGTATAAGTTATAATCACTTTCCCACAACTCTATCAAACGAGACCAATATCATTCTCATCAAACATCAATATTGCTCATGAAACTTGTCAAGTGACATATTTCTTGCCTCATTTGATCACTTACACTATCAATAAAATTACAAATTTACCAAAATTTCATCTTGGTCCCTGTACTTTTAATTTTTATCTGCCTCATTATGTATAAATAAACGGAAGAGTAACATTGTCAATTGACTTTAAGTGCAAAGAGTTGACTATCACAATTCAAAATAGAATGATCAAAGTAAAATTTTAATAACAATACTCTAGGTTGTTTTGGGAATTGACATTTTTTAAAAATAATTTGACTTTTTATATTTAAAAAAATGAATAAAAAAAAGGAGAAAATTTGACTTTTTTTAGTGCGTTCTTAGCTAAAATGGTGAGTTCTCAAAATAGGCCCAAAAACCTAGTAAAAGTACCCAAAAAATTATCTAGAAAAGTGCATCCAGTGTCGGCCCTACCGTAAGGCAAGTGAAGCGCTTGCCTTAAGCCACAATTGTTCAAAAGGCCTTATATTTTTATAAGTTTGCATACTAAGGCCTTTTTTTAGCAAGAGGTTAAAAATAGTTTTTTTAGCTTTTAATCTTTTTTGGATCGCATTACCTCTCTACTTGTTTACACGTTTTTTCAAAAAAAAGTCAAAAAAGAATTTTAAATTTTTTTTTAACGTACTTCCAAAGCAACCCTAAATTGTTCTATGAAATGAAAAGGCCATGTTTTTTTTTTTTTTTTTTTTTTTTACCACAGGGAATTGTTTAGGTAAAAGGTCATGTTTATTTTTGTTTTTATTTTTTCTCCGTATAATAAGATGTTAATAGGCTAGTAAGGTTAGATTTAATACATATAGAACGATATTATTTACCTTCAGTATTTTTTTAATGATGACTTTCAAATAAAAAATCAATCACAAGAATTCATATAAATGGTGATATAAAATGGTGGCCAAAAATGGGTAATATATGACATTTCTTTCATATTTTGAAGTTTATTGATTCACTATTGTTTAATTGATTTGTAGTGTGAAGTTGCAAGTTCAACTTTTATGAGAAAGAGTTTGATATTTATATTATTTATTCTCCATTATTATGGAAGTTGTTGTTAATCATGTGGTTTAATTTTGATGACATTTAAAATATTATGGGATAAATTGTGATTTTTTTAATATACATATTTTACAATCATTTGACACAAAATATGAAAATAGTTTTGGTTGCATCATATATTTTTACTGGTCATGTTTGAATTTCGTGGAAGTTACTGTGCATAAATAGTAATTTTACTATTCAGTTTTTGCAATTAAATTAGTTGGTCACTATTCATTTTTTTGACAAATTTGATACTGATGTATTGTATTCTTTTGAAAAATTTGATACACCCACATGGTGGTGGGTTATCTTCATTAGAGTGTTTCCAAAATTTCTACAACAGCTACAAAGATTATAAAAGGAGTATATAATTTCAGATATGATATAAACATTATTTAAAGAGATTTTGCATACAAATATTTTAATAGAGAAGTTATTGTGCATTCAAATATTTTAACAAAAAAGTTACTATGCAAGTCACTGTGCACCTATTGATTTTACGGCAAAAGTTTTGAAAATTTTGTATTACTATTTATCGAAAGCGACGTTTAGCCAATTGTTTCAAACTTCTCGTGGGTGTGTTCTAATCTGAGCTACAATTTTTGAAAATGGAAAAGGCCATGTGTGTCGCGTGATGAAGGAGCATTTGTCATGAAATCCTTTCCATGTGATCCGAAGAGGAGCGTCTGCTTCTCTAATAGATATATTTTTTGGGTATAAATTGAAGTGTTTTGGTTGGAGAAAAATAAGAAGTGAAGAAGAGAAAATTTTGTGATATTGAATTGTTCTCAAATATTGTATTGTGCTTTATTGAGTTGTATTTTCTGTGAAAAAAATTGTTGAGAGTTTAAGAAAATTGTAAAAGGGTTTTTTATCCCTTACTCTTATTATTCTCATATAGATGAGTTTTTGTGAGTGATTTTTCTGGATAAAATCACTTGGGTTAGGTGAGACTAGGCACCAGATTCAAAACTAGTCCAGGTGATTGGGTTCGATTACTTGTTGTAAAGGTTCATTAACACTCGTAAAGCTGGTAGTGTAATTACTATTTGAAGAATAGTGGAGAAATTCTAGAGAAAGATACTTGGGGAGTGGACGTAGACCTGGTGTGCCGAACCACTATATATTGTTGAGTTTGTTTTTTCTTCCATTTGCTCATTTTATTTCATTACTCTATTTAATATTGTTGAGCATAATTATTTTTTTATTATTTGGGTTAAATTTTAATTTGACAATTTATTTAGAGATTATTATTATTTTGTTATTTTATTTGTTAAAATTCAAATATTTTGATTATTAATTTTAATATTGTGAAATTATTTTTAATAACCCAATTCACCCTCTCTTGGGTTGCCTACCTGGGATAACAATTGGTATCAGAGCTTGGGCTCTTGTTTAAAATTTAACAATTTTTGAGTTTTTCAATCCATGGAAACCATTGTAGAAGGGCAAGCAACAACTAGGCCATCTTTGTTCGATGGCAACAATTATAGTCATTGAAAAGAAAAGATGACGCTCTATCTTCAAGCCACTTATTACGCTCTGTGGATCATTGTCACAAAAGGTCCTAAAACCAAAGTGGTAGACAATGTCAACGTACGTAAAACAAAAGAAGAATGTGATGAAAGAGATCACAGACTACTGCAAGGAAACACTAAGGCAAAACTTACTCTGGTATGTGGTTTAGATTCCAAAGAGTATAATAGAATCTTTGGTTGTATCACAACCAAAGAGATTTGGGATAAACTTGAAGTTACTTATGAAGGAACTAACCAAGTGAAAGAATCTCATATTGATATGCTGGTTCACAGTTATGGATTATTCAAAATGAAATTTGATGAATTTATTTAAGCGTGTTTACTAGTTTACTGAAATTGCAAATGCCTTAAAATGTCTTGGCAAAAACCTATACTAACAGTGAATTGGTGAGAAAGATTCTTAGGTGTCTACCAAATTCTTGGGAAGTAAAAGTCATTGTCATTACAGAAGCAAAGAATCTCTTTACACTTGGATTGGATGAACTCATGGGATCGCTTATGACTCATGAAATCACCATGAACGGACAAGTGGACAATGAGAACAAATAGAAGAAAGAAATTACATTCAAAGCCTCATCTCACGAAGAAGAAAATGCCAATTCAAGTGAAGATGATGAATTTTCCATGTTCACAAAAATTTTCAAGAAATTATTCAAGAAAAAGAACTTTTGAGGAAGAATGCCTTTTAAGAAAGAGTACAATAAAGATGACATCCCAAAGAAATAACCTATCATCTACTATGAATTTAAGAATCTGGGACACATCAAAACAAACTGTCCAAAACTGAAAAAAGTCAGACAAGATCACAAAAGAAACTAGAAGGCTATGGCAGCTACTTGGGAAGAAAGTGATAATGATAACTCCAATGATGAAGCCAGTGATGATGAAGTCACCAACCTATGTCTTATGGCTTTCGAAGATAAAGAAACAACTCAGGATGAGGTAACATTTAAAGAACTTGAAATTGTTTTTGAAGAAATGCATGATGAATTTAGAAGAATTTGTGATAAAAATAAAGTGTTAAAGAAACTAGTCACTTCTTTATCTAATGAAGTGGAAGAACTAAAGAAAAAAAATGTTGAGTTAAATAATGATTTTACTGTTGTTTATAATGAGAAAAATACTTTGAAAAAACATTATTGTTGATTTAAACAAAACTCTTGAGATTTTGTAAAAGAAAGAGAAAATCTCAACAAACTATTTGGAAATCAAAATGTGTTTTTGATAAAGTGGGTATTGGATATGACCCTATTAAGAAAGAAAATAAACTCAAAACAATTTTGGAAAAAGCACCTCCTATGACACATTCTCATATCACTTGTCATTATTGTAGAAAGAAATGTCACTATATCTTTGCTTGTCCATTTAGTAAAAATATAAACATGGGAATTAAAAAGGTTTGTGTTGTAAAAGGAACTTATCGCACTTACCATGACGGACCCAAGAAATCATGGGTACCAAAAACTAATGTTTGATTATGTTATTATAGGTTTGTCACATGTCTAAAGCTAAAGAAGGAAGACAGTACCTTGACAGTGGATGCTTGAGACACATGACCGAAGAAAAATTATTTTTCACCACCCTATCTCCCAAAGATGGAGGGTTTGTCATTTTTGAAGATAACAAGAAAGGAAAAATTATCATTGTTGGTAACATTGGTATTTCTCCTAACCATACAATTGAAAATGTTCTTCTTGTAGATGGACTTAAACATAATTTACTTAGTATTAGTCAATTATGTGATGAAGGTAATCGTGTTATTTTTGATAAATTACATTGCATCATTGAAAACACAATTGATCACAAAACACTTTTTATTGATAATCGTCTTGATAATGTTTATGTTTTTCATCTAAATGATTTTCATGCTAGTGATATTAAATGTTTTTATGCGATTAACGATAATAGTTGATTATGGCATAGAAGACTTGGTCATACTCGCATGGATGTAATCACTAAACTTTTGAGAAAAGATTTGGTAGTTGGACTTCCAAAAATAAATTTTGAAAAAGATCGACTTTGTGGTGCATGTCAACAAGGAAAACAAACCAAAATTTCTTTTAAATCAAAATCTCATATTTCCACTACTAGACTTTTACAATTATTACATGTGGATTTATTTGGTCATTCTAGGACAGTTAGTTTCGGTGGTAAACATTATTGTCTTGTTGTTGATGATAATTTTTCTAGATTTACATGAGTTGTGTTTTTGGCACACAAAGATGAAACTTTTTCTTCTTTCACAAAACTCTGTTGCAAAAGAAAGAAAGAATAAAACCTTAGAAGAAATGTCTAGAACAATGCTTTGCGAAAATAACCTTCCTAAAATTTTTTGGGCCAAGGCCGTTCACACCACTTGCTATATTTTAAATCACGCCTTAATTTGTCATATTCTTAAAAAGACTTCCTATGAAATTTGGAATGGTAGGAAACCTAACATTAGTCAGCTTCATGTATTTGGTTGTAAATGTTTTGTCCATAACAATGGTAAAGACAACTTGGGTAAATTTGACTATAAATCTGATGAAGCTATTTTTCTTCGTTATTCCGCAACTAGTAAAGCTTATCGTGTTTTCAATCAAAGAACTTTTGTTGTTGAAGAATCTATTCATGTGGCATTTGATGAATCTAACATTTCTTCTTCAAATAACATTCATTGTGATGGCCTTGTAGAATTGGAAAACAACTTAGAAGATTCAAACATCCAAGAGGAAAATGATCAACCATGTGAAGAGATCAAAAATGATGAACAACCCATTCTCCCATCTTAAGAAGGAGGAAATAATGACGATCTACCAAGAGAATGGAAATTTGTTCATAATCACCCTAAGATTTAATCCTAGATGACCTAACTAAAGGTGTTGCTACTCGCTCTTCAATTAGAAATATTTGTGGCAACTTGGCTTGTCTCTCACAAATTGAGCAAAAAAATTTCACGAAGTCAAATTTGATGAATATTGGATGATGGCTATGGATGAAGAGATTAACCAATTTGAGAGAAACAAAGTTTGGAATCTAGTTCCAAGACCTAAGATCCATTATTGGCACAAAATGGATCTTTAGAAACAAACTTGATGAATCCGGCACCATTGTTAGAAATAAAGTGAGACTTATAGCACAAGGTTATAATCAAGAAGAAGGTATTGCCTTTAATGAAACTTTTGCTTCTGTTGCTAGATAAGAAACTATTTGCATGTAACTTGTATTTGCTTGTTTTAGAGATTTTAAACTTCATCAAATGGATGTAAAAAGTGCATTTTTAAATGGATTCATAAATGAAGAAGTCTATATGGAGCAACCTCCTAGTTTTCAAAATCATGAATTTCCAAATCATGTTTTCAAACTTACCAAGGCTTTGTATGATTTGAAACAAGCTCCACGTGCTTGGTATGAAAGATTTAGCAAATTTTTGATTGAAAATGATTTTTCAAGAGGAAAGACTAACACTACTCTTTTTATCAAGACTAAAAATCATAATATTTTACTTGTGCAAATTTATGTTGATGATGTAATATTCGAAGCTACTAATGAATCTTTGTAAAAGGAATTTGCTAAAGTTATGCAAGGTGAATTTGAAATGAGTATGATGGGAGAACTCAATTATTTCCTTGGGTTTCAAATCAAGCAAGTTAAGGAAGGAATTTATATCAACCAAACAAAGTACACAAAGGAACTACTTAAAAAGTTTGATATAGAGAAATCAAAGGTAGTAGTGTCACGACCCAAACCCGCCCCTATAGGTTTAGCATCGTAACCGACTAGTAATCCTGGAATTACCAAAGGCCTCTAAACAGATTAAGTAAAAGTAAGGGGCTAGCGGAAGCAAATACAACATATAACGTCCATAGAGTTGTGAAAACATGCATGGGACAAAAAATACAAAATTTATATACATATCTGTGATGTTAATATCCACATTGGTCTTATGTCATCATTTCTGATACAGTCAAAAGGAGGCTTAGCCCTATATACAAAGTTTACAAAAATTTGTTCAGACAAACAAAAGAAAACAAAAACTTAAAACTTGTTAACAGAACATGACCACACTTTAACTTGGGAACCTCCTCGGGAGGCGCTATGGTTGGTTGAAAAAATAGATCCAGGCTGCAGCTTATGCCTGATCACGTGTCTGATCACCTACATACATAAATACTACAGTGAGTTGGGGCCCAGTGAATAATAACAGAGTAAAGGTTTTAATGAATATTGTTTATAACAGATTCGGTAATCAGAATTCAGATTCAGAAACAGATTCATATTCATATTCAGAGTTTACAAATAGTCATACGTGGTACATCCATTAGCGCTTACAGAATAGTTGACCCATTTATATGGGACTTAAACAGTTGACTCATGTGCACAGAAACGTTCATAAGGATCCATAACAGTTGACCCATGATCACATGAGACGTACAGTTGACTCACGATTACATGAGATGTAGACAGAGTAGATGACAGATATCACATGATACTGAAGATGCCCCAAATACATTTCAGAAATCTAGACAATCATTCATCCATACAGAAAATAGCATTTCAGAAAACAGATCATTTCATATCATACAGAAAATACATTTCAGAAAACAGATCATTTCATATCATACAGAAAATAGTATTTTAGAAAACAGATCATTTCATATCATTCAGAAAATAATTAAAGTTAAACATAGCTTTACAAAGTTATTATTCACAGATAGCTCCAGAAGCAAAACAAACAGAGCAGACAGATCAGACAGACAACGGTGTGTGACCTACACAAATACATAACGGATACATATTGAAACACATGCTCGGAAAACACGTAACTCATTTCTTTTATATCTTGGTGTGTTTCTAATCCTTAACTTCTTTATTATGTCTTAATTAAGGTTTAGGAATGCCTAGGATGTAATGAGGCTGCCAAAATGTAACTCGAAACACTAAGTCAAATTTTTTAAAACATAGTAGTCCGCTCGAGTGCAACTTCGGTCACTCGAGCGGTCTGCAAGGTTTGCAAAAGTACTGGTTGCATAATTTTTACACTCGACGGTCACTCAAGCCAAAGACTGAGTAAACAGGGTCTTCGCTCGAGCGCAACTTCCTACGCTCGAGTGGTTTGCAAAATTTTGTAAAACTTCTGGGAGCTTTCATTTTATGCTCGAGCACAATTTCGGTTGCTCAAGTTGAGGATCAAAAATAAGAGTGGTCACTCAAGTGCAGATTCTGTCGCTCGAGCCAACCCCCAAACTCTACAAAAGTACTGGGAGCTCACATTCTTCGCTCGAGCGCAGAGTCCACTGCTCGAGCAAAGAGTGCGAATTCTGGAATTTCCAGATTGCACTCCCAGCTTCCAAACTCAAATTCAAAGCTTCAAAACACATCATTTGGGCCCAAAACTTGAGAAAACATGTCTAAACTTGTAAAACACTATGAATTGAAGATCATTTCACAAAATCAAAGTCCAAAGGTAAGTGAATTGTTCAAAGTCAAACTTGTAATTTTGAAAGCATAACATGTATGACTTGTTATGAACTCAAACCTTCCAAAACATGATCAAATGAGATATTTAGCTCAAAAAAAAGTTGAATTCTTATAACAAAACCAAGATAAGACCATGCATATGGGAATTCTTTTGAAAACAACCCAAAATGCTAAGAAATGTGCATGCATGTAGGAATTGAGTTATAATTCTCCAATCTTAACTTAATTCTCATGTTAATATACTTAATTCTCTTGAATTCATGCATGAAAGAGTCAAACACAAATCTTAAAGATTGAGTTTCTTACCCAAGGTTCTCAATTCTTTGAATTCTAGTGAGTTCTTACTCAATTTCTCCAGTTTCCCTTTAATTCTCTAGCAATTCTTCATTTCTTTCTTGAATTCAATCCTCTCACTCTAACTCTCCCTCTCTCACGTTTTTCTCCATACGAAATGATGAACAAGAAAAGCTCTGGTGTGTGTATAAGCCTTATATAGGCTTGATTAGTGGACTTAATTAGGCCTGGCTTAACTTAATTTAATCTAATTATTTAGTTCCGAATCGAAATTGAATTAAACCTACCATAAAATTTTAAAAATTCTAAATAACAAATAAACGGAGTCAATTTCATGTTCGGATGCCGATGAGGTCTTCAATTTGCATATCGAAACAGAAATTCAAACAGATATTCCTATGTCAGATAGATATAAACACAAATAACACAATACACATGCAGTTAACTCAGAATTTCCTCTTAATTACTTATTAGCATTCTTAATAATGGATTATAAGCTAATTACAGGTCGGGGTTGTTACAAGTAGGAACACCCATGATCACATCTATTAAACTGGACAAAG
Source organism: Camellia granthamiana (assembly GCA_036172215.1). Lineage (NCBI taxonomy): Eukaryota > Viridiplantae > Streptophyta > Magnoliopsida > Ericales > Theaceae > Camellia > Camellia granthamiana. Next base: position 158,649,729 of record CM069906.1, read on the forward strand.
ATGAGAAGGGTAAGTCCGTTGACCAAACAAAATATCGAGGTATGATCGGCTCACTTTTTTATTTAACCGCTAGTAGACCCAATATTATGTTTAATGTATGCATGTAAGCATGATATCAATCATGTCCAAAAGAATCTCATCATACCGTCGTTAAACGGATTTTTCGGTATCTTGCCGGCATACCTAAATTGGCTTGTTTTATCCTAGAGGTGTAGCTTTTGACATGATTGGTTACTCGGATGCCGACTTTGTCGGGCGCAAACTTGATAGAAAAAGCACCAGCGGTACTTGTCATTTTCTTAGTAACTCACTAGTATCTTTGTTTAGCAAAAAGTAAAATTTTGTTGCTTTATCAACTGTCGAAGCTGAATACATAGCTTCCGGAAGTTATTCTGTTGAAGTACTATGGATGAAATAACAATTAGAGGATTTTGATTTGCATTATGATCATATTCTCATTAAATGTGATAACACTAGTTCCATCAACTTAAGCAAAAATCCGGTTCAACATTTACGAACAAAACATTTTGGAATTCGACATTATTTTTTAAGAGATCATGTGCAAAAAGGGAATATTATTATTGAATTTGTAAACACCGACAAGCAATTGATGGATATTTTCACAAAACCCCTTAGCGAGGATCGCTTAAATTTTATTCGTGGCAAACTTGGAATGTCGAATTCTATTTAATGAGTTTGTTGAGCATAATTATTTATTTATTATTTGGGTTAGATTTTAATTTGACAATTTATTTAGAGATTATTATTACTTTGTTATTTTATTTGTTAAAAGGTGGCTGGTAGGCCGAAAGTGGTGGCAGACCACCTACTAATAGTGGCTTGTCGTACGCTAAAAGTGGCCTACCAGCCACTAATGTTGCGTTTCTCTTGCTACAACAGAAAATAAATAGAGCATTCTCAGGGGATGTCTGTCTACCATGCCTCTCCTTATCATCAAATAGCTTAAATGATAGGTAGGCTCGATTCGCAAGCCATCAATCGATGCAAATTCATTGCATGATGGCTTATGAATCAAGGGATACAATTTCAATAAATGGATAATTAAAGACTCATGAACCTCCTCCCTATCATGATGTTGATCAAGGGAAGCGGTTGGCATCGACTTTTGAATTGTTTTCATTACGAATAAGTATGAAATGACTCAAGACTCAATGGGTTCAATTAACTTCCGATTAAACCCAAGTTGATTTTATTATCTTGCTTCATTTTATCCCAATTTTATTACTTCATTTCATTACCTTTCCATTAATTAATTGATTGAGTCCAATAATAAGCATTAAATCCACTAAAGAAGGGAAGTGTCAAACCAAGGGTTGGTTTAAGGCATGAGAGAGATGTTATGCCGTTGGTAATAAACCTTTGAAGAGATTAAACCATTAAGCACAACAATCTTTATCTCAAGCTTAAAGAAACAATCGGTTTGAAACGACTCTCAAGGCAAGGAAGAAGCCAAGAAATGGGAGAAGTGTAGAGATGATTAGAGGTGAACACAAGTATGGAAAGCTTGAAATAAATGCTATCAACTCAAATAGGTTGGTGCCTAATACCTAAAACACCAAACTTATGAGGGTTGTTACACTATAAGCATGTAATACAAAACATAAATGACCTGAATAGCTAAAAATAGTCCTAAAATAGGCTAAAATAGCACTGAAATTAAGGTAAAACATCTACCAAAGAAAACTAAAATAATGGAGCAATTGAGCTAGCAAACAAGCCAAATGCGGGGAGGCAAACCCCTCTATTTTTGGGACTTCAAAACTACATTTTAACCTCTGAAAAATCTCTGAAAATCAGTGTTAAAAAGCTCAAAAAGAAAGAAAAAGAAAATGAAAAGATGGAAAACACAGAGGTAAAGGCCTAAGAAGCAAGGTTCAAAGAAAGGTGATCCATCCCTCTACCTTTAATGGCCTTAAACCACAAGTTTCAACCCATAAATATAGGCGAAAAATAGTACAAAAACAACGATAAATGATGGTCAATGAATAAGGGAAAGAAGCTTGAAGTTATACCTCTTGAAGAGGAATGACACTTTGAATCACAAACCACTAATTTCATACCCTCAAGAGCTTAAAATGCAAGCTTAAATACCTTAGCAAATAACCCTTAAGGTTTGGTTTGCAGTGTCTAGGCAAAGGGTATAGAAGTTGCAAGGGAGAGAGAAATGTAGAGAGAGAAATATTTTCCAAAACTTTGTTTCACAAATTTTTTCTAACCGTAAATTATGAGAGGGAGTCATCTATATATAGAAATATATGAGACTATCTTGAAAATATCCATACAAATACAGGTAAGGTAGCGCATGCATTTGTGGAGACAGTTGGCACAACTGGCAAAAAGATCTGAATTTTTACCTAAGTGCCTGGCAAGCCACTAGTGGGTCTGTTAGTCCCTTGGATGGTCAGGCTTGAAAAACTACTATTTTGGTCTAAAAACAAGGCACAAGGTTTGTAGGTCTTTTGAGGCTCAAAACTGAGGTTTCCTACTGAGGAAATCAAGTATTTGGACAAGCATATAGATCATCATTTGGTGAGCAATCGGTGGCGTCCAAGTCTTAAGGGCGGTAAAAAATAGGGTGTCTACAGTTGTCCCTCTTTAACAGAGTTCAGAGTCATGAAATGACATGAGTGAATGTCAAAGCCCAGAGATGACCTATTTTGATAAGGCTGTAAGACTTGGGCAAACAATCAAGACATAACTTAAATTTGTTGAGCTCAAAAGCTGCCTACGTATCCCTTTGCAAGGAATCAAACCAAAGTAGTTCAGGGGCAAGATGCAAATGATATGCACAAAGAAGATACTTTGAAAGTTGGACTCACACGCCTCGCGAAGCCAGCTATTTTGAAAATCCATGATCATGGAAGATTATGCAATAAGCAATAACAAGATAACAATTATCACAAAAAGTCCAATCTACACGGGAAGAAATAAAAACACACTCTAACCATGCCGAAATCGTGAGAAGAGAAAGAAAATTACTTAGGGTCACGTTTCACGCATCCTGAGATACTCTACCCACGCCGACATCATGAGAATAAGAAAAAAAACCCGCTCAGGGTCGCGTTTCTTGCGTCCTGAGATACTCTTCTCATGCTGAAATTGTGAGAAGAGGAAGAAAACCGCTAAGGTCACATTTCATGCCTTGAGATACTCTTCCCATATCGACATCGTGAGAAGAGGAAAAAAAACCAGCTCAGGGTCGCGTTTCACACGTCTTGAGATACTCTTCCCACGCTGAAATCATGAAAGAAGGAAGAAAACTGCTCAGGCCTGAGATACTCTTCCCACCCCGACATTGTGAGAAGAGGAAAAAAAACCCGTTCAGGGTAGCGTTTCACGCGTCCTGAGATACTCTTCCCATGTCGAAATCGTGAGAAAAGGAAGAAAATTACTTAGGGTGGTGTTTCACACTCCATGAGATGATACAAAAGATACAAAAAAAAAACATGAGATTACGTGGCAGATGCCCAAAGTAGGAAGAGCGTACGATAGATACACAAGGTGAACGGGTGTGATAGATGCACAAAGTGAGCGAGTGCAATAGATGCACAAAGTAAACAAGTGCGATAGATGCACAAAGTGAACAAGATTGAAAATCAATACAATGACAATGCAAGTTTTATGCAAGATAATTGAAAGCATGTTCTATGAAAGGTAATTGAAAGCATGTTCTATGCCAGGTAACTGAAAGCATGTTAGTTATGAACGATGCAATGCACACATGCAACATAAGAGATATGTGAAAGTGCATGTTCTATACAGATAAATTGACAAAACGAACAAAAGCGATGTTCAGTAACAACCCCCTTACTTACCTTTCTGAGGCTTTGAAAAATGCTCAAAAAGGATACACCTTGTTCATATTTGAAATTAGAAGTACAGCAGGCATTGGAACGGCGCAACTGGAACACAGTTTCGAGCTCCTCGGAAATCAAATCCAATGTAAATACCTTAATCCTACTTTCCAGACCCAAAATGGGACCTTCCATACACTGCTAGGACAAAAGGGGAACAAAACCAGCACTAGGCAACAAAAGGGGCCTGCCGGCCACTAATGTAAATTCAGGGGCAAATTGGACATTTCGGCTTAGGTCTACTTAAACACGTCACCAAACTTCATTTCTTTACACCTATATGACCAAAATCTCTCTCCCTCTCTTTCTAGGTGATTCCTCTCTAGATTTGTGCTTTGTACGCGTTTTCCAATGCCTCACGCAAACTTTATTCGCAAAACATTTTTGGTCCTCTTCACTTTGAACAGATCAGATTTTGTTTTCGTTGGTTTTTTTTTTTTCCGGATTTTTAGCACTTTGAGCTTGTTTCTCTCGAGTTTTTCTTGGGTTTTGTAAACTTTCTCGGGTTTTGACTTTTTTCGCATTTTCTCTCCCCTAGGGTTGACTTTTTTCAAGTTTTCCCTATTTTGTCCATTTTTCTTCATTTTTCACCCATTTTTCACCTACTTTCTAGATGGCAGATGATGTTCCACACGATGGTGCTCCTCCCGAGGTACTTTTACCTCCACCTGCTGTTGAGGTTGAGGAGTTTATAGCTGCTGAGGCTGGCGAGGCTGTAGAGGACATTACTGCTGACTTCAAGGCAGAGGCAAAGATCTTCGCCCCAGGGCCCGAGCCTGAGTTACCACCATTGGGGGTGAAGCCCTTTGATCTGGCCACTTACCACCCTCGTACACACACGATGGCGCTTGGAGGCATGATGCACTTTGATGACTTCGTTGGTGTGTCAGAGGATATTTTGCTGAGGGAGCCGGACTCCCACATTTCCACGGCGTTACTGAGGTACAATTATTCTTTTATCACATGTCTTTAATCTGATTCACTCTTTCTTTGCCACAAAAGGACTCTCGTTTTTGTAGGGGCTACGAGGCAGTGATAGCCAGGGACTGGTATCAGGAGCTCCCCTCTTGGGTCTGTGATCTTGTTGATGAGGCAAGCTTTGGCTTACTCTACACCGGGCTTACGTGTCACATGGCTAGCCAGCCCTACTCTGAGCATTAGTGGAGAGGTGGTGGGATACCACTAACTCTTTTCATTTTTCTTCTACTGGGGAGATAACGATGACCCTCTATGACTTTTCGATGATCACGGGCTTAGGAGTATGGGGTGATCCGATCTCTTTTGACATGGACATGGGCCAGTAAGAGGTGGCCCGAATCTACCTGCTCGGGGCGAGTCTGCCTTTATACAGGCCAGCTATGGTACGATACAATTGGTTCCTGAAGCGCTTCCACCGAAGTTAGCCTGAGACACAAGAGAAAGTAGAGCAGTACACCCGGGGCTTCTTGATGTATCTTTTCGGTACCACCTTGTTTGCGAACAGGTGGAACACCGTAGGTTTGTACTTGTTGAGCGCCCTTGTGACCCTGTCCTGGGTTCGGTTTTATGACTGGGGTGGAGCCGGCTTTGCCACACTCTATGGCTACATGAGCTCAAGTTCCCGTATAAAGGGAGATAGGGTCAGAGGCTATTGGAGAGCCTGTGAGGTATGCACTGTACTTTCGGTTCTGTTTACTTCTTCTTATGCTTCCTACTTTGCATTTTCTACCTTATATCTGTTCATGCATTGTGCCTTTTGTCTTGCACTTTCTGTTTGGCTTCTGTTCACACACTGTGCCTTCTGACTTGCACTTTTTGTTTGGCATCTGTTCACATACTGTTTAATTCACACTGCCGACCTTTCCTTGCAGCTGTGGGTTTATGCCTATTTCCCCACCCTTGCCCCAAAGCCGATGGATAAGATTTCTCTGACCGTGTTCTATTCACGGCGGTATGATGACAGGTGCCACCGTCGGAGCTGCAAGGACATGACCTTTGCCTTCTATCATTGTTACTTTGACACAGTGGTTGCCCACAAGGTAATTAGAAACTCACAGTCATTTTTGCTTTATTACCATTGTTATTGGTTTGATCAATTTTCTGACAACTTACAACAACTAATAACCTATAAACTTTCTTTTACAGATCACCTAGCAACCCTAGGCGATGATACCAGCCAGAGTTAGAGACCAGTATGACGGAGCCTGGGCTACTTCCTGATACAAGATCCTACTGGAGGGCCCATTCTATCGAGCTTGGTTCCTGGGTGAAAGGTTTGTACACTGGACACTGGGCACGTCCACTCCAGTTGTTCGTATGCCGTCCCCAGCATCCATGAGGACAGGTGATTGCCTCTCAGCTGAGGCCATTATCCAGTATATGGTGGGGCTGGATGCCGACTACTTCAGATTTTTTTGCCTTCATCAGGACTTACCTAATGCCACCCTTGACTAGAGTTCACGTTGGCGATGTAACATGTACTTCTTTGGCCGGAGAAGCCGAGGCTAGTATTGGAGAGGCCCCTCATGCTGAGAGGGCTACTGGTTGGCCAGCGATTCCCACTACGATTCCTTGCGGGCGGCCTAACGAGATGGCCTATCAGCTCCCAATTGAGCCACTGGAGGTGGGGCATGGGTACGTTAGAGCCCCGAGTTCACTTCAGGTATGGACCATACTTGACACCTTGCATCCTCGTATTCTTCATTTTTCAAATACTGAGTAGTCGACTTCACTTGCAGGCATCTACAGAGTATACGAGGGGCCTTTTTTAGCTGGTTGCCTCTTTAGTCCACATGGTGCAGAGGAGGGAGATGCTGTTCGCCATGTACGGTATCCAGGTATACTTCCCTTCCCCTTATGCAGTGCATTATTTTCCACACTGTACCGACACACCACAGTGATACTTATACTGTGCGACACTCACGGTGATACACTACATATTGACATACATTTTGATACTGCTTCACACTGCACTGACACACTGCACCCATGTTGTATCTATTTTCTACATGACACTCACATAGCATACTATACAATGAGGGCACCCATACACTGTATCTGATACTCTGATATTTGCCTTTTAGGTTCCACTTGCATTGAGGGCATTAGCGGCAACACTAGCACCGGCGGTACCTCCTCCAACGATAGGGAAGAGAGGCAGACAGGTCTTAGCATACGACCGAGATGAGCATCAGGACCAAAGCTGAGGTAGAGGCAGAGGTGCATGGAGTCAGAGTAGCTCGGAGCCAGTTTTAAGCGGGGATGATACTAAGACCAGTGACTCTAAGGAGGCGATGAGTCGACGCTCTGAGTTTGAGAGCGAGAACGATGATGCTAGCTCTGGCTCGGAGAGCGAGGAGGACACTGAGGCTGGTTTTGAGTCAGGGAGCAGAGATAATGATACTGGCTTTGGCTTGGAGTCTGATTTTGATAGTGGCGCCGATGGAGATAGTGCCCCTGAGTCCCCAATGAGGAAGAGAACGAAGAGGGCCTCTCGAGCTTGATGTGACTTGCGCTGATTTTTGTACTCTTTTGTTTAGTTTCTTTTTGTTTTGGTAGCTTAGCACATGTATAGCTTCAGATAGGTTTTTACTTTTGCTTTTGAAAGACTTGTACTTTCTTTTGTAAAAAAAAAAAACACTATGATCGGGGTAAACCCTGCAGTTTTATGAAAAGATTTATTATTTTTGCATCACGAGCACCATATTTGCATAGAATGAAAACGGAGTTGGCTTTAAAATCGAGAATGCTTGTATTGGAACGATGTTCTTAATCGGATAATGAGCCGACCAATAACCAAAATACAAAATACAACTCGATAAACAAAGTAAATATAGCTCAAACACAGCTATGTACACTTGCTCAAAACAAAAAGACTCAAAACAAGACCTTAAAACACAAGAATCAAGACAAAACTAAAATGCCAAATTGCCAGGCCACAAAATGGGCAACAAGCCGCAAAAGGTGGACGGTAGGCCACAAAAAGTGGACGGCCCCACTAAAAGTGGGCGGCCTGGTAAACCACCTGATGGCTGACTAATGGCCATCGCTTACAGCCCTATCTTCTACAAAAGGTCTTCTTTCGCCATTTCTTCACCAGAACTTCATTTTAGCTGCTATTTTTTTTCCATAAATGGAGATCTTCATTATTGAGAAGCTTACGGATTGGATAGCCACTTTAGACGGCACGGAAAAGGTAAATTTCTGAGGTTTCAGCATAAATGAACTTTTTCTATTGAGTCGTACTTCTCTTCGTTTTCCGTTCCTACATGCTGTAGCTCGATGTTGGGACCTAATTACACATGTATTTCACTTTGGAGCACAGGAAATGTGTCTGACTCTTGAAGAGTTTCAAGCATTGCTTGAATCCCGACGCGACAAGGAAATTAGCCATGCCCTGGCTTTGAGACGAATGCGTGGGCTTACTTTGCACGAGGCTCAATCTTTGGCTCATGATAGGAAGCTAGATCTACCTACCTTGATTCAGCGATTTTCTGACATCGGAGACAGAGGCGACCTTCTCTGGCGAGCCTTCCGGTAACATGCCCTCTGTTTATGTATGCTCGTGTATTTCCTTTTTGCCCCTAGTTATGACGGAGCCAGCATTAAGCTAATCGAAGTAGCCCAATGCCTGAAAGTGGGTAAGAGCTGCATTGGTTTAGCATTGGCCGATACTCTGATGGGTTTAGATGCTTTTCATCAGCGAGAGACCACAAGGTTTGCGGGGAGTCCACTACTACTCTAGGTGTTGTTTCCCACCATTTCTTATATATGTGATTCTTACATCACTCGACACTCACACTCTATTTTCCTCTCAAAGCCCTTTTCTTTACTCTTCTCTCAACATACATCTCTCTATTCTTTAAACTCTCTTCTTTTTCATCTCTTCCCAAGTTTGGCTCATGGATAAGCTAAAAGTAGTGAACTCTTGCCCCGAATATTCAGCCCAAGCTTACTTCTTCCGCCAGCGGTTGATGGATTTTCTCACAGAGGTATGGTGGTGCAACTAGATATGCAGCAAGTCTGCAGTTGACATAGCTTGGGGTTGCCCCTAGCTTAATTTGGCAAAGATGAGCTACAGCATTACCCGACAACCGAGCATATAGTTGATTGGCCTCACCAACTACGTCTTCTACTTCCCTTTCTGATTCAAACGCTAGTTCGAACATGATCAGACCCGTCCAGACGAAGGGATAGAATATCCAGCTTCATTTCCCGTTCGTGGATCACACTTGACTCGGTACCTCACTGCTTAGAGGACGAGAGAGCTTCTGGCCCCTGCCCCTAGCTTTAGTTATGCACTTTCGGGCGAATGCTTGGCTTGGCTTCAGAACGAGGTACAAGTGGGGCTAACTTTGGCTATAGAGACTCCCACGAGCACGAGCAGAGGACACTAGAACATCTGATCTCACTTATGCCCCTAGTTTATTGCTTTGACCTTTATTTTCAAGTTTTATGATGTAAAAGCAACTTTGATTTACAATCAGAGAGTTGGAGAATGTACTTGTGTTGAAATCAATGGAATTAAAGTTGTGAGCACTAAAAATTTTCTTTTTGGTCCCAAAATGGTCCAAGTTGGTAAATTTTAAGGGAAAAAAAAATCAACTTTTATTAAAACTTTTCAAAACCATTTTCGGGAGTGATCACCACCTGACACACACGGAATCAACCCTTAAGATGCACAGCCTAGAATCAACAGATCACAACTACCCATAACTGCATTCATACCGGCATTTCTGCCACCATACTGAAAATCACATAATCGAGCTGACTGATAATAGAGAAAAATGGCCGGATCAAATTGAACGAATAGGACAGTTGAATTAGAGATGGTTACGGCCAAACTTTAGGATGAAGTTGCCTACGTATCCCAAATATGGGAATCAGGCCTTACGTAGTTCGATTCAGGTTTGCTCGAGTATTAACTCTCTCCTTTTGCGCTCTAACTATTGCTAAAGTCGCCCTTTCGGGTTTTCAACCTTGCGAGCTCAGTATTTCTTTATTTCTAATTTTTCATGCTCTTACTTTTCCCTAGGTCGCCCTTCTGGGTTTTCGGCCTAGCGACCCTCTCAAGGGTACTTAAATAATTTTTAAGTAAAAAATATATTTTTTAGAACCAAAAAAAAATTTATAGTATTAAAAAAATACAACAAATTAAAAAATATTAGTTTAAATATTAATACAATCTATAGTATTCTTAATCCAGTGGTATGCAAACAAACACTATTTATTTTACATTTTCAACTTAATACCACTACGCTAATAATCTCTTCATTCAATCCTACCGTGATCTTAATCCCTTCCATCATATGAAGCTAAACAAACATGACCCTAATGAGTTATAAGGAAGAAAGAAGGAATACAGAGATAGAGAGATGATGGATGAGAAATGTTGACTTTAGGGATGTAATAATGGCCTGGCCCCGCCCGACCCAAGTGAGCCTCGCGGGGCTCCCTCCGCTTTAGCAGGCTGGGTCAGGTCAGCCTATGGGCCAAAAAAATGGAGTCCAGGCTTAGGCCCAAGTCCAAACCTACTAATAATAGCGCTTGGGCCGCAGGTTTAGGGCCGCAGACCAAGCCTAATCGAGCCTTTATATATATATATATATATATATTATTAGGAATAAAAAATAAAAGAAAAATTATACTAGAGTATTTTAATTAAGATTAATGAGATGTTTTGTTTGGTTATGTTTCATGGTGATATTTAAATTTAATTATATATGATTTATGTTTTTTTAATTATGAACTTATAGCTAAAAAAGCACACAATTACGTAATTTTTTCTCTTTCGGTATGAATAATTATATATATATGAAAACGAAACTTTCAATATTACAATATTAAATTATTTATATAACATTTATTGAATGAATAATTTTTATTTCAAAATGAAATAAAATATTACAAAAATTGATATTATCAAATAAAATAGATGTAGATTATTAATGATGATAGAGCAATTGCATCACTATAGGTCAAGTATATCCCAACTAGGTTGGGACTTACTAGCCTACTAATCATTTGCATTATATTCCACCTCAATAATCTAATACAAAAAAAAAAAAAAAAAAAAGAAAAGAAAAGAAATGAAATGAAATGAAATAGTAAAAAACAAATTGTTGATCAATCATCGGAGGAGACAGACATTTTAGTCGTGTTTCCTGAGGATATGTCATCTAAATCATTTTGAATTCACTCATTTTCACTATAATTTTGTGTTCTTGTAAGCGCATGTATATGATCTCTGGATATCATCGGTGTCTTAATCATTTGGGGTGAAAGCCTGCTCCGATAATCGCTCAGGACCCATCCACCTACACTAAAACCTATTTCCGAAGCAACTGTAGAAATAGGAACGGTTAGTATGTCATGGGCCATCTGTGAAACCACATGCCACATAGTTTCATTTTGTTTCCACCATTCCAAAATGTCAAAATCATCGGAATCATCCACTGACAGGTTTTCCAAATAATGTTGTAGTTCATAACTACTTACACTTGTATATTGAGATATACTTCTACTTTTTATTGTTGAAAAAACACTTAATCTCCCGTCTCAAGATGAGACTGCTAATATAGTGTGTGTAGATGTATTTACAGATGCAGCTGTCCTGTATTCTTCAAATAATTTGTTGCATGTTTGTATAATAGGGGTAAATTGTGTTTAATCAACGAAAAGACGTTCTAAAAATTCTTGTAAACTAATTTCTTTACACCTAGGATCAATTATTATGGCTAAACCTAATAGATGAGGGAAATTATCAAAATGTTTATCAAATTTTGCTTTCATTGAAGTAATATAGTGTGTGTAGATGTATTTACAGATGCAGCTGCCCTGTATTCTTCAAATAATTTGCTGCATGTTTGTATATATACATGAGACTGCTAATATAGTGGGTGTAGATGTATTTACAGATGCAGCTGTCCTGTATTCTTCAAATAATTTGTTGCATTATTATATAATAGGGGCAAATTGTGTTTGATCAACGAAAAAACGTTCTAAAAATTCTTATAAACTAATTTCTTTACACCTAGGATCAATTATTATGGCTAAACCAAATAGATGAGGGAAATTATCAAAATATTTATCAAATTTTGTTTTCATTGAAGTAATAATGATTACATAATATTCATTACCCATATATTTTATGAAAATTTTAATTATTTTTGCCAGCATAAGTAAAACAAATGGTGAAGTATGAATATATATAAGAAAATAATTTTGTTGAAGTATCAAAAACTTTTAAAAAATCTTTATACAAGGCTACTTGGTGCCAATTAAGTTCTGTGGGAGTCAGTACTCATCCTATTGATGTTGTTGCAAAAAATAAATCTATTGTTTTTCTTTATTTACGAGCTATTTTTAACATATTATATGTTGAATTCCACTTACTATCTACGTCTAAAATTAATTTTTTAAATAGCATATTTTCTCGTTGGCAAATTTTTTTATATTCCTAAATTCGATTAGCAAAAGACATAATAGTAACAGCTGCATTTTTTTATTTCAAGTACAGAAGTCTCGTATACATGCATAGCTTCTTTAACAATTAAATTTAAAATATGGGCACAACAATGAATATAAAATAAATCACTATTAACAAGCAATTGTAAAGTTGATTTTAAATGTGTTATAGTTTGATTATAATATGCTGCATTATCTAAATTAATCATAAATATTTTATTTTGTAAAGCCCATTCATATAATACATTTCTTATTTCTACGCCAAGCGAATGACCAATGTATGGAAGTTCAACTAATTTAAATGAAATAATTTTTTTAATTTAATTTTCAATCATTATCAATAAAATGTGCAGTGATACATTGATATTCAAAACCATTATTTGATCATATATCAGATGTTAAACAAACTTTTCCATTCAAATTTTTAAAGATGTCAAATAACTCACTTTTAACATTCTCAAATTGCTTTAAAATCTTGTTTCTAGTAGTATTTCTTGAAAAACTTTGATATTGCGGTGCAAAAATTTCGTGAATCATTTCGGTAAAATCAGGCATTCACTACTAATAAAAAGTTGTTCTTTTTAATAATATAATCAACTACAGAATTTTGTGCATGTATAGAATCATATGAAAATATTTACAAATTACCAGTTGATTAAACCCCTAATTGCATTTGATTTCGAATATTAAGTTGTTGATTTTGTAAATGTTTGTTACTATGCCTTTTTAGATGACTGGTGCCCCTTGTAGATGCAACACTAAGTAAATATGTACAATATTTACATTTTGCTTTAAATGTATTTGTACTATCAGGATTATTTATGGATATTTTTTCAAAATGTTCCCAAACACTACTACTTCTGCTCCTAGATGATGATCCAACTATTGAAAAAAGGATATTAGAAGGAAATTAATAGATTTATGTTATGTAGTATATGTATTAACATCGATATAAATATTAGGAAATGTAAGTGAAAAAAAAAACCCCAGGGTTTCGCGTGTTTTTCAATTTAAACCCTAGAGTTTTATTTGTGTTTCAATATGGCCCCTCCGTCCATCTCCGTCATATTAAACTAACAGAAATCTGGGTAGAATTTCATATTCAAACCCATATGTTCAAACACTTATATCTCCCTTGTCGTAACTCCATTTCGCCTCATTTTTTGCGTCGTTGGATTCACCTCATGGCTTAGTTTTCATCCCACTCTTCATACACCTTGTTCCACATCTTTTTACTTGCTGTCGGAACTCCGAAAGTCGGCCAAAAGTAAGATTTTTCTCTCTTTGGGCAAAATTTTCATATTCAAATTTTCATATTCAAGCATTTGTATCTCTCTCATCATAACTCCGTTTCACCCCATTTTCATGTCGTTAGATTCAACTCATGGCCTAGTTTTTATTCCACCCCTCATATGTCTTGTTTCACATCTTTTTGCAAGTCGTCGAAGCTTCGAAAGTTGGCCAAAAATAAGATTTCTCTCTCTCTCTCTCTCTCTCTCTCTCTCTCTCTCTCTCTCTCTCTCTCTCTCTCTCTTGTTTGTTTTTTCTTGCTACTATCACAACATTATTCTTGGCAGTGGAGATGCAATGGATGATGCAAGGCGCCCTAACATGCTCACCAACCCATTTAGTTTTTGATTTTTATGTGTAGTTGTATGCCTATCATTACTTGACAATACTGCTACCATTACGACCACCACCTAAAATGTTTTACAAAGACACACAGATGCTGTGTGTTTCACATTGCTACACATTCACACCTTACCAAAATTCCACCTATGGTGTTTGATGTTATCACAATCGAAATTGGAAATTTCAAAATAAAAACCATATGGTCATTCACAATATGATATTTCATATTCGGTCTTTGTAAGTTATTGCAGATTTGACAATTAAGGTTTCAACAGAACACATACAACAACAACAAAAATCAAATTGACTTACGCATGGTACCCATTTCTAACTACTCGAAATGATTGATGTGATCGATGTGAATATTCACGGAGAGAAAATATTCTAAAATATGAGTATTATTATTAGTGTTATATTATTTATCTAAAATATTAATCTTTAACATTGCTCATTGTATATATGCGTACGTGTTAGAAATTGGGACCTAAATAAGAAATTTGTGAGCACATATTGTTCTAACCAAAGACAAGGACATAAGATTGATCTCTCACACTAATGCACATTAATGCACGCTGTGTGTTTTACTAATTATGTTACTCATAAAATTTATTGAAATATAAGAAAATGATCTAAATTAATTGGAACATAAGTAATAGAAAAAAAATTATCAAAAAATTATAATTTTTCATATTCAATGTACAAAATTCAAAGTCCAAGAGAAAATTATTATCTATTTGGTCATGAAATTTAGTTTTGATAACGTTCATATTGAAAATGAACGTTCCATAGTTGAGGTAGAAAATGATAGAGTAAGCACAATTACAATCATTCGGTAAACAATGTAGTATTCAAGTGGAAAGTGACAACAAAGAGGTGATCGCACTATGTGTTTTTGAGCTGGTTCCTCCGTGGGATTGTTCTGCTATCATACATGATATTCAGTTCTTGAATTCAACCTTAAATGCTTCCTTTGCTTGGATGCCTAGGGAGGCCAATGAAGTAGCTCACTGGCTAGCAAGAGCTCATCTTCAAGGTGTTCTTCCCTTTTACTGGGCCGCAAATCCTCCTGCTGCTCTTTCAGAACTGTTGTGTTGATGCTTTTCTGTAGCCTTCGGGCATTTCTCAGTTCAAAAAAAAAAAAAACAAAAAACTACACAATTCAAAAATTATTGAATTAACATAATGGTAGAATGTTAATCTTCTAGTCTTAGGATTCTTCAAGGAAGATATTGGTCTCTTGGCACTTTTGTTTTTAATTGTGTCAGCAGCAGGAATTTGTTGAGAAAAGTGAAAAGAGAAGGAATAATTGACAGTTCATTCAAATTCAAAATCCATATACAATCTAAATTACTAAGCTTTATACCTTTCACACTATAACATATAAAAGTTTTAGAGACGAAATATTTTGGTCTCTAAAAGTAAAAATTTTGTTGCAAAAGACATTTAGGGACCAATTTCTATTGTTATGAGGATAGTCGCTAAAAGGTCGTCTCGAAAAGTAAAAAATAAGGCTTTTAGTAACAAAATTTTGAAAATGTCACTAATAAATAGACTTTTAGGGATAAAATAATTTGGTCTCAAAATGGTTTATTTTTTCAGACAATTTTGTCCTAAAAAGATAATAATTCATCACTAATATCTAATTTTCGTTACTAAAAATATAATAATGATATTTTTCGCAACAAAAATATTTGGTCCTTAAAAAATAATTTTGTCTCTAAATTTTGGTCTCCAAAACCTTAATTTTTTGTAGTGTCACTTAGACTTAAAATGAGTAATTTTAGAATATTATGTGGTTACCTTAAGTAGAATGATGAAACTAATTATATCATGCCAAAAAATATCAAATTGATTACATCTTTTTTTTAACATTGGAGTTTGGCCCAATGGTATAGTAGTGACACCATAGGGTGTGGTGAGAGGGAAGTTAGGTGTTTGAGTTGATGGAGCAGCGGCGAATCTCTTCATTTGGAATTTAACTATACTAACATACTAACGCTATTTTTTTAATAACAATAAAATAAAAAATGAAAAATAAAAAATAAAAAGTGGGTCAAGCCAAAATATAAATCAAATATGTATCCGGGTTTGGGGAAAATACATGCTTAAGTCAATCCTATAATACATCATAATAACCCTTTAAAAAGAAGGTGAAAGGTTTTGGGCCTCTGTAGCTATTCTTGTGCTTCTTGGTCTTGTGGGCCTTGTGTGGAGCTGCCCACTTTTAGGTGTAGTTTAGAATTTGCATTTTTATATTTTTGGGTTTTTTTTGATATTTTTTTGAGTTGAAAACAAAAGATAATAGTGGATTTTTTTACTTGTATATAAAAACTTGATTGAAATGGAGAACACATTGATCCTTTTACACTGATACTTTGGCAGTTTTTGACCATCCATGCCAAACACTATTTTTTGTGTTTAAATTTTTAAGGACAAATTATACTGACACTCCTGAGATTTCTATTTGATACAAATCCCTTCTCATATTTGAAAAATTACACTTATCCCTTATCAAATTAAAATAATATATTTGTTCCTTAGTCTTTATACATATAAAATAATAAAATAATACAGGCATTTTGTTCATGTCATTTCAAGAGATATAACAATTATCTTCTTTGATTTAAATCACACAAAAAATTGAGCTTTTTTTTGGGGGGGGGGGGGGGTTTATTTTTACTGAATTTTTTTTAATATTTTAAGAAATTTTTTTTTTATTTTTCAGATACACCTAATCTAGATATACTTAAGAATTATAATCAATGTGTTTGGTTTTGAGTTTTCTGGATTAAGTTTTTTGAAAACTGAGTTTTTTGATTTTCATGTTTTTTTGTTTTTTTTAGTGAATATTTTTAAAATTTTAAAATTTTTTTTTTTACTTTTTTAGATGAACCTTACTTGTATGTATCTAAAAAGTGAAAATTTTGTGAAAAAATATTTTAAAAAATTAACAAATACATAAAAATATTTTAAAAAATTAGCAAATACATAAAAATACAAAAAAAAAAAAAATGTACTGAATTCTTGTATTTTTGGTATTTAGTGAATTTTTAAAAGATTTTTTTTACAATTTTTTTACTTTTTAAGTGTATTTATGTTAGATGTGTCTAAAAAATAAAAAAAAATTGCTTAAAATATTTAAAAAGTTCAGTAAAAACAAAAAAACATGAAAAATAAGAAAGTAGAATTTTTTGAAAAGTGTTTTTTGAAAAATGGAAACAAGCAAGCTGAATATTTTGTGATTTTTTTTTTAAAAAAATTCACCAAATACAAAAAAACAAAACAAAATTTCAATACATTATTTTATTTTGTTGTATTCAATGATTTTTTTTAAAGGTTTTTGTACAAATTTTATTCTTTTTAAATATATCTAGATTAAATTGATCTAATCTAAATATAATGGTAAAAATAAAAATGAAAAATTATATTCATATATAAAAATTTATACAAAAAATATCACAAAAATATTGTGATAGTGATATTATTGTAAATATAAATCATGTTTGTTGATAGGTCGTTTCACACACCAAATATAAATACTAAACTATACCGAATTCCTTAGAATAATATTAAGTCCAGGTATCGATCTACAAGGACAATTGGGAAATTAAACTAATTTAATTGTTAGATTCCTAAATTAATTTTGATAAAAAGATTGAGGGATATTATAACTAAATGAGAATGAAATAACATTGAGAAATTAAAGTGACAATTAAAATTAGGGTTTGAGATATTGACTTTTTTTTTTTTTTTGGGGTGGAAAATCTTAGAGTAAAGAATTTACCACTAACAACATAAATAAGACTCAACATCGGCCATCAATTATACTCCGGTTTGAACTATCTAATATTTCACAACTACAAGTTTGAAACATTGATCAAGAGGATTATTGTATTCAACGTACAGGCACGAGTCTTCTCAAGTAGCCCGAGGCGTTTGCTCTAAACTATGGTAGCAACACAACTCGTCTCTCATAGCATGACTGGTCTTATACTTTGAACACAAACACGAAGAAAACTAATATATGGAAATCATTAAACAATCACAGAGAGTAAAAACACTTGAAGAGATGAAAAGGAAAATTAATATAAACTTCTAAAATATCCATACATGTATTCAAACCGTTTCACAATCAAAGTTTAAGAAAAATCCCTTTACATGGCTAAAGTTTCATGAAAATCCTAAAACTAGAAGACTAGTCACTCCTGGAGGAGTGGGAAGAGGTAAATGGAGAAGAAGAAGCCACCATTCAAGTTCTTTTGTTTAAAACCCTAGCCTCTCTCTCCATTTTCTCTGAAATAATTTCGAACCCCTTTTCAGTCTCTTTTTCTTCTTTTTATTCCCAGCAGAAGAGCCTTAAAATTTCACACACACAACCCTAGGTGGGCCGCTCGAGCACTGGTAGGCCGCACGTGCGGTGAGGCTTGGCAGCACATGAGATGAGATGGTAGGCTAGGATTTTTCGCTCCTTACACGGAGAATCTACTTTTGTACCCTTTTTAATTGAATTTGCGTATTACCTGCCAAATTTGTACAAGTGCACAAAACACATCATCTCCACCAAATAAACAATATTGAAAGACTAAAAATATAACTTAAGTGGCCTCAATGTGGTACCTTTCGGCCTACATCACATCCCCCAACTTACATTTTGTTAGTCCTTGAGCAAAACAAAAGATATAACAAAAGTAAAATAACTCTAAGCCACTTTCGTAGGAATCACGATTGCATTTAGCTTATGCAACAAGCCTTTCAACCACAAGTTTACCCCAAGTGGACGAGTATAGTCTCGTGAGGGCTTCTAGAAATGATACCCACAAATATCAACATATTCATATCTACTCAACAACAATTAACCACACTATTCCACCTAACAATCAACTTATGTGCCACTACAGTGTGATATTAAGACATGATGAGTTATTGAAGGCACAGTGGACAAACATGAAGGAATTTATTGAGCAAAGACCGCAATTCAGTATTACAAAAAGTTCCATGTATTTGTGAATGCTAGCAGACACATCATCAGTACTCTCGGTGTAAAGTGCAATCTTCATACTAGTTAACTGTCCACTATAATAGCCCAGTGTAACTCATAATAACACCCAACATATACAGAAAAAAAAACTTTTGCAATCAGAATTCTCAATTTTTATTTTATTATTATTTTTTTTTTTTTGAAAGACTATGCAATGTCTTGATCCATTAAACATTCTAATCAACCCATGTAACAAGCATTGGGCCAATGACTCCCAAACCAGATGATTTTAGGACACTAGGTGTGAAGACACCCTTACGGGCTTAATAACTCGAGCTAAAAAGGCTACGAACCCGAACAAGTCTTTATTTTTATCATTATTATTATTATTTTTTAACTGTGTAGTGTCTAGGTCTCTTAAGCTTTCTAATTAACCCATATAGGAAGTATTGGGCCAATGACTCTCAAACTAGACAGTTTTAGGACACTAGGTGTAGAGACACCCCTACGGGCTTAATAACTCGAGTTAAAGAGGCTACGAACCTAAACAAGTCAATTTATTTTTATTTATTTTTTATTTTTTGATAATCAAGGCTACTCGTTTACTCTTTTCTGCAACAACAATTATCAATGATGCACACCGGGGATTAGAATAGAGAGGTCACTGCTATGAAAGTGTATTCATGTGAATCAAGGCATACTCATGACAAGTGTACTAATACCACAAATACAAACAACTCTCCTAGTGCAAACATCACATGTCTACCCAATAAACCCTTTTCATACAAGTCTATTGGCACAAAGTGAACATCAAGTGAAGTGGTACAATCAAGTGCAACAAATACAAACATGAATTATTTTTATAAAAACCCCCACCTCCAACTGGAATACAACATTGTTCTCAATGTAAGTAAGTGGGAAGTAGATAGTAAAATGAGAGAGAGAGGATCTTACCAGACGGCATAGGCGCTATCCAGCGAGGCAAGGACACACTAAACGCACACACACTTTTGTTTTTTTTTTTTTTGGACTATACAGTATAAAAGAGAAAATAAAATAAAACAAAATAAAACAAAACAAAAATAAATAAATAAAGAAATAAAACAAAGAAAATATAATAGATATCACTGATTTGGATCCAACAATGGTGGAAAATGTTGCTCAAATAAGGCATGCATCATTGTCTGAGTCTCAAATGCCTCATCATGAACCTTAGCGCCAAGCTGATCAAACCGCTACTAGCTCGACTCCCGATATGCGTAAAAGCCAGTTTGCAGAGATGGAATTGACTACTGATACTATCACGCCCCAATCCCGGCCCTAAAAGATTTGGGCATGACCTATTCAAAGACGGACACTTAACCTGTTATATATATATATCATATGGGGCCTGAACGGAAGCATTAAATATCAAAATTTGCCAATAGAAACAAACTCCATTGAGCTACTACTATCATGCCAGGATCATAAACTTTTAAGAGACAAATAAAATCTAAAACATACACCCGAACATCGGTTATATACATACATATATACAGGCCCAGCCCTGTAATTGGGCATATATCAAAAACACTAGAGAACGAAGTGTTGCACACATGTCAACTTTAGGCCAACAACTAGAGTGCAAAACCAAAGTTCGTCAAAACTTCATGAAAATAAGAGCAACTTCTCTTAAGCTTGGACATGGAAAGGTTGACCAAAGAGGACAAGTGTCATGGCTTAGGACTGACCACTTGGTTGGTTACCTACAGAAACAGACATAACATAGGGTGAGCCAAGCTCAGTGAATAGTATGATACATAAATGCACAATTTAAACATAATACATAACAATGCGTAAATAAATGCGAAGGTCATGTAGTTAATCTATTCCTGTTTTCATTTCAAATGGCCTTAGGCCCCAATCGTGAGTCATGATGGTTTTAAGCCCTCGAACACATTAACATTAAGCTTTCAAACATAATGGCATATAGCCCTTGTATACATGGCATGAAGCCCTTGTCAGAATGGCATTACAGCCCTTGAACATATAGATATATGAACTCAAGAGGTGTCTCACACGGATTCTAGAGGTAACTCACATCGTAGCACTTAGTTCCGTGTAGCACTTTGTTTCATATCAGAATAGCATAAGCCCTTATCAGGTTGGCATTAAGCCCTTGAAACATATTGGCATTAAAGCCCTTGAAACATATATATATGAACCCAAGAGGTGTCTCACACGGATTCTAGAGGTGACTCACATTGTAGCACTTAGTTCCGTGTAGCACTTTGTTTCATTTCATAACAACTTATGCAGATGGCCATGAGCCTCATAACTTTCACAGAATGGCTTTCAACCTCATAATTTTCACATTTGTATGGACTCAAGAGGTGTCTTACATGCACTCTAGCGGTGGCTCACAATGTAGCACTTAGTTCCAAGTAGCACTTTGTTCCATACCAATAATTAGCAGGTCTTATATACCAAACCATACATGAATGTCATACCATAAACGGAAATAAATTCATACATATGCATTATGCTTGAATCATTAACAGAAATCATAATTCATACTTACTTATACTTGGCATTTTAATAGCGCTGGCAAATCAATAAAAAGCATTCTTGTTAGTTCCATAAAGAAATTCCTCAACATTGTGAACTTGTAGTATACTTGAACTTGTACATACGTAAGCTTGTAACATAGCTTGTAACATACTTAAGCTTGTATCGTACTTAAACTTGTAACATACTTGAACTTATAACATGCGTATACTTGTAACATACTTGAATTTATAACATACGTGAACTTGTAACATGCGTCTACTTGTAACATACTTGAACTTATAACATGCGTGAACTTGTAACATACTTGAATCATGGTATTATTACCCCTGGGCAAGGGCCATAAGACCATGGTATTATTACCCCCGGGTAAGGGTCTTGTGCTAAGGATGTCATAAATACTTTTACATATATGGA
This sequence comes from Camellia granthamiana, assembly GCA_036172215.1. NCBI lineage: Eukaryota > Viridiplantae > Streptophyta > Magnoliopsida > Ericales > Theaceae > Camellia > Camellia granthamiana. Next base: position 158,671,623 of record CM069906.1, read on the forward strand.
TAATCATTCCTTAAGTCATAACGTAACTTATCAGAAAACGAAGCATTTCTTGTTATGTCATGTCATTATCATGCGCTTAACAAAATAATTCATATTCTTATGTGGGTTGCATACTGATGATAAACCTTTACATTCATATCATAGATTCTAAACGATCTTGGTCCCTTCGTAACCTAATCGAATAATCTTAGATTCACACAAATATCATTCTTCAAGGATGAACATAAGTTCCACTTATTCTTTAAGAAATAACGTAGTATGCTGATAAATAGCAAAGGCTAATATTCGTCATTAACAGAACATAAGGATTCCAAAATCATACCAACGTACGCAAATCTTTCAGCGGTCATATAAGTTCACATTGCTTTCCAATTGCCATGAATGTTCGTATAACACTTACAAAGAACAGAGCATTAGTGATAATAATTATCAACAGTAGATAAAATGTACATTTTTGTACTACTACTCACAGTGTTCAGGTGCTTGATCCGCCCCTGTAGCTGACCCTACACAATTTACGTAATTCAAACATAATTCATCATAGTACCACACCATTCAATTCACTATGAGTCAACACAATATAATCCAACAAAGTCAATATCACTTAGTTTATCAACACCATTTGTAATTTAATATATTTCAAAATAAATCTTTGAATTCCATTTCAACATTCCAAAACCAAGTTCATATCATCCATATCATTAATAGATTATTTCCCCAATTTTCTCTTCACATTACAACATGAATCACAATGTTCATAACATAGTTCATTCGCAAATTTTAAACATAATTTTCAAACATTTCCAAATTCCAATTAAACTTGAACACATATAATTCAATACCTCAATTTCATTACTCTACTTTCAATTTTGGCCAATTCATTAGTTATCATCATTAATCAACCTAGGGTTTCAAGAAAAACCTAGAAATTTCAAAAAAAATCCAAATTTCTTAACCCATTATTTTTTGTTCCAATTTCCTCATTGATTACAAGTCTAAAGTTCATAATCCATCACTTTAACCCAACAATTACATCCCCAACATTGTAAACTAGAAATCCCCCAATCTCAAGTTGGACATAATATGTTCAAAACTATAGATTTTGTATTTATATCCTCAAAATACCATAAATCCATCCATGAATACAAATATTGAAAGGGAATAAGGACTCCTACCTCATGATTCAAGAAAGAAAAGCAAGCTTTGAGAAGAATCCTCCACAAATTCGAATGTCAATCGGTGGAAAATGCTAACCCTTTCTTGTTCTCCATCCTTGATGCAAGATCTGTGGTGGATTTGTTGAGAAAAGTGGAGGAAATCAAGGTTTTGGGAGCTAGGGTTTCGGACATGGAAGAGGGGAGAAGAAGAGAGGGAAAGAAAATATAAGAAATGACTCAAAAATCACGTTTTTGAACTGCTGCCCCGCATATCGCCGCACGTGCGCCGCATTTCCCGCACATGCGGTCCTGCTTCCAGCACAGATATGAAAACTTCAAACAGGCGTAACTCTCTCATCCGGACTCCGTTTTAGGTCATTCTTGTGTCCAAATTGAAGCCCCGAAAATAATCTTTCCAATGGTTCTAACCTCACATCCAAATTCAAAGTGTGGAAAAAGAAAAGGGCAAAAGAGTGACAACTGATCGTAGGCGAATTATTCGAATTAAAGTTTTTGGTCCAATCTTACTTTACCATCACACCACTACCTCAATTAATACCCCAAAATAGATACAAACATTCTCAATTCCAATGGATATAGTTGAATTAAAACACATTAACCCCTAATTAAATAAGGATGACTTTTGGGGTCATTACAGATACCCATCAAATGCCATCCGCGAGCAATCCCGATATGCCTGATAATCGGCCCAGAGATCAACCACAGATTGCTGAATAGCAGCTTGATTATCCAAAAGAGCCTGATATTGTGCTCGCATCATACGGGATGACAATGGCGCTGGTGCAGGCATGGCGGCAGGCTCTACTGGAATATCATTAGAATTGACTGGGGAATCGGGGAGGAGTAGTGGAGACGGCAGGCAAGCTGTGGTTTGGCGCCGTTGGGTTTTACATAAAGCGTTGGCGGCTGAAGCTGAACCTCATTGGGTTCGAGTGGGTATGTCCCTTGGCCTTTTATGAGTGCAGTGATGAGGTTGGCGAAAGGGAGGGCCCATGTAGAACTGCCTCGGGTCTTGCGCAACTTGACTTTATTAAGGGTACGGGCCATCTGGTTAAAGATCAAAATAGGGATGTCGACCCAAAACCCAAAGTCAAATCGGTGCAAGGCACATAGGAAGTCCCCTCACAGCTCTTCTTTGTGGCCTAGAGGGATGACATTCTTTTTTAGAACCACATTAAGGAAGAGGAGGCGGTGCGGTAAGTTAGCCCGCCAAATGCTAGTTCGGTTGTCATCATCCTGTCGCCCTTCATAGAATTCGGTCACTAATGTTAGGACTGTGACTTCCAGAGTGAACACCGGGAATTGCTCTTTATTGATAGTGTCCATGGAACAGTGGAGAACCTTGGCAATGGAAGCTGGTGTGACCACTAACTCCACCCCCATCAACAATGGACAAAAGAGCTCCCAGAACCTCGTCACTAATGTACATGTTCTGATAAAAGACTCACACAATGTGAGGATACGCCAGTTTAGTGACGGTGCAGATGCTCAGGAGGCCCCGGTCTTCAAGTTGTCGGACACTCCACGCAGTGGGTTGATGGCGGTGGAAGAAGTCCACATCAAAAGGTGTGTCACAGGCAATTGGTTTGTTGGCCCAGGTGTCGGTTGATACATCCCTAACGACGATGTTAGCATTGCGAGGCCGTTTGAGTGCTCAGCGGAATGATGTTGACAAATCTGCACAAAATAATACAACCAACACAACCAAAAACATGGAACTATTATATTAGCACTCATCAAATAACGCATGCATGCACAAATCACTCAAAACCACATTGTCATCCCACCATCAGATTTTTTTTTTTAATTTTTTTTAAGAAAATAAAAATAAAAATAAAATATATAACTAACTTAAAGAAAAACAGGCAAACCAAAGTATGAAATAAAAGAAATAAATAAATAAGTTAGTAGAGGAAAAGAAAAGAAAATAGAATAGAATAAAATAAAATAAAAATACAAAGAATAAAAATAAAACACTAAACTACTAAACAATTAAACTAACAATTAAATCACTAAAATAAATAAATAAATAAAACTAAATCACTAACTAAAAAATTAAAACAAAAATAAAAATAATCCACTAACCAATTAAACTAACAATTAAATTGAAATTAAAGAAATAAGAACCACTAACTAAACAGTTAAACTAAACAACTACATTATACAAAAATAGGCTACAACAAGCTAAATTATTATTATTATTATTATTATTATTATTATTATTATTATTATTATTATTATTATTTGTGATTTTTTTTTTTTGGGCCGCACCGCACGTGCGCTGCCTAGATTTTTTTTTTTTTTAATTCTAGGGTGAGCCCCACGTGCGCCAGCGTCGACTGCATGTGCAGTGGTCGGTTTCCACTAAGCAAATTTTTTTTAAAAAAAAAAACAAAAACTGAGAGGATGAAGATCATGGACAATGATGATGAACAAGGCTCAAAAATCACCATTAAACAATCACCATTAAACTACCAATGGACTAATATTACAAGTGAAAACTAAGAAATCTAAACAAAAAAAAGGTGATTACCTTAAAAAAAAGAGTAAGAAGAAAATAAAGGAAGAAAAAGATGTAGATCCGCTGGAAAAAATGGCCGCTGGAAGGTCACTGGTCAGAGAAGTTAGTGATGCTCCAGTAGGAAGGTGGTGGTGAGAAAAAGGTGAGTGAAGGTTGAAGGAAGAAGGGTTGGTGACTGTGGGACTTTGTAGGGTTGTGAGTTTGTGAGCTATAGAGAGAATGAGAGAGAGAGAGAGAGAGAGAGAGAGAGAGAGAGCAAAGAAGATGATGAGAGGTAGAGAGAGAAAATATCTGGAAAGTGATGGTGAAGGTAGGTCTAGGGTTTGGCTTAATGAAGTCAATTTTTTTTTCTTTTTTTGAAGAAATAAAAATAAATAAAAAACAAAATAAAATAGAATAAAATCTGAACATTTTTTTTTGGGAACAAATATAAATAAAATAAAAATGATAAAGAATCTACAAGATTTTTTTTTTTTTTTTTGAGCAGGCCGCTTTGTGCGCCCATGTGAGCTGTACGTGTGGAAAATTATGGGCCGCTCTAGCGGCGTGAAAGCAGTAGGCTTTTGGGCCTTGGCTCGTGCATTCAAAACTTTTTTCTTTTTTTTTTCGAGATGGACATGGACCACTCGTGCACCCATTTGGGCTGCACGAGTGTTGAATTTTGGGCCGCTGCGCAGTGTGCTCTTGGGCTTGGGCCGCTTGTGCGGCCTGGCCCTTCGCACGAGCACCCATGCATGGACTCTCCACTCGTGCGCCCATTTGGGCCACACATGCAGTCTGTTGTAATATTTTTTTTTTAAACCCCAATTACAATCCAAAAACTTTTCAAACCAATTCTACCTTCATTTCACATCCAAAATAAATATAGTATTTCAAAAAAAAAACTAAATGATCAATAAAGGTATAATCTTCACTCGAAAACCACAGGTACTACTTTTCTTCCTAACAATATTTGTAACTTTTCCTATTCTCTAACAGAGTGACTGTCACAACCCCAATCCGCCCCTACAAGTTTAGTATCGTAACCGGCCAGTAATCCGAGATTACCAAAGGCCTTCCTGTATAATCAAAATAATCGGGGCTTGCGGAAGCAATATTCAAACATATACCAATAGTCCAATGAGCTGTGCATCTATATGAACAAATAATCACATGCAAAAGCGTTAATTTACCCACTTACATTACATAACATATAACATAATATCTTATACAAAAACGTATGTACGGGTCAAAAATGTATAACATAACCGAAAGCTTGCTAACGGCCTTCCAGGCCTAGCCCCAACTCGAAGGCACCCAAAACACTTGGTAGGCTTCAAAACAGTGGCTCGGTAAAAAACCTCCTACACTTGCCCTCCAGAACGCTCACCTATAAATATATATATATATATATAAAACAGTGAGCTAAAACCCAGTAAATAACATTAAAGTAAAGGGGCTAGTGAACGAATTCCAAATAAAATATCCGTAAAACAAATCATATCTCAATCATTCATATCAGTCTCATATCAGAACATAACATAATGGTACATCTCATAGAACACATTACATATCGTCTTCCGACTAGAGTAATCGATTCCAGATACCGATTAAACACATATCACCACAATGAATGGCTAAAGAGATCTCGTAATCACATATATGTCATGGACCCGCATTTACATCTCGTCCCCCATGACTTGGGACTATCTATGGATGCCATAATAGATTTCAAACATGGGACATTCGTTCACGTAAACAATATCATTTCAGAAATCATAACATATCATAACTCGTTTGGAACATAATTCATATCAACATATCTTTACAGAAATGTTACTCACAGTGGGCTTCCAGAAACAGTTGGTCAGTCTTTGAGTCTTGACCTACAAGCATAAATGTATATAGCACAAAACATGTCTCATTATTACTCATTCATGTGGCCATACATGGCTTAACTTTCTCACTTTAATATCCCATTCATTCCATGCTACATAACTTGTTCATATTGCCCATTTACTCGGATTCAACACTTTTTTTGTAATTCACTTACTTATGTCGTTTCTTAGCTTATTAATCTTTAACGGCTCACAAATCATGCCTAAGAATGCCCATAAAGAGATGGGAGTGAAGATATGTACTTAAAACATCTTTTGAAAACATCTTGAAAATAAGTTGATAGCTAGAGCCAGCTTTTCTTGGCTAGAGCCAACAGAAGGCAAAAACAGAGCTCGCTCGAACCAGAACTCCTTCTCTCGAGCCAGCTTCTGCAGAGTTCAAAATTCTAAGAGCTCGTAATGTTGGCTCGAGCCACCACTTCTTCACTCGAGTCAACTGTAAATTTCTGGGCATCAAGCTTAACAAAAATGGCTTCCAAACCACCTTCAAACCTTGGGGTCTTGCATGGTTTGATCAAACACACAAAATAGCTTTAGAAAACTTCAATACAAGACCCTTGAAACATCTTTTATTTAAAAACTCATCAATTCTTGAAAGATTTGAATCAAAATTCCTTCATGCAATATTTCAATTCTTTTCATGGTTTTTCATAACATGCAAATGGTGATCGAGAAACTCATGAATTTCTAAAACAATGGACATGATTTAAACTCACATGCATGCAAGGCCTTCAAAACTCAAACTAAAAATGATGAAACCAAAGGTTAATCTCCAAGAACTTACATGCAAGTCATCGTCTTGATCAAGGACCCATTTCCTTACAAATATCATGAAATTAGCTCAATGACTTGATGAACTCATAATGCATGGAGGATTTACAATATAAATTAGTCATAGAATTCTTACCCAAAGCTTTAATTTCATAAATGTGAGTTGAATCTCCCTAGTTTTCTTCTTCTTCTTCAAACTTTTAAGCACTCTCTCTCTCTCTCTCTCTCTCTCTCTCTCTCTCTCTCTCTCTCTCTCTCTCTACACAAAGGGCCACATGAGCAAAGGAATGATACAACACTCCCTCACTCAGCTGAACAAACACAACACACACCTCACTTTGAGCACAATACACGTGCACACACATGCAAAATTCCAACACACACACACAAGGGTTTTAATCCCCTACACTCAACACCACAAAATGTCTTAGCACATCATACACTTAATCACATCTTGGATCATTAATAGGATTAGATTAGGTACCAATCATGCATCATTTAAATCAAACACAAGTAACCTTAATTAGTCAAGGTTAGCACAAAATTCAATTATTCAAAAATAGTTCCAATTAAGGCTTAATTTAATCACATGCGATTTTACTAAACTGAATCAGTTTTTAACAAAACTTCTCAGATGGTTCCAAAAATTCTAATTAGTTAATCCATGTGCTCAATTTCAGTTTCTGAGACCGTTTAGGCTATCAAATTCATATCAAAGCATAAATCATGATAGATATTACTACGAGTAACAGATTGGAGGCCCAAATAACATACAAAATACATAATAAACACATAAATTTTTTTTAACCACTTAATTAACATCCTTAATTACGGATTAGTAGTTAATTATGGACCGGGGTTGTTACAGTGACAGACTAGGTTGATTCGGTATCCAGAATCGAGGTGCATAAAGCTAATTTGACCTATAGGGCTACCATACAGAGTTCAAGCCAAGGTGGTTTTGAAGCAATCTCCACACCTCTGGGTATTTAAACCAAACTTTAGTATCGAAAATTCCAAACCTTTGCATTCTAGGCTTGCCATTCGAACTCTAGTTTCCACCGTCTCAGTTGGTCTCCTAGGAGCTCACTACAAACACAATTAGGTGGCTATACCAGACCGTCAGATGTCGTTCAGGCATGACCAACACCAAAGGAATTACACTTTTAGAGGATTTAAAGTCTCATAGACTCAAAGCAATTACTATGGAAGATATATTGGGTCCGTTAAGTGGACAACCTCAATCATCTCCCCTTTCTTAATAACATCCACAAAATGTTTCAATCTTTGGCCATTGACCTTGAAGGTCGTACCATCTTGTGGATTTTTAATCTCAACCGCCCCGTGTGGAAAGACTTCAATAACCTCATATGGGCCATTCCACCGAGACCGGAGTTTACCCGGGAACAACCGTAATTTAGCATTAAAGTACCACAACTTTTGATGAGGCTCGAAGGACTTACGAGAAATGTGTTTATCATGAAATGCCTTACTCCTAGCCTTGTAAATTTTGGAGCTCTCATGTACATCATTGTGGAGCTCCTCTAACTCATTGAGTTGGAGTTTTCAATGGTCACCGGCTTTGGCCATATCAAAATTGAACTTCTTAATAGCCCATAAAGCCCGATGTTCTAACTCAACAGGGAGATGACATGGTTTCCCGAACACAATCCCATATGGAGACATCCCGATGGGTGTCTTATATGCAGTGCGATAGGCCCAAAGTGCATTAACCAACCTAGTGGACCAATCTTTCCTATCAGGCCTCACAGTTTTCTCGAGGATGTCTTTACCCTCCCTATTAGAAACCTATACTTGACCACTAGTCTTGGGATGGTAGGGAGTGCCAACTTTGTGAGTGATCATGTATTTGCGCACCAATGCCTCGAAGAATCGATTGCAAAAATGTTTGCCACCGTCACTAATTATGGCACGTGGGAACCTAAAACGACAAAAAATGGTTTCATGGAGGAATTTGACTGCAAGTTTGTGGTCATTCGTTCTGGTGGCCACTGCCTCAACCCACTTGGAGACAGAGTCCACAGCCACCAAAATATATTCAAATCCAAAAGATGGTGGAAAGGGACCCACATCAAAAATCTCAACAATCAAAATAGAGGTCATTGGCATCATATCTTGCCGTGACATAGAGCCCATGCTTTGATAAAGCATACAAGCTCTACAGAAGTTATGGGCATCTTTGAAGATAGAGGGCCAGTAAAACCCGCATTGTAAAACTTTGGCAGTCGTTTTCTGCCCATTGAAATGGCCGCCACATGCATGAAAGTGACAAAATGTGAGAATGTCATGGGTTTCACTCTCAGGCACACAACGTCGAAACACTTGATCGGGACAATACTTGAACAATTTTGGGTCTTCCCAGAAATAGTGCTTGACTTGTGAGAAAAATCGGTCTTTGTCTCGCTTAGACCAAGTTTTCAGAATTTGACCAATCGCCAAGTAATTCACGATGTGAGCAAACCACGGGAGGGTCACTTGTGATACCGCAAGAAGTTGCTCGTCCAGAAATGAGTTGTGCGAGGTTAAGGGATCACTCATGTACTCAATAAAGATTCGGGATAGATGATCCGCAACTACATTTTCGGATCCCTTCTTGTCTCAAATTTCTAGGTCAAACTCCTGAAGGAGTAGAATCCACCTAATCAACCTAGGTTTGGTCTCTTTTTTGGACAATAAGTACCGCAAAAAGGCGTGGTTAGTGAACACAATGACTTTAGACCCTAGGAGGTAGGATCGGAACTTATCAAGTGCAAAGACAATAGCTAGTAACTATTTCTCAGTAGTAGTGTAGCTTAATTGAGGATCAGAAAGAGTACGACTAGCATAAGATATAACATGGGGCACTTTATTCACCCTTTGGCCCAATATGGCATCGAGCGTGTAGCGACCTTGATTTTTCGTAAGTCATTATTTATTATTATTACTTTATTTTATTTTTGACTTTATTAATTATGTGGCTACATGAGAATTTAATGTGGTATTTAATTAATTTAATGTGTTATTTAATTATATATAATTAATCCGAATATTTATATATTTATATTTGTTATATATAAATAAAAAAAGGTGTTTTATATATTGATAAAATATATATCATATTTATATATATGTTGTATTTATGTTATATTTGTAAGATATAAACATAATAGTAAATTAGGTATAATCTATTAGACCTAGGTTTAATCATAAAGTGTGTGCGTGTATGTGTGTGTGAAAGTTTTCCAAGAGCAGCAGCCACGAGAGAGAGAGAGAGAGAGAGAGAGAGAGAGAGAAGAGAGACGGCAGAGGAGAAAAGGAAAAAAATGATTAGGGTTTTATTTTGGTGGCTTTATTAATTTTCTAAGTGATTCTTTGATCTTCAAAAAAATATTGTGAGTGCAAAACCCACTTCCCTTGATTTATGTTTATTTCGTTATTTTTATTTTTATTTTTATTTTTATTTTTATTTATTTGATGTTGGTTTGATATGGTATTTGTATGAAGATGATGGTTTCATTTTAATTATTTTGGTTAGTTGTGTATGCAAGGTTTAGGGTTATTGTTTATATTTATTTTGTGGTTGTAATCACACTCATGGATATATAAATTAAAATAAATTAAGAATCCATAGATAAATTTCTTACACTCCACCATGAGTCTATGGATTATTGTTTTATTTGAATATTGGTGAGAAAGAGTATATAAAAAAAAAGGTGAGGATTATGAGATTGATTTGCATGCCTTAGGCTCAGCATTGTTATGTTTGTTCTCATGAGTAGATGAGGGGTTGTGTATATATATATTGGTGCCTCGTTCTCAAGAGTAGACGAGTGTTTTGATTTACGTACGTACGTATATGCTAACCATCCGGGGAGTGTGGGTCAAAATCGGGACAATATCCCCGTGCAAGTTTGACTTCGGAGCGGTGTTAGGTATACGGGAGGCACATGGGATATATGTGTAGGCCGGAAGTGAAGGGCCGAAATGGTGGAGTTAAGATACAAAGAATTAAATATGAACTTATTGGTATAGTTTGAATTGTACTGATTTGTACATTTCGAAAAATAGTGAACGATCTTGATAAATTATGAAATTTGGACAGAGGCATGAATATGTAATTCTAGACAACTTTTGTATTTTAACTTTATACTAAAAATATCGATTAGAACTTGTAATCAGATGATTTTGGCTACAATAGTTTTTATTCATTTTAGCAATACATATTTTAGATTCTGTTTTAACCTACGAAACGAGCTCATTTTTATTGATTTCACGTAAACTGAAGTAAAACATTATTCTGAACACTTTTTGAGTTTTGAACTTTTCTGGAAAAAAATCCTCTTAGGACAATTTCTTTTCGTTTTCAGCCTGAGATTTTTCAGTTGAATTCCGTCTAGATTCTTCTATCAAGTTTTTCTTTCATCCTGTCCAGTTTCTACTAAATTCGTTCACGTAACCTTTTAGAGAATTTGATTATAGTGGTGTTTGGGAAGAGGTTTTTTTTTTTTTTTTTTTTTTTTTTTAGTGTTTTGCTAAAAGACAAAATTGGTAAAACAAAAAAAAAAAAAAAAAAAAACAAACAAACAAAACAAATCCAGACAAAATATCATATCAAACCCATAATCATTTCACTTTTTCTCTCACAAACATCACATCTAACTACAAAAAACCCAACTATTTTCCTAAACAAAAAAATTTTAACCCCCTAAAATAATCAAAAACTAAAAAAACCTACTAAAATAACAACTTCCCAAACACCCACTATGTACAACTATGATTCTTTGAGTTTTGGTCAATTCGAATGATTTAATATGAAACGGTACATTTTTATACTTCTTCAGCAGTTTACTTATGATTAAATTATACAAACTTTATTTTTGCAGGATGGTGGGTCTTACTAACTTTTTATGCAGGGCTGACCCACCATATTTTTACTTTTATTTTTATTTCGTTTATTTTTTTGTATACTCAATTTACATTTAGATGTTTACGGGTAAGAAACTAAATGCCATCGTATCTCGGGAAACTACCCTTTTGTGTCTGGTGGACACGTGGGTGTCAAATCTTGTACTCATATCAGTATACTTGTATACTGACCCGTTTTGTCTTTTGGTATCTCGGGTGCATTCTGTTTGAGCCCAGTCGAGCTTCTTTTGCAGGATTAGTTGGGACTACAGTGGTGACGAAAAATAACTACAATTGTTGGACATGTCTCTTGGACCTCTTTTGTTTTCTTGAGCTTAGGGTTGATATTAGTTTATGTATTTATTATTATTTTTTTTATTATGACCTTAGTATTTGACAATTTGGCATTGTGGGTTATTTTTCAACTTTACATTTTTTAAGTTGTTTTGACCAGTTGTTGCTACTTTAATGTTGGAGGTATTGGATAGTTATGAAATTATGGCGGATGGTTCGGTTGGCGTTTAGTTAGTTCTTTTTTTATCCCTTGTAATCTTTTGAGTATGGAAATTTACTTAAACCTTATGGAGATGAGAACGTTTAGATTTTGTTTCACCTCTAGGATTTGGATGATGAAATATTGATTGGGGTTTAGCCCTAATTTAATATTTAATTGTCTAAATTTTGGGGCGTGACAGAGGGCATAATCAGATGTATGGCACATGATCTCGAACAGAAGGGACCATTCAGGAGATTGCATGATAGGGGGCAGTAGAAAGGACCGCTTGGAGTGTTTCAAACACTTTCAAACATACATCATCAAAGATAAAAGGTGCATCCTTAGCAAGTAAACTGCACAAACAATGGAATATTTTGCTAAACGTCTTTGATGAATAGACGGTAAAAACCTGCATGTCCTAGGAAAGATCTACCTTGACGCACAAAAGTGGGTAGAGAAAGGCCTGCAATGAGGTTAACCTTAGCTTAGTTAACCTTTATACTCAAGGGAACACAATGTGTCCCAACACTATACCCTCGCGAACCATAAAATGGCTTTTCTCCTAACTCAAAACAAGGTTTGTCTCCACACATCGAGTAAGTCTTTAGTTAAGTTCTGGAGACATTCCTCAAAAAACGACCTAAACACGGAGAAGTCATCCATGAAAACCTCTAAAAATTTCTCCACCATGTTAGAGAAAATGATCATCATACACAATTGAAAAGTCATCGGTGCATTACATAGCCCAAAGGGCATGCGCTTATAAGCAAAAGTGCCAAAAGGACATGTGAAGGTGGTCTTTTCCTGGTCAGCGGGGTATAATGGGACTTGATTATAGCCTGAGTAGCCATCAAGAAAACAATAAAACCCTGCCCCACTAACCTCTCAAGAATTTGATCAATAAATGACAAAGGAAAATGGTCCTTCTTAATCATAGAATTCAATCGCTTATAATCAATGCACACTCGCCACCCAATAGTGGTTTGTGTGGGGACTAACTCTCTTTGCTCATTCTCAACAACAATGATGCCCGATTTCTTGGGCACCACTTGTGTGGGACTCACCCACTTGCTATCCGAGATGGGATATATAATACCTACATCTAACAATCTCAACACCTCATTTTTCACTGCCTCCTTCATGTTAGGATTAAGTCTCCATTGCATTTCCCGAGAAGGTTTGGCGTCCTCCTCTAGATGTATATAATGCATGCACACGGAGTGATCTATCCCTCTCAAATCAACCACCGACCACCCTATAGCACTCCAATGTGCCATAAGAACATTCATTAATTAACTCTCCTGCTTTGCAGTCAAGTTAGATGCAATGATGACTGGTAAAGTATCCTGAGGCCCTAAAAATGTATACTTGAATGTGGCTAGGAGTGGCTTCAACTCAAGTGTAGGTGGTGTGACTAGAGATGGTATGGCAGGTTCCCTTGACAGAGAAGGAAGGGGCTCAAATCAGGCTTTCCACAGAGGAAAATCTGGTGTAAAAGAAGAATTAAGTAAGACATTCACCTCCTCCACTAACCTGTCAATATCAAAATTTTCATACCCAAAATGAGCTAAACAAGCCTCTAAAAGGTCCTCTACAAGAATGGATGGTAAAGCCTCATCCACAATCACATCCACAACATCCACAAATAAACACTCTTATCTTTTATGGGGTTGTTAAAATGCTTGGAAAACATTGAGTTTCACTTGGATATTTCCAAATGAAACATCCATAACCCCGGTACGACAATTTATGCATGCATTGGCCGTAGTCAAGAAAGGTCGACCTAAGATCACCGGGATTTGTTTCCTAGAGCTGGTTACCGGTTCCATATCTAAAACCAAAAAGTCAACAAGAAAATAAAACCTATCATGCCACATGTCACTTTGAGGGACCGGTCAGCCAACTGGAGAGTAACAATAGTGGGCTTCAACTCGCCAAGCCCAAATTCCTCGTACACAGAGTACGACAACAAATTGACACTAGCCCCTAAATCTAACAAGGCCCTATCAATGAAATGGTCCCCTATAATGCATGCAATGGTTGGGGCACCCAGGTCTTTAAGCTTAGGGGGTGTGTCATTCAATAAAATGGAGCTTACTTGCTCCGTGAGTATGACCTTTAAGGACATGTATGTCCTAGATTTACGCTTTTGCATACAAAGGTCCTTTAGAAATTTAGCATAGGAGGGTACTTGCTTAATCACCTCTAATAGGGGGAGGTTGATTTTAACTTGTTTAAACACCTCCATCATTACTTCCTTCGATACCGCCTTCTTATTAAAAGGGGACGGTATATCAAGGCATTGGGGAAAGGGCGCCTTAGGCACATATGGTGCCTTAGAATCATGTGAAGTACTAAGGACTAAGTCATCCCCCTTGGGTGTTTCTCGCTCACCCTTGCTCTCTTGGGGGTACCACTGTGGTCACCCTCCTTAGCTTTAGTTGCATCAGACGTAACTAGCCGAGGCTCTAACTCCCTCTCGATTCTCAAGGTAATCACCGCTTGCACCTGCTCATGGTGTTTTCCATTCCCATTCGTCCCCTTCTGCCTTATATTGACCTTTAGGGTTGGCCACAGTCTAACTTGGTAATTTTTCATCCTCTCTCCTATTCATGTTATTAAGAGTAAACTACTGGTGCTAACCCCTTGAGTTCTGAGAGAACTTCCAACACCTGAGTCTCAAAGGCCGAGTTGCCTTGATGAATAGGCAGGGGTTATGGTTGCCGCTAAGGTTATGGTAGTTGGTAAGGTTGTGGTAGTCGGTAAGAAGATTTGCTGGAAAAATTATTAAAATTATGCTTTGGTGGTGGTGGATTGTAAGAAGTGCCTTGTGAAAGAGGTCTCCATGAAAAATTAGGGTGCTTTCTCTATCCCCGATATGTGTTGGAACATGGGTCATTACTCGAGTTGGAGAATCCTTGAGCCGCATTCATATGCTCTTGGACTAATTCTGAAAATTATGATGCCAAAGGGCACTCATAATAGCACATGTCTAGTGAAATTAAGGTTGATCTTGATGCGTAGGGGCATGTCCTGAATCTAATAATTGGTCCATCTTGTGGGACAATGCCTCTACTTATTGGGCTAACTCTAGGTTTTGCCCTACCTTATAAATGCCCCTGGTTTTCGGGGCTCTAACTACTTGTTACCGGACTTGCTAGGCTGCGGAGGCATGGTGAAGGGAATTATCATTTAAGTTCTCAAATAATTGCTATGCCTCAGTGTCATTTTTGGACATGAATGTCCCACCACAAGAAGAATCCACCATTTGGCGGTGAGGCTCAGTTAAGCCATAGTAAAAGGTCTGAACAAGTTGCCAATTAGGCACTTGGTGGTGGGGACACTATTGGAGAAGGTCACGAAGTCCCTCACATGTCTCATGAAATTGCTTGCCATCAATTTGAGCAAAATTGGTGATGGCTCGCCTAAATTTGTTTGTCTTACCAATAGGAAAGTACTTCTCCAAAAACTTTTGTTGTAAGTGGTCCCATGTTGTGACAAAATTAGCAGGTAAGAAGTTCAGCCAATGATTTGCTTTGTCCGTCAGTGAAAATGGGAATAGTCGCAACATTAAGGCCTTATTGGTGAAATTCTGGATCCTCACTGTAGAGCAAATTTTCAGAAATTCATGCAGATGTTTATAAGGGTCATCATGAGCTAGTCCATGGAATGATGGGAGCATTTGTATGGCGCTGGACTTAATCTCATAATGAGAAGTAGTGGTGTCAGGTAACTGGATGCATGATGGTGATATATATGCAGTGGGTGTGAAGTAATCCTTAAGGTCCAGTTGGACCTATTTAGGCCATTCGGGTTCACCATCTCTAATGGCTCGAAGTATGGATATGGCTATTGTAGACACCCCATTTTTGACCGTCCTTAAGACTTGGACGTCACCGTTTGAACACTCGGTGATCATCCATGTTTGTGTTTGTCTTGAGTTCTCGGAGGTTTCGGTCACGCGCCTTGCCTCAAGACCTCTCGACTTGTTTGCTTTGTGTTTGGTAACATTTGTGTTTTTGCTTCTGAGGGCAAGGAATGGCTTGTTGACCATCCCCACAACTCACCGGCCATGGCTTGAGGCCACCGGCCCTGTTTTCTTGCTATCGGCCAAGAGTTTTGGCCGGTCGGCCCTATGTTTGGTCGACCGGCCCCTTTTGTTGGTCAATCAACCATTTATGCTGGTCGACCCCTTTCCATCTGCTTTTGGTAGATATTTTATGCCAGCTGTAACAGCTGGCATCCACAATTGACCCCCTCCATACACGTGTATGGAGGGATTTGCCTCTTGTTTAGCTTCTCTTAGAAGCTTTGCAATTTTGGAATTCTATAAAGAGGGAGCTTCTCCTCCCTCCTCAAGGGTTCCAGAGGTTCTGAAATTAGGTTTAGAAAGAGTTGTATCTATCTATCTCTATATCTCCCTCTCTTTGCATATTTGTGTGTATAAGGTTGTTTTGTTCATACTTTTGCACTTGGACACCTAGCATTACACCACCCTTGGGTTGCTGAGGCATTAGAGGGTTGTTGTTAAGGTTTTTGAGCTAATTTTGATCAGAAAAACCTGCTGGAGCTTGGTTCTTGAAGAGGTTCTACAAGGGTGAGTTCCTTACTTTAGTTTCCCCTTTTTTGCACAAGCTTTTAGCCTATCTTGCATCTGTTTTTAAGCTTAACTTATAACTGATAAAATCTCTGATTTTAAATTCTTAAAATAGTTGTTTGAGATCACTTTGGTGTTTGGGGTTGTTTACCCCCCTCTTAGGCCTTGTTTGGCCTCTTTTTTGTGCCTTTTTTGTGAGCTCCGGGACCACCTTGTATTGGCCTTCTCACCACTGAAATCCAGAGGGATTTCAATGGTGGGGATAATGTTTTGAGGTCCTAAGAAGGAGAGGGCCATCCCCTCTCCTTGTTGTCTTCAATACTTATCATATTTGCCTCATATGTGAGCACCCTTTTTAAGTTCATGGTGGCCATGTCTTAGCTGGTATTTGTGGTTGTTTTGCCATGGTATACCTCTGTTTCAAGTTAGTTTAGACATGTCATGTATGCTTCATACACTTGTCTTGTAATCCCATGTTTTGGCCTTAAAAAAAAATTCAAAAAAATGTTTTGTGCTGTCCTGTGAAGACCTGTGCAGAATCGCTCTTGGGATTATATAGCTTAGGATCATTCTCAGCCTTGAGACTCGACCCCTCTTGATTTCAAACCTTGAACTTGGATTCAGAATGTTCCAAGGCCAATCATGATGTGAGGCCTGTGTGGCCGGATCAGAAACAGCCCATGAACTAGGGGCGAGAATATCAGATGTGATTGAAAGAGGCTTGCGAAGCTAGATCAAAAGCAGCCCTTGAACCAGGGGCAAAAAATGTCAGATGCACTCGAAGAGTCAAAGACGAAGACTGGCAAGAATGCCAAATCCCAGACGGGAAGAAAGAAGAAAGTATTACTAAAGGATAACCGAGTTCCTATCCACAACACTATGAGCAAATTCAGCCCCCCCCATTGGATGGACTCCTGCATCGTCAGCGAACAACAGCCATTCTCCTGGATTCAGATGACTTCAAGATCTCAAAACCATTTGACATGGACAAAGCTACACTTTTACCCTTGAGAGGCTCGCTAGGCCGAAAACCCGAAAGGGCGACCCAGGTAAAAGTTAGAGCAAGAAAAAGAACAAAAAGAACAAAAAAAAGAAGAATGCAAAGAATGAAAAAAAGAAGAAAAGAAATGAAAAGAATTGAAAAGAAAAGAAGAACAAAGCTCGCAAGGTTAAAAACCCAGAAAGGGTGGCCTTGGCAAAAGTTAGAGTGCAAAAGGAAAGGTTAAATACCCGAGTGTACCTTAACCGGAACTACATAAGGCTTGATTCCCATGTTTGGGATACGTAGGCAACTTCATTCTGAAGTCCAGCCAGAAACACTTCCACAGTGGCTGTGTCCATATATGGGTTTTTGACCATCTTCATTTTCTCTGTATCCGAGAGTTCGGTTGTGATCATCGCTGTGAGGACTGATTACAGTTTGCTGCGGTGCCATCCAGACAAGAGGCAACTTTCCATTGCCATGAGTTGCTGTTCAAACAAGGGGCAATGTTCCATTGCCATACAATGCCGTTCAGACTAGGGGCCATTTTCCATTGTTATGGATCTGAGGTTGTGCATCTCAAGAGTAGGTTCTTTCATAAAACCGCAGGGTCCAACCCAGGTCATATGAGAACAGTGAATATATGTGTTCTGGATTGCGAAGCAAAAGAAAAGGGGAAATTTCGGAGCATTCGAGTATGTTTCAGCTTCTGTCGATTCCATCTTTGCGTCCCGTCTTTTCAGATTGAACTATTTGTTCAAGATTAGCCGTACGCAGAATAAACCAAGCGTTGTGTTATGGGCAGAATGTTCAGAACGAGCAGTGCGTTGTATGAGCTGTGTGCCGAAGGAACCAAGCGTTGTGTTACGGGCTGTGTTCAGAATGGGCAGTCTATGTGTTGAACATGTTGGGAACTTGTGATTGGTTCCACCTTCAGTGCCTTCCGGTGTTGATTTTGCGAAGTCATACCTGTGTTACTTCAAATTGCCTATCGAGTTGTTACTCATTTACCTATCGAGTTGTTGCTCATTTTCTTATCAAGTTGTTACCCATTTGCTTATCGAGTTGTTACTCATTTGCTTATCGAGTTGTTGCTCATTTGTTTACCAAGTTATCGTAATTTTGCTTATCGAGTTGTTGCTCTTCGCTTATCGAGTTATAAACTTGTCGAGGTTTTATTGTTGCTTGTTGAGTCAATTTATTACGTTGGCTCACTACCTAACCTGGTAACACATGCATGTTCAATTCCCATTCAATTACATTGTTATGTAATATGATGCGATGCAATGCAATGCGATGCGTGAAATGGTAAATGCAACACCTTTTTTTAGCAAAAAAAACTTGTTTCATTCCATCATCTTTGCAAAGTATATAGTTTTGAGAAAGCAAAATCTGCCTGAAGCAGTACAGTGTGCTCAAAGGAAAACAAAGCAAGGAAAAGAAAAAGGCAACGAGAGTCTGAATCAGCATCAATCATGTCAGGCCTGAGAGTCTGTCCTCGTCCTCTTCCTGGACGAAGGTCCAGGAGCATCGTCATCGGCTCCACCATCTGAACCTGAGCTCGAGTCATCTCCAGTCTCCTCCTCAGACGACTTCGCCTCTACCTCTGTCTCGGACTCATCATCGTCTGGAATCGGTGCCCGTAAGCTGCTCCCAACATGAGTGTGCCCCACTTTGGTGCGGGGGTGTGCTACGGTCCCTCACCCTGCTCTCGCTCCTCCTCGGGCATGCGCAGATGGTCCTGTTGGAGCACCTCCTGCAGCCGACATCTGAAATAGGGCCTGAAAATGACAAATGGTAAGTGCATCAGTTATGCTACGCGTGGCAGAATACGAATACGGGATGCAGTGTATGAGTAAAGTGTATGAATGCCGTGAGTAGTATATCAATACAGAATGCAGTGTATGAGTACAGTGTATGAATGCTATGAGCAGAGTATGAATACAGAATGCAGTGACTGAGTGCAATGCATGAATGCTGTGAGCAATCCGTGGGCTACAATGTATCAAAGTCGTGAGGGCCGCGTACCAAGTGCCATGTTGATAGTGCGATGCATCAGATTATGCACAGTTTGAGATTGTGGTTGAAAGAGCTTACCGGGATACCGTAAATGGCCAGCAAGTCGAGGCTCCGCTGTAGCATCCCCATCACGGAGGCGGTCAGCTCCAAAGATTGGCAAGTGTACTCAGCAGAAGCCTACAAAAGTGTTAGAAGCATCAGTGTTCTACGGAATATCAAGAGAAATGAAATGAAATAACTGTACAAGATGCAAAGTGTAGTAATACATACCGGAGGCAAACCGTGGAATCCGACTAGCTCGTGATCAGCCGAAGGGGGAGCAATGGGGATCTAATAAGTCTCCCCACCCTGCCCTCGGCATGTCATCATCGTAGGTAACGCTGGCCACTCGCCTCTTTGCTCTCTCCGAGATCCGCTCCTGCCACGGGCCCGAGCCACCCTCCGTGTTCCTACTCCAACCGCTGGCGCTGCAGGCCTCTCCCTCTCAGCTCGGCGAGGACCGGTCAAAGGTGGCATCAGATAAGTCCGAATGTACTCGGCGTAGTCACCTTCCTCCCTAAAAGGCTCGAAGTCCCAGCCGATCATGTAGTCTATCATCTCATCGAGAGTGCACCTCTCGGTATGTCTCATATGAGTAGGAGGTGGCTACAGAACTGTCTGCTCTGGCACGCCTAAGGTCTGCCGCAAGAAGCGCTCCCCCAAGTACCAGGCGCGGCAAACGAGGCCCTCTAGTAGAACTCTGAATCGGGCCGTCTCTCGAGCACCAGCATACCGATCCCGAACTGCATCAGGCAATGGGGCCCAAGGCTGCCAGGTAATCTGCAAATAAAACACAGCTTGTTACCTACTGATATTGCAAGGGCAATGTAAAACGAAGCTTAAATGAACTGTAATGTTTGACATACCTCAGCTGCGGTGATGGTATCGAAGTAGCGGCGAAAGAATATTAAGGACTCCCGTGGCATCCGCTCACACCTCATATCGAAGCGGTGAGAGAATGGAACACCGAGAGGAATCTCCTCATCTGGCACTGGGGCAAGCCTCGGGAAATAGGCGTACACCCACAACTGTACAGTGTAATAGAGCAGACATGAGCAGGCTTATCAGATAAAGCAGTGTACAGATAGAAGCAGAAATCAGAGAATAGTGTGCAGTGTATTGTGCAATGTGTGCAGCGTGTTGTGCAGTGTGTGCAATGTACAGTCAGTGTAAAACAGATTGCATGTGTGCAGTGTGTATGGCTTACAGATAATGTAAAATTGAAATGTAAAGCAGAAAAGGGAATATGTACCTCTCAAGCTCGCCAGTAGCCTCCAAGCAGCTGCCCGCTAAGGCAGGAGGATGAGCTCATATATCCATAAAGTGTGGCCAGGCCAGCGCCACCCCAGTCATAGCCATAGATCCTGGTCACGTCAACTAGTGCACTCAACAAACAAAGGGGCACGGTGTTCGCCCGATCGGTGAAGAGAGTGGTCCCCAGCAGGAACATAATAAAGCCACGAGCATACTGCTCCTCCTCCTCCCGAGTAGTAGGCGCCTGAATCCGGAAATGATCCTCAAACCATGAGTATCGCACAAACCCTGCTCGAGCGAGAGGTGGCTGAGTGCCGAGCAAATAGAGCTAAGCGACGTCCCACTCGTCCATGTCTATATCAAAGGGGATCGGATCACCCCTACTCCAATGCCTGTGAGCATGAAGAAGTCGAAGGGAGTCATCGTCATCTCCCTGGTGGCGGAAAGGGGGAAGGAATTGGTGGTGTCCCACCACCTCTCCACCAAGGCAGCAAGAAGAAGCCTGCTCGCAGTGAGGCACGAGGGCCCCATGCAAAAACGCCCAAAGCCAACCTGGTCAACGATCCGACGAACCGCGTCAGGCAGCTCCATGTACCATCCGCGAGCGACGGTATTCCCATACTCTCGGAAGGCATGAGAATCTCCCTGTTTTCAAAACAAATGGTTGCGAAGCAGTGTTATAAAAACAGTGTTGAATGCGCTTAGAATCAATGAAAATGCAGTGTGTGTGCACGTATTCAGATTCAAACAAATACCGGGTGCGGGTGTGCTCGCAGTGAACTACAGCATATGATGTATCAGTGTGTTTGAGTGGTTCAGTGAAAATGCAGTGTGTGTGCACGTATTCAAATTCAAACAAATATCGGGTGCGGGTGTGCTCGCAGTGAATTACAGCGTATGATGTGTTAGTGTATCTGGTTCAAGCAGTTAAAGAACAAGTTCGACTATTGCAGTTATATGTTCTACATTGCAGAAAATGAAACAGAGAACAGTGTACCTTAGAAGCACCGAAGGACAGGTGTGACTCTAGCTCGCGTAATAGAAGCTCCGGTGCCACGCCCCTCGTAAAGCTGCTAAAGTGGCGGATGCCATCAGGAGGCAATACGTGTATCGTCGGCCTGTAGGTCGCCGGGTCGAACGGCCGAATGTGAAGAGGCAGGAGCTCGGCCTCGGGGTCCACGTCCATCGCTGGAGGACTCCCACCGACTGGAATGTCGTCTGCCATCTCAAGAATAGTGTGGAAATGGCCGAAAACGCGGAAAACGAGCAAGAATGCGAAAAGTCAACCCTAAGGTCAACCCCGAGAGGGTGAAAAATGGGCGGAAAGGTCAGAGTGTGGAAAAGGCACAGAGATCGAGGAAAACTTGGGGGAAACAAACCCCAAGTGGTGGAAATCGAGAAGGAGGCACCGAAAATGAGTTTTGTTCAGCTCAGAATGTTCGAAACGCGAAAGGTTTTGCGAATCAAACAACAAAAAAGCGCTAAAACACGGGAAAAGTACGAATCGAAGGCGAGAAAATGACCTACAGGGAAAGGGGGAAGGTTTTCGAGCTAAGGCAAGTGACAAAATAAGGTCTTGAAGCCCTATATTTAAAGACATGTGGCCAATTGACAAAACTGCCCCGACACAGTAATTTTTGGCCGGTCTGCCAAATTGTTGGCCGGTCGGCCAAATATTTGGCCGGTGACCTTATTTCTCGGCCGGTGGATGGCCGATGGTCTTTCCTTGAGGCCGGTGAGCCTCCCACACCCTTGGTTGGGACA
Source organism: Camellia granthamiana (assembly GCA_036172215.1). Lineage (NCBI taxonomy): Eukaryota > Viridiplantae > Streptophyta > Magnoliopsida > Ericales > Theaceae > Camellia > Camellia granthamiana. Next base: position 158,694,026 of record CM069906.1, read on the forward strand.
TCTGTGATGTTTGGGACCTCCATTACTCAAGACAGTGCAAGAAAGTGCATTTTCAAAGCTTAACCGGCCTTCGTGTTGACCTCGAGCCGTGTTTTCTGTGCATGGCACTTGATACATACGAGGTGTATCCTTTTCGCATCCTTTGGTATCTTATGAGATTCAATAACCGCTTTAAATGCATTACATTGCATGTTTTGTCTTGTTTATGATAATCATACATAGGTTGCATCGTTATGCACGTCTACACGTGTTGTAACACGTACAACTTGCATTGTTATGCACTGTTCATTTGCATTGTCATGCATTTCAAGACAAACGTGCGTTGTCGCGCATTTGAGTTTATTTGCATTGTTATGCATTTGCATTAGACAAACGTGCGTTGTCGCGCATTTGAGTTCATGCATTGTCATGCGTATCTCATGCATTATCATACATTTCAAATACACGCATTGTCATGCATCTTTCATCTGCATTTCATTAAATCATGCATTATTATGCATTTCAATTACCCGCATTGTCATGCATCTTTCATCTGCACTTCAGTACATGCATTGTCGCGCATTTCTTTACTTTGCATTGTCATACATTTTCCACCTGCATTATCATGCACTCTTTACTTGCGTCAACACGCATGTTTCACTTCCACTTGCATTGTCATGCACTCTTCACTTGCGTCGACACGCATGTTTCGCTTCCACTTGCATTGTCATGCACTCTTCACTTGCATCGACACGCATGTTTCATTTTCCACCCGCATTGTCATGCACTCTTCACTTGCGTCGACACGCATGTTTCGCTTCCACCGTCATTGTCGTGCACTCTTCACTTGCGTCGACATGCATGTTTCGCCTCCACCTACATTGTCATGCATCTCGTTGCATGCATTCACAGCATTATCCATCTATGGCTTACGCCTTTCCATGTTGAGCTTGGTCTGGTATGTGCCCATACTTTTCACGTTGAAGCACGGTTATGATATTATGTGTACGCACCTAGTGTTGAGGGTGACGACACCATTTTCGTGTTAGACGTGGTTTGTCTGTGTCCATACCTTTCCTAGGCAAGATATGTTTTGGCCGCGCACCTTATCTATTACATCTATTGCATATAGAATATATATTGCATTATAGTTTGCATGAATTTACTGCATTATCCATCTATGGTTTGCGTCTTTTCATGTTAAGCTTGGTCTGGTATGTGCCCATACTTTTCACGTTGACACACGGTTATGATATTATGTGTACGCACCTAGTGTTAAGGGTGACGGCACCATTTTCGTGTTAGACATGGTTTGTTTGCGTCCATGCCTTTCCTAGGCAAGATACGATTTGGCCGCGCGCCCTATCCATTACATTCATTGCATTATAGTGTAGTGTGTTGCATCCAGCATTTAGGATCACGATCTTTCCGTCTATACACGCATAGTTCTGCATGTGTACATGCCTATTCCACTGATGGGATTGTGGTTTGAGGGTGTCGGCACCTTTTCTATGGTAGACGGATTTTGCATCTCCATTCCTTTATGATATTTGTGAGGTTTTTGTACTGCTTTGGTTTGATCATTTCAAATACACTGCATACCACTTGCATTGTTTATTACATTGTTTTGTAAATGTTGCATATCGTTTTGCATCATACCCGCATTGTTATGCGTCACACTTAGGTTGCATTGTTTTGCATCATTTCCGCATTGTTATGCGTCGTCCTTAGGTTGCATTGTTTTGCATCCCTCCACTCGCATTGTCATGCAGTTTTAAATTGCACTGTTATGCATATTTCTAACGATATTGTACCTGTTAAGTTTCTTTCTTTTATAGGCACGATATTGTATGTACGGTTCATTTGAAGCTGGCACGAACAGACGAGCCGGATAGGTATTGTATTTTCCGTGTGAGACGTAGCGAGAATTGAATCACTCTCTTATATCCTCTCTGCATTGTAATGTAGTTTGGTTTATGCTAGCTTAAAAGTGTTGCATGTTATGCTTCGTTACAGCTTTCTTTGCATGATCATAAGTTATGCTCGGCTTGGTGCATTGTCTTGCATTTTGCCCCTGCCTATGGGCACATATCTTACTAGCCTGTATGCTTTGTCTAAGTCTTCGGCCTTGTCAAAAATGGGTCGTCTCGGGGCTTTGACATTCACTCCCGTCATTGTTATGACATTCGAGTTCTGTCAAAGAGGGGCAACTGTAGACACCCCATTTTTGACCGTCCTCAAGACTTGGACACTCGGTGATCATCCATGTTTGTGTTCGTCTTGAGTTCTCGGAGGTTTCAGTCACGTGCCTTGCCTCAAGACCTCTTGACTTGTATGCTTTGTGTTTGGTTATGCACCAAACATTTGTGTTTTTGCTTCTGATGGTAGGGAATGGCTTGTTGACCATCCCCACAACTCACCAGCCATGGCTTGAGGCCACCGGCCCTGTTTTCTTGCTATCGGCCAAGAGTTTTGGCCGGTTGGCACTATGTTTGGTCGACCGGCCCCTTTTGTTGGTCAATCGGCCATTTATGCTGGTCGACCCCTTTCCATCTTCTTTTGGCATATATTTTATGCCAGCTGTAATAGCTGGCATCCACAATTGACCCCCTCCATACACGTGTATGGAGGGATTTGCCTCTTGTTTAGCTTCTTTTAGAAGCTTTGCAATTTTGGAATTCTATAAAGAGGGAGCTTCTCCTCCCTCCTCAAGGGTTCCAGAGGTTCTAAAATTAGGGTTAGAAAGAGATGTATCTATCTATCTCTATATCTCCCTCTCTTTGCATATTTGTGTGTGTATAAGGTTGTTTTGTTTATACTTTTGCACTTGGACACCTAGCATTACACTACCCTTGGGTTGTTGAGGCATTAGAGGGTTGTTGTTAAGGTTTTTGAGCTGATTTTGATCAGAAAAACCTGCTAGAGCTTGGTTCTTGAAAAGATTCTACAAGGGTGAGTTCCTTGCTTTAGATTCCCCTTTTTTGCACAAGCTTTTAGCCTGTCTTGCATCTGTTTTAAAGCTTAACTTATAACTGATAAAAGCTCTGATTTTAAGTGCTTAAAATAGTTGTTTGAGATCACTTTGGTGTTTGGGGTTGTTTACCCCCCTCTTAGGCCTTGTTTGGCCTCTTTTTTGTGCCTTTTTTGTGAGCTCCGGAACCACCTTGTATTGGCCTTCTCACCACTGAAATCCCTCTGGATTTCAGTGGTGGGGATGGTGTTTTGAGGTCCTAAGAAGGAGAAGGCCATCCCCTCTCCTTGTTGTCTTCAATACTTGTCATATTTGCCTCTCAGATGTGAGCACCCTTTTTAAGTTCATGGTGGCCATGTCTTAGCTGGTATTTGTGGTTGTTTTGCCATGGTATACCTCTGTTTCAAGTTGGTTTAGACATGCCATGTATGCTTCATACACTTGTCTTGTAATCCCATGTTTTGGCCTTAACATGCATCATGTTGTAACATGTGTTTTAGGCATGATTTTGGCTCAACTTCATGAAGCTTTTAGGCTTGTTGTAGCATGCTTAAGCTCTGTTTTTCATTGATTTGGCCATGCTTGCATTGTTTTGTATAGCTACCATGTAATCTAGCTTGTTAGCTTTGAGTATCCAAGTCATGAGCATGCTTTATTTGGATCATTTTAATGGTTTGGCATCACTTAGAATGTTATTTCAGTCCATGTTTCATGCTCAAACACTTGCACTTGTCACTCCTTTAATGCCTTGGATAGTTTGTGTTTTATGCCTCATAAACATGACATTGTGTATGCCATTGTGTCTAGGCATTTGGGATGCCATCTAAGTGGGTTTTTTGGGCTCATTTTAGCATGACATATCTCTGATTTTGGTTGTTTAATTCATGCCATGTTTGGTTGCATTAGGTGTAGTGTAACACCTCTTTGATGGCCTTGCATGTTTCATGTCTTTGCCCCTTTGTTTTGGCTTGTTTGGCCTTGGTCATTGCATGTTTAGGTTCATTTTGGCATGATCTAGGACTGTTTTAGGTCATACTTGCCATATGCTTCATGTTTTGTGTGACCATGGTTTGAGCCCTTTGGCTAGTCTTAGGCCTTGAACCTTCTTGCATGCTTGGATTGCTTTACTTGGTCGATTTGGCATCATTCCTAGCATGTTTTCAGAGCTTAACATGCTTGTCATTGGTCCATGTTTATTCTCTTTTAAGTGTGCTTAAAAGTTGCCCTTTTATGCTTGAGTGTTGGACCATTATACATGCATGTTTGTATGCGGATTTGCCTTTCATTCCATAGCATTATGGCCATTGTTTTGGACCTATTAGAGAGCTGTCCATCTTGGTGTAAGCCCATCCTTTGTGTGTTGTTGCATGCTTGCCTTGTATGTTGTTGCATACTTGGTCCATTGCATATTGTTGTATGCTTAAGTTGCATTTTGCATGTTTGTTAGCTTGCATTTTCTCATGTGTTTGATATGTTATCGTATGCTTGCATGTTTGCATGCTTGTTCACATGCTCATATTGCATTAGTTTGCTTGCATATCTAGGTTGCATAGCATTGTGTATATTTGCATCCCTTGCTTCTTGATAAACCATGATAGAGGTTGGAGGTCCTTCATTTGTTTTGTGTGCATCTCATTTGACATTAAAATGCACACTTGACACTTTGGGCCATCATGCATTGAAATGCGTGATTGATGGCCCGAGGGTCGGGAGCCACACTCCCTTGAGTTCATAACATGAGAGGAAGGGTGGTCGTGCATACATTGCTTTGAAAATGCATTGCCATGCCTTGTCTGTTATCTGCTGCAGCAAAACAGGTTTCTGCAGGAATAGATGGTCAGTCGACCATCTTTATTGCCGGTCGGCTACAAATGTTTGGCCGAGGGCATCATTTTTGGTCGATGACCAGTTTCCCATGGCCGGTAGTGTTTCCTCTTGGTCGGTGACCTCCCACAATGTTCAGGGAGCAGTTCAAAATCAACCTTGGGACTTGTGCAGTCTTTAGAGATTGCAGAGGAATGTAAACAGAGGCAACATGTAGCATGGCGATGGATTTTCTGAGCGAAGCCGAGCATGCATGCATTCGTCCCTCTTCCTGAGGCTGTTTTACTGCTTTCAGTAGTTTAATTAATTTATTTAATTAATTAAGGGTCTGTAATATTTAATTAGCTTGTTAGTTAATTAATTTGTATTATTCTTTCGGTCCCCCCGCGAGAGGGCGAGTTTTGTAATAAGCGTGCGTGTGTGTGATGCATGCCTTCCAACCCCCATTTCTTTCTCTCTTTTACTTAACCGCTTACGATGGTTAGTTTTAGGGCATATTTGATTTAGCATACCTTATGCTATGCATGTTTGCATTCATTCATTCGTATTGCATGCACCGGGCTCGACGCATCATACTAATTGCATCGTATTTCAATTCCAAGTTGAATACGTGTATTAAGTTGTCATATTTCACATGCCATTCTTAGGATTAGCCGAGCCTATTCTAGTTGCATTTTGCTTGCGATGCATTAGCCATTTTAACATGAACTAGGATCATGCATGATTCCTAACTAGTTTCTTGTTTTGGCTCGGAGTACTAGGTAAGCCTTTTATGCTTTGGCATCTTGCATGAGTGTGAGTATTGCCATGATAGCATGCTTGCCATGAAACTATGTGCTTATGTGTTATAACTGCCTGAATGCCTGTGGGTGAAGGTTGGGTTGTTTAAATTGGAATAATTCATCGAAATCCATGTTTTAGCCTACTTGCGAGTAGCAAAATTCGAAACCATTTCCAAACAAATGGATATGCGATGCTTTGTTCCAAGTTAGGCGATCTAGTCTATACTTGTGTGGTGTGTGCATCACATAGTAATTCTAGGCTAATAACCGGAATAAGAGCACATAATGTTTTCAAAACCCGATATCATGGTTAGTAGAGGCCGATCTTTGATCGGGCGAGCGGAGGTGCTCATAGATGACCTTCCCCAATCGTACCCAAGTTCCCGAGCCGAGGCAACTTTGGTGATGATGGATACGTGGCCTTAGGCAACGAGTCAGGTTTTCCTAAATTTCCCAAAAACAAAATATTTAGGTGGTGACTCTGTATCTGGCAAAGTAGTCCATGTTTGGCACTTCTTTCTAAAAATCTATTTTTCAAAACGATTTGCCAGATTTGGACTCTTTGGTGATTTATCGGTCTCGCATTGCACTTTGCGGGATTAGATTCAGAACCATGACATATTGAGTCTTGAACTGTAGTGAGCCCCAATAAACAAAACGGGATTCCCTCCCAGGACATTCGGGCATGTCTACAGCTATTCATGCCTAAGAACACGGCCAGAGGCTCTAAGTTTCCTAAGAGTTATTTCTAGTTCAAGGTTCAAATTCCACAATTCAAGGCGATAAGAACGACTCCCGTGCATACACTACTCACACACACACACTAAGTTCTGACTGTGTGCACTAAGTTATGAAAGCAAAATACCAAAGGGAAAAATATTCATAGCGGTTTAACGAAAACGCTTTACTCGTCTTGCAGGTGCTTGACTTGTTGACCGTTATCTCCAACCTCCACTTGAATTCTTTCTTTCTTTTTAACACTTTGGTGCTTTGCTTGCAAGTATTTGCTTCTTCTTTTTTTTTTTTTTTTCTTTTTTAACACTTTAGTGTTACGGTTTGTTTTTAAAGCTCGGTTGCAATCTGCTTGCACTTTGGTGATAGCTTTACTTGCAAAGACTCTACACACTTAGCAACATTAAAATATAAAATCCTAGACCAAAAATTAAAATAAGAATATAATTTGAATTAATTAGTTTCACCAGAAGTCCCCGATAATGGTGCCAAAATTTGATGGGTCGTTTCACACACCAAATATAAATACTAAACTATACCAAATTCCTTAAAATAGTGATAAGTCCAGGTATCGATCTACAAGGACAAATGGGAAATTAAACTAATTTAATTTTTAGATTCCTAAATTAATTTTGATAAAAAGATTGAGAGATATTATAACTAAATGAGAATCAAATGAAATTGAGAAATTAAAATGACAATTAAAATTAGGGTTTGAGATATTGATTTTTTTTTTTTTTGAAAAATTTTAGGGCAAAGAATTCACCACTAACTACATAAATAAGACTCAACATCGGCCATCAATTGTACTTCGGTTTGAACTACCCAATATTTCACAACTACAAGTTTGAAACATTAATCAAGAGGATTGTTGTGTTCAACGTACAGGCATAAGCGATCTCAAGTAACACGAGGCATTTGCTTTAAACTATGGTAGCAACACGACCCATCTCTCATACCATGACTCATCTCATACTTTGAACACAAACACGAAGAAAACTAATGTATGGAAAGCATTAAACAATCACAGAGAGTAAAACAGTTGAAGAGATGAAAAGGAAAATTAATATAAACTTCTAAAATATCCATACATGTATTCAAACAATTTCACAATCAAAGCTTAAGAAAAAATCCCTTTACATGGGGTTTCATCAAAACCCTAAAACTAGAAGACTAGCCACTCATGGAGGAGTGGGAAGAGGTAGATGGAGAAGAAGAAACCACCATGGGAGACATTCTTCAAGCTTCAAGTTCTTTTGTTTCAAACCCTAGCCTCTCTCTCCCTTTTCTCTGAAATAATTTCAAACCCCTTTTCAGTCTTTTTTTCTTCTTTTTATTCCCAACAAAAGAGCCTTAAAATTTCACGTACATAACCCTAGGTGGGCTGCTCGAGCGATGGTGGGCTGCACATGCAGTGGGGCTTGGCCGTACATGCAGTGAGATGGCAAGCCGAGATTTTTCGCTCCTCGCACTGAATCTGCTTTCGTGCCCTTTTTGATTGAATTTGCATGTTACCTACCAAATCTATACAAGTGCACAAAACACATCATCTCCACCAAATAAACAATATTAAAAGACTAAAAATGTAATTTAAGTGACATCAATGTGGTACCTTTCGGCCTACATCACATAGGTGCTATGTTTTAAAGTGAAATGTTACTATTAAGTTATATCATTGGTTTGAAAATTCTATATAAAATTTATGTTTGCATTACTCAATAAGAATATCTTCAAATAGAATTTAATGATGAAAAATTTTAGAATGAAGTCATGATGATAGGAGGACGAAATAGTAGAAAAAAGGGCAAGATGGTCATTTAAAAAAATTTAGAACATGACATCAACAATCCAGGGACAATTTGTAATGAGATTACAAATCCTAGAGAGGGAAATGTAATTTTTCAAATGTGAAAGACGATTTATATTAAATAGAAATTTCAAGAGGCATCAGTGTAATTTACCCAATTTTTAACTTTACAACTTTTTTTTAAACCTAAAAACCAACTTCCCAAATCATTCTTAAAGCTTATGAAAGCTAGAGCTATTAATTAAGGTTTAATTTTCAGTGGTCACTTTTGTAGAAACCTCACATTTTATTCTATGTTTTTGATAGGTGAAAGTCAGTTATTAGTTATCAAAATAACACCTATAAAACCTCACATTTCATAAAACTAGAACAAAACTACACCGTTTTATTAATTGGTTTAATTACACTTAGCAATTTTACATTTTTATTGAAATCTTATTTCGATTTCTAATCTTTTAATTGCAATAGTCATTTTTTCATACTTTAAGTCAAATTACAACATCATCCTCTGGTCCATCAGACATCAAAATTGCTCATGAAACTTGTCCAGTGACATATTTCTTGCCTCATTTGATCTCCCACTTTCAACAAAATTACACTTTTACCAAAATTTCATTTTGGTCCCTGTACTTTTAATTTTTATTTGCCTCATTATGTGTAGATAAACGGAAGAGTGACATTGTCAATTGACTTTAAGTGCAAAGAGTTGACAATCACAGTTCAAAATAGAATGATCAAAGTAAAATTTTAACAGCAATACTCTAGGTCGTTTTGGGAATTGATATATTTTTTTTAAATAATTTCACTTTTTATATTTAAAAAAATGTGTAAAAAAATAAAGAGAAAAATTGACACTTTTTTTTTTTTTTTGGTGCCTTCTTAGCTAAAATGGTGAGTTCTCAAAATAGGCCTAAAAACCAAGAAAAAGTACCCAAAAAATTATCCAGAAAAGTGCATCCAGTGGCGACCCTACTGTAAGGCAAGTGAAGCGCTTGCCTTAAGCCACAATTGTTCAAAAGGCCTTATATTCTTATAAGTTTGCACACTAAGTCCCTTTTTAGCAAGAGGTTAAAAAAAGTTTTTAGTTTTTAACCTCTTTTGGGTCATATTACCTCTCTACTTTTTTACACGTTTTTTCAAAAAAAGTCAAAAACAAAATCAAAATAAATAAAAAAACAAAAAAACTTTTAACCTACTTCTAAAGCAACCCTAAATTGTTCTATGAAAAGGCCTTTTTTTTTTTTTTTTTTTACCACATGGAATTGTTTAGGTAAAAGGTCATGTTTATTTTTATTTTATTCTTTCTCCATATAATAAGATGTTAATAGATTAGTAAAGTTAGATTTAATACATATAGAACGATATTATTTACCTTCAGTATTTTTTTAATGATGACTTTTAAATAAAGAATCAATCACAAGAATTCATATAAACGGTGATATAAAACGATGGCAAAAAATGGGTAATATATAACATTTTCTTTCATATTTTGAAGTTTATTGATTCACTATTGTTTAATTGATTTGTAGTGTGAAGTTGCAAGTTCAACTTCTATAAGAAAGAGTTTGATTATGGAGGTTGTTGTTAATCATATGGTTTAATTTTGATGATATCTAAAATATTATGGGAAAATTTGTAATTTTTTTAATGTACATATTTTACAATCATTTGACACAAAATATGAAAATAGCTTTTGGTTGCATCATATATTTTTGATGTGCATGTTTAAATTTTGTGGAAGTTACTGTGCATAAATAGTAATTTTACTATTCACTTTTTGCAATTAAATTAGTTCGTCACTATTCTCTTTTTTTTTTTTTTTTTTTGGACAAAATACTAATGGATTGTATTCTTTTGACAAATTTGATACACCCATATGGTGGTGGGTTATCTTCAGTAGAGTGTTTCCAAAATCTCTACAATAGCTACAAAGATTATAAAAAGGGTATATATTTTCAGATTTGATATAAATGTTATTTAAAGAGATTTTACTTTGCATACAAATATTTTAATAGAGAAGTTACTATGCATTCAAATATTTTAACAAAAAAGTTACTATGCAGGTCACTGTGCACCTTTTGATTTTAAGGCAAAAGTTTTGAAAATTTTGTATTACTATTTATTGAAAGCGACGTTTGGCCAATTGTTTCAAACTTCTCATGGGCGTGTACTAATCTAAGCTACAATTTTTGAAAATGGAAAAGGCCACGTGCACCGAGAGATGAAGGAGCATCTCACGTGAAATCCTCTCCATGTGATCTGAAGAGGAGCGTCTACCTCTCCGAAAGATATATTTTTGAGTATAAATTGAAGTGTTTTGGTTGGAGAAAAATAAGAAGTGAAGAAGAGAAAATTTTGTGATATTTAATTGTTCTCAAATATTGTGTTGTGCTTCATTGAGTTGTATTTTCTGTGAGAAAATTTGTTAAGAGTTTAAGCAAATTGTAAAAGGGTTTCCTATCCCTTACTCTTATTATTCTCGTAAAGAAGAGTTTTTGTGAGTGATTTTTCGGGGATAAAATCACTTGGGTTAGGTGAGACTAGGCACCGGATTCAAAACTAGTTAGAGTGATTGGGTTTGATTGCTTGTTGTAAAGATTCACTAGCACCCGTAAAGCTAGTAGTGTAATTACTATTTGAAGAATAGTGGAAAAATTCTCGAGGAAGATACTTGGAAAGTGGACGTAGGTCTGGCGTGCCGAACAACTATAAATTGCTGAGTTTGTTTTTTCTTCCATTAGCTCATTTTATTTCATTACTCTATTTGATATTGTTAAGCATAATTATTTTTTTATTATTTGGGTTAAATTTTAATTTGAAAATTTATTTAGAGATTATTATTACTTTGTTATTTTATTTGTTAAAATTTTAATATTTTAATTATTATTTTTAATAACCCAATTCACCCCCCTCTTGGGTTACCAACCTGGGATAACAATTGGTATCAAAGCTTGAGCTCTTGTTTAAGATTTAACAATTTTTTAGTTTTTCAATCCATGAAACCACTACAGAAGGGCAAGCAACAAATACGCCACCTTTGTTCGATGGTAACAATTATAGTCAATGGAAAGAAAAGATTGTCGAAACAATCTTCTGTGTAAAATAAATAACTTCAAACAAATAAAAATAAATTACTTACAGAATTTATTTTACCGAAATGTAAAATACAAAAAGATCAAGTCGAGTTTGTGACACTTTGTTCTTAAGACAGATTTGCCTCGCTACGGTGCTTACGGATAAATGGTGTTTATCTCTCAGGATATAATCATCTTCACAAATTGTAGTAGCACTCCAAATAATTTGTACGGCGAACAAAAATCCGTGTTCTGTACTTTCCAAATTTTCTCTAAAATAATATGAAGAATAAGTTAATGCAAGAGAGCAAAAACTAGAAGGAAACCAAGACAATATCAAAATTTTCAGGATGTTTTGACTGCTGGAAATGGGTCTCTATTTATAGGCAACTTGGTGACCATTGAATCTGTCCGAATAGGTACAAATTGAAGTAAACAAGTGTAGAATTCAAACTGAACAAATCTGCTGGTAGTTTTGAATCTGTTCGGCAGTTTTGAACCTGTCCAAACTGCTGGCAGTTTTATAATTGTTACAAACAATTTGAATTGGTTGGAATTGGACCGGATAGGGATTATTATGGACAGTTTAAAATTGAATTCAAATTTGAATTAATTTTATCTACGAAAATTAACTTTCCCGCAAGAATTTTTTTAAAAAAAAATTCAAATAAATTTTGTCCAAAAAATTAATGTTACAACCAACCCGACCAATAACCCACACCTGCGCACGGCACGGCTGGCCGGACGGACGGCGGCTGCACACATGCATGTGTGGTGGTTCAAGCCAAGGTTCAATTTGTCCATAACTCCTCCCTTCTACAAACTTGGGGTGCCCCTTAGGGCCCAACCCAAGCGTTGCCACCTAGAACTTATATACATATAAGTTTCCTTAAGTTTCCAATGTGGGATAACTATTTTAAGGAAGCCCACATTTTACTTCTTGAATTGTCCATTCCACGAACCCGAAAACGAAGTTAACTTCCCATTCACTCATAAATGGTTTTGATGAACCGTCTTCACCGTGTGACTTGCCATGCGACAAGGAACACGTCACTTCTTTGGACCCACCCTAAAAGACGTATGGGACCTACTCAAATTTGGGCTCAAAATTGGCCCAAAATAATCCTATAAAACCATTATTTCTAACAATCCCCCACATAAATAGAATTTGACAGAGAGAAAATGCAACAACATGATCTAATTATAGAGAGTACAGAAATTGGAAATATTCTGTAAAGGATAGGTAGCTTTTGACTTTGAACATTCCCTTATGAGACACTATCGGATTTACTAGCTAACCAGTGAACATGATGTCTTGAACTGTTCAGCCATTTGTGTAAACTAAGACAATAGAACTCACACAGTATATCACCAGACACAGTTTAGTTCTCACTATTGTGTTCATTTTGGCCCTGAACAACTTGGTGTTTCATGAGTGCTCTAAAGAATTGTAGCCCTTCACAAATCTCATAAAACCGACCCAGTTCACACTCACATAGGTGATTATTATGAAGAGTATCCTGCCGTACTTCACTAGGTATTCCTAGATATAAGTCATACACAAATCTCATAAAAGTATTACTTAACCTAAAACGCTACAGACATCACTATTTCATCATAGAAATAGGTAGGAGTTTGACTCCCCAGTTATCCTTATGAGTCATACACAACTTGGTTATCCTTTTGAACCTAGATCTTGGGATCTCCAGTCAACTTGGTTGGGTTGCCATTGTGGTAACTCTTATTTAATAGGCTTAAGTCCCATTCCTCTCGATGAATTCTCAACTAACTCTCTTGCTAACCCTTTGGTTCGTAGATCCGCTATGTTGTCTTTAAACTTCACCTATTCAATGGAAATAATTCCATTAGAGAGTAGTTGTCTCACGATGTTATGTCGACGATGAATATGTCGTGACTTACCGTTATACATATGACTCTGTGCTCTACCTATTATTGATTGACTATCGCAATGTATACATATAGCAGGCAGTAGTTTTGGCCACATTGGAATATCTTCAAAGAAATGGCAAAGCCATTTTGTTTCTTCCCCAGCTTTATCTAAATCTATAAACTTTGATTCCATAATAGACCTAGCAATGCAAGTCTGTTTGGAAGATTTCCAAGATACACCCGCCCCACCAAGTGTAAAGACATATCCACTAGTGGATTTTGAGTCTCTAGTATCCAATATCCAGTTTGCATCACAGTATCCTTCAAGTACTGCTGAATATCTAGTATAAGTTAGCCCAATGTTACGAGTAAATCGGAGGTATCTAAGAACCCTTATAATAGCTTTCCAGTGTTCTACTCCTGGATTACTCGTATATCTACTTAATTTACTTACTGCATAGGCTATATCTGGGCGAGTGCAGTTCATCAAGTACATTAAGTTTCCAATAATTTGGGCATACTCTAATTGTGAAATACTTTTTTGTACATCCTTAGAAAGAAACAAATTCATATCCACAGGTGTTCTAGAAAGATAATCATCATCTTTGCTAAATTTGTCAAGTATTTTCTCAATGTAATGTGATTGTGATAAAGCATAACCTTTTAATGTTTTGCCAATTTTCATACCAAGAATTACATCAGCAATCCCCACGTCCTTCATGTCAAAATGTTTATTCAACATTTTCTTAGTAGTTTTAATCATATCAGTATTACTACCTATGATGAGCATATCATCCACATAAAGACATACGATAACATAACTATTGTTTGTGTTTTTAATATAAACACATTTGTCATATTCATTAATTTTGAATCTATTTAACGTCATTGCCTTGTCAAATTTCTCGTGCCATTACGTTAGCGCTTGTTTTAAACCATATAATGATTTAACCAATTTACACACTTTTTTTTCTTTTTCTGGAATAAAAAATCCTTCTGGTTGTTCCATGTAAATTTCTTTATCTAACTCACCATTTACGAAAGCGGTTTTAACATCCATTTGATGAATTTCTAGATTGTACAAAGATGCAATGACAATTAGCATTCTAATGGATGTTATTCTAGTAACTAGTGAGTATGTGTCAAAGTAATCAAGCCCTTCTTTTTGTATATATCCTTTGACCAGAAGTCTTGTCTTGTATTTGTCAATTGATCCATCCGCTTTTATTTTTCTTTTAAAAATCCACTTGTACCCAAGAGGTTTACAACCTGGTGGCAAATCCACCAATTTGCAAGTGTGATTTTTCAATATGGATTCAACTTCGCTGTTTACAGCTTCTTTCCATAAAGGAGCTTCAAGACTGGACATAGCTTCTTTAAAAGTTAAAGCCTTATTTTCTAACAAAAATGTTAGAAAATCTAGACCAAAAGATTTTGAGGTTCTAGCACGTTCATTACTCCTAAGTTCCTCTTCCTCATTTTGATCTATCTCTTACTCTTGTTCTTGATCATGTTCTTGATCATAACTAGTAATAGCATCAAAAGATCTTTTATTAGTACTAGTCTCTTGTCCAGTTTTCTTTGGAAACACTTGAACATGTGTTTCCAAAGAAAGACGCATTCCGAGATTCAATAATAGTATTTACATGCATTTCGGAATGTTCTGACTTATGAATCAAAAATCGATATGCACTACTATTCATGGCATAACCAATGAAAATGCAATCAACAGTTTTAGGACCTATCTTAGTCTTTTTAGGACTAGGAATAACCAATTTAGCCAAAATTCATAAGGTGTTATGGTACTCTCCCATGTCACAATTCATAAGGTGTTTGACTCACTTTCTTTTGGGCTACCTTACTTAGAATATAATTAGCAGAAAGTATTGTTTTCCCTCACAAGTTCTGAGGTAATTCAGAACTTATTAACATGACATTCATCATTTCTTTTAAAGTCCTATTTTTCCTTTCAGCAATTTCATTTTGCTGAGGTGAGTAAGGAACGATGGTTTGATGAATTATTCCATATTCTTTACAAAACTCACCAAAAGGTGATTCATATTCACCACCTCTATCACTTCTAAGTTTTTTAATTTTCTTACCAAGTTGATTTTCAACTTCATTCTTATATTAAATGAAAGTTTCCAAAGCTTCATCCTTAGTTCAAATTAAATAAACATAACTATATCTAGTATAGTCATCTATGAAAGTGATAAAATATTTTTTCCCACCTCTAGTTTGAATTGGTTTAAAATCACAAATGTCATTATGAATTAATTCAAGTGGCTTCGTACTTCGTTCAATTGAATGAAAAGGAGTTTTAGTTAATTTTGCCTCAACGCAAATTTCACATTTATGATTTAAATCAATGTCAAATTTAGGTAAACATTCCATATTAATTAATCTACGCAAAGATCCATAATTAACGTGTCCTAATCTACCATGCCATAAATTTGAAGACTCAAGCAAGTAAAAAGAAGATGTATCTTTATTAATAACAAAAGGTACAACAGTCATTACATTCATTTTGAAAAGGACATCAGACATGTAACATTTTCCTACATACAAAGATCCGGGGACTAGATTCTTGCGAATGTCTAGTACATGCAGCACATTATTGAGAGTGAATTCCTTTCCAGATGTCATCTTCAGAATAATCTTTCATTGTCCTTCAACTTTAGAAGTTGAGGAGTTTCTTATAAAAAGTTATTCATCGTTATGTAGACACCCCATTTTTGACCATCCTCAAGATTTGGATGTCATCGGTTGAACACTCGATAGTTTCATATGCTTGTGTTCGTTTTGAGTGCCTGAAGTTCTCGGCCGAGCGCCTTGCCTTTGAGCCTCTAAACTTGTCTATTTTATGCTTGGTTGACCACCAAGAGCTTGTTGTTTCAAGTCTGGAGGAAAGGGTGGCCTGTCGGCCATCCCCACAATCCATCGACCATAGCTTGTGCCTGCCAGCCATCAGTGGTGGCCGGTCAGTCACATTGATGGTCGGTCGGCCACTGGTGATGGTTGACTGCCAGTTTTCTCATTTTTCAGATATTTGTTTGCCAACTGTGCCAGCTGTTGTTCACTGAAGTGCATCTCCATACACATGTATGGAGGGATGAATACAAGCTTGAATCTTGTTTTTCTATATATAGAGGGTGTTCTCCCCTATTGTGGAGGGTTAGACATTTTGGATCAAAATTCTCTCTCTCTCTCTGGAATTCTCTCTCTTTCTTTTCTTATTTTGTGCTTTGTAATTAGTTTTTTCTAAACCTTTGCACACTAACTCTCAACCAAACTTGACTACCTTGGAGCTGAGGTCCCTTGGAGCCTAGTTTGAGCTTTTGGAAGGAGATTTGAGCCTGAAATTGTGGTTGTTTTGTGATATGCCTCAAGAGGTATAAGACTTACCTTGTAGGCTTTGTTTTGACTACTTGTTTTGCCATCTTTTTATACTGTTTTTTGGCCTGGTTTTCAACTACAAAAAACTCTAATTTTCGAGCCTTAACATGATGGTTTGAGGTCATTTTGTGTAAAGGGGTGGTCCACCCTTCTTGTTGCTTTATGGTGTAAGCTTTTGTACCATCTTTTAGCGTATTCATAGCAAACTTTTTGGCCCTTTAAACCACTAAAATTCAAAGTTATTTCAGTGGTAAAAACTTGGTTTTAAAGTCCAAAATTGGAGAGGGTCGCCTCTCCTCCTTGTGCCTTGTTTGCACGACTAGATAGCTTAACATGTGAGCATGATTTTCTAGCATTTTGAACCTCAATCTCAACATGTTTTTGCTACTATTTTGACTAGTTTTAGCTCTATTTTAAGCTGGTTTGGTCCTTTAAGCCTTGGTTTGCATAGTTATAGTGCAATCTCCTTCATTAGCTTAATGTTTTAGGCTTTTAAACATGAATTACATGAGTTGCTTGCATATTTTAGTGTCTTTTTACACTCCATTTCAGCACTGAAATCTCTGCAATCTCCCTCTATTCTTCACTCTTTCATTTATTTTGAAAGGGGCTTTGAACCTATTGTTGGCTTAAGTATGAAATTGAGACACTTGTGCTTAAGGGTTTTAATCTTCTTTTGAGGGTTTCTACTAACCAATGGCATGAGGTCTCTTTCATGCTCAAGGCACTTGTGGTTTAAGCCCTCTTTCATTAGAGGACACTCACATTTTGGACTAATCAATTAAAAAATGGATTGGTAATCTAAAATGAGTAAATAAAACATGACAAGTAAAAAAAACAAGATAAGCATCTTTCATGTTACGTTGTATGTGTTCGGATCGGACGTTAATTCGAACACGAGGAAAATGGGACATTTCATACTCAATAGTAATGAAATGTGTCATTTTCCTTAGTCATCATTACCCTTGATCATGCGTGATAGGGTGGTGATTTTGTTGAGTCTTGTTTTGCACTCATTAAGCTTGTACAAGCTTGGTTGTTTAGCCATCATGCATGAAAATGCTTGGTTGATGGTTTGAAGGCCAAGAGTTACTCTCCTTTGAGCTTGTGTGATGATAAGGAGGGTAGCAGTACATATATTCCTTGAGAATACACTATTTTGCCTTTGTTTGCTCTCTGTTGCAGCAAAAAGGGAAGTTCAGGGAAGGGGTGGCCGACCGGCCAATGGTAACCGACAGCCACCATTGGTAGCCAACCGGCTAGAAATGAAATTTCGCACAAGTGTGTTCCTGAGTTGGAGCATAGGTGTTCTGGAAGTTAGCAACACTGTTGGTGTTCAAGCAAGTGCAAACAGAGGTGTCCGATGGCAAGGCGGTGGACTTTCGGGAGGAAACCAACCAAACATGCATGCGCCCCTCACCCTCAAGGCCATTTACTTGCTTTGTTTTATTAGTTATTCGTAGCTAATTCATTCATACAAGTGTTGTAATTGTTTAGTTAATTAATTCGTTTTGTAATTAATTAGCTTAATTCGGTTTGTAATATTTGATTAGCTAGAATAGTTAATTAATTGTGTTGTAATAGTTAGCTTAATTAGCGTAGCTAGTTAGTTAGCTTTATTCATTTGGACCCTCCTTCGCGAGGGCATAATGTTGTGATAAGTGTGTGTGCGTGTGTGCATGTCTTCCAACCCTACGTCTTTCTCCCTTTTATTTAATCGCTTTCGATGGTTAGATTAGAGACATTTTCAATTAGCATACATCCATTCATTTGTCTTGTATGCACCGAGGCTTAGCGCATCATTCAAACTGCATTGCCATTTCAATACTTCTTTGAATACGTGTTTCAAAACATGCTATCAAAGTGTTACAAACGCCGTATTAGTAGCCGAGCCTATTAATTGCATCATTGCATATGTTGCATTAGGCATTTTGTATAATTAGGATCATGCCTTTTTCTAACTAGTTTTTGTTTTGGCTTGGAGTACTCGGTGAGTTTTATGCTTTAGCATACCTGCATGAGTGTGATTGTCATATTGCCATGATTCGCATGCTTGCCATGAGGCTATGTGCTTACTTGCCAAACTGCATGAATCCCTATGGATGAAGACTTGTTGTTTAAATTGGAATAATTCAACAAATGTAAATTTTAAGCCCACTTTGTTATGGAAAAATCATGTTTTAAGCCCATTATGTTTGGTGGCAAATCCGCATTTCTTAAGCCCATTTGAGGGTGGCAAATTCAAACCATTTTCGCAAAACAAATATGACTTGAAATGTTCCAATTCTTGCGATGTAGTCTATACTTGCTCGTGTGTATCACATAGAAATGTTAGATTAATAACCGAAATAAGAACACATGAGGTTTATAAAACAACATATCATGATTAGTAGAGGCCGATCTTTGATCGGACGAGCGAGGGTCCTCATTTCAAGACCTTCCCCTTTCGTACCCAAGTTCCTGAGCCGAGGCAACTTTAGTGATGACGGACATGTGGCCTTTGACACGAGTTAGGGTTTCCTAAATTTTTCCAAACAAAATATTTAGGTGGCAACTCTGTAATCTGGAAAAGCAGTCCAATTTTGGCATTATTTGATTTAAAATTGATTTTTAAAAAAAGTTTATCGGATTTGAACTCTTTGGTGTTTATCAGTTTCACATTGCACTTGTGAGACTAGATTTAGAACCACGGGAGTTTGAATTGTGAGGCCTTCTTTTCAAGCCCTTTCCAAAAGGTAGGGGCACAGAAAAAGGCGAGCCCACACGTTGTCCACTTTAGAATAAGATGTAAACATATTTTTGTCGGCATAAATGTGACGAGTAGCACCAGTGTCCATCCACCATTCTTTAGGATTTCCGACAAGGTTTGCCTCGGAAACAACTGCAGAAAGATTTATATCATCAACACCATTGGAAATTTTGTCCACTTCAGTCATAGTGGCTTGAGCAGGCTTTTTACTTGAACTTCTTTTACCTTTGTGTTTGCTTCAACAATCTTTGGCCCTATGTCCATCTTTGTCCCAAATGTAACACTTACCATTGAACTTATACTTCTTCGTTTCCCCTCCTTTAGAGCCTTGTGAGGAACTTTCTCCAGAAAACTTGCATTTCTTTGCTTTTGGAGCATGTTCCACCACATTTGCCTTAGACTCCATTGGATGCTTACCAACTCGCTTCTCAGAATTGCAGTTTTCCTCCTCAATCCTCAAACGCACAATCAATTCCTCTAAAGTCATTTCTTTGCGCTTGTATTTGAGGTAGTTCTTGAATTCCTTTCAGCCATGTGGTAATTTTTCAATTAAGGCAGCAACTTATAAGGATTCACTAAGAGACATGCCTTCTGCATGAATGTCATGCAAAATGAGTTGGGGATCTTGAACTTGGCTGATCATAGTCTTAGAATTAACCATCACATAATCCAGGAATTTTCCAACCACAAATTTTATTGAGCCAGTATCTTCTGTTTTGAACTTTTCCTCCAAAAACTTCCAAAGTTCCTTTGCCGTTTTGATAGAACTATAGACGTTGTATAATGTTTTGTCAAGTCCATTCAAGATGTAGTTCCAGCACAGGAAATCAGCATGTTTCTAGGCATCGACCGCAGTAACCACTTGCCGATTGGTTTCATCATTTTTCAGAGTAGAAGCATCCTCACAAAGGAAATGCGCCAAGTTGAGAGTAATAAGATAAAACAACATTTTCTGCTACCTTCTTTTAAAATAAGTTCTTGAGAACTTCTCTAGCCATGAATTCTAAATTATAAAACAAAATTAGAATTAGAATTTTATACTACACAGAAAATTTAAACCAAAACCATAGAATTAAATTCTATAAAAATAAAAAACAAGAATTGTATCTTTTATTTTCAATTAATTTGAAAATAAAATAAAATTTTATTTAAACAAATTAATTCCACACAGAAAATTAAATTTCTGTAACACTTCAAAAATTAAAATACCAAAACAGAATTTTAATTAATGAAAACTCATAAATTATTTCTGAAATCAAAATTAATTTCTGACTAACTTCACAAATAAATATTCTAAATTCTTAATGACTACCAGTATATTACTACTGGTTGTCAAAGAAAATAAACAATATATTACTACTATTTGTCAAACAGTATATTACTACTATTCTTTTTTCCATCCAGAATATTATTTTATAAAACCATAGAAAAAAATTCTGTTAGAAGAAGAAAGAGAAAAGGAAACAAACGAAAAATTCTGTATAAACAGAATAATTCGAATTTGCCTTAAGATTGTTTGAACAATCTTCTGTGTAAAATAAATAACTTGAAACAAATCAAATAAATAAAAATAAATTACTTACAGAATTTATTTTACCGAAATGTAAAAATACAAAAAGATCAAGTCGAGTGTGTGACACTCTATCCTTAAGACAAATTAGCCCCACTATGGTGCTTACGGATAAATGGCGTCTATCTTCCAGGATACAATGATCTTCACAAATTGTAGTAGTACTCCAAACAATTTGTACTGCGAACAAAAACTTGTGTTCTATACTCTTCAAATTTTTCCTAAAATAATATGAAGAATAAGTTAATGCAAGAGAGCAAAAAATGGAAGGAAACCAAGACAATTTCAGATTTTTCAAGATGTTTTAACTGCTGGAAATGGGTCTTTATTTATAGACAACTTCATAACCATTCAATCTGTCCGAATAGGTACAAATTGAAGTAAACAGGTGCAGAATTCAAACTGGACAGATCTGCTGGCAATTTTGAATCTGTTCGACAGTTTTGAACCTGTACAAACTGCTGACAGTTTTATAACTGATACAAACAGTTTGAATTGGCTGGAATTGGACCAGAAAGGCACTGTTATGGACAGTTTAAAATTGAATTCAAATTTGAATTAATTTTATCTACGAAAATTAACTTTCCCGCAAGAATTTAAAAAAAAAATTCAAATAAATTTTGTCCAAAAAATTAATGTTAGAACCGACCCGACCAACAACCCACACCCGCACACGGCACGGCCGGCCGAACGGACGGCGGCTGCACACATGCATGTGTGGTGGTTCGAGCCAAGGTTCAATTTGTCCATAACTCCTCCCTTCTACAAACTTGGGGTGCCCCTTTGGACCCAACCCAAGTATTGTCACCTAGAACTTATATATACACATAAGTTCTCTTAAGTTTCCAATGTGGGATAACCATTTCGAGGAAACCCACATTTTACTTCTTGAATTATCCATTCCACGAACCCGAAAACGATGTCAACTTCCCATTCACTCGTAAATGGTTTTAACAAACCATCTTCACCGTGTGACTTGCCATGCAGTAAGGAACATGTCACCTCTTTGGACCCACCCTAAAAGATATGTGGGACCCACTCAAATTTGAGCTCAAAATTGGACCAAAATAAGTCTATAAAACCATTATTTTCAACAAAGATGATGCTCTATCTTCAAGCCACAAATTACGCTCTATGGATCATTGTCACAAAAGGTCCAAAGATTTCTACCAAAGTGGTAGACAATGTCAACATATGTAAAACAAAAGAAGAATGTGATGAAAGAGATCACAGACTACTGCAGGCAAATGCTAAGGCAAAACTTACTCTAGTATGTGGTTTAGATTCCAAAGAGTATAATAGAATCTCTGGTTGAAACACAGCCAAAGAGATTTAGGATAAACTTGAAATTACCTAATGAAGGAACTAACCAAGTGAAAGAATCTCGTATTGATATGCTTGTTCACAGTTATGAATTATTCAAAATGAAATTTGACGAATCTATTTCAAGCATATTTACTAGATTTACTGAAATTGTAAATCCCTTAAAATATCTTGGTGTGGACGCGCCCGCGTGGGGCCTCATGCCACAGTTCGGACTCATTTGTCACGGTTCTTAATCTGAACCAAAGAGTCCAAATCCGGCAAATCGTTTTGAGAAAACAGATTTTTATAAAGAAGTGCCAAACATGGACTGCTTTACCAGATACAGAGTCGCCACCTAAATATTTTTTAATGGGGGAATTTAGGAAACCCTGACTCATTTGTCTAAGGCCACGTGTCCGTCATTACCAAAGTTGCCTCGGCTCGGGAACTTGGGTACAATTGCGGAAGGTCAGCTATGAGCACCCCCTCTCGCCCCATCAAAGACCGGCCTCTACTAACCATGATATCTTGTTTTGAAAACATTATGCGTTCTTATTCCGGTTATTAGCCTAGATTTACTATGTGATGCGCACAGCATAACAAGTATAGACTGAGTCGCCTGAGTTGGAACAAAGCATTTTATGTTTGTTTTGAAAACGGTTTGCTACTCGCAAGTAGGCTAAAATGCAGGTTTTGCCACCCTCAGGTGGGCTTAGAAAAGATGGTTTTGCCACTGTCTAGTGGGCTTAAAACTCACAGTTTTAATGTATTATTCCAATTCAGGTAATTCAACCTCCACCCACAGACATTCAAGCAGGTATATCATATAAGCAAGTAGCCTCATGGTACAGCATGCTGACATGGCAACACTCACACGTATGCAAGGATGCTAAAACATAAATGCTTACCGAGTACTCCAAGCCAAAATAGAAACTAGTTAGTAATCATATGCATGATCCTAGTTCATGTTAAGATGGCTAATGCAACACATGCGAGATGCAACTAGAATAGGCTCGGCTAATCTAAGAATGGCATATGAAATGCGACAATTCGATACACGTATTCAAGTTGGAATGGAAATACTATGCAGTTAGTATGATGCGCCGAACCTGGTGCGTGCAATACGAATGAATATATGCAAACATGCTATCATAAGTATGCTAATAGAAACATGCCCTAAACTAACCATCGAAAGCTAGTAAATAAAAGGGAAGAAAGACGTGGGGTTGGAAGACATACACACACTCACGCACACTTATTACACAATTGCCCTCACTCGGAGGGTCCAAATAAATATTACAAAACAAATAAATAATTAACTCTTCTAACTAATTAAATATTACATATCTTCTATTTAATTAACAAATTACATGCAGAAAGAGGATGGCCGCAGCCCCGCCTCATAATGCTAGGATGATGCATGCTCGACTCGCCCCGCTCGAAAACCCGTGCCATGCCACTGTTGCCTCTGTTTACACTGCCCTGCTCCTCTGAAAATTTTCACAAGTCCCAAGGATGCTTCTCTGAACACTAGGGAGCATCACCGACCAAGTGGGAACACCACTAGCCGAAGGGAATGGTCATTGACCATTGGTTAAGCCACCGGCTAATTGTATTTGGTCGGTCAGCACTCCAAGTAGCCAGCCGGCTATTTCTTCCTGTAGAATCCTGCAGTTGACAGCGGCAGAGGGCAAGTAGTGTATGGCATGGAATTTTCAAGCAAATGTGAGCATGGCCACACTCCCTATCATGCAATGGACTCAAGGGAGCATGACCCTCGATCCTCGGGCCATCAATTATGCATTTTGATGCATGATGGCCTAAGAAGCCAAGTTTGTCATTCAATGTAAAATGCATGCAACAAAAGAGATGAATGCCAACACCCTATCATATTGAGATCAAGGGCGTCGGCGACTGAGGATTGAGACACGTTACGTCACTTTGAGTACGAACGCATCTCAATCCTCATGGTTGGTTTGACACCCCAAACTCAGCAAAATGTAATGCATATTTGCAATGTGGCTCAACTATGCAACATGGGTCAAATATGCAACATGAAGCTAAGGTACAAAACATGCTAAATGCAATGTGCCGAACATACAAGATGCCATGCAATGCAACCTATCATGCAAGCTATGACATGAAATGTAACTAGTTAAATAATGTGCAAATGTGCAAACATGGTACAATGCAAGCATGAAACCAAAGTAATGCAACATGATCATGCAATGGCGGACTTAAACCTCAAAGGGGTAGACCTCAGCCCACCCCAAAACAGTGGCCAATGATGATGCAAATGGTGGACGGATGCTCATGCAAACATGCATACCAATGGGCCTAAGACTAAGGCATAAAGAGGAGCATTCTACCCCAACCACCCCAACCACACATGGCGTGGACTATTCAACCAAAAATAGAGTTTCAATGCATCTAAATACACCCCAAAATCCGCATGAATGGCATCCCAAATGACTTAAACAAAAGGCATGCACTATGACCCGTTTCTAGGCATAAAAGAACAACTCTTCAAGGCATGAAAGGGATGATAAATGCAAGCATACAAGCATGGATTAGGGACTGAAATAGCATGGGAAATGACTCCAAATCACTGAAATCACCCAACTAAAGCATGTTAATGACTCACACACTCAAGGCTCACAAGCCAAAATGCAAAAGGGCTATACCAAGCATGGCAAACATGGCTCCAAAGACTCAAGACAGACCTTAAGCATGTTAAAACATGACCAAAAACTTCACAAAGCTAAGCCAAAGCATGCAAGCATAATGGTCCAAAGGCAAGATGTATTTCTAGGCAAAATGGAAGAATACAAGGCAAGTGTATTATGCATGCAAGGGGTCAACAAACCAACATGGGACAGAGGTAAAACATGCTAAATAAACACCAAATAACCTCTGAAATAAAGCCAAACAAACAAATCTAGGCGTACATGCTACCCTTATGAGCCAAAACACAAGCAAATGAGACAATAAAGGGAAAGGGGTGTCCCTCCCCTATACAAGACTTCAAGACCCCTTCTTCACCACTGAAAATCCATTGGATTTCAGTGGTGAGAAGGTCAATACACAAAAGTCCCCAAAGTTTAACAAAGAGAGCACAAAAAGGGCCAAACAATGCCTAAGAGGGGGAGGTCGACCCCCAATACCAAAACAACCTTAATGAAGTATCTTAAGCATGCAAATATAAGAATTTTTTCAGTTATACACAAAGTCTAAAATAGTAAGCAAGATAGGTTAAAGACTAGTGCAAGATTGGGAAATATAAAGCAAAAGTGTTACCCTTGAAGAACCCTTGAAGAACAGCAAGTGCAGCCCCCTTCTTCTGATCAAAACCAATCCAAAACCTCAAGACCAAACCCTCAATGCCTCCCAAAGTCAAAGTATGGTGTAGTAGTGTGTGTCTTAGTGCAAAACTAAGAAGAAATCACCCTTTTGGCCCTTAAACACATACACAATAAAGAGAGAGAGGAAGATATAGAGAGAGAAAGTGTATATATCATAAATATATGTATTTAGGTCTGGTTTTTGCTGAAACAAGACAAAGGAGGAGGAGGGGCTCTTATATAGACAATGGAAAAGGCTCCAAGCTTCTAAGAGAAGCTATCCTAAAGGGTCAAGGCTTCCAAGGAAAGCTATCCTAAGGGTGCAAGCTTCATGAGAAAGCTAAGACAAAGGGTCAAGCTTCCTCAAGAAGCTTGAGCAAAGGGTGCAAGAGGTTGGATCAAAAGGGTCAAAGGTTTAAAACAGCCACACTCGTGCATGGGGGGCAGGGTCCGTGCATTCCAGCTAGCACAGCTGGCATGCATTATGCCTAAAAAAGGCAAAAATGTGGTGTCAGCCAGAAAAGGAGGCCATCGGCCAAACAAATGGCCGGCCGACCACACAAGATGCCGACCGGCCAATGGTATATCTCACAAATGGCCGGTACCAAGAATACACAGCTGGTGGCCTCAAGCCATGGCCGGTGGGTGTCAAGGGTAGCTAAAAAGCTACTCTCTACCCTCAGAAGCAAAAACACAAGTGTTTGGTGCAAAATCATACACAAAACAGTCGAGTTGAGAGATCCTGAGGTAAGGCGCGTAGCCGAGACCTCCGGGAACTCAAAACGAACACGAATCATGGATCATCACCGAGTGTTCAAGCGGTGACGTCCAAGTCTTGAGGACGGTCAAAAATGGGGTGTCTACAGTTGCCCCTCTTTGACAGAACTCGAAATTCATAACAATGACAGGAGTGATTGTCAAAGCCCAGAGACAACCCATTTTTGACAAGGCCGAAGACTTAGACAAAACATACAAGCTACAGAAAAGATATGCGCCCGAAAGTAGGGGCAAAATGCAAGACAATGCACAAAGCCGAGCATAACTTATGATCATGCAAGAGACATAGGGACGTATCCCGGTGTTTCGGAAAAGGGAGAGAAACGTAGGGACGTATCCCAGTGTTTCAGAGAGAGAGAAACATAGGGACGTATCCCGGTGTTTCAGAAAAGGGAGAGAAACGTAGGGATGTATCCCGGTGTTTCGGAGAGAGAGAAACATAGGGACGTATCCCGGTGTTTCGAAAAAGGGAGAGAAACGTAGGGACGTATCCCAGTGTTTCGGAGAGAGAGAAACATAGGGACGTATCCGGTGTTTCGGAAAAGGGAGAGAAACGTAGGGACGTATCTCGGTGTTTCAGAGAGAGAGAAACATAGGGACGTATCCCGGTGTTTCGGAAAAGGGAGAGAAACGTAAGGATGTATCCCGGTGTTTCGGAGAGAGAGAAACACAGGGACGTATCCCGGTGTTTCAGAAAAGGGAGAGAAACATAGGGACGTATCCCGGTGTTTCGGAGAGAGAGAAACACAGGGACGTATCCCGGTGTTTCAAAAAAGGGAGAGAAACGTAGGGACGTATCCCGGTGTTTTGAAAAAGGAAGAGAAACGTAGGGACGTATCCCGGTGTTTCGGAGAGAGAGAAACATAGGGACGTATCCCAGTGTTTAGGAACGTATCCCGGCGTTTAGGGACGTATCCCAGGGTTTGGGGACGTATCCCAGGGTTTAGGGACGTATCCCAATGTTTAGAATGGCATAAGCATTGGAACGTATTCCGAATGCTCTGATCCAAAGAGGGAGAAACATAGGGACGTATCCCGGTGTTTCGGAATGGTATAAGCATTGGAACGTGTTCCAAATGCTCTAAACCAAAGGAGGTCTAACCCGTCGCACGCGCGAGAAGAAAGAACAGCAATGCAAGTGAAAAGGTGCATAACGATGCAACTGGAACGTGCATCACAATGCAAGTAAAGTGGGTGCATAACAATGCAATTGAAACATGCATCACAATGCAAGTAAAGTGGGTGCATAACAATGCTAGTATAGTGCGTAACAGCGCAAGTTAGAGATACGTGCAAGGCAATGCAATATAGGTACACAAGACATTGCGATGAGGTGCACAAAAGAGGTGCGATAAAATGCATTTTGTATGCAAGTATGGGGGCATTAATCATGTACTCTGGTGCCTCCAATTTACCTCTCAGAGGACTTGGCAACACGCTCAGCTCAAAAGGGGACACCGCGAGAGATAACATCTGCAGTTGTTTTAATTGCGATTCTGACTTGAAGCAGGCTTAAGCTTGGGGTTGAGATACACTCATACTCCAGAGAAATGGTGAGGCCTGAGAAGGTGCACCTGGAATGCAGTCTCGGAATTTGAAACAAACTCAGATGCTCCGATTTTCCCTCTTTTCTTTTGCTTTGCAGTCTAGAACCCATATAGCTTCAGATAGGTCTTGTTTCTACTGTTCTGACATGACCTGGATTGAACCCTGCGGTTTTATGAAAGAACGAATCTTGTTTTGCACAAACGTGAAGAATGGCATAGCACTCTAAGCACAAAACGATTTTATTTTTGAAATTAAGAAATGAGTTCTTAACCGGGTATTGAGCCTACGATTGAACACAGCGAGAAAGACTCAACCACAAAAAACAAAAGGTAAACAACCTAAACACATCGAGACACGTCGGAACGACTCAAAGCAAGAATCGAGACAAACAAAACAAAAGACACGACACACAAACGTGTTACAAAGACGAGAGACCTCTCAGTGCACGAGGAGCCAGTTTCTCCGGGTATTATTTCCCATCCTTTTCTCATTTGTGATTCTCACATCACTTGGCCCTCATGCTCTTTTTTCTCTTAAAACCCTTTTCACGCTTTTTCTCTCAACGCACATCTCTCTATTCTTCAATCTCTCATTTTTTATCCCTCCCCTGGGTGGTTGATGGATAAACAGACAGTTGTGGGCTCTTACCTCTAGCATTCCGCTAGATTCTTCTTCTTGTTCACAACAGTGAGTTTCTTCCACAAAGGGGCTGCACTACAATTAAGTGTATAGCAAATCTACAGCTAACATCGGTTGACGATGCTCTGATGGGGAGTTTGAACGTGATCAGATCTATCCAGATAAGGGAGTGGAATATCTTGTCCCATTCCGGTTCGTGCTTCGCACTTGGCTTGATACCTCGTTGCTTGGAGGATGAGAGAGCTTTCTGCCCTTTGTTGTTAGCTTCCACTGTGCCCTTCTTGGTGAATAGGGTGCCCTTTCCAGCAAGTATGGTGCCCTTTCTAGCAAATGCATTGACGACGGGAGAAAGACAGGAAGCCTGATTCAACTGTGCCCCTAGTTCATTATTTTGACCAAATTTTTTTGTTTTGGTTTTCTACTAAAACAATTTTGACCAACATGAGAGTTAGATTAACATGCTTGTTCGATTTTCTGATTTGAAATCATGCAAGTCAGGTTATGAGCACTGAAAATTTTCCTTTTTTTGGGTCCAAGAAATGGTCTAGTTTTTAGAAAAATGGAATAATTTTTGAGAGAATTAGTCAACCTTAGTAAAAATTCTCAAAAACTATTTTTGCAAACGGCCACTGCTCAACCAGCATGGAACCTACTCTTGAGATGCACGATCTCGGACCCATAAACAATGAAAAATTGCCCCTTGTTTGAACGGCACTGCATGGCAACTGAAAGTTGCCCCTAGTCTGAATAGCACCACAGCACATTGTATGGCAACGGAAAGTTGCCCTTTGTTTGAATGGCACCGCAGTGCATTGTAATCAGTTTTCAGAGTGACGATCATAACCGAACTCTCGGATACAGAGGAGACAAAGATGACCAAAACCATCACATGGACACAATCGAATTTGAAGTGTTTTACGGCTGGACTTCAGAATGAAGTTGCCTACGTATCCCAAAGATGGGAATCAAGCCTTACGTAGTTCGGGGTTAAGGTACACTCGGGTATTAACCTCTCCTTTTGCACTCTAACTTTTGCCAAGGCCGCCCTTTCGGGTTTTCAACCTTGCGAGCTTTGTTTTTCTTTTCTTTTTCATTTCTTTTTTTGATTTTTCTTTTTTGTTCTTTTCTTTGCATTTTCTTTTTTTGTTCTTTTCTTCTTTTCTTTTTTATGTTCTTTCTTTTCTTTTCTTGCTCTAACTTTTGCCTGGGCTGCCCTTCTGGGTTTTCGGCCCAGCGAGCCTCTCAAGGGTAAAAGTGTAGCTTTGTCCATGTCAAATGGTTTTAGGATCCTGAAGTCATCTGAATCCAGGAAAATGGCTGCTGTTCGCTGACGTTGCAAGAGTCCATCCAACGGGGGGCTGATTTTGCCCCTAGTGTTGTGGATAGGAACTCAGTTGTTCTTCAGCAGAAACTGTCTTCTTTCTTCCCTTCTGGGATTTGGCATTCTTGCCGACCTTCTTTGATTTGTGGAATGATCCATCTTCGACTCTTCAAGCACATTTGAAATTCTTTGCCCCTAGTTCCAGGGGTGCTTCTAATCTAGCTTTGCAAGCTTCTTTTGATGACATCTAATCTTCTTGATCTGACTTTCTTGCCTTTTGTTTGAGGGCTGCTTTGAATCTGGCCACACAGGCCTCACGTTGTAGTTGACCATTGAACATTTTGAATTTAAGTCCAAGGTTTGATAATGAGGGGTCGAGTCTTGAAGCTGATAGCGATCCTAGGCTACACAATCTCAAAAGTGATTCCACACAGGTCTTCGCAAGATCGCGCAAAACAGTTTTTGAAATCTTTTAAGAAAGCGACAAATCGCTCACGCTGAAGACAATGTAGAACCAATCTGGATCAAGTCAGGATCCTTCTCAGTACTCACATTAACAAGCATGATCTCGATCATTAAGGGCTTAGCATGCCTCTCTTTCTCTTAATTGATCAAATTTTGCAAAACCCGAGGAATTCTTTCCTCTTCGTTTTTTATCACAATGTTTCAAAAAAAGTTTTGGAAACTTAGGTCGACGCAATGAATTCAAGGCACAGAAAAAACACAACTCTAGTCAAATACTGCCATCTCATTTAGAATTTCTGGCACAACTGGCACACGGCAGAAGCAAACACAAAAGCATGAAAAACCACTGCTGTTCATTCAAATTTGTTGGCATTACTGGCTCCAAGGCAGAAACAGACTCAAAAGAAAATGAAAAGACAAACGCAAAACAAGCAAGTGATGTTTGAGGTAACATCCTCGAAATCACCCGACTCTAACAAAGTAGGACTGACTCGGTATAACAAGACATACCCAACTGACTCAGTAAGAAAAGACTGACTCTGTACAAAAAGACTGACTCAATACAACACAACAAAACTGACTCAATACCCAAGTCAGAAAGTAAAAAAAACCAGCATTCGCAAATGCTCAAACTGGTGCGTGCCATACGCCACATCTGGAGTAAACTGAGTGCCGCCCGCAGGTGGTTCATCCCTCGATCACATCACACTATCCCCCACAAGTTCACTGATCAAGTGTCGATAGACTTTGTAGGACCTGGTGCGAGGATGACCCCGTTGTCAATCAGATTTTGTATCTCGTGGCGAAGACGGACACAACTATCGGTGTCATGACCGATTTGTTGATGAAAAGCACAGTACTTAGCCGGGTCATGCTTTGGAGGGAGAGGATCGGGTAGAGGCCGTTGTTCTAACAGTTTTAGATGTCCTTTCCTGAGTAGGACCCCTAGAGCTTTAGACAGAGGCATATAAAGCGGGGTGAAAATCCTCTTGCCCCGGGGTAGATAGTCTGAGGTTCGGGGGTTTGGATTGGGTGTACCAACAAAGGGGGTGGTTGTTTTGGTGGTAACCATTCCAACTTCAAAAGACCTTGCAGCTACATCACCACTGGTCGTCGCATTCGAACTGCGGGAAAACGCCCTCCTGGGCTGCTCTCTGTCATTGTCAATCAGGCCCTGTTTCAAAGCATCCTCGATCTGTACTCCCATCTCATGCAAATCTGAAAAGGTGGGGAAGGGGAGAACGATCATCTTCTGCATGAGCTTGGGTTGGAGGTTGCGCATAACCATCCGAATCTGATCTTTGTCAGTTGGCCTGATGGTCATCATTGAGGCCTTGGCCCTCCACCGGGTCACAAAGTCAGAAAAGCTCTCCTTAGGCTCCTGCCTTGTCGTCTCAAGATCACGGGTCGTAATCTCGATTTGCGTATTATACGAGTATTGTGCAACGAAGGCCTCGGCCATCTCAACCCAATTCCTCTTGACATCATCTTCCAATTTTGCGTACTAGATGGCCACCACCCCTGACAAGGTCCGGCCAAATAATGAAAGTTTTTGTAGTCTGGTGAGGCCCATCGGCCTTAGTATATTTGAGAATAACCGAAGATGCACCATGGGATCCCCGGATCCATCAAATCGGTCAATATGCGGCATCTTGAATCTGTCCGGCAGCGTCATGGCTGCGTCAGTATATCCATTTTCAATGTTAGGGATGGTCTTGACTCCTTGGGATCTCTTGAACAGCTTTTCAAGCTTGCTCAACTTCAATGCTGTGGGATCTATCTCGAACTCAAAGGGGGAATCCGGTAGGTTGGTGGGCGTTTTGGATAACTGGGGTAGGATCTGGGGTAGGATCGGGGGCAGAGCCGGCCCTATTGGAACGTTTGTATCCCTTTGGATATTCTGGACGTTTGGTGTCTCCTCGGGTATCGGAACCCTTGGTGGAGGAGGAGCCTGGTGTGAAGTAGATACTCCAATTTGCTGTTCTAACCTGGCAATTGTCTCTGCCTGTTGGGCTATGACCACGGCCTATTGCTTAGCGAATTCTGCTTGACGGACAACGTCTTGCTGAATGGCTTTCATACTATCCTGGAGTTGGCGCACCATCTCTTCCAGACCCGACATATTGTCTTAGTCTAACTGAGTAACCGGTATATCTCCCTGAGGTAAAAAATAGATATCTCAACCCAACTGCGCACAGGTGAGATGGATAATGACCGCTGATCCGAAGACTGTTGAACTGATGATCTGTGCCTGACTGGCATTTTTACCCTGCCTCTGGCAAAGGAACACTGATTGCCCTTGAACTGAATCTCTGACCCGACAAAGTCTATCAGCACAAGTCTAATGTACCTAGGGGATAGTGGAGCCTTCTGAAGCTATAGTTCCAGGACTACCTAGCAAAAGAGAAAACAGACAGCATCTCAGCTCAATTTCACTGGAACGGATATGAGCATAGTGAAACGACTGTACTCAATACTGATCACTGTTCCCCAAATAACTGTCCCAAAGCTGATACCCTCAGGTAAAACTGATTCCCCAAATACTGATGCCCGCAGGCCTGATACCTAGACTTGCAAACTGATACATGCATTCCTGTAGAGACGCACTCTAAAGCACATAGCAGATAAGTGAGAGCCAAAACACCCCTATGTTGGGGTAGGGTTTTCCTGTCCTATTTTGTCAGGAGCTAGGGCTTCACTACGCACGCAGCGGTTTCAAACAACCTATATCCGGTAAGCAACCTATCCTAGTTTGAAATAGTCACTATGGATTCGGAATATGCACTAGGTCGAATGGTCGAAAAGGGTGCAATGGTAAAACCGGGGTTTGTGTTCCCATACTGGCAGAGCCCGCAACCGGTCAGCCTTATGGCATGCTTTGACAAAGTCAAGCCTCCGGCAAACTGCTCAGGAAGCAGATGGCCAACACGGTGTCCTAGGCGCACCGATGAATATGCAATGCAAAGAAACACATAAGTGTAGTCAAAACAAGATATCACGAGTTCGAGTCAAGTTCTCTAATCTCTCCAGCGGAGTCGCCAGAAACTGTGGACGCGCCTGCGTGGGGCCTCATGCCACAGTTCGGACTCATTTGTCACGGTTCTTAATCTGAACCAAAGAGTCCAAATCCAGCAAATCGTTTTGAGAAAACAGATTTTTGTAAAGAAGTGTCAAACATGGACTGTTTTGCCAGATACAAAGTCGCCACCTAAATATTTTTTAATGGGGGAATTTAGGAAACCCTGACTCATTTGCCTAAGGCCACGTGTCCGTCATTACCAAAGTTGTCTCGGCTCGGGAACTTGGGTACGATTGGGGAAGGTCAGCTATGAGCACCCCCTCTCGCCCCATCAAAGATCGGCCTCTACTAACCATGATATCTTGTTTTGAAAACATTATGCGTTCTTATTCCGGTTATTAGCCTAGATTTACTATGTAATGCGCACAGCATAACAAGTATAGACTGAGTCGCCTGAGTTGGAACAAAGCATTTCATGTTTGTTTTGAAAACGGTTTGCTGCTCGCAAGTAGGCTAAAACGCAGGTTTTGCCACCCTCAGGTGGGCTTAGAAAAAATGGTTTTGCCACTGTCTAGTGGGCTTAAAACTCACAGTTTTAATGTATTATTCCAATTCAGGTAATTCAACCTCCACCCATAGGCATTCAAGCAGGTATATCATATAAGCAAGTAGCCTCATGGTACAACATGCTGACATGGCAACACTCACACGCATGCAAGGATGCTAAAACATAAATGCTTACCGAGTACTCCAAGCCAAAACAGAAACTAGTTAGTAATCATATGCATGATCCTAGTTCATGTTAAGATGGCTAATGCAACACATGCGAGATGCAACTAGAATAGGCTCGGCTAATCTAAGAATGGCATATGAAATACGACAATTCGATACACGTATTCAAGTTGGAATGGAAATACTATGCAGTTATTATGATGCGCCGAGCCTGGTGCGTGCAATACGAATGAATGTATGCAAACATGCTATCATAAATATGCTAATAGAAACATGCCCTAAACTAACCATCGAAAGCTAGTAAATAAAAGGGAAGAAAGACGCGGGGTTAGAAGACATACACACACTCACGCACACTTATTACACAATTGCCCTCACTCGGAGGGTCCAAATAAATATTACAAAACAAATAAATAATTAACTCTTCTAACTAATTAAATATTACATATCTTCTATTTAATTAACAAATTAAATGCAGAAAGAGGATGGCCGCAGCCCCGCCTCGAAATGCTAGGATGATGCATACTCGACTTGCCCCGCTCAGAAACTCGTGCCATGCCACTGTTGCCTCTGTTTACACTGCCCTGCTCCTCTGAAAATTTGCAGAAGTCCCAAGGATGCTTCTCTGAACACTGGGGAGCATCACCGACCAAGTGGGAACACCATCGGCCGAAGGGAATGGTCATCGACCATTGGTTGAGCCACCGGCTAATTGTATTTGGTCGGTCGGCACTCCAAGTAGCCGACCGGCTATTTCTTCCTGTAGAATCCTGCAGTTGACAGCAGCAGAGGGCAAGTAGTGTATGGCATGGAATTTTCAAGCAAATGTGAGCATGGCCACACTCCCTATCATGCAATGGACTCAAGGGAGCATGACCCTCGATCCTCGGGCCATCAATTATGCATTTTGATGCATGATGGCCTAAGAGGCCAAGTTTGCCATTCAATGTAAAATGCATGCAACAAAAGAGATGAATGCCAACACCCTATCATATTGAGATCAAGGGCGTCGGCGACTGAGGATTGAGACACGTTACGTCACTTTGAGTATGAACGCATCTCAATCCTCATGCTTGGTTTGACACCCCAAACTAAGCAAAATGTAATGCATGTATGCAATGTGGCTCAACTATGCAACATGGGTCAAATATGCAACATGAAGCTAAGGTACAAAACATGCCAAATGCAATGTGCCAAACATACAAGATGCCATGCAATGCAACCTATCATGCAAGCTATGACATGAAATGTAACTAGTTAAATAATGTGCAAACATGGTACAATGCAAGCATGAAACCAAAGTAATGCAACATGATCATGCAATGGCGGACTTAAACCTCAAAGGGGCAAACCTCAGCCCACCCCAAAACAGTGGCCAATGATGATGCAAATGGTGGACGGATGCTCATGCAAACATGCATACCAATGGGCCTAACACTAAGGCATAAAGAGGAGCATTCTACTACAACTAAACAGTGGCTAATGAAGTAGAAGAACTAAAGAAAGAAAATGTTAAGTTAAATAATGATTTTACTATTATTTCTAATGAGAAAAATACTTTGAAAAACATTGTTGTTGATTTAAACAAAACTCTTGAGAATTTTGTAAAAGGAAGAGAAAATCTCAACAAACTATTTGGAAATCAACGATGTGTTTTTGATAAAGCATGCATTGAATATGACCCTATTAAGAAAGAAAAGAAACTCAGAACAATTTTTTAAAAAGCACCTCCTATGACACATCCTCATATCACTTGTCATTATTGTAGAAAGAAAGATCACTATATCTCTGCTTGTCCATTTAGTAAAAATATAAACATGGAAATTAAAAAGGTTTGTGCTGTAAAAGGAACTTATCACACGAACCATGACGGACCCAAGAAATCATAGGTACCAAAAACTAATGTTTGATTCTGTTGTTGTAGGTTTGTCACATGTCTAAAGCTAAAGAAGGAAGACGGTACCTTGACAATGGATGCTTGAGACACATGATCGGAGACAAATCATTTTTCACCACCCCATCTCCCAAAGATGGAGGGTTTGTCATTTTTGAAGATAACAAGAAAGGAAAAATTATTAGTATTGGTAACATTGGTATTTCTCCTAACCCTACTATTGTAAATGTTCTTCTTGTAGATAGACTTAAGCATAATTTACTTAGTATTAGTCAATTATGTGATGAAGGTAATCGTGTTATTTTTGATAAATCACATTGCCTCTGAAAACACAATTGATCACGAAACACTTTTTGTTGATAATCGTCTTGATAATGTTTATATTTTTCATCTAAATGATTTTTATGCTAGTGATATTAAATGTTTTTATGCGATTAACGATAATACTTGGTTATGGCATAGAAGACTTGGTCATACTCACATGGATTTAATCACTAAACTTTTAAGAAAAGATTTAGTAGTTGGACTTCCAAAAATAAAATTTGAAAAAGATTGACTTTATGGTGCATGTCAATAAGGAAAACAAACCAAAACTTCTTTTAAATCAAAATCTCATATTTCCACTACTAGACCTTTACAATTATTGCATGTGGATTTATTTGGTCATTCTCGGATAGCTAGTCTCAGTGGTAAACATTATTGTCTTTTTGTTGTTGATGAATTTTCTAGATTTACATGAGTTGCGTTTTTGGCACACAAAGATGAAACTTTTTCTTCTTTCACAAAACTCTGTCGCACAGTTCAAAATGAAAAGGTTTTCTCATTACTAATATTCAAATTGATCATGGTAGAGAACTTGAAAACGAAATTTTTGAATTATTTTGTGATGAACATGATATTGGGCATAATTTTTCAGCACCTAGAGCCCCTCAACAAAATGGAGTTGTAGAAAGAAAGAATAGAACCTTAGAAGAATGTCTAGAACAATGCTTTGCAAAAATAACTTTCCTAAATATTTTTAGGCTGAGGTTGTTCACACCACTTGCTATATTTTAAATCACGCTTTAATTCGTCATGTTCTCAAAAAGACTCCCTATGAAATTTGGAATGGTAGGAAACCTAACATTAGTCAGCTTCTTGT
The DNA here is from genome assembly GCA_036172215.1 of Camellia granthamiana. NCBI lineage: Eukaryota > Viridiplantae > Streptophyta > Magnoliopsida > Ericales > Theaceae > Camellia > Camellia granthamiana. The sequence continues at coordinate 158,730,982 of CM069906.1, forward strand.
ATTTGGTTGTAAATGTTTTGTGCGTAACAATGGTAAAGACAACTTGGGTAAATTTGACTCTAAATTTGATGAAGCTATTTTTCTTGGTTATTTCGCAACTAGTAAAGCTTATCGTGTTTTCAATAAAAGAACTTTTGTTGTTGAAGAATCTATTCATGTGGCATTTGATGAATCTAACATTTCTTCTCCAAAGAACATTAATTGTGATGACCTTGTAGAATTGGAAAACGACTTAGAAGATTCAAGCATCCAAAAGGAAATGATCAACCATGTGAAGAGATCAAAAATGATGAACAACCCATTCTCCTATCTTGAGAAGAAGGAAGAAATATTGATGATCTACCAAGAAAATGGAAATTTGTTCATAATCACCCTAAGGATTAAATCCTAGGTGACCCAACTAAAGGTGTTGCTACTCGCTCTTCAATTAGAAATATTGGTGGCAACTTGGCTTTTCTCTCACAGATTGAGCCAAAGAATTTCACGAAGCCGAATTCGATAAACATTGAATGATGGCTATACATGAAGAGCTCAACCAATTTGAGAGAAAGAAAGTTTGGAATCTAGTTCCAAGACCTAAAGATCACTCCATTATTGGCACAAAATGGATCTTTAGAAACAAACTTGACGAATCTGGCACCATTGTTAGAAATAAAATGAGACTTATCGCACAAGGTTATAATCAAGAAGAAGGTATTGACTTTAATGAAACTTTTGCTCCTGTTGCTAAATAAGAAACTATTCGCATGTTACTTGCATTTGCTTGTTTTAGAGACTTTAAACTTTATCAAATGAATGTAAAAAGTATATTTTTAAACGGGTTCATAAATGAAAAAGTCTATATGGAGCAACCTCCTAGTTTTCAGAATCATGAATTTCCAAATCATGTTTCCAAACTTACCAAGGCTTTATATGAGTTTGAAACAAGCTCCACATGCTTGGTATGAAAGATTTAGCAAATTTTTGATTGAAAATGATTTTTCAAAAGAAAAGACAAACACTACTCTTTTTATCAAGACTAAAAATCATAATATTTTACTTGTGCAAATTTATGTTGATGATATAATATTTGGAGCTACTAATGAATCTTTGTACAAGGAATTTGCTAAAGTTATGCAAGGTGAATTTGAAATGAGCATGATAGAAGAACTCAATTATTTCCTTGGGCTTCAAATCAAGCAAATTAAGGAAGGAATTTATATCAACCAAACAAAGTACACAAAGGAACTACTTAAAAAGTTTGGTATGGAGAAATCAAAGGTAGTAGTGTCACTACCTAAACCCACCCCTATAGGTTTAGCATCGTAATCGGCCAGTAATCCAGGGATTATCAAAGGCCTCTGAACAGATTAAGTAAAAGTAATGGGCTAGCAAAAGCAAATATAACATATAACATCTATAGAGCTATGTAGACATACATTGGACAGAAAATATAAAACTTATATACATATCTATGACGTTAATATCCACATTGGTCTTACGTCATCATTTTAGTTATAGTCAAAAAGGGGCTTAGCCCTATATACAGAGTATACAAAAATTTGTTCAGACAAACAGAAGAAAACAAAAACTTAAAACTTGTTAACAGAACATGACCACACTTTAACTTGGGAACCGCCTCGGGAGGCGCTATAATTGGCTGACAAAACTGATCGAGGCAGCAACTTAGGCCTGATCACGCGCCTGATCACTTACATACATAAATACTACAGTAAGTTAGAGCCTAGTGAATAATAACAGAGTAAAGGTTTTAATGAATGTTGTCCATAACAGATCCAGTAATCATAATTCAGATTTAGAAAGAAATTCATATTCATATTCAGAGTTCACAGATAGTCATACATGGTACATCCATTAGCACTAACAGAATAGTTTACCTATTTATATGGGACGTAAACAGTTGGCTCATGTGCATAGAGACGTTCATATAAATCCATAACAGCTGACCCATGATCACATGAGACGTACAGTTGACTTATGATTACATGAGACGTAAACAGAGTAGATAATAGATATCACATGATGCTAAAGATGCCACAAATACATTTCAGAAATTTGGACAATCGTTCATTTATACAGAAAATAGCATTTCAAAAAACAGATCATTTCATATCATTCAGAAAATAATTAAAGTTAAACATAGCTTTACAAAGTTATTAATCACAGATTGCTCCAGTGGCAAAACAAACAGAGCAGACAGATCAAACGGACTACGGCGCGTGACCTATACAAACACATAACGGATACATATTGAAACACACGCTCAAAAAACACTTAACTCATTTCTATTCTATTTTGGTGTGTTTCTAATCCTTATCCTCTTTATTATGTCTTAATTAAGTCTTAGGAATGCAATGAGGATGCCAAAATGTAACTCGAAACACTAAGTCAAATTTCTGAAAACAGGGCAGTCCGCTTGAGCGCAACTTCGGTCGCTTGAGCGGTCTGTAAGGTCTACAAAAGTACTGGTTGCATGATTTTTACGCTCAACGGTCACTCAATAATTGCTCGAGCCAAAGACTAAGTAAACAGGGTCTTAGCTCAAGCGCAACTTCCGACGCTCGAGTGGTCTACAAAATTTTGTAAAACTTTTGGGAGCTCTCATTTACGCTCGAGCATAACTTCAGTCGCTTAAGCTAAGGATCAAAAATAAGGGTGGTCGCTAGAGCACAGATTCTGCCACTCGAGCCAACCCTCAAACTCTGCAAAAGTACTGGGAGCTCGTATTCTTCGCTCGAGCATAGACTTTACCGCTCGAGCAAAAAGTGCGAATTCTGGAATTTCCAAATTGCACTCCCAGCTTCCAAACTCAAATTCAAAGCTTCAAAACACATCCTTTGGGGCCAAAACTTGAGAAAACGTGTCTAAACTTGTAAAACACTATAAATTGAAGATCATTTCACAAAATCAAAGTCCAAAGGTATGTGAATTGTTCAAAGTCAAACTTGTAATTTTGAAAGCATAACATGCATGACTTGTTATGAACTCAAACCTTCCAAAACATGATCAAATGAGATATTTAGCTCAAAAACAAGTTAAATTCTTATAATAAAACCAAGATAAGACCATGGATGCGGGAATTCTTTTGAAAACAACCCAAAATGCTAAGAAATATGCATGCATGTAGGAATTGAGTTATAATTCTCCAATCTTAACTTAATTCTCATGTTAATCTACTTAATTCTCTTGAATTCATGCACGAAAGAGTCAAACACAAACCTTAAAGATTGAGTTTCTTATCTAAGGTTCTCAATTCATTGAATTCTAGTGAGTTCTTGCTCAATTTCTCCAATTTTCCTTTAATTCTCTAGCAGTTCCTCATTTCTTTCTTGAATTCAATCCTCTTACTCTAACTCTCCCTCTCTCACGTTTTTCTCCTCAAGAAATGATGAACAAGAAAAGCTCTGGTGTGTGTATAAGCCTTATATTGGCTTCATTAGTAGACTTAATTAAGCTTGGCTTAACTTAATTTAATCTAATTTATTCTAATTATTTGGTTCCGAATCAAAATCCAATTAAACCTACCATAAAATTCTAAAAATTCTAACTAACAAATAAACAGAGTCAATTCCGTGTTCGGATGCCGATGAGGTCTTCAATTCGCATATCGTAATAGAAATTTAAATAGATATTCCTACGTTAGACAGATATAAACACAAATAACACAATACGCATGCAATTAGCTCAGAATTTCCTCTTAATTACTTATTAGGCATTCTTAGTCATGGATTATAGGCTAATCATAGGTCGGGGTTGTTACAAGTAGGAACACCCATAAGCACATCTATTAAACTGGACAAAGATAAAAATGGTAAGTTCGTTGATCAAACAAAATATCGAGGTATGATCGGCTCACTTCTTTATTTAACCGCTAATAGAACCAATATTATGTTTAGTGTATGCATGTGTGCATGATATCAATCGTGTCCAAAAGAATCTCATCTTACCGTCGTTAAACAGATTTTTTGGTATCTTGCCGGCATACCTAAATTGGCTTGTTTTATCCTAGAAGTGTAGCTTTTGACATGATTGGTTACTTGAATGCCCGACTTTGCCGGGTGCAAACTTGATAGAAAAACCACCAATGGTACTTATCATTTTCTTGGTAACTCACTAGTATCTTTGTTTAGCAAAAAGTAAAATTATGTTGCATATTCCCATTAAATGTGATAACACTAGTGCCATCAACTTAAGCAAAAATCCAATTCAACATTCACGAACAAAACATTTGAAATTCAACATCATTTTTTAAGAGATCATGTTCAAAAATGGTATATTATTATTGAATTTGTAAACACTGACAAGCAATTTGAGGATATTTTCACAAAATCCCTTAGCGAGGATCACTTCAATTTTATTCATGACAAACTTAGAATGTCGAATTCTATTTAATGAGTTTGTTGAGCATAATTATTTATTTATTATTTGGGTTAAATTTTAATTGGACAATTTATTTAGAAATTATTATTACTCTGTTGTTTTATTTGTTAAAATTCAAATATTTTGATTATTATTTTTAATATTGTGAAATTATTTTTACTAACTCTATTCACCCTATCTTAGATTACCTACCTGGAATAACATTGTAATAATTGTTTATTTTTTCTCAAGTTTGGGTTTAGTGATTGTTGGCTTTTTAGTTATTGTTGGGCTAGTGATCTGTTTAATATAATGCTTATCATATTTGTAATTACTCTTCTACTGATTAATTAAAAAAAAGGTTTAATTAGTAATATTAACTACTGAGGAAAAAAATTATTTTTTTTAGCTATCTTTTGTAGTTTAATTTGCTTGTGATGTTTATAATCTAGGGGAAAATAATTTTACTTTTTAATTTTTATGGATCCAAGTTTGGTTGTCAATGTAAAAATTTAGGGTAAATTACATTAAAACCCCTTAAGGTTTGGTCTGATTACATCCCATTCCTGACATTATAGAAATTACATTCTCATTTTTATAGTTAATAGTCTCATTTTACAAACCTCTTACTTATATAAAAGGCAACAACTCTTGGTAGAAAAAACAGAAGAAATTATATTGAAAAAAATAATAATAAAGCAAAGGAAAAAAAGAAAGAAAGAAAGAAAGGAAGAAAAAAAGAAAAAAAAAAGTAAAGTAAAACAAAACAAGAAAAAAGAGAGTGTATGAATTTAATATCTTTTTGATACTAACGTTAATTCCATCTAAATAATTATAATGACATGAGAGTTAGTGTAATTTTTCAAACGTCAGGGAGTGATATATATTAAATTCAAATATCAAGAAGTGTAAGTGTAATTTATCTAAAAAATTATTAATTTATTTTAATTTTAGCATGAATCCATCAATAGGCCTCAACTTAGAGGTGTCGCCATAGGCCTCACATTACCTTGGGCCAGCCTTCCCTACATCCCACCCAAGGATAGATTTAGCAAAGCAGGGTGACAACCCTCAAAAATTTTTAAAATATTATATAAAGATTTATACTTTCAAACATATTTTCGCATTCTGATAGGGATAATTTTAGATCCGTTCCACTAACACTCCATCCACCTAATTTTTTAAATAAAATTCAAGACACAATTTTATTTTTACATAACATTTTTGAAATTTTAACAAAAATACATAGTGCTAGGCGTAACAAAAAACCACCAAAAAATAAAAACTACCAAGATTATAGCGACATTTCTCAGAAGGGAAACGTTTGGAGCCTCGAATGGTTGAGGCTCAAATGCCTCGAATTCGTTTTTTTCTTCTTCTTCTTTTTTTTTTTGGAGGGGGGCTGTGTTGGTTTGGTTGTTTTTCTTCTTCTTTTTTTTTTTTTTCTTTTTTGTTGGGTTGTGTTGTTTTCTTTATTTTTTATTTGTTGGTTTGGGTGTTGGTGTTTTTTTTTTTTTTTTTTTGAAGGGTGGTTATGTGTAAGGGTGCGTCAAAAAATTAGCCCATGTGATTTGATAATGGGAGTGAGTTCGGTTAAACTTGTTAGATAATAAAATTGACTGATCAATTACGAATAAAAATATAACAGAGACTTATATAAAATTATATGAAATTAACAAATTTTAACCAGTAGCATAATTGATCAGTCAATTTTATCACCCAGCCAGTCCTACCCAAACTAAGTTGGTGCAGGATGTCCACCCTATCCTTCCAAAAAAAAAAAAAAAAAAGCAAAAACAAAAACAAAAAACAACAACCAAACCAACACGCCCAACAAATAAAAAAATAAAAAATAAAAAAGCACAGCCCAAAAAAAAAAAAAAAAAGGAATTGTCGAGGTATTCCCCCAGCACTGCCGTTCTCAGAAACACCAAACATTCTTCTGCGAAATTGCTCTGATCTTGCTACGAAACTCACCGACCACAAGTTTAAAATTCAAAATCAAAATCAAAATAAAAAGGACAAAAGAAAAATAAAAAAATTATTAACAAATATGGTTAATAAACACAATTAGCTCAACTCTCCAATCTCCATTCATATAACCAAACCCATAACAAGGCCTTTCTGTCTCTTTTTCTTTTGATTCTCATAAGAAAGAAATGAATAGAGACAAAGGAATAGACAAGGCTCTCAAACCACGGAGACCCGGTCATCGGCGTCATCGGCGTGTGAGGCCAGAGAACAACGGTCATGGCAGCGGCGGTGAGAATGTGTGCGTTGGCCTATGTTGCTTCTTTTTGGGTGTCATCTTCCTTGTCTTGCTCTTCTTCTACTTGGGTGGTTTGTTTTCCATTCCATTATGATCAGTTGGATCAATCACAAAAGCTACCAAGTTTAAAACAGGTAAATATAAAAGAGATCAATCAAGATTGGATCGTCCAGTCCAGCTCATAGACATTTTTTTGGATTTCTTTTCAATAATTTAAACCGTTCAATTTGTAGAACCAGTCGAATTGTACATCCCCATAAAATATCATATTAATCGGATATAGATGGCTATTTGATTGCATCAGATTTGTATTAGAAAAATGAACGGTAAAAAAATAAACGATTGACAAAAATCTGATCCGATCAAATAACTTTCGATATCAGATCAACATAATTTTGTACAAGAACATAATACTCGATGAGTTTTATATATTGAACGGCTCAGATTATCGAAATGAATCTCAAAAATAGACCCATGGATTGAATTGGACGATCCAATCTTGATCTTAAATATGGACAAGCTGGACCCATATCTTTTTATTTAACTGTTTTAAACTTGGTAACTGTGACAAAATTTCAAATGAAAAATGTTTGGGAGCACTAATTAATGCTCCCACTAATTAGATGGCAGCGGGTTCTGCTAGAAATGATGTGATGTTTTAGTCTTGGAGTTGTATTTTTTTTTTTTCTATTTTTTTAATACATTAATGCTATTAGTGGTGGTGTTTTTAGTGGGATGAAGCATTGTTGATTTCAAATGGTTAGGGCTGTGACTTTGTTTAGAAAGTTGGTTGACCTTTTTTTTTTCTTTTTCAGATTAAAAAATTTGTTTATGCTAAATCTTTTAACTTTTTTTTTATTTTTATAAAAAAAAAAGTGTAATAATTATGATTTTAAATATAATTTTTTATCTTATTAATTTTTAACTTATTTTATACTCTGCGACTAAATTAACCCCCAACCCCAAAAAAAAATTCCTGCCAAACGAGAATTTTATACAATAGTATAGATAAATATAGCCAAGAGGAGGATGGCATTGGGTGGATCGAGTTCCATGAACCTTGGTATATGTACCTCTTTGATCAAGATAAGAAATGGGTGGATGGACGTCGATCCACCTGATCATTATATCAGGCAAATCCTATATATATAACCTATATATAAAAAGTAAAGTTTGGAAATGGTATACACGTCACAAGTTTTTTATTTCGAAAATATCTATGATAGTTTAAAAATTGTCACTTTATTGATTTTTAAAATTTTAATTATTAACCCAAGGGGTTGTGGCATTGTGGTAAAGCCTTGGGGTTTAAGCCCCAAGGTCACAGGTTCAATTCTCCACCCCCTTGGGCCAATCTCCTGGGCTATAGCATTGTTGGTTAGGAGGTTGGACCTCAAGTGTCTAGTCAGCACTTGGTGTGGGTTCAATGCTCCCCCGCTGTGCGAGTCTTGACTTAAGCGGAGCTTGTCTTGGGAGGTCGGGGCAAGTTCTCAGGTTATAGTCTCTGGCTCGGAACGAACAACAGGACACCCTGGTGATCTCCTCGGGGGCGCTGCCTTGGACCTGCGGGAGAGTGAGGGGCAAGTTCTCAGGTTATAGTCTCTGGCTCGGAACGAACAACAGGACACCCTGGTGATCTCCTCGGGGGCGCTGCCTTGGACCTGCGGGAGAGTGAGAGGATTTCCCTGTAACAAAAAAAAAAAAAAAAAAAAAAATTTAATTATTTGTTTTCTTATTTTTTTGATTATATATATTTACATACATATTAGGTATATATTAATTGCTAGTATATATATATGGATAAATTACACTTTATTCCTTTTATATTTACATACATATTACGTATATATTAATTGTTAGTCATCTTTTCACTTTAATCCTTATTATTTTTTTTTATCCATTTTGGCCCTTCTCATTTCAAGTTTTTTCTAGTTTATTTTTAAAATTAATTTTTATTAAAAATTAGACAGAAAATGACACATTGACAATTATGTGATATAAAAATATTTTATTATATATGACTCACATTTCTAATATAAACTTAAATCCTAATAAAATAATATATTTTTTATGTTATATGACAGTTATTATGGTATTTTTTGTCTAATTTTGAACAAAAATTAACTTTAACTAGGAAAAACTTAAAATAAAAAGAGAAAATAAATTTTAAGAGTCAAATTGAGAAAATAGTTAAATATAAAAAAGACAAAGTGTAATTTACCCCATATATATATATATATACACGTCTTATAGACAGATATACAGTGTAAGAACTTCATAATTGAGATGTATGTTATGGAGAAGAAACTGTGAAATTCATTTTCTTCATGTAAGTATGATAGTTTAATGCATTCAGTGTTTTGTATTATTATACAAAAACTAACGATGATATTAAATTTCATATCTTAGCACAAGATTAAATTAAATTGTGTTAAGATTTTTATATAATTCAATAATTATGAAGCTATTTGGATAAAGGGATAAAGTAATTTAGGCCTATTTTAGAAAAATGGAAATAAGGAATTTTTTGGCTTATTCACAAAATTATTTGGAAAGATAGAAATAAGCACTTTTTTTTTCCCAAAATTATTTTAATATGATGTCATGTCATTTACAAAATTGTAAATTAATCATATTACCATATACAAATTTATTTATTTATTTTTTTTTTTTGGCTTATTCACACACACAAAGATATTTTGATAATTTCACTTGTTAGCATATTTTCAACTTCCTAAATGCTTTTTTTTTTTTTCGGCCTTATGTGTTTTGTGAGAGAGAGAGACTTGAATTCCGAATGAAAATTCCTCTCAATTCTGGTTATGAAAGTTAGTTTGGTTAAAAGTTAATTTTTAAAAAGATTGGTTAAAAATTAATATTTTTAATTTTTTTTAATTTTTTAGGTCACATCACTTTTTATTTTTTTGTATTTTTTTCAAAAAAAAAAAAAAAAACCTAACTTTTAACATATTTTACAAAATAGGCCTAGGTCTCAATCAAACTATGGATTTGACCCTTAGCAAGGAAGGTAAGGTAATTAATGAAATAAAGATTGACATCTTTTATACAAATTTGGAGTGTTTGGGGAAAAAAATATTTTAATAAAAAAATTAAAATATTAATTTAGTTTTTTATACATTTTTGTTAAAAAAAAAAATAGTAAAAAGGTCAATTCCTAAACGGTGAATCATCATAGTCAACAATTATGAAAGACATGTGACTTGAACCAGACCAATATGATATCATTTGGCCCAAATCTTGAGCTATCAAATTGCATATGAAAACCAGTTGATTTCTATTGGGTCAATTTCAAATATCACATACTTCATCTTTCTCAATGGTGATGGGCATTGGTTGGGCCTAATACAGAGTCCAATAGTCTTCATGGTGTCAACAAAATGTGAGATTGCTTGGTTATCATTTTCTAAAAACACTTTTCAGAAAATTCTACTTTCTTATTTTTTGTATTTTTTTATTTTTACTGAATTTTTTTAATATTTTAAGTAATTTTTTTTAATTTTTAGACATACCTAATATAAATATACCTAAAAAGTAAAAAAAATTGAAAAAAATATTTTAAAATTCACTAAATACCAAAAATACAAAAAAAATACGAGAATTTAGTACATTTTTTATATTTTTATGTATTTATTAATTTTAAAAAATATTTTTTCACAAATTTTTTACTTTTAGATATATCTAAGTAAGGTGCATCTAAAAAAGTAAAAAAAATGTTTAAAATTTTAAAAATATTCACTAAAACCAAAAAAAAAAACGAAAACTAAAAAACTCAATTTTTAAAAAACTTAGTTCAAAAAACTCAAACCAAACACAATGTAATTTTAAAAAATTATTAGAAATTATTTTTGAAAAAAAAAAACTACAAAGAGTTTTACAATTGTCAGAAACTTAAGCGAGAAAGTTATAATTTTCTCCCAAAAAAAAATATATTATATTTACTTTGTGCAAAGCCTGATAAGTCCTTACAATAATTTTTTCATGAGAAAAGGAAATGTCAATAAGTTTTGCTTAAGAAGGGCAAGACGTGCTTTATGCATAATGCGACTACCAAAATATCCCTATTTACTCTATAGGATTTTCAAACTTAAATTGTTATAATTTTTTTATTAAGTTTCCCGCTTTTTAAAAGAAATGTAATTTTAAATTTCTTTTATTGAGATTCAGTAAACAAGACTAATGTTAAATATAAAATTTTGTAGAAAAAAACAAACTTGACGAATGTTTGTTGTTTTCAAACAAGTTAATGAAATTTCATTGTATACGTGTTAATGAAATTTCATTGTTTTGCCTTCATTTTTTTTTTTTTTTTAATTCACCCAAAAAGAAATTTCACTGTCTGTTAAATAGTGAAATTTCAAAATGAAGGCAAAACAATGCCAAATTAAAGGACAATACTATAAATAAATAAATAAAATTTAGGAGCATTTATTCATAAATCACTCTTCACCTACTTATGTTTTACGTAATTCAAATTCTTTTCTTATGTGAGTTAAGTTTTGACAAGAGAAAACATAAAAAAATAAGTCATAACTTGTAGAAATGTTTTGTTACGTGAAGAAAAAAAAACATAAATTTCATTGGATGCCTAATAACTAAAAGAAAATTACTCTTGAAATATCTTAAATTCTTAAATAGGTAAATTACACTGACACTCCTTGAGATTTATGTTTATTACAGTTCTCCCCTCAAATTTTGGAAATTACATCTCCCTCCCTAAGGTTTAAAGTTTCATTACAGATTCTCTCCCTCAGCAATTTAATTTTTTTAAATACCAATTTTGTCCTCACTGGGTAAATGACATTGACACCCTTCATATTTAAGAAATTACAATCCCTTCCCTAAAGTTTAAAGTATCATTACCAATTGCCTCCTTTGCTAGTATTAGTAGGAAAAAAAAATCATTGGAAAAAAAAATTTTGTTAGTAAAATTTTGGGAAATTTATTGGAAAGTCCCTTTTGGGTGAAAGGTGCTCCGGTTGGTCCTGCTGATTTTTTGATTGTTTGGCAAGTCCATATTAGGTGGGAATGCTTACTCAGAAGTCCTTTTTTGAATTTTTTCGGTGTGGGTTGGACGCATATACCCTCCTTCTTGTATGGGATGTTATGTTTTTGCCTTTTCCGTTTGTGCAATCCCAACATTTAAGGGTGAGATGTGGTTCAAAATTTATTCACGCAGCATTACAATTAGGGTTGACATTATGTATTCATCCTGATCTGTGCGGCATAGCAATAGTTCCACATTCGTTCACACCATCATTCTAACCAGGTACTCGATGCATTCTCCATCACCATTCCCACACATATACGTACTGTCCCTCACTTCTGCACAATTTCCATGATTTGTTTTCACAAACACAACACCCAAATTCATTACTCCCCGACTGCTACACCGCCTCACACACACTTGATCAACGAACACATTGACATCTGCGTTCACAGCATCGTTTGTACACAGAAACTATTGCCATTTTGTATTACAAATCACTCGTCACCATTCGCAGACATGATCGATTCGTCCCTCCCCCCTTCAATATTTACTTCATTCGTTGCGACCAACACAATGAACAATTCCATGTTCCCCCACTGTTACACCCTCGCAGTCACACAATCGCACCAATGCACAATCCCCATTACATATGTCCACCGTATTTATTTTATGTTTTTTTGACGGGTGTACTTTGTTTATTTTCTTGTACAGCTACCTTTGCTGTTCACAGATGGACGCCTTCATGATGCTTCTTTGTTGTTACCGGTCCGCGAATATCGCATATAGTCTGCAACCATCCAACACTTTTGCTGAGTTGGTCAATTATGTTTGCTCCAAGTTTGCGGGACTCATGCTGGGAAACATTCTGTTGTTCTATAAGATACCCGGCTACAACAACTTTTCCTTGCAGAACGATGTCGACATGCAAAATATGATTATCCTTGCACGGTCGTTCCACTTGCAGTTAATTGACGTGGTCGTTGAGGACCATACCCGGGGTGTTAACAACACTCCGGTCATTGACTCTTCAACAATCAACGCCCACGGCACTGCAGGGCCTACAGTATTAAATGATTCGGGGATGGACGAGGAGGTCGACCTCCTCCAATCATTTTGTCCGCACAAGGAGAAAGTCTTCCTCTCCGCGCCATGGGCAAATGGTTTTACCCATATCGGACAGCATTTCGAAGGGGGGGCTTCTGAATTCCGAATTGTGTTACGAAAATACGCCGTCGAGTGTGGGTTCCACATCAAATTTGTAAAGAACGACTCCGTTCGGGTAACGGCTATCTGTGCTATGAATGAATCAAAGTCTTGCACCTGGGCTGTGCACGGACGAAAATTGGAGGCAAATGGATTTTTCTACTTGCGGAAGTGGAACAGTGAGCACATATGTGGCGTGGCTGTGCGTACGTCTACACACCCACTTGTTGGATCAGATCTTGTAGCCGACATTGTGTCCGAACGTGTGCGGGATAGGCCACTAACTCGTCCTACCGAAGTGATATTGGACTTAAAACAAGATTACGGTCTCGATATCTCTTACCGCGTCGCGTGGCTTGGGGTCGAAAAAGCGAGGGGCGAACTATTTGGGGCACACTCAATTTCGTTTGACCAGTTACGCTGGTATAGTAATGCAGTAATGGAACACAACCCCGGTACGTACATCAACATCGAATACGATGATCACAGCCAACAGTTCACACGCTACTTCATTTTATTCAAAGCATGTATCGACGGGTTCAAACATTGCCGCCCCCTACTTTTCTTAGACGCCACGTTCCTCAAAGGGCGCTTCAAAGGTTTTCTACTTGCCGCCACTGCAAAAGACGGAAACCAAGGTCAGTTCGTTTTATTTTTACTTGATGCACTACACTATTTACATGCCAAACACCCATACCAGATTGAAGAAACTGATTCACGCCATTGACCCACTCAGCCCATATTTACGTGACACACATTTAATTCATTACATAATTAAGTAGACAAAATTATTCCAACTCCGCAGGTTTGTTTCCCTTATCATATGCGGTTGTCGACTCCGAAAACACAGCAAACTGGTCATGGTTTCTTCACCATCTCGCGCATGTGGTTCATGGGGACAGACCTCTAACCTTTGTTTCCGATCGGAACCTCGGCTTGCTTGAGGCAATGCCAACCGTATTTCCGAATGCAGAACATGCATTCTGTCTACAACATTTGCAAAGGAACTTGAGGGACAGGCTGCGTTACACAAACAGTATGCACCGGGCGGGTTTGGTTAGCAAATTACGACATTGTGCATACGCACCAACAGTTACCGCTTTCAACCACAAGGTTGAACAATTCCACAAATCGGGCCGATCAGTAGCATCCGAATTCTTAGCAACTGCACATCCACAACATTGGGCAAATGCATTTTTCAAGTCTGTCACACTAGGAAATCCAAAATATACATAAAACATTGTCACAAATTTCATATTTCCTAATCCAAAATGTTGTATTCATTTTCGCAGGGGCCGGCGTTACGGTGAAATGTGCTCAAATGCTGCAGAATCGTTCAATTCATGGGTCCGTGAAGCGCGAAACCTCCCAATCACAAGAATGGTTGATAATATCAGGACCAAATTGATGCGACAAATGGCAAAACGTAGAGATGCTTCCCAAACGTGGTCCAGCACCATATGTCCCAAAATGGAGTCCCGCCTTGAAAAAGCTTTCAACGAAGGTAGATCATGGAAAGTGAGCCAATCAAACGCTGATGTTTACGAAGTGCACTCTTTCCCGTCAGTGACTGTTGACATTGGACAACGCACTTGCTCATGTTTCAAGTGGCAACTTAACGGCTTCCCTTGCTCCCACGCAATGGTAGCTGTCCGGAAAAGTGGTCGAGATTTGAACACATTAGTGGAACCATTCTTCCACGTATCCGAATACCGTTCAACATATGCAGCAAGTATTTACCCAATTCCCACTGTTGAGCAACCACCTTTCAACCCAAATGATTTCGTCATCAAGCCCCCCGCTGTGAAACGTCCACCTGGTAGACCAAAGAAGAAGAGAATACTGTCAAAGGGGGAACATGTTCAGCAAATCCGTTGCAGCAGATGTGGGCGCATGGGGAATCACAACAGGAAGACATGCAACGAACCTATTTAATCACAACCTTCCACCCACCCGTAACAGCTCCAAATTATTATATAGTTTTTGTTGCTCCCCTTAAGGGAAAAACTACTTTCATATTACTTTTCAAGTTATTTCATTGAAGCACTATATTTTGTTTCCAATTGTTTTGTTTTAAAATAATCGTGTGCGACGCCACACGACTATGTCATAGCCAATTTACTACCACTGGCACACTCAGATATATGTTTAGTTCAATATATGGTTTACAATAATCGCTACCCTTCGTTTAGTTCAATATATGTTTCAACAACAGTATATTATGTTTTCCCATCAAAAACTTCTATATCCATGGTTGGTAACAACATGGCATATAGAGAAACACTTAACTACGTTTGTTAAGTCTTATTGACTAAAACGCATTCAAAAACTTTTATTCGGTATGGAAACAGGCAGGGGGAAACCGCTGCCATGAATTGGTGAATGTTACATTACATCATCTCCACAACAAACAGCACATTAATAACGCAGCCCTCCATTCTTGCTACTTTACGTTACAAAATATTCGCACCACAAAAAACAAACTTACATTTTGCATAACAAACAAACAACCAACACAATACATCCCCACATAACACGATAACCTGTCTCCTCATTTTTAAAAATACAATCACACATACACAGACACACTAACAAGAAGCTGAGTTCACAATCCCAGCATATCTACACAACCACAGCGTTGCTGCTAACAACAAACAAACACCCCATACAATACACACACATTAACGATTTCAATCTCAATCTGCATTTTCCATACAAAGGCAGCAATACATTCACATTAACCAATAACTGAGTTTTCAACACCAGCTACCAGCACATTCACATTACTGAGTTCTACACATTAACGCATCCACGACTGCCAAAAACTTTATAACACAGCATACACCTTAGGCAGCAAACAACAAACACAATTCCCAAATAAAACGCACACATATTCGACGTTTTCATATCCTGCGTTTTGTCTGCCACGTTACCTATACATTCACTTCTTACATGCCAACAACGACAGGAAACCACATTAAACTGCATCGACGGCAATCTACACATTACCCACACATTCACTTCATACGTTCACTTCATACATTCACTTCATACATGCCAACCACAACAGGAAAGCACGTTACCTACACATTCACTTCATACATTCACTTCAAACATGTCACTAAACTAATCCAACTTCCACGCAATCGACGACAATCTGAAAACTGCGTTGCGAATATCATCTCATCCACACATTCACTTCATCGAATCTAAAGTAACAACAAAACAACGTACACCTGTAACTGAGTTAACAAAACCACTGCAACTACAAATTAGAAACCCATTAACATGACAGTGTACATCACATTTGAATAACCCAATCATATCTGCAAACACTAAAAACAGAAAACGAGCACATAACGCGTGACAATTGGTTCTGAAACTGCCATCATAAAACAAGGATTCAAAATGGGGTAATTGAGTACAGTAATTGAAACCAGCTGTGAAACGAAGTAACATAATTATTATTATAATAGAATAATAATGTAGTAGAGGCAGAATGAACATTTTCCATTTTCCCACGTTACCCACACTACCCATGAATAATGCAATACCACCAGATGACAACCCAAAAACATATAAACCAAAACATAACTATAAACAAGTTCAAACTATATCTGCCAACCCAAAAAACTTTACGCAACGTACTAACTATGCAATACTATTCGATTTAGTTATAGCAAAAACTAATGTAACACGACTTCAGCTTCCATCACCCCACCATTCGTCCCATGTTGCTCATCACACCACGAACAGGATCACCTACAAATTTCCTGACCATCTCCGCACGCAGAACACTGCAGTTACCTCCGTCCAAAGAACGCCCCACATCAACGTGATTAACATACTGCCTCATAACTGCGCACACAATAATCGCACAATCCATTCTGCATAAAAACCACATTATAAAATGAACGTCAACAACACGCCGGTCAAAACTAGCACACCAACAAACTGTCATGAATTAAAAAAAAAAACACTTACGTTTCCGCCGGTTGCTGGGGGCATTCCGCAACGGATTCCACCATCATATCGAAATCCTGTGTACCGACCACCTCATCCAATCCGTTTGCCGCCATCGCTCGCCGCTGAATGTCTGTCACGATGTTTTTCTACGTAATCACATCAACACCAATTAGCATAAACAACTTCAAATTCCATTATCATTAAAAATTGTTCGACGTAAACATTATTCAAATCTACGAACCAGTTTAACGGCTTCTGCATAGTGCACACCACCGGTACCGGACCTACTACGCATCGAATTGTAATGCTTCTAGCTCCCGTCCTCAGTGTCATAAACCAATAACGTCCAATGTCCAAGGTGGCAAATGGGGAAATGCATGTACCGTGCCCCCATAGCAGCATAAAGATTGCTTTTCACGTAGTTAAATTTGGCCTCCTCATTGTCACCCTTAAGCACATCCTGCACACATCGCAATTTCTAAATCAATCCAAGACATTTAAAATAATAGCCACAAAAAACCATACCCAACAAAACCATACCCAGCATATGCTGCTGAAGAAATAGGAGTTTTCCGGAAAATCTTTCCCCGCATTCAACGTTTCTTGGTCATCCGACAGCACCTCCGCAAAGGCATCAATAACCTGCCACAAACAGTGCAACAAAACATTAACGAGTTCAGCAATTCACACAGTCACATAATTTCACATTACTCATAAATTAGTAAACCAACACGACCCACAATTCAAATGGTTACACTTACATTTCCCCTCACACCTAACTGCCTCACCAGTGATCTGACATCTGAAAAATATACTGCATTCCTATCATCTCGACCAACCCACATCACTGCCCTGCAAATGTGTTCAACATCCAACAAAACAATTACAAATACGACAACATTAATGTGTCATACATTATTAAAAAAATATCACTGTATCGAGCAATCCACACAACTTTATATGATACCCCCAATCACACACATTACTAACCTATCACCATATCTCTCATACGCAGAACTTATGACTTCTTTCTCCCTTTCTGACATCATCTTCCACACTGTGTTACGATTTGTGATCCCAAAACCTGAAAAAATTTTCTTCTCATCAACATTCTCCACATCAACAACGCCTTCACGATGCAACACATTGACACTGCGTCCTACCCCCACAGGCTTCGAAACACTAACTTCGTTTTTAATTGTCCTTCCCCTACGCTTCAACTCAGGGTACTCATAACCTGACAATTTCAGATTCTTCCTCACTTTACCTTTTATATTACGGACAAAAGAATTCACACCCTCCACAACA
The DNA here is from genome assembly GCA_036172215.1 of Camellia granthamiana. NCBI lineage: Eukaryota > Viridiplantae > Streptophyta > Magnoliopsida > Ericales > Theaceae > Camellia > Camellia granthamiana. The sequence goes on from CM069906.1 coordinate 158,749,095, forward strand.
CTGCAACCTTCCGTGATCATAGGACTTACAACAACAACTTCACTGTCATCAGCTTGTATGGGACAGTGCATTTCGTTGTTGTCAACCAGTGTGACATATGCGACAGGATAGGATTCTACCATTGTACTACCTTCAACAGTCGGGCAATTGTCCCGTCCATTTTCAACTTCCACCTGATTCCCGAGACCATAGTCGTCAACAGAAGTTTTCCTAACATTGACACTGGCAAAATGTTGCGTCACATTGTGCACTGCTTGCTCAGCAGCTTGCTCCTCAAGAGCCGCAAGACTCCGTCTTAACTCGGCATTCTCAGCTACAAGTTTCTTGCATTTTTCATCTTTCACCTTAAAAATACTCTCAAACCCTTCCACGAGATTAACTGATTGCATTTCAAGCTTCTTATTCAATCTTTCAACTTCTTGCCTCAATCCCATTACAATTTTACTGTCCCCTGCGTCACAAATTCTAATACAAGGACTATCTGCACCAAGATTTTCTGAACTGTTATGCCCCTTCGGACTACTACATGGGTCTATGAACTCACCATTTTGTCCTTCCACCCCCTCACCGGATACACCGCCACGCTCCGACTTCCTCACAACATACGCAGGACTCCACGGTTCATTTTGTACTCCCCCCTTACACTGCTTACCGTAGCTCCGTCCCTCTATTTTAACTCGTGCAAACCCTCTAACAGCAACTCCAGCCTCTTCGACAACATCGTCGTCAACCAAACCCACATTCAAACCCCCCCTCAAACCCCTCCCTTCCAGAATCGCAATCTCATGCGCTTGTATGACTAACTCTTCCGTAATCACCTGGCCAAAACAGCAGCATTGACAAACCAACATTACAACAACCACAGATAACAACAAAATCAGAAAAATTCAACCTAATAACCTACAAAAAACCAGAAACACTTACCTCAAACTTATTTGGATCGGCTAGTTTCAAACTTTGACAACTAGAAATCACCTCAACAACATCCCATCGGAGGAATCTGGGGAACCTGCGCACATGTTTGGCTTTCACAATGCTTGTGTGTTCACACAGCCAGTACTGCATCACACCAACCCATGAAACCAAAAACACATATAATTTTAAACAACCCTCATCATTTCCAGAAAACAGAAATTAAGGTTATCAACAAACAAAAAATACCAACAACCAAATGATACACTTACCGTTAGAGCAACTACACATCCGGTAACTTTCTCCGGTTTCCGATAAAAGTCCCTCACCGAACACATTAGCATGTTTCGTACAGCTGCACTCCAATCATACAATTTCATGGCGTCAAAGTTGTCCACATACCGTATCAGCGTCCAACTAATAGTCTCTCCGGATGTCGCGAAAAACAACTTCCCACACAAATACAAACAAAGAAACTTGGCCGTATCTTCATGATCACGTGGCGTGTCCCCCACCGATGCATCCATCAACAAATTCCTCACAAGTTTTGCAGTAATCCTACTAGTACCAGGACACCTTCGCTGAACAAAATCAGATGCAGGTCTCGGTCGAGGCGTCATATCAAGGAATGCACTCCCACCTTGCAATCCAAACAGCAGCTTCACATCGTCCACCGTCATGTCAACTCCACGACCACCAAGCACAAACTTCCCTTCACGTACATTATATGACTTAACAATGCGCACAATCAGATCGTCGCCTTTCCGAAACTCCGTGTGATCTAGCTGGTTGCTCAATATAGCTTCAAACATTATCCAAAATGGTGTCGTCCTCAAGTGTGCCAGGTGAACTTCCCTCAAATTTACTGCATACACAAGTTTAATTATCCCAGCTACGTTAGACCGGAAATTGAGCCTTGTCTTGACTGCCTTCCTAGGGGACTTTCTGACAACATTAGACTGCTTGAACAGGACTCGGCCAGCCATGGTCACGCCGCATTTCCTTTTCGATGACATGGCCAATGCCTCTTGCTTTTTACGTTCACAGTAGCGCTTCCATCGGCTCCCCCCAGAATTACCCCCTGCAGTTCCACAAGTCAAACAAACATAAAACACAACTACAGAAACACAATACAAATTTCTTAATTTGAAACCAACAACACATTAAAAAACCCCCTCATAATACCAGGAACAGTACATTAGCAAACCGTTGACCAACCCCATCATTAAGAAATTCTAAGATCAAAAAAAAAATCAACCAAAAACATATATGCCATGACCCCACACCATCCCACACCAACTCGTCAGACCATTCCACATCCATTTACATGAGGTCCCCCCCCACAATGGCCTAATCACTCGACATTATACCCCACCACCCAGAAAAGCTCCTTTTCGCAAAAAATACCCCACAACACGGGGGGTACGAAACAAGTTGCACGAAGAGATTCTTAACACAAACCACAACACCAGACATCCCACACTATTCAGTCCGTACAAGTCGAACATAACAACAATCACAATACCTAACCAAACATCTACCAAACAAACACAAAAACTGATATATTCAGAGGACGACACGATGTAACAAATTATAACCAAATGCACACATTCACATCATATTTCATATCAACATTCACTCAATCGACGAGACCCCAAAACAAAACCCTAACCACGTCAATACGAAATTCTGAAATTAAAATAATACCCCAATCAATTAACAACATACCAGTATCAGACATCTGAATACAAATTTCGTATCCCCCAACAAAGCACCTTCAGTGTATTCTGGAATATTGACAGAGCCACCTCGAAAATTTTAGGGTTCCACGGCAGCACGAGTAAACGAATTTTCAACCCTAATGCTTCTTATACGCACAAACAAGGGTGTCAAAACTTGCCTAAATCTGTGAAGTGGGTACCGCAATCACCGAAATTTGAAATTCAAATCACATTTGTGGATCAAATCGTAACAACTTCTGTAGTTCACATCGAAGCCACTAACAAACTAGAACAATCCAGAACCACACCCCCCAAAGCAATTAAACCCTTGTTCTCCGGGTCGGATTGCACGAAGTCCATCCTACAAACGGGCTTCCTTGAATCGTACCATCACTTCACGTTAACCCGCATCACATACACCAACCAAAACGGGGACCCGTTCATACACATCAAACAAAAAAGCCACTAGTACCTTTTTTATTGGAACGTGAAACACAATTACAGCCAATTCCCACAAAACACGCGCGCACAAATAACTGACCCCCAATTTAAGCCTTAATGGCAAAATGGTAATCAAACCCTCAACAGGACTAAATGGTTTTTAAAAAAATAATTAGGATCATATGATCTACATGATTGGAATATGGGATTTACTAGTCAATTCCCTAAAAATTTTTAAATTTCTATTTAAAAACCAACTAACTCATTTTTTGAATTTACGTTTTTTCCTCAAATTTACAAACTGAGACAATCATTTATAAACCAAAAAAATTATCAAATAAGTTTTTATGACAGTTTTTTAAATTTTTGTAAATATAAAATTGAAAATTGAAAACGAAATGATTACCAAATAAGTTTCAGATGGTAAAAATATTGTAAAATTAACAAATAATTAAATAAGTTACCAACGTAAGAAATGACTTATCAAAAGATTATTAGGCTATGTATGGTTTGATTTTTAGAATTTTTTTTTTAAATTAAAAATTAATTTGGTTAAGAAATAAAAAATAATTATCATTTTAACTTTTAGACAGGTTATATACATACGTATGGATGTTTCAATTTAATTTGTAAAAAATTATTTATAACCACTCGAAAGATAAAAATTATATAAAAATAATAATTATTTTTTATTTTTTATTTTTTATTTCTTAACCAAATTAATTTTTAATTTTTAAAAAAAATTTCTAAAAATCAAACCATACATAGCCTAAGAATCTTTTGATAAGTCATTTCTTATGTTAGTAACTTATTTAATTATTTGTTAATTTTGCGACATTTTTACCATCTGAAACCTGTTTGGTAACCATTTCGTTTTTAGTTTTCATTTTATATTTACAAAAAATTTAAAAACCTGTCATAAAAACTTGTTTGATAATTTTTTTGGTTTATAAATGGTTGTCTCAGTTTGTAAATTTGAAAAAAAAAAACGTAAATTCAAAAAATGAGTTTACGTTGGTTTTTAATCAGAAATTTAAAAATTTTACTAACAAAATTTTTTTTCAATGAATTCTTTTTCCAATTAATTTTTTTTTCAATAAATTTTTTTTCCAACTAATACTAAGCGAGGGGATAATTGGTAATACTATTTTAAACCTTAGGGAGGGGATTGTAATTTCTAAAATATGAATGGTGTCAATGTAATTTACATAGTGAGGGAAAATTTGGAATTAAAAAAATAAAATTGCTAAGGGTAGAATCTGTAATGAAACTTTAAATCTCAAGGAGGGAGATGTAATTTTCAAAATGTGATAGAGAGAACTGTAATAAATATAAATCTCAAAGGTGTCAAATGTAATTTACCCTTCTTAAATATAATATATATATATATATATAAATTTACTCCTTTCAAGTAACACAAGTCATGCTACATGATTCTCTATTTTTAAATCTTTATGTCGTAATCATTCTATAATACACATGGTAGCTAGTGGGCGGTGATGGTGGTACTGTGTTTGAGAGAGAGAAGGCTAATTGAGAACCATCTAAAATAATTTTAAAAATTAAAAAATTACTATTAAAAAATTAATTATTCTTTTTATTTTTTTACTTATCTTTACATAAAAAGTTAAAATAACTAAAACTAGTAGTTCTCAAAATACTCTAAAGTTTGAATTGAACGGCATGAAAATTCCTTTGAATTCCGGTCCTAGAGGGTCGAGGGTCAAGGGTCAAGGTCACCCTCTCAGTCAAACTGTGGATTTGAGCCTTGAAAGGTAGGACTCTGTAAACACAGGCATAACCCTTTATTATTAGTTTGATTTAATAAATGTGTGAATATAAAATTAATTCACGTAAAGTGTTTTTTGGGGGCATAGCTGAGGCAGACTTGTCTTTCAAAGAATATCTCCTTTAATTAATGATTTATTCACATAATTTTTTTCTTTTGAATCTCCTGAATGAGACTTTTACTAATAAAAGACAAGACTCTTATCAATAAGTTAGATTTGAGAGAGAAAATTTGTATAGATGAATCATTGTTGTATCTCCTTTATATCGATGAATGTCTTATCCTAATGAAGTTATTTAATGGGCTTTATTTGATGGGCTACTTCGCTGGTATCATGGGTACACAATTACCTCTGTGGTGGGTAAAAATTGAACCATCTTAATTGCAGCAACACTCTGGCAGGAACACGGTTGAATCTCATCAGAAACACTCAAGAAAATATAAAGAACTCGACTGGTGGACAGCCAAGAAACTCTCCAATACTTAAGTTAATAAACTTGAAAGTTATGGACTAAGAAATTATAAGGATAGGAGCAGCCCAAAGTAGTATTAATTAATTGTCTATCTTTTTTCTCACTTTGGTATGGCTTTATATAGTATCCAAAATAGTTGTTGGAGTTAGTTCCACTTCCCCTACCACTCTTCACGTTCAACTCACTTTTTGTGAAATCATGTTCCATTATCATAGATTTCTAGGAGTAGTTGGCCCTTAAAGTAAGAACCAAGTTTTGACCAAGTCTGCCCTTGAGGGCCATGCCTTCTGGACTTGGCCTTTTGGCCTGGATCCGTGGACCTCTAGACCTAGTCTTCTGGTCCTACACCTCTAGTCCTGCACTCGTATGTCTAGACCCAGGCCCTTGGTCCTAGTCCCTTGGTCTCCTCTGGTCCTCTAATTCTAGACTTGCATGTCTAGACCTAGATTTCTGATCCTGGTTCCCTGGACTCTTCTGGTCCTGGACCTTTGGACCTGCTCTTCTGATCTTGGACCTGCATGTCTGGACCTGGATCTCTAGTCCTGGTCTCTTGGACTCTTCTAGTCCTAGACCTCTAGTCCTACTATTCTAATTTCTAGTCCTAGACCTCTAGTCCTGCTATTCTAATCGTTAGAGTGTATCCTGCTTAGATTCTACACATTTTCTACTCGGAATGAAACTCTTTATTTTTTGTCTCCCTCAACCTTGTACAATAAATAACCAAAATAATATTCCAAAAATACTAGATAATTACTTGTTTTGGATCTTGATTAAACTGTAAATCTAAGCATCAACCTATTACATATTTTGCCCAAAAAAAAAAATAAATAAATAAATAAATACTTTCAAAATATAGTAAAACTACTTCCATGCTCAAATTCACATTCTCCCATTTTTTAACGTTCACAAACTTGAATTTTTAGAGCACGAATCCATCCATTTATGCAACAATAGATTTACAACGAATTGGAAAATTACTTTTACGTTCTGTTTGCTTCGACAAAAAACATTTTTCAATGAAAATCATTTCCTACAAAAAATGTTTTTCAAAAAATATTTTCCATAAAAAATATTTTTTTATGCATGGTTGCGTTCTTGAAATTGATGCACTAATAGTATTGGTGCATTAGTGGTGGCAGTAGTGTTGGAGGTGGGGTAGAAGAGGTGGTGGTAGAGATAGAGATGGAGGTGTGGGGATGGGGGTGGTGGCAACGGTGGCTGTAGTTGTGGTGGTGTGGAAGTGGTAGTAGTGTTGTGGTGGTGGTGGAGGCGGTGGCGGTGGCGACAACAACGGTGATGGTGGTGGTGGTGATAGTAATAGTGTGGAAGTGGTGGTGGTGGTAGTAGTGTTGTGATAGCGGTGGAGGTGATGGCGGTGGCAACTATTGTGATGGTTGTCATGATGGTGAAAGTGATGGTGGCGGTGGCAATGTTGGGGCATTAATAAAAAATTAATTTAGAAAACGTTTTTCGCCTTTTAAAAATAAAAAACATTTTTCACCCAAATAGACTTATTTTCTATTGACTATTGAAAATATTTTTCGTTAACTATTGTTATCCATCGTATCAAACATTAGAAAATATAGAAAATATTTTTTCGGTCTAAACAAACGATCCATTAGATCCATAAACTTTTAAAATTGATTTATTCATGGCACTTTCAAAAATAGCTAGATGGATTCGTATTGTGCCTTGTGCTGGTTGCAACTTTTGTACCCGTTACAGTGTCGACAGTATAAAGCAATCTATAAATTGTCAAAAAAAAAAAAAAAAAAAAAAGGTATAAAACAATCTTAAACCTAAAATAATCTCAACATTTCGCATAGAATCACAGCCATAAAAATCAACATTCTTGAGCCAAAAACAAAACACTTCAGAAACAAATAATGAGTCTGTTTGGTACTACTTTTTACAGACTAAAAATTAATAATCAAATAACAAAAACTAAATACACACCTCCGGCCTCTATCAACTTCCCAATAAGCAAAAACAAATTCCAACTCATTTATGCTATTTTTGCCTCAAGTTGTGAGCAAAATTTGCTCCAAACACTTAAAAACACTCCCCCCCCCCCCCCCCCCCCCCCCCCCCCCCCCCCCCCCCCCCCCCCCCCCCCCCCCCCCCAAAAAAAACAGCTTGTTTAGTTCAAATTTTCAAGATTCACTTTTTAAAAAATTAATTTTTTTTATTTTTTGTGTTTTTTTATTTTCATTAAATTTTTTTAATATTTTAAGCACAAAAAAAAAATTAATTTTTAAATAGACCTAACATAAATACACTTAACAAGTATAATATTTGTAAAAAAAATTTTAAAAAATTCACTAAATATCAAGAATATTAAAAAAAGGACACTTTACCCCTTATGGTTTAGGCCATGTGCGAATTACCCTCTTAATGTTGGAATATCACCACATAACTCCCCATGTGATTGATGGAGTAAAGTGCACAATTAACACCGTTAACATCAGAAGTAAAAAGACTATTTTACCCTTGTATATATAACATTTGATTAGTATTTCTCATTCAACAGTTGTGCATTTGAGAAGAGTAAGGAAGAGAACTTAGAGTTTCAATATTTAAAATTAGGGTTTTAATTTAACAAATTAATTTAAACAACATAATTTTTATCAAAAATTAATATTGTTCAATTTGTCTTCAAGTTTAAAGTCCAAACCAATTATTCACTTTTTTTGCTCAGTTAGAATTTAGTGAGTATTACACAATAAATTGTGAGATTATTTCTGCCAATATATATGTATATATTTATATATATACACATATATGTGCAGTGGTGTATTTTGAAACAAACCAATTAATTAATCAATTCATCAATCAAACAAACCAATTAAATTAACACACAAATATTATATACAAATCTGTGAATTCAGACACTGTTTCTTCATCATCATCTATTCGAATTCAAACACTGATTCTCATCATCATCTGCGATCGCCGCCCTCCGTCACCACTGTTTTTGACCTCCATTGCCGCTGATCTATCGATCTGACCACCACCACTGCCTACAACGAGGCTCCGACGGCACTGAATCACCGTGTCGGCGCCGGAAATACAAGGCCATCTTCACCTCTCTCTCTCTCTCTCTCTCTCTCACTCACTCTCATATGGTTCTGATGTAATGGGGTTTTGTGTCTTGCATTTGGACTTCTAACTTGGTGGAATCATTGTTGGGATTTTTTTAATATTTTTTAATTTTTGGGATTTGGATCTGAGATGTGGTAGATCTGGATCTGAGATTTAGATCTGTGGTAAACTCATTTTAAACTTGTGTTCTTCGTACAGTCATTTTTCTAGATTAATCGATTTCTTTTCAAACATAAAAATGTTTGTGCTAAAATTGAAACATTGAAAGAACTATTTTTCTCTTCGTTTTGTTTGCTTTGTTCATCTCTATGAGAGAGGGGACTATCACTTGAAAAACTTCATTTTTTTTTAAAAATCATCCTTTCATTTTAGTTAATTGTTTGACACAAGAATATTGGTAGAAAGGAATTAACAAATCTGTTCGATTTAGATCTCTTGAGTTTTGTAATTTTACTTTCCCCTCCCCTTCCCCCCTTTTCTAGATCAGTTTCGATTCGTAGCTCGAATTCGGAGGCTCGAATTTGGCTCGAATTCAGAGAAGAGAAGAAGAAGAAGGAAGAAAAAAAAAAGGAGAAGAAGAACTGGACTGGAGGGGGCCATCAAAATCGGGTGGATGCGGAGGCGGAGACGGGCGGAGGCGACGAGCTGCGATGACGACGATGTTTCTCTCTCGCCTCTACTCTGCTCTGTGTTGAACGAAGAAGAAGAAGAAAAGAAAGAAAGAAAAAAAAAGAAGAGAAAGAAAATGAAGAAAAAGAGGGGGGGAAAAAAATCGAAACCCAAAACGACGTTGTTTTGAGTTTCGAACCAAATTCGGACCACCGAATTCAAGCTACGAGTCATTTTTCTTTCTGGATAAAGGTTTCCAGATCTAGGTTTTGAAAAATGAAGAAGAAAGATTGCTTTGAAAATTGGTGATAAAGATGAGAACATTTTAGTCATTTAATTTGAATGAAAATTCATATTTTCATACCCAATTGCACATTACTCGCGTGTACTATACAACCTATTAGAATAGATGAAAAAGCTAACAGTACATTTTACTCCATCATCCATAAGGAGGTTATGTAGTGATCACATATGACCTAAACCATAAGGGCATAAAATAAAATTTGCCTTTAAAAAAAATACAAAAATTCAATATATTTTTTATATTCTTGAATATTTATTAATTTTTTTTAAATTCTTTTACAAATATTTTATTTTTAAAATACATCTAAATAAAAAACATCTAAAAAAGTGAAAAAAATTACTTAAAATTTTAAAAATATCACTAAAAACAAAAAAAAAATTAAAAAAAATTAATTTCTAAAAAATTAAATTGAAAAAAAATTAAAACCATAGTAAAAAAATAAAATTATAACACTTGCAAGGGGCCTGTAAGCCGCACCAAATAAAGCCAATGAGCTACAAACAATTAGCTCTCAACCAAAGCTTCTCATTTAACAAAATATATATATATATATATGTATATGGGACTTGTTAACATGTGCTCTCACACTGAGCTTAAAAAGGTAGAGCATTATGCATGATGTACAATCTTTTTAAGCTTTGCTTAACACACAGTAATAAGAACCATGAGATACGGGAGGGCAAGGGCTAGCTCCCTCCCTTCCAAACATAACTACTTGCAAAGCTATCACATTGCTTTACTGCATTCAAAAGAGACTCTAAACTGTGCAGAGTAACCCACATTGCATCAATGTTGTTGGGATATTACAAATTCAAATTTACAACCACCAGATAAGCAAAACAAGTACAGCACATAAAGGAAAATGTTTACCCACCAAAAAAAATACGCAATGAAACTACATATTGCACCAATTTGCATATCCAATCCAGAATTCGTGGTTACAATATCAAAATTATTATAAAGGATTTCTGGGATCAAAGTGTATAAAGAGAAACCAGAAGAAAGCGAGAGGACCAGCTGTTCACTTGCACAAAGCATCTAGTGGCCATACTTCTGAAACTCCCACTCGCTGTTATCTGCACAAACAAAGAACCAAAACAAAAAAGGAAAGATATCAGCAAGCAATCACATTGATGTGAATTCAGGGCGTAGTAGTAGTAGGGGGCATAGAACTTACCCAATGGACACACTTGACGTGTCTTGAGCCAGCGGCTGATGCAGTGGAAGTGGAATGCATGGTTGCAAACCCCTACAGGAATGGAAACCAACTTTGTTTCAGCCAAAAGCAGAATCACATAAAACAGCAATAAATGATAACCAGACATCAAATTCAAAAGAGGCAACAAGGATCCACGAAACACCGACGGAGTACAAATCTCAAAGAGACTCAGTTATAGAATTGGTGTTTCACACAAGTTGCACTCCTAAGTCCACAATTTAAGTCCAAACACAGCACAAAATATTGCTCAACAATCATCAAAAGTGTTCATTAAGCTATGAATCTTGTTCAAAAAAAGCTAATGCATTCCTTCATTCAAAAGCTTGTTTCAGGACTTAACAGTACTTTGCCCTTAAATCAAAACTAGGAAAAAGATTCTCATTACATTGACAGGTACAGTGGAGGTTCTTGAAGTGACACTCAGGTATCACTAGATTTCACACAAAGGCAAAACTCCAAAAAAATTGAAAAAAAAAAAAAAGGTAATAGTATTATCAAAACCAAAGGGATCCACCTCCCTTCCTCCGCAACCCAAAGAAAGGAGAAAAAGCAATGAACTAGTAGTCACTCAAGCAGTTTTGGGTAACGAAGTCACTCTATCAGCTTACGTGGGAGTCAATGAAGATAAAGGGTTCAACATATGATACTAAAATTAAAAAGGTCAATAGTAAGCCACAGATCATCATCTGTGCATGTTTGTTTAGGTAACAAAGGTGTTATAAGATGTGAGTAATCTTTGTAACCCAGATATGCATTAAGGCAAAATTGGCCCAAGTCACACACACAACCAAAAAAAAAAAAATTCCATTCATGCTTCAAACCATGATTGCCACCAGCTGTCAAGGCTCTACATATTCTTCCCCCATCATGGCTCCATCATGTTTCAAACCTAAATTTGCATAAATGCCCCTGTCATGGCTCTACATATTCTTCCAAGAACTCATCCATTTGACATCTTGATGACAATGCACAATTACTAAAATAACAACACATTTATCAATAGGAAAATGTCTCGTAGCTCAAATTTTGTGGCTCAAAAGTGGCTCAAATGGCCAAAACGACGTCGTTTTGGCCATTTGAGTGTTGTTCTGTACTCAAAACGACGTCGTTTTGGCCATTTGAGCCACTTTTGAGCCACAAAATTTGAGCTACGTAGCATTGTCGTTATCAATAAAACATTTCAGTGTAGACTTCATGAAAATTTCAGGGTTATTAAGAAACAAAGAATTAGGCATCAAGTGCCACCAAGTAAACTCTGCTCCATTCTTAATCGCATCACATAAAAGACAATTAAAAAATGAGAGAGAGAGAAAGAGAGGAGGGGGGGGGGGGGGGAGTAAAAATGAACCTCACCTGTAAAATGCAAATATTTAGCATTATATAGATATGGTTCAGCAAAAAAATTGGTGGTAATTATACAAATAAATAAACTAAGCATTAGTCATCAAGTCTAATAACAGAATAGCAAATTGATTTAAGAGTAATTACCAAAAAATGGACTAAATCCAAATTACAACACCAACTTTAAAATTTGTGATGACTAGACCCAGTATTTGGTCGATGTATTGGTCATATATCTCACCCATTAACATACAGTAAATATCACAAGACTAAATGGCATACAAGTATCTCAAGCGCAGAAACACAATTATCAAGTCAATAAACCTTGAAGCTATGTGCTGGGAGGTTTCCAACCAAATTCATGCTCACGGTATGAAATAAAGTTCAGCATAATGAAAATAAAAGCATGCATCAATATGTATAAACCAAACCAAACCAAACCAAGCCAAGCCTTAAGTCCCATCAAATGGGATCGATTACATGAATCCTTCTTCTCCACGCGGCCCTATCAAATGCCATTTCATTAGTCAAATTAAGTAGATCCATATCTCTATTTACAACGCTAGCCAACGTCAATCTAAGCCTACCCTATCCCCTAACACTCCCCTAATGCTACATGCATCAATATGTATATCGCTAAAAAATGAGTATCAAGAAATAAAACCTTGTGCATTTGGTGCATATTTTAAAATCTTCCACTAAACCACTGACTTGGTAACTTGCGAAAATAGAACAACATTCTGAGACATTTTAGCTTATAGAAGGTTGTTGATTTACAACACATGACTTTTCAAGGAACAAAACTATTAATCCACTAAACCCATAATACCCATCAATCTTCTTCAATAGCCTCCCTTGAGTAGCTTAAGTACCACCCAAAACACTTTAAAATATATCCTTACAAAAATCAATTAACCACGAGCTATTGACCATTTTTAGACAGTTCCATGCATTTACTAAGACAAAGCAATTCCATAACCCCAAACAAATCTCCTATCCCCCACATTCTTAAGGAAATCAAATGGAAGTAAGACCAAAATCATACACTCAAGCTCTTGGCTACCATATGTCGCAAATGGCAGGGTAAAAAATCAATCATCCATCTGATCCTTAACCCCATGCACCACATCATAACAACAACTCAATGATATGCTTAGATTAGCTTCAAAATTCTTCAACGCAGTGATCTACGAATTCATTCATCATTAATTAAAAACTTGCTTCCTAGAAAAACTTAAAGACTAAATTTGGGTCATAGATTTGGATAGAGATTTGTCGATAGAAAAAAAGGAGAAGGAAAATTGTGTGGTATTTTGAGTGGGAAAAAAATTTAAGCTCCAAGATCCAAACAAAGCCGAAGGGATACAATTAAAAATTTCCATCGTAACGTGCAAGGTATACATACTTCAAATCTTACCTTCAAGTGACAATTTCAAAATACCACACAAAATAGGGGAAAACTATTCAGTTACAAACTTTCTACTACCACAATATATTAATTCCTTAGAAACATTCTTTCATCTTCCAAGCATACATATGCTTGTATGCATAAAAAATAGTGAATTTTTATATATGCACATAAATATAAGTGTTCAAATATGTTTGTGTGTATATATTCATATATTAGTGGTTGGCACAGGCGATGCGTATACACTTCAAATAAGTAAAAATTTTAAAAAATAAATACATGATAAAAGGAATTAACATTATAATGGCCCCATTTGGCAAGATGGTTGGGGCTAATTTAGCTACTAAAAGACAAAATAGGCTAAAAAGCTAGTAAGACATGATGTCAAATTGAAACCATAATCATTTCATTTTTTCTCTCACAAAACTATATAAAAAAAAATAAAAAATAAAAAAGCCAAAGGTTCATCCCAAACGGAACTTTTTTAGCCAGGCTAAAATAGCCAAAAAAAAAAAAAAAAAAAAAAAAAAAAAAAGAAAAGGCTAAAGAAGTTCATCCCAAGCGAAGCCAATATGTGTTGCTCAAGTGGAAAGAGTTTTCTTTGCTAAATTCAAGGTGTTGTGCAATTCTCTGTCAACTTATTTTTGTTTTAAATAGAGAAATGAGAGACACCAGGTGTAAAGACAAGCAAGCAAAGGCTTGGACACCAAATCGAGCTTTCACTTAATATAATAGTATAGATAACATCTACAAGAATTCCATGAGAGAGAGAGAGAGAGAGAGAGAGAGAGAGAATTTCAGAAGAGATACATACCCCAAGCGACAGTACATTCTTCGCTTGTGGCACTAGCTTGGTTGGCTTGGCACTCAATACCTAAAAAAACCATCAACAACATACCCACAACATCATATACAACAAGAAACAAAGAACGATCAAATCAATTAGAAACGATAAAATGGTGAAGATCATACTCACAGAGATCCATAATATGGTTCCTGCAAATCGCACAGTTATCCACAACAATATCTGCATCCACCACACGATTCAGTCAATACACATAGAATGGAAACACATAAATATGCAGATTGAAGAAACTAGGGTTAGGGTTTGGTACCCCAAGCCCAAAGAGCGACAGCGTTCCACTTCTTGATTTCGAATCGCTTGGCCTTCTTGGAGGAAGACGATGTTGAGGCGGTGGAGGACGATGGTCCGGCGGCGCCTGAGCCGTCGCCGCCGACCGGAACCATGGTGACATCGGTGTCGAGAGAAGCCATTAGCTGAACCCGCACAGTGCACCGCTTTTAACTCTCTGACTTCTTCGCGATTCGGTGGGTGTTTAGATTTGTGGAAATTTGGAAAAAGCTTTGGTGTTTTAAGGTCTAAATCAATGCCCAATTTATAATTTTAATTATTAATATTTATTATTTATTTGTAATTAAAATTTATTGACACTATTGTCGTGTAGTTTTTCCTATTAAAATTACACTAGGCTTTGAAAATTAGGAAGTAGCTATTCTCCAGTCCACTCGACAGTCTTGTTTTTATTAAATATTTTGTATATTTTATTCATACAAAAAATAATAACAATTCAATAATTATAACATATTTAATTTGTCGTCTTTGTCAACAAAAAAATAAATAATTTATATTTACTCACTTTTTCATTTTGACCGTTGAAGTTTTTATTTTTTTGGAAAGGATAAATTGCAAATAACTCTATGAAATTTATTTAAAATACGAACAGTTCATTTTATTAACAAATTATCAAGTCAGTTAATAATTTTTAATAATGTCAAAATTTTATTTCAATCAATAATTCAAATAATTTTATTATTATATAAGAGAGCCATTAATTCTACTAAATAAAAAATTCTAATAATAGGACATTTATAATTTTTCAAATCACATAGGTAATTTGTATTTTAAGTAAAACTCAAGAGTTGAATTTGTAATTTATTCTTTCTTTTTCTATTTTGACCTTTCATGTTTCAAATTTTTTTTAATTTACTCCTAAAATTATTTTCTGTTCAAAATCAGAAAAAAAAAAAATGCCACATTAATTGTCACATAAAATAAAAAATATATTATTATATTGAGGTTCAAGTTTGTGTCAGAGATGTGAATTATATAATAATATATTTTGGTGTCACGTGACTATCAATTAGAAGTGAGTAGCAGTTATACCGATCCATCCAAACCAACCGAACCAAATCGATCCGCTGCATTTTGAACGGATGTGTGATAACTAGCGTACGGTTGCGGATTGATTTTTTCCAATTAGCCTAGTTTTGGACGGATGGCAGATTTAAAGTTCATTTGACCGCAACCGAACCGCTGAACCGCCAAACCGCGAGTACCCTAATACTTTGTAAGACTTTGTTTTTTCAATTTGTTTAGATATTATGTTTGTGTTTTCAATTGAAAAAGAGTTTTCAACTTGAATATATTTTTTGAATTGAAAAAAAATAAATGTATTATTTATCTATATTTTTTTATTTTTAAATCTAACTCTAAAAATAATAAATAAAAAAGATGATATATGCTGGTTGATTTTTGTTTTCAAAAATAAATGTAGATGTAACAATACAGAGGTATGCAATCTCTACTATTGCTCTATTCATGGTACTAGTTCGAATTGTTTTTATATTTTAAGAATCACATATTATAATGCTTTGTGTAATACTTTATGTGGATGAGTCATAAAGTGATTGTAATATTCTAAAATTTCAAAATTTTCTTTGTTTAGATGAGGCATGCAGTGATTGTAATACTTTTTAAGTCATTGACTGTAATACTTTTTCTTTTTTCTTTTTTTTTTCTTTTTTTTTTTGTTTGAGGAAGTGCACAAGTTGAATTATGTTGAAAATTTATAAAATTTTAAACTGCCAAACCAATTTGCATCCATCCGTCAATCTGCCAATCCGCTCAATCCACATCCGCCGAATTAGCAGACGAATGCGGATTGATTTTCTCTAATCCGCTAATCTGGCAGACAAATAACAGATTAGAAGTTCCATAGCCGCAATCGACCCACGCCCAACCCTACTATCAATATATCATTTTCCGTCTAATTTTGGACATAAAATTACTTTTAGAGTAAATTGAGAAAACTTTAAATATGAGAGTCCAAAATAAAAATAGTAATAAAAAAAAAATTTAAGGACCAAAGTGAGAGAATGGACAAATATGGGCAAAGTATAATTTACCCATTATTTTTTTTATTTATATAACTAATTAATTACTGATGAAAAATTAACTTATTATTATAAATTAAAATTTTAAAGAAATTTGATATAATTATATCAAATTTATATTTCTGAGACTTGCTGTAATTTTTTAAATCTAAAAAAGGTTAGGTATAATTTATCCAATTTTAATTGATAAAATCTTTTGTCTAGGCTCCTTTTGCTATGGTAAGCCTCGTAAAAAAATGATAAAATTATGACATGGGTGCTTGTTTAGTAGGGATGTAAAAATGGCTTGAAATCTGTGGGCGGCCTGAAACTCGCCCGTGACCCGAAATAGGCCCAACCTGATTAGGCCCAGGCTTTGGCCATCATTTTGAAACATGATTTGGTTCGTTAGCCCAGCCCAAAAAAAAAATTGCCCGATGAGCGGCCCGACATGGCCCGACCCACCCGACCGTTCCATCTCTGGCAGATTTACTGCCTGTCATTGCCAATGGTCAAAGTTCAAAAAAAAAAAAAAAAAAAAAAAAAAAAATTCTTGCAATGGTAATATATATTTATACTATATATTAAGCAAAAGGGGATTTTTAACCCCAAACCTTGTGGGAGCTCTAATCTCTCAATCTAAATTTTTTGATTTTTTTATTTTAAAAAAAAATCTTAACATTTATTAACTTCTCTCAACCCCCAAGTCTTACCCTCATAATAACACTTTAATGCATTAAGAACAAGCATAAATTTTTTTTTTTTAAATCCAACACATATGAATTTCTTGAAAAATCCAACATATATGATTATGATCAAAATATTAAACTTTAATATAATATAATTTTAAAAAAAGACATTTAATTCCTTAAAAAATCTAAAACATATGATTATTATCAAAATATTAAACTTTAATATAATATAAAAAAGGAAAAAAAGTAGACATCTAAAAAAAAAAATTTAAAATCGTAATTCACATATATAGATAATTGTAAACACAATCCGTGCATAATATAAAAAAGGAAAAAAAGAAGATATTTAAAAAAAAACATTTAAAAATCACAATTCACAAATAAATATACTTATAAAAAAAATACACTTATCTATACTATATATTAAGCAAAAAGGAATTTTTAACCCCAAGCCTTGTGGGAGCTCCAATCTCCCAATCTAAATTTCCTGATTTTTTTATTTAAAAAAAAATCTTAGCATTTATTAACTTCTTCTAACTCCCAAGTCTTACCCTCATAACAACACTTTAATGCATTAAAAACAAGGGCAAATTACATATACCCCCTCGAGGTTTATCAAAACTACAGATACCTCTCTGAGGTTTGAGAAATTACAGATACCCCCCTAAAGGTACTATTTGCATAACAAATTAGGGGACAAATTGTTATGAAAATATAAACCTCATGGGGCAATTTGTTATGAAAAATATAAACCTCAGGGGGGTATCTGTAATTTTCGAAACCTCATGGGGTATCTGTAATTTTCGAAACCTCAGGAGTATCTGTAATTTAGTTAAATCTCGAGAAAGGTATATGTAATTTGCCCTAAAAACAAGCATAAAAAAAATTCTTTGAAATCCAACACATGAATTCTTTGAAAAGTCTCTCATAATAATACTTTAATTCATTAAGAACAAGCATAAAAAAAATTTCTTGAAAAGTCCAACACATATAATTATTTTTAAAATATTAAACTTTAATATAATATATAATAAAAAAAAGACATTTAATTCATTAAAAAGTCCAACATATATAATTATTATCAAAATATTAAATTTTAATATAATATAAAAAAAGAAATTTAAAATATATATATATATATTTAAAAATCACAATTTACATATATAAATAATTATAAAAATAATCCGTATATAGCACGAGTGATATGTTAGTTTATATATATATAAAAGTCTTTTCCTTGCGCAGGATCAACAATAATTCATCCCATTAAAAACATCACCACTAATAGCACTAATGCATTAAAAAAATAGAAAAAAAACAAAAAAAATATAACTCCAAGATCAAAACATCACATCATTTCTGACGAGACCCACTGCCACCTAATTAGTGGGAGCACTGATTAGTGCTCCCAAGCATTTTTCTGCGCAGGATTAATGCCTGCCCCTTCCCCGTGCCAGTGATTACAATGACAATGATTCGATGAATGTGGAAAAAAAATTTAAATTAAATTATTGTCTACAGAGCAGTAGACTAAAATAAATAAATAAAATAAAATAATAATTTAACGGTCACGTGACCATCTAACACAATGACTCAATTTTTTATTTTTTATTTTTTTTGTTTATTTGTTTGTTTGTTAATTACAAATTGACCTCAACCTTCCGAACTCTTATAAATATCTTTTCTCTTCTAAAATAAATCTCATAAACAATTCTCTTTCTCAAACTCTCAATTCCTTTCAACTCTCAATTAATTTTGAAGTCTCATTCCTAAGTGGCAATTGCAATTGTATAAGAAGAAACTTTTATAAAAAGAAACTAATTTTTGTATCACATTCGTTAGTCGGTAATATTAATTAGTTTAATTAAATTTGTTAACTACTCATTTTTTTACATTAATTATTTCTAAACATATATTAATTGTTATTGTTTACTCATTATTTAAATTAATCATTAGTTTTTATATATTATTTTACTTACATTACTATAGATCCTAATATTCCTAATGTTTATGTTGATATTGATGCATATACTATATAATATGAATCTGTTGATTCTCATTCTAATATTCCTATTCCAACAATTGGATCATCATGTAGGGGCACAACTAGTGGTGTCTGAGAACATTTTGAAAAAATATTTATAAATAATCCTGATAGTACAATTATATTTACAACAAAATATAAATATTGTGCACATTTACTTAGTGTTGCATCTGCAGAGTGTACTAGTCATTTAAAAAGACATGCTAACAAATATTTACAAAGTTAATAACTTGATATTAGAAATCAAATGCAATTAGGGGTTTCATCAACTAGTCATTTATAAAAAAAAAAATAAATAAATAAATAAAAATAAAAAATAAAAAAAATTATATGATCCTATACGCGTACAAAATTTTGTAATTGATTATATATTATTTAAAAATAAAAAAACTTAAAACTACTAGTAAATGTCCCAATTTTGCCCAAATGATTCGTGAAAATTTTGCACCGCAATATCAAAGTTTTTCAAGAAATATTATTATAAACGGGATTTTAAAGAAATTTGAGGATATTAAAAGTGAATTATTTAATATCTTTAAAAAATTGAATGAAAAAAGTTTGTTTAACATCTGGTCTGTGGTCAAATAATGGTTTAAAATATCAATGTATCATTGCACATTTTATTGATAATGATTGAAAATTAAATAAAATAATTATTTCATTTAGATTAATTGAACTTTCATACATTGGTCATTTATTTAGTGTAGAAATAAGAAATGTATTATAAAATAAAATATTTACCATTAGTTTAGATAGTGCAACATATTAAAATCAGACTGTAACTCATTTAAAATCAACTTTAGAATTACTTATTGATGATGATTTATTTCATGTTTGTTATTGTGCCCATATTTTAAACTTTGTTGTTAAATAAGCTATGCATGTATACGAGATTTTTGTACTTGTAATAAAAAATGCAATTGTTATTATTATGGCTTCTACTAATCAATTTCAAAGTACAAAAAAAATTGTCACTGAGAAAGTATGCCATTTAAAAAATTAATTTTAGATATAGACAGTAGGTGAAATTTAACGTATAATATGTTAAAAAGAGTTTGTAAATAAAAAAAAAGTAATAAATTTATTTTTTGTAACAACATCAATAGGATGAGTATTATATGTTGGCTTTTTGGCTTTCGAAGATTATTTTTGTAGTTGCGAGCGTGCCAGCAAGGATCAATCAGTCTTTACAGAAAATTAATTGCCAACCAATTATCAGACAATTGTGTTTTAGTTCTTTCAGCCTCAATGAAGAGGACTTTTACTGGTGGCTTAATTTAGAAGAATTAAACAAATAACAATTAAATGAAGAACAGTTGAAGCATTTCATTAAGATGAAAAAACTTACAATGATCCAAACTCAACCTCGCAGAGGTTTACAGCGACAATCTACTTGAAACTACTCCTATGAATGAAGTGCAGTGTAAGAATTTTAAAGCACAGAAACGTAAAGAACTGGAAACGTAAGACTGTAAATATAAAACTGGAAAGGAAAAACTGGAAAAGAAACAAAGTAGAATAAGACTGGTTTTTTGATCTGAGTCTGGGGGCTTTTTCTGGAGCCTTCTCTGCTATTTATACTGCTCAAGGATGACTATCGAACTGCATTTCTAACCGTCGAACTGCTCCTCTATGATCACTGATCATGTTGCCTCAAGATTAGCTCTATTACGCCATTACTTACAGTTAAGCTTCCCTCGTAAATTTGAATTTGAAATGTGAGTAACCGTTGAAGTCACATCACCTTGCATCTCTTTGTTGATCCACTACTACTCAGATCTCGTAATAACCAATACTAACTGCCACGTGTACGATCAGGATCGAAGACTTGAATAGTCTTCCTATATTATCCTTATTTTGCCACTCGTCGAACTGTAATTGGCTTGTACAAAATATGTAGCCAACATTACCCCTCGTACTAATATACCCAATACTTGGTGATATTAGTGGATCAAGCTCTTTTTCCCACGTCTTAGAACGTGCATGGGTTTTGCATTCTCCCATAAATGCAACTGTTATTCATCATCTGCATTAAACTCTCCTTCAATCTTTTGAACACCCCCACCACCTTAGTATTCGAACAGACTGATACATTTTTTGTGGCCGAATCAATTTTCCCCTCCATTGATTGAGCACACGAAGAGTCATATGATGATGCTGTTCTTCCTCGAAAGAACCTCCATGCATTAATTAGCTACCTTTACCCACCTTTCTATATTCAAGTCATGGATGCCTTTGCAAATTATCAACCCTTGGACTTCGAACATATTGCCCTTAATCCTTCGATTCAGAAACTTACAAATATGGACATGGAAAATTCTTCTTCTGACTCACTCTTGGACTACGAACAAACTGCTCTTAATCCTTTGATTCAGAAAGTCGCAAATATGGACATGGGAAGTTCTTCTTCACAACCCTCTGCATGGGATAAGGCTGCAACTTCTTTCTCTTCTGGGGCTTCTAACTGGACAAGCTGGTCAAAACCTGAGGCCTGTGATTTGAGGGAACGAATCAACCATCACTTTGTCGAGTTTACTGACCTTTTAGAGTTCCCTTCTTATGCACGAAGCTCGGTGGTCTATCCCTATGTGCCCATTGACCATCGACGCAGTTTGGAGGAGAATCTGCTTGTGGCATGGTATACATCTTCCATGCCTACAAAGATAGTGCACGCTGTCCGATGCCTAGAAGAGGCACAAGGGTACAATCCATCATTCTTAGCCCAGAAGGCGAAGATTTGTTCTTCTGACTGGCTCGATTATATTAATGCCCTTGTTCCTTCTGCCCTTGCTCTATCTCCTAAAATAGAAGCATCCACACCTTCTCTTTCGCCAAATCCTTCCTGGACAGAGAGACTGAGGCTTGCCCTCTCCGCGGATAAGGTCTTTCCACCTTACAAGCCTTCACCTTCCCCTAATCCAGCTAAGCGGAAGTCAACTTCTGCTCGCGGCTTTCTCTCACTTGCCCTTCAATGTTCTTGAGGACGAAGTCCCTCTCAAGAACCTTCGATGGACTTGTGATATTCTGACTCGGGGTCATGTCCTCAATCCCCTCGCCCAAGCAGAGCTTCACATGTTTTTGGACCAACTTCCATTGCTTCTCCACTGGCATCGGATCTCTATGGCCACCACACAATCTTTAGACCAAGTCTTGTCCCTTCGAGTTTATGCCCAGTACGAAGCAGAGAACTTCATTGAAAAATTCGACGATTTCAAGAATAAAGATTCTGCGTACTGGGATGACTTAGATATAGACGAATTGGATCAAGGATTGAGAGAAACAGCATTCGAAATAAAAGCTGAAGAGCTCTTTTACGAAGTGAGAGCACATCAACTCATGCAACCAATGTTAGAAGAAATAGAGGATAGAATAAAGAAAGAACAGAAATTCATTGATCATAGTTGGACTAAATTTCATGATCTTATTATTTATTCCATTTCCTATTTTTATGAGCTTGAGTTTGTACTCAAATAGGGTCATTCGATGTAATTGCTTTTGCTTTAATACCACTAAGACTTTTTCTCTTTGTTTGGTATGGTTTGATCTTGTCCCCATTTGTCTTTAAAGCAAATTCAGGGCTTCGAACTGAACAATCTTATCCTTCGAATTTGGACTCAATCATTTTAAATGAAACACTAAAAAGAACCAACAATGAACCTTTCCAATTTATGGAATGTAGTTAAGAATTTTTGCTGATTTTCATTTAGAATTAGTGCTTCGAATTTAACAATCTTACCCCTTAAAGCTTGTTTTAATCATAACCAATCATATGGCCATGGTTAGTATGATCAACCAATTTTAAATTGACCATTTTTGCTTCGAAAAAACAGTCCATGCTATTTTTAGTTCAAAAGACAATCTCTGTCTGTATGTATACAAACCAACTATTGGTTTTGATATTTTGAATACCAATTCCCATCCTTAAGGGGTCTCAAGTTTTACTTTGAAAGACATTACTTTTATTGAGAAACCTAAAACATGTCTTCAAACCTTTTGAAGCAAACAAATACTTGAATATTCTTACATCTTTAGGTATGGAATGTGCTTCGAAGCTGGCTTGGTTGTTTCGAAGCCGTTGTTATTTGATTTTTGGAGCCAAAATCTGGTTTCGAAGCCAAATATTTTACTTCGAAGCTAGCATCAACATCTGGGCTGTGTTTTTCCCTCCAAAAGTATCAATACTGAAGGAAATTCTTCATATTCGTACTTTTAGTACTTAACGAATTTACACGATATATTTTCCAGACACAAAGGCTTTTAAAACCCTTTTATTTCGTGCTCTGAAATCACTTGCTCGCTTAATACACAAACCCTTTATCTCTACCGATCTTCCACTTCTCTCTACTCCCTTTTCCAGCTTCGTCTTTTGAGAAAGCGTTCGATCAATGGCTTCTTCTTCATTGAAAGTACCAGTCGTAGAATGTGCGAGCCCGTCTGTAGTCCTGAAAAGGATCATTGATGCAGAATGTGAAAAGTACAAGGCTGGGGAGAGAAAGCGCCATCGACGGACGCATCTTCATCCATCGTCGTCATGAGCAACAAGACTATGTGCTTGGGCCTATATTCAAGAAGATTCTTACTGAGCTTCCAGCTCTATATCCTTGTCTAGAAGACCATTGTCTCCTTTACGAAGGTGGTCTTGACTGGAGGAACTAGAGGACGAATTGCCCCCACCGATGCTGGCCCACAGTGAGACCGGAGTGGCAAGAATGGTATGATCGGGTTGTCCCTGATAGGACTCTGGACCTTCAAGAACTCTGTCTTCTCGATGCCCTCCGATTATCCAGGTCAACTATCTCAGAGGACCCCTTCTTAATTCCTGCTGCCCTGTGCTTTTGGAATTCTGTTTTTAATTTCTTCCAATTCAGATGTGGGATGATAGCCCCTACTGTTCTTTTTTCTGTGAGAAACCCTTAGATGCTAATCAAGGGGGGCCATTTTGGATTCTTCAGCTTTAGCTTTTTCCTTATTTCACTGAGTTACAATCCAAATGCCTTAAATTTTTTAAGCCAAGCCCTCCTACTCGTGGTATGAGGCTAGCCAATGCTTCATTTTATCCTTCTACTTTTGTTTTTTACTTCTCTTTCTTCCACCAACTTCCAGCTTCTCCTCATTCCTACTACTTTCGTCCCTTCGAACCCATGACCATTGGCCCATCTTGGTTGAAGAATTTCCTAAGTGATAGGCTATGTGCTTTACCTGCTCACAAGGACGTATGGGCCTCTATTTTAATCCCTAGAGAATTATTCATTGGGAACCTGAACCCCAGAGCTTACAAATGCATTGCTGAGCCCTACTATCCTGCTCAATTTGCTAGACAATTTGGCTTCTCACTAGGGGTCCCAATACCTCTCTGCAGTAACACCAATCTAAGTCTTACCACCAGGGATTTGAAAGTTCGATGGTCCAGACTAGAAGAGGCACCTTCTAAGTTTATACAGGACTTGATCGATTTTGAGTATACCCCTTTTCTTCCTCAAGGTAACATATTGAAGAGGTACCAAAACTGGTGGGTGACCAATATGGAAGTATACCTGGCCATTTTTCCTCAAGACCTACTGATGATGTTGGATGTGCCCAAGCCCAAAGGAGCTAGGGTTGTTACTTCTTCCACTGTCCTTACCACTTCAGTTCCCGTACCTGCTATCACACAGTTTGCTCCTGCTGCCTCAACTCCTCCTAGAGTTACTCGGGCCACCTCAAAGAAAGGTATATACCCTTGTCTCTTCTCTTTTTGCCTTCTTTATAATGCTTTTAGCCTTATCTTTAGTTCTTCTTTTGTGAAGGTGGTACGGGTGCCGCACAGGAAGATTCCCCTCAAGAGACCTAAGCTCTAAATCTTCTCAAAAGCAAACGGCAACAAAAGAAAATGAGACTTTTACTTGAGCCTGAAAAGGAAGTACCTGAGGTTCAAGCAGAAGAGGTAACTCAAGAGCAAGAGTCACCCCTAAAAAGAAGGAAAAGAGTGACCGTCCCTTCTTCTGACTTGGTTCAAGATCCCACTCATGAGACAACTACCAGAGTAGTGGAAGAGGAACTCACTTCTGAAGAATCTGAATCCCAAATTGGAGAGAAAAAAATTGAGAAGGAACAGACAATACCAGTACAAAGAACAAAGAGAAGGAAGATGACTGTCTCTCCTTCTGATTTGGTCGAACACCCTCTTCATGAAGTAGCTGCTAAGGCAATAGAACAAGAGCATTTTAAGGCCATAATTGTCTTTGAGAGAGTTGAGAAGAGACGACAGCAGCCATTCTTAAGAGATGAAGCAGCTGTTGTTAATGCAATCCAAAAGGAAATTGCAAGAAGACAACATATTGTTGAGCACTATTCCCTTCGAAGCTCTCCTATTGCTGTTATCACTTCTGAAACAAGTAATTTCTTTTATGCTTCTACTGTTTCTCCCTTATCAAATTTTTGGTATTAAAACTTGACATTACTTTACATCTCTTCTTTTGCAGCAACAATTACTGAGCCTATTTTTCCAGTAAGGACTCCCTCAGTTTCAGTTGAAGTTGATCAGATGCAAAATGTGAGGGCTATTCAGATAATACTCCCACTTCCTAGGCCTACATTCAATGTACCCTCCTTGAGGCCAAGCATTCCTGCATCTCTTTCCTTTGGATTAAATCCGTATCTTCCTTACTTATCTTTGGATCTACCTTAATTCAGTTCTCTTTCGAGCCTTACTCTTCCCCCTCTTCCTAAGGAAATTCCAGCTGCTACTCCATCTCTGATGGTAACTGATTCCTCTACAGAGGGTGCTGGCAGCTCTCTAACCCATGGTTTATTACCTTTACCTACTTCCAGCCCTTCTTCCCTTGACCTATTGGTGGCTAGGACCATAAAGACTGTTGAAGATGCTCCACTCATTTCTCCTATCCTAATGCAGTCCTCTGTGCCTTCCACCACTGCTCTTTCTGCACCCCTCATGTCCACAGATGAGGTAGATATCTTCGAAGCAAGACTAGCCAGTCTCTTCGACATGCCCTCTACCTCTCTAATAGCTAATGATGAGGCTGAGCCATTAGTTTTGGTTGATTCCTTGTTAAAAATTCTTGAGAGCTCCTCTTCTTCTAGTAGTAAGCCTTCTACACCTCTGATGGACTTAGACAACTGTCTGGAGTTATTGACATCTTTTTCAAGGATTCCTTTTGAAGCTTTACAAAGGCCTATAATAAGAAATGGCTTCTTTAAGTGCTGCAAAGTTGTTGAGCAATCCAGTATAACTGTCTCAAGTCATCTATCTCAGGCAACAGCTACTATTGACTTTTACATTAATATTTGCCATGCTGCCAGGGGTGCAGAGGAGAAATTAGTGAGAGACCAGAGCTTTATTTCCACAGTACATGCTGAAGTCTCAGGGCTAAAGGAACAACATTCCTCTGTCTCCCATTTTCAAACTCAACTATTAGAGAGGAAAACTCAACTTGAGAAGGAGCTATCTGCAGTGAACCAGGCCTTAATCTGAACTGACACCAAACTGCAGATCACCAACCAAGGACTGGCTGACCGAAAGCAGAAAATGACCACAGCCATTCAGTTGTTTTCATCTTTTAATAATAGAGCATCTATTGTAAAAGAACAATTGAGGCATTGTAATGATTTTTGGGCCAATTTATAGCAGAATGTATTCAGCTCTTTATGAAAGATAAATTCTTATTTATCATTTGAGTATTTGGTGTTCTTGTACTTGGCATTTATTTTACTCCCTTGTGTTTTGTTACGACCCAAACTCGCCCCTATGGGTTTAGTACCATAACCGGCCAGTAATCCAAGATTACCGAAGGCCTACTTAACAGTAAGATAATAATACAGAGTACAGGGGCATGGCAGAAGCCAATACAGTAAATAAACAAGGTCCAATGAGCTATGTCAGTCTATATGCAAAAAGACTTTTCATGCATATATATATATACATGTACTCGGTACAGAACAGTATGCACAATATTTACAGTCATTCAGAACAGGGACCAAATCCCTATTAAACAATACAGTATAGTGCTATGTCTATACAATTATACAAAACAGATACAGAGATAGACGGGGGAAATTAAAACACCCCCAAGCTATAGCTTGGTAGGCTCGGAACCTCGCAGTGAGGCACAATGGTTGGCTTGACAAAAAAGGAAGTCTAATCCATGCTCCTAGCTCCGGGCTGGTGCCTGAACACCTACATATATATATAAACAGTGAGCTAAAGCCCAGTGAATAACATAATGCATAAAGGGGTTTAGAATGAATGTTCTTACAGTAATGAAAATAGCTCATTGATTCAGTATATCAATCATTCAGTCATTCAGTCGTATGTGGTACATCCATTAGCATAGCAGTACAGTAAACAGTAGGTCTTAAAAGACCAAGTAGTTAATGATGGCCATCAATCAGTAAACAGTAGTGGTTCTGACAAGGGAACCGACAGAGATCTCTGTAACAGTAACAGTAAACCGTAGTTTCTAAGGATGCCACAATACAGTTCAGAATATAGGACATACATTCATTCGATTAACAGTATCAGTTCAGAAAACAGTTCAGTTAAACAGTCAGAAATATTCACAATTGAACATATCTTTATACAATTGTTACTCACAGAGTTCTGGGCTACAGTTAGGCTAGAGCGTGTCTCCAGATGCCAACCCTACACAGTTTACAGAACGAACACACACTAAGTTATACGGTTGGAAAAGATAGTAACTTAATCCCTAATTGCCTCGGTGTGTTCTACATCTATAACCTCATTAAGATGCCTTAAACTAGGCCTAAGAATGCCTAGGATGGAATGAGGATGCAAAGATGCACTTAGAAACACTTTACAAAATTTTTAGAAAACATGGGTCTCGCTCGAGCGTGGCTTTCTACGCTCGAGCGGACATGCAGACAAAGGAGCTCCACTCGAGCGTGACTTCCATCGCTCGAGCGGACTGTAAGCTACAGTGAAAATACTGGATGCTCAAAATTCACGCTCGACGGGCGCTCGATCCTCGCTTGAACGTGAGACACAAGTACTCGCTCGAGCGTGAACTCTCTCGCTCGAGTGGACTGCAAGCTCATGCAAAGCACTGGATGCACGCATTTCACGCTCGAGTGTCACTCTACTCGCTGGAGTGGAAGGCATGATCACAGAGTGTACGCTCGAGCGTGGAGTTCCTCGCTCGAGCGTGGGTCCAAAATCTGGAAATTCCAGATTTGAACCTCAAGCTCAAAACCAAGTTTTAATGCATCAAATTTGATCCTCTTGGGCTAATTTTCTGGAAAACACTTCAAAACCCATAATATTACATGTTTCAAAGATCAATTTGATAAATCAAAGCCCAAGGGTGTTTCAATTAAATCCAATTTCAAACCAAATTTCATGAACATGATGAACATGGAACATGCATGGATTTAAACTATTTCCAAGCTTCAATTTCATGCTCTAAAGAGCCAAATCTTACAAAAACAAGATGAAATCATGGACTTAACATAATTATGAGCATGCATGTAACATTTTGCCATGAAAACAACTCAAGACTCAACAATCCAAACATGCATGCATGAATTAAGCTATAATTCAACACTATTGAACCAATTCTTGACTTAACTCTTTAAACTACCATGATCCATGCTAGGAGGAACTTACCTACACAATTAAGAGGATGAAATTCATACCTAGGTTCCTTAATGACAAGTCTAGAGGTTCAATTCGCCAATTTACACTTCAATTCCTCAAGATTCAAGCCAATACTCTATGTTGAAAGCACAACTCTCCTATCTCTCACTCTTGGTCGGCTATGACACTCAACAAGGCTAATGAAATGTGTTGTGCAAGTGTAATAAGGCTCAATTATGTTATATTGAGTGGGCCACTAATGTGGCAAAAATGTAAATAAGTGCAACAATGCAATTTAACTTATTTTAATCTAATTTAATCATACCAAATCACTTTTTAACTGATATGCCATAAAATCACATAAATTATGATGGTCCTAAAACATCAATCAATTCCTGGTTCGGCCGCCGATAAGGCTTTCAATTTGCAGTTCAAACATAAAAACATGAACAGATACTCAAACAGGCAACAGATAGAAATGCAATATAATAAATACACTTAATCAATTCAGTTTCAGATTCTAGTCAGTCAGTCTAGTATTTCAATCAATTCAATTATCCATCTTGATTAGTCTCAGTTTAGCAATAAACGGTAATTAATCGGTAATCAGTAGTGAGGGTTATTACATGTTTCCCATATAGTTGGAAAATAAGGTTTCAAATTCCTGCCATTAATCTTTTTGGGATGTACATATCCATTCAAATTTCTCAAATGGTGTGCTCCAAAAGGAAGGACTCTATGGACTTGGTATGGTCCCTCTCAGTTAGGTGACCATTTGCCAAACTTATGGCTTTTAATTCCCATTAGGAGTATGATTTTCCACACCAAATCACCTTCATCAAAGCCAATGTGTTTGACTTTTTTATTATAGTTTTTGGCTGCTTTCTTCTTTTGGAAAAGAATGCTATTTAATGCCAGAATTCTAGCTTCATCTATGCTTTCTAATTCCAAGCACATACTTTGATGGTATTGCTCAGGATTTAACTGGTCTTGGCATTTTACCCTCAAGCACTTAACATTAATTTCCATAGGTAACACTGCATCATGCCCGTATACTAAGGCATAAGGAGTGACTCCTGTGCTTGACCTTGGGGAAGTTCTATAAGCCCACAATACATCCAACAACAAGTTATACCAATCCCTAGGATTTTCTTCCACAACTTTTTGTATTCCCTTTTTCAAGGACTTATTGGATGATTCGGCTTGACCATTGGCTTGTGCATAATAGGGGGTGGAATTAACAAGACTAATTTCAAATTCTGCCACAAAAGACTTTACCATTTTCCAATCAAACACAGTCCCATTATCAACAGTTATAGTCTGTGGGATACCAAATCTGTGGATTAAATCTTTAATGAATCCAATAACCTCAGTTTGGTCTACGGCCTTGTATGGCTTAGCTTCGACCCATTTAGTGAAGTAATCAGTGGCCACTAAGATGAAACAATGATGCTTCGAAGAAGGTGGGTGTATTTTCCCCATTATATCCATGGCTCATCCTCTAAATGGCCAAGGCTTTACTACTGCATGCAAGTCAGTTATGGGCACATGCTTGATCGTGCCACGCTTTTGACATGCCTGGCAACCCCTTGCATATTCTATGCAGTCTTGAAGGA
The DNA here is from genome assembly GCA_036172215.1 of Camellia granthamiana. Taxonomy (NCBI): domain Eukaryota; kingdom Viridiplantae; phylum Streptophyta; class Magnoliopsida; order Ericales; family Theaceae; genus Camellia; species Camellia granthamiana. The sequence continues at coordinate 158,779,529 of CM069906.1, forward strand.
TAGTTGACCAATAGTAGGAATGCTTTCAAAACAACCACCTCATCTTCACACCAGGCTGATGAGCACCACAGATGCCTTCATGAACCTCAACCATAGCTGTTAATGCTTCTTTTGGACCTAAACATTCCAACAATAAACCATCTCTCCCCCTTTTGTAGAGAGCATTACCGTATATGATGTATTGCATAGATTGTAATTTAATTTTTCTGCTGGCCTTCGAGGATGGGCCAGCCAAGTACTGCATTATTGGATACCTCCAATCTTGTTCCTGTAAGTCATTATGATTGACTTCCAAGACTACATTCCTTTTATTTAATGGTGGTATAGATTTCTAGTATGTTGTTTGGCTTATGTCCCTTTGAGTATTATCCCTTCTCTTGAAATTCAAAACTTTCTGAGCCACATCATTAGCTCTATTATTCAAGAATCTTAGGACATGAGTTACATTTGCTATTTGAAATTGAGAAAGCAGATGTAATGCAAGAACATAGTATGACAACATGCTTATACTTTGACATTTGAAAATCCCTTTCACTTGGTTAACCACCAATTGAGAATCTCCAAATATGTCAACTGCATGAACTTGTAGTCTAATAAGAATTTCCAATCCCACTATTAAGGCTTCATATTCAACTTGATTATTAGAACAAGTAATTTCATCCACTCTGAAACCATGTGTGGTTTCTATTTCTTGTGGTGACTTAATCACTATACCAATTCCAATTAGGCTATTGGCTTTCGATCCATCGAACCACATTTGCCATAACTCAACACTAGCCATACCAAGTTCCATTATCTCTTAGCTTTCTGTTTAAGATGGATGATCTGCCAAAAAATTGGCTAAAACTTGTCCTTTTACTGCCTTTTGGAGAACATATTCTAAATGAAATTATGATAAGGCTAATATCCATTTGCCAATTCTTTCCCTCAACATAAGTCTAGATAACATATACTTAACCAAATCTGTGGTTGCAATTACCAAAACAGTTGTAGGCAAAAGATAGTATCTCAATTTCATTGCAGCAAAATACAGTGCAAGGCATAGCTTTTCTACAGCTGAGTATTTACATTCACAAGAATTTAAAAACCTACTAAGGTAATAAACAGCTTGCTCATTGCCTTTTTCATTGTCTTGGGCTAAGAAAGCTCCCAATGAATCTTCTGTTGCAGCTATGTACAACTTCAAGGGCTTATCACCCTTTGGTGGCATCAACACTGGAGGGTTGGCCAAGTAGGCTTTGATACCTTCGAAAGCAATTTGATGCTCTGCTGTTCACACAAATTCCTCTTCATCTTTTAGCCTTAATAAGGAAGAAAATACTTTAGTTTTCCCTGCAGTGTTAGAAATGAATCTTCGAAGAAAATTAACCTGTCCAAAGAACTTTTGTAATTCTTTCTTACTTGATGGAGGTCTGGTTTCAATGATGGCTTTGGCTTTATTCTGGTCAATCTATATTCCTCTCTTGTGTACTACATAGTCCAAGAAGTTTCTAGATGATACGCCAAAAGCACACTTAAGAGAATTGAGTTTCGACTTGAACTTTCTCATTCTTTCAAAGGCTGCTTCTAAGTGAAACAGATGCTCTTCCATGGATTGGGATTTAACTACAATGTCATCAATATAACACTCTAAATACCCTCTAATGAGGTCATGAAAGATAGTGTTCATAGCCCTCTGATATATAACCCTAGCATTCTTCAGGCCAAATGGCATTTTAACCTATTCGAAGGTCCCAATATTCCTAGGACATCTGAATGCTGTCTTGTGAACATCCTCCTCTGCAATGCAGATTTGGTTATAACCAGAGTGCCCATCCATCAATGATAAAATTTAATGCCCTGTTGAACTGTCTACCAACAAGTTTATTATAGACATAGGATATTCATCTTTTAGAGTTGCTAGATTTAAGTTTCTGAAATTAATGCATACCCTCATTTTACCATTCTTCTTAACTACAGGCATAATATTGGATAGCCATTCAACATACTTGGCTGTCCTGATAAAGCCTGCCTTGAGTAGTTTAAGAATTTCTTCCTTAACTTTCTGAATCACTTCTGGAGTCATTCTTTTTGGCTTTTGCTTGTATGGCTTGAAATTAGGCCTCATAGGGAGCCTATGTTCCACTAATGACCTATCCAATCCTGGTAGTTCATTATAAGACTATGCAAAACAATCTTTATATTTCTTCAGAACAACCAACAATTGGTCCCTGTCCAGAGCATTCAAACAAGCACTTATATAGGTGGGCTGTTGTATAGAACCTTCCCCCAAATTTACTTTTTCTAAGGGGTCTTGTGTCTGAGAACTTACTGAAGCTTCTTCTTTGATCCCTTCTGCCTTCGAAGCAATCTTCTTGCTTTGTTCTGCTCCCAGGTTCTTTAATTCAACATCTTTACCCTCTTCCTCATAAACAAAGTCTGTCCATAAGGCTTCTTCCTCCTGTATCTCCTGGACTTTTGTTTCAATGTCCAATGCACAGTATTTGTCAAGGACCAAAACTCTGGCCTGTTGTTGCTTCTGCTTGCAGCCAATTATCATGGCTTCTTTCTCTTGCTCTTGTACTCTCTGGACTATTGATTTTACATCCAATATTGAGAACTTAATTAGAGCCAAAGACTTGGCTTCTTGGACTTCATTTCTTTGCTTACAACCAGGCATCATTGTTATCCTTAACGACAATCTCTTCATTAGCACTCTCCTGGAATAAGTGCTTCAGGTGTGTCACTTCCTCAGTATACTAAGTGGTGTCACTCCCTCAATATACAATTTGGTCTCTGCGAAGTCTGCACAGGCTATGAAGGGTTGAGGATCTGCATCAATTTCCTCTGTCTCCCTATTGCCCAAGGCCATCATTATTTTCTGATGCAAAGAGGAAGGCACACACACTTGTTAGTGTGAATCCAATCTCTACCAAGTAAAGCATTGTACTTAGCATTACTGTCGATGACGAAGAATGCTGTCATGCAGTCCCTGGTTCCCATACTCAAGTTGATAGGCAGAATTCCCTGAGCCATCTGTTTGTCTCTGGCGAAACAAGCAATGGTTGTGCTGGTTGGGATTAACCTGGGGTTCCTTTTCCCTAGTTTCTTCAAGGAAGATTTCAGTAGTAAGTTCACCGCTGCCCCATTATCTATCAAGACTCGGTTCAATTGTATCCCATCGAAAAAGGCCTTGATATACAAAGGCTTGACATGTTGTGTCATAGAGTTCGAGGGATATTCAAAAGGATATGAGAGATTAATGCTCACCTCTTCTTCACTCTCATATTTAGTTTCCATTGGGGTAGCCATTCTGGAATCATCTTGCACCATACTCACTTGTGAGTCTTTACTAGAGACTGGAATTGGGTCCATTTCTTGCCCCTCTTGGTTCTCATCTCTAGCATGGAATTCATGCGGTAGTATGTGTACCATATTTACTGATACTGAGGCAAATTGAATCGCTGCCTGTGCCTGTTTCTCCTATTGGCCACCTAGTTCAGTTACTTCAGAAGCATCCTCCATACTGCATTCTGGCACTTCCTTACTAACAAGCTCTTTCAAATGGTCTTTTCTGACTGGTTTTTCAACCAAAAATGTTTGTTCAGCCATGAAGGTTTCGAACATTTCTTCTTCAACCATTTCTTTCTTTTGGCCCAAGCCAACTTCTTTCTCTGCCTCGCTATCACTCTCCATCAACGCCTTCTCCAATCCTGCCAAACTGGACTTCTCTCTGGCTTTTAGTTCAGAGTGAACTTTGGCCAACTGTTCTCTGTTACAACCCATTTTGTCTTGTAGAGTTGGTCTTGGAGAATGGTCTGACTTTGGATTCTTCTTTCTTTTTGTCTGGACTAATGAAGAGCTTTCTCCACTGTCCTTCAGGTCTTGCTGGTACTGTGTGTACCTATGTTGAATTTTCCTCCTTTGTGATCTAGAAATTACGGGGATCATATCTGGTTCCTTTGTTTTTGGGTGTTTAAGCAATACCCAATTGTTTGGAGCCACCAAAGGAGGCTTTACCATCCTGCCTTGGTTTTCAATTACATCTCTTTGGGTAAACACTTCCCTAGGTTTGTTCTGCATCACAAACCAATCTGGGACCCCAGGTACCCACGAACTTACTGACCCGGCTGTTGAATTGCTTCTTTCTTCCTTCGAAGTCACCTTCGAAGCTGGCTGTAAAGGCCACTGTTTGGCCCTGACTTCATGCTTTAGGTCTAACTCAAGCGTGAGGCTGGTCTAGAGGGCCAATCTCTAGCTTTGATCCCATAAACTGAACCTCTCTCCAGTCTCCTCTCAGAATGACTGCTCTCCATTCTATAACAATTAGGTGGCCTGGACTCATATAAAGGCCTCTTGCCTTTGGAATGCATTCTATCAGCTGTTGGTTCAACCATCAATGGCTGCTGCCTAACACCAAATGGCTATAGCCTTTTATTGTAAGCATTGGTTGGTTTGGGACGTCTCTGCACATCCTTGTAATATTGCTTCCCATCAATTGGAAGCCCTTTCAACCATTTGTAGCCCAGTCTGCACCTGGGACACATCCTTTGCATTATAGCTGCTTCTAAGGAGTCGTCATCCAGTGCTTCTTCATCAAAGTCTTCCCTCTGGTGTGAGAAACCTTGTCCAATAGCTGGTAGATTTCCTGTGTCCTTCTTGATAGTTGTCTGGTTGGCAACATGCATCTGCACATTGACTTCTCCCAATTCTTTCAAGGACAAGCTTCGAAAGTCTGGCATTATGACATTGGCTGCCACCTCTCCAATTTCTAGAAATGGATTACTGTCAATCCCCATGGCCTTTTCTACTTTGGCTGGGAATTTCAAACTTCCTTTCCGAATTTGTTCTTGGATCCTGTCTCGAAAGACAATACAGTTCTTAGTCGAGTGAGACCAAGAATTATGCCATTTACAATATATTTTTCCTTTAAGTTCATCAGGAGATGGAATTTTGACTCCTTTCGGTAACTTAAAGAAGTTGGCCGCAAGCAAATGATCAAAAATGACATCTGTCTTAGTTAAATCAAAAGAATATGTCCTATGAAGGTCTTTCTTTTTAAACTGTTGGTCAATTGTTGTATCCTTATGAATCAATGCTTCACAGATTACAGGTTCTTTCCCTACAATCTCTGCTGCATCGATCTCATAATTAGGATCTCTATAATATGTCTTGTACGATGCATTATTTCGATCTTGTTCTTCCTCTAGTAATGCTTCGTACCTAGACACTTTATAAGTGAGTTCCATTAAGTCTCTGAACTCAGTTGAGTCAAACTTTTTTCGAAGCCTAAACTCTAAACCATTTTGAGCCAGTCTCATGAATTCTAGCTCTGGTAAGATGACTCTACATTTATTTCGAGCTCTTTTAAATCTGGCAATAAACTGAGTAGCCTTCTCATCAGGCCTTTGACTCAATCTTGCCAAGTCTGCCATGGAAACCTCTGGCTCTAATTGGAAGAATTGGGCATAAAATGCCTCTTCCATTTGTTGCCAAGTCTGGATAGAGCCAGGTGTAAGGTTAATATATCATACAAATGCTCCCCCAGTTAGGGAATTTGGGAATAACCTTAACTTCATATAGTCATTATTGGTAAATTCGCCGCATTGAGTAGCAAACCTAGCAATATGCTCTACTGTTGATTGGTTTCTATTCCCATAAAAAAGGGCAAAATCTAGTATCCTAAAACCTCTTGGGTATTTATGTACCCTGTCTACCCATTCTGGATATAGTTTCCTGTACACAGGAGTCTGGACCTCTCGAGCTATTGGTCCACACATCTCTCTAACAATATTTGCAATTTGATCCCTAGGGACCATATTTTGTGCTTGCTGAACCACTACTGGAGGGGCAAACACAGGATTTGGTAAGCAAACTTGTGCCTGTAGTCCTCTTGGTCCATGAGGTAGTATATTTGGGACTGGTTGTCCCTGTGGTGCAGGTTACTGTTGGAGGTGTGGGTAACCCCTTTGAGCCTGTCCTGTGAAATTACCTGCGAAAGGTGCTGGAACTGGTGTTGTGTCTCTTCCATTTGTAGGAAAACCTTCCAACCCCCCGGGTATAAATTCGAATAAGGGATTAGTGAACCCCCTTGTGCTAGGTATGGCTTCGAACATAGGATTTGGAACCATTCTTATGCCATTTTCTTGTACTGGGCTAGATCCACCAAATTGCATGGCTTCACTGTTAAGTACTGAGGCATTTTGACCTGCTATAGGCCTCGGAATAGGCTCGTACCAAGACTGAGGTGATGGTCTTTCATAGTTCTGATTATTAGTTTGACCATTAGAATGTTCATTAACTTGCATAGACTGTTTATCTCTAGCCAATCTTTGCTGAGGGACATTTGGAATTTCTTCCATGTGTCTTGCATTTGTTGGTTGGTGATTATTCATTCGATCCAAAAAGGATGTTGCCCACCTCTTCATTGTGTTCATTAATTGCTGTTCCATAGCATCTACTAGGCCACTCTATGGATTTATTGGCTGAGTAAATGGAATAGTGGATGGTCCAATTCCTTGGTCTCGTCCACTATTATGAATATGTGGTACTTGTTCTGAAGTGCTGGTCTGTTCGACCATAGGTTCTGATAAAATGGGAGTTTCCATAGGATGTGTTATCACATTATCCTCTGGATTAGGTATCTCTACCTCTCCTTCCACGCCTTCTTCCAAGCGTTCATTTTTTCCTTGTCTCCTACGTCTAGCCATTTCAATTAGTCCCACTGGGCGTGCTAAAAATATATGTTGGCTTTTTGGCTTTCGAAGATTATTTTTGTAATTACGAGCGTGTCAGCAAGGATCAATCAGTCCTTACAGAAAATTAATTGCCAACCAATTATCAGACGATTGTGTTTTAGTTCTTTCAACCTCAATGAAGAGGACTTTTACTGGTGGCTTAATTTAGGAGAATTACACAAATAACAATTAAATAAAGAACAGTTGAAGTATTTCATTAAGATGAAAAAACTTACAATGATCCAAACTCAGCCTTATAGAGGTTTACAGCGACAATCTACTTGAAACTACTCCTATGAATGAAGTGCAGTGCAAGAATTTTAAAGTACAAAAACGTAAAGAACTGGAAACGTAAGACTGTAAATGTAAAATTGGAAAGGAAAAACTGGAAAAGAAACAAAGTAGAATAAGAATGATTTTTTGGATTTGAGTCTGGGGGCTTTTTCTGGAGCATTCTCTGTTATTTATACTGCTCAAGGATGACCATCGAACTGCATTTTTAACTGTCGAACTGCTCCTCCATGATCGCTGATCATATTGCCTCAAGATTAGCTCCATTACGCCATTACTTGCAGTTAAGCTTTCCTCCTAAATTTGAATTTGAAATGTGAGTAACCGTTGAAGCCACATCACCTCGGATCTCTTCGTTGATCCACTGCTACTCAAATCTCGTAATAACCAATACTAACTGCCACGTGTACGATCAGGATCGAAGACTTGAATAGTCTTCCTATATTATCCTTATTTTGCCACGCGTTGAACTGTAATTGGCTTGTACAAAATATGTAGCCAACAAGTATTGACTCCCACAGAACTTAATTGACGTCAACTAACCTCGTATAAATATTTTTTAAAAGTTTTTGATATTTCAACAAAATCATTTTCTTATATATATATATATAATTAGAGTTTTACATATGTTAGCAGAAATAATTAGAGTTTTCGTAAAATATATGGGTAATGAATATTATGTAACTATTATTACTTCAATGAAAGTAAAATTTGATAAATATTTTGATTCATTGCCTCATATTTTAGATTTAGCCATAATAATTGATCCTAGGTGTAAAGAAATTGGTTACAAGAATTTTTAGAACTATTTTTCGTTGATCAACAATATTTTCCTCTATTATGCAAACATGCAAAACATTATTTGAAGAATACAAGGCAACTGCATATGCAAATACACATACACACACTACACTAGCAGTCTCATCTCGAGGCAGGAGATTAAGTGTTTTTTCAATAATAAAAAGTAGAGAAATATCTCAACATACAAGCATTAGTAGTTTTGAACTACAACGTTATTTAGAAAGACCATCAACGGATGATTTCGATGATTTTGACATTTTGGATTAGTGGAAACAAAATGAAACTATGTGGCATGTAATTTCATAGATGACCTGTGATATACTAACCATTCATATTTCTACAATTGCTTCGGATATAGCTTTTAGTGCAGGTGGACGGGTGCTGAGCGATTACCGCAGCAGGCTTTTACCCAAATTAGTTGAGGCACTGATGATATCCACAAATCATATGCATAGTTTACAAGAAGACAAAATTATAATGAAAATGAAAGAATTTAAAATGATTTGGATGACATATCCTCGAACAATGCAACTGAATTGTCTGTCACCTCCGATGATTGATCAACAATTTATTTTTCACTATTTCATTTCATTATTTTTTTGTATTAGATTATTGAGGTAGAATATAATGCAAATGATTGATTGATCAACAATTTATTTTTTACTATTTCATTTCGCTATTTTTTTGTATTAGATTATTGAGGTAGAATATAATGCAAATGATTGATAGGCTAGTAAGTGTCAACCTAGTTAGGATGTACTTGACTTGTAGTGATGCAATTATTCTATCATCATCAATAATCACTATTTTATTTAATCATATAAATTTTTTGTAATATTTTATTTCATTTTGAAATAAAAATATTCATTCAATAAATGTTATATAATTAATTTAATGATTGTAATATTGAAAATTTTATTTTCATATATATAAAATTATTCATTTCATGAGAAGAAAATTATATAATTTCATACTTTTTTAGTTATAAGTTCATAACCAAAAAAATATAAGTTATACATAATTAATTTTAAATATTACCACACATGAAATATAACCAAATATCTCATTAATATTAACTAAAATATTCTAGTACAATTTTTCTTTTATTTTTTATCCCTAATAAATAATCTACATAGATAATATATTTATCATTCATTTTTCAAGAAAAAAAAAAAAAAAAAAAAGAGGTCCGCATAAGCCTAGCCCCGAGTGGGTCTGGGCTTGGGCCTTGGACCGAGCTAGCGGGCTCGCCAAAAAATTTAAAACCCGTAATGCCTGCATGGGTCGGTTCGAGTCAGGGCCCGAGTAGATCAGGCCAGACCATTATTACACCTCTACTGCTTAGTACATGGTTTTCCGCATGAGTTCAAATCTCTCAGCCAACCCTTTTTGTGTTTTTTTTAATTGAAAAACAAAAAAATTGTTTAAATATTTGAAAACAAATGGATGCAAAAATAAAAAATAAAAGAGTAAATTACAAATACACCCTTGAAGTTTGATTAAAATATAAATTGTTTCACCCCTAAGATTTCTAATTTCATAACAAATCATCACTTTTATTAATAAATTATCAATTCAATTAATAATTTTTAATAATGTTAAAAATATGTTTCAATTAATAATTTTTAATGATGTTAAAAATATGTTTCAACTAATAATTTAAGTAATTTTATTATTATATAAAAAAACAATTATAAATTTTATTTTTTTAGTTAATTCTGTTAAATAAAATTTTTTAATAAAGAGATATTTATAATTTTTTAAATCACAAAAAATAATTTATATTTTAAACCAATCTCAAAAAATATATTTATAACTTATTTAAAAAAAAGATGTTTTGTTAGTTAGCTAAGGTTGCAGTAGTTGTTAGTGGTATGATAGAGAATACACATATGTGTTGGTAATGTCGGAGGTGACCAGAGTGACATTGACTGAGACCGATTGGTCACTTAGCTCGCCTATGATTGGTACAGAAGTTGGCTTGAGATTGCTAACGGGGGGTGGTGAGAGAAGATAGAGTTAAAATTTGCTTTGAATATTGGGTGGTGAGAGAAGATAGAGTGAAAATTTGCTTTGAATATAATTGAAAGCATACCAACGAGTTTTCATTTCTAATTTCTTAAAACAAAAAAACCATAGTGCAACCAAATGAGTGTTGCAAAAATAATGAAATGGTCCAGAAAATATATACTATTTTTCCTAACTCATTTATACTGTTTTTACCTCATAAATTATAAACAAAATTTGCAACAAACATTTTGAAACAAACTCCCAAAATAAAAACAATAGTAAAAAAAAATTATAATCTTTGCAAAGGGGCACCTGCAAGCCACACCAAACAAGGCCAATGATTTACAAAACAATGGCTCTCAGTCAAAGCTCTTCTTTTAACAAAAAAATATATGGATCTCGTGAAGGCATGCTCTTAGAACACATTTTAAGAGAACTTCAAAAGATTATACATTAGGCATGATGTATAATCTTTTTACGGGCTTTGCTTAACACACAGTAATAAGACCCATAAGATAAGGGAAAGCAAGGGCCATGTCCCTCTCCTTTCAAACTTAGCTACTTGCCAAGCCATCACATTGCTACAGTGCATTCAAAAGAGACTCAAACTTTGCAAAGTAAACCAACATTACCTCAATGTTGTTAGGATATTACAAATCCAAATTTACAACCACCAGATAAGCAAAACAAGAATAGCAATTTAAGGAAGATGTTCACCCACCAAAAAATATACGCAATGATGTTCCTGGCAGAAGATCATCAAACTACATATTGCACCGATTTGCATATCCAATCTGGAATTCTTGGTTACAATATTACAATTATTATAAAGGATTTCCGGGATCAAAGTTCGCACAAAGAGAAACCAGAAGAAAGCAAGAGGCCCAGCAGTTAAGTTGCACAAAGCATCTAGTGGCCATACTTCTGAAACTCCCACTCGCTGTTATCTGCACAAAGAACCACAACGAAAGAGGAAAGATATCAACAAGCAATCACATTTATGTGAATCTAGAGCGTAGTAGTAGGGAGCATAGAACTTACCCAATGGACACACTTGACGTGTCTTGAGCCAACGGCTGATGCAGTGGAAGTGGAATGCATGGTTGCAAACCCCTGAAGGAATGGAAACCAACTTTGTTTCAGCCAAAATCAGAAACACATATAAAACAGCAATAAATGATAACCAGTCTGTCTTGGTATTGAAATAAAGAAAATACATCAAATACAAAATAGGGAACAAAGTACAAATCTCAAGGAGACTCAGTAATGGAATTGGTGTTTCACACAAGTGGCACGCCTAAGTCGACAAATTTAAGTCCAAACATGGCACAAAATACTGCTCAACAACGTTCAAAAGTGTTCATTAAACTATGAATGTTATCCGAAAAAGCTATATGTTTTCCTTCCATTTAAAAGCATGTTTCAGGACTTAAAGGTATGTTGCCATTAAATCAAAACTAGCAAAAGATTATCATTCCATTGACAGGTACGGTGGAAGTTCTTGAAGTGCCGCTCAGGTATCACTAGATTTCACACATATGTTCAGGTTTTAAGTTGCAATGATTTTAAACAACGCACACCAGGGTTTTAAAAGGTAAGAAGTAGTGGGAAAACTCAAAAAGAAAAGTTAAATTATTATCAAAAGATCAAAGGGATCCCCTACCTTCCTCCGCGACCCCAAATAAAGTAGAAAGAGCAATGACCTAGTCACTTGAGCAATTTTGGCTAACAAAATCACTCAGCTCACATGGGAGTCAATGAAGATAAAGGGTTCAACATATGATATTAAAATTTATAAGGTTAATAAGAAACCACAGATCATCATCCATGCATGTTTGTTTAGGTAACAAAGGTGTTATAAGATGAGAGTAATCTTTGTTACCCAGTTATGTATGCATCAAGGCAAAATTGGCCAAATTAGAAAAAAAACAAAAGGACCAACTCATGGTTATTTTTATGCCACAAGCTATCATGCCAGTTCAGTGACAGTGCATAACTTTGTGGCCTAAATTAGCATAAATGCCCAAGTCATGGCTCTACACACTTCCAAGAACTCATCCATTTGAAATCTTGATAATAATACACAATTCCTCAAAATAACAATACATTTGTCAATAAAACATTTCAGTGTAGACTTTATGAAATTTTAGGGTTATCAAGAAACAAAGAATTAGGCATCAAGTGCCACCGAGTAAACTCTGGTCCATTCTTGAATCGCATAAAAGACCATTAAAAAAATATGAGAGAGAGAGCGAGAGAGAGAGAGAGTAAAAAGGAACACCTCAACAGTAAAATGCAAATATTTAGCATTACATAGATATAGTCCATCAAAAAATTCAGTGGGTATTATATAAGGATTGAGGGTTACATATAAAAAAACTAAGAATTAGTCATCAAGTCTAATCGAGTTCCACATTCTTCCTTTTTCATTGCTCTTCCTTTCTTTATAAAAACAACGCCCAATTAGTACACATTAATGTGTGTTTTGGAGAGGAAAGATTGAGTACACACCTAACTTTTGGCATAATGCTCTTCCTTTCTTTATAATTTTAAAAAAGTAAATAAAAGAAATAACAGAATAGCAAATTGATTTAAGGGTTATTACCAAAAAATGGACTAAATCCAAATTAGGAGGACACCAACTTTAAAACTTAACTTGTGACAACTAGACCCAGTATTCGGTTGTTGTATTGATTATATATCTCAATCATTAACATACAGCGAATATCAGAACCAGACTAAACAGCACACAAGTATCTCAAGCACAGAGACACAATTATCAAGTCAATTAAACCTTGAAGCTATGTGTTGGGAGGTGTCCATTCAAATTCATGCTCTCGGTGCAAAATAAAGTTGACCATAACGCTATAATAAAAGCATGCATCAACATGTATATCACTAAAATTTGAGTACCAGGAAATAAACCAATAAAACCTTGTGCACTTGGTGCAATTTTTAAAACTCTTACCACTAAACCAGTAACTTGCACAAATACAACATACTGAGACATTCTAGCTTCCTAGAACAAAGTTGATTTACAACACACGACTTTTCAAGGAACAAAACTATTAATCCACTGAACACATAATACCCAACAATCTTCTTCAATAGTCCCCCTTGAGTAGCTTAATCACCACCCAAAACACTTAAAAATACATCCTTAAAAATCAAATAACCACGAGATATTGACAATTTTTAGACAGTAGCATGCATTTACTAAGACAAAGCAAATTCCTTAACCCCAAACAAATCTCCCATCCCCCACATTCTTAAGGAAAATGAAAGCAAACTATAAAAGAAAGACCAAAATCATACACTCAAGCTCTTGGCTACAATATGTCACAAATGGCAGGGTAAAACATCATCATCCATGTGATCCTTAAACCCATGCACAACATCATAACAGCAACTCAATGATATGGTTAGATTAGCTTCAACATTCTTCTCAGCTCTAAGATCCAAAGGTACACACCCACTAGAATATATATATATATAAATAGACACACGCAAGCTCTTAACATGCAAGGTATACATACTTCAAAATTTTACCCTCAAGAAGCAATGTTAGAAAAAGAAACAAAATGAGGGAAAACAAATCAGTTACACACTTTCTATTACCACAATATATTAATACTACTCGAAGAATACATATGTTTGTGTGCATAAAAGAGTGAACTTTTCATATATGCACATCTATGAAGCATGGGTACTTCGACAAACATACCGTATCCGTGCTGGGTATTTACTGGTAGGGCTGCAAATGAACCGAACTGTTCACAAACAAGCTCAGCTTGGCTCAGCTCGACTCGACTCGACTCAACTTGACTCGACTTGTTTAGTAAACAAGCAGAGCTTGAGCTCGAACTCGAATAAGCTCAACTCGTTTATCTTTATTTAAATTATATAATAAATATATTATTTATATATTAAATAATATATAAATAATAGTATCAATACATTATTTATACATTAAATAATATTTTTATTTAAATAATATTAAAAAAAATCTTATTGAGCCAAGCCGAGCTCAGCTCAAGTTTCATTAATATTAACGAGTCGAGTCGAGTCGAGCCGAGCCGAGCCGAGCCGAGCTCGAACCCAATTACTTATCGAGCATACCTCAAGCTCAATAAACGAGCTCGATAAGCAAACGAAACTCGAGCTCAGCTTGGTACGGCTCAGCTCGTTTGTAGCCCTACTTACCGGTGTATGGTACTTCGTATGGTACTTCTATATACATACTGAGTACACGAAACACATATCCAAATTTCTACTACAGATAAAATTCCTTTCACTAGACTTTTTTTTTATTTTTAGTTTGATACTTAGCATGATTTTAAAATTAAGCTATAGTTTGTAAGTTATTAAATATAATGACATCTAATTTTGGTTTATATTTTTACTTTTGGCATTAAATATTAATTGTAGGTGGGATGTTAACAAATTAAATCATTTAATCAATTTCAGCATTACTCAAAATTAAAAATAAATATTTTTTTTATGAACATACCAAGTCGTACCCGTACCCTACATTTTTCGGATTTTACCGTATCAGCATACCGTATCGTACCAGTACCCGTGCTTCATAGATGCACATAAATATAGGTGTTTAAATATATGCATGTGTCTATATATACATATACAAACTAGTAGATGTGTGCTCACCCGATAAGTGTTGTTAAATCTACAAAATATAAAGTTTGATTTTGATTTAAAAGTATAAATTGTGTGCCGCTCAAGTGGTGAAGATGTTGTTTCCAGACCAAAGGTCTTGGGGTCGAATCCCATTCACCTGATTAATAAAATTTTGTGTTTTAAATAGGCTAGAAGGGCATCGGAAATGAAAATTTCACACAGTCCCAACACCATTGAAGGCTTCACTTTATATATAGTATATTATATATATATAACTTCTAAAAATACATACAAAACAAGAATTCTATTCATCTATTTTCAAAGTATCAACATTATACCACCTAAAAAGCCATTAAAAACCAAAAAAAAAAAAAAAAAAAAGAAGAAGAAGAAGAAGAAGAAGAGAGATTTTCAGAAAAGATACATACCCCAAGCGACGGTACATTCCTCGCTTGTGGCACTAGCTTGGTTGGCTTGGCACTCAATACCTAAAAAAGCACATCAACAACATACCCACAACATCATATACAACAAAACAAACAAAGAACGATCAAATCAATTAGAAACGATAAAATGGTGAAGATCAAACTCACAGAGATCCATGATATGGTTCCTGCAAATCGCACAGTTATCCACAACAATATCTGCATCCACCACACGATTCAGTCAATACACATAGAATGGAAACACATAAATATGCAGATTGAAGAAACTAGGGTTAGGGTTAGGGTTTGGTACCCCAAGCCCAAAGAGCGACGGCGTTCCACTTCTTGATTTCGAATCGCTTGGCCTTCTTGGAGGAAGACGATGTTGAGGCGGTGGAAGACGATGGTCCAGCGGCGCCTGAGCCGTCACCGCCGACCGGAATCATGGTGACATCGGTGTCGAGAGAAGCCATTAGCTGAAGCCAACACACACACACACACACAAAAGTAAAATGCACGGCTTTTGACTCTCTTCAAGTCTCGCAATTTGTGGATTTTTGAGTGTCAACACTAATGTGGACATAATGTTAACACTACGCTAAATTACAAATATACTTTTCAAGTTTGTTTAAAGGGGATAACTTTTCTTCTGTTTATTTTGTGAATTAGATTATATTGTTGGGCTTGTGGGTTCAGTACAAATTTTATTTTGATGATTTAAATTATTTGATATGTACAATTTTTTGAGTATTTCATTTTATAAAAAAAATTGCATTAGTAAGATATCGATAGTTCCATGATCGAAATACATTTTTGTTAATAATTTATTTTTAAATCATATTTATCATTGACAAAAATATGATTTGATTAAGGTGCTATCGATATCTGATTAATGTAATTTTTTGCAAAGATGAAGTACTTGAAAAGCTTTATATATTGAACGGTTCAGATCATCGAAATGGGACCCGTGACAAGCTCCAAGAGCCCAACATCACAATTCAATCTACAAAGTGGATTGGAGAGAAGCTCATCCCTTGTTTAAAATACGAATTATTTTTTGTGATTTTAAAAATTATATTTCGTCTCTTAAAATTGTTATTTTCTTAACAAATAGCTCCTTTATTAATAAATCATCAAACTAATTAAAAGTTTTTAATGGTGTCAAAATTTTGTTTTAATTAATAATTCAGATAATTTTATAATTGTATAGGATAATAGTTAAAAAAATTATTTTTTCAGTTAATTCTGTTAAATAAAAAATTCTAGCAAGAGGGTATTTGTAAGTTTTTAAACTATAAAGAGTAATATGTATTTTAAACAAATCTCAATAAGTGTATTTGTAATTTACCCTTTTTGATAAGGTTTGTTAGTATTGACACTAGTATCGATAAGGATGGTCACACATCAGGCTTGGGGTGAGTTTGTACTAATTGGATAGATGGGTACATGACAATCAAATTGGACTTCAATAAAGCTTATGATCAGATTGAGTGGGATTTTCTCCAAGCATTGTTGAGGAAGATGGGCTTTCATCCTATACGGATTTAGTGGATTATGCAATGTGTTTCAACAGTTAGTTTATTTGTGTTTGCAAATGAGGAAAAGAAGGCATCTTTTATTGCTCCTCAGGGGCTGAGGCAAGTAGATCCTTTGTCTCCTTATCTTTTTATTTTAGTAGCTGATGTCCTCTCCAAATTGTTAGCAAAAAGCGTCCATGATAAAAAAAGGTTCCTAGATTAAAAATAACACGTTATTGTCCTACCCTTTCCCATTTGTTGTTTGCGAATGATGTGCTTTTATTCCTCAGAGCAGATATTGATGAATGTACAAATACATTGGATGTGTTGCGAGTCTATTGTGAAGCTTCAGGTCAGGTTATAAACTTTGACAAGTCAAGTGTTCAATTTTCATCTAATGTTTTATCGAAGATAAGAAGCAGTATCTGCTGGCTCTCAGGCTTCAGACCATCACCGACTGAGGTGAAGTATCTCGGCTTACCATCGTTCTGGGGAAGGTCAAAGGCAGAGGCTTATGAATTTATTATTGAGAGAGTTTTGGCGAAATTACAAGGCTGGAAATTGAAGTTGTTGTCACAAGCTGAGAGGGAAGTGTTGATTAAAGCTGTTGTCCAAGAAATCCCAGCATATGCGATGGCTTGTTTTGCATTTCCAAAGAAATTGTATGATAAGATAAATTCATACATCGGTAAGTTTTGGTAGGGAGGAGACCCAAAAGGAAAGGAATTCATTGGGTGAGTTGGGGGCAGCTAGCTTTATCCAAATTCTATGGAGGTTTGGGATATAGAGATTTTAATGGGTTTAATTTGGCTCTTCTAGCTTGACAAGGATGAAGGTTGATGAAGTTCCCTAACTCATATTGTGTTATGATATTGAAAGGAATTTATTTTCTCCATTTGGATTTTGTTAATACTTCTAGAGGGAGGTGTGCTTCTTGGGCGTGGTCTAGTATGTTAGGTTTTTATTCTTGGCAATCTCGTTTAACAAAACTCCTTTAAGTTGTATTTGTTTTCGCACTTTGTATTTCAGTGAGGCTATGAGTTTTTAGATGCGAATCCAACCCGAATCGTGCCTTGCAAAGAAGTTTGTGGTGTTTAATTCTTTCAAGATTGCTACTTCGCTAATTATGACGGGGATCGAGCTGCCCGGTCAGCTCGCGGGGGTCCAGGGGGCAGCGCCACGGCGGGGCCAAGGGGTAGCGCCCCCGAAGCAAAATGCAAAAATGCATTCAAAGTTGCCTGTCCGCTCGAGCTGACATTCCCCCGCTCGAGCGGAGAATGCTGAGTTCCAGAAGTTTGGTGAGTCTGCAAAAATATTGTGATCCGTGTTTTCACGCTCGAGCGTCTATTTCCCCGCTCGAGCGTACATCCTGGTTTGGAACATGTCATATAGTGTCCCCGCTCGAGCGTCAATTCCCACGCTTGAGCGGACCTCGCGATTTCAGATTCTATAAATTCGCAAATTGCTCTAAATCTAGAATTACTTCTCCAGATCTTCTTCTTGGGTTCTATGGTTTATATCTAGGGATATTTTGCTAGTTTTCTTTGATGTTTAATTGAGTATTCAACTCATGGGTCAAGAAGAATACATCAAAGGTTTGTTTGTTCATTCTATAAAAAAGAGAGAGTTGTTCTTCAGTGGATTCTGAAGAATTTGAGCCTGAAACTTTGGTGGATTCTGGAGTGGCTCATCGTCAAGACAATTCCGAGGTGAAGGCGGGGTTAGAAGAGGCACATAGGGGTTGGTTCAATTCGGGCGTGGATTCGCTAGGTAATTGAGAGTATACCTATGTAATTCCTTTATGTCTTTTTAGTGGATTATTTTGTGGCTTTTGCTCGTGGTTTTTTTGTCACAATTGGAGGTGTCCAATTGTGGTTTTTCCACGTTAAAATTGTTGTGTTGATTTGTCTTGATTATTTGATTGTGATTGTTTTATTGCTTTAAATTGATACATAATCACAAATCAATATCAAGAGAATTTCTAGATTTTTCATAGTATAATTCATGGAAGGAGTATTTTGTTACGAGGAGCAAGATGGCAAGTCAACAACGGGGCCTCAGTTTTGTTTTGGGACAACAAGTGGATTCCATCTATTCCTGGATTTAAACTTTTCTCTCCAAGACCAGTTAATTGTGGGGTAAACAGAGTAGTGGATGTGATTGATCTGGTAGATTGAGGCCCTTAATTGCATAGTTTCAGCAAAGAAAGTCAAAGCTATATGTACCATTCCAATTTCAGAAGAGGATAATGTGGACTCTTTGGTTTGGCGGTTCGAGTCTAAGGGTTCTTACTTGGTGAAGTTGGGTTATCATGTAGCTTTAAAGGAGAAAGCAATGGAGTTAGCTCAGAGACTGCCATCATCTCTCCAGCTTCCCAAGAATTTTTGGAAATTCATTTGGTCCCTAAACGTCCCTCCGAAAGTTCGTCATTTCTAGTGGAGAGTATTAAGAATGTGCTAGCTACAAAGGAAAATCTGCTCGAAAGGAATTGTGCTATGTCAGGTCTTTGTCATATTTTTCATAAGAGGGGAGACTTTGTAGAGCATCTATTGTTTGAGTGTGATTCGGTTCAAGCAGTGTGGTTTGAGAGTGAGGTTGGTTATAAAGTTTCTTTGTCAGAAAATCAATCAATTTTGAAGTGGGTTTGTGAGATGATGGAGTATTTCAATGACAACAATGAGTGTAATATTTTTTCAGCTCAATTGCCTGGATTGGTTGGTTTGTGTGGAAAGAACGCAATGAGTTTGTTTTCTCTCAGAAACCAGTTAATCCGATCTCGACGTTGCATCGAGCAAGGATGGATAAAAAGGAATTTGACACGAGTGCCGATTAGAATGGGGCAGGTGAGCATCACAGATCTACAAGTAACAAGCGAAGTGAAGATAAATGGCAACCTGCAACTGCTGGGAAATTCAAGATAAATTGTGATGTAGTTACTCAAAAGAGCTTTGATCTGGCTTCAATTGCGGTAATTCTTCAAGACTCGAAAGGCAGGCTATTGGATGGTTTGGCAAAAAGATTGTGCGCTCTTTAAGGTGAGGTCCTCATATGCCAGTTAGCTTGTCAGTTAGCTCTAGCTTGCAACCTTTCGGATGTGGAAATTGAAGGAGACATGTGTGCTATTCTATTCATCTGAGTGTATCTAAAACTGATCCTCCATGGGATTGTAGAGCAATCATTTTTGACATCAAACAACTAGCTGTGCATTTGAACCTGGGGTTTTCTTGGAGTCCTAGAGTAACAAACAAAGTAGTGCATTGGGTGGTCAAGGCTTTTCTCAGGGATGCTCTTCCCCTAGATTGGATTTCCACTCTTCCTCTGGCTCTTGGCGCTTTATTAAGGATGATTTAATTTTTTTCTGCTTGGCTGTATTTCCTTTTTGTTTTCATCTAATCAAAAAAAAAAAAAAAAAGTTTGTACTAATTGGCTCCCTTCCGGATCATATCAAGCGCTGGACAAATCGGATATGTCGAGAGTAGAGCGGGAAACGTAATAATTTTGTAAGTTGAAGAATGATAATATTTATAAAATTTTAGATAATATAATATGTTACGGATAATAATTTATACTTAATGAGAACTATAAGATATTAGATAAAAAAATAAATGTGTAAAAATTAATATTAAATATAATATTTTAGTGTTTTAATTTTATCATAATGCAAAAACTTAAGTTATATATTATATAAATATATTTATTAAATTTAATCAGGGCGGGGTCGGGTAAAATGGGGTGGGGGAAGCAAAATCCATTCTTGTTCTACTTCCTCATTAGGGTGAGAAAAACCCGTGCGGGGATGGAACAAAGTGGGAGAAAATGACCATCTCTACGTGGCGACATGAGTTTTTTATAAAAGTTTGGTTAGTGTTGACACTAATTAATAGTTTAGTTGATGAGTAATTAACATGTCCATTGTTGAGCACACACACTCACTAAATTTAGCCACATGTTTACAAGCTAAATGAGACCTACTTTTGCCATTTTAGCTATTTTATTGGCGACGATCTTAGGTTATTAAGGGTGTGTTTGGTAACGTTTACGTTTTCAGTTTATATTTACAAAAATTTTATAAACTGGTTTTTATTTATTTTTAGAAAAACATAAACTACAAACGCGTTTGGTAATTGACAAAATGTTTAAAAAATTTTAAAAATATAAAAAAGAGTGAGAAATGGCAAGTGGTGGCAAGTGGCAGTGGAAGACGGTGGTGGAAAGTGGTGACGGTGTGTAACACCCTGTCCCACATCGGAAGTTTGCATGGGTGATCTTGGGTATATCAAGCACCACTACCTTGCTACTAAATAACTTGGACTTAAGCTTTTGGGTATTGTTGGTCGACCCACAAGTTATTTGGGCCAGCAAGTAGTGGGGCGTTACAAATGGTATCAGAGCCGACCCATGCACACAACCATGTGGGCCACTTATTTTGGGCTGGCCACGAGCTTGTCGTGGTATTCTGATTGACTATAGACCCTCGCGAGGACGCGAGGATTTATAAGTGGGGGAGTTTGTAACACCCTGTCCCACATCGGAAGTTTGCATGGGTGATCTTGGGTATATCAAGCACCACTACCTTGCTACTAAATAACTTGGACTTAAGCTTTTGGGTATTGTTGGTCGACCCACAAGTTATTTGGGCCAGCAAGTAGTGGGGCGTTACACGGTGGGTGGTGGGTAGCTGGTGGTTGTGGGTGGTGGCGAGTGGGTGGTGGTGGTGGTGGTGGGTGGGTGGGTGACGGTGGCAGGTGGTGGGTGGTAGCGAGTGGGTGGTGGTGGTGGTGGTGGTGGTGGTGGTGGCAGGTGGGTGGCGGATGGCGGGTGGTGGGTGGTGATGGTAGATGGGTGGGTGACGGTGGCGGGTGGTAGCGAGTGGGTGGTGGTGGTGGCGGGTGGTGGTGGTGGTGGGTGGGTGGGTGACGGTGGCGGGTGGTAGGTGGTGGTGGTAGTGGTGGTGGGCAGGTGGGTGGCGAGTGGTGGCAGGTGGGTGGAGGGTGGTGGTGGTGGTGGTGGCAGGTGGGTGGGTAGTGGGTGATGGTGATGGTGGTGGTGGTGGTGGTGGTGGTGATGGTGGCGGGTGGGTGACAGGTGGCTGATGAGTGGTGGTGGCAAGTAGGTGGCGGGTGGTGGTGGCGGCGGGCGGTGGATGGTAGTGGCGGGTGGATGGCAGGTAGGTGGTGGTGGTGGTGGCGAGGGGTGGGTGGCGGGTGGTGGGTGGTGGTGGCAGGTAGGTGGTGAGTGGTGGTGGCAGGTGGTGGTGGGGGGGTGGGTGGTGGTGGCGGAATACAGTGGTGGAAAATGGTGGTGGGTGGTGGCTAGTGTTGGGTGGTAAAAAAAAAAAAAACTCAAAACTTAAAATGGAAACACATTTTTTGTGTTTTCATTTTTTGGCCAAATTTATAAACTGAGACCACTGATTTATAAATTAAAAATTTTACCAAACAAGTTTTTATTTAAATTTTTAAAATTTTTGTAAATATAAACAGAAAACTGAAAACGTAAGTGTTACCAAACGACACCTACACTAGGATTTAAAAACTAATGCAAATTGTATAAAACACAAAAATTAACAATATAAAGATACTTTTTAGTATAAAAGAAATGATAATATTATTTTATTTATATAACTAATTACTTTTACTGATGAAAAATAAACTAATTGTTATAATTTAAAATCATAAAAGAATTTGCTATGATTATGTCAAATTTATAGGATTTGCTATAATTCACACAATTTTAATTCATAAAATATTTTGTCTAGGCTCCATTTGGTATGGCAAGCCCCAAAAAAAAACATGATGGGTATGTTTGGTTTGAGTTTGAGAGATGAGTTTTAGAAAAAAATTTCTAAAAAATTGTTTGGTTTGAGATTTTTCTCAAAAAATTTTCAAAATTATTTTCTCTCTCTTACACATCAATCAATCACTTTTCTCTCTCCTCTCTCCTTCTCAATCACTTTTTCTCTCACACACATCTACTCAATTACAACAAAATATCAAATCATCCCAAACTCCCACAAAAAAATTTTCTCTCAAAATATACAACCAAACAAATCAAAAAAAAATTCTAAAACAATTCTTCCAAATTTTTTTAAAAAACAACTCTTCCAAAAACAAACCAAACAAGACCGATAAATTTATGATTTCTTGTTTAACTGAAAAAAATTAAATCAAAAATGTTTTTGATTTCTTAAAAAAGATGATGAGAGAGACAAAACAAATGTCCAAAGATGTTAGATTTTTGTTCGACCTTATCACCGTTAAAAACAATGTTAGATTCTCTCCATCACCCCTCATTTGTCAAAAAGCCACTGTTGTCTTTGATTTTGTTGCAAGGAGAGTGTAATTTGTTTTATTTATTTATTTTTCCTTGAAAAATGATAATGTCTGAACATAATGATAGAGTTTTAGAATTTTGTAGTCCCCAGTTTGGAATTTTAATCCTTAAAATAAAATTAAGTAATTTTTTTTTTTTTTAGTATTGTCCCTTAATTTTGCATTGTTTAGCCTTCATTTTGAAATTTCACTAATTGAAAGATAATGAAATTTGAAAGATAATGAAATTTTTTTTGTAAGAATTAATCAGGATTTGCACGGAGTGAAAGTAAATATAATTTTTCTGGGGGTAAATTCTTTTTAAGTTTCTAACAATTGCAAAACTCTTTGTTGTTTTTTAAAAATTTTCAATCATTTTTTAAATTACATTGATATCCCTTGATACCAAACTCACTTTCTATTAAATTATTTGAGATTATAATTTACTCTCAATACATCCTATATTTCCCCACGAATTACCTTTCAAAATATACTCAAATAATAAACAAATCAAAAATTCCTTTAATTATTATCCACGGATAAAGCCATCAATTGAAGCCACTTCAGCGAATCAAACAATAATGAATCAACCTGTCACAAATTAAAAGCACCAATTATTTCTTAAATCCGCGAACAGAATGACCAAAATCAATATGTCGTTTGGTTGTGTGTTCATTCGATTTTTTTGTTTTCGTTTAGCAGAAAATACATTAAAGTTGTTTGGAGTACTATTCCCAAAAACGGTTTTAGGAATAACTTCCGGCAAGAACCCAATTTTAAGGGAAAAGACAAATAATTTTTGGATTTTCAAAAACTATTTGCACACAAATATGAAAGATTTTTGAAAATTTGTTTCACACAAATTTTAGTTCTTATTAACAATGATGGTGATGATAATGGTCACTTTTGATGAGATGGATTGGAGTTTTAGAATAAGGAAGAAGATGAAGCGAAAGTAATTAAAACTTGAGAAAAAATATGAAAGACTTGAATATGAACAATAGTATAAGTGATGAGGGTGTACCATGAGAAAAAAAAAAAAAATTCTTATTTTAGGGTTTAATATATATTGTCATTATTAGTAAATTTATATTAGGAAAAATTATTCATAAATCCCATTTGGAGAAAAGTTATTCCATTTAGTCCTCGAAGTTTCCTTTCAAACCAATTAGTCCTTTTTATTTTTGGTATGTTGTATTTCCTTGATTTGGGGGTTTAGAAGTTTACTTGTTTGCCCTTGTATGTGATTTTGTTTGGATTTTTTTTCTAATGTTGGGTATGCATGGGTATTTTAGGTTTTTACGTTTCTATTTTTTTATTTTTTTTGGGAATGGGGATTTAGTGGAATGATTTGTAGGTAGATGAAGTTACCCCGTTTGTGGTGTTACTGGTGTGGTATTTGTACCTTTTTGTGGTGTTCGTCCCTATTATAATATTGACATTGACATTAATTAACATCCAAATGACTCAAACCACAAACTAACATAATTATATCCCCAATAACCACAACAATGTCAACAAACAGAGGTCATTTCACGTGTACAAAACACATGTTAATATAAACATCACAATGACAAAATGCGGCTAACAAAAACTACAACGTTACACAACATAATCATTGTTCGGCAGCACAAAATTACACCAACTTGCCAAATGATATCTACACATACAAAACCCACAACAGAACAATGACCACACTGCCAAAACTTTAATGTACTCCAAACCCACATTACTATTCATATACAACAACAATACGATACAAACCTATAACATTACCGACCCACCATTACATATAAAAATAGACAACGATGTCGACAACACAATCAGAATATTTATCAAAAAAGTAAAATAATAACATTGAAACATATACCTGATGTCGCCGCTGATGCAATAAGAAGTGTACACACGCCAGTAACGTCAACCCAACGATGGAATGATGTAGGTCTCGATCCTAATCACTGTATTGACAAAAATGGTGTATTTCTAGGGTTTGGGAGTGAAAAACCTAAGTGATTCGTGATTCGGCTCAAGATTAATTGTACCATTTCCCAAACAATTAAAACTAACAATCTAAATCTTCAAGCACGTACGAAAGTGATTTAGATTATTGTTTCAAAAAACAATAAATCGACACAAACGATTTTTACATAGAAAAACCACAATTGGAGCACCTTCAATTGTGATAAAAAAACTACGGGCTAAACGCCACAAATCAATCCACTATGAAGGAAAGAAAGAATACAAAATAAACTCTGTCAATTTGTCTTCAACGATTTGTATTTCTTCCACCGCAACCTTCATCTCAGAATTGATTAGATTGATGTTGATTCCACAACATCCACGTAGACTCAACGACTGCGCACAGCTTCGAACACCTTCGAACACTCCACGCTTGAATCTCTGGATTCCACCGAAGAAGAACACTCCTGAAGATGATCACTCAAACAACCCTTCGATGTGAATTGTCAAACCATGTGAGTTTAATACTCAAGCAAACATCAAAGGAAAACTAGCGAAATAGCCCCAGAAGAAAACCCTAGAACTCTAAAAGAAGATCTGGAAGCATTCAACCTAAAAACGGACTCAAACACACACACACACACACACACATATATATAGAAAACTAAGCCGTGAAGGTCGCTCGAGCAAAGGATCTCTCGCTCGAGCGACGAACTAATTACACGTGCAATGCTAAAGTGTCTTCGCTCGAGCCAAGCTATCTTCGCTCGAGCCAAGACTCCTTCACTCGAGTGAGTAAGGAAATAAACAAAGAAACTTACAACTCGATAAACGATGTTTGTTCTTGGGATTAACAAAACAAAGGGACCTAACAATCTCCTCCTTTGTCAATTCCCAGACAAAACATTCTAAGATAGTTTCCTAGCAAAACACACGCACTAACTAAACAAATCTAAACCAACCAATTTGAAACAACAGCCTTGACAAAATACTCTGAAACAATAAAAACCAAACCACTAGGAAAATAGAGATCAAGAGTTAATCAACACAAACGGATGAAAGATATTGATTAGTCCAAAAGCATGCAAAACAATATCCCAATATGGAAAAAAGATACTACCCTATATATCCATGCAAAACAAATTCTCAGTATAGTAAAAATATATTACCCTATATACTATATACCCTAACCATCCATCATGCCAAACTGTATTATGCTAAAAATCTATACTCCCCCTTTTTGACCGGGAGAGACAAAGGAAAGAGAAGATACAGCTTGAACATAATAAAAACTGTCCAAAAAACAATTCATCAAGAAAACAAACTTCACTGTGAGGACGGTGGAGGTTGCGACTGTATTTGTAACAGAGAGAGAATTTGAGCAAATATCGCAGTCTGCTGATCAAGGCGACCATCAAAAGCATCCAACCGAGCATCCAGCTGATCAAGTCGGCATGTGACAGACTATTTGAACTGCTGCAGCTGACCACGAAAAAAACGAGACGCAACTTAGGAGCATCGGCAGCAGCTACATCAAACTCGGCTTCCTCAGCGAGTGGATCATCACCTGCATCAGAAACCCCAGCCCCTGACGAACCCCCATTGATATGAGCTTAACTTTGAGAAACAGTGAGTTTGGTGACAAGTTTAATAGGAGAGACAAACCTGTTATCATCAAAAGTGAGAACACCAAGAGAAGTAAGAAACCTGTTAAGCAAACACCCGTAAGGGAGACCTAATGACTTGCAACCATCAAACACACCAATTATTTTGGACATGATCATTTCAAATAGGTCGATGGGAAGGCGGTGGTCAATGCAATGCAACACATAACCCTGATCTTGGATAATGTGAGAAGAATGAGAGGTAACATGGATGTTGGCACAAACTATGATATTTAGGAGACAAAAACGGGGAAGAAGCTCATTTTACTGAATGAGAGCCTCGGTAACCCAAGTCCGGGGAGTGCCACAAAGTTTAGTGGCGACCATATCAAAATCAGCAAAGTTGTGGGTAAGAAACGAATAGTGACAGTTTTGGACTTCCAGAAGATTAAGAAATCACCGAATGACTTCGTCATCAATGACCAGGGCTTTGTTACGAACCCAAGTGTGAAAAGAAGGGGCTATCTTCTTGCGAATGGAGTGCATATTGCAATAGAATTCCCAGACCTAGCTAAGATTTTGTGGACCGGAGAAAAGAAGGACTTGGTCACCCCCTAAAGCATCAAACAAAGACTGGATCGGAATAGACTTAAAGGCACTAGGGTGGACATTACGTTCTAAGTGAACTTTCCGAGAAACATAGAAATCCCGATAAAGGTTGGATTTTTCCCTAGATTGGAATTTGTCAGTATTGAACGTGGGGCGAGACACAGTGGTTTTACAGCGTTTAAAGGACTCAGCCCTGACTGACTGCTAATAAGGAAAGACCGCCACAACACCCCAACCCACCAAGACAGAACCAAGGAACACCCAAAGCCCAAGAGCAATCCCAAAATCAAATATAAGAGCAAAACACAAACCATTAGTGCAACAAGGTTAGAGCAGGGGTATAAAAACAAATCTAGAAATTATTTGCAGTATGGTAAGAAAGCAAAGCCAGCAAATATAGAATGCCTCACAGTAGTAAACTAATAAAATGCAACTACCACCTCGCTGTATAAGCATACTTGAAGAACAGTGTGTAGCATGGCAATTCCCCAAATAAAAACACCATGGATACAACAATGAAATGGAACCAATACCAATCAAAACACATACAGAGCCAACATGAAGGCAATAGAAATAAAGCACAAACAGACCCAAAAAAAAAAAAAAAAAAAAACCTAACATTACGCATGAACCCTAGCAATCACACAAGGGAAAAAAAATAGAAAAATTATAGAAAGATGATTACGCAAAAAAAAAACAAAAAAACAAAGAAAACAAAAACTCTCGCAGAATAATAGAGAAAAAAAAAACAAACAAACAAAACTCTAATATTGGATTGAAGAGCCCAAGAAGCAGCAAACGAGGAAGAGAAAGAGAACAAGGGAAACCACAAAAAAAAAAAAAAAAAAAAAAAAAAAAAACCTTACCAAGTAACGGAGAAGGAGAAACGGATTCAAGAGAAAAAAAAACACCCTGCTTAGTGAAATCTAAGTAACGAACAGCCAGGGAGACGAGATCGCCCTAGGAGAGAGAGAGAGCAATCGAAGAAAAATGGGAAAAATGAAGTCTGAAGAGACGGAAGGCACTATTTAAACCATACCAGGTCGCTCGAGCAAGAAGTGATTCGCTCGAGCTAAGACACTTACGTGCATGAGAACGCTCGGGCTAGAACATTGTCGCTCGAGCCAGAAAAGCAAACTCTCAGAATTTGTGAAACTTACAAAAGTACTGGATTGAAGAATTTGTCGCTCAAGCAAAAACTCCCTCACTCAAGCGAATATGAAAAAACAAGGCTTCCCAAAAACACCCTTTTGAGTAGAATAAAGACACTCACACTGTCAAGTGGAACCTGAAACAAAAGGAGGTTAGTAAAATAGCAAGAATGTGATACTAAGATAAGATAATCCACAAACCATGAAGCCCACAAACTTGCAATTTTGACAATATGAAGCACAATATTCATGAGCAAATCAGGTAAACATCAATCAATGAGCATAAGCGACATGAGAATACACAACTCAAAGACAAACATGAGAGCTCACATAATGAATGTATGTGTGTGCAATCCTTGAGAGGCCACAGAGCTAGAGTTAATCCTCATAGTGATTGGATAGCTGGACTTTCGGCAAGAGTTACTGAACATCACTAAGAAAACTCAAACCATTAGAGATCAAGGGGTATTTGTTGAGTAAAAGCAGAGGCTTCCCCTCAATCCATGAGTTCCTTTTTTTTTTTTGATTCTTGACTTTTCTTTTGTGTGGACACTCACTGGTGGCGTTTAGGCTCAGAGTATGGAGACCAAACCAGAGAAGCATGACAACAATAAGAAAGGCCTAGTTGGTGCCTCTGAGGTAGCTTTTTCCTAATGCCCGAACTTCAAAGTACTGAGGGAGGAACCGTGAAAGTGAACAATGATGGTTGATGGTTAAGAGACTCAACATCATCTATGATATGCCAGTATAGGTCAATTTCTTTGAAAATGTATAAGAGACACTGTTAGAGGTCCATAGAGAACTTTAATCACTTGTGCAGAAACCCCTGCAACAGTTTATCTCAAGGATGTGTACAAAATGAGATCATGAAGTCAATGAGCATGAGTATTCAGAATGAGCTATGAACAAAGAAAAATGAAATCTAGCAAACAACATGAGAGGTGTTCATTAAGTCTAAGTGCAAAAATGACAAGAATCAATAGTAATGAGATTAAAACATCTAAGCACACAAACAGCCATATAGGATCACCCATTCGTGTAACAAGACACACTC
Source organism: Camellia granthamiana (assembly GCA_036172215.1). NCBI lineage: Eukaryota > Viridiplantae > Streptophyta > Magnoliopsida > Ericales > Theaceae > Camellia > Camellia granthamiana. The sequence goes on from CM069906.1 coordinate 158,808,612, forward strand.
TAGTGACTGAGCACTACACCCAAGGTCTTTCTAAGGAACTCAAACCTATGAAGATCAAGGGGTTTAGAAAAAATATTAGCTTTTTGATGCTCAGTGGGAACATGTTCAAGAACTACAGGGCCCTCTTCAACTAACTCTCAAATGAAATGATGACGAATGTCAATGTGTTTGGTGCGAGAGTGTTGGACTGGATTTTTAGAAATGTTAATGACACTTGTATTATCACAGAAAAGGGTGAGAGTGTCTTGGTCTATACCATAATCATGAAGCATTTACTTCATCCATAACATTTGTGCACAACAACTCCCTACATCAATGTACTCGGCCTCGATCGAGAGAGAAATAGCATTTTGCTTTTTGCTATGCCATGCAACCAGATTATTTCCAAGGTAAAAACACCTCCCGGATGTACTCTTCCTATCATCAGCACACCCTTTCCAGTCGGCATCAGAAAAACCAGTAATTTCGACTGTAGTGTCGGTAGAAAACCAAACCCCATACCCCAGTGTCCCATTAACATACTTAATGACGCGTTTGACCGCAAGAAGATGAGACTCTTTAGGGCAGGCTTGGTAACGGGCACAGACACCTACACTAAATGCAATGTCAAGTCGACTGGCTGTGAGGTAAAGAAAACTCCCTATCATACTCCTATAAAGGATAGAATTAACATCAATACCAGATGAATCTTTGGAAAGGTGAAGACTGGTGCTCATGGGAGTACGAGCATGTTTGGCCGATCTAGACTGAACTTTGACATAAGGTTTTTGGCATACTTGGTCTGAGTAACAAACATACCCGAATCAGATTGTTTAATTTGAAGACCCAAGAAGTAAGACAACTCCCCCATCATGCTCATCTCAAACTCATGTGTCATGCAATCCGAGAAATATTTCACAAGAAAATAAGCAATGGATCCAAACACAATATTATCAACATAAATTTGAGCAACAAGTATATCAGACTTAGTATGTTTCACAAATAACGTCTTGTCCACACTACCTCTTTGAAAATCATTATCAAGAAGAAAGGTAGTAAGCCTATCATACCAAGCTCGAGGGGCTTGTTTCAACCCGTACAACGCCTTGTCTAACTTATAGACATGGTGTAGACATTTTGGGTCCTGAAACCCTTTTAGTTGCTCAACATAAGCCTCTTCTTTCAAGTACCCATTCAAAAAGGCACTTTTCACATCCATTTGGAACAATTTAAACCTAAGAAAACAAGTAACGCGAAGTAAAATACGAATAGATTCGAGACGTGCAATAGGGGCAAACGTCTCATCATAGTCAACACCCTCTACTTGTGTATAGCCTTGGGCAACCAACCTAACTTTATTTCTAACCACAGTACCATTCTCATCAGATTTATTTTTAAATGTCCACTTGGTACCTATCACATTCATGTCTCTAGGTCTGGGAACAGGAGTCCAAACTTTGTTATGTTCAAATTGACCTAACTCTTCATGCATAACATTGACCCAACTATCATCTAGTAAGGCCTCTTTTATATTCTTAGGTTCAATTAATGAAACATAACACATATGAGATACCTCTTCCCGAATTTGTCTTCGGGTTTTCATTCGATCTGAGACACTTCCAATTATTTGTTGAGCCAGATGATTCAGTTTTACCCTTGCTGATGGTTCGAACTCTGGACTTGTAGTGACAGGAGCATCAAAAGTGGTGCCTCTTTGTGCACTCTTTGGACTCGGACTTACCTTAGAAGTTGGTGCTGGCTCACCTTCTTAAGCTTGGACCTCTGCTTCTCCTTGACTTTGTGGTTCAGTATCTAGGATTGAAGACTCACAATTTTCTTCCTCATTTATCGCTAAAGTAAGACAACCTTTGTCATCTATAACCACATTGATTGATTCCATTAAAGATAAAGTACGCAGGTTATATGTAACGCCCCCAAAATAATACAATAAAGATAACTTATATGCGGAATAAATATGAGAAACAACATACTTTCATACATCAGAGTTCACTGTTAAACAACCAGTTAAATGCCATGTAGGCCTACACATTTCCAAGTCATTGCTTGGTTACACAAATTGAGTCTCGCTCATTACAACTTTGTAATGACCCCGACCTTCGATTAATGCTAATTCATGACTAATTATGCTTAACAGTAATTTATGAAGGATTTGGGATTAATTTGCATGTGTATTGCATTATTTTTGTGTTCCTATATGTTTGCCATAAACTGATCTATTCATGTCTTTGACTTTAAACTGCGAATTGAAAGCCTTATCGGCGCTCGATTCTGAAATTAATTAATGTTTTATGCTAGTTAGATTTTATGTGATTTTATGGTAGGTTTAATTAAAAGTTGATTTGGTACGATTAAATTAGATTAAATAATGTAAACCATTAGTTGGCTTTAATTGCGAAACTGCCCTTGAGTGGGCCACTTTCTCACACATTGTGTAGAGTTGATTAAAACACCATTTTCAGCCTTTTGCCTTGCCCAAAACCGTGGGAGAGGGAGAGCTAGAGATATGAGAAAACTTGGTTTCATTTAGAGATTTGCTTGGAGAATTAAGAGAATTGAGCAGGCTTGGCAAATTTGAGCTCCTAGACTTGGAATTCAAGACTTAAGGTAGGAGAGTTCCTTTTCAATTGTGAATTTAAGATTAATTCATGCATGGTTCATGAGACATTAGTAATCTAAGTCTAGAATGGGGTTAAAATGTTGAATTGAGGATTAATTCATGCATGCATGCATAAATTTCCATGCATTGGGTTTGAATTCTAAGATTTCTTCCATGCATGTGTTAATTTCACTCTCATTGTGGTCATGCATCTTATTGTCCATCAAATTTTCTAGTTTGATCATGTTTTGGAGGGTTTGGTTTCAAGGAGATTCTTGCATGATACATTTAAGTTTTGTTCTTGAAATTTTATTTGAAATTGTGTTCAATTGACTCACCCTTGGGCTTTGATTTTACAAATTGATCTTTGAAACACCTTATACTATGAGTTTACAAGAGTTTTCCAGAAAATTAGCCCAAAAGGATCGAAATGGATGCTTTAAAAGTTGAGTTTTGAGCTTGAGGTTCAAATCTGGGAAGTCCAGATTTTGGACTCACGCTCGAGCGGGGAACTCCACGCTCGAGCGTACACACTGAGTTCATGCAGTCCGCTTGAGCGTGTAAAGTCACGCTTGAGTGTGAAATGCATGTATCCAGTACTTTTCACATGTTTACAGTTCGCTCGAGCGGGGTAATGCACGCTCGAGCGAGGACTTGTGTCTCACGCTCGAGTGGGTATCGAGCGCCCATCGAGCGTGAATTTCATGCATCCAGTACTTTTACTGTAGTTTACAGTCCGCTCGAGCGGAGGAATACAAGATCGAGCGGATCCCTTTTGTCTGCATGTCTGCTCGAGCAGAGAAAGACACGCTCGAGCTCTACTCGAGTGGGACCCATGTTTCAGGAAAATTTTGAAAAGTGTCTTAAAGTGCATCTTTGCATCCTCGTTCCATCCTAGGCATTCCTAGGCCATGTTTAAAACTCTATAGTGAGGATTTAAGGTCAGAAACACACTAAGAACTAACGACATAAGTTTTGTGCAATTAGAACGTATGTTTCAAGTGTGTGTCCGTTATGTGTTATGTAGGTCACGTGCCGCGTGTCGTGTGATCAATCTGCTCCGTCTGTTTGTTTCAAGGCCAACTGTGAGTAATAACTCTGTAAAGTTATGTTTAACTTAAGTATTTTCTGACTGGTATGGTATGATCTGTTTTCTAAAATGCTATCTTATGAATTATGAATGAATGTCCAATTTTCTGAAAAGTATTTGTGGCACCCTTAGTTCACGTGGCCCTCGCCCGGGGGTAACAATACCGCGGCCAATCTGCACGTGGCCCTCGCCCGGGGGTAACAATACCGCGGCCAATCTGCATGTGGCCCTTGCCTGGGGGTAACAATACCATGGCTACTTGCGCGCAAGATATGGACCTTTACGGTCGTTGGTACCAACTATGTATGTGGGTCTCTAGACCAATCTGATCTGATAGCTAATGGGTGTACCACGTAAGATCTTATGAAAAATCCGAATATGAACTTGAGTGAGTATCTGAATCTATATCTGTTTGAATCTGAATATGTCCTAATTTAAATACTGGATTCTAACTTATGATGGACATCATTCATAAAACCCCTTTACTCTGTTATTATTCACTAGGCTTTCGCTCACAGTTTATATTATGTATGTAGGTGAGCCGGCACATAACCATGGCCAGAGTTGACAGCCTTCTGTACTGTTTTTGTCAGCCAACCGTAGTGCCTCTCGAGGAGGTTCTAATCGAAGTTTAATGCCATGGCTGTTTTTGTTTCCATGCTAGTTTCTGTAACTGTTTGTAAAGTCAGATCTTGGGAAGTTCACTTCTGTAAATATTTGTAAATATTGTGTATCTGGACTGGCATGTTTATACACCGATAAATAAGTCTTGAAATGTTCTGTCCCATGTATGTCATCACAGCTCATTGGACCTTGTCTATTTTGTATTATTGCTTCCGTAGCCCCTTATTATTTGCTAATTTGTTCAGAGGCCTTTGGTAATCCATGGATTACTGGCCGGTTACGGCGCTAAACCTACAGGGGCGGGTTTGGGTCGTGACAATCTTGAGCCCTCGGCTTTACAAATAACAAACATACATACATAAGGCATAAATAAGAAGCCCTTGCTTCCCGAAAGTCCACCCATGCTATTGCCTTAGAGGAAACATCTCACCTACACCTGAAAATGATATTCTCGTATAGGGTGAGCCAACAGCCCAGTAGAAATAATCTAACACAATTCATGAGGTTTAGCAAAGGTTTAAATACCACGTACATAAACAATACCGATATGGAAGCATCCACAAGCCCGCATGTTCATATGCCACTAAGACCAATCTTATTCTATTTTCCTTCAATTCATTTCCAGTTCATATATACTACTTAATTCATGAGTTAAATTCATCATCTTTCAACAACCAAAATGAGACTACAACTCAATGGTTTTCCATTTATGTAAAACACACATAAACACTTCAAACTTGCCATTTTACGGATATTTTGTCCGAAGGAATCGACACCCATTTATATATAAAATTCCGGGTCTTTCATCTAGGACACTCCGGCCAACTTGCTTTAAATGTAGTCCATCCCCTTTCTACTCCCAAACAAATAAATATATGCAATGTATTTATAAACATAATCATATACGGAGTACATCCCTTATCTCCTCCCAACAAACATACATATACAATGTATTTATAAACATAATCATATATGGAGTACATCCCTCATCTACTCCCAACAAACATACATATACAATGTATTTATAAACATAATCATATATGGAGTACATCCCCTATCTTCTCCCAACGAATACACATTTGCGATGTATTTATAGCACGGTCATATTCAATGACAACCAACAATAGATTAGCATTAAATCGCCTAATCCTCATATAATTTCTACAACAATCATGACTATCCTCCACCGATAGCCCAATACATTTATCTCTAGACATATATTAAATCTCAAGATAAATAATTATTTAAAACTTCCAAAGGTGTGAGATAATACATATCCAATTTCACCGCCTACATCAATAACCATCCAATTTAACATATTCAATGTTGATTCCAATTATTTATACAAAATAATCATTTTATCAAGTTAGGGCAAAAATTTCCCTTTTTCCAATATTAACCCAAACACCCAAAATCAACTATTTTGATACACCAAGATCTTATATTCAAACCACCAAACTCATTTATCTCTCATATATCAAAAACCCCTCTTTTCATTTCACACCCAAATCTTAAATTTGTCCAAACCACAACCAAATCTCATCATTTATACACAATAGCAAATAACTAAGCTAAAAACCATACTAAAGTGTAGAAAATCCCTACCTCAAGTTTAAAGAAGAAAAGAGTTGAAACCCCCTAATATTAACGACGATGAAACTCGATCTCCACCGTACACAACGAAGCCCTAGAGAAGTTACACAACTTTGACGAAGGAACTATGGCCAAAATCCTCCCAATGGATTTGGAGAAATCAAAGAGAGAAGATGGTTTCTAGAGAGAGAGGCTCAAGATATGGAGATTTAGAGACTTTTAGAGAGAGAGAGAGAGCAGAAAATGATCTGAAATGTCACTTTCACGATCTGTTATAACACGGTCCGCTCGAGCGTGGAAAGCCCCGCTCGAGCGTAAGACACAGACTCCCGCTCGAGCGTGAAATCCTGCGTTCGAGCATGAAATACGCTCTCCCAGTATTTTTCTGCAGACACAGTCTCCGCTCGAGCGCCCGAATTCCCGCTCGAGCGTAGAGCAAAATTTGTGAGGCCCGCTCGAGCGCAAGAATTCCCGCTCGAGTGAAAGAGCCAAATTCTAGGCAACAAGGGCTTGGAAAAATAAGCAACCAACCTGTTCCAAACACACAACTACAACCCAATAACCAACATTAAGGGGAAAACAAGAGAAATAAGACATGAACCACCATTTAACCCATACAAACCCGAGTCCGGAACACCATAAGAGACGGGTCAAAACCAGGGTCACTATAACCTCCCCTCCTTAAAGAATTTTGTTCCCGAAATTACAAATCATGTTTCAAAACCATGTTTTAGCCAATTTCCAACATGATTACCAACAGCATATACGATGCTTCCAAGAGTGATACAATACCCACAATATTTCACATTCTCTAAACATATACAATGTTTATACTTTTCATCAACAAAATTAATTCTAAATACATATTCATGCATCAATAAACAAATCCGGATATTTCTCTCGGACTTCTAACTCACGTTCCCAAGTCGCTTCCTCAACCCCGTGATGTTTCCACAATATTTTTACCAAGGGAATTGTCTTGCCCCGCAAAACTTGATCCCGTCTATCCAAGATTTCCACTGGTCTCTCCCTATACGAGGCATCCTCATTTACCTCTAAGTCGGTCCAATCCAATACGTGCGATGGATCCGGCCCATATTTCCAAAGCATACAAATATGAAACACGTCATGAACCCCGAAAATTTGTGTCGGTAACGCCAAACGGTAAGCAACCTCCTTAATCCGCTCAAGGATCTCAAAAGGGCCAATAAACCGTGGGGACAACTTCCTACTTTTCCCGAACCTCATCAAACCCCGTCTAGGTGATATCTTCAAAAAGACATGATCTCCCACCTCAAAAGACAAAGGTCTCCTCCTACGGTCAGCGTAACTTTTCTGGCGACTCTGAGCCGTAGCTAGCCTCTTACGGATAACTACAACTTTCTCCGTCGTTTCTCGAACCAACTCTAGACCCAACAAAGGTGCATCACCCACCTCGGCCCAACACACTGGGGATCTACACGGTCGACCATACAAGGCCTCAAACGGTGCCATGCCAATACTCGATTGGAAACTATTGTTATAGGCAAACTCCACTAAGGGTAGGTGTCTCTCCCACGACCCCTTAAAATCAAGGACACAGCCTCTAAGCATATCCTCAAGGATCTGAATAGTACGCTCGGACTGCCCGTCAGTCTGAGGATGATACGCAGTACTAAAAGTCAATCTGGTGCCCAAGGCACTTTGCAAACTCTACCACAACCGAGCAGTGAAACGCGGATCTCTATCCGAAGCAATCGTCACAAGGACCCCGTGCAACCTCACTATGTCCTTAATGTACAGGTCGGCAAGATAATCTACCGAGTCACTCACACGTATGGGAATAAAATGTGCTGACTTAGTCAAACGGTCAACTACTACCCAAATGGCAACACTACCTCGTTGAGTCCTCGGAAGACCAGCAACGAAGTCCATCGTAACATGCTCCCACTTCTACTCAGCTATAGGCAAGGGTTGCAACAAACCCGCTGGCCTCTGATGCTCGGTCTTCACTTGTTGACAAGTAAGACATTTCGATACAAACACAACCACATTCTTTTTCATACCTCTCCACCAAAATTGGCGACTAAGATCATGATACATCTTTGTGCCTCCCGGATGCACCGCAAGGCGCGAATGATGAAACTCTCGGAGTACTTCCTATCGGCAAGACTTCAGTTCAAACAAACAGTCACGGTATCTCACACTTTGGTCGTGATACACAGTCAAACCTCTTTCTACCTTTCCATTAAAAATCTTCTCTCGGAACGATTCCACCTCAAGGTTACCCTTTTGCGCTTCCAACACTTGATTCACAAGTGTAGGTTGTGTAACTACTGAGAACAAAGCTGCAAACTCAACAGACTCGCCCAGTTGCAAGTCAAACTCATTAAGAGTACCCAACATTTCCCATTCTCAGATGGCGATAGAAGCTACACTGCTAACTGGCTTTCTACTCAAAGCATCAGCCATAACATTGGCCTTCCCGGGATGATAATGCAACTCAAAGTCATAATCCTCTATGAATTTCATCCATCTCCTCTATCTCAAATTTAAGTCTTTCTGTGTAAACAGATACTTCAGACTCTTGTGATCAGAGAACACTTCAAATTTCTCACCATACAGATAGTGCCTCCAAATCTTCAAGGCAAAAATCACCGCTGCTAACTCTAAGTTGTGAGTAGGGTAATTTCTCTCATGTGTTTTCAACTGCCGTGAGCCATAGGCTACCACCTTACCCTCTTACATCAATACACAGCCTAGACCTTCCCGTGAAGCATCATAATAAACTAAATAACCCAAACCCCTCTCTGGTATAATCAATACTGAACCAGTGGTGAGTCTAATCTTAAGCTCTTGGAACGACTTCTCACAAGTCTCACTCCACACGAATTTGATTTCTTTCCTCGTCAACTTAGTCAAAGGTGAAGCTAGTCTAGAGAAATCCTTTACAAACCGACGGTAATACCCGGCCAACCCCAAGAAACTATGAATCTCGAAAGCATTCTTAGGTTGTGCCCAATCTTGCACTGCTTCTATCTTGGATGAATCTATAGTCACCCCTTCCCTTGACACTACATACCCTAGGAATTTAACTTCTTCCAGCCAAAAGTCACATTTCCCAAACTTAGCATACAGCTTATGGGCTCTAAGTAACTCAAGTACTAATCGTAAATGTTCCTCGTGTTCCTCCTCAGAAGGTGAATAAATCAAAATGTCGTTCACAAATACAACCACAAAACGATCTAAGAATTCACAGAATATCCGATTCATTAAATCCATAAACACAGCTGGAGCATTAGTTAGCCCAAAAGGCATCACAAGAAACTCATAATGGCCATATCACGTACGGAATGCCGTCTTCGGGATATCCTCCTCCCCTACCCTCACCTGATGATAACCCGATCTCAAGTCTATCTTAGAGAAATAGCAAGACCTCTTCAACTGATCAAACAAATCATCTATATGAGGTATTGGGTACTTATTCTTAACAGTAACTCGGTTCAACTTTCGGTAATCAATACAAAGCCATAATGCTCTATCTTTCTTTTTAGCAAAGAGAGCCGGCGCTCCCCAAGGTGAAGTACTAGGGTGAATAAAACCTTATCTAACAATTCCTGGAGTTGAATTTTCAACTCACTCAATTCAGTAGGTGCAAATCTAGATGGAGCCATAGAAACCGGTGCCATGCCAGGCACTAAGTCAATAGAGAACTCGATTTCTCGGTGAGATGGTAAACTAACAAGATCCTCTGGAAAAACATCTGAGTATTCACAAACTACCCTCGGCAAATCAACCCGAATTTCATCACACTCACTACTCAAAAAGCTAGCAAGGAGACAACTAAGTTCATTCCGCCCATGCGGATCATATACCGGTGATAAGACTCTATCCATCCGGTCCCCCAAGAAATGAAAGCAATCACCGCTCAAGGTACATACAGTAACCTTATGACGGTAACAATCTATAACAGTCTGGTATGACGATAACCAGTCTATACCCAATATGACATCAAAACTATACATGTCAAACAATACAAATGTGAATGGCAACCGACGACCAGCAACCTCGATGTCACAACCCCGACATCCCTGTCTCAAGATAGTCTGACCACCAATAGGTGACTCTACACAAATAGGAGATGCTAACTACGCCAATTCCAAACCCAAAACTGATGCAAACGCATACGAAATAAAGGAATGGGATGCACTCGTATCAATCAACACATTAGCAACTGAATTGCAAAACAAAAAGATACCTCTGATTACAGAAGGATCAAGTACAAGATCTGGCCCTACAACTGTATACATACGTCCAGTAGGCCTCTGCTTAACCTGCTCACCCCTCAAAGCATAAGCCTGATGCACAGACTAAGCCGAAGAGACTCCCTGATTGGCTCTCGAGGCCTGTGCTGACTGTGCTGGCTGGTGACTCTGTGTCTGTCTCGAACCAGACACACCAGGTGTACCACCCAACTGTGGGCAAAACCTCTTCAGGTGCCCCGCCTGCCCGCACTGATAATAATTGAGCGGTTGGCCTCTCTCTTAACTTTGGCTTTGAAAACGAGCCGAAGATGAAGCTGCTTGCTGCCCTCCCCCTCTCTGAGGACAAGCTGGAGACTTGTGGCCCAAACTGACCACACTTAAAGCAAGTGAAATTTCCCTGGCCACCCCTCCCAAAACCCAAACTCGGTACTGGAAATGTGGACCTCGATTGAAACCTCTGGGACTGCTGAGAAGTAGAACCCCTCTACCTCTTACTGTCCCCCTGAATATTCTAACTCCTCCTGGAACCCCTCATTTCCTCCTCTTCTTACATAACATTCTTGAGATGGGCTGCTACCTCCACAAGGCACCTAAAATCTCTAAGCATGGACCCGGCCACTCGAAGCTTGAGTCTGGTCCTCAACCGCTTCTCAAATTCCAAACAACGGCGCTCCTCAATCGCCACCAACTCCGGTGCGAACCTAGACAAACTAGTAAAGGTTGCCTCAAATTCAGCCACAGGTGTACTCAACTGCGCCAATTTAGAGAATTGATCTCTCAACTTCTCCCTAACCGTGGGAGGTAGAAACTTGTCTTGGAAAGCATTGACAAAAGCCTCCCAAGTCAACTCAATGTGTACACGCGTATACTTCCACCACTGACCCACATCTCCCTTCAGTTGGAACGATGCAACACCCTCAATGCCAAACATCTCGAATGTTTTCAACAACTGCTCTAACCATTCATCAGCCTTTAATGGTTCCTTAGGATCACCCAAAAACTCATCCGGATTCGACCGGAAGAACTCCTTCTTCAAAAAAGATGGCCCTGCTTCAACTACTTAGGCTTGGACCTGATTTTCATCCCTGAGAATGTCCATAGATTCCCTTAATGCTCTGGCCATTTCACGGGCTAAGGCGCCCATGGCCTAATGACCAATTGGTTCAGCCACATAGGCTTGACCCATTCCTTTCTCCTGTGTCGGAATATCATTTGGTAAATGCACCTTATGCCTCCTAGGCCTACCATGCCTATTACCACCATGTCCACGTCCTGACATCCTAATAAAGGTAACAATAGAATTAGCACATTTATAAACGTGCCAAATTTAACTCACTCGCAGTCTAATACATTGGACAACAATAAATCATTCCATGTATGCACATAGTCACATAAACACATACGAATTTTATTCCCAGATAATAACCGTCCCACGGCATTGCTAGAGTTCCAATTAGAAATAGCAGTAATCAAGTGCTCTTCCAATAGGACTTCCAGAAAACCGTAGACTCAATCAACATCTTAGGAACCAAATCACATACTCATATAAGCATAAGCATGTTATCACATAAGCATACAATACATGCTAACGTCTCAATCAAGCAAGACAAACCAATTGTGGTACTAACCACTTCCCACGTACCCAAAGTATTCAAACCCGGTACACTCTGATACCAAGTTGTAATGCCCCCAAAATAATACAATAAAGATAACTCATATGCGGAATAAATATGAGAAACAATATACTTTCATACATCAGAGTTCACTGTTAAACAATCAGTTAAATGCCATGTAGGCCTACACCTTTCCAAGTCATTGTTTGGTTACACAAATTGAGTCCCGCTAATTACATCTTGAGCCCTCGGCTTTACAAATAACAAACATACACACATAAGGCATAAATAAAAAGCCCTTGCTTCCCGAAAGTCCACCCATGCTATTGCCTTGGAGGAAACATCTCACCTGCACTTGAAAATGATATTCCCGTATAGGGTGAGTCAACAGCCCAGGACACTCTAGCCAACTTGCTTTAGATGGAGTCCATCCCATTTCTCCTCCCAAACAAATATACATATGCAATGTATTTATAAACATAATCATATATGGAGTACATCCCCTATCTTCTCCCAATAAACATACATATACAATGTATTTATAAACATAATCATATATGGAGTACATCCCTCATCTCCTCCCAACAAACATATATATACAATGTATTTATAAACATAATCATATATGGAGTACATCCCCTATCTCCTCCCAACGAATACACATTTACGATGTATTTATAGTACGGTCATATTCAATGACAACCAACAATAGATTAGCATTAAATCACCTAATCTTCATACAATTTCTACAATAATTATGACTATCCTCCACTGATAGCCCAATACATTTATCTCTAGACATATATTAAATCTCAAGATAAATAATTATTTAAAACTTCCAAAGGTGTGAGATAATACATATCCAATTCCACCACCTACATCAATAACCATCCAATTTAACATATTCAATGTTGATTCCAATTATTTATACAAAATAATCATTTTATCAAGTTAGGGCAAAAATTCCCCTTTTTCCAATATTGACCCAAACACCCAAAATCAACTATTTTGGTACACCAAGATCTTATATTCAAACCTCCAAACTCATTTATCTCTCATACATCAAAAACGCCTCTTTTCATTTTACACCCAAATCTTAAATTTGTCCAAACCACAACCAAATCTCATCATCTATACACAATAGCAAATAACTAAGCTAAAAACCATACTAGAGTGTAGAAAATCCCTACCTCAAGTTTAAAAAAGAAAAGAGTTGAAACCCCAAAAATCAATGATGATGAAACTCGATCTCCACCGCACACAACGAAGCCCTCGAGAAGTTACACAACTTTGACGAAGGAACTATGGCCAAAATCCTAATGGATTCGGAGAAATCAAATAGAGAAGATGGTTTCTAGAGAGAGAGGCTCAAGATCTGGAGATTTAGAGACTTTTAGAGAAAGAGAGAGAAAGTAGGAAATGATCTGAAATGTCACTTTCACGATCTGTTATAACACGGTCTGCTCGAGCGTGGAAAGCCCCGCTCGAGCGTAAGACACAGACTCCCGCTCAAGTGTGAAATCCTGCACTCGAGCGTGAAATACGCTCTCCTAGTATTTTTCTGCAAACACAGTCCCCGCTTGAGCGCCTGAATTACCGCTTGAGCGTAGAGCAAAATTTGTGAGCCCCGCTCGAGCGCAAGAATTCCCACTCGAGCGAAAGAGCCAAATTCTGGGCAACAAGGGCTTAGAAAAACAAGCAACCAACCTGTTCCAAACACACAACTACAACCCAATAACCAACATTAAGGGGAAGACAAGAGAAAATGAACCACCATTTAACCCATACAAACCCAAGTTCGGAATACCATAAGAGATGGGTCAAAACCAGGGTCGCTATATTATAGACATGAAAAGCTCTACTAGTGGTTAAATATCCTAGAAAAATACCTTTATCACTTCGGGAGTCAAATTTGCCCAAAGGCTCTCCATCTTTGAAAATATAACATTTACTGCCAAAAGTTTTGAAATATTTTACATTAGGTTTCAATCATTTCCACAATTCATATGGAGTTTGTAAAGTGCCGGGCCTTAAATACACACGATTCACAACATAAACAACTGTATTTAAGGCTTCAGCCCAAAACTTAAGAGGAACTTTCTTGTTAAGGAGCATGACCCTGGCCATCTCTTGAACAACCCTGTTCTTCCTCTCAATAACTCCATTTTGTTGTGGAGTAATCGGAGCAGAAAACTCATGCTTAATTCCATGCGTATCACAAAAATCCGAAAACGAACAATTTTCAAACTCACGACCATGATCTGTTCGGATTCTTATAATACGCCCAATAGAAACACCCTGCTCATTTTGGATTTTAAGGACTAAGGCCTAGAAAACATCAAACGTATCAGATTTTTCTCTTAAAAAATTAACCCATGAAAAACGAGTATAATCATCAACGGTTAAAAACATGTATCATTTACCTCCAATGCTTTCAGTATGAGTGGGTCCCATAAGATCCATATGAACTAGTTCAAGAGGACGTTTGGTTGTGAAGTTGTTCACCTTTTTATGAGGGGCACAAGTTTGCTTCTCAAGTTGACAAGGTCCACACACATGGTTCACATTTTTACCTATTTTGGGTACTCCTCTCACAAGCTTTTTGTTGGCAATCTTAGTTAGGTCTTTGAAATTCATGTGACCTGATCTTTGATGCCACAGGTCAAGGTTACTTATGACAACCGAGTGACAAGTAAAGATCATTAGTGGTAACAATCCTATAGCGATGCGCGAACCCCATACATGACAGTATTTCCTTTCTTATCCAAAATTTCACATTTATTTTTTGAAAATAATAATTCATGATGGGAATCACACATTTGACTAATGCTCAACAGATTAGTTTTAAGGCCGTCAACAAGTAAAACATTTTCAAGCTTAGGAAGACCAACCACACTTATAGAGCCCTTACCAATGACTCTAGAAGTGCCACCATCTCCAGAGGTAACAATCCTCCTTCATATTTATCAAGAAATGTGAAGTAGGATTTGTCACCAGACATGTGACGAGAGCACCCACTATCAAGATACCACATGTGTGAGTCATGTGCTTTCAGTGCAGTGTGAACAACAAAACAAACTAAGTCACTCTTTCTTACCCAAATCTTTTTGGTCTTAGTAGAAGTAGGACTAGCAGTCTTGGTAGACGTCTTAGCGCTGTGAACACCCTCGTGAATCTTGGTGTTCCGCCTAGACATGTAAGGTTGTCTTCTAACCCAAGAAGTGTTAGAATTTCTACCCTTTTTAGACACTTTACCAAACAACTCAAAACAAAAAGAAAGAATGTGGCCATACCTACCACAATGATGACAAACAAACACAGGTTTTACCTCCAGTTTGTCAATCTTACCACCCCATTTGGGTTGATGAAGAAAAGGATCACCCTTGAGCTTTCCCTTTGCTTGAGTCTTCAGGTCATGTGATGTAGAGGCCTGTCCCTTTTGAAATGTTGTAGCAGTATAGCCTAGCCCACTTTTGTCACAACTTATTTGTTGAGACCCGATGATGCCTTCAAGTGTCTTTGACCCTTTGTTCCACATATCAATCGTGACTCTAGCAACTTTGAGTTCTTTATCTTTTTGACCAATCAGCTCTTCCAACATGGCTTGTGACATCTCAAGGATTCCAATATTCTCTTCATATGTGGCATAGATACTCAGAAGTTCATTCCTTTTAGTTTCACAAGTTAGAAGCTTTCCGCAGAGGTCTTGCCTGCCAGTTGAGATCTTGATGACATCCCTTTTTGCAGCTCCAATCTCTCCATTTAGCTTGAAATTTTCGCTTTCACATGCTTTGAGCTTGAGAGTGAGTTTGTCATTGATCTTGGACAAATTTAGAGATTCATTGTAAAGCTTTTCATAAGCTTGTTGTAGGTCATCACCATCAATCTCATCATTGTCTTCCAAGGTTTCATCATCTTCTTTTTGCTCCTCTTTCTCCTGGACCTCATCCAGTCGAGCAACTAAGGCATGAAAGTTGATAGATGGTGGTGAAGATGACTCTTTTCTTTCATGAAATTGACTTAGAATGTCCCATGCATCTTCGGCCTTTGTGCAGTGAGCAATCCGTTGTTGTTCTTTGTCAAAAATTACTTCACGAATAGTGATCAGAACTCTTTGATTGCTTGGATTGTCAACGCTTTTAACATCCTCTTCAATGGCTTGTTAGCCCTCAGGGTTGTGAGCTCTTAGAAACATCCTCATTCTGATCTTCTAGAACAAGTAATTACTCTCATCAAAGGTAGGAGCACGGTGCAAATTCTGACCACGAGCAAACTCAACTGGCTTTGGAGATGGTTAAGTGACAATAAACCAGAATGCCATGTAGGTACTATCTCCGTCTTCACCGGATTCGGTTTCTTCGGGTTCTTGCTCTGACCCGCTTTCATTATCTCAAGTCGCTGTATAGACTTTCTTCCGGTTCTTTTTCGATGGACATTTAAGAGCAATATGACCAAACCCTTGACATTTGTAACACTTGACAACTTGCCCCTTCACAGTCTTCTTTTCAGTTTTTGGAGCAACTTTTGGTAGAAAAGTTTTGGGTTTTTCATTACCCTTATCTTTTGAACTAGGATCCTTGAAATTAGGCTTCTTTTTCTTTAAATTTTTTTTGAACTATTTGGTAAACATAGCCGTCATTTCGGACTCTAGATCAAACTCAATCTCAGGGGTCTTAGCAGTCTCATGAGCACTAGTAAAAGCCATACTATCTTTTTATTTTTTCTTAGAAATTTGGTGGGCTTCATAAGTCTACAAGTTTCCAACCAACTGATCAAGCTTGAGGGTATCAACATCCCGAGCCTCCTCAATAACTGTAACTTTTGATTGGAACCTCTCGGGTAAATACCTCAAAATTTTTCCAACAATCTTAGCTTCAGGGATTTTTTCACCGAGTGTGAAATAGGAATTCACGATGTCACTGAGTTTAGCATAAAAATCATAAAACGTCTCATCATCACGCATAAAAAGAGTTTCAAAATAGGAGGTGAGATGTTGAAGTTTTGACCTTTTAACAGAAGTAGTACTCTCGTGAATAGTTTCAAGAATGTCCCAAGCCTCTTTTGCTACCTCGCACGTACAAATACGACGAAACTCTTCAGGTGTGACAGAGCAAAAGAGAGAATTGAGAGCCTTACTGTTCCAACTCGAGTTTTGATAATCGAATGCGTCCCATTTATCGAGAGGTTTGGGGATATTAACACCATCAATGGTGACAACAGGTTCACTTCACCTATAGATCACATAGTGCCAAACTTTCTCATCGATAGATTTTAAAAACACTCTCATACGAGCTTTCCAATAAGAATAGTTTGTACCATCAAGTAACGGAGGTCAATGGGTTGAGTTGCCTTCGCGAATTGAATCCATATCACCAATCACACAAAATCACTCTCCTATAGTTTTGATAAAAACAGAGAATGACCCGCTCTGATACCAATTGAAAAACCTAAGTGATTCGTGATTCAGCTTAAGATTAATTGTACCAGTTCCCAAACAATTAAAACTAATAATCTAAATCATCAAGCACATACGAAAGTGATTTAGATTGTTGTTTCAAAAAATAATAAATCGACACAAACGATTTTTACGTGGAAAAATCATAATTGAAGCACCTCCAATTGTGATTAAAAAAATCACGGGCTAAACGCCACAAATCAATCCACCATGAAGGAAAGAAAGAATACAAAATAACCAAACAAATTACCCAAACTCTGTCAATTTGTCTTTAACGATTTGTATTTCTTCCATCGCAACCTTCGTCTCAGAATTGATTAGATTGATGTTAATTCCACAATATCCACGTAGACTCAACGACTGCGTACAACTTCGAACACCTTCGAACACTCCACGCTTGAATCTCCGGATTCCACCAAAAAAGAACACTCTTGAAGATGATCACTCAAACAACCTTTCAATGTGAATTGTCAAACCATGTGAGTTTAATACTCAAGCAAACATCAAAGGAAAACTAGCAAAATAGCCCCAGAAGAATACCTTAGAACCCTAAAAGAAGATCTGGAAGCATTCAACCTAAAAACGGACTCAAACACATATATATAGAAAACTGGGCTACGAAGGTCGCTCGAGTGAAGGATCTCTCGTTCGAACGACGAACCAATTACGCGTGCGATGCTAAAGTGTCTTCGCTCGAGCCAAGCTACCTTCGCTCGAGCGCACAATCTTCCTTCCTAGTATTTTTGCAGACAGAGAAAACTTCTGGGAGCATAACTTCTTCGCTCGAGCCAAGACTCTTTCGCTCGAGCGAGCAAGGAAATAAACAAAGAAACTTACAACTCGATAAACGATGTTTGTTCTTGGGATTGACAAAACAAAGGGACCTAACATGGAGGAACCAAACGTTAAAATTGGCAACACAAAGATAGGGTTTAATGTTGTCACAAATCAAACGAACAACAAACAAAGCAATCTACACCCATTAACATCAAGAATCCATAATGTTTCCATTTTGTCTTTTCCGTTTTGATTGGGATGGAAGGAAAACAGAAAAAGATTATAGTAAGTTTTTTGGGCACAAACCTAAGTTTCACATCACCAAATCCCTAATTTACCCATAACATTTGGGACAACACGTGCTAACACCATCGACAAAAATGTCATTACCACTCGAATGGAACTTATCAGTGCATAAAATAAAAGGTAGGACTAAATAGTTCAAAAGTTTATGATTTAGGATTTATTAGTGCATTACCCTTTATATTAAGATATAATAGGAACTAAAATTTTAAAATTTTAATTGGACATACTGAGTTACTATTAAGATGTGAATAGAATCACTCCAATTCGATAGCTCAAGTTTTGGGCCTAATGATGTCATATTGGTCTTGTTCAAGTAACATATCTTTGATAATTAACACTGATTATTCTCATTTAAAAGTTAACTCTTTTAATAATTTTTGATATTTTATGAAAAGATATACAAAAACAATAAGGAGAATTTTTTGGATTGATTTTTTAACTAAAATCTTCACATCCCAAAATTGAAGAGGTCAATCATGAGTTACCTTACCTTTCAGGGAGCTGTTACAGTGTGCAACCCCTTAAGAGTTGCACACCATATGCAACTTCATTATTAGCCATTGGATTACACAAATACATCCTGACCATTGAATTCTTTAAATTTGAAAAATTGGATAGCAGAGCAATTGGTTGACCATCTCTCTTCTTCTTCTTTCACGGTGTATTCTCTCTTTCTCTCTACTTTCACTCTCGGTGTTTTGGAAAAATGGTTAAAAGCTGACTTTTTAACTTTTTTGACTTTTTTTGAAAAAAACATGTAAAAAATGTGAGAGATGATATAACCCAAAAGAGGCCTCTTTCGTTTCTCTCGATCCCTCTCCCTCTGCTACTCCCTCCTTCGAGTGATCTCTTTCCTGCTCCTCTCTCTCTACTGTGCTCATTCATCTCTCTTCATCTAGTTCGATTGACCGCAGGTTCTAAGTGGTTGTTCGGTTTAAAACTCTAATCTAACCTAGTAAGCCTCTATTTGGTTTCTCAGAAAACAAAGGAATTTTTTTTTTTTGAAGAGCAATCAACAAGGTATGCCTCCCTCTAATTATTTCTGAAACCCTAAACCCTCTTCTAAAACTCTATTCTTCCCCATTTTTTACTCTATGTGGATATTTCTGAAATCCTTCATCTTCTAAAACTATACTCTCTGATTCTTACCCTATTTTCCGTCTCTTTTGTTCTATCTGAATTTCTATTCCAGTCTCTCTTGGCTCACACTGATTCGAAATTTGTACTGAAGCAAGGCTTGGTAAGGATTTTGTTCTATTTTGCTATTTATATATCTCGATTGACATTCGTAATGAAATAGTCCATTTTTACATTAATTTAATATAGTATTTAGTAACCATATTGTTGCTTCCATGACTTGTTCTTGAGTTGTTGCAAAATATTTCATTAGAAATTTTAAAATTATAGGTCTAATTATGTTATTTGAATCTTGATTGCATTTAAGATGTTTGTAAAAATGCCTAGTTCGTTAGCAATTTAAACAAATGTATTTTGGTACTATATTTCCATTGCATTTAGATGTGGGAAAACTTGTGATTGACTTAACATGTTCTGCGAAGATTTATCCCAAAATACATTTAGTGATATTCACATGAAGCAACTATAACTTGTGGTTGGGACCTCCCAATTTGTAAATTAGGGCAAATAGTTATTCCAAGTGTTTTTGGTAATGTTTAGTACTTGTTGTTCTAGTTGAATTAAATAGCCATCTCAAGTAAATCATTTGTTTGATTGTTTTTTTAAAAAAACAATATATATATATATACAAGTGAACGTAGTTCACATACAATAGAAATACTTCCAAAAATGCTAAACAAATAGTTCTTGAACTTCACTTGTATCCTTGTTTAAGCATGAGCAATCGACAAGATAATGGGGAAGAGACTCCAACCAACAAAAAAGTGTGAAAAGCTAAAAACAATTGAAGTGTATGATTTTAATTTTAGCTAAAAAGTAGTCAACATGAAGCTTATGTTTAATAAAATGAATTTCCTCTGTTATACAATTTTAATTTTAATTTTCAATTCACATGAAGCTTATGTTTAATAAAATGACTTTCCTCATACTTTTTTCAAAGTGTATTGATGCTAAGATAATCCATGAATTACTGTCTTCCCTCTAAGCGCAGAGGCTTTCCTAGCAACCATGAAAGATTAGTGTGAAACTTTAGGATTGAAGTAGTGGAAAGTGTGAGAAAGGGAAAATTTTGAAATTTTTTTTCGTTGGTTGTTTGGCATGATAAATGATAATGTTGGAAAATGTAAGATTATTAAATTTTGTGTATAACCCATAGCAACATGGTAAATTGCTTTTCAATTTCTTGCAAAATATACAAGGGAGCTTTGCACCTTAACTCTAAACCCTTGGATTACTTAAATTTGATCTGAACCATTCAATTGTTTAAGGGTGGAAAATAGGCAACCGGCCCCTCCCCCCTTTATTCTTTCGTTTCTTCCCCCGTCGGCTCTCCCTCTTCTGCTCTCACTCCCTCGTCTCTCTCGAGAATGTGAAGGTGATTACATGGTGGTAAGAGGATTTTGCTGCGTTCGTTCTTGCCGCAGAATCCCTTGTACTTTGTCGTCGAAGCCCCAAGTCAGAGGTCTCTCTCTCTCACTCCTAAAATCTAGTATATATGTTGGTCCATTTTGTTAGCCTTATTCTGGTTCTGTGTTATATATAGAAGCATTTGAAGTCTGTGCATCTTCTTGGGTTCTTCTGCTGATATATTATCTTTTACTCTCATTATTGTGTCATAGTCCATTTTGTAAACTCTTCTTTGCTTGTTGATTTGTTACTTCTTTTAAGTTCTTTGTTTGTGGGTGAAACCAATATGACCTATTTATTATAATTTTTACTAACCCTTCATTTTTTGCTACTTGGAAAACTCTATTCATTTTGATTTTTATCCAATGTTGTCTCTCATTCTTCAGATTATCTCAGAATTTTGAACTAGGGCTAGTGAAATTACAACTTAAGGTTTTTTTTTCCCCAAACTTGTTAACGATTTTAAACTATTTTTCTCTCTAGTGTTTAAGATGTTTGAATTTGATTGGATTTAAGCGGTTCCAAACTGTTCTAAACGATTTTTTGATTGCAGTTAAGATAATCTAAAGAATGAGAGACTTTTCCAAACTATTCCAAATTGGATTTTAAATTATTGTTTTCAAATTGTTCTTTAAATTTTGATTGCATTTAAGATGTTTGTAAAAATGTATTAGTTTGTATTTTGTTTTTGTTTTTTTGTTTTGGATCAACAAAAATAAACTTTAGGGAAGAGCATTTGGAGAGGAATTTGAATGTGCTGCCCTTTTTACTTACTAGAAAGAAGATAAGTAAATCTTTTTGATAAATTAGTGTTAAGCAAGAGATCTTTCAAATTATTTTGGCTACCAAAAATGGTTAAAATCTAGCTTACTAAAATAGATCAATTATATCTTGGGTATCCAATGATCAAATATATCTTACTGAATGTTTTTTGAATTTTAGCTCATTCAAAACATAGCACATTGGTTGGGGAAAGCATTGTGCTTCACATTAATTTTTTATTTGCTACATTCATTTCTACATATCAATGTTTGTGTGAAATGTAATAACCTTAAAATCTTTTTCATTATGCTTTTGTTACCAATCATTAGATATATGCAAGTAATGCATGCACAGATTAGGTTCTTTTTTAGTTTTCGTTTTAACTGTATTGGTTTTAAATTATTTTCGTTAAAATAGTATTTGTTCAATAATTTCATTGTTAAGGCTTTGGATTGTTTGATTTGCTTGAATTTATGATTTTACTGTAAATATTGTTGTGTTGAATATATTTTTGTGATTGAGTGATTTGTGTTGTGTGTTCTTTTGTGCAAGCATAATTACATACTCATTAGGCACACAACCATATTGAGTGTTTTTTTTTCCCTTGGTTAACAAAGCTTACCTAGTGACACAAACTGTGATCACCCATTAGGAATACAACCCTAACAGAACATGCATATTTTGTTCACTTCATGAAATCAGGCATAAGTGGAAAATTCTTTTAGTAGTTTAGTTTGTTTAAAGACTTTAGAGGTACAATAATATTTGCTATAATCTGGGTTTTGTAAGGTTTACAAATGCAATCTTACATGGGGGAGACTTTGGATCTTTCATTTTCAATTATCAAATGTAGACATTTCTCCTCTTACTCTTAAGTTTTATTTTTTATTGAAGATTTTGATTTATTTTTTCAGTTGTGATTTTGTGATTTTGAAAATGCTACACAACCGAAATTTACACATTAATGAACTGTCATTGGGATTTATAATCTCTATCATTGGGATTTATAGAGATGGATAATTTAACAAAATTTACACATTAATGGACTGTCAATGACCAAATGTCTAGCTTTGTATTGAACTACATAGACATATGTTAGTTGTTTCTTAACTTAATTAGTTATGTCTGAAAGTTTGCATACCACTTCCAAGTTTTTGAGGTGCTCTTGATAATTTGATGTATTACTTATTTAATATTTAATTTTATTTTTATTTTTTTGGAATGGATTATTTAGTGTGTAGTGTTTAATTTTATTTTATTTTTAGAATTGCAGAGCACTGGCTAGTGTGCATTGGTTGGTGTTTAATATTAAATTTAATTTGTTGGGATTGCCTAACACTTTGTGTCATTTAAATTGTTGTTTAGCTATCATGGTGTTTAGGAGTTCTGTTTCGCTTAATAAATTTATTATCCAAATAACATTTGTGCTTTGGTGCAAGTAGCCATTATTTTGAGTTCGTTTCACTGAAGCACAATTCCCCCAAAGAAATTTAAATTTAACTGCTATCAACTCCAATTAGCAATGTGGGGTCTCTTCTAGTTATGGAATTTGGAAAATAATGAAAACTAGTTGTGACAATTCAACTAGCAGGTTGCCCCAAACTATTTTAAAGGATTAAATTAATCTGTACCAACTGTCGGAGAACCTTTGTACTCAATATATATTTTTCTAATTCACTGTTTGTGCTCCATATTTATGGTGTTTTACGTTTGAAATTATGAAACGAACTTCCTCTAAAGGTGATTTGGTTTTTCTTCCCTTGAGTTATTTGTCACTACATCTGATCCGTTCACATTATCAAGTGTACGTTTTGGATACTTCTATGAATGTGTTTCTTCTAACTTTAGAGAACTCACGGTGTGTCTCACATTTTACTTGGAGTTATTGGTGAGGGGTTTTCTCATGAATTGCTTGATGTCTGAGGTATTCCATTGGTTTCTTTTTGTCAGATTTGTTCTTGATTTGGCTTCACTCCTTATTCCTGTTAGTGACGAAGCTGCATCTTTTCACTTTATGATCTAACATGCTAAATGTTAGTCTATCAATCTGCCATTTGAAGTTCTCTTCTTTCTGTTAGGGTGACTACTAAAGTTCAATCAACCACACTAGTGTCCCAGTTTGTCTTTCTTTCACATTCAGTGGATTCTTTGCTCTTGTACTCCATTAAACTTCCTATCATTGTCTTATTAATTATTTATGTTTATTCTTTCTTTCCCTTATTTAAAAAAATTTGTAGTCTGATTAGTCAATTAATCAAAAGCTACTTGAGGCATAGGCGAGATAGAATAGGACTTATTTTTAGCCTCAAAGTATGTCTTACTCAATTAGGATGCACAATTATTCTGCGCAGGAATTAGGTATTGTTAGAGTGGAAGAGATTTGGGCACCACTAGCTAAAATGGATGTGAATAAAACGAAGTTCTTAGAATACTTTTACGCTTTGTTTGGATTGAGGGGAGGGAAAGTGAAAGAAAGAATTAATTATGAGAAAAAATAAAGAATTACTTACATTGATATTGTCGTTT
Organism: Camellia granthamiana; assembly: GCA_036172215.1. Taxonomy (NCBI): domain Eukaryota; kingdom Viridiplantae; phylum Streptophyta; class Magnoliopsida; order Ericales; family Theaceae; genus Camellia; species Camellia granthamiana. Next base: position 158,832,742 of record CM069906.1, read on the forward strand.
TTCTCTCTATGATTTCTTGTCCATTGCTCTCTTGCTCTCTATCATCTTGACTCTTGTTTGGCGTAACATATATGTAATTAATTATTAGCTTTTGATTGCTTTGAAATTTATTATTGTTTAATTGAGAATTTTACATATGTTGTAACACAAGAAAATTATGTATTGATATTAATAGAATTTAACTTGTTAAAGTGATTTGAAGGCTAATCTTTTTTATATCTAGCTTGAATTTCTTATTTTGTGGTATGTAACTGAATTTCTGCTGAGCTTTCCTTTGAATCGTAAAAAATCTTCTTCAATATTGTAGTGTGGAATAATTTTTGGTATTTAACAAGAAGAATCCGGATTGGGAAATCGTTCTGGATAGAGTTATGTCTAACGTAACATCTTGGGCAAAAACTAAGGAGTTCAAAGAATTCTCAGTGGCTGATTTTATATTTGATTTTGTTAGTATTAGATCTTGTCCGTGATTTGATTTTATGACTCATGGATGCTGCTACTTTAACCTAGTTGATGGTGCTTTACTTGATTGGTTTATTAATCAAGTGGCTACTCTATTTTGAGTTGCTGGTGTATCTTGGCCTGATTGCTTTGTTGCTATTTTGAGTTGCTGTTGTATCTTGGCTGAAACAAAGTGTCTCATTTCTGAAATTAACTTTAAAACCTCAAAATCATGTTTAAGAGTTGGAATATGATTTTTTACATGTTGCAACCACTTCACTCTTGATGAAACACCGTGTTTAAATGCACTCTTAGAGATTGTGATTAGGTGCTATAATCATTTTTAATATGCTAAAATTTTATTTAGATTAGAATATGTTGGAATTTGAGTTCAAGTACTCCAAGTAAGTATTAGATCATGAGATTTGTTTAAATACTACATTTTAAAATATGAAACATAAAAGAAAAAAAAAATGTTATTGGTAAGTGAAAATATAGGGCAATTTCACTTGGTAGGAAAAAAAAATGGAAGAACATGAAGTAGTTTATTTCTCCTTTATTTTATTTTAAATTGGAAGAACATGAGCTATTTCTTTGTCGTAGGTAGGTCACCTCTTCAACAACCTTGAAGAGCTATGATCCCCAACATTTCGGTGGACCCCATCACATTTGGCATGGGCTAGAAAGATGCATATGTTGAGAAGACCGTCAATTTGTATCTTAATCTTGAAATATTTGAACGTGGGATTATGAGCTATTAGGATGATATGGAGATCTCACTATCACAATTTCTACAATAAGCTTTTGAGCTATCCTAGACACAAATTGCTAAAGCATAGTACAATGAGTTTGGGCTATCACTTGTGCATAGAAAATGCTTCTGATTCTCAAAGGATATGAATGTTCAAAAAGAAACTTCTTTTTTTTTTTTTTTTAAAGAAGAAAATGCAATTTAGTAACTTCATTGTATGCCCAATATTTTTTGGTCATTAATTACTTTGTAAATGTATGTGTATATCAAACATTTTACTCAGTGAATGAATTTAGCTAATTTTTTTCAATGTGTTTGAATGTTACATTTTCTTCTGTTGTGTTCATATAATTCAAATCTCTAATGAATTGCCAATCAATTATTTAAATAAGCTAAATTTGATTCTATGTGTATCAATTTGCATAGATAATATTGGATAAAAGCCCAAAATTGATTGTGCAAATTGTGTGACTTTTTGTGCAAAATCAATTGCCCTCCTTTGCTTGGATATTATTTACAATCGATTCATAGTGAATGATAGGATCTGTTAGGCACTTTCACAATCGTGCAATCGACTTAGATCTAATAGGCATTAGACATGTTACAATTTCACAATCAATTACATAATCGATTAGGAGCAAATTTGTTTTGTTTAGACTTGACTGATAATAGTACACAATCAATTATGCAATCAATTGGTCTGTACTCTTGCAACATGAATGCATTTTGCGCCCAATAAATTGGCATCCAAAATCAAGTTTACAATCTTGACACGACAATAATCTACACAATACATGGATTACCAAAATCAAATTTACATCCACATACATCATCCATAAAGAAGCCATCCAACTTACATCCTTCTTAAAAAGTCACAAGTCACTTTTGGTAAAAGGGTTAACCATCCATGTTCATTTGTTAGGCTTAATTTATCGTCGAAACCTTCATTTCTATCAAATTTCTCCTCATTATAGAAACATGAAATCGTATGTATCATGTGGGATGCCCTCATCCACATATAAATCATCAAAAGTACATGCTTCATTATGAAGGTCAACATTAGGAAGGTAAGGATATTGTGCTATCATGAGCATCGCGAACCAAATGTGTAAGAATTTTGAGTGGATACATGCTATCATTAGAAAGTAGACATGTTTTTGCTCTTGTTAGAAATTGGATTTTATACCACAGTCAGTGCTTCTTATTAACATGCTAACTGACCACACCAAAGTATTCATAATGAAAAGAAAAATCTACACAATTTTTTAGTGTGAACTTGAAATGGCAAGCATCCGAATCTGCAAGTTTAAAAAAAGAAGCAACAATATAAAAATCAGTTTCCATTAACTATTGAAGTAGTAATAAAATAAATTTAAAACTAAAAGCAAAAATAGAGATATTCTTACGATGTGAAAAGAGTTAGCCAGTATGAAAGAACAAGTCGAAAAGAACAGAAGCTCCTCAGGAGTCCTTTAAAACATGAAAACTACAAGTGAGAGGAACTACCATTACAGCACCTTACATAACCCCCTCCCCCCCCCCAAAAAAAAAAAAAAAAAAAAAAAAAAGTGATATCAACAAAATAAAAATAAAAATAAATTCAAAAGCATGTTATTTCTTAACAGGCAAATGAAGTTGAACAAAGACACAAAACCAATAAAGTCCATCTTGTTTAAATCTCTACAGTTTTTTTGAGGAATAAATCTCTACAATTCAATATTCATAATTCTTCAAACTAAATACAAAGATCCCTACTACAAATACGTCTATCAACATTAAAAATATTTCACAAAAGCTTACATATACATTGGTAAGCATCTTCCTCCAAAAACTGTTTAGTGATGCATATAACCAACTATACAAAATGATATTAGAATCTTAACTGGGATAATCAACTGCTCTTTGAAAATAAATGAAGTTACTATTTTCATCAATTCAATTTCAGATAGGCCACACTTCTTCTCACTACTAAAAAAAGTACTTTTTGCGACCGCTACAATTCGTCACAAAATACAATCACAAAAAGTTTTTTGCAATGGCCCATGCAACAGCAAATGGGGGACGCAAATATGGGGGTGGAAAATACTTTTTGCAACGACGAACTTATTACGTTTGCCATTTTGCCACCGCAAACTTTTTTTAAAAAAATGCTTACTATGTTTTAGCGACCATTTGGCTACCGTCACAAATAGTATTCAATGACATTTGTTCCAAACAATTAATTATTATAAATATGCATTTGTTACAACAAAAATATCAATTGCAAGCACCTAACAAATTTTTTTATATGAAAAATAACATAAAATTAACAAATTAATTTAAACATGTAATAGAAATATCAATCTATATTTTCATGGCAGTAAAAAAAAAAATTCAAAAGAATAAAACTTGCTTTTGAGGGACAAAAGATAACCTACATCTTTTTTGTTCAACACAGAAAGAGTCCTCGTTGGGGGAAAGCCATTCATCTTTTTATCAAGAAGTTACGTACCTAGAACATTGGAGTAATGCCAATGCCTCCAGCAAGCATCCCCAAAGCTCTAACTTGGCGTGGTAGATACTTGAATCTTCTTCGGAGACACCACATGTACATTAATTACAAAGATTTGAAAAACATGAACGTGGTTCAAAACCTTGACTTCAAATAACCATCTCAGCTTCAAAAAAGAAATTTACATATCATGAGCTTCACTGAATATCTTAAAATATACTCAACCGAATGTTTATAGAAAAGTGTAAACAGCTCAACATGTAATAATTGCCAGAGAGCTATCTTAAGAAAGTCAAAGCCAAACAATATGTTGTCCTATTCAATCCCCACACACCTATAACCTTTCTTATACCTTCTTCTAGAACCTTAAATCTACAGGCTTTTCTTGCCCTAAACTTGCCACAAAGCCAAATCGAACAATAAATAATAGCATACTAAGTTTTCCAAAAGCTAAACAATTTTACCTGCAAATTAGAGGCAAAACTAATAATTATCACATGCCCATGAAGCAAAAACCTAATTGACGAAAAATTTAAATGGGCACAGAACAAAGCATATTTACACAAAACTTTAACTTGATTACTATCTTTCAACAAAATGTGCAAACTTAGCCAAAATTTTCCATTTGAACTCTTTAATTGGTAAAGGCCCTTGCAATGACAAGTATAATCACTAATTGCCAAAATTTTAACAACGTTTTCATTACATCAAACCCCAATGATCGTGAAATAGAAATAGGGAAATAGCAAGGGGCTTTAAATTCTTATCAGATCATATTCATATATAATATAGATTTTCAAAACCCAAATAAAAAATTCCACATCATGGTACATATGAAAATGCAATGAAACAATAACAAAAGGGGAAAAAAATAACGTTTTATTAAACATCTTCATTGGTTACGAAGAATTCTAATCTTGGATATGAAAAAATAACAATTGTGAGACATAATAACAAAAAATAATGAATATATAGTTACGAGACATAATAACAAAAATTAGATATCATACATAACCTCTATCATGCATATAGTACCTCATCCTCAACACTTTCAAAGGACTCATCATCAGTATCATGATGATCTGACGGTATGTAGTCATTGTCATCTACCTCAACCCTAATGTTTTTTCCCTTCTCATTGACACAATTGGGCTAAGTAGAACCCATCAAAGAAGCTGCTATACCGTTCACTTGTAGAGCATTCATTTTCTTATTATTCTTCTTGATTCTCTTATTTCTTTCCTTTTTGTACTCTATTAGCTTCTGTTTCGCTAGAAAACCTGGTTTGATCCATTGTTTTTCCCCTTTGGCCATTTTGGTAACTAAAAAGCATAAATTTATATAAAACATAAAATATAAAACAGACTATTTACTTGAAGAGACAAAGCAAAATATAACATAAGCATGTAATGCATAAAAAACATATGTCCATCTAGAAAACAAAAAACAAAAACTACATATCAAGATCCATCTCTTTCCTATCTAGATTTGTAGTATCATATATGCTCAACTTTGAAGTTCAATGATTATGCGAAGTTAATTAAAGTTAGGTGAATAGGACAAATTTTTTATATATAAAAATAAAAAAAAAATTATTTTAATTAAAAAATAATTTGAAGTTGAATGATTATGCCGAGTTATATAAATGACAACCACACATAAATCACACAAGGAAATAGACAAAGGAATTTAGCATAAAAAAATCATGGAAAACTCTTCTCAAATGAAAACCATTAATACTCTTTAACTCATCATTATTTATTTATCTTCTTTTTTTTTTTTTTTTTTTTTGGGGGGGGGGGGGGGACAAGTTTTGAGCCATTTAACACAATAAACATTGTATTTTTAATTTTGTCAATTTATAGTTGGCCCAAAAAAACATAAATACTATCCCATAAGTCATACCCGACCAAGTTCTAATCACCCTTACAAAGATGTGAAGTGAAGAACCTGCACCAACAAAATAAAGCACCTTTCACACATACAACTCAAAATGTGCAAAAAGGGGCCCAAAAACTAGATCTTTCCATGAGTTCATCCTTGGGCTTGGGCTGATTTTTATCCTAAAAACTCAATTACAATTGGATTCAAATGGATTGGACAACAGGTATTGCCTCTTACACTAAGACTACTAATTTCACAACCACCATCACCACCATTATCATCGTCGTCACTCCCTACCACCATTTTAACTCAACTACTATCATTACTCTACCACCACTGTTGTCACTCCTTACACCACCACCGCCATTGCTACCACCCTACTATCACATCCACATTCACCTCCAAAATTATCATATTTAAATTTTTTTTAAATGAATCAAATATGTTAACAAGATACTAGAGTGCAATGGTTAGTTTTATGGGAGAGTACTTTAGCCATCATCTAGTCCTCGAATAATTAGAAGGAAGGTTTCGAAAAGTGGTTATGGTTGTCGTAACGGTTGCAGTGGCGCGGTTGCGGTTGGAGGTATAAAGGCCATAGTGTAACGGTTGCGGTAACTGGAATCGTAATTTTTTTTTATTTTTTGCACAATTTAAAGCAAATTACCGATACGCATATTTTTTTTTCTCTCTTTCTCTAGAATCATATTTATTAGGGTTTAAAATAGATTTTGATTAATTTTTGTTAATTTTTAAGTATGATCCAATATATTTCATATTTTTAAATCACTATAAAATGAGTTTTTTACATTTTATTTCAATAGTTAATGACTTTAAAAATAATTAATTTTCAATATCTACAAATTATTTTTGACTAATACCTAAACTAATTGAATAAAAAATATTCACAATTATTAAATGAAATGATTATAAAAATAAAAATTGTGCCACAAACAAACCAAAAAAAAAAAGAGTTTTTTAAAGATATTGTTTAGACAACACATTACAGTAACAAAATAAAAATATATTTATAATTAAATATTAAATAAAATGATTATAAAAATAAATACAACTATTGTTTATATATATATATATATTATTTTACATGCTAATGTAATGAAATAAAAATTTTAAAAATATATATATAAAGAAAATAAATTCATATAAGATTTTTTTCTTTAGGCTTTGATCACTTGAGTATTTGTTCTTTTTTTTTGTAAGCTTTTATTATTATTATTATTATTTTTTTTTTTTTGAAAAGGAAGTTATTCAGAATATTATAAAAGAGTGTAACGGTGTGTAACGGACCGTTACGTAACACTGAAACGACCGTTACATATGTGAATTTCCGTTACATTGTTATAGTGGCTATGATAGGTGGCGGTAACCACCACAACCGTTATGTAACGGTATTACGTAATGATTGCGACCGCTTTTTAAAACCTTGATTGGAAGACTTGATTTAATAATTTTTTTTATTTATGTTATGCTAGTAAAAACCTATAATAAAGGGAATTCCAACAAAATTTTCATTAAATTAATCATATAACTACAAAAGTAAAGTAAAATAAATAAATAAAATCATAGCTTAATTTGTGATAAATGAACACAAAATCCAAGAATGATTTCCCAACATAGGATGCTTTCGTTTCATGCCATTTATTAATTTGTGATAACGCAAACTCCTATCTATATGCTTTAAAATGGTGGGGGTAAAAAACAAACACATAGTATTGTACATTGATCCCAAAGAAAATAAACCAGACTCAAATTAGTCGGAGAAGCCCAAAGATGTCATTGACCAAAACCACCCACCCACCCACCCACCAAGCACTCCCAACGTAATATCACCCCAATCAAACCAACCACCATCTCATGTCATTGACCAACCACCCCCTTTTATGTATCATGACATTGTTATTCACAAATCATAAAAAAATTAAATTAATAACCAAAATTAGCTACAAAAACAGATAATCAATTTTAGATAATTAAAAAAAAAAAAAAAGAAGCACGTTGGACCCACCACGTTGCTTTGCGAATTCAATGGTTAGCTTTTATATAAATAGCACCAATGTAAGTAATGGTTGACTTATGTGATAATATGAGTTACAAAACTCTAATGTGCTCACATGAGTTTAGCGACACCATTTATCCCACAATATACCAAGTACTTGACAAAAATTGTGGGGATATATTTCTGAGTACCAACACGTGGCATAGTGACGCCGACGTGTCAGCCGAGGTTCCACGTGTCGAGGTAGTTACGCCGAGGTTATCTCAGAGTTGCCGAGATTATCTCCGAAGATATCGAAATCCGAGATAAGCGGATAAAGGACAAGAGTCCTAGATTGAGAGAAGACTTCAGTTTGGATAAAGGTAAAACTCTTGGAGAGTTCTGTCCTGAACCCCTTGGGAATTGCAGATTAGCAATAATCCAGAGTCTATTGGAGTTAGGCTCCTATTGGGACTAGGATTGTATTGACTATAAAAGAGAGGCACCCCCATGGGTCTAAGGTATGTTTTTTATGCTCAAGCCTGTGAGTTGAATAAATTGATTTATCTTTAAGAAATATACTGACTTGATCGTCGGAGTGCCCCCGGGTGGAAGAACCACTGCCGGAACCTTTTCTTTCTGTACAGGATAACAGGGTGCCATCTGTTTCGCCTGTGTTCTATAGCTGAATTACTAAGGAGGGCAGTGTGATCGGAAAATCACTCACACAATTTGGCGCCGTCTGTGGGAAAGGAAGACAAATAGATGGCCAGTAACACACAACAAGAAAAGGTTGGGGACGACGCTCCCACTGGGAGTGGCAGACCTATCGACCTTGACATTGAAGGAGATAACCACAACAGAGAAGCCCGCGACCAGGGGCTCAGAGGAAAAAGCATCGGCCAAGAGGGCAACACTTCAAAGAAACCGGATCAGGACAGATACTACAACGAGGATAACCTCCGAGTATGGAGGGATAGGTGCCTACGGAGGGATGAGGAAGTAAAAGAACTGGCGGACAAGTTGGCAGACCTACAGTCGGTCGTCAACTTCATGATGCAAAACAATGTCATGCAGCCACCCTTCCCACTGCATGACACACCAGTCCCAGCAGCCAACACCCAGAAGGGGGGACAGATCCCTTTAGAACCTCGGCACGCCAGGAGTGAAAGACACTCCCACCAGATCTCCAGGGAGGTCAGACGGGAAGAGCCGAGAAAAGAGAGGTCCCGGAGGACGCATCATACAAAGGATCAGGAGCACAAAGAACATCGGCATATTCAAGGGCAGGCGCTCTGCTTTGACACAACCCACGGAGAAAGATCAAAACGGGCCCATCACGAGGCCGAGAGTAGTATGCCGAAGAGACTGAAGTCCACAAACAGCCGAGCTCCAGGAAGGAGTAAAGAAGACTTGAGAAACTACCTCAAGAAGAAGGAACAGAACGCTGAAGCCGAGGTAACCTCACCCGTTAAGCCGAGAACACCGTTCTCGGTAGAATTGGACAAATTTGAAGCACCAAAAAGATTCAGCATGCCGAGGTTTCAAATATACGATGGTAAGTCAGACCCTAACTTCCATGTTGGACTATTTTTGAATTCAATGGCATTGTACAGTGGAAACGAGCCACTACTCTGCAAAGTGTTCCCCTCGTCTTTTGGGGAGATTGCATCAGATTGGTTCCATAAATTACCAAAGGGAAGCGTAAAGACATGGGAAGGCCTGGCCGAGATGTTTGTGGCCAGGTTCATAACAAACAAACTACAGCCATTAAGAGTGGACGCGCTAATGGCTTTAAAAATCAACAAAGATGAAGGCCTGAGGGCCAATGCAAAAAGGTACTACGAGGTGTTCAATCGAATACCTGAATGCAACCAGGAGGTAGCGGTCGTGTCTTTCAAGAACGGCTTGAAAGATAACTGTTCACTACGAAAATCTTTGGCAAAGACATTGCCAAAGAGCATGGAGGAGCTCATGGCAAGAATCGAAAAGTATGCGCGAGCCGAGGAGGATACATCAGCCCACAAGGAAGTCAAACAGGAGAAAGGGAACGCCTCGCCGAAGCAAGGCTAAAGTAACAACGGATTCAGCAAAACAGAGATGGAGTTAAGGGCCAAACAGGCAGTCACCACTGTATTCCGAATTCCAATTCAAAAAGTCCTAGGAAAAATTCGGAGCCAGCCCTATTTCAGAACGCTAGCAAGAGAACCAGGAGAGTTCATGGGAAGAAACATGGACAGACATTGTGCTTACCACAATGAAAACGGACATACAACACAGGGCTGCAGAGCCCTAAAGGCGCACTTGGAAGATCTGGTAAGACAAGGCCACCTGAGGGACCTTGTCGATGAAACCAGAACAAGAGAGGAACAGGCAAGATTACCTCAGGCTCCAGCAGCCCCACCACCTCCGCAACCCCGGGCAGAAGGACCTCGGATAATTAATGTAATCCACTCAAAGGTTAACGAGAGTGAAGTCAGAGGAGAAACCCAAAGGGTAAGGCATCTACAGCATGTCTATCAAGTCGGGGAAAAGAGACATCGGCCTGAAGAGATCCAAGGACCAATAATAACCTTCATCGAAGCCGACCTAGAGACGGTCCAGCACCCGCACAATGATGCCTTGGTAGTATCCCTCTAGGTTGGGGAGTGCCAAGTAAAACGCATCCTAATAGATCAAGGCAGCTCTTGCGACATCATGTACATTAGATGTTACAAGGAGCTAGGCCTTCACCTAGACGACATGGAGCAATCGAATGGCCCGATGGTTGGCTTCAATGGAACGCCCACGTGGCCCCCTGGGCGCTACAAACTTGGAAGTACAGGCCAGTACTAGGAAGATTAGGACAGAATTCACCGTGATTGATACGCCTCCTCCTTACAACATCATATTGAGAAGGCCATGGTTGCATGCAATGGGGGCAGTTCCCTCAACATTGCACCACCTATTGCGCTTCCCAACAGAACACGGGATTGAAGAAGTCAGAGGAGATCAACTGCAGGCAAAAAATTGCTTCATGGCAGCAATGAAGACAACCTGCAATGTTCGAAAACCAGAAAAGGCAAAGATTGAAGATGAGGACATAGAGGTCCTAGATGATGTCGACAAGGAGCCGGCCGAGAAGAGTGAGGAATCACTAAAGAAAATCCTCGTCCAGGAGGGCGACGAAGAGCGCTTCTTTCTTCTCGGCTCAGGCTTAGCCGAAGAAGAAGAGAGAGAACTGGAAGCTTTTTTAAGAACAAACATAGAGGTGTTCGCCTGGACACCTTATGAAATGCCTGGCATTGACCCCGAGGTCACATGTCACAGGCTGAACGTCGACAGGTCGGCCAAACCTGTAATACAACGAGCTAGAAGACCGACGTTGATGCACGTCGAAGCTGTGGAGGAAGAGGTAGACAGACTTCTGGAAGCCAAGGCCATCAGAGAAGTCAATTATCCAACATGGCTTTCAAATACAGTAGTGGTAAAGAAGAAAAATGGTAAATGGAGGGTTTGCGTAGATTTTACAAGCCTAAATAAAGCCTGCCCCAAAGACAGCTTCCCTCTGCCAAAAATTGACCAACTGGTGGATGCTACATCAGGACATGGAAGGATGAGCTTCCTGGACGCTTATAGGGGGTATCACTAGATAGCTATGTACCCCCCAGACGAGGAGAAGACAGCATTCATTACCCCAAAAGGCCTGTACTGTTACAGGGTGATGCCTTTTGGACTGAAGAACGCAGGAGCAACCTACCAAAGACTGGTAACAAAAATGTTCAAACACCTGATAGGCCAGACAGTAGAAGTCTACATTGATGACATGGTCGTGAAGACCAAGGAGCCAAAAAATCATCTTGCCGACCTAGCAGAGGTATTTAAGATACTTAAAGCATACCGGCTCCGACTCAACACATCGAAATGCGCGTTTGGAGTTGGATCTGGTAAGTTCCTAGGTTACCTGGTAACAAGAAGGGGAATAGAAGCCAGCCCAGATCAGATCAAAGCCATCCTAGATCTACAGAGTCCAACATCGGCAAAACAAGTTCAAATGCTCACTGGAAGGGCCACAGCTCTAAACAGGTTCATAAGCCGAAGTTCAGACAAGTGTAAACCCTTCTTCAACCTGGTAAAAAAGGCCGTAGACTTCCTATGGACTGAACAATGTAAGGCCGCTTTGGCCGACCTAAAGAAGTACCTGACCACGGCCCCAGTTCTCTCCACACCTGAACCTGGGGAGGAGTTGTTTTTGTACTTAGCCGTGTCAGAACACACAGTAAGTGCAGTGCTAAACCGAGAAGAACAGGGAGAACAGAAGGCTGTCTATTACGTAAGTAAAACCTTGGCAAACGCTGAAACAAGGTACATACCACTGGAGAAGTTAATGCTGGCCTTGGTAATGGCCTCAAAAAAGTTGAACCACTACTTCCAGGCACACAAGATTGTAGTGCTAACGGAGCACCCATTGAAGTCCTTATTGCAACAAGGGGACTTAACATGAAGAATTGCAAGGTGGGCAGTGGCCTTGGGCCAGTATGACCTGGAATTCAGGCCCAGAACAGCAATCAAGGGCCAGGTTTTGGCCGACTTCGTCGCAGAATTCACGCCTGAATGCCTCGAACATCGGGCTCCGTTGAGCCAGGATGAACGAGGTCCTAGCAAGCAAGGAGAATCCCAACAAAGAGCAAATGAACAAAGGAAGGAAAAGCTCAGACCTTGCAGCATCTACATCGGCGACTCATTCAGACTGTTCATCGATGGAAGTTCAAACCAGCAAGGAGCAGGGGCAGGAGTACTGTTGATATCTCCAGATGGAGAAATAATAGAACAGTCCATCCGTTTGGGGTTCAAGGCCTCAAACAATGAAGCAGAATACGAGGCATTAATTGCAGGACTAAAGCTGGCAGCAGCAGCAGAAGCAGATGAGGTAATAGTTTTTTGTGATTCACAGTTAATTGTTAACCAGTCAACAGGAGAATTTGTAGCCAGAGACGAGAGGATGTCTGCGTATGCAAAGGAGGTCATCAGATTGGCCGAACAATTTCAGAACTGCCGACTTCTTCAAGTAAGCCGAGATGATAACAGCCACGCCGACGCGTTGGCCAACCTGGCAAGTTCAATACAGACTGGAAAAACAAGAACAATTATGATTGACTATATGTCGGGCCCGAGCATAGAACCACGGAGCACAAAGCAGGAAGCAATGTGTGTGGACATGGGGCCAAGTTGGATGGATGCAATTGTTACATATCTAAAGGAAGGAAAGCTGCCAGAAGACCGCAAAGAAGCACACAAAGTCAGATTGAAGTCAGCAAGATTCATCCTGACCAAGGACGGGCATCTCTACAGAAGGTCCTTCATTGGACCCCTTTTAAGGTGCGTACACCCTTTTCAGGTTGAAGATTTTTTATATGAAATTCATGAAGGAATCTGTGGAAGCCATGCTGGGGGCAGATCACTAGCCCATAGGGCCATTACCCAGGGGTATTGGTGGCCCTACATGCAAAAAGATGCAGAAGCATACGTGAAGAAGTGCGAACAATGCCAAAGGTTTGTACCCTTGATTCATCAGCCAGCTGCTGACCTAAATCCAGTATCCAGCCCCTGGCCGTTTGCCCAATGGGGCATGGATCTGGTTGGACAACTTCCCCAAGCAACTGGGCAGAGGAAATACTTGCTGGTAGTAATGGATTACTTCACAAAGTGGATAGAGGCAGAACCCCTTGCCAAAATCCGAGATGTGGACGTCAAGAACTTCATATGGAAAAACATTATCACCAGATTTGGCATTCCAAGAGCCATTGTTGCCGACAACGGAACGCAGTTTGACAGCAAACTCATCAAAAACTTTTGTGCGAAATTCAAGATCAAGAATTACTTTTCAACACCAAGTTTTCCCCAAAGCAATGGGCAAGCAGAAGCATCCAACAAAGTAATTTTGGATGGAATAAAGAAGAGACTGCAGGCAGCAAAAGGGAAGTGGGTAGACGAATTGCCAACGTGCTTTGGGCATATCGGACTATGCCGAGGAGATCAACAGGGGAATCCCCCTTTGCCATGGCTTATGGCACAGAAGCAGTCATTCCACTGGAAGTCGGCATCCCAGGGATCCGAACCCAGGGAGTCGAGAATGGGACTAATGATATACTCTTAGCCCGAGATCTGGATCTTTTGGAAGAACGAAGAGAGAAGGTTGCAATTCAACTTGCAGTATACTAGCAACAGCTTGCCAGAACCTACAACAAGAAGGTCAATCCAAGAGATTTTCAAGTCGGCGACTTAGTCTTGAGGAAAGTCGTCGGCAACAAGAAGGATCCCAGAGAAGGCAAGCTTGGCCCAAACTGGGAGGGACCCTACAGAATTACTTCGGTATTAGGCAATGGAGCCTATCGGCTCGAAGACAATGAAGGCAAAGCACTACCAAGACCTTGGAACACTTGTAATTTGAAATTTTTCTATCATTAGATGTTCACTATTTTCGGCCGATGTCATCAATAAAATCTTTTCAGAATTTCTCAAGCACATATGATTGATTAAGATACTTAACATTGTTTCTGGAAGACATAAAAAATGAGAACCCAAGTGGAACTCAGGTTCACATTGGGGGCAGAGAAGATACAAAGTCTACCACTTGTTGAAATTTGTAGCAATTTACAAGTTGGTCAGACCGAATACATAGTCTACCACTTTTTGAAATTTGTAGCAATTTACAAGTTGGTCAGACCGAATACAAAGTCTACCACTTGTTGAAATTTGTAGCAAGTTACAAGTTGGTCAGACCGAATACAAAGTCTACCACTTGTTGAAATTTGTAGCAATTTACAAGTTGGTCAGACCGAATACAAAGTCTACCACTTGTTGAAATTTGTAGCAATTTACAAGTTGGTCAGACCGAATACAAAGTTTACCACTTGTTGAAATTTGTAGCAATTTACAAGTTGGTCAAACCGATACAAAGCTTACCACTTGTTGAAATTTGTAGCAATTTACAAGTTAAAGGTAAGCCGAGATGGTTCCTTAACTTCACTTGTTGAAATTTTTAGCAATTTACAAGTTGAAGCTTAAGCCGAGATATCTGTTTCTCTTCGCTTGTTGAAATTTGTAGCAATTTACAAGGCGAAGCGAAGCCGATGTTATTGCCTACAGACTTATAGCAATCTACTGGTTGGATAAACTGAAGAAGATATTTAACACTTGTTGAAATTTGTAGCAATTTACAGGCCGACATATGATCATCTGTTAAAATTTGTAGCAATTTACAGGTTAAGGTAAATATAATTGTTTAAACCCTTGTTGAAATTTGCAGCAATTTACAAGTGGATCATTGTTTAATACTTATTCTAATTTGAGAAAAGTTTATTATATATGTTGAAATTTGTAGCAATTTACAAATAGGACAGATTGAGATTACTGCTTAAATACTTGTTCAAACTTGAGAAAGGTTTGCAAAGTTAACATTGAATAGTATATGTTTCATACTTGTTGAAATTTATGAAAAGACTGCAGGACAATATCTTGCCGAAGTAAAATTGGCAGTTATTATACCCGAGGTATGTAACCACGAGAAGATTGTACAAAGGAAGAATTATGTAAATCATGCAAAATATTCTAAGTATAAAGCCATACAGAAACAATAAAGAGAAATTAAAGACAAAGTATTCAGAGAAAAACAGTTGCAGTTATATAGAATGAAGGCACTGCGGCCTAGCAAAAGCTGTAAAGGCATATCGGCCACAAAAAGGAAGCTTACATTGTTCAGAAAAATACAAAAAAAAGAAAAAAAGTACAGAAGACACTCAAACTTCTTCAGCATTAACAGATGGTTGGACTAGGACCTCGGAGGGCTCTGGAAGAACCACCTTGGCGTCTTTTTCTCTCACAACCTCTGTATCTTTTTCTATAGAGACCACGGCTTCTTTATCTGCTGCAATCTCGGCATCAATCTCTGCAAGTGTTTTACTAAGACTTCTTTCAGCCAGAAGAAGGTCAGATGATAGCTGCCCTGGCTCAACCTCCTTGGACACCTCCTCAGTCTCCTCATCTTGGGTTAAGTCCATGACTTGATCACCCTGAGGTAGAGACTTGGTCTCATCAGTATCCTTGGCCTTCCTTACCAGGGCACCAGCATCGTTATCCTCCACATCGGCTTCAGATTCAGATTCATCATCTTCCTCAGTTTGACTTGGAGGTGGATGAGGAGGGAAAGGAAGAGGAATGGCTTCAGCCTTGCGCCAGGGTGAGTCAGCAGGAAGATCAAGCTTTTTCACCAGGGACATCCAACCCAGGGAAAATCCCCTATTGCATGCCTGCCTGACTTGGAGCTTGTAATCTTCAGTAACATCGGCTACACCCTGGGCGTAAGCCTTTTCATCAGCTTCTTTGATTTCAGCATCTTTAGTTACTAAGGCTTGCTGAAGCTCCTTCTCGACCTGGGCAGCCTTTTCCTCGGCCTCCTTCTTTTGCGCCTCAGCAACGTTTTTTATGGCTTCCACAGCCTCAGCTTTTTCTTCGGCCAAAGATTGGGCTTTGGTTGCAGCCTCGGCTTGGTCCTCCAACTTTTTCATTTTTGACTGAAGGCCTTTATTTATCTTTTAAAGAGCTGCAAACTCCTTCTTCAAATCATTTAATTTCTCCCTGGTCTCAAATGACTGCATGGAGAAGGAGTGTGCATGCTGGACAGCCTGAAAGAGCACAAAGTAAAAAGTCATTACAGAATTTAACAACTATGAAACAATAAGGATAAAACAAGTTACCAAGTAAAGCCACTTACTTGAACGCAACGTTGGAGCATGAACGCGTAATTTTCATACTCGCTCATCTCGGCATTTTTCTCAAGATTGCCTGGGAGAAGGAGGGCTGTGCTTAGTGCAACGCCAATGTTTATGTCATCGGCGCTGTCACTAGCCAAGACTGGCTTGTTCTCCAATGTGATTGCTGGTGTCCAAGGGACGTTGGGCACTTTTGACTTTGAAGTCGTCCCAGAAGATGACCTCGGCCTTTTTGACTTCTGGGACTCTACTGGTTGAGTTTCAGCAGATCTTTTTGCCGAAGTGGAAGTGGTCTTCATATTCTCGGCCAATTGTGAGATCGACACAGCATCCTCAGCCTCAACCTCAGCCTCAGTAGCTTTGGTCTTTGGCAGAGCCTTCTTTATTCGTTTCGGTTTTGGTGGGGGCATCGACTGGGTTGGAATAGCATCAACATCATCTGGTAGGTCGGCCAGAAGGTCTTGGGCGACAGGTCTCGGGCGAACCATTTCGGCTGTTTTGACAAGTCTACGTCGGCGTTTTCTTTCTGGTATTGGGACTAAGTATGGGGCTGAAGTGGATGGTTGGTCGGCTGGGTCAGAAGTTGATCCTTGGTCAGCCCGAGATGAGGATGCAGTTTGAGTTATTGCAGTAGCTGAAGAGAGGCTCTTTTTCTTCTTCCTTGGAGCATCGGGCAAGGTGGATTTGTAGGAGGGGATGAAATTCAGTAAGAGTGGAGCTTTTCGCTTTTGGATAGAAAGGTCTAGAAGCTTCTTTAAATCTTTGCCAAGGAAATAAGACTGGCGAAAATCCTTGGGAGGCTTGCGAACGTCTGCAAAAAGGAGCACAACATCAGAAACAGATAAACTCTCTAAAAGACTTGGAGGAAAACAAACAACAGCTAAGTAATTGACGCTGGGCTCTTACCCTTGCCCTCTTTAACTGTTCGGGGAAGAGGGTAGAGATGGACTTCTTCGTCTGGGCCAAACTCCCAATTTCCAGAAGCAATAAGATAATCGTCACCAGCCCCTTTGTTGGAGTCTGGGAGGTCGGTTACAATTTTAAATTCGGTAGACCTCGGCTTAAGGTAATATACAAAACCCTTTTCTTTCAGGTTAAGGGCGCACATAGTGTAACAGTATTGGATATCGGCGAGAGTGATTCTAACATTCTCCTGCCGAGCTAAGGCTATTATGCCATTAAGTGTTCTGTAGGAGTTGATGGTGAGTTGCATAGGGTTCAAGGTGTAGTAGTGGAGAACTTCACGAAAAAGGGGATTAAGTGGGAGCCGAAGTCCACACTCAACAAACGCTATAACAGGGAAAGGCATTGTATTATCAGTAGGCATAATGGAATCGTCATCCCCAGCTAGCCTAAGGTGAACATCGGCAGGGATAGAGAACTCTTGCCTAAAGAGTTCGAGTTTGGTTAGGGAATTTACTCTATGTCTCCACATACCCATGGTTTTGGAGTGAAGGTACTTGGCTACAGAAACAGTGAGTTCTTAAAGGGTTACTGGTACCTCGGCTTAAACCTAGGTATATACTGGCAAAGGATTGTTTCCGTTTTCCCTAAGAATTAAAGGTTCTATAAACAAATCCCAAACCTAAGAACTATGAAGACGAAGATCAAAGGCACGAATCTAGAGAAAATACAAAAAAGCAGAAAACAAAAACGGAGTTTCAGATTCAAGAAACACAAAGGGTAGAAGACCAAGAACAGTGATAAAACAATACAAGTGACATATACAAAATCATGAAATAAGAATCATTCAGGAGGAGAATTCACGAATCGAATGCTAAAACAGAACAGTAAAAGCAGGGAGTTTTCAAAAACAAATCAAAAACTAGAGCAGAAAGACCAGTTGCTTACCAGGAAAAGTGACGCCGGAATGTAATTCGCCGAGGACAGACGACAGTAGCGAAAGCTTCAACGACAGAAGGAAGACTATTGCAGAGTCGAAGCTCGAAGCAATGGCAGACTCAAAGGAGAAAAAGCTTTGAGAGAAAGAGAAAGCAAAGTAATCGAATGCAAAAGTGAAGAAACGAAGGAGAGAGACAACAGTTTTGTCAAAAGCGTGAAACGGCGGCAAAACAGAAGCATTTAATGCACCTGGGTTAACGCATGCGTCAGACGGCGCATACAGGAAAAAACGTGGTTTACAAACGCGTCACAGGCACGAGCCAATAAGAATGAAACGCGTGAATAAAGCGGTTGAAAAGTGATGCATGACAGCTCATATGTATGGGAGAGTTCATTTAAATTCTTGCTCTTGAAAGAGGGCATGTCGGCTTAAAGAGAATGATCTCGGCTACAGAATTTTTTGTGCCGACGTACTGAAAAGAACTAAACGGTGTAGGTTCCATCACCTCAGAATACCGAGATAATAGAACCTAGGGGGCAATTGTGGGGATATATTTCTGAGTACCAACACGTGGCATGGTGATGCCGACGTGTCAGCCGAGGTTCCACGTGTCGAGGTAGTTACGCCGAGGTTATCTCAGAGTTGCCGAGATTATCTCCAAAGATATCGGAATCCGAGATAAGTGGATAAAGGACAAGAGTCCTAGATTGAGAGAAGACTTCAGTTTGGATAAAGGTAAAACTCTTGGAGAGTTCTGTCCTGAACCCCTTGGGAATTGCAGATTAGCAATAATCCAGAGTCCATTGGAGTTAGGCTCCTATTGGGACTAGGATTGTATTGACTATAAAAGAGAGGCACCCCCATGGGTCTAAGGTATGTTTTTTATGCTCAAGCCTGTGAGTTGAATAAATTGATTTATCTTTAAGAAATATACTGACTTGATCGTCGGAGTGCCCCCGGGTGGAAGAACCACCGCCGGAACCTTTTCTTTCTGTGCAGGATAACAGGGTGCCATCTGTTCCGCCTGTGTTCTACAGCTGAATTACTAAGGAGGGCAGTGTGATCGGAAAATCACTCACACAGTTCATATTTGGAATTCATATACATTTCAAATATTTAGATATCAGATTTCAAAATTCAATAACAATTTCAATATTCATTAATAGATTAATTACATTCTCAATAATACAAAAGACATTATATCCAAACTACACATTTCAATATTATTGAGATACATGCTTCAAAATCGCACTTGAATTAGCATGTTGTCATATGCTCCAAATTAAGTCATTCTTCTCACATGCAGGGGATGAAAACAAAGACATTACACTTCAAAACCAAAATGAAAATGTGTTTTGCTAAATAACAATAAATAAAATATCATATCAATTAGAGTGCTGATGCAAATATATATATATATATTAGAGAGAGAGAGACAGAGAGAGAGAGAGACAGAGAGAGAAGCAAAACAATAACACATTAACCAAATACACCAAAACAGAAAGTTATATACCTTAGGAAAACGGTAGACGGGGTATGATCTACCTGCCCACATTTATCCATCAACTAGAGATGGTAGCTACTCCGGAAAATGTAAACATAGCTAAGCTTTAGAAATCTGGGAAAGAAGAGAGAGATAGAGAGAGACAAAGATAAATCGAATTACCTGGTGCTGCTGGGTAGAGGTTGTAACAGGGGTTGGGGTTGGGGTTGGGGTTGGCAGTGGCGAAATGGTCGTTGTTGATCGAACAATGGTGGCAACTTCCAGTTGTAGGTGGAACGAGGATGAAGAAAATCGCCGCAGAAACACCAACAAACAATCATCAAACTGCCATGCCGCCATAGGAATTCCTCTGTCGACTAAGAGGGAATGGATGGATGGGATGAGGTGAGAGGAAACCATGAGAAAAGGTTCTATACAGAGAGAATAAAGACAAAGATAGTAAAGAGAATCTAGGCCCCGTTTGTTTGGAGAGTTAGAAGGAGGATTGGGATTGGTAGTGAGGTGAACCCCATTAATATTGTGTTTGTTTTGAGAGATGGAGAGGGAATTGATAGTGAGCTCCGGATTAAGATGGGCTTTCCCAAGGGGATTTGGATGGGCCTCCAAAACTTGGTATTAGAAAAATAGTCCGGCGGACTAGAAATTTTTTATTTTTATTTAGGGCAAATTACACTAACAGTCCCTATAGTTTGGGACTCGTGGCACTTTGGTCCATTTCTTTTCAATTGTGACACATTTGATCTTGAATTTTGAATCTTGTTCCAAATAAGGACAATTGAAGATATCATTGTTTAATTTCAATGGCAAAATCGTCAATTTAATAAAATAGAAATTAATTTGACAAAAATAAATGTCAAAAAAATATTTTTAATTTTTAAAAAATTATTTTTATCCACCAATGATAAAATTATGTAAAATTGATAAAAATTAATAAAAATTACATAATTAATTTTTCAAAAATAATTTTACATGATCATTATCCAAACACATAATAAAAATTAATTTAATAAAAAAAAAATAAATGTCTAAAAGATTTATCAATTTTACATAATTTTATTTTTAGTGGATAGAAATAATTTTTAAAAATTCAAAAATATATGTTTGGCATTTATTTTTGCAAAATAGTTTATATTTTATCGAATTGACGATTTTACCCTTGAAAAATCTAATGATATCTTCAATTGTCCTTATTTGGAACAAAATTCAAAATTCAGGGTCAAATGTGTCACAATTGAAAAGTCAGGGACCAAAGTGATACAAGCCCCAAACTATAGGAACTATTAGTATAATTAACCCTTTTATTTATTTTTTATTTTATTTTTTACATGTCTGGCATTTTTTTTGAACATTAATGTTTAATTTTTTGTATTTTTTGTTAAGTAAAAATCTTTATTTTATTTGTTTTATTTTTTTCTATAAATTTTTATTTTATTTTTATTTTTTAAAATTTTTTTACATGTTGGGCATTTTTTTTAAAAACATTAATGTTTAATGTTTTTGTATTTTTTTATTATTTTATATAAAAATAATTTAACAATCCCTACACTAACAACTATCATCAAAACAAACTCAATTTTACTTAATCCCCTCACATCAATTCTCTCACTAACAATCCCCTCACTATCAATCTCCTCCATTCTACTTCTGAAAACAAACGGAGCCCTAAGGTTTTGTTAAAAATTACAAGGGAATTTATTTTTAGGGCAAAATTTTGGAGGTTTGATTCAAATTTTGGGAAAAATTCAACAATTTAATGCACACCTAGAAAAAAAAATAAAAAAGAGATCAAACAACTTCTCTCTCTTTATAACATTTTAGCATTCTATAACACGTGCAACAATCAAATTTATAAAATAATATATATATATACTACATAGGCAAAAATTGAAATTAATATTGCAAAAAAGAAGATATTCACCTACTCAATCTGTGGCACGTCCACTCAATCAAATTTAGTTACGTACCATTCTTAGAAATTCAGACTAGATATGAAAAGGATTAGCCTTCAAATCACTTTTACCAAAGAGTATCTCCATTGCTTCACTTCTTTTATCATATTTAAATTTGATGATTAAAGAGCTAAACGCGAGCTCCAATCAAGGGAGAGACAAAATTAAACCAAATCAAGGTTGAACCAAATCCTTCACCAAATTTCAATCAATCATATTTTTACTCAATTATAATAAAATTTTAATTCCGTCAACTATGCATGAACTTTAACAATCAAACAAACATTTGTTCTAAACATAAGTTTCGACAATTTAAAGTCATTGATTACTACAACTTTTAAAACATAATTTAAGCTTTGGTAGTTGAGAGACATTGGGCCTCCGTTTGGGAAGTGGGTTGGCTTTTTAGCTTTTTGACTTTTTTGGCTATTTTAGCCTGGGGCTAAAAAACCTTGTTTGGGAAGGACTTTTTGACTTTTTTGGCTTTTTGGCTTTTTGGTAAGGTGTCTTCCTGTTAAATTACTAAACTACCCTTCATCCACGTGGAACAATGATTCAAAAAATCTGGTCGTCCACGTTAGCCTCCGTGGAGGACTGAAATTGTTGTTCTTTTTTTTTTTGTTTATTTTTTTATTTTTTTATTTTGGGTTTGGATTTGACGTATTTTGCTTAAATTTTTTTTTAATTTTTTTTATTTTGGGTTTGGATTTGGCGTATTTTGCTTAATTTTTTTTTTTTAATTTATGTTTTTGTCATTTTTATTTTTTTATACATTAAAATTAGTTCTTGTTCTTTAATTTACATTTTTTGCCTTATTTATTTTTATTGGTATACAACAACATTTTTTTTATTTATGTGTTTCATTTATTTGTAAATTACGTGGCGAATGGTAATTTATGTTTTTATGTTTTTTTTTTTTATATATATATTTTTGAATGAGGCGTATTTTTCTCGTTATTTTTTTTAATTTACGTTTTTGTCATTTTTTTTATTCGTACACATTACTTTGTTTTTATATTTTAAAAATGGGTTTTCATGTGTTTTATTTATTTATAAATTACATGACAAATGGTAATTTTTGTTTTTTTTTTATCTTTTTGGATGAGGCGTATTTTTGTCGTTCTTTTTTTTTTTGAATTTATGTTTTTGTAATTTTTTAAATATTTTTAAAGGAGGTGTATTTTTTGTTAAATAATTTATGCATTTTAAGTTGTTTTTTTTTTTTGCAAATGGTTTTTTCATGTGTTTTTTATTTTTATTTTTATGTTTTTTTCATTTTCTGTGAAATGATAAAAAGTGAGGTTTTAATTTATTGTCCTGTGTATTTTAAATAATTTAATTTTAATTTTATTTTAAATATTTAATTTTAATTTTATTTTCATTCAATTTTAATGTTATTTGAATTTGATTTTAAATATTTAAATAATGTAAATAATCTAAAAAATTTAATAAGCAAAAATTTAAAATAAATATTCAAAAAATTTAAATCGTAAAAATTTAAATAATTTAAATATTCAAAAAATTATTTGAACAAAAAAATTTAAATAATTTAAATATTCAAAAAAATTAAATAATTTAAAATGTTTATATTTTAAATTTAAAAACAACTCTACACTCAAATCGTAACCAAACACATAAAATAAAACTGAATTAATAAATTATTTTTAAAACTCATAACCAAACTCATAATTCGAAACGCCATACTACTTTCACAACTCTACACTCAAAAAATAATCAAATACATAATTTACAAAAAATTAAAATATTTAAAAATATTTTTATAAATAGAGTTTGGATTTATTTTTATAAACTATTTTAACAAAAAACAAAAAACAAAAAAATGTTTTTAAATTTTTTTTTTTCAACTTTCTTTGGTTTTCTGGGAAAACATGTTTTTTTGGGGAAAAGGTTGGCATTGGAGTCTTCTTTTAGAGTAGCCCAAATAGCCCAGGGGTAAATTGGTAGTTTCATCCCTCTTTGTGTGGAAGTTATGCTCCAAAATGGAGGCTTTTTGTGTTTTGTCCGTTTGTGGCTAATTTAACCAATTTTGTCGGTTTGTGGCTAAATTAGCCCACAACTCACATGCCAAGCACAGGCTGAGTGACTCGTGTGTTTTGTGGTTCCTTAAGAGCAAATAACCAAAGTTACTATTGCGATCTACAAACATCAATGAAAAAAAATAAAATAAAATAAAAAACAAGGGAGAAAATAATTTCCAAAAACGAAAGCCAAATTAAAGGATCACACATCCACCAATTCAATAATTTTAAATTTTACACTCTCTTTACATGGTCTCAATTACCAAACAAACTAAAGCACATCCACAAATCTAATTTCTACACCTTCACATTATCTCAATTACCAAACAAACTAAAGCTTTCAACCCAAATAAAACCAAACCAAAAAGAAAAGAAAAAAAAAAAAAAAAAAGCAAAATACAAAACTAACTAACAAAAACAAAAAAGAGATCTCATCTTCTTCATCGATGTAAGGTTCTACAAAGCAAATAAAACAACCAACACCATCAATGGACATAATAATACTCCAAAAAAATCAATTTAAGGTTTTAGATTTTTAGATAATATAGATCAGAAAAATCACTCAAGTTCTTGTAGACCTCGTTAAGCTTACGGTTCACGTTAATCGTGCCTGTAAATCGATTCATTCATGTTAATGTCCACAAATCAATTCATCAACATTTCAGCTATTTGAATAGGGTTTCCCATGTTTTTACTTCAATTCCATCAATTATGCATCAACTTCAGCACTCAAAGAAACCATTTGTTTTTGAACACAAGTTCCAGCAGTTTAAAGTCGCTGATTACTACAGCTGTTAAAACAGAAGGGCATGAAATTGTGCAATTTTCAACTGAGGGGTAGCTATATAGGTGACCTCCTTCAATAATTATAGTAACGAGTGACCCCATTTGTTGGCTCCACTAGAAAATTTTAAATTGATCGAGAATAAAAGTTTGTTTACCTGTTAACTCCACAGTTGCCCATTGATAAATTTAGCTTCATGTAAAACAATGACATCATGATTAGCTCAAACAATCAAGGGCACCAATTCTCCCTATAAACTTAGAGTGGCAATAATATAATCAAGCAAGTTAACCAAAAAAAATGTCTATTTATTTAGCAAAAAGAAGTGAAGTTGTAATGGGTACTTATAACCAATGTGATATAAAGAATATGGATTGCTATTGTGCATCATAAAAGAAATGAAGCTATGCTTGGTACATACTCAAATAAATATTGCGTTATATAACATAAATTAAACCCTACCTAAAAAAAATAAAATAGAAATTGACAAGTATTTTAATGTTATTAAACTATAAAAGTAACAGATACCCATTCCAATAGCTGAAAGCTCCACCTCATTGTATTGTTGCATGTATCTCTGCAAACCCGCCTGTGTTATCATTGAAATTCTCTATTGAACTGTAAATGAAAAAATACAAACGGCTATATTTTTTAAGAAAAAATTACGAGATATCAAATTATGACAATTAATTAGTACTTTCATTCATAGCCAGTTGAACAAACAGCACAGGAAGAGGATTGAAAAAACATAAATAACATCCTAAAAGAACGGTTATCAATTTCTTCACATTTACCAAGCGTAAAACACTTTGCATGGATTGCACATAGCATTGCCTCTTCAAACAAATGAACCAAATAATATTCTGCTGCCTACAACAATAAGCGACAAAAAGTGACCAACCATTAAGTGTAACATATATCTATATCTATTACTGACTGTAATAACTTACAGAAGTATATTCCCACATATAATCAAAACTAAGAATTAAAAACTAGAACTTAAACCCACAAATAGCCTTTCAGAAACGAAGAAATAATATAATCAGCCCCATCGAACACAAAATGTGCACTACAATCAATTACACAATTGATTGGCCACATCCTACACAAAATAACAATGGAACTTAGAATCAAATGACCATTTGATTGGCCACAACCAATCGATTAGTCAATCGATTGGATGGGTTAGCCACATCTAATCAATTGGCCAATTGATTGCACATCTAAAATTTCACAAAAGAACTAATTGCTCAATCAATTGGAAGAAATGGTCACTCCAATCGATTTCATAATTAATTGGATGCCTTAGCCACATGTAATCAATTGGTCAATAAACACTGTACCAATATGACCTACCAAGAATTAACTTTTTGTGTGATAACCAATAAGAACAAATTTAAAATTATAAGAGAGAGAGAGAGAGAGAGAGAGAGAGAGAGAGAGATGACCAACAAAGTTCGACAATGGGGGAACAAATTCAACAATTTAATGCACACCTAGAAAAAAATGAGAAGAGATTTGACAATTATGATTTGTATAGTAAGGAAGATTAATCTTTCTTAAATAATTTACCTATAACCTTCATAACATAACTTCAAGCTACGTCTCGGATTGTAGTGGCGACAACATGATCTTTTCCGTATGTCTCGAATTCTAGAGATTCATCTGTTTCATAGAAATGAGAGTGCTTGTGCATAATAAGCAAATATAAAAACCATTTCAAATTCATAAAATCCATTTGAATCATAGAAACTCATTTCAAAAAAATGGAGACAAGAATAGCAGTGTCGTTACCAATAGAAACTCATTTTAAGGCACTATTTTTCCCAATTGCTTGTTAAAACCCTTTCCATGCCTAAATTGAACCCCACATAACACTCCAAAAAAAATCATTACCAAAAACAAAAGAAAGTGAAAAAATATAAAAGGGTTTTGTTCCTAAGAAATTCAACTATACAACAAAATTAAGAGTAAATAACCAAAGTTACTATCACGAGACACAAGAAACAATGAAAAAAATAAAAAATAAAAACAAGACAGAAAATCAATGCATTCATCCTAAATTTTTAGATTCATTATACCTCAAAATCTACATATATATATATATACAAGTAACACAAACCATAAATTTCAAAACTCATTCAAATCATTGTACATGAATGTCAAACCACAACAATATGAATGCAAACAAGTATAGTTCTCTAGAAAATTTTACAACAAAAGAATATGAATCACTACAACATTTTCTTAGTTTAGTGGCATTTGAAAGTGCCATAAAACTATTGGTTTAATAACATTTTTTAATCTTGTGGCATTTTGAACAAGTGCCATGTGCCACTACACCATCATGGTTAAAAACTTTCAATGACATTTTGATGCCATGATAGATATTATTTGTGGCATTATCAAGCGCCATTAAAAAACGAGTTAGTGACACTTATAAGTGTCATTACACCATCAAGACTAAAACCTTTCAGTGACACTTTAATGTCATGGTAGGCACTATTCGTGACACTATCAAGTGTCATTCGTGACGATAATTCATTGTAGAATAATTTGATCCGCTCTTGTGGAGACTCGAACCACCAACCTCCCGCACCATAAACCTTATACACCACACTCTTCCCACTACACCTCTATAGCACCACATGATTATATATGCAACATATATTATTTATATAGTACATACATCCATATTAATATAAAAGTATATGTATAAACATAATTATTTTATTGAACATAATTTATGTAAAATAAACTATTTACTAGCAAAATAAAAAAAGACCGCTTTTGGCAACTAAAAATATTTTTTAGTCGACAATTCTATACTTTTGGCTACTAATTGTTTTTTAGTTGCTAAAAAACTTAACTTTTGCCGACCAAAATCGGATTTGGTTGCCGAAGATGCACTTTCAGCTACCAAAATTTTGGTCGCCAAAAAATTTAATTCCCGCCTTAGATTTTAGTTCTCCCGCGTTAAAAATGGCCACTTTTGGCAACTAAACTTATTTTTTAGTCGTTAATTGTAGACTTTTGGTTACTAAAATTTTTTTAGTCGGTAAAACCCATATAATCAGCGACCAAACTTATTTTTAGTCGCCAATTGTAGACTTTTGGCTACTAAATTTTTTTAGTCGCCAAAAAGCTTTACTTTGGGCTACTAAAAATTTTTTAGTTTCTAAAACCCATATAATCAACGACCAAACTTAGTTTTAGTTGCCAATTGTAGACTTTTGGCTACTAAAATTGTTTAGTCGCCAAAAAGCTTTACTTTTGGCTACCAATGCTGTTTTGGTCGCTGAAAACCAAAATTTTTTTGGTCAGGAAATTTAGTTGCCGAATGTGCTTTTTCCTATAGTGTATATTGAGTTTAATTTATTTATTTTTAATCATTTACTGCATTTTAAAATTTTAGAAAATATATTGGCATTTTTTATTTTTTCAAAAATGCCATTATAAACTTGGAAAGTTTTTGGCTTAGTGGCATTTCTCAAAATGCTATAAAATATTTATTTATGACACTTTTCACCTAAGTGCCATAAAAAGTAATTTGCACCCACCTAGTGTCTTGATATTTTTTATAAAATACCATTGCTACTAAAGTTTAGTGGCATCTGTTGGTAAATGTCACGAACATAATTTTTTGTGTCATTATTTTATAAAATGCCACAAAATTGATGTGATATTTCTTTATTGAAATGCCACTAGAGCCTTATATGTTTGTGGTTCTGTGGCATTTTTCTAAAACATTTAATGCCAAATTTTTTTTTTTTTTGTGGCATTTTCTAAAAACATACCACTAGTGTAGTGTCACTAAAGTGTAAATTTGTTGTAGTGACATTTTGTTGTAGTGAAGTGACACTTTTTTTTAATTAAAATGCCACTAGAGCCTTGTATGTTTGTGGCTCTATGACATTTTCCTAAAAAATGCCACCAAATATTCTTTTTGTGACATTTTTTAAGAACATGCCACTAGTATGGTGTCACTAAAATGTGTTTTTGTTGTAGTGAATAAACAGATGCACTTTCAGCTGGATGAGAGAACCAACATGTAAGAACATACCTTAAACCAATGTTTTAAAAACCGGACCGGTGAGCGAACCGGAAAAGGGATCGGGTGGACGGGTCACCGGTTCAACCGTCGGGTTGAACCGGAATCGAACCGTGACGTAATAAATATATTAAAATTATATTTAATTAAAAATATAAGTAATAAAATTATAAATTAAAAATATTAAATTATCTTGTCTTAATATTTTTTTTACTGAAAAATATAATAATATATTTTAAAATATTATTAATTTCAATTTTGGAAGATGAAATCAAATATTTAATATTCCCTCCATATGATTTTAATTCAAATAATTTGATTGAAAGGAGAGCAAAAATTTTGGAGGGATATTAAATTTTCAATATTCCCTCCAATACATTTGATTGAATCCCACATGGATTTCTTGAATTTTTTTGAAAGAGTTTTTTTCTTATAAATAGGTGAAGACTTTCACAATAATTTCATCAAGCTCTTAATGGGATTCCTCACAAGAGGAGACCCTTGAAAAAGAGTTTCAAATTAAAATTTTTTTATATTCTTATATTTTATATATATATATATAAAATAAGAAAGAAAGAAAGAAAAGAAAAAAAAAATTTCCGATCCGGATTAACCCGGCGAATCGGCTCCGGTTCGCCGGTCCAACCGCCGGTTTTTCCGGTTCTCCTTAAAAACGCCGGTTTTCATCTCTGGACGGTTTAGAGGATCCATCCGGACC
The DNA here is from genome assembly GCA_036172215.1 of Camellia granthamiana. Classification (NCBI taxonomy): domain Eukaryota; kingdom Viridiplantae; phylum Streptophyta; class Magnoliopsida; order Ericales; family Theaceae; genus Camellia; species Camellia granthamiana. The sequence goes on from CM069906.1 coordinate 158,861,943, forward strand.
GGAACCCCGACCGGTCGACGGTTCAATCGGTCGAACCGGCCGGTTCGGTCCGGTTTTCAAAACCTTGCCTTAAACACCTACTAAAAAGAAGCTATAGTCAAATAACACCCTAAATAATTTTGATTCACTTTTGAACTTCACATAGTTTGAATCCATTCAAATCAATTATACAGAAGCAATTTTGATCTTTGATTTAACAGTAAGAGAGGGAGAAAACCATAATTAAAGATAAACAAATTTCATCATTGATTAAATAGAGAATGATAGAGAGCCAATACTAAACAGCAGTACAACTACGACCACAACCCAAATAATTGGCACTAAAATACTAAGCAACAGAAAATATATAAAAAATAAATAAATAAATAAAATTATATGAACAGATTAGAATTCAAAAGCTCACAAAGCCAAATTTACCAAATTGACACTTAGACATGCAACTCTTTTTGACATTTCATTGAACACCATTTGAGCATATTACCATCTGAACAATGTAAGAATGCAAAAACTAATTGTAAGAATGCAAAAGCAAAACTTCAATAGCAGTGATAACATATCATCTAACACATCCAGCAAGTCTAGAGCAACTGGAGCAACATAGATTCAACCACAAAACATTAAATAAAACTAACAATCAAGGCTCAAATGGTCTTCAAAATCACATAATCTCATAAATTACACCTAAAAAAAATCAAGCTTCTTCAAAGGAAATGGGACAGCATGAAGATGGGTTTTTGATTTTTTTACGTAATCATACAAAAAATTCATGTCCTCTACTTGAAAACCCTAAATTTGAAAATTTCCTTTCAGCACAGACAAATCCTAGATAATAACAGTAAAAGTAAGGGATTTGGGTGATTATGAAGTACATACAGTTTGTAATTGAGCTCAAATACATCTAGGGTTTCGTCATTGCATCAGGGGGTTGGTCGTTATCGAATAGGTTGTTTAAGCTGGAGAGGACAGCGGAGACGAAGGCGGTTAAGTCGACGACAGGAAGTGTAGGATCTCTTAAGAGAGAGTGACACCTAGAGGGTTAAAATTAGGACTCCAAGACTTACTTGATGCTCACTAGTTGGAAAAAAAGGCTCACTAGTTAGAAAAAAGGCTTCATTCGGTCTGAGGATCTACTAATAAATCAGTTCAGTGCTGCTGCTATTCTATCTAATTTCTGTAATTCTTTGGCCATCGTCAGTATCTCTATTTCCTGTATTGCTTTAATTTGATCCAAATTTGCTTCAATTCCTCTACGAATTTCCATGTACCCTAAGAACTTCCATGTTCCTACACCGAAAGCACATTTCGAGGCATTGAGGCAAAGTTGATAGGTTTTTAGGATACTAAAAACATCTCTTAGATCAGTGAGGTGGTTTTCAAGTCTGCTTTTAACCACCATGTCATCTATATATGCTTCCATAGTCTGACCGAGTTGCTCTTTGAACATCTGAGTTACCATCCGCTGGTAAGTTGCTCCAGCGTTTTTAAGGCTGAACGACATTACTTTATAGTAGCAAGTGCCTCTTGGAGTGATAAATGTTGTCTTCTCTTGGTCTAGGCTGAACATGATAGTCGCTGTAGGTGTCCAGAAAACTCATTCGCTCATGTTCGGCTGTTAAATCCACAAGTTGATCTATGGGAGGTAAGGAAAAGCTGTCTTTTGGACAAGCTTTGTTGAGACAAGTAAAATCGACACAGACTCTCCACTTTCCATTCTTCTTTTTAACTAAAACTGTGTTGGATAGCCATTGTAGGTACTGAATTTCCTGAATTGCCCCCGCTGCTAGGAGCTTATCGACCTCTGCAATCACTGCTTTGGTATGTTCAACTGAGGATCTTCAGCTCTTTTGCACGATGGGCCGAGCTGAAGGATTGACATTAAGCTTATGGCAAGCAAATTCCGAATCCAGACCAGAAGTATCATATGTCGACCATGCAAATACCTCCATATTTTCCCTCATCAAATCCAACAACTGAAGTTTCTCATCAGGGCCTAGCGAGGTACAAATAAGAAAGTACTTCTCAAGGTCGCCTTCTTTTACTAAAACTTTCTCCAAATCCTCCATTATCTTCTCAACTGGGGTTCCTCCAACATCTTCCAACACAGGCTGTTCTACTACTTCAACTGTCTGAACCCGATTACAGAGCTATTCAACCTTCATGGCTGCCATGAAATGATGCTTTGATACAACTTGGTCCCCTGAGATTTGTTCTACTCCGTGCTCCGTTGGGAAGCAGATGAGCTGGTGGTAGGTTGAAGGGACTACTTTCATTTGGTAAATCCATGGCCGACCAAGGATGGCATTATAAAGGGATAGAGTGTTTATAACCAAGAATTCTAGCTGAAGAGTCTTTGTCCCAACTACTACAGGTAATACTATCCTGCCAAGTGGCCATTCGAGTTGGGAATTGAAGCCGACCAGCGGTGTTGTTGCTTTGCTGGGGTGAAATGTTGCTCAGAAAGACCGAGCTTTCTGAATAAATCATAATACAAGATATCTGCGACACTACCCTGGTCCAGCAGGACTCGTTTCACATTAAATTGTTTTTCAATTCCCACAGTTATAATCAATGCATCAGTGTGTGGGTGTTAAATACCTTCTAAATCTTTCTCAGTAAATGAAACAATACATAAAGGGGACTTAAGTATCAATCTAACATGTTTTGGTGCTGGACCAACTGACATTACTTGCTAAATCTCTACAGCTTTTGTAATTTCCTCTTGAAGTACCTCCTCCCGCTCGAGACTGGTTGTGCCATGGATTACTTTAATGACTAGTCGAGGGGGATGCTCTGCATTTGGTGTGGTGGGGGATTCCCCTGTTCGGTCACGATCTTGTCTGGATCGATGTATTCCTGGAGGTGCCCAACAACTACCAAATCATCCAAATGTTGTTTCAATGCTCTGCAGTTCTAAGTCATGTGCCTCATGTCCTGGTGATAGGTACACCTGAGCTTTTGGTTAAGTTGAGTTGGGTCTCCTAACATCTTTGGTGGCCAAATAAAGAATGGTTCTTTCTTGATTTTCTTTATGATACGGTAGATAAGCTCTTTGAACACTGTGACAACTACTTCATGGAATTTAAACTTATCTACCTCGTTCACTGTGACTTCTCGGGGTTCTCCTCCGGCTGTCCTTCGTCGGCCTCCCCGGCTCGACTATTCGACCAATGCCACTTCAATAGGAATTTGATCTTCCTAGAGCGTACTTCTCAATTCCGGCACGTAAATCCTTCAATGTAGTGGTTGGGCGCTTGGTAAGCGATTGCCTCAACTTGCTTTCCGACCACAGGCTATGCTCAAAAGACAATACTACCATTTGTTCACTGTAAATACTTTCCTCCAAATCGTCGTATTCTTCCCAGTACCTCATTGCGTAGTTACGCAGTGTTTCCTTCTTTTCCTTTCGGAGACCGAACAAAGTGTCCGGTTTCTTTGGGATCTTGGTGTTGGAAACAAATCTGGCCAAGAATTCTCCAAAGAGTTACTTTTAGTCGTAGATCGATCCAGCAGGAAGACGATCGAACCATCAAAGTCCGGACTCTCCCAGGCTGGATAGAAAGACCTTGCACATCAGCACCCCATCTCGATTCCATAAAGACAACATTTGTTGGTAGTGGCTGATGTGTGTGAGTGGATCTGACTTCCCATCATATTGTGTGAATTTCGGTGGGCTGAACTTCTTGGCGGGTTTCATAGCTTCAATATCTGGAGAGAAAGGAAAAGAGACGAGCCAATCCAGTGCTCGATACTTCCTTTGATAAATAGTGTGATCAAGGTATTGAGCTTTTCGTTCCCACTGTTGCTCATTTTCTCTGTTTCCGACTGACCAGGTACGAAGATCTTGAGGACAAAGAGGATATTGCGTCTGCTAGCTGACTGTTTTTTTGCCTCTTAGCCCTCTTCTGGTGTAAACCACGGGTGTGGCTGCTTGCTGCTCCACTTTCTACCGGAGTTGGCTGACTTCACTGCGCAGACTCATTTCTAGGGACCTTCTTCGTTGGTGGCTCCAATGATGGACTCCTCTGACGCTGGCAAGAAGGCTTTGCGTCGGTCCTCTTCTCCATCATGTCGCCCGTCATCTTCTTGAGCTGCACTTTCAATTCGTGAATTTTTATACCTATGGAATCAATTATACAATCCTTATGATCCTTCTCCAACAGGAAATGGTAAGAAAGGCCACCAACAAAGAGCTGTCGATGCTCAACAGAGTTTGGAGTCCGGTTGTTGTTTCCGATTTGCTCCTCCAGAACAGTTGGCAACGCTAGACCCTTATCCTTCGTCTTTTCCGTCAGTAGAGTTGATGCAGAGAGTGGAATATCCTCAATTCTCATCGCTAAAATTAGATGCAGAGCTCAAAGATGAGAGATCCACACTTACCGCACCAATTGTGCGTACTGAATCCCGCACTAGATGAAAGTGGATCGAAGCTCCGCGACTGCATGGACTATCCAGGAACTGAGGACCTGCAAACACAGAACCCTTCAGAGTTGCCCGACCGAGATTGCCTGGAAAACCCCTCCGGCATGGAAGTAAGTGGTCAGAGAAGATGAGAGACTCTCTTTAGGTGTAGAAAGAGGAAAGTGTAGAGTGAATTCAATTATGTTTTAAGTGAGTAGAGTTGGATGAGTTCAGTTACCTTCAATGTGAAGAGAGTGAATCTTTATATAGAAGACTTTGTTTACTGCCCAAGATGGCTTCATGGAGCTTTGGTGCTTCAAGGCTTCCTTTAACCTTGCTCAATGTGGGGAACCTCAAGGTAGTTGACAATGAAGGTATGTGCTCTTTGTAATCATGCTTATAATAGGTCATATTCCCTTAGTTAACTATTTCCGTGATTCTAAGGGGAAAGGACCAGCTGAGGTGGCAGCCTTCATGTGCATGTGTTCATAACTTCTACGTTTCTCTGATAGGTTTCCTCAGCTCGGTACCGTTGTGCCTCGGCTCGACCATTTGTAAGACTGCTTATAGAGATGGGCTAGCCCATTTAAACATCTTTGTGTGGGCTCAGCCCACTTTGGTTCTGATGATGTGTTCGGCCCATCAATTCGGTCCATGGATTGAGTTCGGCAGCTCGACCCAACCTAGCATCGTGGCTAGACTGTCCTTTCCACTGCAAGTTAGGCCCAACTTGAGGACTTAAGAAGACCCTTTTTTTATGGAGATGGGCATAATTGATTAGCCCGCACATTTGTCTGACCCACTTGGGTTTAGGTTTAGCTGATTGGACCGGTCCAAGGCTTGGATGCACCCGTTTTATAATTTGCCCATTCAGAAACCACAAATATCGTAATTAAGTCATAAAATTTGTAACATCAACTACAATAGAGTTGAAATAGATAGAGAGAGTAGCAACAAACTCAAGGATCTGGTGTAAAGACATATGAGTAGAAAGAGGAGATCGAGGTTAAAAGAGTAAGAATCTAGTGAGAAAGAACTATCAGTGTTGATCGTTCAATAATTTGAGCGAAATAAAGGAATCTGACTGAGAAATAGGGAGAGATGAGGCACAATTAGGACAAATCGAGGGGAAAAAAAATATAATGGAAAAAGAAAAAGAGGAATAGTTTGGATATGTGTCATCTCAAACTCGACCCGACATCGAGACTAATCTAACCATTCCAATCCTAACCCCAAAAAAATTCAAATTCCAAGCCTGTCCACTTAATCCAATAAATAAAAACGATTAATTTTTTTTTATTTTCTTGAATGTATATTAATTAATTTAAATATTTTAATATATCATTGAATTTAGAATGTTAATAAAATTAAATGATAAAATGAAAATGCTTTTTAACAAATGTTTTAATTTAACTCCTACAAAGAAGTATATATATATGTTTCTTTTGTTATCTTATATAATTTTTTTTTACTTTGTTTTATAATTAGAATTTTATAAAATTATAATTACTATTTTATAAATGGACCAGCTTGCCTATAACTCTTTATCTCAATCATTGCGCGAATATTAAATGGACCAACTTTTTTTTTTTTTTCCCTACCTTTCACTTTATGTCTCTTTGTCTCTATTTTGTAGATAGAAAAATTAAAATTTGTTGAGGCAATAGTCAAAGTTTTCAATACATACTTTTCTCTCATTGAACTCATGATTGTTCTGCAATTGAATGTCAGGGTAGGCTTCTCTTCCATTATACGAAAATGTCCTACACCCCCTGTATTATTTGACATTCCCAAAGCTATCATGAAGTATCAATTTACTTCTCTTCACTGAAACTATCACGAACTATTACTTTTCTATTTAGATTATAAAATGATACAATTTAACTCTTCAATAAATATATTAATTTACTCGTTAGTCTGTCATTGGCATTTAATTTTATAATTTTCACTCATTTACTAGAAATTTGACTTTGCTAATAGTAAAATTTACCTAATTATTAATGCCAAATTTCACTATTTGAAGATAATGAAATTTCACTAGTTGAAAATAATGAAATAATTAGTACTATCAAGTTTTAATTAAACAATATTAAAATTTTGGTCACTACACACATTATAGAATTAATTAGACAAAAAAATAATTTAAAAAAATTAAATTATCGTTAGCTAATTAAAATTTTGGTAACTACACACATTATAAAATTAATTGGACAACAATTTTTTTTTTTTTTTTTCAACACAAAAAGTGTTCTCTAAGGATTTACTCTTATTTGTGATCACTTATGCATTTTTTGGGGAAATCACCTACATCAATTGTGAAAACTTTCGCATTTTTGTGTTGTTGAAATTTTTTAGGAATAAACTTACGCGTCATTTTGTGTTAACTACCCTGAGTTTTGTGACACAACATATGTGACTTTGTGAGAACTTACGCAATTTTGTGAAATGAAAATGTTCTCTAAAGACTTACTCGCATTTGTGATCACTTATGCATTTTTTAGAAAATCACTTATGTAAGTTGTGAAATCATACGCAATTTGTGAAATAAAAGTATTCTTCAAAGGCGTACTCGTATTTGTGAGCACTTATGCATTTTGTGAAATAACTTATGCGTCATTTTCTATTAACTAACCTGAGTTTTGTGACACTACTTATGTGATTTTATGAAACTTACGCAATTTTGTGAAATAAAAATGTTTTCCAATGACTTAATCATATTTGTGATCACTTACGTATATTTTAGAAAATTACTTACGAAAGTCGTGAAGACTTACGCAATTTTGTGAAATAAAAGTGTTTTGCAAATACTTACTCGTATTTGTGATCACTTATGCAATTTTCAGGAAATCAGTTCCGTCAGTTGTGAAAACTTACGCATTTTTGTGTTGTTGAAAATTTTTAAGAACAAACTTATGCGACATTATGTGTTAACTACCCTGAGTTTTGTGTCACAACTTACGTAAGTTGTGAACACTGACATAATTTTTTGAAATAAAAATAAAAGTGTTCTTCAAAAACTTACTTGTATTAGTGATCACTTATGTATTTTTTGAGAAATCATTTACGTAAATTGTGAAAACTTATGCAATTTTGTGAAATAAAAATGTTTTCTAAGTACTTACTCGTGTTTGTGGTCACTTATACATTTTTTGATAAATCACTTACGGCAGTTGTGAAAACTTACATGTTTTTTGTGTTGTTGAATATTTTTAGGAACAAACTTACACGTCATTCTTTGTTAACTATCCTAAGTTTTGTGTTACAACTTACGTAAATTGTGAAAAGTTACGTAATTTTGTGAAAACTTACTCAATTTTGTGAGAAATAAAAGTGTTCTCTAAAGACTTACTCGTATTTGTGATCACTTACGTATTGTGTGTTGTTCTAAATTTTTGAAAATAAACTTGCACATTTTTGTGAATCACTTACATGATTTGTGAAATCTTACGCATATTTGTGTTATTCTAAATTTTTGAAAACAAACTTACGCGTTTTTATGTTCACTTACGCATTTTTGTGAAATCACTTATGTGATTTGTGAAAACTTACGGATTTTATATTGTTCTAAATTTTTGTGAAATCAGTTACGTGAATTGTGAAAACTTACGTATTTTGTATTGTTCTAAATTTTTTGGAATAAATTTACGTATTTTTATGAAATCACTTGTGTGATTTGTGAAGCTTAAGCATATTTGTGTTGTTCTAAATTTTTTGGAACAAACTTACACATTTTTGTGAAATCACTTTCGTAAATTGTGAAAACTTACATATTTTTATGAAAATACTTATATATATATATATAATATAATCTATTATTTTATTATATTTACCTGTAAGTTGACTTGCCTAGGAGGTAACAATGTATAAGTTCTAACATAAAAATGTACAAGTTTTAACACAAATTTATATTACCCAAACAATGAAAATGTATAAGGAGTCATATATGCCTTGCATATGGTATGCAAGGCATACCTAAGAATTGTTCGTATTTTATTAATTGAACATAGTTAAATGGTGTTCCGGACCTATTAAATGGTTTCGTTTGGGATGTAAGTTGGCTTTTTAGTTTTTTGGCTATTTTAGCCTAGGGTTAAAAAAATATCATTTGGGATGAGTTTTTTGACTTTTGTGAGAGAAAAAATGAAATAATTATAATTTAGGTTTGACATTTTTTTTAGGGTTTGGTTATGGTGTGCAACTTACACCTTACACTTACACCTTTTGTGAAAAATTAAACCTTACACTTACACCTTTTTTGAGGTTGCACACCATATGCAACCTACTTACACCTTACACCTTACACTTACACCTTACACTTACACCTTATACTTATACTTGCACCTTACACTTACACTTTTTGTGTAAGTGGCACATGGTGTGTAATTGCACACTTAAGAAAAGTTCTTTTTTTTAACTCATTTTTATCTTTTTATGGTTATTTTACCTTTTTAATTCCAAAATTTCACATGCCAAACGAGGGCATAATTTTTGCAAGGCTTCATTTGGTAGCATTTCCCTTTTTTGTTTTATGTTTTCTATTTTTATTTTTATTTTTATTTTTAGAAATTAAAATGAAAACTCGTTTAGTATATTATTTTCACTTTTATTTTTTTTAAATGAAAAAAATATGTTTTCAATTAATTTCAAAACAAATTCTCACTCTCTAACCCCCCACTGCCGACAACCTTAAACAAACTTCTACACCCATCATCAGCAATCTCCACGTGACCAATCGGTTGCTACCGCTACTAACAATAATCGTATATATTCTAAATAAGTATATTTTTTTATTTTATTTTTTAAAAAATATGTAGAATAGTAAGAAAAATAAAAAGTAAAAAAATAGAGATGAGATGTTGATTGATGTGACTTAAATAAATGTATGTATGTAAAAAAAAATACATTTTTTTAGTACATGTCAAACACCTACTAAGACTATATAAAATATCGCATAATCTTTTAAAATCACGTCGATCTACACTGTTCTATGTGCTAATCGTTGATTAAATTTTAAAATTTGTAATTTGTTTTCGAAACTGTTCTGCTTTGTTATAATTAATACATATATACATATATTTTTTTAATCTCTAATGAAATATCAAAATAAAAATGAGTAAGAGATTTAATATTTAAAATTTGTTACAAATCAGTAGTTATATATAAGAAAAATATTATATAAAAATAGTTTGTATTATATATATGAAAAATATTATATAAATTAATACTCCGTATTATATATTAGGTAAATGCATGATAATTGGTTAGGAATATTCTTGAATCAATCAATCTAGCCAAAACACCCAAACCGCGATTTGATTATTTACCAAGCCAACACTTGATATATAATTTCACTCTCAAACTGTCTAAACCGCACCATGCACACCCTTACCCACCACCCCCAACCATCCTTGTTCAACTATTAACGACTACCTCATGCAATTTACAAAACCTGTTTCTTTATTTTTGTATCTATTTGTTTTCAAATATTAAAATTAAAAAAAAAAATATTACAAATAAAAAACGAAAGGTTAGGAACGTCGCCTGAGAGATTCGAACTCTCGCGGGGAAACCCCATGTACTTAGCAGGCACACGCCTTAACCACTCGGCCAAAGCGACGCTCTGTTCTTTACTATTCATATAATATTTAAATAGAATATGTTTTATTGTGTCTTTAATTCAATTTTCTCTCTTTAGAATTCAGTTTTTCCTTCTTATAAAAATATTTCTTATTCCACTCCTATTTAAGCCCCCTTTTTTTTTAAAAAAAAACTAAATTTGAGCCCTGTTTGGAACCAATCTAAACACCCATTCAAAGTTTATAAAATAAAGGTTTATAGAAAAAAATATATATTGCTCATCTTGGAATCAGACAAGTAAAGTGAATAATCTACTCTATGTCATAAGTAGATTCTTTATTTCTTTACAGAAAATATTATACCAATTAATAAAATTTTCAATTGCAATTGAAGCCACTATAAGCTTAGGAGGGCCTGTGTCTCTCCCTAATTTTAAAAAATATTATATTTCAACCCAAGGTTTGGAAAATATTTTCAATTTTTCCTTCAAAAATTATGTATATGCTTGTTCTTCTTTTTTTCAAATTTTTTTCACTCTTCTTCAAATAAACACAACACCCAGTTGACTAATTACTCATACTTTGTTTCACAAATAGATCTAATAAAGTATTATCGTTTATTATGTATATATTCTTCGCAATAATTTTATTGACACAAGAAATGTATCATTACTTGAACCCTTAACGTTCATAGTAAAAACCCAAGGTCATGACTATTAAGAAACTAAAAACATATAATGATTTTATTATAGTGACATTATATGTATGATATTGAAACAATTTTAAAATATTAATAATTAATTTTTTCAAATCAAATTAAATCAAACTAAAGTTTGTGTCCCTAATTAATCTGACTTTTAATAATTTGTCTTTGTATGCAATAAACAAACTTTGAAACCTGATGTGAGATGAATAAGCAAAAAGGGTTATTTTTTAGAACTTTTTATTAATTTATTTAGCATTGCTTCTTTTAAAAATAAAAAAGACAACTTTTAATTATCAAAACTCATCTATTGGAGTGAGATAAAAGCATCTGCCCTGCTCCCCAAAAAAAAAGGAAGAAACAGGGAATGAACTTTCTGATTATTAATTTTTTGTTTTTTTGGGCACACCTTTCTGAGACCTTAGACCTACCTCTCCTTTCAATCTCATATTTTCATTCACCCCCTTTGTGAGGCAAAATTAAAAGATAAGATATGATTGTGTTTCTACATAATATTTTATGAATATATTAATTATTATTTTACACCTTCAAATGCAATCAGGTGTAGCCATGTATATATTTTGATTATTTATTTATGATAAATAATATCTTCCCTACACCTCCACCCCATTTTTATGTTATTTATATGGCAGTCATCATATGCTTAATGGATCCTTCTTTCCTAGTCATTATATTTGTAATGAATTATTTGCAGTATCAATTTCAATTTTTTTTTTTTTTTTTTTTTTTTAAAGAATCATGTGCATAAAAGATTTTAAATTATTGGAGGGGTCTCCGAACTGCAGCGGTACAATCCCACTTATAGGAGATAAATTTGGCTTTTATCATATTTTATATAACGATATTTATAATAAAAGAATAATACTTGAGACCCCCTTTTGGGGGTCACCCCCTCACCCCCTTTGCCATGTGTCAGGGAGTGATTGGAGGAGCAGGAAAAAAAAGAAAAAGAAAAAGAAAAAGCAACCAATGAGAGAGAGAGGGGGTCAAAGGGGGTGATGGGAAAAGGGGGGATGAATCATTGTTGATAATAAAATTATGATGTGACATAAAATAATGAAACTTTATTTAATGTTTAAAGCATGCCTTTGTAAATTCATATGGTACAAACAACTCTTAAGAGTTTTTTTTTTAAAAAAAATGACTAATTACATTAAAATCATTTTAACTATTAGAAAAAAATTAAAATTTTGTTGAGTGTGTTTAGTATAAAAGTGGTGGTAGTTACAATAATTTATTTTTTTACAACTCATTATAGGCATAATAACTAACTTTTTAATTTCATATCAAAAAAAAAAAAAAAACACAAAAATATATATATTTAAATTTATTTATAAAAATAATTATATATAATTTGCTTTCACTTTCTATCATTTTAACTTTCTACTATTTATTTCTTTTTAATTAAACAGGCTTAGCTTATTTCATTCTGCAATCTATAGCTGGACATAGTCTTCCAATCAACTAATCTTCCTCTTATTTTTCAAGTCTTAGGACTGGTTTGGAAGCATTTAAAAATAAATAAATAAATAAAATGTTTAAAAATAAAGAAAAAATTTTATACATATTTTTAACTTTAATGACATAGTTATGTCCTAGTAATATCCTAGCAATGCCATAAAAAATATAAATAAAAATAAAAATCTATGTCATTAACACCTGCCAACGAGATTAAGAAACATACAAATTTGGAGAAGTTATTTGGCGTTTGGGGCATTGTCATATGCTATTCTAATTTAAATGTGATTTGTGATTGATTTATATGCTAGGTCAATTACTTTCATTTGATATTTGTGAAAATAACATGCATAATTTGTAATTACTGAGTGATGTGGAGCAATTACTCAAACATAACTGTTGATAAAAAAAATTATTCAAAACTTAATGAATGAATCTTTATGACATTAATTACTGTGAAACAAGGGCCTATGTATCTAATGTTATTTCGCACAATTTATGTACAAAATATGCTTTCAAAATGATATGGCAATAGCACACTAAATTGGGTTTTATGTTGTTAGAGGGATAGATCACTATAACCCATATAATTAATTTTATATGATAATTTTGTACAAATTTTCTATTTGTATAACACTGCTAATAAGTTAAAATATATATACATATTTAAAGTTAGGGCATATGATACCATACAATGACCCTTTAATGCTTAGGGATAAACTCCCTTCCATACTTACATTTCTCCATACTCATCCGTACTCTTCTTGTGGCCTAAAATTTAGACTCACACCGATGATCCGAACCGTCTACTTTGTCAGTTCCATAATAAATATTATCCATCAAAAAAATCAATTTCATTAGACATCTATAAACATAAAAACAAATCACATTTTGTTTTATAAAATGAATAGTAAATAAGATTGTAAACTTAGACCATTCATTTTGTAAAACAAAACGTGATTTGTTTCTGTGTTTATAATTGTCCAATAAATATAATTTTTTGTATGGATAACATTTACTATAAAGCCGATAAAGTAGATGGTTTTGATTATCAAAGTAAGTCCAAATTGAGATCCACAAAAGAAGTATGAGTGAGTATGGAGAGATGAAATATAAAAGGAACTTATCCCTAAGACTTATAAGCTAAGTTTTACATAATTGCATTGTTTTCCTTTTCAATAAAACTAAAACAAACAAAACTATGTTTATTCAAATATAAATTTTAATGTAAAAATACACAATAATATTAATTTTACATCTGTACAACTAACAAATGCTTGATGCAAAAAAAGGTATGTGATTTAAGATTTAAGGATATATGATATATCAAACTTGTAAGGTTAGTTCATTTTTATTTTTTTAAAATAAAAATCTCGAGAGTGGTTATCAAAATTAACCTTAAAAGATATGAAAATGTCTAATAATACAAAAATCAATTACAAAATCTTACAAAATCCCCTGATTTGTAGTGAGTGCCTTCTTTTCGATAGGCCTTATACTTGAATGAGAGGAGAAGTTATTCAATAGTCATGGAGCATTATCATGTGGTGTATGTTATGACTGGTGTAAAGTGCACCTACAATTTTGTGAAAAGAAATATCAGAGGAACTTGACATTTGATATTAGTTACCTCTTGACCATTTAATAATTGGGTAAATTATAATTATATTTTTTTAAATTTATTTAAAATATAAATTATTTCTTATGATTTAGAAAATTATAAATATTTTATTGTCATAAATTTTTATTTAACAGAATTAATTGAAAAAATAAAATTTCCAACTACTATTCTATATAATAATAAAATTATCAAAATTTTTAATGAAAATATATTTATGATATCATTAAAAACTGTTAATTTAGTTGATGATTTATTAATAAAATTGACAATTTGTTATGAAATTAAAATTTTAAAAAGATACAATGTAGTTTATAAAATTAGAAGGAGAATTCATATTTTAAACAAATCTCAAAAATTTATTTATAATTTATCTTTAATAATTTTTTTAATGAGAGAGTTGTATCAATGATATTAAAATATTGGAAAAAAAAACGTTAACATATGGAGTTCTCTTAACTTTCGTTTGGCATACCAGACTTTTTAGTTTTTTAGTTATTTTAGTTACAAAAAGATAAAATAGGCTTTTTAGCTTAATAAGACAAAACATAATATCCAAACCATAATCATTTCATTTTTTCTCTCAAAAAAGTCAAAAAAGTCAAAAAGTCTATCTTAAACGAAACTTTTTAGCCCTAGGCTAAAATAGCTAAAAAATCAAAAAGCCAACCCACATTCCAAACAAACCCTTACTTGTTCCCTTTTAGGGTTGCCGAGTATATGCACCCCTATTGCAAAATCTAAAATTTTATTATAAAATTTTATAATATAATCATAAAATATGTAATCTCTTTATAAATTAATGTAATAAAATATTCAAAATTTTATGATTAATGCTATAAAATTTTGTAATTTGATTATGATATTTTTTATAATGTCAATTCTAACGAGATTATATATTTTATTATTGATATTACAAAATTTTATAATTCCAAACATAGGTCATAAGCTTATTTTGACAATATGGTTAAAAGTTAATTTTTTAACTTTTTTAAATCACGAGCTCATTTGAAATGTAGGTTAAAAGTCATTTCTCAACTTTTAATCCATTTTGAGTCATATTATTCTTTTACATTTTTTACACATTTAAAAAAACAAAATCAAAAAATTAACTTTTAAACTATTTTTCAAAACAGAAATCATTGGTGCCTCGAATTGAGTTGTCTCAAATGACTCGAATTTGTGTTCACCAGTCAACCGGCCGGACGACCACACAGATAACCGAATGAAACACTTGTCTACCGCGATTGTCACCTTGTCGATTGCGACTATTAGTCCTTTTATAGGACAACCGGCCAAATAAATAACCAAACAACCGACAAAATAAAATTTGAACCATTTAGTGGTGTTTTGAGAAATTGATAAAACAAAATTGACTTTTTGACTTTTTTTGTATTAAAAAAGTTGACTGATTTATAATTTTTTATACCAAAAAATTAAAAACCCAAAAAATTAATTTTTTATCAAAGTTTCTAAAACGCCCCTTAAAATAAGTTCAAATTCAAGATAAGTAGTATCACTTTGATGAGTTAGAATTTTTCAAAAATACTTTTCAGAAAATTTTATATTTTTATTTTTTGTATTTTTTTGTTTTTATTGAATTTTTTTAATATTTTAAGTAATTTTTAAAATTTTTAGACATACCTAACATAAATATACTTAAAAAGTAAAAATTTGTGGAAAAAAACCTTTTAAAAATTTACTAAATACCAAAAATATAAATAAAAAAACGAGAATTCAGTACATTTTTTGTATTTTTATGTATTTATTAATTTTTTAAAATATTTTTTCACAAATTTTTTACTTTTTAGATACATTAAAGTATGGTGCATTTAAAAAAGTAAAAAAAATGTTTAAAATTTTAAAAATATCCACTAAAAACAAAAAAATACAAAAATTTAAAAACTTAATTTTTAAAAAACTTAGGCCTGATTTGGGATATCCAGAAAAAGTTAAAAAGTTAAAAAGTTACCAAAAAAAATTAAAAAGTTATCACTATTCACCAAATAAATAAACAAATAAATAAATTTTACACACAAAATTACAACTCAGTCGGACCGGTTCAGATCTGTGGCTGCGTTTTTTAAGAAAAATTGCACAGTTGGGGTGCAATTTTAACACACTGTTGTTCGGCCCGTGGGGGCCCATCACGGGTCTAGTTTTGATAATCTGAACCGTTTGGTGTGTAGAGCTTGTCAAATACTATATGTTTATTAAAAATCACATTGATCGGATATTTCTAACCACATGATCAAATCAGTTTTGTATAAAAAAAGAATGGTATTATAATTAACGGTTGAAAAAAAAAATTGATTAAATAGCTATTGATATCCGATAAACGTGATTTTTTACAGGCATATAGTACTCGACGAGTTATACACATTGAATAGTTCAGATTATCAAAATAGGACATGGGATGGGCTCCACGGGCCGAACAGCACCGTCCAGTGCAATATCCGAAAAGTAGACAATCATTTCTTACCATCAATTCAACCAGACAATATATCCGTACAACTCACAGTCTAATATTTTCTTACACACTAATTTATATAATTTTTTAATATATATTTTTCATAAAAAATCAAAAAATTAACTTAAATAACTATTTTTTTTTCCTCAATTTTTCAATCTAAAAAATTAAAAAATACACTTATGTAAAATTTCTTAAACAATCCGTTAATCGAAGAAATTCAAACCAAACAAACTTATTGCTGTTTTCAAAATAGGCCATGTAACATGTCGTTAGCCTGACTCATCATTTTAATCGGTGTAACGTTTATTTATGACTAAAAGAAATGGGTAATTTGCAGAAAACGCGTGGAAAAATGGGAAAGAGAACAAAAAAAAAGTGAGCGTGCGTTATTTCTCGAAGAGTGCGTGCGCTTTCTGCGAGAAATAGCAAAAAGAAAAATGTTTGGGAGCTCTAAATTGAGAGCACTAAAGGAGCTCTAAAGAGTGGGTCCCACTGACTGATGTGATGTTTTGGCCTTAAGTTTTTTTTTTTTTTTTTTTTTTTGAATTTCCACCTCATTAGTGGTCCATTAGTGCTCCCAAATTAGTGAGATGTATCATTGTTGTACCAAAAAACGTATGAGCGAGAAAGAGAGGGTTGTTTTTCAGCCTCCTATTCTTCCTATTTCATTATGGGTGTTTGGGAAGTGAGTTTTTATGTAGATTTTATTAGATGTAGGTTTTTATGAGATAAAAATTTTTTAGTGTTTGGGAAGATAGTTGGGTTTTTATGTGGTTGGATGTGATGTTTGTGAGAGAAAAAGTGAAATGATTATGGGATTGGATGTGATATTTTGTTTGGATGTGTTTTTTTTGATTTTGCAAAACTTTTGTCTTTTAGTGAAAAAAATGAGAAAAAAATTTGGGAACTTGGATGTGTATTTTATTTTATAGAAGTCATTTTGAAGTCGCCTCAATAATTTAAGGTGGAATTATACTAAGGCGTCGTTTGACAACAAGTTATTTTAGTAATTTTTTAGTTAAAATATAAGATTTAAAAAATATTAATATTTTAAGATTTTTTTAGTTTTTTTATAAAAGATGTACAAAAAGTAAAGAGAAAAGAGAATCTTTAATCTTTTGGTATAAGTTATAAGCTTTTTAGATAAAGACATTTAAAAATTTATTGCTCAACTTTAAAGGTAAAGTGGTCAATTTGATAAAATATAAATTAGTTTGATAAAAATAAACATTAAAAAATTATTTTTTAATTTTTAAAAATTATTTATATCCACCAAAGATAAAATTATATCAAATTGATAAATCTTTTACATATTCATTTATTTATTTTTAACAAATTAATTTTTAATATCTATTTCGATGATGATCATGTAATGAGTGGTTGTTTTAATTTTCATTAAATTAGTTTCTATTTATTCAAAAGTCAAATATGGCAACAATTTTAATATTATTATTAAAACCAATTCATTAAATCAAAAAAATTCAAAACTAAAAACATTTCATAGGTTCAATATATCGATTACACATTAAAAGCCTAATAACCACTTATTACATGATAATCATCCAAAAATATCTATTAACAACAAATACAATTACCTATTACATGATGACCATCAAAAAGCATCAAAAAACCAACCAACCATTACATGATTATCATCCAAACACATAATAAAAGTTAATTTGGTATAAATAAATAAATAAATAAAAGATTTATCAATTTTACATAATTATCTTTGATGGGTAGAAATAATTTTTAAAAATTCAAAAATATTTTTTTGACATTTATTTTTATCAAATTAGTTTGTATTTTATCAAATTGACGACTTTGCTCTTGAAATTGAGTAATGGTATCTTCAATTATCTTTATTTGGAACAAGATTTAAAATTCAGGGTTAAATTGGTTACAATTGAAAAGTTAAAGACCAAAGTGACACGAGACCCAAACTATAAGACTGTTAATATAATTCGCCCATAATTTAAATTATTTATTTTATAAATTTCATAATAAAAATTAATTTTGTGAAAAATCAATTTCATCATATATCAATCAATAGATTAAAAAAAATACATTTTATTTTATAAAATAGGTAATTTTAATTTAAACTCGTAATTATTCTTCATTTAAGAAAACAACATATATTTTGCTCATGTATCTAATAATATTTGATGAAATCAATTTTTTATATAAATAATTTTTATTATAAAATTTATAAGAGGAATGATTTGAATTAACATTGTGAACTTGAAATGAGACCCATATAATAGGATAAGTATAGAGAATAGTGATGCAAAGAGTAACGATCACTCCATAACAAAAATTATCTAGTAAGTTGGGAAGAATGAAATTACCCGACTAATGAAATGTAATAATTCATCTACTATCTTCCTACTATTGAGCAATGCATTTATTTAATCCTTGAACATTGACTGAACCCACAAACAACAGAAAAAACTAATCAGCTTTTTAGTTTCATAATTAAGGATTTATTTTTTAGAAAATTAATTTTTTTTTATTTTTCATATTTTTTAAACTAATTTTTAAAAATGTTTTAAGCAATTTTTTAAATTTTAGATACACCTAATATAAATACATTTAAAAAATATAATATTTGTGAAAAAAATTCTTAAAAAATTCACTAAATACCAAAAATATAAAAAAAAATTAAAAATTAAGTATATTTTTCGTATTCTTATGTATTTATTAATTTTTATAAATATTTTACTTTTTAGATAGATTTAAGTAAGGCATATTTAAAAAAACAAAAAAAAAATTAATTTTAAAATTTTTTATTAAATAAAAAAATAAAAAATAAAAAACTTAATTTCTAAGAATTTAAATTTAAAAAATTAAAACCAAAACACTGAGCCACAAAAGACAAAACAGGCTCATGAGCCACAACAGACAAAATATCACATCCAACCCCATAATCATTACACTCTTCTCTCACAAAAAAAGCTAAAAAAGCCAAAAAGCCAAGAGCCCTTCCCAAACCAAGCTTTTGAGCCCAGGCTCATATAGTCAAAAAAATCAAAAAGCCAAAGAGCCAGCCCACTTCCCAAACGGAGGCTGAATAACTCCTCATAACAAGAGAGAGATATATATCTATCCGTTGTTGGTGGTGGTGGGGCCTGGAATGGCGCCATCATCTAAGGTTGTGGGAAAGGTGGGGGCCACTGTCTCTTGGTGACTGTTGACGCAATCCATGTGCCCCACTCTCCACTCTCCCTCACTACAAAACAGAAACAGTAACCGTTTTTACTGACTTACTTTCACACACATATATCTCTTCTCTCTCTTCGCTGTCCTCACGCGTCTCTCCCCCTCTCTCTCTCTCTCTCTCTCTCCCTCTCCCTCTCCCTCTCCCTCTCCCTCTCTTCCTTCACTGTCCTCACGCGTCAGTTCTTCTTTGCTCTCTTATCTTACTTGGAACACCTCCACCACCACCACCGCCACATCAATCACAGGACAGGTGGAGCCGCTACTGTTTTAACAACACGGCCGTCGGCCGCTGCTTATCTGTGAGCTCGTTTGGCAAAAAAATCAAAAAATCAAAAATTTTATTATTATTAAAATAATTATAAAAAAATAAAATAGACTTTTAATTATATAAAATAAAATATCACATATAATTCATATTCATTTTATTTTTTCTTTTAAAAATTAAAAAAGTCAAAAAATCTATTTCAAATGAAATTTTTTAATCCTTTACTAAAATAGTTAAAAAGTTAAATAATAATCCACATTCTAAACGACCCCATATATATATATGTGAATTATTTTGAAAAGCTGATTAAAAATTAACTTTAAATTCTTTCTATTTTTTAAAAAAATAAATAATAAAAATAAAATAATAATATAATCTAAAATAAATTAAAAGTGAAAATTTAAATCTCATCTTCCAAAAAAAGCCCTATCATATCTATCCTCTACAGTACTATGAACTTGCTTGATAAAATTTTTTGAAAAATACACCGCTATATTTATGAAATTTGTTCGGTCTGAATTTGTCCGAATAAGACCCTTATTGATACGAATTTTTGGTTTTGAAAACTTGGGTGAGACTCGTAAAGAATCTCATTCGGATGAATACTCGCTGAACAATTTTTTAAAAATTAATAATTATAAAGTAGAAGTTAGAAATTTTATGAGTAAATTATTAGGCTTCGTTTTGGAAAGTAGGTTGATTTTTTGACTATTTTGACTTGAGACTAAAAAGTCTCGTTTGAGAAGGATTTTTGACTTTTTTAATTTTTTTGTAAGAGAAAAAATTTAATAATTATATATTGGATGTGATGTTTTATCTTATTGGATTAAAAAGCCTATTTTATTTTTTGTGGCTATTTAAGCCAAAAAAAGTCCCAAATCTCTCTTCCCAAACGAGCCCTATACATACTTAAATTATAACCTATTTGTATTTTATCTTCCTAAATTTTAAAACTTAATCATCTCAAAATATTATTTTGTTATAGTTAATTCTTTTTGTTATGATTTGGTTAGAGATTTACGCAAAATTTTATCATATGCAACGTACAAACACATTTATTAAATTTTTAGAACAATGTTACCCTTATTTAGTGTTGGTCATATAGGCTAATCGAACAAAACAAATTGATTAAAAATTAATCAGTTAACTTACATAGCATGAACCATGATTAACCGAAATACAAATGGAATTGAAATATTGAAAACAAGGGAGCAAACCAAAGTATGTTTTAAGGATACCACAGTATCCTTAAAACATATTAGCTGTCTCACCGTGGGTGCTGGAGGAACGTCAACTTCTATCTCCCAAGATAATATGGCTTAAACTGGCTAACTCAGAAACACCTTCTGTTAGTTTTGGCGAACTGACAATGGCAACACTCTCTCACACAAGAAGAAAATTGTAGACACAAGCATACTGACTATATAATTCTGGAAAGGAAAAGTTGTATCTAAACCAAGGGAGACGGGTCTCCTTTTATACACCATGGGGGAGAGAGGAGGAGCCTTTAACCATGAAAGTTATCATCTAATGCCCATGAAGGCTGGCCACTAATGACCATTACTCTTACAAAATTGCTAGAGTAATGGACCAAAATTGATGGGAGAAAATATCTGATATATATATTTTCTGTATACACAAGTGTGTATTTTTGCCACAATCAATGTGGGATTGGTAGTTATACACAATTCTCAAAACCTCATTCATGAGGTCATCTTTATGAGATAATTTCTCATTCAATTCTCAATGATTTTTGGTCATTCTTTATTTGGTGTAAAGACCTTGTTACAAAGAATCTAAACCCATTTAATCCTACCTCAACCAATGGCTGAGACCTACTTTAATTTCACATTAAAGTTTACCAAAAACCCATTTTTTCCAACAATCCCTCACATGAATAAAAATTGACCGAATAAGAAAAACGAATAACGTTTACAACAAAGACTCGGAGAGAGAGCACACAGACTAACCATGTATCAGAAAAGGTAGCTGTTGGCCGTGAACCTTTCGTAGTGACAACTTATCGTATTTACTGGCTGAGCAATGAACGTGATGTCTTGAACCATTCTACCATTTATGTAAACCGAGACAATAGACCTCACACATGAGTTAGTCCAACCATTGTTCTTGTTCTTATTTGTGTGTTTGGTATGGCCCTGGAACACTAGCCTGGTTCAATGAGTGGTTTTAAAGAATTCAGCCTTACCAATTCTTAAAGAAGCGGCCCCACTTCGCACTCACATAGGTGACCTATATAAGGTATCTCATTATACCACGGTTGACTATCATATCACTTAGGTCATTAAAAACATTAGCTTAACCTTCTACCCCCATCAGGTATCACTATACAAAGGAATGGGCAAGAGGATTTACCTCTTCAGTGACTCATCCATTACACGAAATTAGATTGTCTATTTGAACCTAGATCTTGGGATCTCCAGTAAACTAAGTTGGGTTTTCCATTCCGATAACATTACTAAAGACCTTAACTCCATTCTTTTTGACGACGTTTTTACTAACTCTCAAGTCAACCCTTTGGTTAACGAATCTGCAATGTTGTCCTTAGACTTTACATAGTCTAAAGAGACAATTTCATTAGAGAGTAGTTGTCGTATGGAATTATGTCTACGATGGATATGTCTAGACTTTCCATTATACATATGACTCTGTACCCATCCAATCGCCGATTGGCTATCGCAATGAATTCAGATAACAGGCACAAGTTTCGGCCAACGTGGAATATCCTTAACAAACTAGCAAAGCCATTCAGCATCTTCAGTTGCTTTATCTAACGCAATAAACTCAGATTCCATCATTGATCTCGATATATACGTTTGCTTGGAAGATTTCCAAGACATGGCTGCCTTTCTGAGGGTAAACACATAACCACTAGTGGATTTAGAGTTTTTATATCAGATATCCAATTAGCGTCACTATACCCTTTTAGTACCGCTGGGTATCTGGTATAATGCAGCCCATAATCCCGGGTGTAGCGTAGATAACCTAACACCCGCATAATGCCTCTCCAATGAGTGGCATTAGGATTACTCGTGTATCTACTAAGCCTGCTAACAGAGTAGGCCATATCCGGCCTTGTACAACTCATCAAATACATCAAACTTCCAATGACTTGAGAATATTCTAACTAAGAGACACTCTTACCATTATTCTTGGTCAAATATAAACTCACGTCTACCAGTGTCTTAGACACATTTATATCTGATTTACTAAATTTCTCAAGTATCTTCTCAACATAGTGAGACTGAGAAAGTACAATACTACTAGATGTTCTGGTAATCTTAATACCTAGAATGACATTTGCAAGGCCCATATCTTTCATATCAAACTTTGAGTTTAACAATCTCTTAGTAGTTCGCACCATTTAATCATTACTACCAACAATGAGCATGTCGTCTACGTATAGACACAAAATGACATAACCTCTGTCAGTGTCTTTAACATATATGCACTTATCACACTCATTGATTCTAAACCTATTTGACAACATAGCGTTGTCAAATTTCTCATGCCATTGCTTAGGTGCTTGTTTCAAACCATATAATGACTTGAAAAGCTTACAGACTTTCTTATTTTTCCCCGGAGCTGAAAACCCCTCGGGTTGTTCCATGTAGATTTCTTCATCTAAATCTCCATTTAAGAAAGTTGTCTTTACATCAATCTAATGTATCTCTAGACCACATAAAGCGGCTATCGTAATCACCATGCGAATGGAGGTAATTCTTGTCACAGGTGAATACGTATCAAAGTAATCTAGGCCTTCTCGCTGCCTGTATCCTTTGATAATTAGTCTAGCTTTATATTTATCAATTGACCCATCAGTCTTCATCTTTCTTCTAAAGATCCACTTACTTCCCAAGCCCTTACTGCCTGGGGGTAGATCAACCAACTCCCAACTATGGTTTTATAAGATGGAGTCAATTTCACTTTTAATAGCTTCTTTCCATAAGGGACTTTCTGGTGAAGTCACTGCTTCATGGAAAGTTCGGGGTTCTCCCTCTAACATATAAGTCAAGAAGTCTGGGAGAAAGGACTTGGTAGTCCTAGCTCTCTTACTCATTCTTGGTTCATCTACTTCCTCATCTTGATCATCTACTTGATCATCATCTTGATCATTATCTTCAAGTTTCTTCTCAGAACTTTGATCCTCTCCTCGGGTTCGGCAAGGAAATGTGTCTTCAAAGAAAGACGCATTCCTTGACTCTATTATGGTATTCTTATGGATACTTGAAATATCATACTTGTGCACAAGAAACCAATATGCACTACTATTCTGTGCATAACCAATGAATATACAATCCACGATTTTCAGATCTATCCTAACCCGCTTAGGTGTAGGTACTGCCACTTTTGCAAGACACCCCCACATTCGTAGGAAATTATAAGAAGGCTTCCGACCTTTCCATAACTCATATGGAGTCTTGCCTACTTTCTTCTGAGAGATTCTATTTAGAATGTAATTTGCGAAGAGTATTGTTTCCCCTCACAAGTTCTGTGGCAATCCAGAACTTAGCAACGTTGCATTCATCATCTCTTTTAACGTCCGATTCTTCTGTTCAGCAATCCCATTTGATTAAGAAGCATAAGGCGCCATGGTTTGGTGGATAATCTCGGATTGAGTACAAATCTCAATAAACAGTGATTCAAACTCACCACCATGATCACTTCTTAAAGCCTTAATTTTGTGGCCTAATTGATTCTCAACTTCATTCTTATAAAGAACAAATTTGTCAATAGCCTCATCTTTGCTTTTGAGCAAATAGACATAACAATACTTAGTGCAATCATCAACAAAAGTGATGAAGTATTTATTGCCACCACATAATTGTATAAACTTTAAGTTACACACATCACTATGCACTAAGTCCAACGGCTCTGAACTTCTTTCAATAGAATGAAACGAAGATCTTATCAACTTCGCTTCAACACAAGTCTCACACTTGTGTTTTAGATTAATCTTGAAAGATGGTATGTGATCTAACTTGATTAACCTATGTAAAGATTCAAAGTTCACATGTCCTAATCTACCATACCACAAATTGGAAGACTCAAGCATGTAAGCAGAAGAAAATGTATTTTTATTTATCTTTGGGATAACAGTCATTACATTGAGTTTAAACATGGCCCCCCCAAACATATAACCCTTATCCACATACACTCCGCTCTTAGTCAAAACGACCTTGTCGGACTCAAAAACCATGCGAAAACCATGTTTGCTGAGAAAAGACCCTGAGACAAGATTCTTACGAATGTCCGAAACGTATAGGACTTCGTTCAAGGTCAGCTCCTTTCCTGAAGTCAACTTCAGGACCACCTTTCCTTTCCCCTCAATAATCGAGGTAGTAGAGTTTCCTATAAACAACTTCTCATCGTTTGTAACCAGCTCGAAAGTTGTAAACAGCTTCTTCTTGGAGTAGATACGGCGTGTAGCCCCAGTATCAATCCACCATTCTCTTGGGTTTGAACCCACCAGATTCACCTCAGAGACAATGACAGACAAGTGCATATCATCCTCCTCATGGGAGTGCTCTTATATATCTGCCATATGAGCATAAGGTTTGGTCTTGTATAGCTTCTTCTGCTTGCGGCACTAGCTGGATGCCCCTCGCTACCACAGTTATAGCACTTCCCTAAAAACCAATAACCAGGTTCTTGTGGCTTGTATGCCGACTTCTTTGCAACACCATCCATTGGTCCCAGCTTTAAGCCCTTGTTCACAGGAGGCTTCTTCCTCACCCAGAAGATTTGCCATGCTCAATGATATTGGCCTTTACAGAGGAGGTACTCCATCATTTCTTTCTATTATCCTCCTCAATTTGGAGTCGGACAATTAGTTCTTCAACGGACATTTCCTTGCGCTTATGCTTCAAGTAGTTCTTGATTTCCTTCTAACCATTGAGAAGTTTCTCAATGATCACATCAACTTAGAATGACTCGTTCAACGGCATCCCCTCAGCATGAATCTCATGCAAGATCACTTGGAACTCTTGGACTTGGCTTATCACAGTTTTTGAATCGATCATTTTAAAGTCTAGGAACCGACCAACTACAAATTTCTTTGCCTCGGCATCCTCAGTCCTGTATTTATTGTCTAGAGATTCCCATAACTCCTCTGCTGATCCCTTGACACAAAACACACTGTATAGTGAGTCTGCCAAGCTGTTAAACACATAGTTCCGGTATAGATAGTCTATCTGCTTCCATGTGTCATGCGCCATGACTTTCTGCCTGTCTAGCTCATTCTCTGCCATAGCTGGAGGATCCTCGCTCAAAACCTTTGCAAGGTTCAGCATGGTCAAGTAGAACAACATCTTTTGCTGCCATCTCTTGAAGTTCACCCCAGCTAATTTCTCTAGGTGCTCATGATGACTGAGCGATCCTCCCGGAACAGCCGGAGTAACACCAGGGTTGACCATAAAGGTCACAGCAGTAGGGGTTAGCAACCCAGTTGCCCCAGGGTTTAGATTCTCACCAACTTTAGCAGTAGCAGCAGCTGCTGCATTAGTCACTACTACAAAAACAGATAAAGATCACACTTTTTTGGTGTGATGTATGTTATTTAATCACACTTTTTAAGTTTTATTAAAGTGTGATCTTTGGGAGTGTGATTAAAAGTGGTCATTTTTAATCACACTTTTTAAGTGTGATTAAAAATATTTAGATCACATCTTTTAAGTGTGATTAAAAGTATTTAGATCACACTTTTTAAGTGTGATTAAAAATATTTTGATCACATCTTTTAAGTGTGATTAAAAGTATTTTGATCACACCTTTTAAGTGTGATCTTTGGAAATGTGATTAAAAAGAATCATTTTTAATCACACTTTTTAAGTGATTAATAACATTTAGATCACACCTTTTAAGTGTGATTAAAAATATTTACATCACATCTTTTAAGTGTGATTAATAACATTCACTACTAAAAAAAATACTTTTTGTGACCGTCACATGCCGTCGCAAATAATAAAAATACAGTCGCAAAAGACTTTTTGCAACAGCTATTTTGCCGTCGCAAAAAAAAAATAAAAAAATAAAACACTTTTAGCGACCATTGTTTTACTGTCGCAAATAATTATTTATTAAAAAAAATCATATATGAGTTTGCTACAACAAAAAAATCAATTACAAGCACCAACCAATTTTTTGTAAATGAAAAATAACAAAATTAACAAATTAATTAAATTTATAATAGACATTATCCATTAACCATCTTTAAATACACTGTACTAAAAAATTCAAGTCTTCAAAAAAAAAAAAAAAAGAAGAAGAGCAACATAATCTTTAGCTCCCAACATCAACCGCTCGATCGTATCAACTATTCCCTCAACAAAATCTGCAAAAACATATATCAAACTTGACTTGAAAATTTAATGCACTTAAATGTGTTAGTTTAGCTTAAAATAATCAAAATAAAACTATGTCAGTGACCTATCTCTATGGCAGATCAGTAATTTGCAACAAGAGTTTCAATTACCTTAAGAACAACTTCAAGCTTAACTATGGGATCACTTAATTATGGCGTTCGGAATTATATAACAATATTGTGGCGAGAGATTTCCCTAAGAACTCCACCATCACCACCTCCTACAACCAAAACCTGCATCAAGTAATTCAATTAAATTTAGCATAAATACCTGACAAACAGAATAATATATATATCATTCTAATCGGCCCATTTATATCTTATGAGCAAGTCTACAAAATTATGACACCTACATGCAAAGCTAAATCATGAGACAGAAACAGCCATTCTCTAGAACTTCACCCATTTCTTTCTTTTTAATTTTTTACTTTTCACTTTTTTTTTTACCAACCCTTCACAATTAATAGTTGTTTCTCATTAATTATCGGACAGGTTTGTGAAACATACCCAATGAACTGAGAAACTGAAACCCATGATCTTCCCACGCATCCTGCTGCTACTAAGCCTCGGTATAATAATACCAGTTACTGGGCCAGATCCAATGGCAAAGGTAAATATGTACCTAAAAGCATGTAAAAGATAGAATCCAATAATATAGCACATCTATAGATTTGCTGCTATGAGTAAGCTGAGAATTCTACAATTAAATTCAATTGATTTAATAATTTATATCTTAAAAACACTTTTAAATGCCACACGGTGAAGAAAACATACGGGACAAAATATAAAAATAAAAATCATTAAACAACACACAATAAAATCATCAAAATTGAAGAGCTTGAACTGCTAATCTATAAGAAAGTTACAATTTTCATGCGTTTGAATCACATTTTGTGCAGATCAAGCATTCATGAGCAAAAGATTCTATAAAAATGAAGAAATTACAGAGACAAAGCATCTCTATTGACAGATCAAAGAAACAATAGCAAGGGCGAGAAAGATGGGGAAAAGAATTTTGATATCAGTTAACAGTTAGAAAAGAATTTCATTATAGGGTGCTTAATTAACACAATCAAAACACCACACAACAGGATATTGCTTTACAAATTAGTCACTGGGAGGCAATAGCAACAATGTAACATTAAGATTTTCTTTATTTAATGGAGAAGAATAATGCCAAAAGTTTTAAATGATATAGGTTCCACTGATCATTTTCTAAAAGCCAATAAGGTGTGTGTAGGTTCAAATAGCTGAATTGAGATTGAGCTTTAAGTATTGTATCCAAAATAATGACCCAACTCTCTCATTTTAAAATTCCAATGCATTTTCATTGTTGATCTACCAACAGAGCCTGTACTAGATCCAAATCAAATCAATTAAAAACCACCTAGTTATAGTTAGACAAAAGAATATGAATTGAAGTACCTTCCATTCTTCAAAAATGCCAAATTGGTGTGCAATACGTTCAAAATCTGCCTGGTCTTTGTAATGGACACGCACATCACCATCTGAACAACATCAGCTCCATTGACAGGTTTTGCCTTTTTAACCATGTCAACAAAGTGCTTAAGATAATTATCCTACAAAATAATAACAAAAAAAAAAAAAAAAAGGATTAGGCAAAAATATAGAAAAAATTGACTAATAACAGTTAACATGTTCAATAATTGAATATTGATTTAATACATTAATTTATATACTAGACTAAAAGGAAGTAATAACTGTTTGACGTATAAGATAGATATCAACAATCTACTACAACTCCCAAAAGAATCAAAATCAATGTTCACTTTAATGCGTTAGATATGAATTTTTCAACCAAAATCATCTACATGTCATACACGTTTACTTTCCCACGCAGGGCCAATATTCACCTTCTTCTAGTTTTCATTTTGTACATTTTATAAATTAGATATGAACTTTTCAACTAAAAAATATTTTCTCCATATCTAACATAGTGCTTCCAAATCAGTGTTAGAAGTGTAGAAATTGTAGCAAGATCCCATGGTCCATCAACCCTTTTTCTGTTTGTTCATTGAGCACCCATTCATCATACTCTTCCCCATTAAAGTTCCAAGTAAATTTGTTCACAATCTATCTCGCACGCAAATTGAAGTAGCAAAAAATACTAGCAAAGAGACGAAAAAAATTGAAACAAAGATTAAAATGGTGGAACCACATTTTATAGTTTTGCAATTCTTATCAGAAAATCAGTTTCTCCTATGTGACAATATATCGAATTAAAAACTATAAAACTCCACGTGGCTAAATGAAAGAAGAGTGAGGAGGGAAAAGGGGTGTATGCACCTTTACAAGCAATGACTTTCTTCTTGAGCTGGAACTCACTATAACTCCCATCGATTTCCTATCATGGTCAAACTCAAGAGTGGCAATCCATCTTTCAATCTTACTCCACGTCCGACAACAACCTTCAATTACATAAAATTAAATGAAACACATTAGCAGCCACGTAAACATGTTTAGTAAACAACAAAAACATAAGTTATAATTGTAACTTACGTAGAACATCACCATAACCTTTAGATGTACCAGAATCCAATCCATCAAGAAGTCCCATTTTCTCAACCATAACCTGAAAAAACATAAACACTCATGATGAGAAAATTGCTTCAGCTCAATATTTATTGCTTTGCAGCAACTTTAAAGGATTGGAGCTTCATGAGGAGCTTCAGTAGGATAAAAATGGAAGTAACCACTTGAAAGGATTGGAGCTTCATGAGGAGCTTCAGTGTGGGGTATATGCTAATCATATCAATGATTCGAATATGACCTCAGCAACTCTTGTTACTCTCCTGGTTCAACAATGGATACCTTGCAATGAATTAGCTCATCATGCATGTATCTGGAGGAAGCAACAATATTAGTAAAGATAAGAATACGGCTACTCTGTTTTTTATTACAAGCATAGGAAAAGAAATGCAAAACAATTTCTGAACATTGATAGAAATTGAATAAATGAGGTCCAACTGTAAATAAAAATAGATTGAATATCTTCCAATGAAGCAGAAACGATACTGCAAAGATTAAAAAAAAAAAAAAAACTAAAGAACAAAAGCGACCTCACATAAACACCACCACAAATTTGAACATAATGGGCATGCTAGGGGACAGAAACAAAAGAAGATATTGCTTCTGTGAACATCCTGCAGAAAACGAGGACACAAAATTCTGTCCATGATTTATTAAAAGCATAGCTTCCAAGATTAAATCATACAACTAGCACCAATATTCTCTCTAACTCTTGCTTTGTAGTACCTTTAAATTTGAAAGTTGATTGTTTATACTTCTTCCCCTTCAGCGCATTTAAGCATGGTTTCAGTTGATTGTAGTCTTGAAGCCGAGAACCGTCAAATGAAGTGAAGCATTGAAGAAGTTAAGAGTTGAGAAGTTAACAAAATGATCATTTATTTACATTTCAGTTTGAATTTCTGTTGTAGCTATTCTTCATAATGGAAAGTAAAGCTGATTTTATCTTTTTCTTTCCACTATTGAAAATCTTTTTGAAATTAAATTGAAAACTAAGTTTGGGAACAAAGGGAAACAGAACTCCACCACTGTTAAAAAGGAGAACTATTATTTTAAAGAGAAACAGAACTCCACTACTCTTTAGTTTAGATTTTCTCAAGAGTAGATGAAAACAGAAGCAACATATCAATTATGAGCATTCAGTGAACAAATAAAATGTCGCGTTTCTTTTTAATGCATGAGCTCATGGTGTAAACTGGGACCAACACAACAAAAATGGAAAATAACGAAAATAAATACAAGTGCCGAATTATAAAAATAAACAAAATTATAGTTTCCAAGTTAAAAAAAGCCCAATCTCACCTTGGAAAAACTACCACATTAGGGATATTCACTGCTTTGTGGAAGCTATTTTGTGGTTTCCCATGGAAGTACCTCTCATCAAAATCCATTGTCATATTATCCTGCATAATGAAATGTGTCCATTCCCAACAGAATATTAAACATCTACTAAAGCACTTTATATTTCAATTCAAAAGTAATAATAATAATAAAAATAATCAATGCTATTTTGATTGCTGAGGATTGTAGAAAATTACGAGAATAATCATTTGTGAAGTAAATATGGCAAATTCTCAATAGAATATGGCAAATTCTCAATAGAATATGGCAAATTCTCAATAGAATATGACAAAGTAAACAGACAATTCATCATTAGATTTACAAATTATCCACGAAAATCAAAACCCTTGTAACTAGCTCCCCTTAACAAAAAGACCTGAAGACAAGCATTCCCATGTCTTCCTTCTGCACCTAACAAAAAAAAGGGAAGGGGTTCGAAACCCCTGTGCAACAATAATTTTCAACATCCAAAAATAAATAAATAGAGTATGACATCTTTAATTAAAAGATAACTCCCTATTGTATTTGGTCTAGTAACAATGGATTCATAAGGAGTCATAGTGCATTGATTAAACAACAGTTCTTTTTTTTTTTAAGATAGGAATTAAACAACAGCTCTAAAAGGTTAGCAATTGATATACTCATAAGAAAATTTACAAACATCAACACAATAAATGATCAAATGTGATACCCTAGAAAAATTATATATATATCGATATGAACACTCAAAAAATTGCTCTAATGCACCCAAATAAGACAAATAAGTTGGAAGACAATAAGAAATGGCCAAATTAATAAAAATAAGACAATAAGTTGGAAGACATTTATCTAAATTCTGCTATTTGGGTTTTTTTCTGCCTTTGGAATGATCCTTTTAGGAAATTAAAATTGTGAAGAAATTAAAATGGGGCGCCATTATTTTTTTTTGGGTGAGGGGCGCCATTATTAACCCCAATGTCCATCATCAAA
Source organism: Camellia granthamiana (assembly GCA_036172215.1). NCBI lineage: Eukaryota > Viridiplantae > Streptophyta > Magnoliopsida > Ericales > Theaceae > Camellia > Camellia granthamiana. The sequence goes on from CM069906.1 coordinate 158,893,912, forward strand.
ACAAACACAAACTACGAATCACGTAAATAAACACATTCAAAAAGCCCGAAATTGCAGCGAAACAAATCGCTAAACAGTAACAGTGTGGCTCAGCCTCAACGATGCAGATCTTTCGAGAAAACTAATCGCAAACCCTAAAATTCGTAGAATGAGAATGAGAATGCGAGAAATGAACGGTACAGAAAGAAGCAAGCAAAACACACTAACCCTAGGAGGAGTATCGCTGTTGAGATCTCGGTTGCTTCCATTCTGTATCGCCCCAGAGGATCGCCGGACCCTCTTCTTCTCCGCGCCCGATTTCGTCATCTCCCACTTTCTCTCCTCTCTCTCTCTTTCTCTCTCTCTCTCTTCCTTTTATATATATCTATGTTTTTGCAGAGTTCGCATCGTATAGAGATGAAAAATTCAAACTCAAGAACAGTGAAGTAGTGAGATCAGCTACAGAACAGTGAAAAAGGATTAAAGGAATTTATATAAGGATTAAAGATCAAACCCAAGAACAGAAAAGTAGTGAGATCGCCGATCGCCGATCGCCGCTCGCCTCCGTGAGTGAGAGAGAGAGAGAGAGAGACAGTGTTGTTTCAAAACTTACGCTATGTTTGGTAACTTAGGAGAGAAAAGAAAAGAAATGATTACTTAAGTAATAAGAGAAAAGAAAAGAAAAGAAATGATTGTAATTTCTCTCCTTTTTGTTTGGATAAGTAAGAAATAAAAGAAAAGAAATGATTGTGATTTCTCTCCTTCTTGTTTGGTTAGATTTCATTAAGAGAAAAGAAAAGAAATTATTTTATGTTATATTACCAAAATAACCTTTTTATATTTTCAATCATTTTATTTCTTTTATTTTTATAGGGATAAAATTGGTATTATGAAAATATAAACATTTGTGGGTTTCTTTTCTCTCCCAATCTCTCCACTTTTGGGAAGATTGAAAATAAGGGTTATGAGAGAAATGAGTTTCTCTCCATTTCTTTCTATTTCTCTCCATTTCTCTCCACTTAAGATAACCAAACAAGGAAGAGAAATACATTTCTCTCTATTTCTTTTCTTTTCTCTCCAAATCACTCAATCCAAACACAGTGTTAGAGCTCTACAAACTTGAAAGGAAATGAAAAAAAAGGAGGGAAAGACGGGAAAAAAAGGGGGGAAATTAAGGTTTTGTTTGGTTTAGATTTTCGGAATATTTTTAATATTTTGATTTTTTGAATATTTTGAATATTTAATTTTTAAAATATTTTTGATATTTTAATTTTTTAAATATTTCTAATTTTATATAGGTTTAAAAAATTAATTGACAAAAAAATTAATTGACAGAAAATAATTGACATAGAAGCTGTTTGAAAAAAAAAATGATTTGAAAAAAAAAATATTCAAAAAAAAATTACTTAAAAACAATTAATTGAAATTTTTTTTTTATTTGAATATTTTAAAAATAGTTTGGTTATGACTGTTGATCAAAAATACGGATATCGAGTTATGAGTTGTGTGTTTGATTATCAATTATAGGTTGAATTAAGTTTTGAAAACTATTTTGAAAACTCATCACCAAACAAATTTTCTTATTTCACATGTCACATCAAACTTTCAAAACTCAATTCCACATACAATTCAAAACTCAATTCAACACTCTATTAAAAAATCATAATCAAACAAATTTTTTGTAGTACAGGAGAGGAAGCGACAGTAGTGGTGAAGGTGGTGAATAAGAGGTGGTGGTGGTAGCGAAGGAGATTAGTGATGAAGTTATGGTAGTGGTATGGGAGATGGAATGGCGGCAGTAGATGAGAGGTAATAGTAGTAGTAGTAGTAGTAGTAGTAGTAGTGGTGGTGGTGGTGGTGGTGGTGGCAGCAGTGGTGGTAGTGGTAGTGGTGGTGGAGTGGTGGCGATGGTAGTAGTCATGGTAGTCGTAGAGGTGAAGTGGCGACAGTGGAAGTAGTGGTGGTGGTGGAATGGCGTTTGCAGTAGTAATGAAGGTGGTAGAAGAGGTGGGTGGTGAGAGAGAGAGATGAGTACAAGACAGAGAGAAGAGAGATGGACGAGAGAGACAGAGAGAGATAAAGAGAAGAGAGATGAACGAGAGGGACATAAAGAGAAAAGAGATGAACGAGAGAGACAGAGAGAAAGATAGAAAGAAGAGAGATGAGCAAGAAAGACAGAGAAATATGAGAGATGAGAGAGATAGAGAGAAGAGAGATGGATGAGATAGATAAAGAGAAGAAAGATGAACGACAGAGACAAAGAAAGAAAAGAGATGAGAGAAGAGATAGATGAGTGAGAGACACAGAGAGAGAGAGACAAATATACAAATAGACAGACAAAGAGTGGAGAGTGATGAGTAAGAGAGAGAAAGAGAAGAGAAAGATGAAGAAAATGGATGAAAAAATGGGGGATAGCTTTGAAGTTTGACGCTTTGACTTTTCTCATCACTGTCTGTGAGAAAGAGACAAAGACAAAGAAAGACAGACAGACAGAGAAGAGTGATGAGTGAGAGAGAGACAGAGAGAGAGATAGAAAGTGGGACATAGAAAAAAGACAGAGAAATAAGAGATATGAACGAGAGAGACAGAGAGAAGAGAGATGAGCGAGAGAGACAGAGAGAGAAGAGAGATGAGCGAGAGAGATAGAGAGAAGAGAGATAAGCGAAAGAGATAGAGAGAGAAAAGGTATGAGAGAAGAGATAGATGAGTGAGAGACACACAGAGAAAGAGGGGAGAGAGACTGATAGACAGACACAGAGAGAGAGAGAGAGAAGAGTGATGAGTAATAGAGAGAAAGAGAAGAGAGAGAAGAAGATGAAACAATGGGTGAAAAGAGATAGACAAAGAAAAATAGAGAAAAAGAGCGAAAAGATATAAACGAGAGAAAAACAGAGAGATAAAGAGAAGAGAGATGGACGAGAGACACAGAGAGAAAGAGAGACAGACAGAGATGAGTGATGAGTGAGAGAGAGAAAGAGAAGAGAATTTTTTTTATAGTTAATGAAATTTTTGTTTTTTTATTTTTCGTTTTCTTTTAGTTATTAAGGTTGAAAATTTATTTGTTTCATTTTTATTTTAATGAATAAAAAATTATTATTATTATTTTTTCATTTTGAATAAAAAATATTTTCCATTAAAATAAAGTTAATTTTTTGTCATCAATGAAAAATATTTTTTCTGCGACCCTTTTTTTTTTTTTGTTACTAAAAATTAGGAACTAATTTTTGTGGTAAAGGATAGGGAGCGGCAGTAGTGGTGAAGGTGGTGGATAAGAGGTGATAGTGGTGGTGGTGGTGGTGATAGCGAATGAGATTAGTGGTGAAGTTGTGGTAGTGGTAGAGGAGATAGAGTAGCGGTGGTGGATGAGAGGTAATGGTAGTACTAATGGTGGTAGTGGAGTGGTGGTGATGGTGGTAGTAATGATAGTCGTAGAGGCGGAGTGGCAAAATGATTGGTAATTAACAAAATGTTTAAAAAATTTAAAAATATAAAAAAGAGTGAGAAATGGCAAGTGGCGGCGGAAGACGATGGTGAAAAGTAGTGACGGTGGGTGGTGGGTGATAGTGGCGGGTGGTGAGTGGTAACGAGTGGGTGATGGTGGTGGGTGGTGGTGGGTAGGTGACAGGTGGTGGGTGGTAGCGAGTGGGTAGTGGTGGTGGTGGTGGCGGGTGGTGGTGGTAGGTGGGTGGCGGATGGGCGGTGGTGGCGGGTGAGTGGGTGGGTGGGTGGGTGGGTGGGTGACGATGGCGGGTGGTAGCGAGTGGGTGGTGGTGGTGGTGGTGGTGGCGGGTAGGTGGCGGGTGGTAGTGGTGATGGGTGGGTGATGGTGGCGGGTGGTAGGTGGTAGCGAGTGTGTGGTGGTAGTGGTGGTGGCAAGTGGCTGGTGGTGGTGGGTAGCTGGTGGTGGCAGGTGGTGGATTGTGGTGGCAGGTGGGTGGTGATGGCAAGTAGGTGGCGGGTGGTGGTGGCAGGCGGTGGATGGTAGTAGCGGGTGGTGGGTGGTGGCGGCAGGTGGGTGGCAAGTGGCTGGTGGTGGTGGGTAGCTAGTGGTGGCAGGTGGTGGATGGTGGTGGCAAGTAGGTGGTGAGTGGTGGTGGCAAGTAGGTAGCGGGTGGTGGTGGCAGGCGGTGGATGGTAGTGGCGGGTAGTGGCAGGCGGTGGATGGTAGTGGCGGATGGTGGCGGGTAGATGGCAGGTGAGTGGTGGGTGGTGGTAGCAGTGGTGGTGGTGGTGGCGAGTGGGTGGTGGTGGGTAGTAGTGGTGGCGGCAGCCGGGTGGTGGGTGGTGGCGGCAGGTGGGTGGTGAGTGGTGGTGGCAGGTGGTGGTGAGGGGTGGATGGTAGGTGGTGGTGGCGGAAGACGGTGGTGGAAAATGATGGCGGGTGGTTGCTAGTGTTGAGTGGTAAAAAAATAAAAACTCAAAATAGAGGCGCGGATTTAGGAATTGTATATTTTATATAAAAATCAAATTGAAATATTTTATACAATCACACCTATTTAGGGAGTGTGATTATATATATATATATAATTACACTTATTTAAAAAGTGTGATTAAAAAGTAGTAATGTATATATAATCACACTTTAATTAAAATGTGTGATTAAAAAATATATATATAATCACACTTATTTAAAAAGTGTGATTAAAAAGTAGTAGTGTATATATAATCACACTTTAATTAGAAGGTGTGATTAAAAAATATATAAATAATCACACTTTAATTAGAATGTGTGGTTAAAAATATATATATATAATCACACTTATTTAAAAAGTGTGATTAAAAAGTAGTAGTGTATGTATAATCACACTTTAATTAGAATGTATGGTTAAAAAAATATATATATATAATCACACTTATTTAAAAAGTGTGATTAAAAAGTAGTAGTGTATATATAATCACACTTTAATTAGAAGGTGTGATTAAAAAATATATAAATAATCACACTTTAATTAGAATGTGTGATTAAAAAATATATATATAATCACACTTGTTTAAAAAGTGTGATTAAAAAGTAGTAGTGTATATATAATCACACTTTAATTAGAAAGTGTGATTAAAAAAATATATATATAATCACACTTAATTGAAAAGTGACATAAAAAATAAATACTATCACACTCAATCAAATTAAGTGTGATTAAAATATCAATCTAATTTTTTTATCACACTTCCAATAAAAGTGAGATCTTTTTTTTTGTCAAAGTGTGATCTTTAACTATTTTTGTAGTAGTGAGTAATAGTTGCCATTTCTGAAAATTACACCTAAATATCACGTTCTGTGTTTTCATAAATTAAACTTAACATTAGAAAATCTCATAGTTGAAAAGTTAATTCAAAATTAGTCTCACCACTAAACCTAGAATCAAACATGGTCAAGAATATTCCCAGGAAGACTAGAGGGGTCACAACAGTCCCACTTAAAACCCAGTTAACCTTTTGACCAAACTTTCAAGAGCATGTTAACTCCTAGTTTGTGAGAAACAATTTGTTAAAATTAAATTTCCAAGGGATGAATTAGATTAAAACAAACCAAGGTCCAACGCTAACGAGCAATTTAAAAATTGCTAACCAAATTACAAGCAATAGAAAACATTGCTACAAATCTATACAAAAGTAAACCAATCCAATTGAGGATATAAGTAGTCCATTCCAAAATTCGTTTCAACGCTTAGGTATTTTTGCAAAGAATGTTAGTAGAAATACAAAATAGCGAATTGGAAAAAACTTGTACTTAACCATTCAAACACTATATAAACATTAAAATGCTATATAAGTTACACCAATTAAATAAAACTCCATAATTAAATTGACAATGTAATTTATGCAATAAATAGGTACATACATAGACAAGTTACAAAACATTTTAATTCAAATAATCAAATTACAGTTTATTATCATAAGTTATATATTAACAAAGCTTATAACTCCGAACTAATTGAATTAAATACTAGGAAAGAGTTACATATGAGTTTAATTCACAATAAACATGCAAATAAGTCTAACAATTAAAATTATGCAAATATCTTAGAAAATAATAAGCATGAACAAATTAAATCTAGAAAATAAATAACATTTAAAGAAATATATATTTCTATGTTTATTTAATTTTCTTTAAGAAGCAAGTGACATGTAAAAATTCTAGAAAACTAGAAGCAAATCATGCTTATTTGTTAAACTGAACAACTATTGAATATAACCACTAATCAGTGGCCTTAAGCATATATATAAAAAATATTTTATGTTATTTCATAAACAAATTTTATACCATGTATGATAGACCGACATGGAAAACAACACAGCAGCATTGCTATTAAATTGATCATAAAAATCACACATACCATTACATATATGAATTTACTAATCTAAACATAGAATTTATAATCATAAATTTATATATGTAATCAGTGGCATATCAAACCAATTTAAAATTGAAAACCAGGTAGCAATCAACATGGAAAAATCAGTAGACTATTTTTTCATTATTTTCCTCGTGAATAACAATGGACTATTATATGCTACAAGAAATCTAGAACACATAAAACAATAGCATGCATATATAGTCCTAGATATCCATAAATAAAAGACATTCTAATTAAACTAAAAAAAAATAGAACAACACATTACATGTAAGAAACAGTGTGTTCAGGTACACCAATTTTAGTCAATGGAATACCTACTCCTAGGGAATGCACAAATCTTGAAAATAATAAATAGAAGCATGCAAATATATACTGTTCCGATTTTATTGCCTTTTTTCCCCTAAGTACTAGCAGTAACAAAACTAATGTTAATTAATCTTTTACAAAATGTATAGATAAACCTAATCTGTTTTAAGCTTGTTGGTCATATAGGCTAATCAAACGAAACAAATACATTAAAAATTAATCAGTTAACTTACATAACATGAACCATGATTAACCGAAATACAAATGGAATTGAAATATTGAAAACAAGGGAGCAAACCAAATTCTGTGTGATACCACAGTCTCCTTAAAATAGATTAGCCACCTCACCATGGGTGCTGGAGGAACGTCAACTTCTGTCTTCGAGGATAAGATAGCTTAAACCGGCTAACTCAGAAGCACCTTCTGTTAGCTTTGGTGAACCGACAATGGCAGCACTCTCTCACACAGGAAGAAAATTGTAGACACAAGCAAACTGACTATATAATTCTGGAAGAGAAAAGTTGTATCTAAACTAAGGGAGATGGGTCTCCTTTTATACACCATGGGGGAGAGAGGGGAGCCTTTAGCCATAAAGGCTATCATCTAATGCCCATGAAGGCTGGCCACTAATGACCATTACTCTTGCAAAGCTGCTGGAGTAATGGACCAAAATTGATGGGAGAAAATATCTGATATATATATTTTCTGTATACACAAGTGTGTATTTTTGCCACAATCAATGTGGGATTGGTAGTTATACACAATTCTCAAAGCCTCATTCATGAGGCCATCTTTATGAGACAATTTCTCATTCAATTCTCAATGATTTTTTGTCATTCTTTACGTGGTGTAAAGACTTTGTTACAAAGAATCTAAACACATTTAATCCTACCTCAACCAATGGTTGGGACCTACTTTAATTTCACATTAAAGTTTACCAAAAACCCATTTTTTTCCAACGTTTAGTGATCTAGTTTGTAATTTGTCACTAAAATAAAGGAAATAAAATGCAAATGAAATCACAGATAAAGATATTATGGTCCTAAAAAAAAAAATCAATGATGGGTATTATTGTCTTAAAAAATTAATAAATGTGTTTTATGCTTCATACACAGGGATGGAACTATGAGAAGACTATGGAGAGCTATGGCCCCCTCGTTTCTGTGAAAAATTCTATTTACTATAACACTTTTAAAACATATATCCTATTTTATAAATAAAATAGGCCCTCAGTATAAAAGATATATATCATTCTTCTACCGTCTTACGTTATCTTTTTTATTTTGTACCAAAAAAAAAAAAAAATTCTTCATTCTAATATATATTACTTCTATGATATTTGAATTTTTTTTATGTTCCTATATATTGTTTATATATCGTACTATTATATATACATGTGTGTTTGTATATGTGGTGAAAACAATTTATTTGTCTTTGGCTCCTCCGGTGATGAAATTTTAGTTTCGTCCCTGCTCATACATGACTTCATTCCGTTTAAATCCCTAATAGAATCCTAACGAAAAATGTTACGTGTAACAAGATAATAGTAAGAGGTGACTAATTGTTAAGTTTTAAAGTTTAAGGGAGTAAACTGCAAATAAATCGTAATTTAAAGGGATTTATTATAATTTACCCAAATTTTATTCCTCAACATTTAATAATTAATTTATCTTTAAAATAATAAAAAAATTATAAATTATACCAAACAACACCTATGCCCTACTTATGAACAGAGCACAAGAGTTATGAAGTGTTTGGCATGTAAATTAAAAAGGAGAAATAAGTGATAAAGTTAAAAAATGATTTTAAATATATATAAAAAAAAAAACTTTATAAATTATTTTTAATGTTGTAATATGTAAATATTTTATAAAAGTTACACTAAAATGAAATTTCTTCAATAAAAAAGGGACAAATAATTAATGTAACATTTTGAACATAAAAATATTTGAGATTTCTAAAATAACTCAATTAGACTCATAATAATATAGTATGATAGATATCTATTTTATAATTTATCACACACTCAATCATATAAGATCTAACTCTATTGTCACATTATTATAAGTGCATTTATAAGTCTAAATTCTAGGCTAAACATTTTTCTTTTGAAAAAGTCTAACAATACAAAAAGGCAAATGCTAACAAGTGTCTTATGGACATTGTTTAATGTTGAAAAATGTATGATTTTTTTTTTTTTTTGAAAATTTGTGAAAATGTTAAAAAGTATATCAATTTTAATAAAATAATGTATTGAATAAAAGTATGTGGTGTTCTTCAATTTTTTGTTTTTACTTGCGTCTTGGGGGCACTTATTAGCAAGACCCGTATCAAAATGTCACTAGGCTCTTTATTATCAGTTAAAATAAAATAAAATATCACGCTGATTTTTTCACTCACAAAAAATAATTTTTTGGATAACTTTTCAAATATATTAACTTTTTTTACTCTTAAAATAAAAATAAACATCAAAAGCTCACTTTGAGTTGTTTTGTGAATTGATTATTTTAATTGATTTTTTGACTTTTTATAAAAAAAACATGTGTAGAGGAATAAAATATTGACCCAAACTCAAATCACTTAGGCGATCGACCCAAAATAAAATGGAGGCCTAAATGAGCTTTTTAAAGAACCTATTAGAAGTGACTAGCAGCAATGTGAATATCCTTCTAGGAAAAGGATCCGTACAATGAAAGAGGAGCGTCGGATTAAGTTTCATCAAACGATGGAAATATCAGACAGTACTAGATGGTAAGTCTGTCCGATCAACTTGATCAGATGAATACAACGCTTGACAAGTTAGCTACTAACATCTGACATAATCTAAGTTATCCATAAGAGGATGATCCAATGATCAAAGAAAAAAGCAACTTGGCCACTTGCCTGACTAGGGCCAAGTACAGACATAACTCTCGAATCAAATATTGATCCAATGGATGTGATTCAAGTTATGAAAATTATAAAAAGCGAAGCAAAGAGGACAAACGAGAGGTAATCTAAGAACCCTCTTTTAAATACAGATCAACTTTAATGGCCAAAGAGTATTCTAACTTGATAATCAGAGGATCGTCCTAACCTATCCTGGTCGGGGGTGATCACCGACGGTTTGGTTTATCGTAACATAGTAAAGGAAGGGACACGCCATCTCACTTTTTTCTGTGGAGAAGAATTCTACCTTCCACAACGTGCATAAAAATAAAGAAAAATTATTAACTTTTTATATTGTTTTTTGATTTTTATTGTTGACTATTTTAATCACTTGCTAAAATAAATCTTTATATATATATATTTATATATGTATATACCGATATAATAAGACAAGAAGGTTTTTGAAAATGTACTACACACATTTGTCCTACTAGAATATTTGGACGGTTTAGATCTATTCAAATTACAAAATAACGACTGTGATGTATCCTACTTTCCCGCTTCTCTCTTATACTTTTTCCTTTTTTCACCTTTCCTCTCATGATCCCATGAATGATCACATGATCCCACCTTCCCCCTTTTCCTTTTATTTTCCTCCTTATTTATTTATTTATTTATTTTCTCCTTTTTCTTAACTTATTTTATTTACATCGTACTTTCAGACGCAAACATAGACACAAGCACAGGCATACACCAGTATATATATATATCACTATAAATATAAATATTGGCGACAACAATACTATGCAAGCCTTTTTAACTAACTATTTGGATAGGTATGAACAATTATATATATAAAAACAAATCTCTCCAAGGTAAACTATTATTCTAACTAACAAACTTTTGCCCTTATAAATCAAATTTATGGCACCTATATCATTCCCCCAAGGCCCTTTAACAACCTCCCCAAAATAAAAAAAATAAAAAAATAAGTGATAAGAATTCAATAACAAAGGGAAAATATCATTTAAATGGAAAACTATGCAAAAATTGCGTAGTTTTCACTTGCACAAGGCACATTTCTCACTTTACACTATTAATTATTATTATTTTTTGTTTCCTCATTTATCTCATATTCACCTTTTAAATTATGATTCGTAAAGTATTAAATAATAATTTAGATAATAGAATACAGTTAAGGCATATGTAGCTTAATAATGTAATGTGGGATGCTAGCATATACTCACAACTCAACACATCTTAAATTATTCCTATTATTATCTATACCATTGAAAATCACTTCAGCAACTGAAAAATAAATAAAAGTAAAAATTATTTAAGTGTCTTTACTCTCTAAGTTATCCTTCCTTCATGCAAGTTGCATCTAGAAAAGTAGGGTATATGAAAGAAATTGCTAGAAAAAAAGCTAATAAAGGAATAATTGTGACAACAAAGTAGATTTAAAAACCGCAAGATTTCAAAAACGTGGTCCAAAAGAGAAAAAGAAAACAAGAAGGCCAATCTTATTTTGAAAGGGTAGGCATTAAAAATAAAATAAAATAAAAATTCTCTGAATATTAGGAGAGGTGAAAATAATTGGGGAATTGACCAGTAAATCCCATTTTGTGAACTTGTAATCCATAAGGTCTTGAATGTTTTCTTAGTGACTGGGTGGTCCCTTAATTTGTTTGTTGACAGTTTTGCCACTGCTAGTATTATTGATTGACATTTGGTGTGGGTTTGTATAGGATAAGGTGAATGGGTGTTTGTATGTCACGTTGATCGAAAAAGCACACTAATACTTTTTTTTAATTTAGCAAGTGTGTAACACTCAAAACATGAGACGTGGGTTGTGACGTGACGTGGGTTGTGTCACGTTTCGGATTTCCCACAGTTTAGCCCTTTGTTTTCCAATTGCCATTTGTGACCCACGTTTGGACGTGAACCTTTTTGGTGAATAATTTTTCGGGTAAATAATCGACGTGAACCTTACCAACAAATGAAGCTTGGATCATCACAGTATTTGGCTAAGAAGTAGAATTTGCAGAGATTGGAATCGTCGTCTCGGAGAGACAAGAATTGGTTCACGAAGTGCGAGAAACGAAGCCGATTGGCCTCGTTGGAATCTGAATCAGGAAATGGAAATTCCTCGAAATCAACGTGGAGGTTGGAGAGGGAAGTCCAAACGTACCTCCATCGTTTTGATAGCGCGGAGGTCTGAACTGCCGATTTGAGGTCGTCCATGGAAGAGAGGATTTCGTGAAGAATTAAGTCTGGTAAAGTGCTGATTCTGTCTTCTTCTTCTTCTTCACCATCAATTGCTTGATTTTTCTTGTGATTTCTCAAATCACCACGGTGCACCACCACCCTCCACGACGACGACGACAACGACTCTGTGTGTATATCAAAGAGAGGCTTGATTTCTCGAATCACATTTGTTGGATTGATTGATTGCTATATCACTCTGTTTTTTTACCAGATTCTGTAGTGAAATGAACTGGGTTAGATCTTATGAGTCCTTTTGAGGGACTCATCTTTCTAATTCGATGGAAGCAATTGAATTGTTTGTAGATCAATCTGAAGATTGTTTAGTAATTTGATTCAACTTTTACGGCATTGATGATTCCGAAGTACCGAGCTTCTTCTTTGTCTTTGCCGGCGGTGGAGGAAGGTGGGATTTCGCGGAGGAAGAGAATGGTGGTGAGGCAGACGAGGATCAGCAAACGTGGGTCAGCAAACGTGGATGAGCAAATGTGGGTCAGCAAACGTGGATCAGCCAACCAGCACTGCAGTGTTCATCCATGTTCAAAACATGAGACCCAAATTACCAAACGTGAATCAGCAAACGTATCCCACAAAATCTGCATTCAATCCCAATATACACCTCTATAGAAAAAAAACAAAAAAAGGGGCAAACCTGTCCACACACATATCACATAAATTCAAAATGGGACCTAACTGTCCACAAAACATGCCAAACAGGACTTGTCAATCCAAAAGAATGAATGTGGGACCAAATGGAGTAATAGATTGGTAAATAGGACTTTCTGATAATTTGCCCAAAATAATTACCAATATATGAGAAGGTGTAACCCCCATAGTTTTTTTCCTTTTTTTTTGGTACCCATGACAGTTGTATTTTCACAATCTTTTATTTGTACCCTATTATAAGCATACTTATACCTCTCATATATTAGTAATTTTTTTTTTCTTTTCTTTCACCTACACGCAGTTCTTCTACTAAAATGCAAATAATGGTCCACAATTTCCCTATTTTTGTTTCGATAAATCATAAATACACTCTTTGAGATTTATTTAAAATAGATATTATTTTCTGTAGTTTGAAAAATTACAAATACCCTATTGTTAAATTTTTTTATCTAACAGAATTAACTAAAAAAATAAAATTCATAATTGTTCTCCTATATAATAATAAAATTACCCCAAATTATTAATTGAAATATATTTCTAATATCATTAAAAACTATTAATTGACTTGATAATTTATTAATAAAAATAATTATTTGTTATGAAGTTAAAAACCTTAAGAGATGAAATAAAATTTTCAAAATCACAAAAAATAATTCGTAATTTAATTAAAACTCAAAAAATATATTTATAATTTACAATTTTTGTTTTTTACATCTCATGTGTAGGTGTTGTACTTCGCAGTGGCGTACTTCTTTCAACATTTTAGTCAAAAAAAGAAATGAGACTGCTTTAAAAATCTAGCCGTTACATCCATAAATGCGTTGGATTTTTTTTCAAAGTATTTATCTTATTTTAATTTATAATAGTTTATTTATTATTATTGTACGATTTATGCTGTGTTTGGTTTGAAGATTTAAGGAGGGATTTAGAAAGGAAAAGGAAAAATGTGTGTGAAACTAGGTGAAATGTAGATATATTTTATTCACATTTCACCTAACTTTTTCTTATTTCTTTTCAAATCCCTTCTCAAATCCCCCAACCAAACACAGCGTTAAGGAAGCAGTGTGGCGGTTGTGTTTTCATACCGTAGTTACTGTTGAGCGCATAATAAAACTCAATTTAGGTCTCATTTTAATAATTTTAATCACTCATTTTTTAGAATATATTAAATTAAATACAAATTTGATCGAATCATAAGATTATCAATATTCGATCAACTTAAAATTTTATAAAAATATTATATTTAACATATCTTAAAAGATAAACAATTTAAATTATCAAAATAAAATTCAAACCCAAAATTAGCCCTATTATGCGCACAATAGTGACAGCCCAAGGCGGGCATTATTTGTCGGATTTCATCATTCATAAAGCGTAATGCTATACTCTTGGCTAATCATCTTGATTTTTATTAGCGACATTTATTTATAAACTTTCTAAATTTATTTATATTTTATTTAGTTTAATTTTTTTTTATGTTTCAATAAATTATATGAGTGACGTAATTATTAAAATACTCATAATAATAATATGGTGAAATGCGTATTAATATTTACATTGACAATATGAATATTCCGTGACATGAGTATTTACACTATCAAATTTATTTAATGTGAATGTTTATATTACCAAGTTACTAAGAGTTCAAAAAATATTTATAAGGGTAAAATAATCTAAAATACCTTAAAAATTATAATTATGATTTGATAGATTAAATGTCCAAAATAATATAACTTATTGAAATATAAAAATACTAGCGTATGCCCGTACCTAAAGGCACGGTGTAAATAATATTAAGATTAAAATGCAGTTATAAAAATATATTTAACAGACTGTACTCTACAATTCCAAACAAATCAAATATAAAAAAAAAATTAAATATCAAATAATGCACACCAGCCAGTACTCTGCAATTTAAAAGAAATTAAAACTAAAATGCACACCAGTTAGTGCTACTCCTGCCAATCAAATTATAACTACATAAGAAAAATAAACATTATATTGTCAAGACTCACGCTTGACAACACAAAAAAGAAAAACAAATACATATCAGTTTAAGGTTTAGAAACACCAATCTAAATAAATTGAAAGCTACATAAATAAAAAATGAAAAAGAAACATAACAAAGAGAAGATTGTAAAGATCATCAAACCTGCAAGAGTTTCGAAATGAAAAGGACCAAAAAAGAAAAAGAACAAAGAGAAGATTGTGAAAATCATCAAACCTGCAAGAGTTTCGAAGCAGAATTCAAACAACCCAATTCTTCTTACTAGGTTGCCTGAACATTATATTTAGGTACGTAAACATATATTTTAGTAACAGATAAATCAATTCTATTACATCAATTCTATTTCAATTCTATTACATTAGTAAAAATTAAAGAAGTCAATTCTATTATTAGGTACCTAAATAAGCCAGAAACATTATAAAAATTATATTACAGTGGTATCTAAATAAGCCAGAAACATTATATTTAGGTACCTAAACATATAATGTTAGATACCTAAATATATATTATTTGTCATAATATATATTTAGTATAAATCTTCAACCTGTGAAGCCAGAATTGAGCTTCACCAATCATCAAACTTGAAGATCATCATACGCTAGATGAATCTTCAACATATTTGGTGATATGTTGCAACCTGTTACATTGAAATTGAGATCTCCATTTCTTGCCACAAATGGAGAGGAGCCACACCAGAGCAACTAAATAAGCTTATCTGTCAATAGGTTTAAGTTAAGAATTGCAAAACTCAGAATACTTTTCTCATATATGATAATATGAGCAGAAATGGGCTTTTCTCCAAAAAACTATGCAAGCTTACACATGTATTTCAGCACCTAAGTCAATAACTCAACTTGACTAAAAAGATTAGCAATCAAATGGAACAAACAGATTTATTATAACCATTATAGACCTCAATTCCACCAACAAACAACACACCCAAATGTATATAATTCCTCTTACCAAGCCTGAATTCACCTCCAAATTCAGACCCAGCTCACCAAATTACCTCCAATGACAACAACCCACCAACAAAACTACTTCTATTAAGTCTTAAAAGTCAAAGCCCAATAAAAATTCTATTTTTTCTGGCAATAACAAACACAAATGAGTACTCTGTTACTCTAGATATATGATCAGAGGTTAATGAAAGAAAAACAATAAGGTTTTTTAGTTCTTAATAGTAATCCTATAAAAGAATAAAAATATTATAATAACAAGTATAGTGAGCTAAAACTTTGTGTAAGTAGAATTTTCCTTTCATTTTATTAGGCAGTTCAAAAAATGTTTTAACTTTTTGTGTTCATAGAATTACACTGCCTTCGTGCTTGTTGTTGACTTGAGTTGGCAAGGAGTCAGTTACAGTAAATTGGCAAGGTGTTAGTTACATTGTACGGTAAATCTTCTTCCATCTATGACATTATTTATATTTGTGGTATATGACTGTAGTTGGGAGGCTTTAAATGCATCCTAAAATTTTAAGTGCATTTAGAGCCTGCCCTATAATAATTGTATGCATACCTAAGATAAATGACAAATATACCAAATAATTCATGGTTTCATATATTGATTTTTGGGAAATTTAAAAAAGAAAAAAAACTTCAAAATTTTGACCTTGGTAACAAATCAATCCTAACTTGAAATTATTTTAATTCTAACCATTCATTTCTATGGGCCATTTAAACAGTCTAACAATTTTTTTCCCTTTATTTTGGTGTTGACAGTCATTTGCTACCCTTACCATGATCCATCACTACCCCCATCTCTTCTCCCCATCTACCACTACTCCTCATTTTCCTCACCTCACTACTACTCATCTCATTTCTTTCTCAATTCAAAAAAATTCCAGTAAAAAAATATGAAGTGCTTTCTGAACGAACCTTTAAACATGAAGCAGAGATGGTTGGTTTATTTTGTATCTGCACCAACACAAAATAAAATACATCACCTCTATCTTATTTGTAAATTGTGTTTTTTTATTTTATTTTTAATTACATGATTGTGAATGTATATAATTGGATTGGAGTATATAATAGATATTGGGTGAATCATAATTATGAATGAGCCATAGCCAAAATTAACATTTGAGTCAATTTTGATAGTTGTATTGTTTAGAAGGTAAAAAATACACATTGAAATAAGATTGTGTTAACACATTTC
This sequence comes from Camellia granthamiana, assembly GCA_036172215.1. Lineage (NCBI taxonomy): Eukaryota > Viridiplantae > Streptophyta > Magnoliopsida > Ericales > Theaceae > Camellia > Camellia granthamiana. Next base: position 158,910,523 of record CM069906.1, read on the forward strand.
AATTCAATAAATTGGCCTAACTTTGTTAACATTATGCTCTACTTCTTTTTAGCATTCTTATGTATGGAACCGAAACCAATTTTTAAGAGAACTTATGAAACTATCTTGTTTGCTTTCAATAAATGTAATCTGTTTGTGAAGCTTCATGCTTTATGTTGAAAACCTTTAGGAAGGCATTGTCAGATAATTAGTCTAATAGTTTTTATGCTGTACTTTTTATCAACTCATATCTTATCTGATTCTTTTCATGAACTATATTCAGATAGATGTTTTAATTGTCTAATTTAAATACAATGGGCTATTTCTTTCTCACTATAATTCTAATTTTTAACAATCAAATAAAAACAAAAGATCACAGAATATTACTTTGCATGTTAAAAAAGGAAACTCAATTCACACATTTATCAAAATAACCCAAATCATTTATCAAAACACTAATCATATTTGAAACACTTCAATCTCATTGATACTTTATTTGGTTCACTGGAATAAGATAAATGATGATTCTCATTGCAATGAATTTTTCATTATTCTTTTAATCAACCAAATATGAGAAGTGTAAGGAATCTTTGCACTTTATTACAGAAGATTAACACATAGTGAAAAAAAAAATGTAATGATAGGAAAAATCCAAAAATCAGCAAACTTGACTATCCAAGCCTATAAACAACAATTCCTATTTAGCAAAGTTGAGAGCTCTATCCGCTAAACAACAATTTCCAACAACACATAAAACATATGTTAAAAAACTTAAATCCCATCCCAAAAATGTCTGATTTCCTGAGATGAGAAAACAACAAAGAAAAACAACCCATTTCCATTATTCATTCATAATCAACAATGATTCATGATACAATTATAGCCTGCTCAATCCATTTCAAAAGCATAACAACAAACTAAGCATCACTGTAACAATGTAATAAATATATTTAAAAAAAAAAAAAAAAAGGTCGAATGTAACAATCAATCTTCAAAACAAACTAAAATAGACATGAATGAATAATGAAATGAAATGATGGGTGTTGAAAGTGGGGGTGGGGAGAGGGCTTCGAGCGAGGGAGTTACATATCAGAGCCGTTGGGGTGGGAAGTGGTTTTTTGGCTAAATGTCATATAAGACTCTGTATTTTCCTACCTCTTCATTTGGTTTTCCCCTTTGGCTTGACACACTTTTAACTTGGAGCACGAAACTGATCAATTTTGCAATATGCGTTCATCGGACTGGACCAAACAGTTGAATATAGTTCTCTAGTTATGTGTAAACTTGGTGTTTTATCCAATTCTTGAAAAACCATTTTGACTTAAGGTTATATTAGTTGCTAAAATCAGAGGGCTTAAGTTTTGCTATTTCTTGAATACATACATGGGTTTTATATAGCCAAATAGAAAATCAACTACAATTAAAAAATAATATAAGCAAAAAGCCACAACTATATAAGAAGCCAAAAAGCAAGACAATCCATTTCAATTATCACAATCCAATTTACCGGATTAATAAATGATACTGATTACTTGAAAGTAGAAAAATGAAAGAAAAAAATAGGAAAAACACAACCCATCATTGGATTATTAATAGGAAAAACAACCCCAAAATGTCTGATTTCCTGATTAATCCCTAAAATCAATCAATTTCAATTATAACTTGCTTAATACAATTATAAACTGCTTAATACATTCATAATCAAAAGCATGAACAACAAAATGATTCAAAAATTATAACCTGCTTAATACAGATTTATGGATAAATAATTCAAAAGCATGAACAAAAACAATGTAACAATCAACAACAATAACAATATAGCATGCTTAAAACAATCCACAACAGGTGGGTATGGAATTAAATTTGAATTATATTTAAATGAAAAAGAAGAAAAAAGTAAAATTATATTTCATTCATATAATTTTAGGGTGTATCATATACAGACACTAAAAATTCTTGGTTCAAAAGATTGGTATTATCGAAATTGGTTTTCTTCTATAAATTGAAATTAAACAAAACTAAGATGAGCAATATAGAGTAGGGATGAGGTTGCCAATTAAAATTTTATTCAAGTCTAAGCATATGGGGAAAAAAAAAAAAAAAACAAACAAACAAACAAACAAAACAAAACAAAAAAGGAATCTCAGTCAAGAGTTTAATTTTTTAATTTAGAAATTGTTGATCAGTCAAGCACTCAGATACATGACTGATGTCAGAAGTTTAATTTTTTAATTTAGAAAATTTTTAATTTAATTTTTTATGTCAAGAAAGTGATATCCTCAACTTTGATTATGTTCACAAATTAAACTTGCAACTCAGTTATTGTTCAATCACTCTTCTTGGACAGTGATGGATAAACAAAAATGATGACAGGTTATCTAACAAAGATATACATAACAAAGAAAAACACAAGAATGATGATTACATAGGTTATATAATCTATACTCTAACTAATCATCCTTTCAAGAAGATGGCAAACAGCCATATTATGATTGTCTATTTGCTTTAGTTTTCATTGCTCTTCTGGCCAAAGCAGAGGACAACAAACCTACTTTGACTTGTTCACCAACTAATAGATTGTAGTTTAAATCATGAAAAGAGACATGAAACCATATAAATCATGAAACCATATAAGTTCACCAACAGTTTTCTTTACTTCTTTTACACGTCGGGACATGATTTTTAGGGGAAAAGAGACCCCAAAAAAAAAAGAAAAAAAGAAAGAGAGAGATAGAGAGGGAAAAAGATGAGGCAATTCAAACCATATAAAACGTCTTAACCATGAACAATAACAAATAAAGCCAATCTCCAAAGATATCTTAATAGCACTTCCAAACACAATCAGACTCCAATCAAAATTGAGTGAATTCCTGTAACAAAGCTAATTAATCCAAGAACTTGACACATTTCAATGAAGCATCTTCTAAAACATATCTTCTAAAGCATATCTTATTATTACTATTTTTTTTGTAATTATCCATGAAACAAACAATAGAAACCAATATGGTGAATACAAACCAAAATGTATATAAAAAAGAATATAGTGAAATCAAGCTACAACCAAACTGCAAAATTAAGACAAAAACACAAATCCAAATCTTACAAATCCAAATCCTCCAAACAACCCATTTCACCAAATCAAGCTCACTACCAGAATTGTGCAACTAAATAAGAAAATACGGGATAGGATTGTGCAACAATACATACCAAAACAAATAAAAGACAGGATACCCTTTATTGGTTTTGTTTCATATGGTAAAATAGCCCCTTTTGTTTTCACCAAATCAAATATTTCCTACGTTTCTTACCTAACAGGATATAAATTTTTTCAAACCCTTAGAAACACAAACACAGCCCTTTAGATGAGAGAAAACAATTGTCTTGATTAATCCATTTCATGAGATGAGAGAAAACAACTCAGAAAATTTCCATAAATGATTAAAAAACATGAAGAGAGTGAGAGTAAGACTGAGAGTGGGGGGACTGAGACCTTGAGAGGAAGAATACGACGACGACCACCAAATCAACGAAGAGCCAATGAAGCAACAAAGAACCACCGAAGCAATGATGATGAATGGGTTTGAATACAACCACTATGGCAAAGAAAGAGAGAGAAACAGTGTTGATGAAATGGGTTTTAGGCGGTGAGGGAGGAGTGAAATGGGTTTGAAATGTTTTCAACTTTCAAACTATATCCAACGGTGAAATGAACAATCTCAACCTTTAAATCCATAGGATAGATGTTCCATTGGGATTCAAACCCACTTCAATTAAACTAATGTAAAACAATGAAACTCTCAACAACCAATTCCAAAGACTTTTGCTTGAACAGTATGGTACTGTGAAGGGCCTATTCGTGAATTCTATAATTCTGTTAAGGGCTTATTCGTTGAAATAAAAAAATGAAATGTGGTTTAGATTTAAATGAGACAAAATATAAAATAAAATAAAAAATTTAATTGATAATTGTAAGAAAAAATTAATAAACCATACTTATAAATTTGATTTTAATATACCCAATTTGATTTTAATAAACCCAAATTTTTATAAACCAGACTAAAAAATTTGATTCTTGCTCCCCCTACCCCACCCAAATAATGATAATTGTAAGAAAAAATTAAAAAACCAGGCTTATAAATTTCCTACACAACCAACCAAAATAATGATCAATCACAAACTATAAACATCAGACACAATGTTTCAATCACAAATTGGACAATGTTTCACCGAATCAATGTTTAAATGTTTCAATCACAAAAATTAATGTTGAAATTAATTAATTAATTATAAAATTAGATTAGAGTTTAGTAAAGACTAAAGATTAGAGATTAGAGATTATAAGAACATACAAGAAACAATATTGCACTATAGTTCCTATTTATCAATTTTAATCACTTTTGTAGGCATAACTCATAAGAGTAGTCCCAATAACTGACAGTGTTTCCTACATTGTCTTAAAAGGTACATTTTCACAACCATCAATAAATGCATCTTTAGATGGGAGCCTTCAGCCAATGAAAACTGAAACCCAACATGCAAAGCAATATGTTTCTAGAGATTGTTAGTCCCACTAAAAGAATTGACAAATTTTAGTTCCCAATATAGATTAGACTTTATGTTTCTCTTGATACCATGAGCAGCACCAAACCATGGCATACACCAGAGGAAAAGTGTGCCCCCTACTGTGATGAGATACATAGAGCAATTATTTGAACCCAGGTCTCTTCAAAACAAATAAGCATAATTAAACCAACAGGAAATAATAAATAAATAAATAAAAGGTTTAGTTTATAGCAGGAAAGAGTTTAGAGGTTGTTTTGCATAATTCATTGCCATTGCCTGATGCTTTTATGATTAATTTGCCATACGTGTTCTCTTTAATAAGCGCAAATTATTTGCATGGTTCAAGGCTAGTCCAACAATTATGCTTAATTTATTCATTAGAAATCGATGATAAATCACAATGAATTATTAATACAAAGGGTCTAGTACAGCTTAGGTGGAGGGCAAAGAAGGCCACAGGGGGGCTGAGGAGAAAAGAAAGTACTATTTACACCAACAATAACAATGACGAAATAAATAAATAAACAACTAAATAAAACCCATGAACCTTTCATACATGTCTGAACCACTTTCACATGAACCTCAAGCTGCATTGTAACAAACCAATAAAACTATGATATACACACCTATAAGGCTTGATTTTCAGTTCAATTTGGCATAACAATGTCTGTATCAAGAAATAAACCAACTGAACCGGTTCTGATATGACCATACCCTAAGCTTGCACCAGAAAAAGTGCCTTGAACTAAACCAAACTAAATTAATCCTACCAACTAAAGCCTTTATAAGTCTCAGATTGCAACAGACGAAATTGAACCCCTAGACGGCAAATTTGATCTCAGAGGATTCTGATGAACCCCAGTAGTCACAATACTCCTACTCAATCCAACTCAACTTGTAACACCATTTAGATATTTTATTTTTTACATTAGTTCTAGCATGTGGATAGTTTGTCTTATGGCACAATCAAAAGTGAATATAAGAGAAAAAAGGATTGGTAATGCTTCTGTGCTCGCATTGACTGATTTTTGACATTGGTTTTCTTTGAGGGTTTTCCTCTCTTGACACAGAAATCAGTCAACTATAAATTGATTTTTAACCAAGAGAAACACTTTACTGACTAAAGATCTGGAAGTTATCTTCAACCTTTGTTAGATTATCTTGTTGCCTTTCTTCTGTTGTTTCTCATGGCAGGAGAGGATATCCTCATGCCTTCTCCTTATCATTACACCAATAAATTCAATCTCAAATCAAACATCAACAAATAAATAAATAAAACTATTAAAAAGTATAAACTAAATTTCCTTAAGTATCTCATAAACAAATAGCACAAATATACCTGATTCCAAACCTGTGTGATTCTACCACTAACAAAATTACATGTGACAGTAATAAAATTAGATTGTATTCATCCAAATGAATTAATAATGCTGTAATGTTCTAAACTATTAAAAAACCAGGCTTATAAATTTCCTACACAACCAACCAAAACAATGATCAATCACAAACTATAAACATCAGACACAATGTTTCAATGTTTCACCAAATCAATGTTTAAATGTTTCAATCACAAAAATTAATGTTGAAATTAATTAATTAGAGATTAGAGTTTAGTAAAGACTAAAGATTAGAGTTTAGAGATTATAAAATTAGATTAGAGTTTAGATTAGATTAAAGATTAGAGTAGATTAGATTAAAGATTAATTAGAGTAAATTAGATTAGATTAAAGATTAATTAATTATAAAACCAAGCTTAATTAATGTTTCAATCAAAAGATTAGAGTAGAGATCATTATCAGTAAAGACTCAAGATTAGAGTAAAGATTATCCAAAAATTAAAGATTAAAGATTATCCAAAGATTACCCAAAGATAAAAATATAAACACTAAAGAAAAAGCCCAGGTTTGCTCACCTGAACCGTATGTATACCGGATTATTTCTTTGTTGAACACCATTGTTCCCTTTTGCAGTCCCCTTGTTCCTCTTTTGCAACGGCTCCGTCATTGTTGATGAAGATTGGGAGAGAGAGGGAGAAAGAGAGAAGATGAAGAGAGTAATACGGGGTTTGGGGTTCAATCGCCAACAAGGGTTGGGCGGAATGGGCTCCGATGGAGGTAGAGAGAGAGAGGGGGTGCCGTCATCAATATTCAAGGGTGTTTGGGGCTGCCACTGTTGATGAAGATTGGGATGGCGGAGAGATGGAGGGAGGAAGAGAGAAGATGATGAGAGGGAATGGGCTCCGACAGGGAAGGTTGGGCTCTGATGGAGAGGGAGAAGGAGAGAGAGAGAGAGAGAGAGAGAGAGAGAGAGATGGGGGGCTGTGTGTTTTCAAAATTTGAAATCAAAAAAGAGATAAATGGGAGAGACAAATGGGATTGAGAGAGAGAAAAGGTCTGTTGAAAATAAGAGAGACAAATGGGGTGAGATATTTTGAGCCCTTAGATCAAATCAATCTAATGGTCCAACTTTTGACACAAGTATAAAAGTCACATCCAGATTCAAAAAGCCTCTTGCCTTATTATATAGATGCTATGAATTAATTAGAATACAAGTACTTAAAAGAGAATTTTCTAATAAATTCTCCTTTTTACTAATTTAAATAGTGAATTACTTTTAAATTGATTTTTAAAAGATAGCTCGACAAGTATTATAACGTGGAAAGTGTGAAGTATTACTCTAAAATCACCAAATAATTCTAGTTAATATACTATTTAATATTGATATATGTGTTAAAAAATACTTTGGAATGGTGAAAAGGTTTTTAAAAGTTTTAGCACAAGTTAAAAAGAAAATTTAAAATTAGTAAAAAAATGTTTTTTTTTTCTCTCATATTATTCTTGTCAATTTTTTTTTTGTATGAATTTTATGTAAAAATATAATTTTCTACATTGGCATTTATTACTCTCTCCATCCTATTTTGTTTGGTTCTTATTTTTATTTGAAATGTTTCAAAAATGTTAGTCATTTTTTTAAAAGTTAAAGAAAAAAGTTTTTAATTTTTTGAAATTATTTCTCATGGTCATAATTATATTAAAAATAAAAATAAAAAGAAATTGCTTAAAATTTAATTTGAATATAATAATTCGGTGGTGCTACATGCACCAATTAGTGTACACACTAATGTACCAACTAGTGTTATGATATTATTATTGACCATATATATTTTACAAGTTACAAATATTCAGAACCATACAAATGATACCACATCATCTGTTAGTACATTAAAGTATATATTAATTAGTATATATAGTATTATCCATAATAATTACATATATATTAAAAAAAACGACTAACAAATAGGACCGGGAGTGTTAAATGTAGTAGAAATGTATGGGAAATGTATGATTTAGTCATAAATAAAATTATATGCATTAATTGATATATCAATTAAAATATTAACAGATAATGTGATATAATTTTAAATATTTTTTATATTTATAATTTATATAATGCGTGAAATTAATAATAATATCATACATATATTAATACACTAATTAATATATTAATTAATACATAAAATGTTATACTATATTTAATTAAGAAATTTTAAAAAATAAATAAATAAAATATTCTTATATTTCAAATATCTTAACTGAACATCGTGAGTCATTAAGCCTCCGTTTGGGAAGTGGGCTGGCTCTTTGGCTTTTTGGCTTTTTTGGCTATATGAGCCTGGGCTCAAAAGCTTGGTTTGGGAAAGGCTCTTGGCTTTTTGGCTTTTTTGACTTTTTTTGTAAGAGAAGAGTGTAATGATTATGGGGTTGGATGTGATATTTTGTCTGTTGTGGCTCATGAGCCTGTTTTGTCTTTTGTGGCTCATGAGCCACTTGAGCCCTTCCCAAACGGACCATAAATTCTTTTCCCACGAGTGAAACAGACAAAAAATTATTTACAATAATTTGCGCGACCCTTACACCCTTGATTAGAGTGTCATTTTTTGTTTCCCAAAACGTCCTCACCGTAGGCACGGTGGAGTGTTGTGTTGTTCTGGTGGGGATATTTTTAAGTCTTTTTTGTTTTTTTTTTGACATTTTGAATGGTAAATATTATAAAATTTATTGATTAGATTGTTAATATCAATATATATATATATATATGTTACGCATTTATAAGGGTACAATTATTTTTTAAAAAATAAATAATTAATATGATAATGATAATTTTTTTAAACAGTTAGAATCAGGTCATAGGGTTGAGAATTTTCAATTCATTTGATATTTTACATCATTGATATATTCGACGAATCTTACAATATGAACGTTTTGAATTATCAAAAAATACTTAAAAAAAACCCTCAACCAGAGCATTACTGTGACGAAGGTCTCAACAACAGGATCCCCAATCCCTATTGGCACCATCCAACCCGTTTGGTCAAATCCTATTTTTCAAAGGCTTGGGAAGATTATTGTAGCCCATGGGGCCAGGTTGCTCAAATATTTTCAGCCTGTAATATTAATAGACTAGGCTTGAAATTTATACTTTCAACCCATACCGGTCCGAGTTGACCTGTTATTAAATTAATTATTTATTTATTTATAATATATAAAAAATATATATTTTTTGGGGATCTATATTTTATCTTCATTAATTTTATTAAAACTCACATTTGTGCTGATGTATGATTGAATTTATTTATTTAAGAAATTCTTCAATTTATATATAAAATCTTTCAATTTATAATAATGTCAATATATTTATTTAAAAAATATAATGTGTGATTGAATTTAATTATGAAATATTTTAATTTTTTTAACATATAGCCCGATGGGCAGGCTTAGGGTTTATAATTATTTTTTGAACCGAGTTTGGACAAATATAGTTGCCATTTAGGAATTGACTTTTTTAGTTGACTTTTTGCCTATTTTGACTTTGGACTAAATATTTGTTTGGTTTGGCTTTTTTGAATTTTTTTATTTTTATTTTTGTAAGAGAAAAAGTGAAATGATTATAGTTTAGATGTGATATTTTGTCTTATTGACTTATTTAACTTATTTTGTCTTTTGTATTTTTTTAGTCAAAAAGTCAATGCCAAACGAAGCCTGGCCCAATGTTAGGGCTAGGCCATCGAGCTAGGCCGGCCTTAGACAAATTCATAGTCCTTTATAATGTAGTGTCGGCCTAACCCAAACCTTACCTAGCCCAACGTTGTCCAATCCTAGTCCTAATCACTCGATTTTGTTGTCTTTGCCAGACCTACACAACCACTCTCTTTATATCTTGTTTGTTTAGGATTATTAGTATGATAAGATTGAGTAAGAAAATTACTAATGTGGTGATATTAGAATAAAATTGTAAGATAAATTACGTTTATTTCTACACTATATACTAATATTAGTTGGTTGAAATTAAGAATCCATTTGGTAACCAAAAAAAAAAGTTTCGTGTTGCTGCTTGGGCCAAAAAAGCTGGCTTTTTTGGCCATCAAACCATTTGGGAAGGTAGCTAAAAGCTATCTGTGAAATTATAATTATACCCTCTATGATGTTTAAATGAGTTACATGGGTGAAAGTGGTTATTTTTTAAAATGGGTGAGGGTATTTTAGTCATTTGATTACGATGTGACACCATAAACAAATATTAAGTAAAAAAGCTAAAAAGCAACTTTTTATTAACTTCTCAAATGACTTTATGAAAAAGCTAAAAAACTTGGTTAAAAGTCAAAAATCAACTAAACACCCCTAAATTTTTAAAATTATGTAAAAGCCTTTATTATATATAAAGTAATTTTATTGGTTTTATAAGGTGAGGGATAAAATAATCATTTTACCTTCAACCTTAGGAGATTAGCCATCAATACCATATCTGTCATAAAATTGTTAGTCTCCTTCTTATAAGGGTTTTATAGTGTCATGCGACTCTTAATCCCACACAATTTCTTAAAACAAATATGATTTTTGTAAATCCATCTCATTATTAATCAAGAGTGGAGCTATTAGCATCACATAAATTATTTTAAACCCTCATTTCTTTAGACTCCCACTTATAGATTTTGAAACCCTTAAAATTTCGTTTCCCCCTCAAATAATATCAAAATTATCCTTAAACATTCCACTCATTGAATGTACACTCCCTACACCGCCGCACTCCCAAAAAAACCTCCCTTTCAAAAACTCCTAACAAAACCTACTAAGAAGAAGAAGAGTCTCATCCTTTTCAAAACCCATGAAGAAAAAGAAAAAGAATACTGTCTCTATTGGTTTAACCATTGTCACAATTGGTATGCTCTCTCTCTCTCTCTCTCTCTCTCTCTCTCTCTAAAATCAATAGCCCATTTAAACACTAAAATCTTATTGTTACAAGTGTGAAATCGACGTAAATTATTTGCTTTCAATTGAGATCCTGACCAATTATTAGCAACCAAGTGATTGCATTTCGGATACAGAAATCCAAAAATTGATGAATTTCTACAACTAATCAAGATTTTATAGCAGGGTTTCATTGTGGAAATTCCAATACAGCTACACGTATTCATTTTTTTTCTTTTTTAATATTTATCAAGAATCAAATTAAATTAGTTACAATTATAAGCTAAGTTATGAGATTTATATATACACAGATCTATTAATCTTGGAAATTTGAATTAACAGAGATTAAATAGGTATATACAAGTAAGACAACTGAAAGTCAAGAGAGTGAAAATGAAGAAAATAAACTGAAATTTAAGTGATTACTTACAATTGAAGAGAAAGGTTGATGGGTTTGAATGGGAGAGAAAGATTGGAGATGATGATGAAAAGAGATTCGTGAGATAGAATGTCTCAAAATTAATGATATCTTTTGTAGTAATTTTATTTGAGGTTATTATTATAATAAAAAAAACTAAAAGTTAAAGAGTCCAAAATAATTTATGAAATGCTAATAACAACACTCTTAATCAAATCCCAACTCTCCAAACAAATAGGCCTAAGAGTGTTTGTTTAGGTGTGTAAATGGGTATGACTCTACTAGGAAACGCATAAATTGAATTACTCCCATAATAAGGACCGTCATATTGTATAACCATTTATTAATCGATGCAGCTTCTTATATTGGGTTGGTTTTATAATCCGTATTATTTTCTTTAAATTTCTAGTGAATTTATTTTTTTAAATTAAAAAAACTTTTTACATCATTTTAGATTAGAAAAAAAAAATAAAAAAAATTCACATATCAGCTTTTTGAGCCTATGGAATGTATTCATGGTCCACATACTGTTTGTATGGGGAGCCTGAACAAATTTAAGGAATTAAAATCTATTTTGGAGATTGAGTTTAATCTGTCTATCTGTGTTATAATTCTAAGTTATTTAATTGTTTGGTGTCTTTATCCATCCAGTTAATAACTTTAGATTTTTCAGGTTCTTTACTTGTTTTTGTTAGTTGTAGCTATTTTGTCTCAACATGTTCTGTGCTTGGCTAGCCTTTTTAGGCAATTTTAGGTTGCTTGTATGGTTGGGGTTAGGGCCTGGGGCATGCCCCTTGTATTTGTGTATATCTTCTGTTTTTATTTTATGACTTATTCACCTAAAAAAAAAAAAAAAAATTCACAATTAAAAAAAAACATTTAAAAAAAAGATGTTGGTCGTCGATTGGTTCGAATCTCCGCATGGTGTGAGAGGTTGGCAGTTCGAATCTCCGCAAGAGCGGATCAAATTGTTGTACAATGAATTACTATTATTTTTTTTTCACGTTTGAAGCTTTTGGCGACCAAAAGTGTTGGTCGGCGATTGGTTGCTTTTGGCGACTAAAGGTGTTGGTCGGCAATTCCTTGACTATTGGCGACAAAAACATTGGTCGGTAAATGTATAATTTTAAAGAAATACAATTGACTATTGGCGACTAAAATTTTAGTAGCTAAAGACTTGCTTTTTGCCGACCAAAGATTTTTTGGTCGGCAAAACCCTCCAAGACTTTTCCCGACAGGGTTTTGGCGACAAATGTAGTGACCAAATTTTTTGGTCGCAGAATCTCATTGGCGACCAAAAACAGACAATTGGCGACCAATATTTTAGTAGTTAAAAGTGACCTTTTTTGTAGTGAGTTTTTGTCAACGGTAAATATAATTTTCAAAATAAATTGTTAACAAAAATCTGATCCAATTAAGTAACTATCGATATTCGATCAATGTAATATTTTATAAAAATAAAATAATGGATGAGCGCTACACATTAATGATTCATATTATCGAAATAAGACCCGTGGTAGACTCCACGGGCCAACAACACTTTTGGAGACAAACTGCCCCCTTAGCTGAAAAGCTAACATAGTTTGACTTTCAAATTATGGATATTTTGCTCCAACCATGCATGAAGTTGGTCTGTATACAACCCCATATCATATGAAATATGACTAATCATAACAATGCAACCATTATATATAGTACAAAATAAAGGGAGGATCAATCAACAAAATGTTGATCCCACTCTATTGAAGCTAAGTAGATGGGCTGTGAAAAGAAGATGGTTTTTGGTTCGTACGCATATTGAGGTAATGTGGATGAACGTGTTTCTAAACCTAACCCTCTTGAGACAATATATTGGAAGCATTAAATTGGACTACTGACTTAGCAAATTGCACCATAGAAATGAAATAATTTTCAACTTTATATTTTTTTTTAAAAAATGCTATGCAAACCAATTTCGGAAAACCCAAAAATGTTATACAAACTAACAATTTTATAAACTTTTGTATCATCTATTAAATTATTAAATTGATTCTATTTCAGATTTTAAAATTGATTTCTGCATTCGATATCAGTTAGTAAGAAAGTGTATGGGGGGAAAATCTGGTGTAGGTGAGCTAGTATCGCTTTGGCCACCTGCAAGCACGAACACAAATGAGCACTTGTTTGCTGGTAGTGATTAGATAGGGACATTTTGATACTTAAATTAGTAAGAGAAAAGTTAGGGATCATAAAATTTTTTTCATAAAAATGATCATGAAAGATTTATGATCGTTGAATTACCTTGATTAGTATGTGGTGCTTTATTCTAAGTGTAATCCAAGGGTTACAAATTTTTCATAATTATTTTCATGAAAGGTTTTTCATGATACATAACATTACTGAATCAATAATTGCAAGTTTTGCTCTCAATATAACAATAAATATGAGTACTAATGATAATGTGCCTAAGTTCTAGAAGTTGAATTTTTATTTTTATTTTTTATAATCACTAATATTACTGTTGAGAATTTCATGCAATCAGTTGCACGCGATGCTCCACCTTAAGTGAGATCATGCCTCCTGCCGAGCAACTCTCCAAAAGTTGATAAGCATTATCTCATTAACTATAAACTCTCTTTAACTTGGTACATCTTGTGCTCGGTCCTTGTTTGTCTAAACAACTTGACTAGACATTTTACTAGAGATTGTTTAGAATGATCTAAATAAGTATATTTTTTAACTTTTTATGAAATATGGATTGAGTATGGGTTGGATTTGAAATAGTATGATAGAGAAGTGATGTGATTTAAATAAGATGATATAACTTAAATAGGATAGTGACTTTTTGACTTTTTTAAGTTATGACAAATAAGGCCGTAGCCACTTCCCTTTTTGCTCCGTTGAGTAGTGTAAAATTTGTAGAGTTTATTAATTTTATAACATTATTATTTTCAACCTTCTGGTTGAGTCTGAATGGGGAAACCAATTTGAAGTGTATTAGCTGCCATGTGAGTCAAAAAAAAATTTACACTGAATTAAAGGTTTTGCAGATGGTGGGTGAGAAATGCAAAGAAGATCACAATGTTGACTCGAAGATTATCAGGGAAAAGAAATTTTCAATTTTTAATTTTTTAGAAAGATTTTTTAATTTTTTTGGGGGTTGTAGGTCATCAATATGGGTTTAAAAGCCTAACCTTACATTCATATCAACATGTCCAAGCACGTTGAGGGAAATAACATTAATTTGTGTCTACAATTGGAATTAATTACATGAATTATTTTTAGTTATTTTGATCTATCAAATATTGTATGCTTAATCAAGTCAAATGAATTCATATGATTTTTTTTATAGTACAATTCAATAAGTTTGAAACTCAATTTGGGAAAATGACTAGTAACATGTCCAAATCTTCAATCTTTTCTTAAACATATAATGTTGTTAATCTCATCTATCAAATTGCTAATATCAAATTTCTCCACCTTATTCTATCATGTTCTAATTATATTTATCAAATATATTTATTGTATATAATATATAAAATTTATTTTTGTAAATATAATAATATTAAAATATTAATTAAAATCCATTTTTTCCCTTGTTTATTTTTCACCTCACTTGGTTTAACTCTACTCACTTATAGGCCATGTTTGATTCACAAGACTAATAGTAAAGTATTAATAATCCTATCAAATTAGTGTGGTATTCACTATCCAATTGGATTAATAAGATTGGATTAATAATCCCACCCCTACCCTATTACTAATAATCCTACAAATTTGTTGAATTAATTATTCATTGGATTAATAATCCTAAACCCAAATGCTAAAACAAATATAGAATAATTGAGCACACGGATTAATAATCTCAATCATATGCTCTAATCCATCCAATCTAACATACCCATAAATCATTATGAGATATCATAACCTCTTTTATTTTTATTAATATTATCATTTTTAAAATAACAAAATTAATTCGTCTCCGTCCTCTCCGCCCCACCATCTCATTGATTTGCCGCATACGAGCAAGGGAACGGCACTACAAATCCATCTCACTTCGTCTCGTGTGTGTCACCAAAATTTCTTATTTTTGTGTTTGAGTGTTACCAACAGGTGCCCTAAAGCCCAATAAAATGATAAAAAAAAATAGATAAATCCTGATACAATTATCACTCAATTCTTACTTTGCTTGGTTTAGGTTTTCTAAAAACATATTTCAGAGAAAATTACTTTTTTATTTTTCATTTTTTTTTTATTTTTACTGAATTTTTTTTAATATTTTAAATAATTTTTAAAATTTTTAGACACACCTAATATAAATACACTTAAAAAGTATAATTTTTGTAAAAAAAATCTTTAAAAATTTCACTAAATACAAAAAATATATAAATTCAGTATATTTTTCATATTTTTTTGTATTTATTAATTTTTTAAAATATTTCTTTACAAATATTTTACTTTTTAGATACATCCAAGTAAGATACATCTAAAAAAGTAAAAAAAATGATTAAAATTTTAAAAATATTCACTAAAAACAAAAAAATACAAAAAATAAAAAACTCAATTTTCAAAAAATTTAATTCAAAAAACTCAAACCAAACACACGATTTTTTTTTTCATTTTTTTTTAATTATGAAGTTTAATATACTTTTTAGTCTTCTTAAGTTTAAATTTGAATTTTCAACAATGCTACATCCCCTAATCTATTACCCCTAAATGACTTCAAATGATATGACATTTAGGCCCAGTCTATTTTGGGGTATGAGTGGGGGATTAGGATTAGGATAGCTGTGGATCCCATTTAATGTGTTGTTTGTTTACAGAGTTGAGGAAGGGATTGTTAAGCCGAAGGGCTTAGGATAGGGCTTGTAGATGGGATTCAGATCGACCTCCAAGATTTGGTATTAGAAAAATAGTCCGGCGGACTAGAAATATTTTTATTTATTTATTTTTATTTTATTTTTTACATGTCGGGCATTTTTTTTTTGAAACATTAATGTTTATTTTTTTATTTGTTTTATTATTTTATATAAAAATAATTTAACAATCCCTACATTAACAACTATCATCAAAACAAACACAATTTTACTTAATCCTCTCACTAACAATCCCCTCACTATTAATCCCCTTACTATCAATCCCCTCCATTCTACCTCTGAAAACAAATGGGACCTTAGATTAGACCCCACATTAAAGGTAAAGGGTGATTTTTAGGGGTGATAAATTAGAAGTCTCAAGCATTTTTCTTGAATTTTAGAGAACTTAAAGAGTCCGTGGAACTCATCATGCCTCCCGTTTTGATGATCAAAATCATTCATTACATAAGGCCCTCCGTAGATATTATTCACGAAAAAAATTAAGTCGATTCGATAATTGTAACATTTTATTTGATCATATTTGTTTTCAAAAAATAGATAATCACTACAACAAAAACATACTTTAGTGGCACTACACTAGTGGCACTACACTAGTGGCATATTTTTAGAAAATGCCACAAAAAATGATATTTAGTGGCATGTTTTTTAAAAATGCCACAAAACGACAAACATAAAAGGCTCTAGTGACATTTCAATGAATAAGTGTCACAAAACTACAACAAAAACATACTTTAGTGGCACTACACTAGTGGCATATTTTTAGAAAATGCCACAAAAATGATATTTAGTGGCACGGTTTTTAAAAATGTCACAAAACGACAAACATAAAAGGCTCTAGTGACATTTCAATGAACAAGTGTCACAAAACTATAACAAAAACACACTTTAGTGACACTATACTAGTGGCATGTTTTTAGAAAATGCCACAAAAATAATATTTGGTGACACATTTAGATAAATGCCACAAAACCACAAACATATAAGGCTCTAGTGGCATTTCAATAAAGAAATGTCACATCAATTTTATGGCATTTTATAAAATAATGACACAAAAAATTATGTTCGTGACATTTACCAACAGATGCCACTAAACTTTAGTAGCAATGGCATTTTTTAAAAAATGTCAGGACACTAGGTATGTGCAAATTACTTTTTATGGCACTTAGGTGAAAAGTTTCATAAACAAATATTTTATAGCATTTTGAGAAATGCCACTAAGTCAAAAACTTTTCAAGCTTATAATGGCATTTTTGAAAAAATAAAAAATGCTAATATATTTTTAAAATTTTTACAATGCAGTAAATGATTAAAAATAAATAAATTAAACTCAATATACACTACAGGAAAAAGCATATTCGGCGACTAAATTTCCTGACCAAAAAAAATTTGGTCGCTGAAAGTATAACTTTTAGTAACCAAAACAGCATTAGTAGCCAAAAGTAAAGCTTTTTGGCGACTAAACAATTTTAGTAGCCAAAAGTCTACAATTGGCGACCAAAACTAAGTTTGGTCACTTATTATATGGGTTTTAGTGACAAAAAAAATTTTAGTAGCCCAAAGTAAAGTTTTTTGGTGATTAAAAAATTTTTAGTAGCCAAAAGTCTATAATTGGCGACTAAAAAATAAGTTTAGTCGCCAAAAGTGGTTATTTTTAGCGCGGGAGAACTAAAATCCTAAGGCGGGAATTAAATTTTTTGGCGACCAAAATTTTGGTAGCTGAAAGTGTATCTTCGGTGACCAAATCCGATTTTGGTCGGCAAAAGTTAAGTTTTTTAGCAACTAAAAAACAATTAGTAGCCAAAAGTATAGAATTGGCGACCAAAAAATATTTTTAGTCGCCAAAAGTGGTCTTTTTTTATTTTACTAGTAAATAGTTTATTTTACATAAATTATGTTCAATAAAATAATTATGTTTATACATATACTTTTATATTAATATAGATGTATGTACTATATAAATAATATATGTTGCATATATAATCATATGGTGCTATAGAGGTGTAGTGGGAAGAGTGTGGTGTATAAGGTTTATGGTGCGGGAGGTTGGCGGTTCGAGTCTCTGCAAGAGCAGATCAAATTGTTCTACAACGAATTATTGTCACGAATGACACTTGATAGCGTCACGAATAGTGCCTACCATGACATTAAAGTATCACTGAAAGGTTTTAGTCTTGATGGTGTAATGACACTTATAAGTGCCACTAACTCTTTTTTTAATGGCGCTTGATAGTGCCACAAATAATATCTACCATGACATTAAAATGTCATTGAAAGTTTTTAGCTATGATGGTGCAGTGGCACTTGCAAGTATCTACCGTGGCACTCGTATCTACTGTGGCACCGATAGAAGTGACACTTGTTCAAAATGCCACAAGACCAAAAAATGTCATTAGAAGAATAGTTTTGTGGCACTTTCAAATGTCACTAAACTAAGAAAATGTTGCAGTGAATTCATTTTAAAAAATTACTTATCGTCTATTTTATCAAAAAACAAACACAACAAAATAAAAATATTGTGATTATCAAGTTGATATAGTATTTCCTGTGTAAATAGTATTTCTCTTATAACTTTCTCTTTCATTTATGATTTCATAGTAGTATTTATTTTAGTAAGTGTGAATGCATTTAATAGAGATAATACATAATTTTTTGGGCAAATTACAAAAAAAGCCCTAAGGTTTCGCATGTTTTTTAAATTAAACCCCAATATTTCAATTGCATCAATTTAAACCTTGAATTTTAAATTTTAACATAATTTGAACCCTCTGTCTACATCAGTTAAACCATTCAACGGAATCTTTTTATGTAATACACGTGGCATGTTCTTACTTGATGCTGTAAATTAATATTATTTTTAATTTTAAGTTTGACCAAATCATATCAAAATTCTACTTATCAACATATCAGAACCATCCATTTTCAATATTATCATAATGTGAACCACACCAGATCAACTATCTTTTCATCATTTCATAGCTCACCATTTCCATGGACGACCAACAATTCTCTGGCTACTCTTCAACATCGCCTATCTTCATCACATCAGTCTTACAGAACTGACTAGCCTAGTCGCAATCCTAACTCCTCTCTTCATCTCCAACACCGCCAATCTTTGTCTCTCCCTTCTACAGTGTCACCCCCCATCTCTTTTGCCCCTCTCCCAATGCTGCCCATCATCTTCATCTTCCTCCCATACCACCCTCAATATATGTTCTTTTTGTTAATTCACGTTTATAGCAACTTACACTCTCAATATATGTTCTTCTCTCTCTCTCTCTCTCTCAATTTCACTGTTGTTGGGAGAGGGTTCTCGATTGTTAGGGCTAGAGGTAATGGATCTGAAATAGGGGTGGCAGATCTGAAATAGTAATGGTTGGAAAGAGCTAGCAATGGTAGATTTGAAGGATGACAAATGTGATGGAGGGGTTGCTGGTAAAGGATTGGTAGTGGATGATCTAAGAAAGGCGATGGCAGAAGAAGGCTAGTGATGGTGGATTTGATGGAGATTGTAGCATGGAGTGACAGGTCTAAAAGGGATTGTAGTAGTGGAGATTGGCAGTAGATGAGGGTTATCAATGGGGGATTTGAGGGAAGTGGGTGCCGGTGGAGGGTTAGTTGTGGTGGATCTAAGAGAGGGGTGGCAAAGAGAGCTGGTGATGGTGGAGCAGAGCAAAGGGTGGCGGTAGAAGGTCGAGGGTGGTAACTATGAGCCGACGCCAGTAGAAGAAGAAGAAAAAGAGGGGAATGTGAGAAATTGCATGTGTTTTGATATAATGAATTGAAGTTCATGGTAAGTATATGATGAATGGCTTTGATGTAATGGATGATAAAGATATGTTGGTATTGATATGGTGTGATCATGTTCAAATATAAGATTAGAAAAATGTTTGGGGGCTCTAAATTGGGAGCACTAAAGGAGCTCTAGAGAGTGGGTCCCATTGACTGATGTGATGTTTTGGCCTTAAGTTTTTTTTTTTCTTTTTTTTTTTTTGAATTTCCACCTCATTAGTGGTCCATTAGTGCTCCCAAATTAGTGGGATGTATCATTGTTGATAAGATTAATATTAGGTGAAGTGAGCAAATGAAAATGTGTCATGTGTGCATTAATTTTTTTTCCTGTCAAACAAGTTAATAAAGATGGATGAATGGTTAACATTGTTACGAAATTAGAAAGCCAGGGTTTAAATTGATACAATTGAAATCTTGGAGTTTAATTTAAAAAACATGCGAAACCTTGTGAGTTTTTTTTTTTTGTAATTTACCTTAATTTTTTTTATATAAAAAAAGAAAATGATAATTATACAATTATTTATCATCTTCAAACTGGTACGGAATTATCAACACCACAAAAAAAAAAAAAAAAGAAAGAAAGAAAGAAAGAAAAAAAAAAAAAAGAAAAGAAGAAGAAAGAAAGAAAAGAATTTTGTTTGGGGAATTACAAATCTGTTATTTTGGATAAATTATGGATAAATTATAAATACACCTCTGAAATTTGATTAAAACATGAATCGTCTCTTATGATTTTGAAAATTACATTCCATCCCTTGAGATTTTTAATTTCATAATGAATCGCCCATTTTATTAATAAATCATCAAGTCAATTAATAGTTTTTAATGATGTTAAAAATATATTTTAATTAATAATTTGAGTAATTTTATTATTGTATAGGAGAGCAATTATGAATTTTGTTTTTTTACTTAATTCTGTTAAATAAAAAATTTTGACAATAGAGTACTTGTAATTTTTTAAATCACAAAGGATAATCTGTACTTTAAACAAATCTCAAAGGATGTATTTGTAATTTACCCAACAAAATAAAAAAAATAATTACAAAATATAAAAATGTTTAACCTCTCAGCCTTCGTTTGGGATGTGAGTTGGCTTTTTGACTATTAGCCTAAGGCTAAAAAGCCTCATTTAGGATGACATTTTTTATTTTTTTGACTTTTATGAAAAAAAAATTAAATGATTATGATTTAAATGTAATATTTTATCTTATTAATTTTTTAATCTATTTTATCTTTTTTGAGTAAAATAATCAAAAAAAATTTATGCAAAACATAACCTTTTTCGCAAGTTAATTATGGTATTAGTTGCACTATATCATAAATTTCACAACCGCCTTTATATTTTATAATTATTTTACTTCTTTCTATTGATTTTTGTAAAGTCCGTTTAATTGTGCTTTCATTTTTTTTTTTTTTTTTTTCATTTTCGTTCTTGTATTTTTGAAAAAAAAACAAAGAAAGGTTCGCAAACACTCATCATCTTCTTTTTTATTTTTTCCACTTTAAAAACTAATAGAAAACAATTTTTACAATAAATTTATGTACACAAAACCATTTATAAAATTGGACACATCTCTCTCATAAGAGATTGGACCCACATGTGTGACCCATCTTTCGTGAGAGATCTGTGTTCCATTCTATAAATAGTTTCAGTGTTTCTAACATTAGTGTAATTTTTAATGTTTTTATAAGATTAAATTGTAAAAATAGGAAAAGGATTCTCTCGAACTGGATGGTATTGTTCCATTCTGTAATTTTTCATTTTGATGATTTAAACTGTTCAATATGTAGAACTCGTCAAGTATTTCATTCATGCAAAAAAAAAAAAAAGTTGACCGGATATCGATAGCACCTTAATTAAAATACATTTTTATTAACAATTTATTTTTAAAATTTTGTTTACTATTAATAAAAATATGACTTGATTAAGGGACTATTGATATTGGATATACATAATTTCTTCAAGAATAAAATACTTAATGAACTTTATGGCTTCTTTTGAGAAGTGGGTTAAAAATCACTTCCCAACTTGTTTTGGATTACATCATCTTTCACATTTTTTACACATTTAAAAAAAAAAAAAAAACTAAAAACTAAAAACCTTATTTTTAAGGACAAATTACATAAATAGTCCCTATAGTTTGGGGTTTGTGTCACTTTGATTCTTGACTTTTTAATTGTGACACATTTGACCCTGAATTTTGAATCTTGTTTCAAATAAGGACAATTGAATATATAATTAGATTTTTCAAGGGTAAAATTGTCAATTTGATAAAAATACAAACTAATTTGACAAAAATAAATGTCAAACAAATATTTTTGAATTTTTAAAAATTATTTCTACCTACTAAAAATAAAATTATGTAAAATTGATAAATCTTTTAGACATTTATTTATTTTTTTACCAAATTAATTTTTATTATGTATTTGGATGATGATCATGTAAAATTAATTTTAAAAAATTAATCATATAATTTTTATTAATTTTACATAATTTTATCATTGGTGGATAAAAATAATTTAAAAAAAATCCGTTTGGCATAACTCTCAAATTATAATTCCACCTATTGATTTGAGTGTATTGTTTGTTTTGAACTTTCAAATTATTATTCTACACTTATTTTACAAAACTCAATTCAAAACATAATCATTACTTTTCAAAACTCTTAACCAAACACATAATTCAAAACTCATTTCAAAACTCAATTCAAATTAATATTTTAAAAATATTTTAATTTTGTTAAGATTTTAAATATTTTAATATTTAAATGTGTTACGATTTTTTTAATTTTTTGAATATTTTTAAATATTTTAATTTCAAAATATTACAATTTTAATTTTTTAAATTTTAAAATATTTTATAAAAATAAATTCAAACTCTATTTTATAAAAATATTTTTAAATATTTTAATTTTTTTATTATGTATTTGGTTACGATTTGAGTGTAGAGTTGTGAAAATAGTATGAAATTTTGAATTATGTATTTGGTTATGAGTTTTAAAAATAATTTCTTAATTGAGTTTTGTTTTATGTGTTTGATTACGATTTGAGTGTAGAGTTATTTTTAAATTTAAAATATTAACATTTTAAATTATTTAAATTTTTTGAATATTTATTTTAATTTTTTACTTATTAAATTTTTTAGATTATTTAAATTATTTAAATATTTATGATTTAAATTTGTTGAATATTTATTTTGAAAAAAAATTATTTCCTTTGTAGTATTTTCAATTAAAAAATGGATTAATGTTATTTTCTATTAATAATAAATTTTTTTAATTGAATTTTAAAAAGAGTTTAGTTATGAATGTTGATCAGAATTTTCAGTAGTGTAAAAGTAGTTTGTTTTGTTATGAGTTATAACAATTTGAATTAAGTTTTGAAAGCTCTTTCCAAAACTTATAACCAAACAAATTTTCTTATTTCATATGTCAAATCAAACTTTCAAAACTCAATTCCACACTCAATTCAAAATTCAATTCAACACTCTATTCAAAAACCATAGCCAAATCAATTTTCTACATTCAAATCATAATTCTACAACTCACAAACTCAAAATACAGCTCATACTTTTAAATCATATTTACAAAACTCTACCAAACGCAACTTAAAATATTTTTTTGATATTTATTTTTGTCAAATTAGTTTATATTTTATCAAATTGACGATTTTACCCTTGAAAAATCTAATGATATTTTCAATTGTCTTTATTTGAAACAAAATTCAAAATTCAGGATTAAATGTGTCACAATTGAAAAGTCAAGGACCAAAATGATACAAGTCCCAAACTATAGAGACTATTAATGTAATTAACCCTATTTTTAACTATCTTCCGAAAACACCTTTATACATTAAACTATTCGAATTATCGAAACAAAATCCATAATAGGCCCACCAAGCCTAATACTACCGTTCTATCCGGTGAGAATCATTTGCGTTAAAAATAAGGGATTAACTTCCCTCCCAGTCCGATAGAGGGTGCTGTTGGGCTTGTGGGAGCTCATTACGGATCTCGTTTTGATAATTCGAACCGTTCAATATATAGAACTCGTCGAGTACTATACGCTTATAAAAAATTTACGTTGATCAGATATTGATAGTTATTTTATTGGATCATATTTCTGTCAATTATTTATTTTTTCACCGTCTATTTTTTTATACAAAACTAATTTAATCGCATAACTATTAATATCTGATCAACATAATTATTTATAAATATATAAAACTAAATAAATTTTACACATTAAGGCTTCTTTTGGGAACATGGTTTCAGATTATTACCAACTTCCTCTCTCACAAAAAAGCTGCTTATAAGCAGTTTTTTTACCAAAAAATTAATTATTACCAACTTCCCAAAATAGGCCTAAATAATATAGATTATCAAAACAAAACTCAGGATGAATCAGGTCCAATAATACTTCCCAGTCAGATTCCGAACGGAAGGAAAGCCAAATCCTAAAAATAAACGCCACGATTGAGCACACTGCCACTAAAAGGGCGGATCACAAGGCCAAAACCGCCGGTGGTGGCATTATAGTAATAAAACTAAAATGAAAGCCCTTTTAATTACGTAGTTTTGTATATAAACCCGACACGAGTCCTTCACCTCCTCTATCCTCTCTCTGACAGTCGCAGCTGTGGAGACTGTTTTTGTTCCTTCTCTTCCACCAATACAACAATTATATACATATATAAACATTTCTTCTGTATCTCACTCTCTGTATTTTCAGTCTCAACCCCAATCCTCTCTCTCTCTCTCTCGTTATGGCTATGGAGTCAGTGTTCTGGTTCTGTTTCGTAGCTTTTCTTCTTCAATGTCTCACAATCACCGCAAAACGAACCTACATTGTCCACATGAACCACCACAACAAACCACTATCCTACGCCACCCACCATGACTGGTACTCCGCTCATCTCCAATCTCTCTCCTCTGATTCCGACTCCCTCCTCTACACCTACACCACCGCCTACCACGGCTTCGCCGCCTCTCTTGACCTACACCAAGCCGATCTCCTCCGCCACTCCGATTCAGTCCTCGGAGTCTACGAAGACACCGTCTACACCCTCCACACCACTCGAACCCCTGAGTTTCTCGGTCTCGACACCCAGATGGGTTTGTGGGATGGTCACACACCGCAAGAGCTGAACCACGCTTCTCAGGATGTTATCGTTGGGGTTCTCGATACCGGAGTTTGGCCGGAATCGAAGAGCTTTGATGATTCCGGTATGCCGGACGTTCCTTCACGGTGGCGAGGAGAGTGCGAGTTGGCTTCCGATTTCAGCCCTAAACTCTGCAACAAAAAATTGATCGGCGCTCGAAGCTTCTCGAGAGGCTACCATATGGCTTCGGGGAACGATCCGAAGAGCACGAAGGAGATCGAATCGCCGCGCGATCAGGACGGTCATGGTACTCACACGGCGACCACAGCCGGAGGAGCCAATGTGGCTAACGCGAGCCTCCTCGGCTACGCCAGCGGGACGGCGCGTGGGATGGCGACGAGAGCGCGCGTCGCGGCTTACAAAGTCTGCTGGATAACCGGCTGCTTCGGCGCCGATATACTCGCCGGAATGGATCGCGCCATAACTGACGGCGTTGATGTGCTGTCCCTCTCGCTCGGCGGCGGCTCGGCTTCATACTATCGGGACACGATCGCAATCGGCGCGTTCACGGCAACGGAAATGGGGATCTTCGTGTCTTGCTCGGCTGGAAACAGCGGGCCGAGCCGAGCCTCGCTCGCGAATGTGGCTCCTTGGATCATGACGGTTGGAGCCGGAACTTTAGACCGGGATTTTCCGGCTTACGCGGTTTTGGGTAACGGCAAGCGGTTCACTGGGGTATCCCTATATAGCGGTCTGGGAATGGGTGATAAAGCGGTCGGTTTAGTTTACAACAGAGGAAATAGCAGCTCGGGCAATCTATGCTTGCCCGGTTCGCTTGAACCGGATTTGGTACGTGGGAAAGTGGTGTTGTGCGATAGAGGGATCAACGCACGTGTGGAGAAAGGGGAGGTGGTGAAGGAGGCGGGAGGAGTGGGAATGGTGTTGGCGAACACGGCGGCGAGTGGGGAGGAGCTGGTGGCGGACAGCCACTTGTTGCCGGCGGTGGCGGTGGGGAAGAAGGCGGGGGATGTGATTAGGGCATACGTGGCGGCGGCGGGTGGGAGTGCGACGGCGGTGCTGAGTTTTGGTGGGACGGTGTTGAATGTGAGGCCGTCGCCGGTGGTGGCGGCGTTTAGTTCGAGGGGGCCCAATATGGTGACGATGCAGATATTGAAGCCCGATGTGATTGGGCCTGGGGTTAACATCTTGGCTGCGTGGTCAGAGGCTGTTGGGCCCACTGGGTTGGCCAAGGATACTAGGAAGACCCAGTTCAATATCATGTCAGGTATGCATATCCAACGGCTAGATTTTGTTTTGTTTTGTTTTGTTTTTTTTTTTTTATTTCATCATTTTAATGCTATTCATGAATGCTCTTCATGCCTGTAGTTGTAGATTGATACTTTTTTTTTTTTAGTTAGGGTCCTTTATTTTAAGAAAATTAAAATAATAATAAATTTTAGTAGAATAGAAAAGAGGATAATATGAATGTTAGAATAACAGTTATTAAATATATATAATAGGTTTTATATGAATTTTATTAATATTTAACTAGTGTGAATGAGTTATATATCATGATAGATAAAATATATACTGAATCAGCTTGCTTGTTTTTATTTTTTAGAAAATACTTTTTAGAAAATTTTACATTCTTATTTTTCGTGTTTTTTTATTTTTACTGAATTTTTTTAATATTTTAAGCAATTTTTTTACTTTTTAGACACACCTAACATAAATACACCTAAAAAGTAAAAAAATTATAAAATTTTTTTTTTAGAAAATTCACTAAATACCAAAAATACAAAAAAAATACAATAATTCAGTACATTTTTTGTATTTTTATGTATTTATTAATTTTTTAAATATTTATTCACAAATTTTTTATTTTTTAGATACATCTAATTAAGGTGCATCTAAAAATGTAAAAAAAATGTTTAAAATTTTAAAAATATTCACTAAAAACAAAAGAACACAAATACCAAAAAATTCAATTTTCAAAAAACTTAATCCATAAAATTCAAACCAAACCCATTGATTGGTGTTTTGGTTTGATTTGAATTATGCTAATAGTAATAGTGTAAGAGGGGAGACCAATAATTGATTTTTTTTTTTTTAGTTTAGTTATAAAATAATAAATAAATAAAAAAAAGTGATAGGTGGAATTTTAAGCAGGGAATTGAAAACGAACAAGTTATTCTAATTTGACCCGTGTTTGATTTGTTGAAAAAAAATTTATTATATAAATAAGTGGTCGACTTAGTTACTGCCCTAAGAGCTTTTTAAAATGTAATTATACGAATTAAAATGATTGATAAAAAAGTGACAAAGTGGTGAACTAAAATCTTAAGAAACATCATCTAATTATGTCTTATGATGTCTTATGTGTAAGGCTTCATATATTTTTTCAAATCTTGAAGGTTGTTAATGTAATTTGTCTTTTCTTTTCTTGTTTTCATTAGCTTAGTTAAAAAGCTACCTAAATTGGGCCCAGTTTGAATTTAGATATGGGCCATGGTTTTGGTTTTAGTTGGAAATGGTCCCACTTGTTTTAATAAAATGAACAGATGTCACTTTTTCAAAGTTCCCTATAGAATTTCATTTTAAATATTAATGTAAATTTCAATTGGCAAACACTTCAGTTATTTTTGGAGAATTGAAGCCCACAAGATAGTTCACAATATATTTATATATATATATATTTATTTTTAAAGAGAATAGATGTTTGACAATTCTTTACAAATATTTTCAAAAATTAATTTTTGTGAACTATTTGTTGAGAATTGTTGCACTTGGGTAAATACTATTTTTATTTGGGTGAAAACTTTCCAAGTTTTCAACTAAGGCCTTGTTTGGGTACCCAATATAAGTGCACTTATTTCATCTTTTTATCTTTTTTGGGTCACATCAATCAACATCTCCGCTCTACTTTTTTTACACATAATACAAGAAAAGTCAAAAAGTGCACTTATTCTAAACTTCCCAAACTTGTTTTTTCAGTTCAAAAAACTAAAAATAAGCTCAAAACACCATTTTAAAGTTGAGTTTCACATTTTTTTTTTTTGAAGCTTTTTTTTTTAATTACTATTGTTTTTAAGTTGCCAGTAAATAACACAATGGCACAATCTAGTGTGAACTACAATTAGGACCAACACTTTGTTTTTTAAGTTACCAATAAATAACACAATGGCACAATCTAGTGTGAACTAGAAATTAGGACCAACACTAGTGGGAAAGTGGGACTTTCCATCATTTTGTTTCTCATGATTATTGGGCTTGGAGGTAATGGATGAGCCACTACACACACAATATGATGGCCTGCCCAAAAAATGGGGCCCATTTGGAGGATGGTGTGGACTGACCCTATAATACCTTTTTTTATCAGCCTTGGACCATAAAGTAGTATACCAAAATGCTTACTTATTTAGATAAAGCCCCTTTTAGTGGGCCCATTATCCACCAATTATTGTCTTTCTTTGTCAAATGAAAATGATCTGTAAAGTTGGTAGAGAATGACCTCTTAACTGAACTAGTTAGTGAAAGTGATACCAACTTGGTCCGGGCCATTTTTGAACCCAAAAATTATCTCAGTATGTCTAACTTAAATTTTAAAATTTTAATTCTTATTATACCTAATATGAATTTATTAATAAAAACATTACATATTAAATATTAAAATAAAATGTTTTTTTTTTCATGGTATAGCCTTACCAATTATATGTCTTCTTATTCAAATCTCTTCATCTTCTTCTCTAAGCGTCAATTATTTTCTTTTCTTCCTCTTTTTCACTCCAAAACTTCAATCTATTTCACCAAAACACACCATTATTATCAATATCATTATTTTTTATTATATTATTAGTTGCACTTAAAAAACCTGCAGCTTTCAATGAACATTTGATTATATATGTGTATATCTCAATGAACTTCAATATATATACATGGTCTTCATTTATCAAACTCAAGCTTCAAATTTCACTTATTTCGACTTATATACATCAATTCTAAATTTGTGTTTCTGTTTCTTATTTTACTAAATCATGAATTTTGTTTGTTATAATCATGTGGATTAACAGTCCGGTCATGCCATTAGTGTAAAATCGTAATCTTTTGGTGGATTATAAGTTAAATATAATGAACTTACATGTGTGTGTATATGTATATATCAAAATCAAGCCTTAATTTTGACTGATTTTGGCTAATATACGTTGGTTATCTGAAATAAATAATGTGTATTAGATTAATAACAAAACAAGTCACTAATCCTAAGCTCAAAAGAAAAGTTTTTCAAAACTAATTTGAATTTTTTAATTTATTTTATTTGGGTGTACTTCAAAAGAGTAATTTGGGGAGAGAAAAAAAAGGTATACTGAAAATAAATTGTAGCCTAAATAATTTAGGGTGTACTAAAAAATTGGGCTCACTTAAATATTTTTTGGTGTAAATAGAATTCCCCACTTGACCCTAAAATGATTTCTAGCATGAATTTTAAATTTTAAGTTAGTGACATATAGAACATATATAAAATGATTATGATGGAAAAGTATACCTTTTTTCCAATAATTTTTTTGAATATATAAAATTGTTGCCATTATGTTGGGTGCTTCCACTGCCATTATAAGTGCTTTCAAATCTATTCTCACTGTGGAAGCACCCAAAATAATAAAATGTATGGTGATAATAGTAGGCCCAACGCCATCTCTTGTACCATACTTTATTATGATTTGTTTTTCGACAGTAACATCCATTATAATTATGTTGATATTTAGGCCTCGTTTGGGAAGTGGCTATTTTAGCCAAAAAGTCAAAAAGCCAACTAAAATTAGTCACATCACTTCTCTACTTTTCTGCACATCTTTTCGTAAAAAGCCAAAAAATTACTGAAATAGTATGTTCCCAAACGAGGCCTTAGAAGACAATGACCCTGTTTGGTATTATAGCTTTTTATTTCTTTTTCTTTTTTCAAAAAAATAAAATAAAATAATTTTAGATTGTTTTTACAGTTGTGACAGAAATAGCTGAAATAATTTTGAAAACAAATTATCTAAAAGTTAGGGGAGAGGTGCTTTTAATTTTTGATTTCAGATTATCAACTTTTATCTTAAAAAAAACTGACACCAAACATGCCACAAATATGAGAAATGACCTTTTTTTTATTGGTGGTTACTCATATAACATTGTCATGTAGTACTCTGCCAATACCTAATAATTTTTTCGTGTGTACTTTCGTGACAATAATGCTTGGAATCAGACATTCACGTGGTATATACATACACGTGGTATATACATAGAGAGCTCACGTGAATGTGCGACTCCTACACGGTTTGGGCATTGCCACATAGTTGATGCTGGGTGGTTTTTGTTTTTGTTTAGAGTACTGACTTCGACTTTGTGTGAATGAAATGTATAGGTACATCCATGTCATGCCCACACATAAGTGGTCTAGCAGCACTGCTCAAAGCAGCTCATCCAGATTGGAGCCCCAGTGCTATTAAATCAGCCCTCATGACCACTGCCTACACTCATGACAACACCAACTCCCCTCTCCGTGACGCAACCGAGGGTGACATCTCCACTCCGTTTGCCCATGGCTCCGGCCACGTCGACCCCCACAAGGCCCTCTCCCCAGGCCTCGTATACGACATCTCAACCAATGAATACATCACATTCCTCTGCTCTTTAGACTACACCGTCGAGCAAGTAAAGATGGTCGTCAAGCACCCGAATGTAACGTGTTCGAGGAAATTTGCTGACCCTGGCCAACTCAACTACCCATCGTTCTCGGTCATGTTTGGGAAATCAAGAGTTGTAAGGTATACGCGAGTTTTGACGAATGTTGGAGCTGCAGGGTCCGTCTATGATGTGGCGGTCAATGGGCCATCAACGGTGGCTGTGACAGTGAAGCCTGGTAAACTTGTTTTCAAGAATGTGGGAGACAAGCTGCGATATACTGTGACGTTCATGTCCAAGAATGGTGTGGATCCTACGGCTCGGAATGAATTTGGTTCGCTTTCTTGGAGCAATGCTCAACACCAAGTTACGAGCCCGATAGCATATGCTTGGTCACAGATGTGAGATTGCAGGTTTGTGTTTGTGACGGTGCAAGCATTTCAGTCCTGTTTGGGTTGTGTCGTGTGTAGTTGTTGCTGAGCAGCGAAGAAAACTGCAAATGGATCTGACCCGGATCAAGGAATTTGCAAACAGAGAGGCAAAATGAGAAAGGGAGAGATAGAAGTTCCTCCTGAAATCTGAATTTGGTGTGTGCTAGTGTGAAAGCTATAATATAATAGAATTAGGCATGTCCTGTTTAGTACAGCTTTGCAAGTTTGTTTGTTTGAAATGATATCGACTAGAATAATATGATAGTAAGTTTTATTAGTTTGTATTAACATTATTCTAATCAACGAAGAATCAATAGTTTAAGGTGGCATCAGAATGGAAATTGTTTTTGTTTTTGTTTTCTGTTGTCCGTTATAACAAATTTTAGGAAATGATATAAAAAACTTGTTGCAAACTGTTTACACTTTTAAGTTCTATAATTTTCAGAATCTATTGTCGAACAAAAATGGATGGGTGACTTTACTTTTTATATTTTGGTTTTTAAATGACAAAAAATGGAAACGGTACCAAATCACAATACACTAAGGTCATGTTTGTTTGGGTGGACATGAGCTTGAGATTGGACTAATAGTCCAATAAAATTATTAATCTAATGTTTGGTTAAACAATTAAAGTACGGACTAATTATTTTAAACTTGACTATTAGTTAAGATAGGATATATAATCCAACGAATTTGTAGTCCTAGGACTATTAGTCATGGAAATACTAATCCAGTTCGCCCAAACAAACATGGACTAAAACTCATGGAAAATTTTATGTAAATCATATGCACCTTTGATTACAATCTTTGTATTTTGATTATGATTATATTATTAGTTATGACTCATTATGATGTTAATTATGATATTATTTTAATTATAATTCAAAAGTTATTATACCATATGGTGTTTGATTGTAACTTGTGTTCTATTTTTTTTTTAATTATGAGTCCATAATATTAAGTTATGTTAGTAATCAAACTTACAAATGACATAACTTGTTTATAATATCATAGCATTACCCAATATATCACAATAACACTCTATACTCTTACGTACTTTCCCAAAAACATATACATATATATATTAGGAAAATGATATTTGTCATATTTTCTATCTCATGTTGTAGGGTGAAACTTAAGGCCTCTGATCATGCCACAAATTCATGTCCTTGGTAACCGAAGCCTATGGTCTCAAATGAAAAGTCAAAAATGTTTCCAAATTAAAGACAAGATTGGAGGGTCAAAGAGACTAGAGTAGAACACAAGGATAATGATTTGGGAAGAGATGGAAATGTTTCCACGGAACAAAGTTGGCAGTGGCCGCTCAAAATTTTAGAGGCCTTATGTTAAAATATTAAGCCTCTGTTTGGGAAGTGGGTTGATTTTTTAATTTTTTAATTTTTTTTGACTATTTTAACTTGGGTTAAAAAGCTTGGTTTGGAAAGGACCTTTTGGCTTTTTGATTTTTTTTGACTTTTTTTGTGAGAGAAGAGTGTAATGATTATGGGTTGGATGTAATGTTTTGTTTTTTGTGGCTAAAATAGCCTATTTTGTCTTTTGTGGCTAAAATAGCCAAAAAAGCCTGAAAAAGCTCTTTCCAAATGGATCCTAAAAAGGTTTTTTTTTTTTTTTTTTTAGAAGTGTTTTAAGGTTTCGTTTAAGATGTGAGTTGATTTTTTTTTTTTTTTTATATTTTAATTATTTTAATTTGAGATTAAAAAATCTCATTTATGATAAAATTTGACCTTTTTGACTTTTGTAAAGAAAAAAATAAAATAATTATGATTTAGATGTAATATTTTATCTTATAGACTTTTTAACCTATTTTATTTATTTATTTATTTATTGTTGACTATTTTAATCAAAAATCCCTAAAAAAACTCATATGCCAAATGAGGGCCAAAGGCACTTGTTAAAGATGTATTAGAAGTTTTTGTTAAATTATTTTAACTACTTTACTATCATAGAAGATAGGAAATGTGTCTTTCTAGATACTAAAATATCATTTTCTCTAATTCTTTCTATTTCAACATTATATATTTTTCTTTATCTAAAAAAAAAACATTATATATATTTCAAATGTAGTTTATTTATTTTTTAAATATTTTTTTTCTCATAAAACTAAATGCATTTATTTTTAAATGAAATTTCATGTTTTTATTTTAAATTTTAAATGTCCTTTATTTTCAATCATAATTAAATCATATGGTGTAAAGAAAATAAATCTAAAAATAAAGAAATAAAGAAAAGTGAATTTAAAAATAAAAAAAGGAAAATGAATTTAAAAATTTTAAAAAAAAAAGGAAAAGGAAAAGGAAAATGAATCTTAAAAAAAATAAAGTGCATATAATTTTTTATATTTGTTATAAAAATAAAGGGCATTTAATAATTAAAAAAGAACTTCAAATTTTCATTTAAAAATAAATGCATTTACTTTTATGATTAAAAAAATATTTTAAAAAATAAATAAACTCTATTTGAAAAGTTTATAATATTGATATAGAGAAAATTGGATAAAATGATACTTTAGCCTCTAGATATGTTCATAGATTTTTTTATCTTCAATAATAGTGGAGGTGGTTAAAATAATTTAATACATTCTTAACAAATGCTCTTAGAACGTTTGTTAACAAAATTCATATTAAAACAAAAATGTCACAAATCTTAAAAGTTCTATCAAAATTTTTATCAAATATCTAGCATGAGTGTGGAATCCACATGAAACTCATGTGTTGTGAATTTCACATTTACGTAAAACATTTGATAAAAATTTTAATAGAACTTCTAAAATTTTAACATTACTCATTAAAATAACAATAAAAAAATTTTGAATTTTTTTTTTTTTTTTTTTGTGAGCATTAGGCAACCGTCTTAAGTGGCCTCCATCTTTGCTGAGTGGGAAGGTGGCGGTGTCCCTAAAGATGTGGTCGTGTCGGGTTTTTCCCATAGGAGGCTAGCAAGTGGTCGCATCCTCTTTATCCAAAGCAGGCAAGCAGGGGGTATATGTCCTTTGGCGTATATGTCCTTTCATATAAGAATGAGGACATTGGAATTTCAAGAGCATAGGGTCTCCCAAGAGTGAAAACAACAAAAATCTAAGAACCCATTTATTGTTAGAGGTAGAATAAAAGAGATTGATAATCAGAGAATTAATAGTAAAAAAATTAAGCCTCGTTTGAGAAGCAAGAGTTTTAACTTAAAAGTCAAAAAGTCTATAAATTATACCAAAAAGTCAAATTCTTTTTTCTCTCTATTTTTTGTATATCTTTTCGTAAAAAATTAAAAAATCATTCAAAATATAAATTTTTTTAACCTCATATTTTAGCCAAAAAACTACTAAAATAACCTGTTTCCAAACAAAGCCTGAGTAAAATTATATTTATTTTTATGATAGTTGTTAGTGTAGAGAATATTAAATTATTACTTTATAAAAGAAATATAAAATATTAAAACAAACAAAATTATGATTTTTACTTAACAAAAAATATAAAAACATTAAACATTAATGTTAAAAAAAATGCCCAACATGTTAAAAAAAAAAAAAAAACCTAAACCGGAGAACTAATTTCCTAATATACCACCTCCACCTCCTCCATCTCAATCCCAACACCAAAGTATCCATTCTCTATCTCCCAAAACAAACACAACATATAGTAAGTCTTACCTCCATCTCAATCCCATTCCTATCTCTATCTCCCAAAACAAAACAGACCAAAGAAAAAGATCTCTGCAACCTCAAACTTGCTAGAACAGGGGTGTTTTTGGCTTTGTTGCCTTTCGTGGTTACTCTGTGTGTGAGAATATTTCATTCCTTTCAGGCCTAGCCTCTTGAGTTTTTGAGTGGCTTTTCTCTTTAGGCTTGATCGGGTTTCAGAGGTGCCTCTTTGTGAGGTTGTGGGCCTTTCAGTTGCCTCCTTGTGTCTACTATTCAGAACTTGTGTCTTGAATTTTGTTATATATCTTTTTCTTTTTCTTTTTTTTGGTTAATAAAAACACTATAACTTGACAAATAATAGTAATAATAATAAATTAAATTTTCACATCCTACATACATATAGGACCCACATAAGTTTCAGGGTTTAGAACTGTGGAGATAAAGATTGGCTGTTTAGATATTTCTTAACTCCTAATTCTATTCTAATCTACCAATGTAAGACTAATTTTGAATCTTATCTCTAACAAATGTTGCTAGAAAGGTTAAATCAATAACAAAATTGAAATGATGTCTCATCTCATATCTTGTGGCTGTAGTTTTGCAGCATCCACTAAATTAATCCAAAACAAGACCACTCACTTCAATAATTGTATCAATAATGAGTTTTTTGGGACCACTAAACCAAAAAATGAAGATAAGAATTTGCTCAAGGGACTTGAACATGTAAACAAGCCAAATTGAATTGAGTAGTGTGTTGTTTAAGCAGCTCGAGTAACTCAATTTTCTATAGTTTATGTAATCGAGTTGAGCCAAGTATCTGGTTGTTCAAGCTTGGCTTAACAACTTAACAAGTTTGAAAATTTGTCAAAACGAGCTTATCAACAAACTTTTAACAAGCGGAACACGAGTAACTTGGTTCAGTTCACAACCCTACTCCAACATTACAAAGAAAAGAGTGCTAATCACCTATGGAAGAACCTCTAAGAACTTTGGACTGGCAAATAAACAACGCTAGGCCATCCAACTTACGAAGGCACAGAATGGACTAGTCGATCAAACCACTCATATGAGTCCAAAGTGAATCCCCTCAACTCGTTTACAGCCCTACTCATCACATGTCTTACATTAATGCAGTTAGAAATGACAAGTCATTATTTTAAAAGTCACGTCATGGTTGTATCGGGGCAACAATGCTGGAAAAAATAATATCCACCACAATGATGTCAAAACAGCTCCATATCAGCAAAACAGAATACTCGAATATAAAAATAAAATGGCACGGTGAAAAAGAAAGCTTCCGTTGGATTATTTCATAAAATATACACTAGTAACATAAACAAAAGCAGGGGTAGCAACAATTTTTTGTACAACAGCAACAAAGGTTTACCTTTGGACATTTGGGACAAGAGCATCTCCATCGACAAGAGCAATCCGGACAGGAAGGGCATCGTCGTGGAAAGCAACATTTGATGTTGCACGAGCTGCACGAGATCTTGTCAAAGCATCGGGAGCGTGGCCAAGAACAACATCGGCATTTTGGTATTGAACATCGGCATCGGCATCGGCATTTTGGTATTGAACAACATGCGCATTTTGGTATTGAACAACAATGAACACATGAACAGCAGTTGCATAAATTGCAATCGCAGCAGTGCGGCATTTCAAGATGAGGAGTGCACCCGAAACAGCAAATCCATGAGAAGTTAAAACATGGTGCTCCGCTGCACAAAAAGGGAACTCAACGTCATAGGGGAAAGTAATTGAATTAATCCACTAGTAGATAAAATTGGTAGAGTACAAGATGAAGGCAAATAAAGATGTGGACTCCTCTTGTAAATGCAACGTTTTAGATGTTGTACTTGAAAATTAACAGTCCACCAAGCACTTCATGCAAGAGAGACTGAAAAAGAATGTGAATTTCCCTTGCACCAGTGCTTCTAACATTGTGTAAAAAATTTCCCATTTTCAACTCTTTCAATTAAACAAGTGTGCTATGTCCGAATTAAGGCTATTTGAGGACCGTACCACTTGTCTGGCTTACCTCTAAGAGTTTTCTCATCTTATGAGTTGGGTGGTTGATGACCCTCTTTAACATTTTATTTTCTTACAAACTGTCAAGCTTCCTCAACCAAAAAATTGCTTGGGTTGTTAAGTTCTTTAGGTGAGCAGGAAACAGAATAATAGAACTACCACCAAGTAGGCCACATTTTAGATTGAATATAAGTGAATTTTTCAGTTATGGGGTTACACATGATCTACCAAGCAAATAAATTGCTTGCTACCATTGTGAAGCCAATTGATAGGTCAAGGATTTGTTCAAGCCACAAATTTTCTATAAATAGCAAGTACTATCTATATTGCATTATTTACAAGTATTAACAGCAATACTTAATCACTTTTTTGTTGCAACAAGAAGAAGAAAGAAAGAAAGAAAAACAAAATCAATTTGCAAATCATATCAAGGTTGTCACTAGAAGACATCATTACTCCATGAGTTCTGTTTTGACATTAAGAGTACCTTTTTTGCTTCTTGCTCTATTCATATAGTGTTGCAGTAAATTTATCCTTATTCACGACAGTGAGTGCTCGTAGCAAAATAAGAAACTCTATCTATACAGAACAAATGAGCGAAGGATAAGAAGATACCATAGCCACTTCCAGAAATGACAAGACCTACGAGTCTTTTGACTTCTGCAAGAAAAAGAAAAATGTTAAATTACAATATTATACTAAACTCCAAGAAAAGGGTTGTTGACAACTTCCTTACGTAGGTATGAAAGGATCTGAATTTGCCACCATGAAATCAGCAACCCTACCAAATTGTGAAGTCCAATCAAGTTTAGATTTAGTAACAGAAGAACATCAATAATTCTTAAGATAAAATATAACCTTTTCAAAAAAACCAAAAAAAAAAATCAAGATATTTGAATTGCATGGATGAATTTGTCCAGCATAAAAAGAAGGGGGGAAAGAAAAAAAAGATCAACTGCATGCTATACAACACAATTGCGAGACCAATCACGTACTCTTTACAGCACTGGGAAGCAGGTTGAAGGTTTCCAACAAACTTTAGTTCCCCCTGCTTACAATAAAACTATCAATGACATTTTTCCCATTAAAAAATAAATAAAGAAATAAAAATTAACCCAAAGGACAAAAAGATATGGAGAGGAAGACAAGATAGGCAAAGTTTGCAACATCAATCGACAGTTATTGGTGCAATGATTTATTAAAACATGAAGGAACATGTATGTAAATCTCTAGCATTTGGAAAATTCAATTTCTTGGTTTTCATTGGAATGAAATTGCTGTAGGAATGTCGTCTAATTTTCAGCAACCACTTTAAAATTATAGACAAGTTTATATAAGTAGTGAAGTTTTAGAGAACCAAATATTGAAATCGACAAGCATTCTCTTCACATCAGGTGTAGGAAACATGATAACAACCCAACCTACGGTAACATTACAATCACCTACCCTTTTGAGCGTATCACCTGTCATATAGCATTAGGGATCAATTTGATTGATGATTTTCCACATATTCATTCATACTGGATGTAAGAAAAAGGAAGAATGTTATGTAATTTATTCATGTTCATCCATAGAACATAAAAACAAAAACAAAATTTCATCCTTCACGTTGATGTGCCGCCAACCTGACAGTCTGGTTACAAGAAATATTTAGCACTGGACAGAGTGGAAGTGCAGTTTAATAGATTTCTCTAAAAATATGAACAATAACAAATTTAATTTGATGAATCAAACAAATAATCATTTATCTTCTAGAAATTATGTTAATTGGTCAGCTAATAATACCAAAGATGAGCAGCTTATTAGAATGACGAAATCCTGCTGTGTTTGGTTCATTTAAATCCATGAACCAAACAAGAATGAGATCATGAATTCCTGGTAATTGTTGTTTCTCTTGTCCTTAAAATTCCAAGATCCTAATGAAAGTTGAGGGATTCATGATCAAGACAGTAGTCGAGTCTGCAACCACACGAGCATGAGTCCACTGAGTTGTGTTTGGATCATGGATTTGGATAGAGAATTAAAAAGAGAAAAGAAAAAGGTAAGGCAATAAGTTAAATGTTTTTCTCCATTTGTGTTTCCCTTTCCAAATTCTACCCAAATCCATGATCCGAAGACGGCGCAAGTAAGGGTCTGAGATTCACTGGAAAATATTGGAAAATGACTCATTGTATCAATCATTTTAGGTCTCAGAGTAGCAAGAATTCAAAATCTTCCCTTCTGCACAAAGTATGCTAAATTAACCAGTCCACTCCCTTCATATTTGTGTTTGGATCTTGAGAAAAGAAAAAAGAAAGGGAAAAAAAGGTAAAGAAATTAGCTGTTATTTCTTTTCTCTTTTCCAGTTCATTTCCTTTCCACGAATTCAAGACCCAAACACAGCTTAAAATCATCTTTGTGAGTCCAATTAGGCTTAATGGTGGTAATTCTGTTCAAAAGGGACAAAATAGGTAGATGGATTGAAGATGAGGTTTTTGAAACTGTTGTATCAAGCAAGAATTTCCCCAAATTGATATCATTAATTCAAAAACAATTCTTCATTTTAATATAACAACCAAATAGTAATTCTAATTGGGTTTCCACTTTCCACCATAAATTTTTTTCTCTCACTAATTCAATTATTTTCATCTTCTTTTAATTATTTTTAGTTTTTCAGGGTAAAATTTCTCGTATTTCCAATTCACCATCCAACCCAATCAAGAGTAAAAACAATATTTACATAAATTCAACAACAAAACAGCCAAATAAAAAAATAAAAAAAATTAATTACTAAATGAATTTGAATTAAAAGTTAACCTCAAGAAAAGTAATCTCTCTCTCCAAAATCTGAACCTTAGCAAGCTCCCTACGCTTTCCATACAAATCCGGATACTCCGGCGGCGACTTGGGCCTCGGCGGTGGCAACGACGGCACCACCGAAGAAGAAGAAGAAGAAGAACCAGCCATCACTCACTCACTCACTCACCAACTAACACAACATATTTACATATATACTCAACTACCCAATAGAGACATACATATAGTACTACTCAGTCTCACAGTCACCATTAAGTAGCACTAAATTGAATCAGTAGTAGCAATAATGGACTAGTAGCAGTAGTAGTAGGTAGAGAGAGAGAGAGAGAGAGAGAGAGAGAGAGAGAGAGAAGAGAGAGGAGAGAGAAATGGGGTGGAAATGGAAACGGAAGGAAAGTCGTGAGAGAGAACAAGACAGAGAAAATAATTAAGTGGGTAACTGACATTGGTGGATAAAGATAATTACGGGTCCAGACCCAAAAGCTCTGTCAAAATCCCTTACACATTACATATACATATATGATAGATGAGTAGGAAAAAATTGGATTATGAGGTAGACCCAGATGGATGAAAAGTGAGTAATGATGATCAACGATGAAGAAGAAGAAAAAAAGAGAGGTGTGAATGTGATAGTAGTAGAGAGGAGGGTGGTGATAATAGAGATGGGTGAGAGAAAAAACGAAAGCTTTGGTACGAAAGCATTGGGTACATTTTGGGGAATGAGTTAGGAGTCTGATTTTTGGGTTATGGAGTTGTTAATAAATGACAACGTTAAAGTAAGAGCGCTCTCTCTCTCTCTATTTTCTCTATTTTTCTTTCTTTCTTTGTTTCTCTGTTGATGTGTTAGTTGTCTGTCTATCTCGAACGGTCGTGGTGATTGCAGAAAATGCAGTCAGAGTTGCAGTGAAGAGAGAGAGAGAGAGAGAGAGATGGACACCCGTACCTCAGTCTGCTGCACGTGACTGCTGTGTAGGATACAGGAAAGAAATTTAGTGCTAGATACAAGTGGTAAAATCAACAATCTATTGTATTGTATTTTCACTAGGATTTGTATTTTCACTGGGGTGGTCAAATCGACTAATCCGATTTAATTTGTCTATTTTGTAAACGGTTTTGATAAATAACAAATGAGAGATCCTCAATTCAATTTAATTCGTCAATTATTTTTTTAAAAAAATATTACATTTCTATATTTTGTATTTAAAAAATAATATTTTATTTAATAATAACATTAAATTAATTGTAAAACATAAAAATTTGATCTTTATTTTAATTATAAAAAATAAAAAATAAAAAAAACAGACTCAAAGAAGGCTTAAAATAGTAAAATAATTACTCTAAATAGGTTTTTAAAAAAATATAAAACAGTAAAACTCAAAGGGTAAACTACCATTAAATCCTATTGATAAATTTATCCATTAAATCCTATTGATAAATTTATTATCCATTAAATCCTATTGATAAATTTATAAAACAGTGAGACTTATTATCCATTAAATCCTATTGATAAATTTATTAAGTGATAAAGATAAATTTATCAGTCTTTTATTTTTATGAATAAATTTATAGTGATAAATTTATCAGTCTCTTTGTTTTTGTGCATAAATTTATAGTGATAAATTTATCAATCTCTTATTTTTATAGTGTTAAATTTATTAGTTAGAACCTGTAGGTAAATAAGTCTACTTAATAGGACTGATTGGTAAGTACCCCAAACTCAAACTGCTAAATCGATATGCATCCATTCTCTAATCTACA
This sequence comes from Camellia granthamiana, assembly GCA_036172215.1. Taxonomy (NCBI): domain Eukaryota; kingdom Viridiplantae; phylum Streptophyta; class Magnoliopsida; order Ericales; family Theaceae; genus Camellia; species Camellia granthamiana. Next base: position 158,951,808 of record CM069906.1, read on the forward strand.
TGGTCTGTTCAATTCACATCCGCTAACTAAGCGGACGAATGTAGATAGATTTTTTTTCAATTCGTCTAAATTCAGATGGATAATTGATAGAAAATCACCCGACCCAACCCGATCTATGAGGACCCTCTAATTTTCACATTTTATTTTTACAAAAACGTTTGAGGGGTGATTTGAAAATTCACTACTTTAATTGATTTTTTTTTTTTTTTTTTTGGATATTCACCATCTTTCAACCCCTACTTCGACGACAATTACCACAACCATTAATCGAAATTACCCCTTCTATTTTCACATCTCCCCCTCATACTTTAACTCCACCTTGTCATCAAAATCTTTACATTTGATCCCAATGAATCAATACCATTAGTCGAAATTACCCCTTCTATTATCACATCTCCCCCTCATACTTTAACTCCACCTTGTCATCAAAATCTTTACATTTGATCTCAATGAATCAATGGCGGTAGGTGGTTGAGACTGGGAAGGTAATAAAGGGTTTGCGGAAAGGTGAAGGTGGGGATAATCGGGAAGGTAATAAAGGGTTTGCGGAAAGGTGAAGGTGGGGATAATCGGGAAGGAAAGGTGAGGAGGTGTGGTGGCAAGTGGTAAGTGAGCTGCAAAAGAATAGAGAAGGTAAGGAATGAGATGCAGAAGGGTAAGGGCATTTAGAAGAATGAAAGGTCATTAAAGAGGAAGTAGTGTGGAGGACTAAGGATAGAAAGAAAATAATCAAATATCTCAAAATAACGTTTTAATTAAAGAAAAAAATTAGTCATAACTAAAGAAGAAAATGACTTAACTGAAGGTGTATATGATATGAGGGTGTGTATTGTAGAATTCTCCTAAATTTATTCATCTTAGGTGTGTAAATTGAAAAATAATAAAAATGAGGATGCGCTCCAAAGCTAACATTAGATAATTTGGCTTCGTCTGAAAAGAAGAGTTGGATTGAGTTTGAGACTATTTTAGCCACAAAAGATAAAATAGACTTTTTAGCTCAATAAGACAAAACATTACATCCAACCCATAATCATTATATTCCGTCTCTCACAAAAAATTAAAAAAAACTAAAAAGTCAAAAAATCAACTCACTTTCCAAACCAACCCAAAGGCTCCTTTGGTTTAGTTTTAAAAATCAATTTTGAAAGATAATTTTTGAAAAGAGTTTGTTAAATTTGAAAACTTGTTTGGTTATATTTTGAAAATAGTTTTGAAATGATTCGTATTTTTTTTTTTTTTTGTATTTGTTTTGTTTTGTTTTATTTTTGTATTCGAATAGATGGGTGTAAGAAAAAATTAATTGATTGATGTGTAGAATATAAGACAATGAGAGAGTAGAGAGGAGAGAATGGAAAGAAAAAGTGATTGATTGATATGTAAAAAAAAAAGAGAGAGAAGAGAGAAAAAAAAAAACAATTATAAAAGATTGTAAACCAAACATGTTTTTAGATTTTTCAATCTAAAAGTTAATTTAAAAATTAAACCAAACACTATCTTTATTTTTAAATTTAAATTTTATTTTTATTGATTTCAATATTACCCCACTCAAATGTGCTCTAAAACTATCATCTCCTTATTTCTCGCCTTGTTGCTCCTTTGCCTTCCCTTCTCTTCCCTTCCCTCACTACCTGCTACTACTTTCTCTCATTTACTCTTTGCCCATGTCATCTATTAGATCAAAGAAAGATCCTCTTCATCTTCGCCACCGAAACCCAAAAACATACCATGAAAGCATTCGCTTCATCAACAAAATTTTTGACTATCGCATAAGCTTCAACAAGTCACACTAGTAACGAACCAAAATATTACATAGGCACAACAATTAGTTATAAAAACCCTTACTAGTATAAATCATTAAATGATTCTCCTATTCACATCAATAACCCAAAGCAACAAAAGAGGATCTAATCCCTTAAGTATTACAGAAATTTTGTCAAAATGACCCCTTAGAACACCGGGACACCATACCTTATTGGTGATAACCCCACCTTCAACCAACTATTTCCATCGCCTAATGCACAATGCATCCTAAAGCCAAAACCACTATTACTACTCCGAGACCGTAACAAAACGAAACAATATCTTGTGTTTGGTTATAACTTTATTTATTTTTTGGCTATAACTCAGAAAATATGAAATTATGTAATTTTCTTGTTTAATTATATAGTGCATATAATACACACCTTTTAAAAATGTGTACCATAATCTTTCCCACAAATTTATTATAGTTATATATCATTAAATAAAATCACTAACAAGTACACACGTATTAGAGACTCCCCATTTTTTTCTCAATTTTCATACTTGATGAATATTTTTTTTCTTATAATTATCATCAAATAAAAAAAAAAATATTGGTTGATCCAGGACATCACGTGGTCATATCTCTCACCAATTACAATTCATCATTTTTTTCATATTCTCTAATCTCCCAACATAAAATCATAAGTCTCACCATTTTCACCAATCACAATATATGTGGAATATTACGTGATATTCCCTAGACCAACCAATAACTTCTCAAAATAAAATGTCTATCAAGTACACACCACATTTCTTTTAGTTCGGTGCCTTATATTGCAATTATGTGTTTTCATTAATAATTTATATTTGAATAATATATTTTTGTTTGATATTAAGGCTTGGTTTGGCATCTTAAAAAAAAAATCAAAAAATTTAAAAGTCAGTATCCTATTTAAGTCACATCATTCTATTTAAGTCACATCACTTCAAACCCAACCCATATTTCATAAAAAGTTAAAAAGTACATTTATTAGGATATCTCAAATAACCCCTAAATTTTTGAACAACACTGATTCCTACCCCCAGTGGGGGTCGACCCCCAGTGACGTGGGGCGCCCCCACTGGCCAGAAACTATTTTTTTTTTTGTCTCTTCCAATCCCACAGTGCCACGTGGCACTGGAGGGTGGTGGGGGTGATGATTCACTGGGTGTATGAAGCATTTTTCATTTTTGAATTAAGAGTGTAAAATTTTTAAAATGCGTGAACTAAAAAACTTGTATTCAAATCTTAAATAAACTTTTAACTAAATAAACACGAAAAGGAGTTTGAGTGAATTTATCTTTTATAATACACATATAAATTTATAGAATTAGATAATAAGTTATTTTAATTTTAATTAAAAAGTTAATAATTTTTAAATATATTCAAATTTAACTTATTTATTAAATAAATTAAAGTAAAATAATTTTATTTTTATTAGATTTTACAGAGAGACCATCTTATCATATCAATCCCATGACCTCAATCATCCCAATCTATCAATGGATGGTGAAAGTCCATTATACAAACTTGGACTATATGTCCACCCCAAAAGATAAAAACCTCCAAAACTTGTAAATAAATAAAATAATAATAATAATAAAGTTTAAGAACTAGTTGTTAATAAAAAGTAGTTTGCAAGAAAATGAGAATAGAGACAGACTCACTTTCCTCTTTCCTGATTGTGACTGTCTCACTTCATTGCAATCTTTGTTGGCCCACTCAAAAATGTTTCATGTATCAAGGGCTCGTTTGGGAGATAGAAAAAAACAAAAAAAATTTTTTTTGCCTTTTTTGTTATTTTTTGGTTGTTTTGCTTTTTGAAAATTATTAAACATAGTATCACATCATTTGTGAAAATTATAAAGAATAAATAATGAATTATTAAATTATAATGTTTGATCCACTGAATTTTGTTTTGTTTGAATTGTTTGAATAAATATTTTTTAAACAATTCGAGTGGAGCAAAATTTAATGGATGTAGCAGTGTTGAATTATAAAATTTCTATATTACTCTTATGCACATTTTCAAAATTACCATTTTACTCTCTTTGTTTAGTGACAAATTTTGTTGTTTTCCCGTGGGGTATTTTGGTAAATTTCTATCATTGCTTATTTGGATCTTGATGGTAGTTGTCAAGCTCAACCCAAAATTGAAGCCCTTCATGATGTTGGATGATTAATTGAATTAGTTCAGTAAATCACTATGAAGTATTTTTATTTAGAAGGTCACGAGTTTGATTTTTATTGAAGATAAATAAATACTAATGATTTTTTTTCTCAATTATAGTGTTTGTGTTGTGTTATTCATTTATTTATTTTTTATTACGAGCTATTTTTATTGGATTGATTGTTAGGCTATTTATAGTGATCGTTATTAAATTCTTGGACTATACTTGCCTACATGTAATTTTTCTTATGTTTATGATTTTGTATGTACAATTATCATATTAATTTGATTTTATTCTTGGAAGTAAGTTTTGAGAGGGTGTTGATTAAGATCCAAAAAAAAAAATTTAGTACATTTTGCATATTTCTATTTTTTTGTTATATATATTTTAGTCGACTTTTTATTTTTTTTATTTTTTTTTACACATACTATTACTGTTAAGTGTGGTCAGTATTTATAATTTTAAATAGTTGTAAAGTATTTATGGTTGCAATAAGGATCACTACAAGAATCTGCACTTTTAACGACCACTTTCTGCGACCAATATAAAAGTTGGTAGCTAAAAGTTACCTTTTGGCGACCAAATATTAATTAGTCGCGAATAATCATTATTTTTGGCGACCAAATATGAGTTGGTCGCAGAAGGTCATATTTTGGCGACCAAAAAATGAGTTGGTCACAGAAAGTGGTATTTGGCGACCAACTACAAATTTGGTCGCAAAAGGTTACATTTTGGCAATCAAAAAATAAGTTGGTCGCGGAAGATCAAAAATAAGTTGGTTGTGGAAATGGCGACCAAAATTTTAGCCGCTAAAAACTTATTTTTCCTAACCAAAAATATTTTAGTTGCCGTATATTGAGTTTTGGCTACTAAAACAATTTAGTCGCCGAATAGAAAATAAATTTTTTTTTTCTTTAGCGACCAAAAATTTAGTTGCCAAAAACTTATTTTCAGCAACCAAAAAAAAAATCAGTTGTCAAATTAGTACTTTTAGCGACTAATATTTTAATCGCCGTTGATTGAGATTTGGCGACTAAAAAAGGTTGTCGACAAAGGTACCTTTTCTGCGACTAATCTGGTCTTTTGGTCGCCAAAAATTTGGGAGGGAAATTTGAAACGTAGAGGTGGGAATTGGAATTTTTTTGCGACAAAAAAATTTGGTTGCCAATTGTAAAACCCCAAGAAAACAGAAAAAAAAAAAAAACCCTAATCTCTCCTCTATCTCTAGCTTGCTCTCTGTGTCTCTCTATGTTGGTCTGCCATCTCCCTCTTTTTGTGTTCTCTCTCTCAATCGGTGCCCATTCTCTTTAGCTCACCGAAGTCCCTCACCACCGTTGCTCACGTCCGTCGCACATCGCCACCGCCGTAAATCGCCATCGCCCTCTGTCTTTCTCTCATATAGATCCTCAGACCACACTCAATCGTCGACCCTCTCTCTCTCTCTCTCTGTTCGGCCTCTTCTCTATATCTTTGTCTTCTTGTCTCTCTCTGTGATTTGGGTTCAGGTGGGTGTTTGTCGCCTCTAAATCTGCAGAGGCAGAATGGTATCTGCAGAGGCAACTCTCTGGCGTCTAAATCTCGCAAGGGCTTTCCATCTCCTATCTCTCTAACAAAGAAAAACGGGTCGGTTATGCAGACCCCTTTCGATCTTGGTACTCTCTCTCTATAATCTATCTATCTGTATATGTAATTGACCAGATCATATCTCTGTGTGAGTTAAATTACTCTTCCTCTGCCCTTTGTGTGGTGTGTTCATGTAATTCAGATTCAGAATCAAATTTGAAGAACTCTAATGGAAATTGTATGTAGTAGGTATTTTAATTTGAAGCGATCGAACTCCAATTGAGTTACAAATTGAAAAGAATTCGATGGAAATTTGATATTTCCATAACTAAATTGAAAAGAATATTTGCAATTGTCAAACCATATTTTCTGATCAAATAAAGTTCTGTTTCTATATTTCAAGTCTTAACAATTCCAGATTGAAATTGCTTTGCTACTATTTCCTTATCTTAGCAGTTATTTCTTTTTATCTGTCATCAGGCTAGGTTGAACGAGATCATAACTTCGGGAGCAAAGGACATTCATAGCAACAAATCGCCTGATGCACCTTGGGGGACGGTCGATGGAGCTAGACTTCCTTCTAATGCTTCTGAGCTTCTACCCAAATTGGTAATTGGAGTTTGGCTGAATCAACTTCAGTAGCATATTTCAAATCTTATTTTTCAATTGGTTAATGAAATGGAATTTATTCAGAATCTGATAGGTTGATGAGAAATCTTAAATTCCTTTTTGACCCTGTAGTGTGGTTTTTGTTCTCATTCTACTGAGTCATGCAATGAAAAAAAAAAATCAGTGTAGATACTACTTTCACCACCTTAATTTACATCTTATTTTCCATCATGCCATTGGTTCACTTCAAATTCCCTGGTTCTGAAACCAAATATTCTTACGGATCACAAATTGAAAAGAATTCGATGGAAAAGAATTTTTTGGTTGTAAGGAACAGAGGGTGAGTTATATGAGTTTTGATTCGATGTTTTGTGAAAATTTTTAAAAAAAAGGTACGAAAGGATAGAAGATATGTTCTTTACATATAGTCAGATCGTTTCACGTCAATGTGGAAAGTTTTACTTTTAGAGCCCACACAGTATAGGAGTTGAAGACTGAATCTCTATGCACAATTAATTGATCTTATTTGTGTCTCGGCATCGGTTACAAGGACTTGGGTGTTAATGTATTTCATATAGCATATCAAGCATAACATAGGACTTAGGTGTTAATTTTTTATTTAGAACAAAAAAAGTTCAATGCCATTAAAGCTTCTAGACAATTTTTCCATTTCTTGTTAATGATAAGCAATATAAGTATTGAAATTAAAGTAAGTGTTGAGATGGAATTAATATATGAAAGTTAAAAGCTTTTTGCATAAGGAAAATGTTTGAGACCTCAAAAAATGCTCACTCAATTTGGCCCACAATGATGTGGTATCATATGTGTCAACTTTTGATTTGTCACAATCTCAAGTACATGTGCCCAACTCCCTTACCACATCATTGTGGGTCTAAAATTTGGGGTTCTCTTTGCATAATGCTCGCAAACTGTCATTGTGAAACCTGATAAAAGATCTTTACTTCAATGAGTAAGCTAAATATTCTGGTTGCAATCATCCCAGCTGATTGGGAAGATACCCCTCTTTGATGTTATACTTCACTCTTTTCACCTATCCTATTGATTTTAATGCAATAGTCACCATAGAGATGTGCTCCAATGCAGTTTAGATTGTGTAGAAGGTGAAAGTGTTTCAGTATAATTCAACTTAATTTCTATAAATACAACTTCCAAATGTCCCTTGGGTGTTACATTCTGATTCCGTGAAATGTTGCACTGATTTTCTGTAATTCTTTTATAGTTCATCTTAATTTCTATTAATAGAAGCTCCAAAAATCCTTGGGGTGTTGCATTCTGATTCCATGAATCGTACATGCTGATTTCCATTACACTTTTTGCAATCAGCAGAAATTGAATTCTTAGTTTACCTAGCTAAAGTATGTAATATCCCAATGAGAAACAAAATCGCAACATTATTGTGCAGCAATTTGTCTTTATTTATGAGTCTGCTATTATTTTTATGGATTTAACTCATTGTCACCTATGAATACATAATTATCTTTCAGGCAGAGTTCATTACACATGATGAAAAACCTCTTCCAATAGACATCCGTCTACTTGGGGCTCTTGCAGATGAAGTATGCTGCTTGCTTCTGAAACCTTAAAAACTATCTTGGTTCATCTTGTGCATTCATGGTGTCCTTACTTTTCTACTCTTCATTTCAATGTCGAGCATTTGCAAAGGCTTTGCATTATAAAGAGATGGAATTTGAAGGTGCATGCTCAAAAAAGATGGACGCAAATCCTGTTGCTGTAGTAGAAGTGCTCATACATATAAACAGTCAATTACATCAGCATGAGGTGTTTATTTGTCTCTCTTGAAAGATTAATTTTGTTGAGCTTGTAATGTATGTTACTTACTCCATCCCATTTCAGGTGGCATGGTTGACCATGCACACAAGTTGAAAAAAGCATCTTGAATAAAAGATTTACAAAAATATCTTTTGTTCTGTTTGAATAACCTGTTTTGGAATTTGAAGAAGGGTAATTTGTGAGTGATGATTAAACTTTTGATTTTTTTTAACTTCTTCACTTAACGGGACTACCAAAAATGGATGGACTTGTAAACTTGGACGGATGGAGTTTTTATAACGCTTCTCTTTGTTTCTTTTTTAAATGTTATTGTTCCTTAATTATAGTTGGGTTGAATGAATTTTGTTCGATATTGGATTGAATATTTATAAACAAAAATTGATTATTCTCAACAAAAAAAAAAAGAAAAAAGAAAAAGAAGAGAGATTTGGTGACTAAAAAATTGGTCGGCAAATTCTACACTTTTGCGACTAAAATCATTGGTCGGTAATTCCTTACCTTTTGGCGACTAAATTGTTCGTCGACGATTCCTAGACTTTTGGCGACTAATCTGTTTGGTCGTGGAATGTGACAATTGGTGACTAAGATATTTGGTCGGAAAAATATCACTTTTTGCGACCAAAGTGTTTTACTGACAAAATGGAATAGTCGCAGTAATGATATATTTAGCGACCAAAAATTTAGTCGGCAAATCCAACTTTTCCCGACCAACAAAAAATTTGGTTGCAAATTACTTTTGCCGACTCTCAATTGGCGACCAAAGTAGCAACCAAAAAAATTGGTCTCGGATAACTTTTGTTGACTAAAAATGGGCTTTTAGCGACCAATTTTTTGGTCGACAAAGGTGTTATTTCTTGTAGTGTATGGTCGCAAAATTATAGGTCATTGACTGATACTAGCATATGACTATGGATATCATTTTCTTGAATTGGAAATGGACTCCCATGTTATATTCATGTTACGCTTCTCCTCTAAATGCATATCACCTTGGTTCCAATCTTAGTATATGACTCGAGCTCTCTCCATGGACATAAGTAGACTATCACTTTTTTGCATATCTATCGTAAGGCAAATGGTATTGTTGACAAGTTGGCCAAATCTGCTATCTCTACAAGGCAACGATCTCTTGATTTATACCTGTGAAGGGGAGAAAATTCAAGCCTAGCCCAAACGGTATATAGGCTTGGAAAAACCAAATAAAGGCCCAATCTAAATGTGGCCCAAGGAAAAGCAGAAGCTGACTAGATCCATTGCATATTTGAGAAAAGCAAGATACGGTTCAAAACAGATCGACTGACATAACAATAATCGTTCGATCAGCATGAATCCGACGGCCGAAGGCTAAGGCAAGTTGGCCACCACCAACAAAACTTCTGACAAAAGAAAGACCATCTGATCGACTCCAACGATCATATTTTAGTACAACTTGACCGCTTTATCTGACAGAAGATTAGTCATCCGATAACCAAAGATCATCTGCAGCAATCACAAGTTGGCCACTACTAAAATGACACCTGACAAGAGACTGATTATTCGATCAAAAAGAGATCAACGGTTCATAACAATATGACAACTAGCTATAAAAAAAAAGTCATATAAACAGGTAATGACATACTAGGTGTAGGAACAATCTTCTGTGTAAATAAAATAAATTGAAATAAATTCAAACAAAATAAATAAATTACATACCGGATTTATTTATTGAACCGAATTAAAATTAAGACCAAGTCGAGTGTGTGACACTCTGTCCTTAAGACAGATTCGCCCCGCTACGGTGCTTACGGTTGAATGGCGTCTATCTCCCAGGATACAATGATCTTCACAAATTTATAGAAGCACTTCAAATAAATTTATTCGATGAACCAAACCTGTGTTCTAACTCTCTGAATATTTATTCCTAAAATTATAAATGAAGAATAAATGCACTAGAGAAAAATTGGACAGCAAAAAGACAAAAACCCAGACTGTTTTACGGGATGGAAAAATTGGATCTCCTTGACTGCTGAAATGAAGGGTATAAATAGGCAAAAACCCGCAGCCTGAACAGGTTCCATATTTGAATGAAAAGGTGCTTCATTGGTGCAACCACTTATTCAAACTTATTTATTTGAACAATTGACTTAACCGTCCGTTGCAAAGACCACATTTTCAAACAAATGTTCCGTTGCACTATCTGTTGCACAATACACACTTATTCAAACAATTAAAATAGCAGGTTCATTTATTATTTAAACTATTGAAATAGTTAAATAAATAAATAAAGAGGTACAAACTTTAAGAAACTTTTTAAGAACCAGAATTAAATTAAATTCTCACAATTACAAATTTTAGGAAACCACTCAGGAACCCAAAATTTAAATTTAGAATTAAATTAAATTCTCACAATAATTTTTTATTGAAAAAATCCAAATGAATTTTATCTAAAAAATTAATGTTAGACCCGAAAACAACGTCAATTTCCCATTCACTCATAAATGGTTTTAACGTTCCGTTTTCACCGTGTGACTTGCCACGCGGCAAGGAACACTTCACCTCTTCGGACCCACTCAAAATTTTGGCTAAAAAATATGCCTATATTAAACCATTTTTCCAACAATCCCCCACATGAACGGAATTTGACGGAGAGAAAATGCAACAACATGATCTAATCAGAGAGTACAGAAATTGGAAATATTCTGCAAAGGATAGGTAGCTTTTGACTTTGAACCTTCCCTTGTGAGACACTATCGGATTTACTAGCTAACCAGTGAACATGATGTCTTGAACTGTTCAGCCGTTTGTGTAAACCAAGACAATAGAACTCACACAGATTATCTCCAGACACAGTTTAGTTCTCACTATTGTGTTCATTTTGGCCCTGAACAACCTGGTATTTCATGAGTGCTCTAGAGAATTGTAGCCCTTCACAAATCTCACAGAACCGGCCCAGTTCACACTCACATAGGTGATTCTTATGAAGAGTATCCTGCCATACTCAACTAGGTATACCTAGATATAAGAATCATTAAAAGTATTACTTAACCTAAAGCGCTGCCGACATCACTCATTTCATCATAGAAATGGGTATGAGTTAGACTTCCCAGTGATTCTTCTGAGTCAATCACAACTCGGTTGTCCCTTTGAACCTAGATCTTGGGATCTCCAGTCAACTAGGTTGGGTTGCCGTTGTGGTAACTCTTAATTAATAGGCTTAAGTCCCATTCCCCTCGATGAATTCTCAACTAACTCTCTTTCTAACCCTTTGGTTAGTGGATCCGTTATGTTATCTTTAGACTTAACATATTCTATAGAAATAATTCCATTAGAGAGTAGTTGTCTCACGGTGTTATGTCGACGACGAATGTGTCGTGACTTACCGTTATACATATGACTCTGTGCTCTACTAATTGCTGATTGACTATCACAATGTATGCATATAGCAGGCACCGGTTTTGGCCAAATTGGAATATCTTCAAGGAAGTGGCGAAGCCATTCTGCCTCTTCCCCAGCTTTGTCTAAAGCTATGAATTCAGATTCCATAGTAGACCTAGCAATACAAGTCTGTTTGGAAGATTTCCAAGATACAACCGCCCCACCAAGAGTAAAGACATACCCACTGGTGGACTTCGAGTCTTTAGTATCCGATATCCAATTTGCATCACAATATCCTTCAAGTACTGCTGGATATCTAGTATAATTAAGCCCAATGTTACAAGTAAATCGGAGATATCTTAGAACCCTTATCATTGCTTTCCAGTGTTCTACTCCCGGATTACTTGTATATCTACTTAATTTACTTACTGCACAAGCTATATCTGGGCGAGTGCAGTTCATCAAGTACATTAAGCTTCTAATAATTTGGGCATACTCTAATTGAGAAATACTTTCCTGTACATTCTTAGAAAGATACAAATTAACATCTACAGGAGTTCTAGCAAGATGATCATCATCTTTGCTGAATTTGTCAAGTATTTTCTCAATGTAATGAGATTGTGACAAAGCATATCCTTCTGAAGTTTTGGTAATATCATACCAAGAATTACATCAGCAATGCCCATGTCCTTCATGTCAAAATGTTTATTCAACATTTTCTTAGTAGTTTTAATCATATCATTATTACTACCAATGATGAGCATATCATCTACATAAAGACATACAATGACATAACCTTTGTCTGTGTTTTTAATATAAACACATTTGTCACACTCAGTAATTTTAAATCCATTTCACATCATTGCCTTGTCAAATTTCTCATGCCATTGCTTTGGCGCTTGTTTTAAACCATATAATGATTTAACCAATTTACACACTTTCTTTTCTTTCCCTGGAACAGAAAACCCTTCTGGTTGTTCCATGTAAATTTCTTCATTTAACTCACCATTTAAGAAAGCGGTTTTAACATCCATTTGATGAATTTCTAGATTGTATAGAGATGCAATGGCAATTAGCATTCTAATGGATGTTATTCTAGTAACCGGTGAATATGTGTCAAAGTAATCTAGACCTTCTTTTTGTCTAAAACCTTTGACTACAAGTCTTGCCTTGTATTTGTCTATTGATCCATCTGCTTTCATTTTCCTTTTGAAAATCCACTTGTACCCAAGAGGTTTACAACCTGGTGGCAAGTCCACTAATTCCCAAGTGTGATTTTGCAAGATAGATTCAACTTCACTGTTGACAGCTTCTTTCCATAAAGGAGCTTCAGGACTGGACATAGCCTCTTTAAAAGTTAAAGGCTCATTTTCTAACAAAAATGTTAGGAAATCTGGACCAAAAGATTTTGAGGTTCTAGCACGTTTACTACGCCTAGGTTCCTCTTCCTCATTTTGATCTAACTCTTGCTCTTGATCATGTTCTTGATCATTGCTAGTAATAGCATCAAAAGATGTCTTATTATTACTAGTCTCTTGTCCAGTCTTATTTGGAAATACATGTTCAAAGAATGATGCATTCCGAGACTCAATAATAGTATTTACATGCATTTCGAAATGTTCTGATTTATGAATCAAAAACCGATATGCACTACTATTCTTGGCATAACCAATGAAAATGCAATCAATGGTCTTAGGACCTATCTTAGTCTTTTTAGGACTAGGAATAGCCACTTTAGCCAAACACCCCCACACTTTTAAGTATTTGTAGGATGGTACTCTTCCATGCCACAATTCATAAGGTGTTTGATTCACTTTCTTTCGGGTTATTTTATTTAAAATATAATTAGCAGAAAGTATTGCTTCCCCCTACAAGTTCTGAGGTAATCCAGAACTAATTAACATGGCATTCATCATTTCTTTTAAAGTCCTATTTTTCCTTTCAGCAATTCCATTTTGCTGAGGTGAGTAAGGAGCGGTGGTTTGATGAATTATTCCATGTTCTTTACAAAATTCACCAAAAAGTGATTCATATTCACCACCTCTATCACTTCTAATTTTCTTGATTTTCTTACCAAGTTGATTTTCAACTTCATTCTTATATTGAAGGAAAGTTTCCAAAGCTTCATCCTTGGTTCGAATTAAATAAATATAACTATATCTAGTATAGTCATCTATAAAAGTGATTACATACTTTTTCCCACCTCTGGTTTGAATTGATTTAAAATCACAAATGTCACTATGAATTAATTCAAGTGGTTTCGTACTTCTTTCAATTGAATGAAAAGGAGTTTTAGATAATTTTGCCTCAACACAAATTTCACATTTATGATTTGAATCAATGTCAAATTTAAGTAAACATTTCATATTAATTAATCTACGCAAAGATCCATAATTAACATGTCCTAGTCTACCATGCCATAAATTTGAAGACTCAAGCAAGTAAGAAGAAGATGTAGTATTATTAATAACTAAGGGTACAACGGTCATTACATTTAACTTGAAAAGGCCATCAGACATGTAACCTTTTTCCTACATACATCCCATTCTTAGTAAGTACAAATTTATCACTCTCAAATACTAGCTTAAACCCATTCTTACTCAACAAAGATCCGGAAACAAGATTATTGCGAATGTCCGGTACATGCAGCACATTGTTGAGAGTGAGTTCCTTTCCTGATGTCATCTTGAGTACAATCTTTCCTTGTCCTTCAACTTTGGAAGTTGAGGAGTTGCCCATAAACAGTTGTTCACCATTGTCCACTGTAGAATAAGATGTGAACATCTTTTTGTCGGCACAAATATGGCGAGTAGCACCAGTGTCCACCCACCATTCTTTAGGATTTCCGACAAGATTTGCCTCGGAAACAACTGCAGAAAGATTGATGTCATCGACACCATTGGAAATATTGTCCACTTCAGTCATATGGGCTTGAGCAGGCTTCTTGCTTGTTCTTCTTTTGTTTTTACCTTTGCTACGGCAATCTTTGGCCCGATGTCCCTCTTTGTCACATATGTAACATTTTCCATTAAACTTGTACTTTTTATTATCCCCCCCTTTAGAGCCTTGCGATGAACTTTCTCCAGAAGACTTTCGTTTCTTGGTTTTTGAAGTATGTTCCACCACATTTGCATTAGACTCCATAGGATGCTTACCAGCCCGCTTTTCAGAATTGCGGTTGTCCTCCTCAATTCTCAAACGCACAATTAATTCGTCCATAGAAATTTCTTTGCGCTTGTGTTTGAGGTAGTTCTTAAATTCCTTCCAGCCTTTTGGTAATTTTTCAATTAAGGCTGCTACTTGGAAGGATTCACTGAGAGACATACCTTCTGCGTGAATGTCATGCAGAATGAGTTGGAAATCTTGAGCTTGGCTGATCACAGTTTTTGAATCAACCATTACAAAATCCAGGAATCTACCAACCACAAATTTCTTTGAGCCGGCATCTTCCGTTTTGTACTTTTTCTCCAACGATTCCCAAAGTTCCTTTGCTGTCTTGATGGGACTGTAGACGTTGTACAATGTGTTGTCAAGTCCGTTCAAGACGTAATTCCGGCAAAGGAAATCGGCATGTTTCCAAGCATCAACCGCAGCAACCACTTGCCGGTCGGTTTCATCCTCTTTCAGGATAGGAGCATCTTCACGGAGGAAACGAGCCAGGTTCAGAGTTGTAAGATAGAACAACATTTTCTGTTGCCATCTTTTAAAGTCAGTTCCTGAGAACTTCTCTGGCTTTTCACCGTGATTTACCGGTACTGTCATCACAGGAGAGGGGTTGGTGCAATTGCAGCCGCCACAGTAGTACTTGTTTGGGCATTTGTTTCAGTAGCCATCAAATCTAATTTATAAAATAAAATTATAATTAGAATTTACACTACACAGAAAATTAAACCAAATGCACATAATTAAATTCTGTAAAAATAAAAGAAACAAGAATGTAACTTTTATTTTTCAATTAATTTGAAAATAAAATAAAATTTTATTTAAACAAATTAATTCCACACAGAAAATAAAAGAAATCAAAATTATAACTTTTATTTTTCAATTAATTTGGAAATAAAATAAAATTTTATTTAACCAAAATAATTCCACAGAGAAAATAAAATTCTGTAAAATAAAAGAAATAAGAATATAACTTTTATTATCCAATTAATTTGGAAATAAAATAAAATTTTATTTAACTAAATTAATTTCACACAGAAACTTAAATCTCTTGTTACACTCCAATAATTAAAATACTGAAAACAGAATTTTAATTAATGAAAACTCAGAAAATAATTTCTAAAACCCAAAATTAATTTCTGAAAAAATTCCACAAAAATATATTCTGAATTGTTAATAACACCAGTATCGTACTACTAGTTGTTGTCAAAGAAAAGAGACAGTATATTACCACTATCTGTCTGTAGACACCCCATTTTTTACCGTCCTCAAGACTTGGACGTCACCGTTTGAACACTCGGTGATTATTCATGTTTGCGTTCGTCTCGAGTTCCCGGAGGCCTTGGCAACGCGCCTCGCCTCAGGACCTCTTGACTCGACTGCTTCGTGTTCGGTTTTGGCACCAAACACCTGTGTTTTTGCCTTGAAGGGCAGGGAATGGCTTGTTGGCCATCCCCACACACCATCGGCCCTCCCCTATCATCACCGGCTGCACATGTTTGCCACCGGCCATTGTTTCTTAAAAATAATGGCCGGTCGGCATTATGTTTAGCCGACCGGCACTTTATTGTGCCGATGACCTATTTGGTTGGCCGAGACCTCTTCTTGAGGGGAGTTTGAACCTTTTGAACCCCCTGTTTAGCTTCTTGAGGAAGCTTGACCCTTTTGAACCCTTGGTTCTAGCTTCTTGAGGAAGCTTGAACCTTTTGAACCCTTTACTCTAGCTTCTCCAAGAAGCTTGACCCTTTTTTTTAGCTTCTCCAAGAAGCTTGGCCTTTTTAGCTTCTTAGAGAAGCTTGCACCTTTCTAGCTTCCAAGAGAAGCTTGCACCTCTTGAACCTTTTGCCTAGCTTCTCCAAGAAGCTTGGCCTTCTTGGCTAGCTTCTCCAAGAAGCTTGGCCTTCTTGGCCCTTTTGCTCCAAGCTTCTAAGAGAAGCTTAACCCCCTTGACCCTTTTTTTGCTTAGCTTCTCTTAGAAGCTTCAAGCCTCCATCTTCTCTATAAATAGAAGAGCTTCTCTTCCATTGAGAGGGTTCCAAGAAATTTGTCTAAGGCAAAAACCATACACTTCCCTCCATATCTCTACATTCCAAGTTCCAAAGTCCATAGTTCTTGGCCCCTTTGCACACCACCTCTCAACCACACCTCTCCATCATCCATCTAGGCTTCTTGGAGGTCATTTTCAGAGGCTAAGGAACTGATTTTTGGGACCAAAGGCTGCTGTCCTCGTTGGTCTACAAGGGTGAGCATCTAATCCTCTTTTATTCCCCGTTTTTGCACCAGCTTTTAGCCTGTCTTGCTTGCTGTTTTGAGCTTTGTGTATAACATAAAAAAGTTCTATTTTTTTGTGTTTAAGATACTTCATTAAGGACACTTTTGTGTTTGGGGTCGTTTACCCCCTCTTAGGCCTTGTTTAGCCCCATTTTGTGCTATTTTTGGTGAGTTTCGGGACCACCTTGTTTGGGCCTCCTCACCACTGAAATCTTGAGGGATTTCAGTGGTGAGGATGGTGGTTTAAGGTCCTAAGAAGGAGAGGGCCATCCCCTCTCCTTGTTGTCTTCAAAAAGTCCCATTTTAGCCTCATGTGTGAGCACCATTTTTAAATGCATGTTGGCCATGTCTTAAGTGTTATTTGGTAATATTTTGCCATGTATTACCTCTGTTTTTACTTGGTTTAGACACATCATGCATGCTTAGCATACTTGTCTTGTAATGCCATGAAATTGCCTTAACATGCTTTGTGTTTTGAGCCTTGTTTCTAGCATGATTTTGGCTTAGTTTTGTGAAGCTTTTATGCATATTTTGGCATGATTTAGGTCTGATTTTGGTTATTTGGGTCATCCATGGCTTGCTTTGTATAGCTACCATGCAATCTAGCTTGTATGCTGTAACAACCCTCGTACTGATTACCGATAAACCACTGAATTAGCTACTGGTTACTGTTAAACTGAACGGATAGTGACTGATAATTGAATGAACTGAAGTACTGAATGGACTAATTGAAATCGAAACTGAAATTGAATAAGTTTATATATTGAATTGCACACTGCATCTATTTGATTGATTGATTATCTGTTTGAATTCATGTGTTAAACATGCTAATTGAAGGCCTTATCGGCGGCCGAATTAGGAACCGTTTAGTGTTTCATGATCAGTAGAATATTTGTGATTTAATGGTGTATTTATCTGAAAATTTATTAGGAATGATTAAATTAGATTAAATATTGATTAATTGAAGAGTTGGCCTTATTCACCAAACTAGCCCTTAGTGGACCTTTGTTTATTATTGAAATTGAGCCTTACACTTAGAGACAACATTTCCCTCAGCCATGTTTTGAGTGTATAGCCGACCAAAGGAGAGGGTTAGAGTGAGAGAGTGATTTCATCTTGTGTATTGACTTACTCTTGAAGAATTGCTTGAGAATTGAAGTGTAGATTGTCAAATTGGATTCTCAAACTTTGAATACAAGACTAGGGTATGTATTTCAACCCCTCATTGTTGTCCTTAAGGTTGTTTCTTGCTAGATTCTTGGCAAATTATAGAGTTGAGTCTTGATTTTGTTCATAATTGTTGAATTGGAGCTCCATCATGCATGCATGGCCATTTTAGGGTATTTTGAAGTTAAATTCTTGGAGAGTTATACATGCATGTCCATGTTTATATTATAGCCCATGTTTTCAAAATGTTTTCCAACTATTGAGCTCTTTAGAGCAAGGATTGAAGCATGAATTTGGTTTAAAACTCATGCATTGCATGTTTACATATTGTTCTTGAAAATGGGTTTGAATTTGTATTTAATTGACTCACCTCTGGGGCTTGAATTCATAAATTGGCTTTTGAAAGTTGTTATACATTGTTTTAGGATGTATTTTCCAGAATTTGAGCCCAAGAGGTCGAGAATTGAGTTGAGAATGCTTGGTTTGAGCTTGGAAGGCAAATCTGGAAATTCCAGATTTAGCTTCTTCGCTCGAGCGAAGGATTCCTCGCTCGAGCGAGAACCTTTGTTCAGGGCTCCGCTCGAGCGAGCATAGAGCGTGGTATCGCGCGTAAAAAACGAGCATCCAGTATTTTTACTGTTTCTGCAGACCGCTCGAGCGAAGGGTTCCTCGCTCGAGCGAATCCTTTGATTTTGCAACTTCGCTCGAGCGAAGGAAGGCTCGCTCGAGCGAGCCCCCTGTTTTCAGCAACTTTTGAAAAATGCTTTCCAAGTGTATTTTTGCATCCTCATCCCATCCTAGGCATTCTTAGGCCTAGTTTAAGGCATCTCATGAGGATTTAGATATAGAAACACACCGAGGAATTTAGGGATTTAATTATTATCCTTCCCGATTGTGAACTTAGTGTGTGTTCTCTATTTGTTAACTGTTTAGGGTTGGCTTCGGGGACGCGCTCTAGCTGCTATTAGCCCAATCTCTGTGAGTAACAGATTGTGTAAAGATATGTTCAAAATGGTTATCTTTTGAATACTGAACAGAACTGTTTACTGAACTGATATTGTTTATTGAATGAATGTATGTCCTGTATTGTGAACTGTACTGTGGCATCCTTAGCACATATTGCTTACTGTTATTGTTACAGAGCTCTGTCGGTTTCCTTGTGGAACCATACTGTTTATTGATTGATGGCCATCATTACTGTTGGGTCTGTTGAGGCCCGGTCCTTTTGGACCTACTGTTTATAGGCTAATGGATGTACCACATATGATTGATTGACTGACATACTGAAAGACTGAAATGCTGTTTAATGAACTGTTTTCATTACTGTAAGGACATTCATTCATAACCTCTTTACGCATTATGTTATTCACTGGGCTTTAGCTCACTGTTTATATATATATGTAGGTTCTCAGCAGCCAGACCGGAGCTAGGAGCGTGGGTTAGTCCCCAGTTTTGTCAAGCCAGCCTATGTGCCTCACTGCGAGGTTCCGAGACGCCATGCTATGGCTTGGGGTGTTTTTGTGTTCCCCACCTGTCTCTTGACTGTTTTGTATTACTGTATAAACTGTCTACTGTTTTACTGTACTGTTATCGTGGGATTAGGTCCCCATACTGAATGTTTGTAAATGATTGTATAGACTGTACTGTTCTGAACTGTATGAATGCATGAAAAATGTTTTTGGCATACAGATTTTCACAGCTCAATGGACACTAGTTACTTACTATATTGGCTTCCGCCAGGCCCTGTACTCTGTTTAACTGTATTACTGTTCAGCATGCCTGTGGTAATCTCGGATTACTGGCCAGTTACGGTGCTAAACCCATAGGGCCGGGTTTGGGTCGTGACATATGCCTTGAGTGTTGGCTCCTCTACCATGTTCTATTTGCATCATTTCAGTGGTTTGGCACCATTAGTTATGATATTTCAGTCCTTGCTCCACGCTCGTATGCTTGCATTTGATGCCCCTTTAATGCTTTATAAGGTTGGTGTTTCATGCTCCATGTTTAGACATTTGTGTATGCTTCCATGTGTAGGTCATTTAGATGTCATCTAAGTGGTGTTTGGGGCTTACTTTGACATGATTTGGGACTGTTTTGATTCACTTTGATCATTTGCTTCATGTGTCATATGATCATGGTTTAAGTCCTTGGGCTAATTCCAAGCTTCTATGCATGCTTTGCTTGTTTTGCTTACTTGGTTTGGCACCATCTATGACATGATTTCAGAGCTTATAATGCATGCCATATACCCATGTTTGTCTTCTTTTAAGTGTGCTTAAAAGTTGCTTCCTTGTGCCTAAGTGTTGGACCATGTGTGCATGCATGTTTGTATGTGTTTTGGCCTTCATTTCCATGGCACTTGGCCACTGTTTTGGGCCTAGTATAGAGCTGCCCAAATTAGTTTAAATCCATGCTTGACATGTTGCCCAAATGTTGTTGCCTTATTCCATGCCTTGCATGCTTGTTAGCTTAGGTTGTGTGCCTAGTACATATTGCATGTTTGCATACTTGCCTCCATGCTCATGTTGCATGCTTAGCTCACATGCTTAGGTTGCATTTGGCATGCATCCCTTGCCTCTTGATTGAGCATGATAGAGGTTGGGTTTTCATTTGTTTGGTTTGCATTACATTTGAAATCAACATGCACAACTTGGTGCTCTTGGGCCATCATGCATGGAAATGCGCGATTGGTGGTCCGAGAACCAAGGACCATGCCCCTTTGAGTCATACACATGATAAGGAGCTTGGTTGGTGCATACATTGCTTGAATTGTATTGCCATGCAAGTTCTGTCCTCTGCTGCTGTGAGTTGCAGGTTCTGCAGGCATTCTTTGCCGACCGGCAGTAAATCACCAGCCGATGGATTCATTTTGTGCCGGTGACCACAATTCACTGCCGGTGGTAATTCTACTCAGCCGGTGGTGATTCCCAGTATCCAGAGAGGCATCCTTGAGACTTTGGCAGTCTTCAGAGAGGCAGAGCAGGGAAAACAGAGGCAGACTATGCATGGCAGTGACTTTCCGAGCGAAACCGAGCATGCGTTGCATTGGGCCCTCTTCCCGAGGCAGTTTACTGCTTTAATTAGATTAATTAATTTGTTTAATTAATTTAATTGGTCTGTAATAATTTAATTAGCTAGAGTAGTTAATTCGTTATTCGGACTGTATTATTCTTTTGGTCTCTCCGAGCGAGGGCAAATTTGTAATAAGTGTGGGTGAGTGTGTGTATGTCTTCCAATCCCCACTTCTTTCTCCCTTTTACTTACCTGCTTTTGATGGTTAGTATTAGGGCATATTTAAATTAGCATACCTTATGCTATGCATGCGTGCATCCATACATTTGTCTCACATGCATCGGGCTCGGCACATCATTCTAACTGCATTTGTATTTCAATTCCAAATTGAATACATGTTAGTTGTAGCATTTCACATGTCATTGTAGATTAGCCGAGCCTATTTTAGTGACATTCTGTATGTGATACATTAGCCATTTTTAACATGAACTAGGATCATGCATGATTACTAACTAGTTTCTGTTTTGGCACGGAGTACTAGGTAAGCTTTTATGCTTTAGCATACCACATGCGTGTGAATGTTAACATGACAGTATGCTTACCATGTGGCTAGATGCTTATGTGATAAACTGCTTGGTTGCCTGTGGGTGAAAGTTGGATTGTTTGAGTTGGAAAAACTCGTTGAAATCCGTGTTTTAGCCTACTTGCGAGTAGCAAATTCCAAAGCATTTTCAAAACAAACGGATATGCAATGCTTGTTTCCAAATTAGGCAATCTAGTCTATACTTGTTTGCTGTACGCATAACATAGTAATTCTAGGCTAATAACTGGAACAAGAGCACATAAAGTTTTCAAAATCGGATATCATGGTTAGTAGAGGCTGGTCTTCGGACCGGGCGAAAGGGGGTGCTCATAGCTGACCTTCCCCGATCGTACCCAAGCTCCCGAGCCAAGACAACTTTGGTGATGACGGACACGTGGCCTTCGGCACCGAGTCAGGGTTTCCTAAATTTCCTATTTTTTAAAAAATATTTAGGTGGCGACTCTGTATCTGGCAAAGCAGTCCATGTTTGGCACTTCTTTTCAAAATCTGTTTTCTCAAAACGATTTGCCAGATTTGGACTCTTTGGTTCAGATTAAGAACCGTGACAATTTGAGTCCTGAACTGTAGTAGACCCATAAACGAACCGAACATGAGTCATCCTCCCGGGGCGTTCGGGGACGTCTACAGTTTCTGGTGACTCTGCTGGGGAGTTTTTAGAGAGCTTGACTCGAACTCGTGATATCCTGTTTTGACTACACTTATGTGTTTCTTTGCATTGCATGTGCATTGGTGCACCTAGGACACCGTGTTGGCCATCTGCTATTCCTGAGCGGTTTGCCGGAGGCTTGTCTTGTCAAGGCATGACCATAAGGCTGACCGGTTGCAGGCTCTGCCAGTATGGGAACACAAACCCCGGTTTTACCGGGGCACCCTTTTTGACCATTCGACCTAGTGCATATTCGGATCCATAGCGACCATTCCAAACTAGGACATGTTGCTTACCCGATATAGGTTGTTTGAAACCGCTGCGTGCGTAGTGAAACCCTAGCTCCTGACAAAATAGGACAGGGAAACCCTACCCCAACATAGGGGTGTATTGGCTCTCATTTACTTGCTATGTGCTTTTAGAGTGTATCTCTACAGGGAATGCATACACCAGTTTGCGGGCCTGGGTATCCGGCCTGCGGGCACCAGTATTAGTATTTTGAGAATCAGTCATATCTGCGGGTATCAGATTCAGATTTGGGGCAGTGATTTCGGGGAACAGTGATCAGTAATAGAATACAGTCGTTCAGCTTTGCTCATATCCGTTCCAGTGAAGTTGAGCTGAGATGCTGTCTGTTTTCTCTTTTGCTAGGGGAAGTCCCGGAACTATAGCTTCAGAAGGCTCCACTATCCCCCGGGTACATTGGATTTGTGCTGATAGACTTTGTCAGGTCAGAGACTCAGTTCAAGGGTAATCAGGGCCAGAGAAGGCTAGTCGGACGTAGACCACCAGTACAACAGCTACTAGATCAGTGATCTTTAGGCAGTCGGATTGAGATCTCCGAGCCTACTGCAGAAACAGATATACCGGTTGCTAAGCTAGACCAGGACAATATGTCTAGTCTGGAAGAGATGGTGCGCCAACTCCATGATAGTATGAAAGCCATGCAGCAAGACGCTGCCCGTCAAGCAGAATCTGCCAAGCAACAGGCCATGGTCATAGCCCAACAGGCAGAGACAATTGCCAGACTAGAGCAACAAACCGGGGCATCTGCTTCGCATCAAGCTCCTCCACCACCAGGGGTTTAGACACCCGAGGAGACAGCTAATGTCCAGGAAGGTATGGACATTCCGACAGGTCCAGCTCCGCCCCCGATTCTACCGCAACTATCTAAGGCGCCCACGCCTATCAATGTACCAGACTCCCCCTTTGAGTTCGACGCAGACCCCACAGCGCTGAAGCTGAGTAAGTTGGAAAAAATGTTTAAGAAATCCCAAGGAGTCAGGTCTATTCCCGACATCGAGGATGGGTATACGGACGCAGCTGTGACGCTGCCAGATCGGTTCAAGATGCCTCAAATTGACCGATTTGATGGGTCCGGGGACCCCACGGTGCACCTGAGATTGTTTTCAAATATCTTAAGGCCGATGGGCCTCACCAGAGTACAGAAGCTATCATTGTTTGGCCGGACCCTGTCAAGTATAGCGGCTATCTGGTACGCAAAATTGGAGGATCCCGTCAAAAGGAACTGGGAGGAGATGGCCGAGGCCTTCGTTGCTCAATACTCCTATAATACCCAGATCGAGGTCACGACCCGTGATCTCGAGACAACAAGGCAAGAGCCAAAAGAGAGCTTCTCTGACTTTGTGGCCCGCTGGAGGGCTAAGGCTTCAATGATGACCGTCAAGCCCGTTGATAAGGATCAGATCCGGATAGTTATGCGCAACCTCCAGCCAAAACTCATGCAAAAGCTTATCGTCCTCCCCCTTCCCACCTTTGCAGATCTACATGAGATTGGGGTACAGATCGAGGATGCCATGAAGCAGGGCCTTATCGACCAGGAGAAGGAGCAGCCTAGGCGGGCGTTTTCCCGCAGTTCGAATGCGACCACCAGCGGCGATGTGGCCACAAGATCTTCTGAGGTGGGCATGGTCACCACCACCACATCAAAAACAGCTACCCCATTCACCGGTGCGTCCGGCAGTAGCTCACAGAAAACCAAATATCCACCCCGAGTCAAGAGGGTTTTCACCCCACTTTACATGCCTTTGTCAAAGGCTCTAGAGGTCTTAATCTGGAAGGAACATCTGAAACCATTGGAACAACGGCCTTTACCTGATCCTCTCCCTCCAAAGCATGACCAGACTAAGTACTGTGCGTACCATCAACAAACCGGTCATGAGACCGATAGTTGCTTTCGTCTGCGCCATGATGTACAGGATTTGTTTGACAACAAGGTCATTGCCGCACCAGCTCAGCAAAGTCTATCACCACTGGATCAGTGAACTTGGGGGATAGTACGAATATGTGATCAGGGGATGAACCACCTGCGGGCGGCACTCAATTTACTCCGGATGTGGCGTTTGGCACGCACTGCTTTTAGCATTTGCGAATGTTAGTTTTGTACGTTCTGACTTAGGTATTGGGTCAGTCTTGTTGTTTTGTTTTTGAGTCTGTCTTTTTGTTTTGAGTCAGTCTCTTTTGTTTTGGGTCTGTCTTGTTGTATCGAGTCAGTCCTGTTGTATAGGAGTCGGGTGATTCCGGGGGGTGTTACCTCGGACGTCACCATTTTGTTTTGTGCTTGTCTTTTCGTTTTGTTTTGAGTCTATTTCTGCCTTGGAGCCAGTAACGCCAACGGATTTGAATGAACAGCAGTGGTTTTTCATGCTTTTGTGTTTGCTTCTGCTGTGTGCCAGTTGTACCAGAAATTCCAAATGAGATGGCAGTATTTGACTAAGAACTCTGTCTTTTCTGTGCCTTGAAATTATTGCATTGACCTAAGTTCTTCAAAACCTTTTTGAACACTGCGGTGAAAACAAAGAGGGAGGAATTCCTCGGGATTTGCAAAACTTTGATCAAATTGAGAGAAAGAGAGGCGTGCTAAGCCCTTAATGAATGAAATCATGCTTGTTAGTGTGAGTACTGAGAAGGACCCTAACTTTAATCCAGATTGGTCCTACACTGTCTTCAGCGCGAGCGATTTGTCGCTTTCTTAAAAACTTTCAAAAAATGTTTTGCGCAGTCCTGCGAAGACATGTGTGGAATCGCTCTTGAGATTGTGCAGCTTAGGATCGCTTTCGGCCTCGAGGCTCAACCCCTTTGCTTTCGAACCTTGAACTTGGATTCAGAACGTTCAAAGGACAATCATGATGTGAGGCCTGTGTGGCCAGATTTGAAGCAGCCCTTAAACAAGAGGCACCAAAGTCAGATCGAGAAGATCAGACCTCATCAGAAGAAGCTTGCGAAGCTAGATCAGAAGCACCCCTCGAACTAGGGGCAAAAAAAATATCCGATGTGCTCGAAGAGCCAAAGGTGGATCTTTCTGCAAATCAATACAACAGCCACTCTCCTGGATACAGAGGGCTTCAATCTCAAAACCATTTGGCATGGACTTGTTACACTTTTACCCTTTGAGAGGCTCGCTGGGCCGAAAACCCGGAAGGGCGACCTAGGCAAAAGTTAGAGCAAAGAAAAAAATACAAAATACAAAAAAGAAATAAAAAAATACAAAAAAGAAAAAAAAGAAAAAAAAAGGGAAAAAAAGAAGAAAAGAGAAAAAAAAAAAAGAGAAGAAAAGAAATGAAAAAGAAAAGAAAAACAAAGCTCGCAAGGTTGAAAACCTGCAACGGGCGCCTTGGCAAAAGTTAGAGCATAAAAAGGAGAGGTTAAATACCCGAGTGTACCTTAACCCCGAACTACGTAAGGCTTGATTCCCATGTTTGGGATACGTAGGCAACTTCATCCTGAAGTCCAGCACCCAACGCTCTCATAGTAACTAAGTCCATATAATGGTTTTGATCATCCTTGCCTTCTCTGTATCCGGGAGTTCGGTTATCATTGATAAAGACTGTTTACGAATTGCTGCGGCATCCAAACAAGGGGCAACTTTCCGTTGCCATTCAATGCGCCGCGGTGCCGTTCAAACAAGGGGCAACTTTCCGTTGCCATGCAGCTCCCCTCCAACAAGGGGCAATTTTCCTTCGAATCTGAGGTTGTGCATCTCGAGAGTGGGTTCTATGCTCGTTGAGCAGTGGCCGTTTTCAAAAATAGTTTTTGAGAATTTTTACCGAGGTTGACTAATTTTCTCGAAAATTGTTTCATCTTTTCCAAAAACTGGACCATTTCTTGGACCCAAAAAAGGAAAACTCTCAATGCTCATAGCCTAACTTGCATGATTTTAAATCATAAAATTGAGCAAGCATGTTAATCTAACTCTCATGTTGGTCAAAACTGTTTTAGTAGAAAGTAAAAACCAAAAAATGGTCAAAATGATGAACTAGGGGCACAGTCGAGTCAGGAGTTCTGTCTTTTCCCCTTTGTCAAAATACTTGCCAAGAAGGGCACTCTACCTGCCAGAAAAGGCACAACTGAAGGGCACAACAAAAGGCTGAAAGCTCTCACATCCTCCGAGCAACGAGGTATCAAGCCAGGTGCGAAGCACGAATTGGAATGGATCAAGATGTTCCATTTCCTCATCTGGACAGATCTAACCACGTCCAAACTCCACAGCAGGGCATCATCAACCGATGTTAACTGCAGATTTACTACACACCCAGTTATAGCGCAGCCCATCTGTGGAAGAAACTCACTGTTGTGAACAAGAAGAAGAGTCTGGTAGAATACCAGGGGCAAGAGCCCACAACTTCCTGCTTATCCATCAACCACCCAGGGGAGGGATAAAAAATGAGAGATTGAAGAATAGAGAGATGTGCGCTGAGAGAAAAAGCGAGAAAAGGGTTTTGAGAGGAAAAAAAGAGCTTGAGGGCCGAGTGATGTGAGAATCACAAATAAGAAAGGGTGGGAATAATACCCGAGGAAACAGGCTCCCTGTGCATGTCTGAATGTCGTGTCTTTTTTGTTTTACCTTGATTCTTGTTTTGAGTCATTTCGAGTGTTACTCGATGTGTTTAGGTTGTTCACTTTTTGTTTTCCGTTGTTGAGTCGTGGTGTGCTGTGTTCAGTCGTAGGCTCAATACCCAGTCGAGAACTTATTCGCACCCTCAATTTCAAAAAATCGTTTTGTGCTCAGGGTGCTATGCCATTCTCCACATTTGTACAAAACAGAATTTGTTCTTTCATAAAACCGCAGGGTCCAACCCAGGTCATGTGAGAATAGTAGAGCCAGGACCTATCTGAAGCTATAATGGTTCCGGACTGCAAAGCAAAAGAAAAGAGGAAAATGTCGGGCATCTGAGTTTGTTCCAACTTCAGTAAGCTCCGAGATTGCATTCCGTATGCACCTCGTCAGGCCTTGTCAATGCTCTGAAGTATGAATGTGCCTCTACCTCAAGCTCAAGCTCAAGCCCAAGTCTGCTTCAAGCCAGAATGGGAGTGTACCTTTTCAGAACCTTTGTACTGTATGTTGAAGGTAAGTGTTTGAAGAGCACAAGGGGAGATCCCCATCAGAGAAGAGCGGTTCACCGCCACTTACCTCATGAAGTGCTTTCTAAAGCGCTGCTTTGTCCATTTATTGCTTTCCGTAAGCATTATGCATTGTAATGCATTGTACCTATCAAGTTTCTTTCTCAGTCATGCACGATATTGTATGAACGGTTCATTCGAAGAAGTGCCGTTTGAGACCATTCAGTTAACGTATCAATCACACTCCATTCAGTTAGTGTATCAATCACACTTCATTTATTTAAGTGTGTTAATCACACCTCATTCACCCTTAGTATATCTATCACACTTTCTTATTTCATTCAGTGTATCAATCACACTCTCATTTATTTAGTGTATCAATCACACTCTCATTTATTTAGTGTATCAATCACACTTCATTCATTTTGTGTATCTATTACACACATTCTCAATCATACTTGTTCACTAAGTGCATCTATCACACTTCGTGTTCACCTCTAGTATACCCATCATACTTGTTCACTGAGTGCATCTATCACACTTTGTGTTCACCTCTAGTATATCCATCATACTTGTTCACTAAGTGCATCTATCACACTTTGTGTTCACCTTTAGTATATCCATCATACTTGTTCACTAAGTGCATCTATCACACTTCGTGTTCACCTTTAGTATGTCAATCATACTCTGTTCACTGAGTGCATCTATCACACTTCGTGTTCACTTTTAGTATATCCATCATACTTGTTCACTAAGTGCATCTATCACACTTCGTGTTCACCTTTAGTATATCAATCATACTTGTTCACTAAGTGCATCTATCACACTTTGTGTTCACCTTTAGTATATCAATCATACTTGTTCACTAAGTGCATCTATCACACTTTGTGTTCACCTTTAGTATATTAATCATACTTGTTCACTAAGTGCATCTATCACACTTCGTGTTCACATTCAGTATATCCATCATACTTTGTTCACTAAGTGCATCTATCACACTTCATGTTCACATTCAGTATATCCATCATACTCTGTTCACTGAGTGCATCTATCACACTTCGTGTTCACTTTTAGTATATCCATCATACTCCTGTTCACTAAGTGCATCTATCACACTTCGTGTTCACATTTAGTATATCAATCATACTTTGTTCACTAAGTGCATCGATCACACTTCGTGTTCACTTAGTGCATCTATCACACTTTGTGTTTGCCTTTTGTGTATCCATCACGCTTTGCTCACTTCATTCATCTTGTGTATCCATCACACTTTGCTTCATACAGTGTATCCATCACACACTTTTACTTTGTGTATCAATCACACGCTCGCTTTGTGTATCAATCACACAATTTCGCTTTGTGTATCAATCACACGCTCGCTTTGTGTATCAATCACACACTTTCGCTTTGTGTATCAATCACGTGCTCGCTTTGTGCATCAATCACACACTTTCTCTTTGTGCATCTATCACACTATGCTCATCTTGTGTATCCATCACACTGCGCTTACCTTGTGTATCCATCACGTTTTGCTTCATATAGTGTATCCATCACACTCGCTTCACTATGTGTATCTACCACACACGTTCACTTTTTGTATCTATTAGATGCCCCCTTTGTGTATCCACCACACACATTTGCTTAGTATATTTATCACATATTTGCTTAGTGTATCCATCACACTCATTTTGCTTTATATATCTGTCACACTTTGCTTCATTTAGTGTATCAACCACACTTTATTCATATAGTGTATCCATCACACTCTCTTCACTTTTGTGTATCCATCACACATGTTTGCCCACTTAGTGTATCTATCACACGTTCGCTTTGTGTATCTATCACACATGCACTCTGTATTCACAGTGAGAATTGCAATAATTCTCTTACATCCTTTCTGCATTGTAGTGTAGTTTGGCGTATGCTAGCTTAAAACTGTTGCATGTGTGCTTCGTTACAGCTTTCTTTGCATGATCATAAGTTATGCTCGGCTTCTTGCATTTTCAGTTGCATTTTGCCCCTGCCTTCGGGCGCATACCTTGTTTGTCTTGCATGTTTGTCCAAGTCTTCGGCCTTGTCAAAAATGGGTCGTCTCTAGGCTTTGACATTCACTCCCATCATTGTTATGACTTCCGAGTTCTGTCTAAGATGGGCAACTGTAGACACCCCATTTTTGACCGTCCTCAAGACTTGGACGTCACCGTTTGAACACTCGGTGATTATCCATGTTTGCGTTCGTCTCGAGTTCCCGGAGGCCTTGGCAGCGCGCCTCGCCTCAGAACCTCTTGACTCGACTGCTTCGTGTTCGGTTTTGGCACCAAACACCTGTGTTTTTGCCTTGAAGGGCAGGGAATGGCTTGTTGGCCATCCCCACACACCATCGGCCCTCCCCTATCATCACTGGCTGCACATGTTTGCCACCGGCCATTGTTTCTTAAAAATAATGGCCGGTCGGCATTATGTTTAGCCGACCAGCACTTTATTGTGCCGATGACCTATTTGGTTGGCCGAGACCTCTTCTTAAGGGGAGGTTGAACCTTTTGAACTCCCTGTTTAGCTTCTTGAGGAAGCTTGAACCTTTTGAACCCTTGGTTCTAGCTTCTCCAAGAAGTTTGACCCTTTTTTTTAGCTTCTCCAAGAAGCTTGGCCTTTTTAGCTTCTTAGAGAAGCTTGCACCTTTCTAGCTTCCAAGAGAAGCTTGCACCTCTTGAACCTTTTGCCTAGCTTCTCCAAGAAGCTTGGCTCTTTTGTCTAGCTTCTCCAAGAAGCTTGGCCTTCTTGGCCCTTTTGCTCCAAGCTTCTAAGAGAAGCTTGACCCCCTTGACCCTTTTTTTGCTTAGCTTCTCTTAGAAGCTTCAAGCCTCCATCTTCTCTATAAATAGAAGAGCTTCTCTTCCATTGAGAGGGTTCCAAGAAATTTGTCTAAGGCAAAAACCATACACTTCCCTCCATATCTCTACATTCCAAGTTCCAAAGTCCATAGTTCTTGACCCCTTTGCACACCACCTCTCAACCACACCTCTCCATCATCCATCTAGGCTTCTTGGAGGTCATTTTCAGAGGCTAAGGAACTGATTTTTGGGACCAAAGGCTGCTGTCCTCGTTGGTCTACAAGGGTGAGCATCTAATCCTCTTTTATTCCCTGTTTTTGCACCAGCTTTTAGCCTGTCTTACTTGCTGTTTTGAGCTTTGTGTATAACATAAAAAAGTTCTATTTTTTTGTTTTTAAGATACTTTATTAAGGACACTTTTGTGTTTGGGGTCGTTTACCCCCTCTTAGGCCTTGTTTGGCCCCATTTTGTGCTATTTTTGGTGAGTTTCGGGACCACCTTGTTTGGGCCTCCTCACCACTGAAATCCCTCAAGATTTCAGTGGTGAGGATGGTGGTTTAAGGTCCTAAGAAGGAGAGGGCCATCCCCTCTCCTTGTTGTCTTCAAAAAGTCCCATTTTAGCCTCATGTGTGAGCACCATTTTTAAGTGCATGTTGGCCATGTCTTAAGTGTTATTTGGTAATATTTTGCCATGTATTACCTCTGTTTTTACTTGGTTTAGACACATCATGCATGTTTAGCATACTTGTCTTGTAATGCCATGAAATTGCCTTAACATGCTTTGTGTTTTGAGCCTTGTTTCTAGCATGATTTTGGCTTAGTTTTGTGAAGCTTTTATGCATATTTTGGCATGATTTAGGTTTGATTTTGGTTATTTGGGTCATCCATGGCTTGCTTTGTATAGCTACCATGCAATCTAGCTTGTATGCCTTGAGTGTTGGCTCCTCTACCATGTTCTATTTGCATCATTTCAGTGGTTTGGCACCATTAGTTATGATATTTCAGTCCTTGCTCCACGCTCGTATGCTTGCATTTGATGCCCCTTTAATGCTTTATAAGGTTGGTGTTTCATGCTCCATGTTTAGACATTTGTGTATGCTTCCATGTGTAGGTCATTTAGATGTCATCTAAGTGGTGTTTGGGGCTTACTTTGACATGATTTGGGACTGTTTTGATTCACTTTGATCATTTGCTTCATGTGTCATATGATCATGGTTTAAGTCCTTGGGCTAATTCCAAGCTTCTATGCATGCTTTGCTTGTTTTGCTTACTTGGTTTGGCACCATCTATGACATGATTTCAGAGCTTATAATGCATGCCATATACCCATGTTTGTCTTCTTTTAAGTGTGCTTAAAAGTTGCTTCCTTGTGCCTAAGTGTTGGACCATGTGTGCATGCATGTTTGTATGTGTTTTGGCCTTCATTTCCATGGCACTTGGCCACTGTTTTGGGCCTAGTATAGAGCTGCCCAAATTAGTTTAAATCCATGCTTGACATGTTGCCCAAATGTTGTTGCCTTATTCCATGCCTTGCATGCTTGTTAGCTTAGGTTGTGTGCCTAGTACATATTGCATGTTTGCATACTTGCCTCCATGCTCATGTTGCATGCTTAGCTCACATGCTTAGGTTGCATTTGGCATGCATCCCTTGCCTCTTGATTGAGCATGATAGAGGTTGGGTTTTCATTTGTTTGGTTTGCATTACATTTGAAATCAACATGCACAACTTGGTGCTCTTGGGCCATCATGCATGGAAATGCGCGATTGGTGGTCCGAGAACCAAGGACCATGCCCCTTTGAGTCATACACATGATAAGGAGCTTGGTTGGTGCATACATTGCTTGAATTGTATTGCCATGCAAGTTCTGTCCTCTGCTGCTGTGAGTTGCAGGTTCTGCAGGCATTATTTGCCGACCGGCAGTAAATCACCAGCCGATGGATTCATTTTGTGCCGGTGACCACAATTCACTGCCGGTGGTAATTCTACTCAGCCGGTGGTGATTCCCAGTATCCAGAGAGGCATCCTTGAGACTTTGGCAGTCTTCAGAGAGGCAGAGCAGGGAAAACAGAGGCAGACTATGCATGGCAGTGACTTTCCGAGCGAAACCGAGCATGCGTTGCATTGGGCCCTCTTCCCGAGGCAGTTTACTGCTTTAATTAGATTAATTAATTTGTTTAATTAATTTAATTGGTCTGTAATAATTTAATTAGCTAGAGTAGTTAATTCGTTATTCGGACTGTATTATTCTTTTGGTCTCTCCGAGCGAGGGCAAATTTGTAATAAGTGTGGGTGAGTGTGTGTATGTCTTCCAATCCCCACTTCTTTCTCCCTTTTACTTACCTGCTTTTGATGGTTAGTATTAGGGCATATTTAAATTAGCATACCTTATGCTATGCATGCGTGCATCCATACATTTGTCTCACATGCATCGGGCTCGGCACATCATTCTAACTGCATTTGTATTTCAATTCCAAATTGAATACATGTTAGTTGTAGCATTTCACATGTCATTGTAGATTAGCCGAGCCTATTTTAGTGACATTCTGTATGTGATACATTAGCCATTTTTAACATGAACTAGGATCATGCATGATTACTAACTAGTTTCTGTTTTGGCACGGAGTACTAGGTAAGCTTTTATGCTTTAGCATACCACATGCGTGTGAATGTTAACATGACAGTATGCTTACCATGTGGCTAGATGCTTATGTGATAAACTGCTTGGTTGCCTGTGGGTGAAAGTTGGATTGTTTGAGTTGGAAAAACTCGTTGAAATCCGTGTTTTAGCCTACTTGCGAGTAGCAAATTCCAAAGCATTTTCAAAACAAACGGATATGCAATGCTTGTTTCCAAATTAGGCAATCTAGTCTATACTTGTTTGCTGTACGCATAACATAGTAATTCTAGGCTAATAACTGGAACAAGAGCACATAAAGTTTTCAAAATCGGATATCATGGTTAGTAGAGGCTGGTCTTCGGACCGGGCGAAAGGGGGTGCTCATAGCTGACCTTCCCCGATCGTACCCAAGCTCCCGAGCCAAGACAACTTTGGTGATGACGGACACGTGGCCTTCGGCACCGAGTCAGGGTTTCCTAAATTTCCTATTTTTTAAAAAATATTTAGGTGGCGACTCTGTATCTGGCAAAGCAGTCCATGTTTGGCACTTCTTTTCAAAATCTGTTTTCTCAAAACGATTTGCCAGATTTGGACTCTTTGGTTTAGATTAAGAACCGTGACAATTTGAGTCCTGAACTGTAGTAGACCCATAAACGAACCGAACGGGAGTCATCCTCCCGGGGCGTTCGGGGATGTCTACACTGTCAAATAGCATATAATCACTATTTGTTTTTCCAACCAGAATATTATTTTGTAAATCCACAGAAAATAATTTTCTTTCGAAATTATTTACGAAGAAAGAAAAAGGGAAACAAACGAAAAATTCTGTAAACAGAATAATTCGAATCTGTCTTAAGATTGTAGGAACAATCTTCTGTGTAAATAAAATAAATTGAAATAAATTCAAACAAAATAAATCAATTACATACCAGATTTATTTATTGAACCGAATTAAAATTAAGACCAAGTCGAGTGTGTGACACTCTGTCCTTAAGACAGATTCACCCTGCTACGGTGCTTACGGTTGAATGGCGTCTATCTCCCAGGATACAATGATCTTCACAAATTTATAGAAGCACTTCAAATAAATTTATTCGGCGAACCAAACCTATGTTCTAACTCTCTGAATATTTATTCCTAAAATTATAAATGAAGAATAAATGCACTAGAGAAAAATAGGACAACAAAAAGACAAAAACCCAGACTGTTTTACGGGATGGAAAAATTGGATCTCCTTGACTGCTGAAATGAAGGGTATAAATAGGCAAAAACCCGCAGCCTGAACAGGTTCCATATTTGAATGAAAAGGTGCTTCATTGGTGCAACCACTTATTCAAACTTATTTATTTGAACAATTGACTTAATCGTCCGTTGCAAAGACCACATTTTCAAACAAATGTTCCGTTGCACTATCTGTTGCACAATACACACTTATTCAAACAATTGAAATAGTAGGTTCATTTATTATTTAAACTATTTAAACTATTGAAATAGTTAAATAAATAAATAAAGAGATACAAACTTTATGAAACTTTTTAGGAACCTTAAATTTGAATTTAGAATTAAATTAAATTATCACAATTACAAATTTTAGGAAACCACTCAGGAACCCAAAATTTAAATTTAGAATTAAATTAAATTCTCATAATAATTTTTTATTGAAAAAATCCAAATGAATTTTATCTAAAAAATTAATGTTAGACCCGAAAACGACGTCAACTTCCCATTCACTCATAAATGGTTTTGACGTTCCGTCTTCACCGTGTGACTTGCCACGCGGCAAGGAACACTTCACCTTTTCGGACCCACTCAAAATTTTGGCTCAAAAATATGTCTATATTAAACCATTTTTCCAACACTAGGTAACCCAAAAAATATCCATAAAAACTTTACTTATCTATGAGAAAGAAAAATGCTTGAGACACCTAATTTATTACTCTTTAAAATCACTCATAATAATGTGTTTAAGAAGTGTCAAATTATGATTTGTTAAACATTTCATCATATATGGTCTAACCTTAATGTCACATCATTAAAGGTCATTTAGGGGTGATAAATTAGAAGAATATAGTATTGTTGTATGAGAATATCTTATCAAATTACTAACTTGATCATCGGAGAGTCTTCCAGAGATAACTAGGTCGGGGGTGATTACTGACTTTGGTTTCTTTTTCAAACAAAGGAGTGGGCACATCATCTCGCTAATTCCGTGTAGAGACAAATTTACTATCCACAATACCCTAAACCCTATTGTTTTGCAAAAACTTCTATGAACAATGACGATAATTTTGTTTGGTTTCAATTTTCTGAAAATTAAGTTTTTTGTTTTTTGTGTTTTTTTTTAGTGCATATTTTTAAAATTTTAAGCAATTTTTTTACTTTTTTAGATGCATCTTATTTAAATGTATCTAAAAAGTAAAATATTTTAAAAAATCAATAAATACACAAGAATACGAAAAAGGTATTAAATTTTTATATTTTTGGTATTTAGTAAATTTTTTAAAGATTTTTTTCACAAATATTATACTTTTTAAGTGTATTTATGTTAGGTGTATCTAAAAATTAAAAAAATTGCTTAAACTATTAAAAAAATTTAGTAAAAATAAAAAAATACGAAAAACAAAAAATTTTAATTTTCTGAAAAGTGAATTCAGAATTCACAAACAAAACAAGCTCACCTTGTGTATCCGACTAATTATATAGTAAAATATAATTTGCCTCCCTTTTTATTAAAATAAAAAAAAATGGCTTATATAATGAAATAATCATATTTTTATTAATATTTTACTTAACAACACAAAAATGATGATTAATTGGGACCATATTACACTTTATTCCGTTGAAACAATCACCCAATATCACTTTAACTTTAACCCCTCAACTAACAAATTACACTTCGCATATTTCTTGTTTTACATCACTTTGTCATCTTGAACTTGTTTTAATATGAACATTCCAATAAACATTTGTTACATAAATGAGTGAAAAAATTAAAATTTAACTTACCCACGCTAGCAACCATGACAATCATAGCACCCGTTTGAGAAGTTGGGTTGGAATTAAAATAGTCACAAAAAAATAAAATTAATTTTTTATTTCTACGTTAAAAAATATCACAGTTAGACAATAATTATTTTATTTTTTCTCTCACAAAAACTAAAAAAATTAAAATGTCCATCCCAAACGAGATTTTTAACTCCAAGCTAAAAAACTTAAAAAGCCAAAAAGTCGACTTACATTCCAAACGAAACCTATACAGCCATGACCATTGATATAGGTAAGCAAAAATAAATAAATAAATAAATAAAATAAAATAAAAAAGGAAGGATAAGAATAAATTCATTTTTAAACACTTTTTTTAAACACTTAGGTTATTTTGAAAAGTTAGTTAAAATTTGATTTTTTTGATTTTTTTTTATGTTGCTAAAATATATAAAAAATAAAAAAGTAATATGATTCAAAATAGATTAAAAGTCAAAATTTAACTTTTAATCAAGTTACAAACTTGGCCGAATGTGTTGGAGACAAATAAAGATGAAATTGTTAAAGCATTTCCCATGGCCAAGTCAAATGGTTTGCTAAAGTCCAAAAATGGCTTAGGCCTCACAAAAACTTATGTTTCAAAATTTGACAAAGCTAATCTTGCTACGTCAAATTTTCTGTATAAAATTCAATTGATTTTCCTGGCAAGAATTGATTATAAACCCAAACTCACATTTAGATATTTTAAAATTATAGAAGTTAAATTTCACTGATTATTGATGATACAGCGAGTTCCGGACGAAACAGGTCGGATTGATCCATGCTTCCCAAACTGGTGCCTGAGGTGCCAACCCCACAGAGAGACCTGCACAAGAGTTCAACGGGAAACGGGAAGTCTCCCAGTGAACCCTCCGGCGAACAAGTTAGAAAGGGAGATGGAATGTAGAGATAGATTAGTGATAGAAAAGCTTAACATTTTCCTTGTCTTCGATACCTGCTTATATCATCTGCTAATCATTTCCTTATCTCTTCCGACTTGTCACCTTGACCGAAAGTCTATGCTCTAGCTTGCCTTGTTTATGGTGAGGCCATTCTGTCCTGACGGAGAGAGGTTATCGCAATAAATGCTGTAAGGAACTCCATTAATGGCTGATGTGTAGTGCAATAACTTTGCAGGATCTTTGTCTGCTTATGTGGCTTGTCCTTCTCTTAACACGTGTTTAGATGTCATTGATCCTTAATACCACGTTGAGCTCCAGCGATGTTAGGCTTTAGTTTTTGGATTGTGTATTGGGCTCTAAGTGATGGGCCAAAAGCTCCTATGGGCCCACCTATACCAGTAGTCCCCTATTCCTAAGTGCAGCTTCAGACCAATGAAGGGAATAGTAAAGAAGATGGAGGTTGTGAGATGTCGATTGGAGAGGAGACCGACCGAGAGGGCCGACCGGAAAGGGTGACCAAGTGGACGGACCGATCGTAGGGAGGGCCAACCGCGAAGGGCGGCCGAGTAGATGGACTGATCGTGGAGAGGGCCGACCGCGAAAGGCGGCCCAGTGGACGGGCCGATCGTGGGGAGGGCCGACCGCGAAGGGCGGCCGAGTGAATGGACCGATCGTGAGGAGGGCCGACCGCGAAGGGCGGCCGAGTGGATGGACCGATCGTGGAAAGGGCCGGCCGAGTGGACGGACCGATCGTGGAGAGGGCCGACCGCAAAGAGCGGCCGAGTGGACGGACTGACCGTGGAGAGGGCCGACCGCAAAGAGCGGCCGAATGAACGGACCGATTGTGGAGAGGGCCGACCGCAAAGGGCGGCCGAGTGGACGGACCGATCATGGAGAGGGCCGACCGCAAATGGTGGCCCAGTGAGAAGGGAAAGTAGCGGTGCGCGGGGCTCGAGGAGCGGCGGGTCACGTAGTGAAGTGAAGTGGAATAGATAGAGAAGGGGAACGGAGTAGTGGATTGTAGCCGTACACGTGGCAAAATCCTTTAATAGGGGAGGTGACGCGTTAGTAAGAAGTAAAGGGACATAGTAAAATAGGGTAGTGAAAAGGCAGGGGCGGGAGTTTTTCGAAAATTTTCAAACTGGCGAAATTGAATCTGGACCCTTGGATTATAGGCAAGCCTTGGGCATTTGGTTTTATCCGTTTTACCTATCTTTTTGCAAAAAACCAAAGCATTCCAAAAGTAAACTCTTTTGTGTCGAGTGATACACCTTTACAACATTTTGCGAACTACCTTGTACCAGCATCTGAAGCTATACGCAGGCATACCAGAGAGATGGCTCGAGAGGATGTTCCCACCATGAGACTAAATGCGTTGGGGGATGACGACGTGGTGGACTTGGTGGAGCAATACAGGACGGAGAAGCGAGTAGGGAGTGAGGGGGAGCCGGCGGGACGACCCCGCTCGTCCACATTGATAGCGGCTGTGAAGCCAATCAGTCAAGTAGGGCCAGACCACTGGCACACAAAGGCCGACAAATCGACTTTTACAGTTGAGGAGTTAGAGGAGATGCGCGAGAAGTATCAGATTCTTGCGGAAATAGAGCTGAAATTGCCGACGGCGAAAGAAAGGCCATCCGACGCCCGACCGAGGGAGTTTGCCCTCTACAAAGAGGCGTTAAAGGAGGGGTTGAGGTTGCCGCTTCCCCGGATAGTAGTGGACGTGTTGAATCGGCTGGAGGTGGCTCCGGGCTAACTGATGTCCAATGCGTGGAAGATTTTATTGGCCTATGCAAACGCGTGGCTGCGGGCGAACGAGGGGGCTGCAATGACAGTGGATGAGTTTTTTGCATGCTACAAGGCTTCGGGCCAGCAAGAAACTTGGGTCACCTTACAGGCGGCAGCAGGGAAGGGTCTGGTGGCAGGGTTGCCATCGTCCGTGAAGGGGTGGAGGCCACGGTGGTTTTACGTGTCAGCCAACGGGGGAGTGAGAGTGCGTACAGTGTGGAAGGTGCCAACCAAATCAGTGGAGCCAAGGTTAGGGGCGGAGGCAGAGGAGAGGGTGAAAAAGGTGAAGGCATGGAGGGAGAAGGATGGCGCCAAGTGGAACGACCTTGTTCAACCCTCAGTCTTGTTTGCCTCAAGGCTGGGGCCTCAGCCGACCGGTGAAAACCTTGCACCGGCAGAATTGGAGGCGAGGAGGAGGAGGCAAGAGGCGGAGGATATAACGATCTTCGCCAAGGTTAATAAGTATAAAGAGGCGAAGTTAGGTCGTCCGCCTAAACCGGTCGTGAGGGAACGAGTCCGACTGCGCCCCAAGCCGCTGGGGGAGAAAGACCTGGGCGGTTTTCAGCTACGACCACCTCCAGCGGATCCCCTGAAGGAAAAAAGCAAAAGGGAGGCGGAGGCTGTACTAAAGAAAAAGAAGAAAAGAGTAGACGAAGGGGAGGAGGGGCCGGCGTTAAAGAGGGTGAAGGAGGGGAGGGCAGAGGTGACCCCCGAGGTGGAGTTGGGGGGAACAACGAAGGGGGTGGAGAGTGCCCTGGGCCCCGAAACTTAAGTGGAGAGTGGGGCGACTGGCCCTGAGCAGGGGACAGAACAACCGCCCAAGGGGGGTCCTATGCCTTAAGGAGAAGGAGGGGAGGCCAGGTTGAAGACCGCCATCTTCCACGCGCGAGCAGTGTTCAGGCGACTGGTAGGAGAAGGGGGTGAAGCCAAGACTGCTGCAGATCGGCTCTTAGGGGTAGTAGAGGACGCGACCGTGTGCTCGATGGTAGGTTTGACCGAGGCCGAGCTGCTAAGGAGGCTTTGCTCGGCCCAGATGAAGGTAACGACCTTGGCAGGGGCCTTGTTGAAGAAAGCGACGTGTGCAAAGGGCGAAGTGGAGCCACTGAAGGCAAAACTGGAGGAGGTGAAGGCCCAGCTAGAAGGTTTAAGGAAGGAGACTGGGGGCTGGAAGAAGGCCGCGTGAAGTGCGTGCGCTAGGGGGCTGGAGTATGCCCAGAAAGCTAAAAAGACGAAAGTGTTGGAGATGGTGCAGTGCTATTTATCAGAGCGTGCTAATGCCGAGCTTCTTGCGGCCAAGCTAGAGCTGGAAACGGAACGCCGCAAGGCGGTATCGTTGGAGTTGCAGTTGGCTGGCGAGCAGAAGAAACTTGAGGATGCTCAAAAAGCCTGCACCATCGCCAACGAGTGGTGAGACGAGGCCATGACCTGTAATGAAGATCTCCGCGCTCAGTCGATCAAAGAAAAAGAAGAAGCAGATCAGAAGATTGCTGAGTTGGAAAAGGCACTGGCAGAGGAACAGGTTAGACTAGCTTCTGAGAAAGTGGTGTACCCCGACCTGTGCAAGGCGGCGGTGGAGCAATTCAAGGAGTCTGCTGAATTTCAGATCGCCATCGATGCTGCAGTTGTCAGAAGCCTGGCTAGAGAAGGGGAGGGGAGGGGCTGGATCGTCGGGAGCGGCCGCTGGAAGTAGGAGTGAAGAGGAGTTCATCCAGAGCTTCCAGCAGTCGGATTTCTACAAGCATGAGATGGCTGAGTTCTGGGACAACGGCTGGAAGACCTTTAAACACAAAACGGAAGAGTTGTTCCCAGACTTGGACTTCGACAGTGTAAAGATAGATGAAGACGACGTTGCCCAGACCTCCCTGGACAAGGGGGTTGAGGAGGAAGACCTAGCCTCGAGTGAGAACGAATGATTTATGTAAAATTTTTGTGTTTTTATTTATTTATGTAATGAATTGTAAGTAATTGTAGTTTTGTAAATAAAATGAGTTTTGCTCTGTCAAGCTGTAGTTGTTATTGCTTGTGAGTTGTTGATTTCAAAATAATGAAAAAGACAAAGTAGAATTAATTGAAGAACTATCATGAGTTGTGAGGAAAACATGATGCGAAAATGTTAACAATGAAAACGTTAAAAGTGCAAGGGATGAAGGTAAAGTTAAAAATGTTATGGTATGAACCTGGATTTTAACTAAGTACGGCAACTTTGCTACAATCATGAAGTTGCAAGAATGGTCTTGGCCGAACTCTTCATTCGTGCTCAGTTTGGCTTGAGCTATAATTAACTCAGTCTGGCTGAGCCCTTCGCGCTCAGTCTGGCTGAGGCTTTAAGTAACTCTCAGTTTGGCTGAGGCTTTAAGGGCCTGTTTGGTGCAGCTTAAAAGCTGCTTATTTCAGCTTTCAGCTTAATTTAAACTATTTTGATGTGTTTGGTTTAGCTTATAGCTTATAACTTATAGCTTTTTGGAAGTCAGAAATCAGCTTATTCTTTGAGTGGGGCAGGAGATGCTTAATTTGTAAGTCAGAAATCAGTTTATGTTTATAGTTATAAGTTATAAGCTGTTTAGGCATAAGCTATAAGCACTTTCCCACAGCTCTACCAAACAGGGCCTAAGTAACTTAGTCGGGCTGAGCTCTTCGTCCTCAGTTTGGCTGAGGCTTTAAGTAACTCAGTCTGGCGAGCCCTTCGTCCTCAGTCTGGCTGAGGCTTTAAGTAACTCAGTCTAGCTAAGCCCTTCGCACTC
The DNA here is from genome assembly GCA_036172215.1 of Camellia granthamiana. Taxonomy (NCBI): domain Eukaryota; kingdom Viridiplantae; phylum Streptophyta; class Magnoliopsida; order Ericales; family Theaceae; genus Camellia; species Camellia granthamiana. The sequence continues at coordinate 158,993,221 of CM069906.1, forward strand.
AGTCTAGCTGAAGCTTTAAGTAACTCAGTCTAACTAAGCCTTTCGTGCTCAGTCTGGTTGAGGCTTTAAGTAACTCTCAGTCTAACTGAGGCTTTAAGTAACTTAGTCTGGCTGAGCCCTTCGTGCTCAGTCTGGCTGAGGCTTTAAGTAACTCGGTCTGGCTGAGGCTTTAAGTAACTCAATCTGGCTGAGCCCTTCATGCTCAGTCTGGCTGAAGCTTTTAAGTAACTCAGTCTGGCTGAGCCTTTCGCGCTCAGTCTGGCTGAGGCTTTAAATAACTCTCAGTCTGGCTGAGGCTTTAAGTAACTTAGTCTAGTTGAGCCATTCGTGCTCAGTCTGGCTGAGGCTGCAAGCAAGGTGTTATTGAAATACCACGCAGATAACTGAGATATAAGATCGTTGTCATTTAAAGCGTAGCCCATTGATCACAAATTTACACCATGTGAGAAAAGGACAAAAACATCCAAGTGTGTAGATTGTCAAAAAGAACATACAGCAATTGATCAATACAAAAATAGGGCTTTATTGAAAATAACGCTTCAAGTTCTCGGCGTTCCATGGATGGGGGAGATCTCGACCTTCCATGTCCTAAAGTCGGTAAGTGCCTGGACGAGGTCTGGCCTTAACAACGTAAGGTCCCTCCCACTTGGCTGCCAGCTTGCCCTCAGTCGGATTTTTGGTGGCAAGAGTTGCTTCACACAAAACAAGGTCCCTCACAGCGAACTCCCTCGGTCAGACTCTGCGGTTGTAGTGTATTCTCATTTTCTGTTGATATGAGGACCGCCTGACAGCAGTGGTCTCTCGGAGCTCTTCAATCAGGTCTAAGTCTGCCCGACGCAGTTCTTCAGTTAGTTCTGGATTCGGGTGCAGAACCCTCGGGGTAGGCAGACCAATTTCCACTGGGATGACCGCCTTAGCGCCGTATGTTAAGCGAAATGGGGTCTCCCCAATGGGGGTTCGGGCGGTAGTGCGGTAGGCCCAGAGCACGTTTGGTAATTCCTCAGCCCAGAGTCCCTTAGCAGCTTTCAACTTAGTTTTGATGATCTTAAGAAGAAAACGGTTGGTAACCTAAACTTGGCCATTAGCCCGGGGATGACCTAGGGAAGAGAAACTTGGCTGGATTTGAAGTTCTGCACAGATGAATCTGGTTGTGTTCCGCTCGATGATTGTGGCGAAGGGTTCCGCCTCTACCCATTTAGTGAAGTAATCAATGGCAACGATTACGAACTTAGTTTGGCCTCAGCCGGTGGGCAATGGGCCAACTAAGTCGATCCCCCATTTGGCAAATGGGTAGGGACTGCAGAGTGTGATCAGCTCTGTAGGAGGAGCATGAGGGATGTTGGCAAAACGTTGGCACTTATCACATTTAAGCACGAATTCAGTGGCGTCTTGATTGAGAGTAGGCCAGAAGTAACCGGTGCGAAGTATTTTATGGGCTAGTGACCTGGCGCCCGAATGATTACCATATACACCCTCGTGGACTTCCCTCATCATGTAGGTCGCTTGAGCAGGATTGAGGCATCTCAGGTATGGGCGTGAAAAGCCACGTTTGTACAAGAGGCCGCTGATGAGAATGTAGTTGGACAACCAGGCCCTGACTTTGGCAGCCTGCTGTTTATCGTCTGGTAATTCCCCAGTTGTCAACAATAGAAGGATATCTGCTGCCCATGGAATAGGTTCATTTTGGAGGAAGTGGACTTGCTGCTGTTTTGAGGAAATGGCAGGATGGGCCAGGTATTCAATGCGGACGCCATGGCTGAGGTCGAACTGGTCGGCCGAAGCTAATTGAGCCATTTCATCTGCCTCAGAGTTTTCCGTCTGAGGGATGTACGCGATGTAGAAAGTGTTGAAGAGGCGAACAAGAGGGAGTGCAATATCCCTGTAAGCCCGCATTGTGTCGTCCTTGGTATCGAATTCTTCCGTAATTTGTCCAACGATGAGCTAGGAATCATTGAACACCTGGATATGGCTTACGCCAATGTCTCTGGCTAGGCTGAGTCTTGCTATCGATGCCTCATATTCAGCCTCATTATTGCTTGCGTCGAACAAGAAGCGGAGAGCACATTTGAAATAACCACCCTCGGGGGCGGTGAGGATGAGACCAGCCCCACTACCTTCTTTGCGGGATGATCCATCGACATTGATGGTCCAAGAGTGGGGGTCTTTTGTCTCAGTAGTGAATGGTTTGGGTGGTGGGGCCGTGGTTGGGATGGGATTGGTGAACTCCAAGATAAAATCGGCAACAACCTGTCCTTTGATCGCTATGCAAGGTCGGTAGGAGATTTCAAATTGGCTGAGCTCGACAGATCATTGCATAAGTCGGCCGGACAACTCTAGTTATTGCATTATCTTCTTCAAAGGTTGGTCAGTGAGGACGACAATGGAGTGGGCCTGGAAGTAAGGTCGGAGTCGTCTTGAGGCTATTACCAAGGCCAGGGCCATCTTTTCCAGCAGTGGGTAGTTCTGTTCTGCTCCTCTGAGAGCCCGACTAATGTAGTAGACCGGACGCTAGACAGAGTCGTCTTCCCTGATGAGGGCTGCACTGAATGCGGTGTTCGATACAACTAAGTAGAGAAAAAGGGGCTCACCAGTGATTGCCTGAGAAAGTAGGGGGGGTTGGCCATGCACTGCTTCAATTGCTGGAAGGCTTTTTCGGATTCGGTCATCCACTCAAAAGCCTGCTGAAGGACTTTGAAAAAGGGGAGGCATTTGTCTGTTACGTGGGAAATAAAACGGTTGAGGGCGGCGACTCTGCCCGTAAGCCTTTGAACCTCTTTAACTGTTCTGGGTGACTGCATTTCTATCAAAGCCTTGATCTTTTCGGGGTTAGCCTCGATGCCCCATTGACTGACCATAAAACCCAAGAATTTCCCAGATCCGACGCTGAAGGCGCATTTCTCCAGATTCAACTTCATTTGATACTTACGCAAGGTGTTGAAGGTCTCCCGCAGGTCTGACAGATGATCAGAGGAGAGTTTGCTCTTGACCAGTATGTCATCGACGTACACTTCCATGTTCCGACCTATCTGGTGATGAAAAACGGCATCCACTAACCGTTGGTAAGTTGCTCCGGCATTTTTCAGCCCAAATGGCATGACACGATAGTGGTAAGTCCCCCGGTCAGTTATGAAGGAGGTATGTTCTTGGTCTAATGGGTGTATCAGAATTTGATTGTAGCCAGAGAAAGCGTCCATGAAGCTGAGCATTTGATGTCCGGCTGTGGCATCGACAAGTAGATCTATTCGAGGAAGGGAATAACTATCTTTAGGGCAAGCTCGATTGAGGTTGGAGTAATCGATACAAAGTCGTCATTTACCATTGTTTTTACGGACCAAGACCACATTTGACAGCCATCTGGGGTAGTCCACGTTTTTTATGAACTGTGCCTCAAGGAGCTTATCTACTTCAGAAGCAATAAGAGTGTTGCGTTCCGAGTAAAAGATGCGCTACTTATGGCGGAGGGGTCGGAAATGGGGCTCAATGCTGAGACGATGAGTGATGAAATAGGGATCAATACCCAGCATGTCAGAGTGGGTTTAGGCAAGCACATCATTGTGCTCAATCAGGAGGGCTATAAGGTCGGCCTTGGCTTGGGAGGACAGTTGGCTGCCTATCTTGGCGGTTTTTGTCAGGTTGGTAGGATCGATGAGGACCTCGACAAGCTCTTCCACTGGTCCCCCTCTGACCAGCTCGTCTTCGTCTCTGACGTCGAGTCCTTCAATGATCATAGCCTCCTTTAGCTTGACCTCTTTAAGTGAAGCGACGTAACATTCTCTGGCCACGGTCTGCTCTCCCCTCACAGTGCCGACCCCAAGGTCAGTAGGAAATTTGACGGCTAGATGGAAAGTGGATGTGATAGCTTGGAAAGCATTTAGGGCGGTGCAGCCGAGGATAATGTTGTAAGCAGAGGGGCAGTCAACGACGAGGAAAGTGAGCAACTTTGTGGGCTGTCGCAGGTATTCTTCAATTGTGATGGGAAGATTGATAGAGCCTATGGAGGTCACCTGATCTCTAGTAAAACTGACCAACGGGGTTTAGAGAGGGGACAGACTTTCTTCCCCAATCTTGAGCTGGCGAAAGGCGTTTAAGAAGATGATGTCTGAAAAACTACCGTTGTCGACAAGAACCCGTCTGACTTTGTAATTGGAGAGGAGGGCAGAGATGACGAGGAGATCGTCATGGGGGTAACGGATGCCTGTGCAGTCGGCCTCCGTAAAGGTGATGGGCTCCATCCACTGCTTAGGGTGTTTGGAAGGGCGGTCCAATGTGGCAACTTCTTTATCTGAGCCCTGCCTTATTTTTCTAAGTTCTGCCGCTGAGCCAAGCGAGATGGTCCTCCACACGCAAGCCCGCCAGCAATAACTCTGATCTCTCCAACAGAGGGCGGCAGGGTTGCCTTGTGCCCGGGGTTGCTGTGGAGGCCTATCATGACCTTGGTTAGGTTGTGCGAGTTGTCAACGAGGGGTGCGCCAATGGTTGTTTCTGGTAGGTTCAGTCCTTTGCCTTTGCTGAGGGCGGGCTGTCATGAATCGACTGAGACGTCCCTGATGTATCAAGCCCTCAACCTGGTCTTTGAGGTTAACACACTCCTCGGTATTATGGTCGTGGTCCTGATGAAAGCGGCAGTATTTGGACTGGTCTCGCCGGTTGGAAGGAGACCGTGATGATTGGGGCCATTTTAGGGGATAATCTCGTTGGATCTAGTTCAGGACTTGTTCCATGGGGGAATTGAGGGGTGTGTATCGTTCGAACCGGTCGGGCGGTCGGGTAGGCGCCGACCGGTGGGCTCGGGCAGGTCGATCGATATACTGAGGTGTTTGGTGAGTGTACTGGGTGTTTCTGGTTTTAGAGTCCTTTCTCTTCTCTCTGGGGGTCGGGTTTTTGGCTGTAGGATCTTGTCGGGCGGCTAGGGAATCTTCAGCATTCATGTATTTTTGGGCTTTGGAAAGTAGGGTTGCCATGGAGGTCAAGGGGTTTTTGGAGAGGGAAAAAAGGAAATCAGATGATCGTAGATCGGCCATAAAAGCCGTGAGGATGACCTTGTCGTCGTTTTTCGCTACCTGCAGGGCTTCAGTGTTGAAGCGGGTGACGAAGCTGCGTAGCGACTCCCCTTCGGTCTGACGGATGTTGAGGAGCTGGGCACCAATGAAATGGCTGAGAAATGAGTCACTTATGTGCTGGAAAATGGAGACAGGGTCTGTTGGCAGTTGACTAAACCAGAGTCGAGCGGACCCCTTAAGTGTTACGGGGAAAGCCTGACACATAATCTCGTTAGGGAATGCATGGAGGACTATGAGGGTCCTGTAAGTTTCCAAATGGTCGACCGGGTCCGTTGTGCCATCGAAAGAGTCGAGCGAGGGCATTTTGAACTTAGGAGGTAAGGGTTTGTCCCTGATGGAGGCAACGAACGATGAGTTGGCTATGGTAGATGGTTTATTCTGTATGTTCTACATGACTCCTTGGAGTTGGAGCTTCATGGCTCGGAGTTCTGCATCCCAGAGAGGAACATTGTCACCACCGGAATGCAGCGGAGGCTGGACACTATTGGCCTCTCCCTTGGGGGTGGGTGCCTGGACCGATGGATGTGGTGCTCAGGGTGGGGGGTTTATATCTGGGGGAGGGGGTCGCAAGCCTTCCAAGTTGGGTGGGTAGGGCTGTTGGATAGGATGGCTCGGGGCTCGTTCTTGGTTGGATGGGATATCTTGAGGTGGAAGAGGAGGGATGGGAAGGTCTCTTTGAAGCAAAGCATTGATCAGGGCTTGGTTTTGCTCTGGTAAGCAGTTGATGCTGTTGGTGAGTTCTGTGAAATACGGCAGTGGGTTATTTGGATTAGGAGGGTTGGCTTGGTGGTCGGCAACATTGTGATGAGAAGCCATGGATCTAGTTGTGACCATCCACCTTGGCGAGTGGCAGGAGGGGGTTATTGGGAAGGGGTCTCCGGCGACAATGAGCACAATTGGCGCGCGAAGCAAAAGGATTCCCATAGACGGCGCCAACTGATGATACAGCGAGTTCCGGACGGAACAGGTCAGATTGATCCACACTTCCCAAACTGGTGCTTAAGGTGTCAACCCCACAGAGAGACCTACACAAGAGTTCAACGGGGAACGGGAAGTCCCCCAGCAAACCCTCCGACGAACAAGTTAGAAAGGGAGATGGAATATAGAGATAGATTAGTGATAGAAAAGCTTAACATTTTCCTTATCTTCGATGTCTACTTATATCCTCTACTAATCATTTCATTGTCCCTTCCGACCTGTCACCTTTTACTGGTATAGATGGGCCCATAGGAGCTTTTGGCCCATCACTTAGAGCCCAATACACAATCCAAAAACTAAAGCCCAACATCGCTGGAGCTCAACGTGGTATTAAGGACCAATGACATCTAAACACGTGTCAAGAGAAGGACAAGCCACATAAGCAGACAAAGATCCTGCAAAGTTATTGCACTACACATCAGCCATTAATGGAGTTCCTTACAGCATTTATTGCGATAACCCCTCACCGTCGGGACAAAACGGCCTCACCATGAACAAAGCAATCTAGAGCATAGACTTTCGGCCAAGGTGACAGGTCAGAAGGGACAAGGAAATGATTAGCAGATGATATAAGCAGGCATCGAAGACAAGAAAAAGGTTAAGTTTTTCTATCACTAATCTATCTCTACATTCCATCTCCCTTTCTAACTTGTTCGTTGGAGGGTTCGCTGGGGGACTCCCCGTTCCCCGTTGAACTCTTGTTCAGGTCTCTCTGTGGGGTTGGCACCTTAGGCACCAATTTGGGAAGTCTGGATCAATCCGACTTGTTCCGTTCGGAACTCGCTGTATCATCAATTATTATAATTTATCGATCTTTAAAAAGTAAGAAATCAATAATAGAAACAAATTATATAAAATTTGCTAAGATAATAGTGATGTGAAAGTTGATTGTGCTAAAATGGCAAGTCACTGTTAAAAGTGTTACAGTCAAAATTTAATTTTTTACACTATAACAAAACAATAAATAACTTTAATAAAATTATTTTTAACTTTAATTATTGGAGTTAGAGGCAAATTAGACTTACACAATAAAGGGTGTTTTGGCAAAATGGTTAAAAGATGATTTTTGATTTTTTTTAAAAATTTTTTTTTTGACTTTTTTATGTGAGAGGTGATGTAACCCAAAATGAGTTAAAAGCTAACTTTTGACTTTTTTGGTATGTTCCCAAATGGCCCCTAAATAACATCTTATCTACCAAAACTACCTTTTAAATCCAAAATAAATCGGGTACATTATAATGATTTCCCCCGAAATTTTGAGAAAATACAATAAATCTCATATGTTTGGTATAATTACACATTAAATTCTTTTAAGATTTTAATTCATATAATAGCTGGCTTTTTTGTCATCCTAAATTGAAAATTTGTTTGTTACGAGTTTTGAAAATAATTTTGGAATAATTTATAGTTGAATAGATGGGTGTGAGAGAAAATTTGATTGATTGATATGTAGAATGTGAGAGAATGAGAGAGAAGAGATGAGAGAAAAAAAAGTGATTGATTGATTTATTAATTAAAACAAGAAGAGAGGAGAGAGAAAAAAATAATTTTTAAAATTAGTAAATCAAGCATTTTTTTAATTTTTTGATCCAAATGTTAATTTAAAAACTAAACCAAACAATACCATATATTTTACTTTGTAAATCTGTTTGCACTTTTCAGAAATTCCTATTGCCACTCAAGAAATCCTACGAGTGTGAATACAAAAAAGCTTGGTGATTAAATGTGGACGTGCCAGAACTTATGAACCTAGTTCAAGGTGTATGAATTGTTGAACATTTATAACTTTTAACACAAAGAAATGGCTGTGTGTGACTAAGAAGAATTACCACTGGTTCGGATCTTGTCCCAATGAAGAGAATTTTTAACAAATTTATAAGTACCAAAGATAATTAGACCAAAATTGTGACTTGCATTGATTGAGAATGCAATACACTTAATAATCTAAGATAACTAAGTTATGAAACTCAAGGAACTAAGGTATGAAGCTGTGATAAAGAAGATATGAAGTTAAGCTAAGATAATTAAGTTATGAAGCTCAGATGAATTGAAAGACTCTTGTTCGAGTTGATTGGTGCTGGATCCCCTCAAATGTTGCTCTTAGAGCCCTTTATATAGTGTTGAAGAAGCCCCTAATTATGTTAAACTGTTAGAAACGTGGCAGCTCTTCCTGTTGACATGGGTCTTTGATTTTTAACTTTATCCTCCAAGACTAGAAAATGGTTTTGACCTCCAACGATTAAGGTCTATCCTTGTAGCTTTGACTTGGTCTACCAAGCTTTATAAAGTCATCACGTGTCCCAAGAATCAAGTTTGAATTTATTCTGCACGATTTAGGGAAGAGAGGCTTACTTAGGTTGATCCTCCCAGCATGTTCTTTTGTTGTGCATGCTTATTCTTAAGAAATTCAAAAACCCAATCTTGCTTCATTTGGAAAAATAATTCCTTGATTGTAGCAATTTGTTAATTCTTCATATCTTCACTAATTGCCACGTGTTCATGAAAAACCCACTTGTCTTAATTTTAGAAAACATGGTTCTACTTTTGTAGGCTTATTATTGACATGTGAGATCTTCAAATTTTGTGTAAGCCTCATTATTAATAATCTCTTTAACAAACCAACTAAAAGATAAGGCACTAAAACAGGAGAAAAGGCCTCAACAACCCCCTCAATCTTTAGAACGGTTAAGGCTTATCCTATCAAATCTAAACAAATCTAAATTATAATTAATTAACACAATGACTTGGTTAATTTAATTAATTAAAATAAACTAGTTTCAACTGCCATTGTTTTGATCTTGGTTGTGGGTCCCACAACATCATTAGCTCTTTATCTTTCATCGCCACATGGCATCAATAATAGAGGGAATTGCCACATGACAATTTTGGAAAAGAGGGTACAAACAATATTTTTATGTGTTCATACCATCTGTAGTAGTTTTGATCTCTTTAATCTTACTACAATAATATCAATATAATTATGTCAAAATTATAAGATTTGTTAGTGATGTTTGGTTTGTTTTCAGAAATTTTTAATTTTTTTCTTCTAAAAAAGTACTTAGTATTTTTATATAGATTTATCTTTTTGGACAACGTAAATAATTTTAAAAATATATTTTTGATGTTTATTTTTATCAAAATAGTTTCAATTTTAAAAAAAAAATCAAAAAAAAGTTTGAGAAATTCAGACCAAACATGGCCGTTGTATATTTTTTTGGGGGAATTACATACCAATGGTGTGTCCGAAAGAATATTATAAAAAAATAATAAGTTTTATAAATATTAATAATTATAATTATAATTTTTTTTATTATTTTGTAATAGTTTTTCAAAACATCTCCTGAATAGTAATTTTTATTTTTCTTTTTAAATTCCAAGAGAAATCAATATAATTTATTTAAAAAATAAAAATAAAAAAATACTAATTTCATAATAATATGGGATAAATTACGAATACATTCTTGAGATTTACTTAAAATATGGATTGCTCCCAATAGTTTGAAAAATAATAAATATTCCATTGTCAAAATATTTTATTTAACAATTATTTGAAAAAATAAAATTCTTAACTAGTCTCCTATACAATAATAAAGTTATCTGAATTATTAATTAAAATATATTTCTAACATTATTGAAATCTATTAATTAATTTGATAATTTATTAATAAAATGAATCATTTATTATAAATAAAAAAATTTGTGAATTGGATGTAGTTTTTAAAATTATAAGAACGATTTATATTTTAAAGTAAATTTGAAAAAATGTATTTTTCATAATTAACAGTGTATTTTTGGGGAAATTATTCAATACTCCCGGAGCACCACGTGTTCATACTCCAAACCAATCACCAATTAGTTAACCCCATGTTGTTCCCCCATTTCCAACATAAATCGTGGATCCTTGTGTCTCTCCACTAATCAAAATCTCATGGAGCACTCCGGGAATACTGAATAATCACCCATATTTTTGGTGGAGATGGGTGACAGTTCTTTTTGTTTAAGTGCTAGGTTGGGGGCGTATTGCACGCTCTTTTCCAATGTAATTGTATGGTGACGTGTCAGTTGTTGGGGCTGGTTAGCAATTCAAGAAAAGTAATATTAGGGATATTAAATATTTTGTTAATATTTTTATCAAATATTTTATATGGGTGTGAGATTCATACTCATGTAAGATATTTGATAAAAATCTTGGTAAAACATTTGGGGTCTCTAATATTTTCCATTTAAGATAGTTGCTGCAAAGTTACTGTGAGGAGCCGGTCTACGGGAAAAATTATTAGTTGGTTTGGGGGTTACGTGGACATACTTTTCATCAATTATAATTTACTATGTCTGTTTATATTTTCTAATCACCCAACACAAATTTGTGGGCTCCACCATCTTCACTAATGATAACATTTTTAAGATATTACGTAGAGATACTCTAAGATTAACCAATAACTAAGGGTGTAAATTTGGCTCATGATCCCGGAACCCACCTGAAGCCTGCCCGCAACTCTAATAGGCCGACCAAACCTAAGCTCGAGCCCAACTCGGAACCTAGGCTTGAACCATATATTTTGGAGCCGATCCAATTCAACAATTTTGCCCCTGCTGGTCTGACCCAACTCAAAAAAAATTCGCCATTTGCTAGCCCAACCCCCCCTCCCCCAACAGCTCCTTCCATCCCTCCACTGTACAATGGTAACAAATTCAAAAAATAAAAAAATTCAAACAATCATTTGACCGGTCATTCCACCATGACTAGGAATTTATTATCATTATTCCCTCTATTCCCCAACTCCTATAAATACCACCACTGTGACGCCCCGATTCTACACTATTAGTTGCAGTCAAGGAAGAGTCACTAATGAGTCCTATGGTCAATAACCAAGTAAGATCTCAGATTGCCGGAGGAGTCAAATTAGCCTCCCTTCTAAGTCCAGCTTTCTTAGGCAGCGCACTACCCTTTTGACATATCTTAAAAGGTATTGATACAAGGTCTCATAAGCAACGATAAGGTTTATACATAGAATATAAATACAAAACAACCACAAATATACTTAATTCAAAAGATTGTTCCATTACATTACATCCCAAAAAAAGAGAAGTTTAAAACTTCACATGAGTCTTACAAAATAACAAAAGGAAATTCTAGCTTTCCTAAGATAGGCAAAAGTCTTCGAAGGTTTCTGGCTCGTCGTCTCCCGTTATAAGTTCCGCTTCGTCACCTGGCATGATACGCCGTGAGCTTTGAATGCCCAGTAAACACACACACACCCCGTCCCTTTTTCCCCAGTCCAATACATAATCACAATTAGAACACCAAGTAGTAAAGCATGATGCTCAAATAAATAAATAAATAAATAAATAAAGGGTTAAGTTAGATGTCAGTAAACTAGAAATCTCCCAAAGAGATTTCGTCCTCCCAACCACAAGAATCGGACACGGATTATTCGGTATGCCCCCTCTTTTGCTGCTTTGTTGCAGAACTAACCTCGGATGCCTACTAATGGTTATATACCGCATAGCGCCACCCGCAGGGCCTCAAAAGAGACGGTAAAATAGGGCCTTGCCCAAATCCCTCCTCACACCAAACCACCCAGGGTCCGAATACAACCACTCCGTTCAAGGGTTCCGAAAACCACTTGCGCAAGACTTTAACTTTCAAATAGGGAACGCATCCCAACAATCCATATATCACATATTCTCATCTTTTCACTACTCAAGTGCTCAAAAACCCAATACCCTCCCCATTAGGTTTCCCGTTGAGTTAAATGTTTACATCAAGGTTAGATAGCTTAACAATATAATAATATCCACACAAGCATGCCTCAATAAGATGAAAAAGATGAAGAACATAACATAACACATACAATATCATGCCAAGATATGATCATAAGCTAATAAACATTTTCATGAATATAAGGGCATAAAACATCCATTCATAACAAAATTTCCAGATTTAATATCATATAAGGATTAAAAAGAAAGGACTATTTTAGATCCTTCACCGGACTCGGCCTTCCTATGGTTTGTAGAGAATTTCATCTAATTTCTAGAAAAATTTTCGGAAATGGGATTGCTTTTCCAAATTTTAAGTTATTTAGAAACTTTCCAATGCTGTCCAGATTTTGTCCTGATCCGTCGACCGTTACGAAAATTCGATTTTCTTGCAAACCGCTTAATGTTTTTTGATGAAACCAATTCTAGTTGAAAACTAACACCTTAAGGAAGGTTTTGACATAAAATAGAGGTCCAGAATAATTTTATACATTTTTCTGGAATTTCTGGAAGTGGGCTACAAAAATAGATTCTAAGGTACCATGCCCAAAACAAGAGGTTTTATGAGAAAAGGGTTCCACCGAGGGAAAGTTTTCATTTCTTTTGTGAAGAAAACATGCTAACTAACATATATTTAACTCAGAAAATTTGCTTGAAAGAGTGCCCTTGGAAAGTTGAGAGATTGGTATAAAAAAAGATGGTTTTGTGCCAAAATGGGAAAAACATAAGAAAGATGGAATCAATACTCAACCCTTAGCATTTTTAACATGAGAACTCAATAATAACATATCTGAAAACATTATTTAGAACCCTTAGAAACATGTATTGAAAAAAAGGAAAATGAAAGAGAAGGTTGTGTTTGTGGCTTACCTGCTAAGCTTTGCACAAGAAGGCTCTTTTCTTCCTCCCTCTTCTTCTCTAGACTTCTCTCTCTTGCTCTCCTCCCTCTCTCTAGCCGAAAGTGTGTGTGAGTATGTTATTTTTGCTTGCCAAGCTAGGGGGTGTTGGTATATATAGACAATTTTTGATGTAAAATGTCCTAAAAGCCCATTAGTTGGAAATGGATGGAAAGGTTAGGATTTGTTTGAAGTTTTAAAGGAATGGGGATGATTTGGGAGGTTTACTCATAGGTTTAGGCAACATTTAGTTGTAATGAAACTAGTTTTGGAATTTCCTAGGTCTAGGGTACTAGGTTTGTGAGTTTCTAGATTTTCATGATGATAGACTTAGAAAATTGTATCCTCACTTCCTCCTAGAATGGCCAGCCCTAGGAAAAGGTGCAGGGGCTATTTTTTTTATCAATTTTAGGCTCTAGGACACACTCCTCAAGGTGTATACATATATATATATATATCTCTTGATTGATGGTACTCATGGTACAAAGGTACAAGTACTAGTCTTTGGGGTAAATTTTGAATTTAAATAAAGAGTGGGGGCTTGGAGTTAAGTACATGTGTTGGAACCTTACTCCTGTAGAATTAAATTAAATTAGGTTAGGGAACTTAATCTGGCTAGAAAAATTCCTGTTTTGCTAAAAAAATAAAATAAAATGCTAACCGACAAGATCTGAAATAATTCAAGTAACCGAGGGGCTTTAAGAAAATAATTCAAACATTAGGGTCTTTAGAGTGAATACATATTTTAGGGGCCTCACAACCTATCCCCCTTAAAGCAATTTCGTCCCCGAAATTCAACTACATACTGCCTTCGAAAAGCTCAGGGTAGTTTGCCTTCACCCAATCCTGGCGTTCCCAAGTAGATTCCTCAATTCCCCGATGACGCCATAGCACTTTCACCAAGTGAACCGTCTTGCCTCTAAGGTTGTTTTCTCGACGATCCTGTATTGCTATCGGTCCTTCTTTAAACGTAACACCTTTGTCAAGACTGATCTCTTCCCATTTGAGGACATGTGTCGGGTCAGCGATTTATTTTCTCAACATAGATACATGGAAGACGTTGTGTATCCTTGCTAACTGCGGGGGTAGAGCTAGTCTATATGCTACTTCGTCCACTCTTTCCAATACCTCAAAAGGCCCCATATATCATGGTGACAGCTTCTCCTTTCTCCCAAAACGTACGACTCCATGCCTGGGTTGCACCTTTAGGAACACGTGGCTGCCTACTCCAAACATCAATGGTCTTCTCCTCCTGTCTGCATAATTCTTTTGACGGTCCTGAGCAGTCTTTAACCATTGTCGAATCAGTTTGACCTTCTCAGTAGTTTCTAGAACAAGTTCGGGTCCTACCAAATTTGCGTCACCCACTTCTGTCCAACAAATCGGCGATCTACAAGGTCGTTCATATAATGCTTCAAAGGGTGCCATACCGATGCTAGCTTGAAAGCTGTTACTGTAGGCAAATTCAATTAGGGGTAGGTGTCGTTCCCAACTTCCTTGAAAATCCATTGCGCAAGCCCTCAACATATCTTCGAGTGTCTGGATGGTGCGCTCAGATTGTCCATCTGTCTGTGGGTGAAAGGCGGTGCTAAAACATAACTCAGTACCAAGAGCTTCCTGTAGGCTTCCCGTAGGCTTCCCTAAAATCGAGAGGTGAATCGTGGATCACAATTTGACACAATAGATACCGGAATTCCATGTAGTCGAATGATCTCCCCAATGTAGAGTCTGCACATAGACTCTAAAGTGTCGAGAGGTGAATCGTGGATCACAATTTGACACAATAGATACCGGAATTCCATGTAGTCGAATGATCTCCCCAATGTAGAGTCTGCACATAGACTCTAAAGTGTCAGTCATCTTATAGGGTAAGAAATGTGCTGACTTGGTGAGACGGTCCACTATTACCCATTTAGCATCGCGCCCTCTAGGTGACTTAGGCAACCCTGTCACAAAATCCATCGTTACGTACTCCCACTTTCATTCAGCTATTGGTAGAGGTTGCAACATTTCCCCTGGTTTCTGATGTTCCGCCTTCACTTGTTGGCATGTCAGACATTTTGTTACAAATTTAGCCACTTCCTTCTTCATCCCATTCAACCAATATTGCCTCTTCAAATTTTGGTACACGTTAGTCTTCCTGGATGCACCGCAAATGTAGAATGGTGACATTCCTTCAGTACCTTTTCTCTAAGTAACTCGTCACTTGGTACAAACAATCTACCTTGGTATCTTAAACTCCCATCGGGGTGAATTACCCAATCGGGCATGGGCTCTCCTGATTCCAGACGTTCCTTGATGTAGGCTACCTCTTGATCGTGTTTCTGGGCCTCCATGACCTCATTCATCAATTTAGACATCACCTTCTGCGCACTAAGATATGCTTTCGTATCTCGAGATTCCACTTGGATCCTAAACTCATTGAGTGTTTTAACCATATCCCATTCCTTGACGGAGATCTTAGCCATCATCCCTCTACTTTTACGACTTAGAGCATCTGCTACTACATTGGCCTTACCGGGGTGATATGAGAGAGTGAACTGGAAATCCTCAAGATACTTCATCCATCGTCTCTGTCTCAAGTTAAGGTCCTTCTGTGTGAATAGAAACTTCAGACTCTTGTGATCTGTGAAAATCTCAAATTGTTCCCCATACAGGTAATGTCGCCACTACTTTAGGGCAAAAACTACGGCTACTAACTCCAAGTCATGTGTGGGGTAGTTGCGCTCATGAGGTTTCAACTACCTGGACCCATATGCGACTACCTTTCCATTTTGCATGAGCACGCAACCTAACCCTTCTTTAGACGCATCGCAATACATAGTGTACCCCTCTTCTCGTTCTGGGATGGTCAAAATTGGCGCACTAGTTGACCTCTTCTTTAGCTCTTGGAAGGATTTTTCGTAAGCTTCGTCCCACTCATACTTTACTCCCTTTTGCGTCAAACGAGTCATTGGTTTACCTAGTTTGGAGAAATCTTGGATGAACCTCCGGTAATAACCGCCCAATACTAAGAAGCTGTGGATTTCTGACACGGTTTTTGGTTGTCTCCAATCTAATACTGCCTCCACCTTGGTTGGATCCACCGTAATCCCATTTTCTGATACCACGTGCCCTAAGAATTTCACTTTATTCAACCAGAACTCACATTTACTTGCCTTGGCATATAGCCGATTATCCCTAAGAACTTAGAGGACAGTCCTTAAATGTTGCTCATGCTCTTCTTCAGACCTTGAATATACCAAGATGTCATCAATGAATACTACTACAAACTGGTCAAGGTATGGTCTAAAAATCTTATGCATTAGGCTCATGAATACTGCCGGTGCATCGGTTAATCCGAAAGGCATTACTACAAACTCATAGTGGCCATATCTAGTACGAAAGGCAGTTTTTGGTATATCCTCCTCCTTGACTCGTAGTTGATGGTAACCTGACCTGAGATCGATCTTTGAATAGCACCTTGAGCCTCTAAGTTAGTCAAAAAGGTCATCAATCCTTGGGAGTGGGTATCGGTTCTTAATCGTGACTCGATTGAGTTGACGATAATCGATGCATAGCCTCAACGACCCATCCTTCTTTTTAGCAAACAACACGGGTGCTCCCCATGGCAAAGTACTTGGCCTAATGAATCCTCTCTCGAGCAATTCTTGTAGTTGTGTCTTCAATTCTCGTAGTTCTGCTGGTGCCATGCGATACGGAGCCATGGATATTGGGGTAGTTCCAGGTTGCAGCTCGATGCTAAAGTCTACTTCCCGGGTTGGCGGCAATCTTGGTAATTCCGTAGGAAATACATCTGCATAATCGCATACTACGCGCGGAAGTTCTATTTCTCTTTGGCCTTCCTCATTTAGAATCAGACTTGTTATCCTACCCGCAAGTTGATCGTGCCACTGTGTCCGACGTTTCGTTGAAGCCACGGGGTCTTGTCTATCCCCCTTAAACTGGAAACGTGTCCCATCTTGCGTGTGAGCTACCACTTTCCTCTGACGACAGTCGATCACCGCTCGGTGGACGGACAACCAGTCCATGCCCAAGATGATATCGAAGTTCGACATTTCCATGACACGAAGGTCGCAAGTTAAGCGTAGGTTCGACATTCCTATTTTACAATCTTTACAGATCAATCCTACCCGAATGCACCCTCCCATAGGTGACATTACACTTAAGGTAGTTTCTAAAGATTCACATACAAGTTCTAATGACTTAGCACAAGCAGAGGATATGAAAGAATGTGATGCACCAGTATCAAATAAAACATGCACCCAAGAATTGTATAGTACTAAATTACCCTCAATTACAGACGGGTCCGCTCCTTCCTCTTGCAAGGCAAAGATTCTGCCGGTTGCCTTCTGGTTGCCACTAGTCTGGGCATTCTGAGTTCCTCCACTCTTCTGGTGCTGCTGCCCGGTAGATCCTGGCTTATTCATCCAAGGCTTCTGCCCACCTAATGCCTGGTCATTTGATCCGGAACCTCCTCCTTGGTATCCAGATGGAGGGAGTTGGGGGCATTCGCTCTTTTTGTGCCCTAATTGTTGGCAATGAAAGCACTAGATTTGTCCCATCGGCCTTTATTGATAGCCTCCTCTCTGGATCTGTTGCTGCGGTTGCTGTCGTTGCTGTTGTGGTTGTGGTCTGGAATAAGGCTTTGAGGTCATGCTTCCCTTCTGGTTCCTCTGAGGTCCGATAGACGCCTAACTCCCTTTTCTCTTATTCCAAGCCTTCGTAGCGTTGGTTACTTCCCTTTCAGATTCTAATGCCGTCTCCAGCACCTCAACATATGAGGGGAGTCGTTGCGGAAGAACTCTTCCCCTGATTATAAGGTCCAGTCCCTACTCGAACATCCTTGCTTTCTCTTCATCATTTGTTACGTATCTAGTTGCGTAACGAGCTAGCTCTTCAAATTTTGCAGCATACTGAGTCACGGTCATATTTCCTTGTTCCAAGTTTTGGAATTCCTTGACTCGTTCTCAGCGGATAGTACTTGGGAAATATTTATTTGGGAATAGTTCCCTGAACTGGTTCCATGATAGGCTTGCTACGTCACGAGTATTCTTGATTAACTCCCACCAATGGTCAGCCTCATCATCAAGCTCGAATACAGCCAAAGCTATTCTATCAGCGGCCACGATTATGCCCATGGTGTCTAGCATTTTCTTTATCTGCCGAAGCCAATTTTCAGCTATCTTCGGGTCCGGTACACCTGTGAACTTTGGGGGCCTCTGCTTCCGAAACTCAGAAAAGGGTCGAGTCCTCTCATTCTGCCAATTGTTCCTTATTTGCCCTAGTTTCTCCAAAATTTGATGACCTAAGTTATTGGGGATGTCAGCCCCTGAGGGGATGGGTCCGTGTTGATTTCTGGGACGGTTTCGTACATTGTTGCTGGTTTCGGTAGCCATTAGCTCGCGTGTCCACCATTCTATTCATGGCACGTGATGAGTTAGTTTCCAGTCTTAGAAAATCTTACTACTTAGATTTGAAATAAAGGTTCAGTTTCCTTAAGGTGCACTAAAGCAAGTAATAGTCAATAACATAGATCAACACATCATTCATATATTATAATAGGCATCATTACAAAAGGGCTCCTATATCGGAGTTACATTCAAAGAGCATCTACGCATTACAAGTTCAGGCTATCTTATTCTAAGGATCCCCATCAGCAGATCTTACAAAAGTCTAGTTTTTCTACCCCTCGAACTAGTTCTTATTTCCCGACCAATCAAAGTCTTCTTCTGGGTCTTCGTCAGCGGCGTCAGTGGCTTGGTCCGGAGAGCGGGGGGTGTACATTGGTGAGGGGGGATTGTGTTCAGATGACACCTCAATAGGGTAGGTTGGGTTTGCTCCTTGCTGTTCTGGTGACTGCTCCATATTCATTGGTTGATGGTTGCTTGGCTCCTGATAAGGAGATACGTGACTTTTAGCCGGAGTCGGTGGTCGGTGGTATGCTCTGGTAGTCAAAGCTTGGTGTATCAAGAAGTCCATCCTCTGATCATTTTGCTTCATTCGGATCGCCTTCTTCACTGCCCGGCTCAAGAATTATAGGCGGCGCCACACCAGGGACCTCTTCTACTCCCTCGTATAGCGGGAGTACTCCGTCTCCACCTTACGTATCTCAGTTCTAATCATTTCCTCGGCGGCACTTATACAGCGTCGGCGGCTAAAGTAAGGGCTAACAGACATGGCCCTCCTTCCTTGCATGCGGAAAGTACCCCACGAGTCGAGACTGACGACGCGTCCTGGATAGTCTCCCGATGACATCCTAAGGTGGAAAAAGACTTTCATTAGTTAATCTTCTTATAATAGCGTGATAGAATAAAATAAGATAAGGGGTAAGGGCTTCTAGAGTCGCGTATAGGGTTGCGAGGGTTAAGGGTTGAACCTAGGCTCTGATACCAAGTTGTGACGCCCCAATTCTACACTATTAGTTGCAGTCAAGAGAGAGTCACTAATGAGTCCTATGGTCAATAACCAAGTAAGATCCCAGATCGCCGGAGGAGTCAAATTAGCCTCCCTTCTAAGTCCAGCTTTCTTAGGCGGCGCACTACCCTTTTGACATATCTTAAAAGGTATTGACACAAGGTCTCATAAGCAACGATAAAGTTCATACATAAAATATAAATACATAACAACCACAAATATACTTAATTCAAAAGATTGTTCCATTACATTACATTCCAAAAAAAGAGAAGTTTAAAACTTCCCATGAGTCTTACAAAATAACAAAAGGAAATTTCTAGCTTTCCTAAGATAGCCAAAAGTCTTCGAAGGTTTCTGGCTCGTCGTCTCCCGTTATAAGTTCCGCTTCGTCACCTGGCATGATACGCCGTGAGCTTTGAATGCCCAGTAAACACACACACACCCCGTCCATTTTTCCCCAGTCCAATACACAATCACAATTATAACACCAAGTAGTAAAGCATGATGCTCAAATAAATAAATAAATAAAGGGTTAAGTTAGATGTCAGTAAACTAGAAATCTCCCAAAGAAATTTCGTCCTCCCAACCACAAGAATCGGACGCGGATTATTCGGTATGCCCCATCTTTTGTTGCTTTGTTGCAGAACTAACCTCGGATGCCTACCAACAGTTATATACTGCGTAGCGCCAACCGCAGGGCCTCAAAAGAGACGGTAAAATAGGGCCTTGCCCAAATCCCTCCTCACACAAAACCACCTAGGGTCCGAATACAACCGCTCCGTTCAAGGGTTCCAAAAACCACTTGCGCAAGACTTTAACTTTCAAATAGGGAATGCATCCAACAATCCATATATCACATATTCTCATCTTTTCACTACTCAAGTGCTCGAAAACCCAATACCCTCCCCATTAGGTTTCCCGTTGAGTTAAATGTTTACATCAAGGTTAGATAGCTTAACAATATAATAATATCCACACAAGCATGCCTCAATAAGATGAAAAAGATGAAGAACATAACATAACACATACAATATCATGCCAAGATATGATCATAAGCTAATAAACATTTTCATGAATATAAGGGCATAAAACATCCATTCACAACAAAATTTCCAGATTTAATATCACATAAGGATTAAAAAGAAATGACTATTTTAGATCCTTCACCGGACTCGGCCTTCCTATGGTTTGTAGAGAATTTCATCTAATTTCTAGAAAATTTTTCGGAAATGGGATTGCTTTTCCAAATTTTAAGTTATTTAGAAACTTTCCAACGCTGTCCAGATTTTGTCCTGATCCGTCGACCGTTACGAAAATTCGATTTTCTTGCAAACCGCTTAATTTTTTCCGATGAAACCAATTCTAGTTGAAAACTAACACCTTAAGGAAGGTTTTGACATAAAATAGAGGTCCAGAATAATTTTATACATTTTTCTGGAATTTCTGGAAGTGGGCTGCAAAAACAGATTCTAAGGTACCATGCCCAAAACAAGAGGTTTTATGAGAAAAGGGTTCCACCGAGGGAAAGTTTTCATTTCTTTTGTGAAGAAAACATGCTAACTAACATATATTTAACTCAGAAAATTTGCTTGAAAGAGTGCCCTTGGAAAGTTGAGAGATTGGTATAAAAAAAGATGGTTTTGTGCCAAAATGGAGAAAATACAAGAAAGATGGAATCAATACTCAACCCTTAGCATTTTTAACATGAGAACTCATTAATAACAGATCTGAAAACATTATTTAGAACCCTTAGAAACATGTATTGAAAAAAAGGAAAATGAAAGAGAAGGTTGTGTTTGTGGCTTACCTACTAAGCTTTGCACAAGAAGGCTCTCTTCTTCCTCCCTCTTCTTCTCTAGACTTCTCTCTCTTGCTCTCCTCCCTCTCTCTAGCCGAAAGTGTGTGTGAGTGTGTTATTTGTGCTTGCCAAGCTAGGGGGTGTTGGTATATATAGACAATTTTGATGTAAAATGTCCTAAAAGCCCATTAGTTGGAAATGGATGGAAATGTTAAAATTTGTTTGAAGTTTTAAAGGAATGGGGATGATTTGGGAGGTTTACTCATAGGTTTAGGCAACATTTAGTTGTAATGAAACTAGTTTTGGAATTAGCATCCTAGGTCTAGGGTACTAGGTTTATGAGTTTCTAGATTTTCATGATGATAGACTTAGAAAATTGTATCCTCACTTCCTCCTAGAATGGCCAGCCCTAGGGAAAGGTGAAGGGGCTATTTTTTTATCAATTTTAGGCTCTAGGACACACTCCTCAAGGTGTATACATATATATATATATCTCTTGATTGATGGTACTCATGGTACAAAGGTACAAGTACTAGTCTTTGGGGTAAATTTTGAATTTAAATAAAGAGTGGGGGCTTGGAGTTAAGTACATGTGTTGGAACCTTACTCTTGTAGAATTAAATTAAATTAGGTTAGGGAACTTAATCTGGCTAGAAAAATTCCTGTTTTGCTAAAAAAAATAAAATAAAATGCTAACCGACAAGATCTGAAATAATTCAAGTAACCGAGGGGCTTTAAGAAAATAATTCAAACATTAGGGTCTTTAGAGTGAATACATATTTCAGGGGCCTCACAACCACTCTCTCATTTTATTTCTCACAAACAAAATCTCTCTCTCAAACTCTCATTCTCTCTCAACTCTCAACTCTCTCAATTAATTTTAAAATCTCATCCCTAAGTGGTAATTGCAATTATGCAAGAAGCAACCTTTATCAAAAGAAATTAATTTTTATATCACATTCGCCAGTCAGTAACATTAATTATTTAAATTAATATTTATTAGTTACTAATTTTTTTACATTAATTATTTCTTAGCATATATTAGTTGTTATTTTTTACTTATTATTGTTTACTCATAATTGTTTATTCACTATTTTAATTAATTGTTAGTTCATATATATTATTTTACTTACATTGTTATGCATCATAATATTCATAATGTTTATGTTAATATTGATGTATATACACAACATGAATTTTTTAATTCTTCTTCTACTGTACCTAATATCCATCTTCCAACGATAGCATCATCATCTATAGATACGTCTAGAACAGTTTGAGAGTATTTTGAAAGAGCTTCTGTAACTAATCTTGATGGCACAACTGTATTTAAAGTAAAATGTAAATATTGTGTGCATTTACTGAGTGCTGCATTGGTGGGGGATACTAGCCATCTAAAAAGGCATACTCAAAGACATTTGCAAAGTCAATAATCTAATATTAGAACTCAAATGCGATTAGGGGATTCATCAACTAGTAATTCGTAAACATTTTCATATGATCCTATACGTATACAAAATTCTATAGTTGATTGTATTATTAAAAAAGAACAACTTTTTACTACTAGTGAATATCTCGATTTTTTAGAAATGATTCACAGAGGTTTTGCATCGCAATATCAAGGTTTTTTAAGAAATACTACTACAAATAAGATTTTAAAGAAATTTGAGGATATTAAAAGTGAATTATTTGACATTTTTAAAAATTTGAATGAAAGAGTTTATTTAACATCTGATCTGTGGTCAAATAATGGTTTAGAATATCAATGTATCACTGCACATTTTATTGATAATGATTGAAAATTAAATAGAAGAATTATTTCATTTAGATTAATTGAACTTCCATACACTGGTCATTCACTTGGGGTACATATAAGAAATATATTATATGAGTGGATTTTGTAAAATAAAATATTTACCATTAGTTTAGATAATGCAACATATTACAATCAGACTGTAACCCATTTAAAATCAATTTTACAATTACTTGTTGATGATGATTTATTTCATGTTCATTGTTGTACTGTTATTTTAAGCTTTATTATTAAAGAAGTTATGCATGTATACAGGAACTTCTGTACTGGTAATAAAACGTGTGGTTGTTACTATTATGTCTTATACTAATCAAATTTCAAAATACAAAAAAATTTGTTAACGACAATATATGTCATTTAAAAAATTAGTTCTAGATATAGACAATAGGTGAAATTCAAAGAATAATATGTTAAAGAGAACTTGTAAATAAAGAAAATCAATAGATTTATTTTTTGCAACATTAATAAGATGAGTACTGACTCTCACAGAACTTAACTGGCGCTAAGTAATCTTATATAGAGATTTTCTAAATGTTTTTAATACTACAACAAAATTATTTTATTATATATATATTCTACTTCACCATTTGTTTTACATATATGTTAGTAGAAATAATGAAAATTTTCACAAAATATATAGGTAATAAATATTATATAACTATTATTATTGCAATAAAAGAAAATTTTGATAAATATTTTGATCCATTATTTCACCTTTTAAGTTTAGCCATCATAATTGATCCTAGGTGTAAGAAATTGGTTTACAAGAATTTTTAGATTGTATTTTTGCTGATAAAAAATAACTTGCCCCTATTATGAAAATATGCACAAAATTATTTGAAGAATATAGAAAAGCTATATCTGCAAATACACCTATATACACTACACCAGTCTCATCTCGAGGTAGAAGATTAAGTGTTTTTTCAGTAATAAAAAGTAGAAAAATATCTCAACATATAAATATAAATATTCTAAATTACAACGTTATTTGGATAACCCACTAGTGGATGATAACAATGATTTTGATATTTTGGATTGGTATAAATAAAATCAACCTATGTAACTTGTGTTTTCACGTATGTCCTATGATATACTAATCGTTCATATTTCTACAATTGTTTCTGAAATAGCTTTTAGTGCAGGTGGACTAGTGTTAAACGATTACCACAACAAACGTTCACCCTAAATCGTTGAGGCATTGATAATATTGAGAGATCATATGCATGCGGTTACGAGAAGACAAAATTATAGTGAAACAAAAGAATTCAAAGCGATTTGGATGATATATTCTCGGGCAACGCGAGTGAATTGTTTGTCTCCTCCAATAATTGATCAATAATTTTTTGTTTCACTATTTCATTTCGTAATGTATCTATTAGATTATTGACACTACAAGAAAAATCACCTTTGGCGACAAAATTTTAGTCGCCAAAGGTCCATTTTTAGTTGTCAAAAGTCGCCTTTTTACCTTCCCCGACTAAATTTTTTAGTCGCCGATTTTGTCGCGAATAAACGGTCGCAGAAGGTTTTGGCGACTAAAAAGGTTTTAGTCGGCAAAAAGACAGGTCTTTAGCGACCAAAGTTTTGGTCGCCAATACTCAATTCCACTGTTTAAAATTATACATTTGGCGACTAATCTTTTAGTCGCCAATAGTTGATGGAACGCCGACCAAACTGTTTAGTCACCAAAACAAATACTTTTGGCGACCAATAGTTTAGTCGCCAAAGGTTGTTCGGTGAAAAAAAAAAAAAAAAAAAAAAAAAAAAAAAAAAAAAAAAAGCTAACTTTTTTGCTTTTTCTGATATTCGAACCACCAACCTTCTACCTTCTAAAGCTTTAGCAACACACTTCTTCCACTATGTCACTACAACATCACATGAATATATATGCAATATATATTATTTATATACTATATTAACCCGTATTAATATAAAATTATATATATAAATATAATTATTTTTATGCAATATAATTTATGTAAAAAATAAATTATTGACTAAAAAAAAATTGAAGCCACTTTCGCCAATAATGTAATTTTGGGCTACTAAAATATTTTTTAGTCGCTAAAAAAATAAGTTCCGGCTAAAAGTAGCATTTTTGGCGACTAAACCTATTTTTAGTCGCCAAAAACGTCCCCTTTTGGCTACTAAACTGAATTTTAGTCGCCAATTGCCTATTTTTAGCTACTAAATTTTTTTTAGTAGCAAAAAAGCTTCACTTTCAGCGACCAAACTGTTTTTAGTTGCCAAAACACGTAGAATTGGCGACCAAACTGTTTTTTAGTCGCCAAAACCTATACTTTTGGCTACTAAATTATTTTAGTCGCCAAAAACCATCACTTTTGGCTACTAAAAAACCTTTCGTCGCTAAAACCCATACATTCGGCGACTAAATCTGTTTTTGGTCGCCAATAACTATACATTTGGCTACTAAACTCTTTTAGTCGCCAAAAGTCTTCACTTTTGGCTACTAATTCCATTTTAGTCGCCAATTGTGCTACTTTTAGCGACGAAAATTTGGTTTTTAGTCGCCAAAACTGCTTTTCCTTGTAGTGTGAGGTGGAGTATAATGCAAATGATTAGTAGGCTAGTAAGTGCCAACCTAGTTGGGATGTACTGGACCTATAATGATGCAATTTCTCTACCATCATCAATAATCTATATCTATTTTATTTAATGATATAAATTTTTATAATATTTTATTTCATTTTAAAATAAAAATTATTCATTAAATAAATGTTATCTATTTAATTTAATGATTATAATATTTCGTTTCATTTTGATATATATAAAATTATTCATTTGAAAAAAAGCAAATTACATAATTTCATATTGTTTTAGGAGAGACTTATTTATAAGTCCTTTTTCAGACACTTATGGTAGACTTAGTCCTGTGTAATTTCTTATAGAGTCTCAAGTCCTATTTAGATAGGAATGTATTCCACAAGATCCTACATAAACGTAACATGACGTGACACTTACATAAACGTAACAGAACGTGACACCTACATAAACGTAACGTAACGTGACACCTATATAAACGTAACGTAACGTAACACCTACATAAACATAACGTAACGTGTCACGTTACGTTTCGCAAACTTAATGAGTTTTTATTTTTTTAAATTGAATGTGAAAATATTGCTGATTTATGTTGGTGTCACATTACGTTTCATATAAATATGATCTATGGTAACATTAGGAAATTGAATGTTACCATAGATCATAGGTGTCACGTTACGTTTATGTAGGTGTCACGTTACGTTACGTTTATGTAGATATGATCTATGGCAACATTCAATTTCTTAGGTGTCACGTTACGTTTATGTAGATATGATCTATGGTAACATGCAATTTCCTATAGGTGTCACGTTACGTTTATGTAGGTGTCACATTACGTTACGTTACATTTATATAGATATGATTTATGGTAACATTCAATTTCCTATATATGGTTTTACTATTATTTATGATATTAACAACTAATATTGAGGGTAAATGTGTCAACAAACTTCTCACAAGACTTATGGGAACATAAATTTTTTAATAGGACCATATGTAGTATAAGTCTCCCTAATAGGACTTATAAATAATTTTTCCTTGTTTTTTAGTAATAACCAAAAAAACATAAGTCATGCATAATTAAATACTAGCATATAAAATATAATCAAACATCTCATTAATCTTAATTAAAATACTCTAGTAATTTTTTATTTTTATTTTTTATTCCTCATAAATAATTTATATATAATATATCTATTATTTATTTTTTGTCAAAAAAAAAAGATCCGCCAGGCCTGTTCCCGAGCCCAAGCCCATCGGCCTTAATTTGAGTGGGCTTGAGTCTAAATCTCGGCCAAACTTTTTAATCCGTGAACTGACCCGTCCTAGCTCAAAAAAGACAAGAGCCCACAAGGCTCAAAGGCGGCACAACCCAACCCGACTTCCGCCCAGCCCGACCTGGCCCTAATTACACCTCCACCAATAACTTTTCGGTCTGGGGTTGTCTCCAGTGTGACAAACCATCCATCATTGTGCCACCTTTTTTTTTTTATTATTTATTTATTTTTTTTTATAGAGTGTTTATTCAATTGAAATTAATATTATAACGATAATATTGTTTGACTTTCTTTGCTTTTTTTTTTTTTGTTAATTTAAATGGAGAATAACAATAAAATATAGAAAATCAAAAGTATTTACAAATAAACAGGCATGGAAGTTTTTAATGTGTTGAAAAAACACACTGCAAGCTTGAAATATTCTCACTCTTTTTTAATTTTACACCCTGTTTTTTATTGACAAGTTACTCTTCTTAATTTAAGTCAAGTTTTTTTATTTGGGGACTGAATAAAACTTTTGAGGCTCGGTTTAGAATAAATAGTTTTAATCTAGCACGCCCGACCTGTCTATATAGAAAATATTTATTTTTATTTTTATATTATTTAGTTACAAAATGAAAAAAATACATATACAACTTAAACCAAAACGATTCTTAAAAGATTATATTTATTTTATAATTGAATTTTATTAGTTTTTTTAATTCAAAAATTATTTAAAAGTTTTAAATAATTTAATAATCCTTCAAGATGAAAAAAATAAAATAAAATAAGTTCAAATATGTTAGGTCAAGTGGGCAGACTTGTGATTTTGATATTCTTTTAGAGTTGAACTTGAGATGAGTAGATTAGGCATGACATTGGGCTAGGCCAGACTTGGGTGACATACACACTCTAGCTTGTCCTGTTAATTATGACTCATTCTGATATTGATTATGACTTACCATAATTATTATTTTGATTATAATCTAAAAAATCTTTGGTTATATGATATGTGGTATTTGGTTAAAACTCATTATTATTATTTTTTAATTATGACTAAAATTGATTTAATTATGATATTTGTGATAACATGACCCATATGATTGAAAAGGAATGTGTATAGTAACATAATTCATATAAAAATTGGTTTCGTCAATAAAAAATAAATGAAAAAAAAAGTCGAAATTTGAAGAAATAATAGCTAACGTTGTTAGAGATGATCCAACCTCTCTGTCATAAATGTATAAAAATAACCAATTAATTATATCAGTTGGAGTTTAGCTAATGGTTAGATCAAGCATTGCCAAGTGAATAAAATATTCTTTAAAGTGTGATGTCTCCATTCAAATCTTAGATACTGTATAATACAGTTGTACATTTGTTATTTTTTCCTATCAAATGTATATATATATATAAAGTTCACTAATGGTTGTTGCATGATTTGTCTGCCTCAGCTTTGAAGTAGAAAGTGATGTAGCATCAACAACATAATGATGCTCATGGAGCATGTACAGAGGGTACAAAAAACTGACTTTGAACCCGTGATTATTATGCACGGATACACCACCATTTAATAAATACTAGTACTACTCAAACTTTGCAAATGAAAAATATGATTTTCATTTCACATAGGGAATTCTATATTAAATTATGTGACAATCACAATCTTATAAGTAAGAATCATAGTTGATGACATTAATAATTGAATAACCTATGGTCTGAACTCAGTGATGGTTGAGGGGTTTGTGTCAAACCCAACTCAAGCCCAACTTCTTGCTTGAAATAGTTTGTCTAAGCCTCATTCAAATCCGATTTCCAGCCTGAACTAGTTCCTCCATGTTTGAACTTATTAGATGAGTTTGATCAAACTAAAAATTTATCTAAACTCAATTTGAAATTTTGAAGAATTTGTTCAAACTTGACTCTAAATCCAACTTCTAACTTGAAATTGCTTGCCAATACTTAGTCTGAATCCGATTTTTTTCTTGAACTAGCTTGTCCAGGTCTACACCCAAGTGTCTTTCAAAGAGTATGGCTTAGGCTAGATTTACCTCAGATTTTTTTCTTGAACTAGCTTGTCCAGGTCTACACCCAAGTGTCTTTCAAAGAGTATGGCTTAGGCTAGATTTACCTCAGTTCGACATAGGCAAAAACAAAAACAAAAAATCTTGGAGTTGGAACATTGTGTTATCCTTAACCACGCTATTGCACTTTTTAAATTTAATTAAAAAAAAATCTCAAAAAATTGTAAATTTAGAACATAATATATATATATGAATTACAAATACGTTCTCGAGTTTTGCTTAAAATACGAATTGTCTCTTCTAGTTGAAAACATTACAAATTCTTCTTGTAGTTTAAAAAATTACAAATACATCATTGTCAGAAATTTTTATTTAACAAAATTAGTTGAAAAAATGAAATTCCTAACTGTTCTCCTATACAATAATAAAATTACTTAAATTATTAATTGAAATATACGTATGACATTATTAAAAACTATTAATTGACTTAATGATTTATTAATAAAATAGATCATTTGTTATGAACTTAGAAACTTCAAGGGACGGAATGTAATTTTTAAAACTACAGGGGATGATTTGTATTTTAACTGAAAAATAAAATTCCTAACTGCTCTCCTATATTATAATAAAATTACCTAAATTATTAATTGAAATATATTTCTGACATTATTAAATATTATTAATTGACTTGATGATTTATTAATAAAAGAGGTCATCTGTTATGAACATAGAAACTTCAAGGGACAAAATGTAATTTTCAAAACTATAGAGAATAACTTGTATTTTAAGCAAATCTCAAAAGATATATTTATAATTTACACTAAAAAAAACTGGTTTGATTATACGTTCCAAACAATATAATTTATTTAGTTGCCCCAATGGTGAAAAAAAAAACTAGTATTTTATATGTATATTTTCTGTTTATTATATAGTAACAGTGAAGTTGAATTACTTAGCTTGTAAGAGCTTATTCTTAGACTCGGATCGAAGTATATTTTAGTTAGATCTTGACAAAATTTAAAATCTTACTTTGCATTGAAATTGGGTAAAAGTTTATTTTGAAATAAGTAAAAAGATTAGGAATAAAGATTAGATAGTATTATGAAATTGGTGGAGTTTTGAAAAATGTATTGTTCTTTCTTTTCTTGTCTTTTTATTAAGACATATACATTGTATTTGTGGATATTAGATTCATAGAGAGATTTTTAAAAAAATAAAAAATAAAAATACAAAAAGTATATATACTTTGTTTTTTTTCTTTCACAAATTCTTTTAAAAATTAATAATCCAAATACAACTTTAAATATTTTTTTTTAAAAAAATGCCATATCCCAAAAGGCAGAAGGACATGGTTCACTGTGGCCAAGTAAAGTGTTTTCATGTGAAGAACAAAACAAGACCATTAATACAATCTTACTTTATCATCTAGTCTGATCAACAATATTTTCACTATCTACAAAAAAAATTATATTGAGTTTTCATAAAGTTTTAATTTACATAACAACTAATCCCCCTTTCATCGATAATTCGTTAGTTATATAAAAAGAAAAATGATATTGTAATTTCTTTTACACTAAAATA
Source organism: Camellia granthamiana (assembly GCA_036172215.1). Lineage (NCBI taxonomy): Eukaryota > Viridiplantae > Streptophyta > Magnoliopsida > Ericales > Theaceae > Camellia > Camellia granthamiana. Next base: position 159,023,369 of record CM069906.1, read on the forward strand.
TATATATATATATTTCTTGTTTATTTTTGTATTTCACTATTTATGTTAGGTCCTTTTAACCTTAACAAAAAATAAATCAATATAATTATATCAAAACTGTAAAGTTTATTATTATTTTTTTAAATCTCAAAAGAGATTACTAGTATAATTTACCTTTTATATATATATTTTTTTTTTAGATTTGGTTTGGACTTTTGTTCTAGACTTGAGATCCTGAAACTATGGTTTGGGCCTTCTCGAATGGGCCTCAAACTTGACATTCTTGTCCATGAAATAGTTATTTTGTACACGAAAGCAATCTCTCATTTGATTCGGATGATACCCAGTTTTTTTTTTTTTTTTAATAAGGCTACTAAACATGAACGCGGAAAAAAAATATTAGAAAAGTTCTAAAAAAAATTTAAAAGTTTGTCAAACAAGTTGAATTTTCTAACTAAAATTTGGTTTTTATGGACTTTTGTGAGCCCATTCTCCTTTTTCCAAGTTATCAATGCTTAATGTTTAAGGTCACATGACCTGGTGCAATGGAAAAGTATCAACCCTTAGGTTGTGCTAACTTTATGAATTTGGGTAGGAATTTTGAGAGAAAAAGAAAAATATAAGTGAAATGTGAATAAAATTTAGTTATATTTCACACAACTTTCATGTACTTTTTTCTTTTTCATTTTTAAATCTTTACCCAAATCTATTAACAAAGCACAGTATTAAGGTAAGCCAATTCATATAAACTTGGGCCTATTCCTCGGAATCTCCATTTCCTTCTTTCCTTCCCTCCTCCAAACCCAAAAAGAAAGAAAAATAAATAAATAAATAAAAATAAAAATGAGAAGAATATCAAAAAAAGTATAGTGTGAGCATAAGAAAATCAAAGTTATGAAGGCACAAAATTTACTTGTATGAATTTACTTTTATGAATTTGACATTATTCAAGAGTACATGACCTGCTTAAATAGAAAAGCATCAGAACCCCTTGAGGTCAGTATGCCAACCAATTCATAGACTTGGGACTAATTCTTGGAATACCATTCACTTTCCTTCTTCTCTCCCCCTGCCCCTCCTTTAGACCAAAAAACAAAGAAAAAAAAAAAAGGCATATAAAAAATAGATAGTGAGGAAAAAAAGGGTTCAAATTCATAGAAAGCATGATTTACATGCACAAAACTATTGAATGAATTATTTGTGTTTTTATAAGTTTGAAATTATTGTCCTCCCAAGAGATTTACGCAAGATCTTCCCATATGTGATGCGAGAAGCTTCCTTTTTGCATTAAATTGTAGCAACATAATTCATATCACATAAAGGAATATTAGAATGATTCAAACATTAGTTCTTGTCAATTTCAATCAAAAAAAAAAAACCAATAAATATATGTTTGAGGGAATTTTTTTTTATTTTTATAATTGGTTGTTCGGATTAATTTACGTACACCTCAACTAATCCTAGATGAGCAATTCTACCACTCACTTGTCGGGGTCCCATTTAAAGTCAGAACAAGCACTCTATATGGACTGACTCCAAAAAATTTATTGCAGCTAGTGAATATTAAAATTGAGATCTAGAGAGAGCACATCCCTAAACTCCAAGTTGCGTCCATTAATCCAACCACTCAAGATTATGTTTGAGGGAATCTTACACACAATGTTCATTGTCAATGAATAATTGCTACATTCAAATATTCTTTTTTGACTTTTTTGAGTCATTAGGCTGCCAAATTTCAAAAAGCAAAGGTGCCCTTTTCCTGAATTTCTTCATAGGATGACTCAATTGGGAGAAGGGGGGTGGCCAGTAATCCTCATTAGTTATTTTTTTCTAACATGTAAAGGTTGATTAATGTGACACTCAAAAATGATTCTACATTTGAAAGTCAAAGACTTGCCAAACATTTGAATCCCAATACACTCAATAACCTTATGGATTGAAACATATTATTTGTCGGAATCATATGATAATGGTCTTTTTATAAATAAAATATATTTTGATAAGATTTTAAATTTAAAGTGATAAAAATTTACAACTCAACACATTATATATATATTGTTTATATATCATAGTAATATTATACAAATACAACAAATATGTAAAAGATTTGTACAAAATGATGTGAATGAATTGTGAGCTTATCAATTCAAAATAAAAAATCCAAAAAGATGTCACTAACTGTAAAATGTCACCATCACATAATTTGCGCTTATCGGTTCATTTAGGTCTAGAAAGAGGGTGAGCGAACCACGGGAAGACAAGGCCATATCAGAGGATGCACAAGCAAGGGGTAACACAGTGGAAGAAAGGGATTGCCGAGTGATTTCAGATTGGTTCGTTGCTTTGTTTTGCTCTATCTCTCTATCCAGACTCAGCCTCGATTTAAAGAGAACGAAGAGATGAAAAGCACAAAGAGGGCGCGAGACCCAAGGCAGACACGACGCTCGACACCACAGTGTCCGGCGCGACTTTCTACAAAGGCGAGACATATATGTCACCATCACATAATTTTGAAGGCTGCATTGTGAATCTATCACTTTAAAGTAAAGAACCCACAAAGATGCTACTAATTATAAAAATGACAACCACATAATTGTGGTAGCTATATTGTAAGACTATCACTTTAAAACCTAGAAATCACAAAGATGCTGCTAATTGAAAAAATATTCTACTAATTATAAAAATGACAGCCACATAATTGTGGTAGCTATATTGTAAGACTATCACTTTAAAACCTAGAAACCACAAAGATGCTGCTAATTGAAAAAATATTTGTGTTTTACAAATATAAAAATTGTACAAATTTTTTATACAGAATAATGTGAACCACTTACTACGATTGTTTCATTTAAAAAAGCCGAAGTCCATTATTCGCCAAGTAAATTATGTATAAATAAAATATTTCTTGTAACAAATTTTGTATAATTTTCTGTGGGAATAACTTTTCGTTTATATGATTACCTTTAACTCTTACCTTTATTTGTGCATAAATACATTAACTCTTGTATGTTGCAATATGAAACTTGAGAGAGAGAGAGAGAGAGAGAGAGAGAGAGAGAGAATGGGTGCAAAAGCAAATGCGATGCCCATGGTGAGCAAGATGTGGTGTTCAACATCTCAAGTGGTTCTTGCAGTGAGAACGAGGCCACATGTTGTGTATGGAGGAGGTTTTGTGGTTTCAGATTGTAGTACCCAAAAGGTTGTTTTCAAAGTAGATGGCTGTGGAATTCTTGGTAAAAAGGAAGAAATGATTCTAAGAGATGGCAATGGTGATGCTCTGCTTCTCATCCGTCGTAAGGTATATACATTCTCAATTCTCAACCTTTTCAGAGGCTCAATTCAATTTCATACATAAGATTCATCGGCATGCATGAAAATATATGAGGCATAATTGAAATGAAAATGGAAGTATTCATGGTTAGTTGATTAGATGCTTTGTTTTCCATTCCTGGAAAGATTATCCTCACCCTTTTGCCCTTAGAATGTTTAATTCATGCATTTGCTTTTTTTTTTTTTTAAAAAAAATAGAACGATCTAAAAGAAGTTTTTTTTTTTTTTTAAAAATAGAACGACCCGCTCTGATACCAATTGAAAAATCTAGAAACCTCCTAGATGTTGATTTGTGATTATGTATCAATTTTAAGAAGAATATAAAAATCCCAATCAAACAATCAAAAGAAAGAGACACAAAGATTTTACGTGGAAAAACCACAATTGGACACCTTCCAATTGTGATAAAAAAAACCACGGGCCACAGCCACCAGAACAATCCACTAAGAAGATATAAAGGAATTACACAGGTATCACTCTCAATTATCTAGCGAATCCACAACGCCTAATTGAACCAACCTCTATGTGCCTCTTCCAACCCCATCTTCACCACGGAATTGTCTTTCTGATGAGCCACTCCGGATTCCACCACCGAAGCTTCAGACCGAATTCTTCAGAATCCACAACTGAAGAACAACATTGATGAGCCACTCCAGAATTCACAACTGAAGCTTCAGGCTCGAATTCTTCAGAATCCACAACTGAAGAACAACTATTGTTGGCAACTCCGTTTGACAAAACTCCTTTCAGTTGTATTTATTTTTGCACTTTTATTTCAGTGAGGCTATGAGTTTATTAGATGCGAATCCAAACCCGAATCGAGCCATGCAGAGAAGTTTGTGATGTTAATGCTTTCAAGATTGCCACTTCGCTGATTATTACGGGGGTCGAGCTGCCCGGTCAGCTCGCGGCCGAAGCAAAATTCAAATTTGCATTCAAAATTGCATGTCAGCCATTGCTCGCTCGAGCCAAGGAGTGCTCGCTCGAGCTAAGACTTTCTAGCTCGAGCCAAGGAATTCTCGCTCGAGCGAAGGATTGCGTCCGCACAAAAACCTGAAAGAAGTGATTGGTCGCTCGAGCCAAGGATCCGTCGCTCGAGCGAAGGCACTAGTAGAAATCACGAAATTTACTCTCCTCGCTCGAGCCAGGAAATCCTCGCTCGAGCGAGCCTCAGAATCCGGATTTTTTCAAAGAGTTGGTTTTCTTCTGAAACAGGATTTTTTTTGGTGTTTTACAAGAAGTTGGATTTCTTCCTTGGGAAGTTTTGGATCACTTTTGGACTTCTACAAGGAGTTGGCTTTCTTCCAAGACAAGAATTATTTTGGTTCTTTATAAGTAGTTGGTGTTCTCCCAAAACAAGACTACTCATTAATTATTCCTCCAGATCTTCTTTTTGGTTCTTAAAGGTTTATATCTGGGGATATTTTATTTTTCTTTGATGTCTTATTGAGTATTCAACTCATGATCTGAAAAGGCTACATCAAAGGTTTTGTTTGTTACACAAAAGAGAGAGTTGTTCTTCAGTTGTGGATTCTGAAGAATTCGGTCTGAAGCTTCGGTGGTGGAATCCGGAGTGGCTCATCAGAAAGACAATTCCGTGGTGAAGATGGGGTTGGAAGAGGCACATAGAGGTTGGTTCAATTAGGCGTTGTGGATTCGCTAGATAATTGAGAGTGATACCTGTGTAATTCCTTTATATCTTCTTAGTGGATTGTTCTGGTGGCTGTGGCCCGTGGTTTTTGATCACAATTGGAAGGTGTCCAATTGTGGTTTTTCCACGTAAAATCTTTGTGTCTCTTTCTCTTGATTGTTTGATTGGGATTTTTATATTCTGCTTAAAATTGATACATAATCACAAATCAACATCTAGGAGGTTTCTAGATTTTTCACTCTTGTATGCTTGCATTTAGAGTTCCTACTGGCACGGGTTTGATTCACGGAAACAATATCTCCATACATGGAATGAGGCTGCGTACATATTGACCCTGCTTAAATTTCGTGCATCGAGTTAGTTTTTTATTTTAATGATTGCATTTGGAGTTCATGGTATATAATATGACACATACTTTTTTTTTTTTGGATAAGTAAGTCATATTATAACCAAAAAAGAAAGATATACAATGAAATTCAATACACAGCTTTTGATGGGAGTACAAAAATAAACAAAATAAACTACTCCATCAAAAGACAAACTGAGCTTATAGAAAACAAGCACAACATTTCCAACAAAACAAGGATTCAGAATTTCCTTCTAGCATTCTTCAAGTCATGAAGTTTCGCTTTAAGTTTTCTTTTGTTATCCTCTTTTAAAGTCTCCCCATAACTAGGATCACTTGGAGATGGACTCCCTCTATTTCTCAACTCTTGACTTGAATCTCCATTTCCTAACTCGTCCATATCACACGATTCAAGGACATCAAAGGCATTAGATGTTGAGGGGACAGAAGACTGCGTCTCTCTCTCTTTGTTGATCAATGGCGTTGAACCTTGCCCACTATCTCTCCCATTTTTCTTCACCACTTCCCATTTAGTCGGAATTTGTGTTTTAGTGTCCTTGACTCTCCACTCATGTTTGAAGGAGGGAGAGTTCAAAGACTTTGGCTTTTGAGGGCACAAATTAGTAGTATGGCCAAAAGTCTTACAACCATCACACCTTTGAGGCTTCCATGGTACCTCAACTTGAATCTCATATGGGTCACCATAACCAAGATTTATTTTGAAAGACTTAGGGATCTCTTTATTTGCTGGCACTTCAATACAAATTCTCGCAAATGTAAGTCTGCTTCTCTTGAAAGTTGGCTCATCCAAATAAAGAGGAGTTCCCAAGATGCTAGCTATGTAACCCAAACAGCATTGTTTTAAACCAGTATAGATAATACTCGGTGGTCACACATATTCAGAGTTTATATGGTTTTGGGTAAGTCTAAAAGATCCAACTTAGGATTGGTTCTCAGTTATAAAAAAGTGAAAAACGGGTTACTTAATTGCCTTTCCAAGGAAGAACTATCAGAAAATTGAAGGAAGAAGAGTAAAAAAAACTAAAATCTTTCATTTCGATTTGTCTTATTTTTTGTTGTAAATGGAATGATCAAAGAGAATGAAACGCACACAATGGTCATTACAACGGTTCCTTCTAATGCTAGAAACCTTCCAAAGAATAACCAACTCGTTACAGTGTACCATCTGATCTTAGAAAACAACCAAATAAAAACTAAAATCGGGTACATAATTGTTGTAATGTTTGAAAATTTTCATTTTTCTGTCAGATTTTAGAAGTCTGAGATCAAAATTCATATGCTTCTTATGCTGCATTTTCCCGACAACTTAACAAAGCATAAAAAAATCAGCAAAAGAAAAGAAAAGAAAAAAAAAAAAGTCTATGTTTTGAATTCCATTAAATCATAAAATTTACATAATCTAAATTGAAAAAATCATCAAAAAGTAGTTGTTGTTGATTTGATCATCCCTTTGTTTTTTTGGTATTCAAGGGAGGTATAGTTGAGGCACTGAACATTAACAAACAATGGAAAGGGTATGCTTTTGACTATGAAGGATCACAAAAGTTGGTTTTCACCTTAAAAGAGCCTAATTCATGTCTCCTCAAGAAGAACAATCCAATCAGAATCTCAACTCAACACGGGGGTTATGGCACAGCTTGGGACTTTGAGATCAAGGGTTATTTTCCAGATAGAGCTTGCTGCATTGTTGACTCCATTGGCAACATCATAGCTCAGGTAAACACTATGTTTAACACCGAAGTGAACCTTTCGGTTTTGTTCTTTGAGGAACCGAAACAAACCATGTGCTACAATTCGATTTTGTTAGTTTGATGTAGAGAAGAATTCACATGAAATTTTCGGATGTTTTATAAAACTTACAGAATCCTACATTAGGAATAAACGGGAAAAAAAAATGGTAAAAGTTGTTTTTATAAAAGGCAAATTAAATCAATAGTCTCATGTTTTAGTCTTTTGTTTTATTTTAGTTCATGTAATTTTAATTGACTTGATTTTGATTTTGAATTTATAATTTTGTCATAATTTGGTCCAATTGATTATAACTACTAGTGTTTTTTACAAAAAAATGCAGACATAAGCACGTTTATAGACAAACTTGTTAAACTGTGTGGGTTATCCTCGACCAATTCAATGATAATTTTTCTTCAAAAATCCTAATTAGAGTTGTCAATTAAATCAAATTCACACAAAATCTAAAATTAAGAGTCAAAATTGAGCTAATTGAATTTACAGGAACCAAAATAATATATATAAGAAGCAAAACGGAGTGACTATTGATGTAATTTACTCTTTAACAAATGTCTCTCCTAGTTTTTATTACAAAACATAAATTATTAATCACTTATCTTCTAATGTTCAAAAAATTAAAATATGAAACCATATAAATATAATATTTCGATTCATCAGTTTATATGATCTTTAACGGACTTCAACGATCAGTTCAGTTCGGTTTTATCAAATTTTCCTATAGCCGCAGTGATTTGCATATGCAGGTTGATATGAAGAAAGAGGTAAAGGAGTTGATGACACCGGCAAGCAAAGATCTGTATCATGTAGTTGTGAAACCAGGAGTTGACCAGGCCTTTGTTTTTGGAGTCATTGCTGTTCTTGACTACATCTATGACGGGTCGACCCGGTGCTGATCCTTGACTCATAACTCGGTGAAGAAGATAACAACCTGTGTAATCAACAAATCATGGTTTATTTTCTTTTTGTACAATAATCAACTAATTAAGGATTCTATGTTTTTGGATGTGTTTGCCAACTACGAAAATGTATTAGTCAAGCAGAATTCTTGTTGTATGAAAACGATTTTATGTAATATTATTTGTTATGCTGATTTACAGTTTTCCTTTTATGTTTGGGAATTCTTGTTGTATGAAAACGATTTTATGTATTGTTATTTGTTATGCTGATTTACAGTTTTTCTTTTATGCTTGGGAATTCTTGTTGTATGAAAACGATTTTATGTATTGCTATTTGTTATGCTGATTTACAGTTTTCCTTTTATGTTTGGAAACTTAAGGGAGAAAAGAAAAGAAATGATTACTTAAGTTATAAGAGGAAAAAAAAGAAAAGAAATGATTGTGATTTCTCTCATTCTTGTTTGGATAAATAAAAAATAAAAAAAAAGAAATGATTGTGATTTTTCTTCTTCTTATTTAGTTAGATTTCATAAGAGAAAAGAAAATAAACTATTTTATGTTATATTACCAAAATAACCTTTTCATATTTTGAGGATATAGGTGTCACTCATTTTATTTATTTTATTTGTATAGGGACCACATTCTCCCAATCTTTCTACATTTGGAAAGATTGAAAATGAAAGTTACAAGAGAAATGAATTTTTCTATTTTTTCCCGTTTCTTCCCATTTCCAAACAAGTAAGAAAAATACATATATCTCAATTTCTTTTCTTTTCTTTTCTCTCTAAATTGCTCAATCCAAACATAAAAATTTTAAAAATTGTTACTTTGTTCTATAAACAAGTCTTAGTCTCTCCTCCATCACGTCCAGCAAGTTTCCTCACTACGGGCCACCAATGACCTCCTCTAATAATTATTCACACCAGTTTGAATTGGCCGTCACTCATTCTTTTGTATTCAAAATAAATTTTAAAAAACGTGCATACTAAACATATTTTCTAATTTTGTTTTTAACCAAAAATATATACAAAAAAATTTAAGTATAAACATTAGCACTGAGGATCATCTTCCCCAGACCATTTGTCCCCGTCTCATTTACTCCTAGTCTTTAAATCATTTGAGAATCTCATGCAACTAAAAAACTTATAGAGAGTTCAATCTTGGCTGTTGGCAATATGCTTAACACTAGCAAGTCGGATAGTGCTCCCAGTGGCAAAAAGATGAGTAACGCATAAGAACTCGCCCTTGAGAGGAGAACAACAATTAGAAATGATTGCTAATATCTTCTAAGCTGTGGAGCAAAAGGAGGAATCCACCGGAGGAGCTCGCGTCTAATTAGCAAGTTGGTGAGGCAATAGCTCACCAAGGCAACACATGTTTAAAAAAAAATAATATAAATAACTAAATAAAAATTAAACATTTAAGAAGTAGATAATGATATATGCAAACAAAATTATAAATCAAAACACCCATTAGTGTCACTGATGATTGCAAGATTGCCAATGCCATGTTATTCTGAATATGTTTTATATACAAATTTTATGTTTATTTATACATAGGATAGGATCCCTCACCCTGTCCTTCACTCTGGTTTGGTTTTCAAAATTAATTTTCTGATTATTTTTGAGAAAATAAGAATTAATTTGATTGTCTCAAATTATATCCCCAATATAGCTTATTAGATTGAATCTGCAAATCCAACACCTCAATTCCAAGCTTACATAATAGAAAAACAAAAAACACATCTTTGATTTCAAAACTATACTAATAACACAAAATTCACACAATTTTAAGATCAAAATACACTTACACAACACACACACACACACACAGAAAGAGAGAGAGAGAGAGAGAGAGAGAGAGAGGTCAAGAACAAGCACAAGAGTTGTCAAGAATGGCAGCCGAATTATCATCTTCCTCATCAGCCCCAGTCCTAAAAAAGTAATAGCCAACAGACAAACCCAAAACCACAGCACAAAGCACGCCTCCATTGAACGACATGATCGAAAGCATGAGAAGATACCCGATCGCCGAATTGAGCCCGAACAGAACCGCCGTGGCCAGCCTCTTAGGGCTGTGGTTGCGGCAGAGTTTGGAGAGGAGGGGGGTCTCGATCGGCGGTCGAACTGAGGCAGCGGAGGACGAGGAGGAGGAAGGGGATTTGAATCGGAGGCGAAGATCTTCCATGAATTGGTAGAAGGAGGAGACGAGGAAGAGGGCGAGGAGGGTTAGGGCGTAAGAGAGCCATGAATCGGTAATCCACCAGTCGAACAAGAGGGTTAGATCTGTGCCCCAGTACATCGTCATGTGCATCATCTTCTTCTTCTTCTTCTTCTTCAATTCCAGATATCTGCAACTGTTAATTGTGAGAGAGAGAGAGAGAGAGAGAGAGAGAGAGAATTTCCCGAGAGACAGATGGTACTGAAAATTCCCGTGAGACAGATGGTACTGAAAATTCAAACAACCCTGTTTAGATTTAGCTATTTGGGTAGAAAAGAATTTTGCTTTTGTTTTTGTGTTTTTTGTCTTGATTATCTTTTTCGATTGAGCAAATATTAGATATTTATTAAAAAATAAATTTTAAAAAAATTCGTGGATTATAGTATTGACCCACGACCTTGTTTAAGGTTTGGTTTATTTAAGTGATTTTTTTTATTATTATTTTAAGAGGTGGAGAAAATTAATATATTTAAAAATATATTTTTTTTAATTTTATGTGAATAATCTATTTAAAAATTAATCTCACACTAAATCATAATTAATATTATAATAAATCATAATTTAAGGATAATATAAGTATTATAACTAATAATTAATATTATAATAAATCATAATTTAAGGACAATATAAGTATTATAACTAAGGTGCACGGGGGAACACACCACAGCATAAAATTTCCCATGAGCCAAACACCTTGGTCATCACACGACAGATAGTATTGAAAATTCAGACAACCCTGTTTGGATTTGGTGATTTAGATGAAAAGAAATTTGTTTTTGTTGCGAAACATGTGTTTGTAATTTAAAATGATTGAGAGCACTAAAAATGGTACTTTAATAATATCACTAATAATGTGATAGTGGGCCTATATCTTCTTTTTTTTTTTTACATTCCCAATGCATTAGCACTATTAGTGGCCTTTTTTTTAGTGGTATGAATTATTATTTTGTTTGTAATAGAGGTATTCTTTTTCCCGCACTGATTCAGTGCTCTAATTTTAGAACACTAATGCCAGCTCTAATGCGCTGGCAGTGCAAGAAAAAAAAATGCTAAACTATCACATCAGTGGTGGGGTCTGCGTCCGCTCATCATTAATGGTGTGAAATTAGAGATCTGAAACATTTTTCTTTTTTTTTTTGGATAAGAAGCAATAGAGGTATTCATGGGTTGGTTTGGTTCAGTTCGGTTCGATATTAAATTTAGAATCAATTCAATTATGATTAGTTTTGAGTTTTTCAATTTAAAATAATCAATTCAACCTAATGTAGCTCGGGTTGGTTCGAGTTAGAATCACCGTTTCACCATATATAAATATAAGTGCATCAATTAATAATAAATAATTAAAATAAACAAGTCTTTAATATTTAAATATAATACAAACAAAGAGCAAAATATTATTTAGTGTAAGGCAATATAAATTAAATTCAACTCAAACTTAAACATAACTAATACAAATTATATCTATTAATATAATAAATACAAATTAAATGAACTACAAAATCCAATTCAGGCTTCTAATATTTCATTCGTTTATCTAATAAGGTGCAATTAAATCTATTGTAATAGTTTAATTAGGTGAAGACATTTCAAAATAAATGAAATTTTAAAATATATATAGGTTTGGTTTTTGAATTAGTTTAATTTACGTAAAATCTAAATCAAGAATCAATTTAATCATGCAAAAATGTTTTAGCCCCATTTTCCTCCCATCCCCTTTGACCCCCTCTCCCTCTCATTGGTTACATTTTCTTTCTTTTTTTCTTTTTTTTCTTACTCCTCCAATCACCACCCGCCACGTGTGTGTGGGGGGGTAGTAAGGGTGGTGATTGAAGAGGGTCTCTATCATGACTCTTTAATCATATTGATTTAATGATTTGAAAATCCAAAATTAAACCGATGTACTAAAAATCCAAACAAGCTCAATTCAAAGAGCTCAATTTAATTCGATTCTTCAGCTGGTTGGCTAATTTGAATCCCTAATTTGTATTGTCTAACCACTACTTTCTATATAGCTATTATAGGTTACATATGTAGGAGTCAATAGCACTATTTAAGTAGATGAAATAGTGTGATGAAATATTATTAACAATTAATATGATAGTGAAACCGTGGTAGGAGTACTTCTCGTACTATTCTTATTTTTACTATAAATATGTAGGCGGAGAAGAAGAAGAAAAGAAGTGGGGAAAAAAAATCAGAAGAGAGAGAAATGTAATTAGTGAACCATAAATGTAATTAGTTGCATATGTTGAAGATGGGGAGAAAAACGTGAAGGTGACAAGTGAAGGTTGAATAATACCCATATGTTGATATAAAAAATCTGCAACGTATAGTTTTATATGATTTGGTATAATTATTATTTAGTAGATTAAAATAAAATAATTATTATTTATTATCGTGGCAATAGTAAAATAACAAAATGGATGGATCTTCATTTTTTAATCTACTACGTCATTTCAAACTCCTAATCTCCTTAATAGAAGTCCTAATGTTTAATCACTAGACTAGTTCAGTGGTTGAGTAATTTGTTGTATATATATTTATATATATTGTTGCTGCCAATATTGACATCAACTTTCAATTTTAACAAAAAAATCAAAAAGCTATCATATCAAGCTCGTTACTTTTTAAATATTTTTTCATAAAAATCATAAAATTATTAAAATAATCTATTCTCAAACGAGACTTGTCAAACCTTTCAAAATTAAAATTCACAGCACTTGCATCATCTTCTTTCAATTCCAGATTTCTGCGACTATGAATTGAGAGAGTGAGAGAGAGATAGTATTGAAAATGCAAACAACCCTGTTTGGATTTAGCAAGGGTGAGCTAAAGCCCTGCATTCAATAATGGCATAAAAATCAAACCTTAAGGACTTTTAGGCTTAGCATCCTAACGAAGAACCGATCTGTATTTTTTTTTGTTTTTGATTATAATTTTCACGGATTAATATGCGACGGTGAATATGTACTGGGATCCTATACACACCGGCCATCACATCTTGAGAATTGGTTTCACGCAAAGCATCGAATGTATAATCACCCGTGACTTCTGTGCACCACTAGTGCCATAAAGGCTTTAACTTAGTGATATTGGCCCTGTTTGGTAGAGCTATGGAAAAGTGCTTATAGCTTATGCTTAAACAGCTTATATCTTATAACTATGAACATAAGCTGATTTCTGACTTATAAATTAAGCATCTCCTGCCCCACTCAAAGAATAAGCTGATTTCTGACTTCCAAAAAGTTATAAGTTATAAGCTATAAGCTAAACCAAACACATCAAAATAGCTTAAATTAAACTGAAAGCTGAAATAAGCAGCTTTTAAGCTGCACCAAACAGGCCAATTATTAGCGTAAACCCTTTTTGCTATGCCAAGTAAATACGGAATAAGGAACCGTTGTTACTTTCAAAGTATAGTGTGTTTGTTAAGTAAATACAAGGGATAGTAGATTTTAAACAAATTTGTGGATCAAATTTATTATAGTATTGACCGGCAACCTTGTTTGAGGTTTGGTTTATTTAAGTGATTTATTTATTTATTTTTATAATTTAAAAAATTAATATGTTTGGAGATAGTTTTTTTGTTTTGTTTTATGAAAAATTGTAAATAATTGAGGTACATGATAGAACTTTTTTTAATAATCTTTTTAACATTTTTAGAAAATTTTTTACTTTTTTATTTTTTTATTTTTAAACCTAAAATTCAAGTTCTCAAACCAGCATGGCGTTACTTTGTAAATCTCTCTACAAGAGGGAGATTGAAAGAGAAAATAAAAGAGGTGATTATTCTTTTTCAAATTGTTCATCAGACACTACCAAAAAAAGTGTTTTTTGCGACGGTAGGCGGCCGTCGCAAATGCCCTGGATCCCGTCGCTAATACTTTTTGCGACGGTAATTTGACTTTTTGCGACGGGAAGGGAGGGTCGCGACAAAAGGCGTTGCAAAAGAGCTTTAGCGACGGTAAGTGCCGTCGCCATTAGTTTCTGCGACGGGAGGGTGCCTTTTTTGCGACGGCACTTTTTCTGTCGCCAATAATGGAAGAATATATCAGTTTTAGCGACGGCACATAATTCCCGTCGCTAAAAGTGGGTTTTTGAGACGGCAGAATTACCGTCGCTAAAACTCTGGCGGCTTATAAATACTGGCGACGGCGACGTCTACCGTCACTAAAGGTTTCTTGTCAATTACAATTTCACAGCTTTTGCGACTGTATTGGTGCCGTCGCAAAAGCCTATTACTCTTTTTTGCGACGGGTTCTTATGCCGTCTCAAAAAAAAAAAAACAAAAAAAAAAAAAAAAAACTGTTGAGAAATTATTAAAAAAATTAAAATAACCTGTATAAAATAAAAAATAACTATAAAAAAATCCAAAAATTACAGAATAATATAAATCCATACATAAACAAAAGTTGACAAATAATAAAAATTAATAATATTGTTCCATTCATAACAATACATAAATAAAAATTCACAACAATAAAAATTATGCCACTACATAACGTCGCATAATACATACATAATGTTGCTCACAGATTTAAATAACATAAATCAAAATCAAAAGTTTCGTCTTGATTCGTTCCTGGGTTACAAAAACAAAAATTGGTCATAATCTTTATACGCCCGCATTCCAGAAGAAGCCAACTGCTACTCAGGAAATATCTGAAAAAAACAAGATAAAACTAATTAAAAACCATATAATGGTGTTAATATTTTAATTACAGAAAAATATTAAAAAAAAATTGACTACTATATAATTAAAAAGATAGTTTAGTAAATAATTTTGACTGGACCGAAATACGGCTCTAACTCCCAAACCGGGAACCCGATTCGAGCCCCGTCTTCTCCCACAAGTCTCTCGTGCCTAGGAGGTCGTGTGTGCCAAGTTTCGTGCTAAACCGACGCCGTTTGGTGATTTTGGGGCGTTAACGCCTCGAATTCAAGTTTCTTAAGGAAGTAGTTTGCCTAAAGTGAAATCCGGCTCTAACTCCCAAACCGGGAACCCGATTCGAGCCCCGTCTTCTCCCACAAGTCTCTCGTGCCTAGGAGGTCGTGTGTGCCAAGTTTCGTGCTAAACCGACGCCGTTTGGTGATTTTGGGACGTTAACGCCTCGAATTCAAGTTTCTTAAGGAAGTAGTTTGCCTAAAGTGAAATCCGGCTCTAACTCCCAAACCGGGAACCCGATTCGAGCCCCGTATTCTCCCACAAGTCTCTCGTGCCTAGGAGGTCGTGTGTGCCAAGTTTCGTGCTAAACCGACGCCGTTTGGTGATTTTGGGGCGTTAACGCCTCGAATTCAAGTTTCTTAAGGAAGTAGTTTGCCTAAAGTGAAATCCGGCTCTAACTCCCAAACCGGGAACCCGATTCCAGCCCCGTCTTCTCCCACAAGTCTCTCGTGCCTAGGAGGTCGTGTGTGCCAAGTTTCGTGCTAAACCGACGCGGTTTGGTGATTTTGGGGCGTTAACACCACGAATTCAAGTTTCTTAAGGAAGTAGTTTGCCTAAAGTGAAATCCGGCTCTAACACCCAAACCGGGAACTCGATTCGAGCCCCGTCTTCTCCCACAAGTCTCTCGTGCCTAGGAGGTCGTGTGTGCCAAGTTTCGTGCTAAACCGACGCCGTTTGGTGATTTTGGGGCGTTAACTCCTCGAATTCAAGTTTCTTAAGGAAGTAGTTTGCCTAAAGTGAAATCCGGCTCTAACTCCCAAACCGGGAACCCGATTCCAGCCCCGTCTTCTCCCACAAGTCTCTCGTGCCTAGGAGGTCGTGTGTGCCAAGTTTCGTGCTAAACCGACGCCGTTTGGTGATTTTGGGGCGTTAACTCCTCGAATTCAAGTTTCTTAAGGAAGTAGTTTGCCTAAATTGAAATCCGGCTCTAACTCCCAAACCGGGAACCCGATTCGAGCCCCGTCTTCTCCCACAAGTCTCTCGTGCCTAGGAGGTCGTGTGTGCCAAGTTTCGTGCTAAACCGACGCCGTTTGGTGATTTTGGGGCGTTAACGCCTCGAATTCAAGTTTCTTAAGGAAGTAGTTTGCCTAAAGTGAAATCCGGCTCTAACTCCCAAACCGGGAACCCGATTCGAGCCCCGTCTTCTCCCACAAGTCTCTCATGCCTAGGAGGTCGTGTGTGCCAAGTTTCGTGCTAAACCGACGCCGTTTCGTGATTTTGGGGCGTTAACGCCTCGAATTCAAGTTTCTTAAGGAAGTAGTTTGCCTAAAGTGAAATCCGGCTCTAACTCCCAAACCGGGAACCCGATTCGAGCCCCGTCTTCTCCCACAAGTCTCTCGTGCCTAGGAGGTCGTGTGTGCCAAGTTTCGTGCTAAACCGACGCCGTTTGGTGATTTTGGGGCGTTAACGCCTCGAATTCAAGTTTCTTAAGGAAGTAGTTTGCCTAAAGTGAAATCCGGCTCTAACTCCCAAACCGGGAACCCGATTCCAGCCCCGTCTTCTCCCACAAGTCTCTCGTACCTAGGAGGTCGTGTGTGCCAAGTTTCGTGCTAAACCGACGCGGTTTGGTGATTTTGGGGCGTTAACACCTCGAATTCAAGTTTCTTAAGGAAGTAGTTTGCCTAAAGTGAAATCCGGCTCTAACTCCCAAACCGGGAACTCGATTCGAGCCCCGTCTTCTCCCACAAGTCTCTCGTGCCTAGGAGGTCGTGTGTGCCAAGTTTCGTGCTAAACCGACGCGGTTTGGTGATTTTGGGGCGTTAACTCCTCGAATTCAAGTTTCTTAAGGAAGTAGTTTGCCTAAAGTGAAATCCGGCTCTAACTCCCAAACCGGGAACCCGATTCGAGCCCCGTCTTCACCCACAAGTCTCTCGTGCCTAGGAGGTCGTGTGTGCCAAGTTTCGTGCTAAACCGACGCCGTTTGGTGATTTTGGGGCGTTAACGCCTCGAATTCAAGTTTCTTAAGGAAGTAGTTTGCCTAAAGTGAAATCCGGCTCTAACTCCCAAACCGGGAACCCGATTCGAGCCCCGTCTTCTCCCACAAGTCTCTCGTGCCTAGGAGGTCGTGTGTGCCAAGTTTCGTGCTAAACCGACGCCGTTTGGTGATTTTGGGGCGTTAACGCCTCGAATTCAAGTTTCTTAAGGAAGTAGTTTGCCTAAAGTGAAATCCGGCTCTAACTCCCAAACCGGGAACCCGATTCGAGCCCCGTCTTCTCCCACAAGTCTCTCGTGCCTAGGAGGTCGTGTGTGCCAAGTTTCGTGCTAAACCGACGCCGTTTGGTGATTTTGGGGCGTTAACTCCTCGAATTCAAGTTTCTTAAGGAAGTAGTTTGCCTAAAGTGAAATCCGGCTCTAACTCCCAAACCGGGAACCCGATTCGAGCCCCGTCTTCTCCCACAAGTCTCTCGTGCCTATGAGGTCGTGTGTGCCAAGTTTCGTGCTAAACCGACGCCGTTTGGTGATTTTGGGGCGTTAACGCCTCGAATTCAAGTTTCTTAAGGAAGTAGTTTGCCTAAAGTGAAATCCGGCTCTAACTCCCAAACCGGGAACCCGATTCGAGCCCCGTCTTCTCCCACAAGTCTCTCGTGCCTAGGAGGTCGTGTGTGCCAAGTTTCGTGCTAAACCGACGCTGTTTGTTGATTTTGGGGCGTTAACGCCTCGAATTCAAGTTTCTTAAGGAAGTACTTTACCTAAAGCGAAATCCGGCTCTAACTCCCAAACCGGGAACCCGATTCGAGCCCCGTCTTCTCCCACAAGTCTTTCGTGCCTAGGAGCTCGTGTGTGCCAAGTTTCGTGCTAAACCGACGCGGTTTGGTGATTTTGGGGCGTTAACGCCTCGAATTCAAGTTTCTTAAGGAAGTAGTTTGCCTAAAGTGAAATCCGGCTCTAACTCCCAAACCGGGAACCCGATTCACGCCCCGTCTTCTCCCACAAGTCTCTCGTGCCTAGGAGGTCGTGTGTGCCAAGTTTCGTGCTAAACCGACGCCGTTTGGTGATTTTGGGGCGTTAACGTCTCGAATTCAAGTTTCTTAAGGAAGTAGTTTGCCTAAAGTGAAATCCGGCTCTAACTCCCAAACCGGGAACCCGATTCGAGCCCCGTCTTCTCCCACAAGTCTCTCGTGCCTAGGAGGTCGTGTGTGCCAAGTTTCGTGCTAAACCGACGCGGTTTGGTGATTTTGGGGCGTTAACTCCTCGAATTCAAGTTTCTAAAGGAAGTAGTTTGCCTAAAGTGAAATCCGGCTCTAACTCCCAAACCGGGAACCCGATTCGAGCCCCGTCTTCTCCCACAAGTCTCTCGTGCCTAGGAGGTCGTGTGTGCCAAGTTTCGTGCTAAACCGACGCCGTTTGGTGATTTTGGGGCGTTAACGCCTCGAATTCAAGTTTCTTAAGGAAGTAGTTTGCCTAAAGTGAAATCCGGCTCTAACTCCCAAACCGGGAACCCGATTCGAGCCCCGTCTTCTCCCACAAGTCTCTCGTGCCTAGGAGGTCGTGTGTGCCAAGTTTCGTGATAAACCGACGCCGTTTGGTGATTTTGGGGCGTTAACGCCTCGAATTCAAGTTTCTTAAGGAAGAACTTTACCTAAAGCGAAATCCGGCTCTAACTCCCAAACCGGGAACCCGATTCGAGCCCCGTCTTCTCCCACAAGTCTTTCGTGCCTAGGAGGTCGTGTGTGCCAAGTTTCGTGGTAAACCGACGCGGTTTGGTGATTTTGGGGCGTTAACGCCTCGAATTCAAGTTTCTTAAGGAAGTAGTTTGCCTAAAGTGAAATCCGGCTCTAACTCCCAAACCGGGAACCCGATTCACGCCCCGTCTTCTCCCACAAGTCTCTCGTGCCTAGGAGGTCGTGTGTGCCAAGTTTCGTGCTAAACCGACGCGGTTTGGTGATTTTGGGGCGTTAACGTCTCGAATTCAAGTTTCTTAAGGAAGTAGTTTGCCTAAATTGAAATCCGGCTCTAACTCCCAAACCGGGAACCCGATTCGAGCCCCGTCTTCTCCCACAAGTCTCTCGTGCCTAGGAGGTCGTGTGTGCCAAGTTTCGTGCTAAACCGACGCGGTTTGGCGATTTTGGGGCGTTAACTCCTCGAATTCAAGTTTCTTAAGGAAGTAGTTTGCCTAAAGTGAAATCCGGCTCTAACTCCCAAACCGGGAACCCGATTCGAGCCCCGTCTTCTCCCACAAGTCTCTCGTGCCTAGGAGGTCATGTGTGCCAAGTTTCGTGCTAAACCGACGCCGTTTGGTGATTTTGGGGCGTTAACTCCTCGAATTCAAGTTTCTTAAGGAAGTAGTTTGCCTAAAGTGAAATCCGGCTCTAACTCCCAAACCGGGAACCCGATTCGAGCCCCGTCTTCTCCCACAAGTCTCTCGTGCCTAGGAGGTCGTGTGTGCCAAGTTTCGTGCTAAACCGACGCCGTTTGGTGATTTTGGGGCGTTAACGCCTCGAATTCAAGTTTCTTAAGGAAGTAGTTTGCCTAAAGTGAAATCCGGCTCTAACTCCCAAACCGGGAACCCGATTCGAACCCCGTCTTCTCCCACAAGTCTCTCGTGCCTAGGAGGTCGTGTGTGCCAAGTTTCGTGCTATACCGACGCCGTTTGGTGATTTTGGGGCGTTAACTCCTCGAATTCAAGTTTCTTAAGGAAGTAGTTTGCCTAAAGTGAAATCCGGCTCTAACTCCCAAACCGGGAACCCGATTCGAGCCCCGTCTTCTCCCACAAGTCTCTCGTGCCTAGGAGGTCGTGTGTGCCAAGTTTCGTGCTAAACCGACGCTGTTTGGTGATTTTGGGGCGTTAACGCCTCGAATTCAAGTTTCTTAAGGAAGTACTTTACCTAAAGCGAAATCCGGCTCTAACTCCCAAACCGGGAACCCGATTCGAGCCCCGTCTTCTCCCACAAGTCTTTCGTGCCTAGGAGCTCGTGTGTGCCAAGTTTCGTGCTAAACCGACGCGGTTTGGTGATTTTGGGGCGTTAACGCCTCGAATTCAAGTTTCTTAAGGAAGTAGTTTGCCTAAAGTGAAATCCGGCTCTAACTTCCAAACCGGGAACCCGATTCACGCCCCGTCTTCTCCCACAAGTCTCTCGTGCCGAGGAGGTCGTGTGTGCCAAGTTTCGTGCTAAACCGACGCCGTTTGGTGATTTTGGGGCGTTAACGTCTCGAATTCAAGTTTCTTAAGGAAGTAGTTTGCCTAAAGTGAAATCCGGCTCTAACTCCCAAACCGGGAACCCGATTCGAGCCCCGTCTTCTCCCACAAGTCTCTCGTGCCTAGGAGGTCGTGTGTGCCAAGTTTCGTGCTAAACCGACGCGGTTTGGTGATTTTGGGGCGTTAACTCCTCGAATTCAAGTTTCTAAAGGAAGTAGTTTGCCTAAAGTGAAATCCGGCTCTAACTCCTAAACCGGGAACCCGATTCGAGCCCCGTCTTCTCCCACAAGTCTCTCGTGCCTAGGAGGTCGTGTGTGCCAAGTTTCGTGCTAAACCGACGCCGTTTGGTGATTTTGGGGCGTTAACGCCTCGAATTCAAGTTTCTTAAGGAAGTAGTTTGCCTAAAGTGAAATCCGGCTCTAACTCCCAAACCGGGAACCCGATTCGAGCCCCGTCTTCTCCCACAAGTCTCTCGTGCCTAGGAGGTCGTGTGTGCCAAGTTTCGTGCTAAACCGACGCCGTTTGGTGATTTTGGGGCGTTAACGCCTCGAATTCAAGTTTCTTAAGGAAGTACTTTGCCTAAAGCGAAATCCGGCTCTAACTCCCAAACCGGGAACCCGATTCGAGCCCCGTCTTCTCCCACAAGTCTTTCGTGCCTAGGAGGTCGTGTGTGCCAAGTTTCGTGGTAAACCGACGCGGTTTGGTGATTTTGGGGCGTTAACGCCTCGAATTCAAGTTTCTTAAGGAAGTAGTTTGCCTAAAGTGAAATCCGGCTCTAACTCCCAAACCGGGAACCCGATTCACGCCCCGTCTTCTCCCACAAGTCTCTCGTGCCTAGGAGGTCGTGTGTGCCAAGTTTCGTGCTAAACCGACGCGGTTTGGTGATTTTGGGGCGTTAACGTCTCGAATTCAAGTTTCTTAAGGAAGTAGTTTGCCTAAATTGAAATCCGGCTCTAACTCCCAAACCGGGAACCCGATTCGAGCCCCGTCTTCTCCCACAAGTCTCTCGTGCCTAGGAGGTCGTGTGTGCCAAGTTTCGTGCTAAACCGACGCGGTTTGGTGATTTTGGGGCGTTAACTCCTCGAATTCAAGTTTCTTAAGGAAGTAGTTTGCCTAAAGTGAAATCCGGCTCTAACTCCCAAACCGGGAACCCGATTCGAGCCCCGTCTTCTCCCACAAGTCTCTCGTGCCTAGGAGGTCGTGTGTGCCAAGTTTCGTGCTAAACCGACGCCGTTTGGGGATTTTGGGGCGTTAACTCCTCGAATTCAAGTTTCTTAAGGAAGTAGTTTGCCTAAAGTGAAATCCGGCTCTAACTCCCAAATCGGGAACCCGATTCAAGCCCCGTCTTCTCCCACAAGTCTCTCGTACCTAGGAGGTCGTGTGTGCCAAGTTTCGTGCTAAACCGACGCCGTTTGGTGATTTTGGGGCGTTAACTCCTCGAATTCAAGTTTCTTAAGGAAGTAGTTTGCCTAAAGTGAAATCCGGCTCTAACTCCCAAACCGGGAACCCGATTCGAGCCCCGTCTTCTCCCACAAGTCTCTCGTGCCTAGGAGGTCGTGTGTGCCAAGTTTCGTGCTAAACCGACGCCGTTTGGTGATTTTGGGGCGTTAACGCCTCGAATTCAAGTTTCTTAAGGAAGTAGTTTGCCTAAAGTGAAATCCGGCTCTAACTCCCAAACCGGGAACCCGATTCGAGCCCCGTCTTCTCCCACAAGTCTCTTGTGCCTAGGAGGTCGTGTGTGCCAAGTTTCGTGCTAAACCGACGCTGTTTGGTGATTTTGGTGCGTTAACGCCTCGAATTCAAGTTTCTTAAGGAAGTACTTTGCCTAAAGCGAAATCCGGCTCTAACTCCCAAACCGGGAACCCGATTCGAGCCCCGTCTTCTCCCACAAGTCTTTCGTGCCTAGGAGCTCGTGTGTGCCAAGTTTCGTGCTAAACCGACGTGGTTTGTTGATTTTGGGGCGTTAACGCCTCGAATTCAAGTTTCTTAAGGAAGTAGTTTGCCTAAAGTGAAATCCGGCTCTAACTTCCAAACCGGGAACCCGATTCACGCCCCGTCTTCTCCCACAAGTCTCTCGTGCCTAGGAGGTCGGGTGTGCCAAGTTTCGTGCTAAACCGACGCCGTTTGGTGATTTTGGGGCGTTAACGTCTCGAATTCAAGTTTCTTAAGGAAGTAGTTTGCCTAAAGTGAAATCCGGCTCTAACTCCCAAACCGGGAACCCGATTCGAGCCCCGTCTTCTCCCACAAGTCTCTCGTGCCTAGGAGGTCGTGTGTGCCAAGTTTCGTGCTAAACCGACGCGGTTTGGTGATTTTGGGGCGTTAACTCCTCGAATTCAAGTTTCTAAAGGAAGTAGTTTGCCTAAAGTGAAATCCGGCTCTAACTCCCAAACCGGGAACCCGATTCGAGCCCCGTCTTCTCCCACAAGTCTCTCGTGCCTAGGAGGTCGTGTGTGCCAAGTTTCGTGCTAAACCGACGCCGTTTGGTGATTTTGGGGCGTTAACGCCTCGAATTCAAGTTTCTTAAG
This sequence comes from Camellia granthamiana, assembly GCA_036172215.1. NCBI lineage: Eukaryota > Viridiplantae > Streptophyta > Magnoliopsida > Ericales > Theaceae > Camellia > Camellia granthamiana. The sequence continues at coordinate 159,046,168 of CM069906.1, forward strand.
GAAGTAGTTTGCCTAAAGTTAAATCCGGCTCTAACTCCCAAACCGGGAACCCGATTCGAGCCCCGTCTTCTCCCACAAGTCTCTCGTGCCTAGGAGGTCGTGTGTGCCAAGTTTCGTGCTAAACCGACGCCGTTTGGTGATTTTGGGGCGTTAACGCCTCGAATTCAAGTTTCTTAAGGAAGTACTTTGCCTAAAGCGAAATCCGGCTCTAACTCCCAAACCGGGAACCCGATTCGAGCCCCGTCTTCTCCCACAAGTCTTTCGTGCCTAGGAGGTCGTGTGTGCCAAGTTTCGTGCTAAACCGACGCGGTTTGGTGATTTTGGGGCGTTAACGCCTCGAATTCAAGTTTCTTAAGGAAGTAGTTTGCCTAAAGTGAAATCCGGCTCTAACTCCCAAACCGGGAACCCGATTCACGCCCCGTCTTCTCCCACAAGTCTCTCGTGCCTAGGAGGTCGTGTGTGCCAAGTTTCGTGCTAAACCGACGCCGTTTGGTGATTTTGGGGCGTTAACGCCTCGAATTCAAGTTTCTTAAGGAAGTAGTTTGCCTAAATTGAAATCCGGCTCTAACTCCCAAACCGGGAACCCGATTCGAGCCCCGTCTTCTCCCACAAGTCTCTCGTGCCTAGGAGGTCGTGTGTGCCAAGTTTCGTGCTAAACCGACGCAGTTTGGTGATTTTGGGGCGTTAACTCCTCGAATTCAAGTTTCTTAAGGAAGTAGTTTGCCTAAAGTGAAATCCGGCTCTAACTCCCAAACCGGGAACCCGATTCGAGCCCCGTCTTCTCCCACAAGTCTCTCGTGCCTAGGAGGTCGTGTGTGCCAAGTTTCGTGCTAAACCGACGCGGTTTGGTGATTTTGGGGCATTAACTCCTCGAATTCAAGTTTCTTAAGGAAGTAATTTGCCTAAAGTGAAATCCGGCTCTAACTCCCAAACCGGGAACCCGATTCGAGCCTCGTCTTCTCCCACAAGTCTCTCGTACCTAGGAGGTCGTGTGTGCCAAGTTTCGTGCTAAACCGACGCGGTTTGGTGATTTTGGGGCGTTAACGCCTCGAATTCAAGTTTCTTAAGGAAGTAGTTTGCCTAAAGTGAAATCCGGCTCTAACTCCCAAACCGGGAACCCGATTCGAGCCCCGTCTTCTTCCACAAGTCTCTCGTGCCTAGGAGGTCGTGTGTGCCAAGTTTCGTGCTAAACCGACGCGGTTTGGTGATTTTGGGGCGTTAACGCCTCGAATTCAAGTTTCTTAAGGAAGTACTTTGCCTAAAGTGAAATCCGGCTCTAACTCCCAAGCCGGGAACCCGATTCGAGCCCCGTCTTCTCCCACAAGTCTCTCGTGCCTAGGAGGTCGTGTGTGCCAAGTTTCGTGCTAAACCGACGCGGTTTGGTGATTTTGGGGCGTTAACGCCTCGAATTCAAGTTTCTTAAGGAAGTAGTTTGCCTAAAGTGAAATCCGGCTCTAACTCCCAAACCGGGAACCCGATTCGAGCCCCGTCTTCTCCCACAAGTCTCTCGTGCCTAGGAGGTCGTGTGTGCCAAGTTTCGTGCTAAACCGACGCCGTTTGGTGATTTTGGGGCGTTAACGCCTCGAATTCAAGTTTCTTAAGGAAGTACTTTGCCTAAAGCGAAATCCGGCTCTAACTCCCAAACCGGGAACCCGATTCGAGCCCCGTCTTCTCCCACAAGTCTTTCGTGCCTAGGAGGTCGTGTGTGCCAAGTTTCGTGCTAAACCGACGCCGTTTGGTGATTTTGGGGCGTTAACGCCTCGAATTCAAGTTTCTTAAGGAAGTAGTTTGCCTAAAGTGAAATCCGGCTCTAACTCCCAAACCGGGAACCCGATTCACGCCCCGTCTTCTCCCACAAGTCTCTCGTGCCTAGGAGGTCGTGTGTGCCAAGTTTCGTGCTAAACCGACGCCGTTTGGTGATTTTGGGGCGTTAACGCCTCGAATTCAAGTTTCTTAAGGAAGTAGTTTGCCTAAATTGAAATCCGGCTCTAACTCCCAAACCGGGAACCCGATTCGAGCCCCGTCTTCTCCCACAAGTCTCTCGTGCCTAGGAGGTCGTGTGTGCCAAGTTTCGTGCTAAACCGACGCAGTTTGGTGATTTTGGGGCGTTAACTCCTCGAATTCAAGTTTCTTAAGGAAGTAGTTTGCCTAAAGTGAAATCCGGCTCTAACTCCCAAACCGGGAACCCGATTCGAGCCCCGTCTTCTCCCACAAGTCTCTCGTGCCTAGGAGGTCGTGTGTGCCAAGTTTCGTGATAAACCGACGCCGTTTGGTGATTTTGGGGCGTTAACGCCTCGAATTCAAGTTTCTTAAGGAAGAACTTTACCTAAAGCGAAATCCGGCTCTAACTCCCAAACCGGGAACCCGATTCGAGCCCCGTCTTCTCCCACAAGTCTTTCGTGCCTAGGAGGTCGTGTGTGCCAAGTTTCGTGGTAAACCGACGCGGTTTGGTGATTTTGGGGCGTTAACGCCTCGAATTCAAGTTTCTTAAGGAAGTAGTTTGCCTAAAGTGAAATCCGGCTCTAACTCCCAAACCGGGAACCCGATTCACGCCCCGTCTTCTCCCACAAGTCTCTCGTGCCTAGGAGGTCGTGTGTGCCAAGTTTCGTGCTAAACCGACGCGGTTTGGTGATTTTGGGGCGTTAACGTCTCGAATTCAAGTTTCTTAAGGAAGTAGTTTGCCTAAATTGAAATCCGGCTCTAACTCCCAAACCGGGAACCCGATTCGAGCCCCGTCTTCTCCCACAAGTCTCTCGTGCCTAGGAGGTCGTGTGTGCCAAGTTTCGTGCTAAACCGACGCGATTTGGCGATTTTGGGGCGTTAACTCCTCGAATTCAAGTTTCTTAAGGAAGTAGTTTGCCTAAAGTGAAATCCGGCTCTAACTCCCAAACCGGGAACCCGATTCGAGCCCCGTCTTCTCCCACAAGTCTCTCGTGCCTAGGAGGTCATGTGTGCCAAGTTTCGTGCTAAACCGACGCCGTTTGGTGATTTTGGGGCGTTAACTCCTCGAATTCAAGTTTCTTAAGGAAGTAGTTTGCCTAAAGTGAAATCCGGCTCTAACTCCCAAACCGGGAACCCGATTCGAGCCCCGTCTTCTCCCACAAGTCTCTCGTGCCTAGGAGGTCGTGTGTGCCAAGTTTCGTGCTAAACCGACGCCGTTTGGTGATTTTGGGGCGTTAACGCCTCGAATTCAAGTTTCTTAAGGAAGTAGTTTGCCTAAAGTGAAATCCGGCTCTAACTCCCAAACCGGGAACCCGATTCGAGCCCCGTCTTCTCCCACAAGTCTCTCGTGCCTAGGAGGTCGTGTGTGCCAAGTTTCGTGCTAAACCGACGCGGTTTGGTGATTTTGGGGCATTAACTCCTCGAATTCAAGTTTCTTAAGGAAGTAATTTGCCTAAAGTGAAATCCGGCTCTAACTCCCAAACCGGGAACCCGATTCGAGCCTCGTCTTCTCCCACAAGTCTCTCGTACCTAGGAGGTCGTGTGTGCCAAGTTTCGTGCTAAACCGACGCGGTTTGGTGATTTTGGGGCGTTAACGCCTCGAATTCAAGTTTCTTAAGGAAGTAGTTTGCCTAAAGTGAAATCCGGCTCTAACTCCCAAACCGGGAACCCGATTCGAGCCCCGTCTTCTTCCACAAGTCTCTCGTGCCTAGGAGGTCGTGTGTGCCAAGTTTCGTGCTAAACCGACGCGGTTTGGTGATTTTGGGGCGTTAACGCCTCGAATTCAAGTTTCTTAAGGAAGTACTTTGCCTAAAGTGAAATCCGGCTCTAACTCCCAAGCCGGGAACCCGATTCGAGCCCCGTCTTCTCCCACAAGTCTCTCGTGCCTAGGAGGTCGTGTGTGCCAAGTTTCGTGCTAAACCGACGCGGTTTGGTGATTTTGGGGCGTTAACGCCTCGAATTCAAGTTTCTTAAGGAAGTAGTTTGCCTAAAGTGAAATCCGGCTCTAACTCCCAAACCGGGAACCCGATTCGTGCCCCGTCTTCTCCCACAAGTCTCTCGTGCCTAGGAGGTCGTGTGTGCCAAGTTTCGTGCTAAACCGACGCCGTTTGGTGATTTTGGGGCGTTAACTCCTCGAATTCAAGTTTCTTAAGGAAGTAGTTTGCCTAAAGTGAAATCCGGCTCTGACTCCCAAAACCGGGAACCCGATTCGAGCCCCGTCTTCTCCCACAAGTCTCTCGTGCCTAGGAGGTCGTGTGTGCCAAGTTTCGTGCTAAACCGACGCGGTTTGGTGATTTTGGGGCATTAACTCCTCGAATTCAAGTTTCTTAAGGAAGTAATTTGCCTAAAGTGAAATCCGGCTCTAACTCCCAAACCGGGAACCCGATTCGAGCCCCGTCTTCTCCCACAAGTCTCTCGTACCTAGGAGGTCGTGTGTGCCAAGTTTCGTGCTAAACCGACGCGGTTTGGTGATTTTGGGGCGTTAACGCCTCGAATTCAAGTTTCTTAAGGAAGTAGTTTGCCTAAAGTGAAATCCGGCTCTAACTCCCAAACTGGGAACCCGATTCGAGCCCCGTCTTCTCCCACAAGTCTCTCGTGCCTAAGAGGTCGTGTGTGCCAAGTTTCGTGCTAAACCGACGCGGTTTGGTGATTTTTGGGCGTTAACACCTCGAATTCAAGTTTCTTAAGGAAGTAGTTTGCCTAAAGTGAAATCCGGCTCTAACTCCCAAACCGGGAACCCGATTCGAGCCCCGTCTTCTCCCACAAGTCTTTCGTGCCTAGGAGGTCGTGTGTGCCAAGTTTCGTGCTAAACCGACGCGGTTTGGTGATTTTGGGGCATTAACTCCTCGAATTCAAGTTTCTTAAGGAAGTAATTTGCCTAAAGTGAAATCCGGCTCTAACTCCCAAACCGGGAACCCGATTCGAGCCCCGTCTTCTCCCACAAGTCTCTCGTGCCTAGGAGGTCGTGTGTGCCAAGTTTCGTGCTAAACCGACGCCGTTTGGTGATTTTGGGGCGTTAGCGCCTCGAATTCAAGTTTCTTAAGGAAGTAGTTTGCCTAAAGTGAAATCCGGCTCTAACTCCCAAAACCGGGAACCCGATTCGAGCCCCGTCTTCTCCCACAAGTCTCTCGTGCCTAGGAGGTCGTGTGTGCCAAGTTTCGTGCTAAACCGACGCGGTTTGGTGATTTTGGGGCATTAACTCCTCGAATTCAAGTTTCTTAAGGAAGTAATTTGCCTAAAGTGAAATCCGGCTCTAACTCCCAAACCGGGAACCCGATTTGAGCCCCGTCTTCTCCCACAAGTCTCTCGTACCTAGGAGGTCGTGTGTGCCAAGTTTCGTGCTAAACCGACGCGGTTTGGTGATTTTGGGGCGTTAACGCCTCGAATTCAAGTTTCTTAAGGAAGTAGTTTGCCTAAAGTGAAATCCGGCTCTAACTCCCAAACCGGGAACCTGATTCAAGCCCCGTCTTCTCCCACAAGTCTCTCGTGCCTAGGAGGTCGTGTGTGCCAAGTTTCGTGCTAAACCGACGCGGTTTGGTGATTTTGGGGCATTAACTCCTCGAATTCAAGTTTCTTAAGGAAGTAATTTGCCTAAAGTGAAATCCGGCTCTAACTCCCAAACCGGGAACCCGATTCGAGCCCCGTCTTCTCCCACAAGTCTCTCGTACCTAGGAGGTCGTGTGTGCCAAGTTTCGTGCTAAACCGACGCGGTTTGGTGATTTTGGGGCGTTAACGCCTCGAATTCAAGTTTCTTGAGGAAGTAGTTTGCCTAAAGTAAAATCCGGCTCTAACTCCCAAACCGGGAACCCGATTCGAGCCCCGTCTTCTCCCACAAGTCTCTCGTGCCTAGGAGGTCGTGTGTGCCAAGTTTTGTCCTAAACCGACGCGGTTTGGTGATTTTGGGGCATTAACTCCTCGAATTCAAGTTTCTCCCACAAGTCTCTTAACTTGGAATGTAAAGAATGCAAAGATACATTTTAGCTTAGAATGCAAAGATACATTTTATACCTGATCTTCTGGTGGTGGTGTATATGGATTCTCGTCTTCTGCAGATTCCCTAAATGGACGGTGGCCACTCGATGCATCAGGAACCTATGTTAGTCAATGCATAATGTGTTAATCATATTCGAATTTCATACATAATCTTGAGTGAAAATTGAACTATCAAACAATTGTGATGTTTATATGGAACCTGTCTGTTGGGATCGACACTCGCCCCCTGTGACACAAGGGCCATCATCTCAGCTCTCATCTGCTCCAAATGTGAAGAGAACTCTGCTCGCAGCTCCTCCCTTAGCTCAGCACGAACCTGCTGCGTGATCTGCTCAATAGTCGATGGCTGGGGTGTTGACTGTGATGGCCCAGCACCATCTTTATACACCACTCTCCGAGGCACGATTCTCCCGTATGTGCGACAATATCCATGTCTGTCATGACCTATCAACTCATGGAAAATGGCATTCCTAGCCTCCAAAGTCCGACCATGCTCAGGTAGCATAGAGAGTTGACGATTAAACTCATCCTGTATTGAATAAGACATACAAGTATACACCAAATTAAGATGGTTGACACACAAAAAATAAACTTTAAATACAATCAAAGGTGTTTGGAAACTACCAAGGTCTGGATAATCTCTGGGTCATCTACTCTACGTGTCATAAGCCAAACATTCATCTTATCAGTAGACTCCCCCTTACTGGTCATCCAAATTTTTTTTAGAAATATGAAAATTAGAATCCAAATAATTTGCAAATATACAATGTTTATTTATATACAAAAATAAAACAATAAAATGTAAACCTCATGCCGTATCTGAGAGAAAATAGTACGCCCTGTGGTATGAGCTATGCCGTGAGCTCGCCGATTTTTAGCGTTCCTACTTGCAATTTTCTATAACAAGTTCAACAAATGTAAGTATGTAAATATGATTTGTATGTTTACATATCATAAATATAACGTAATTGTATACCTCAGCATCGGAAGTACGCCAATACTCCACAAGTTGTTCCCACTGGCTTGGCACAACGTTCATAGGAACATCATCCTTCAGATTAGGATCAGAGCTTCTAGGCTTGAAATACTTAGCCTTAAGCTTGTTCTTGTGATCCTTCCATATGCTGTTGCAGTTTTTCATGCAGATTGGCTTCTACTCCTCTGGACATATATTCAAATTGTCCTATAAAACACAAAGTTTAAGGCTAAGTATAACACAAATTTGGAATTCGAATTTGTGGACAAAAATATACTTTTACCTTCACATCCTTCCAGATAGCATCAACAATATCATCAGGCACACTGTTCCAGTCAAGAAAAGTAAGAGGAACAATGTTACCATTCCGCACAATAATGCCAAGTTGAGTAGTTAACTTGGCCACGTTATCCCCTATTGGACAATAATTTCCATCAAATTGTATGTCCAGCTTTTTACCAGTACCCCACTCTTTAATGCCCTTGGCACATCCTCTACCACGCCTAGTCGAGGTTGATGAAGAACTAACATGACCTGCGATATACAATAATAATAAACAATATGCAATGGTAACAAACAAATGCAAATTTAAATAATGTGAATACAAATCATATCAAATAAACCTGATGTGGGCTGTGAAGAAGTCGAAGGGTCTGCAAAATACAATGAGAATAAACAAGTTATATATAATGAGCATAAATAAATGTATGTGTAAATAATTTTCATGCAAATCAAAGCAAATTTATATACCTGCGGATGGCTCATAAGCTGATGATGATAGCTGCTGTGGTGCCACTGATGGTGGACGCACCGATGGTAGGCGTGGAGGCTGAGTACATGGTAGCTGCTGTGGTGCCACTGATGGTGGCCGATACGGCGGTAATGGCCCCTCAGATGGTGGTGGCACTAATGGCCCCTCCGATGCTGGCCGATGTGATGCCTCCTCTGATGGTGGTGCTACTGATGTCCTGTTATGTAGCACATCAGACATCATGCGCTGGGAATGATCAGGCTTCCTCTTCCTTCCCATAATAATCTGCAAGCAATATAACATTAATTGACATTAGAAACATAGACAATGGTTTGTCATCAACTATAATATGACATGAATTGAACTAATACAATTAAGAAATTGATGATTAACTACAACCTTGGCCTTAATTGAATTACTAATGTTGATTACATATCAGCCTATTTGAACATCAACTGTTTCCCCTTCTGCGACTTCCCTCACCCAACCAACTTCTTCATCACGAAGCATTATATTTTCTTCCAATTGTTGGCTCATGTATGGCTCGATTTGTGGATCAGTCGAACTCATATCAAATAAACCTCTTTGAGACATCTTCACCACGACTTGCCAGTCTGGTTGTAACGGGTCTGCAACATACCAAACTTGCTCTGCTTGGGACGCCAAGATGAAAGGTTCATTGGTAATTCGATCATCTCGGTACAACAAATGATTGAAGTTCACCAACGTGAAATTGAAGACATCTTCTTTCTTTCCGTGAATGTTGTCAATCCAATCACACTTAAACAACACATGTTTCTTCTCATTGGAATATCGAATCTCAACAATATCTGTCAATTGTCCATAATAGTACACAGACCCCAGACGAGGATTCTTGTCTTTTCGACTAGCATAACTTATGGTATCTGCCTTCAAAGCTACACCACAATTTTGTCTGGCTCGACGATCATCCATGGCCTTTATTCGATACCGAAACCCATTCAGTATATACCCGTTGAACCTCCTTGCCAGGTTATGAGGACCATTTGCCAATAGAATAATCTCTTCAGAAAGTATGACATCAGTAGTCCTTCGCAAAGTTTGGACCTATTTAACACGAAAATGTAAAATTTAAAATGTAGATCGATTTAAGGAACTAGAATGTATAGAGTTAAATACATACATGTTCCTTGAACCAAATGTGAAAAGTTTCAAAATGTTCACGCCGAAGTTGATGATCGTCGACACGAGGCATTTTGAGCTTAAGTACTTCAAGGTGTTTGCTGTGTAGATTGAAATTTTAGCCATACAAAAAATTTAGTTGAAAATTCAATAAAACATAATAAAATATTGAGTGAGTGACTTAACCTACTTTATGAATGGTTGAACCGCGCTTGTATTGCATAAGATGTACCGATGAGCTTGTACCCAAGAAGTATTATCAAGATAAAAGCTTGTGTTTTCACCAGTAGCATGACCCAAATTATCAGCACCACTATAGTTCCTCACGGGTCGACTAGATTTGGTTTCCACATCACTGAGATATTGTGCACAAAAATTCATGCATTCTTCCATAAGATATCCTTTAGCAATTGATCCTTCAGGACGAGCTCTATTACGCACGTATTGCTTCAAAGTAAGAAGATACCTCTCAATTGGATACATCCATCGAAACTGAATCGCTCCACCCAATAACGCTTCATCAGCTAGATGTATAGGCAAGTGCTCCATTATATCAAAAAAACTCGGAGGAAATATTTTCTCTAGATGACAAAGTGTTACAGCGATACGATCTTTAATATATTGCAAATCCGTCGCACGATTCACTTTCGAACACAATTGTCTAAAGAAATTGCTCAATTCAATCAAGGGTTCAATTACATTCTTCGGTAACGATCTGCGAATAGCCAATGGAATAAGTTGTTGCATCAGAATATGACTATCGTGGCTCTTAAGACCCCCAATGCTTCTATCATGTAAGCGCACACGACGTGATATATTGGATGAATACCCGTCGGGAACTCTTACTTCCTTCAACACTTTCAAGAACAAATCTTTCTCATCCTTGGTCATCGTGAATTGTGCTGGTGGTAAATAGGCTTTATTCGACCCTCTTAACTGCAAATGTAGGGGTTTTCTAATATTCATATCTTGTAAATCACGCCGAGCATTAACACCATCCTTCGATTTTCCTGCAACCCCTAATATTGTCCACAACACATTGTTACAAACATTCTTCTCTATATGCATCACATCGAGGTTGTGTCTTATTAGATTGTGCTCCCAATATGGCAATTCATAAAAGATACTCTTTTTCTTCCAACTATGGGTGCGATGTCTAGCTTTCTCCTTCTCTACCTGTCTCCTATGCCTCTCCTTCAGGTCATCCCTATTGTATTGGGTTAAAATAGCCTCAGATTCTAATTGTAGCAACATCTCAGTTCCAGACAACAATTTTGGTTTGAGTCTGACTTCCCGCCTACCATCAAATGATACTTTATCCTTCCGGAATTTATGGCCAGTAGGTAAAAATCTGCGATGACCCAAGTATGATTGTTTCCTACTATGCTTCAACCAACACGATGTAGTTTCCTTATTGCAACAAGGACATGCATATTCTCCTTTAGTGCTCCATCCTGACAAGTTTGCGTATACAGGAAAATCACTAATTGTCCACAGTAAAGCTGCATGCATTTGAAACATTTGATTTGTTGATGCATCAAATGTTGACACACCCTCATTCCATAGTTCTTTCAACTCCTCAATCAACGGTTGTATATACACATCAATCTTGTCACCAGGTCCTTTCGGACCGTCAATAAGCACGGATAAAATTAGAAATGGTTGCTTCATGCATATCCATGGCGGCAAGTTGTATGGAATGAGCACAACAGGCCAAGTGCTATGAACTATGTTCATCGTCCTGAATGGGTTAAAACCATCAGATGCTAAGCCAAGCCTTACACTTCGGCAATCATTACTAAAGTCAATATTCCGACGGTCAAAATCTTTCCATGCAAGGGAGTCAGCAGGATGCCTGAAGACACCATCATCAGTTCGTTCCTCTGCATGCCATCTCATTAACTTGGCCGTCTTGGATGACATAAACAACCTCTGCAACCTTGACTTTAAAGGAAAATACCTCATCTGTTTTGCAGCTATTTGTTTGCCACCTGTGTTAGGACCATTTGAACCACCATCACCATTTGATTTCCATCTAGAACTGTTGCATATGACACATTTATCAAGATTGGCGTCCTCGTTTCGAAACAGCATGCAACTGTTGGGACATGCATCCCACGTCTCATACGTGAAGCCCAAATCTGTTGTGACCTTTTGAGCTTTATAATATGAGTCCGGGAGTTTCACACCCAACGGGAACGCCTCATTCAATAACTCAAGCAACATGTCAACAGACTTGTCTGTCCACTGATTAAGCACCTTCAAATGTAGAAGTCGAACAATGAATGACAAAGATGTGAACTTCTGACAACCCGGATACAATTCACTTTGTGCATCTTGAAGAAGTTTGAAATACTTTGCAGTCTCTGCATTTGGACCGAGCTGGGGTTCAGATGCATGGGGATCAGGCCCCTGTGGTTCATCACCCTCAACACTTGTACCGGCATGTGGATTTCCCATAGCCCCTTGTATCATTCCAATCATATCATCTCCAATGTCTAAATTAGCTAATGTTTCATTCTCTCGATTACCATGCAGAGATATGTAAGATTCCCCATGATTAATCCAATGTTTGTATTTTTTAAAAAAACCATTCAAAATCAGATGCTCCCGTACACCATCTCGTACAAAATAGTATCGATTCTCACACTTCCTACACGGACAACTGATCATCGAACCTTCAACCCTATTGGTGTAGGCAAACACAAGGAATTCATCAATCCCATTAATGTATTCACTCGACATCCTATTTGGCAAATCAATCCAACTCTTATCCATCATCTGTACACATCCACAAAAATATCTCACCAAAGTAACTCTAAATATAATACCTACGCAAACCAAGTAAATGATAGCATTCCTCTCCGCAAATAAATAAATTGTCATATTAAACGTCAAAAAATACAAAAAAAAAAAAACCTAATAAACAGAATAAATAAGTGAAAATAAAAATAAACCCTAATATTTTGATTGGTTTTCAATTTATATTATCTAAGACACATACATATTTTGGAAATATATTGTCTAAGACACATACATATTTCAACATTATTTAATAAATTTTTGAAATTTCATGCAAATAAACCATTGAGGTTTTTGACAATCAAACTAAACTCATTCATTATCAACATTAATCTTAACCTTAAATGCACTAAATTTAATTTGTCCTATTAAATATATATGAAATTATTATTTATTTTCATAACTTTTTCAAAATATAAATCTAATTTCTTGATTCTATTTTTTTTTTTCCACAACAAGTTTTTGAACTTTTATACAGATTTTTATATATATGAAATACAGATATATAAATACAGATTTATATACAGATTTTTATATACAGATTTTTATATATATGAAATACAGATTTATACAGATATATAAATAAATACAGATTTATATATATAGACAGATTTCAGATATATGGACAGATTTATATATATGGACAGATTTATATATATGGACAGATTTATACAGATATATAAATAAATACAGATTTATATATATAGACAGATTTCAGATATATGGACAGATTTATATATATATGGACAGATTTATACAGATATATAAATAAATACAGATTTATATATATATATAGACATTCATGTATATATATATATATACAGAGACCGAGAGAGATAGAGAGAGAGAGAGAGAGAGAGAGCATACGCAGAGAGAGAGAGAGACTCGTCGCCGAAGGGAGCACCACTACCTGTCGCTATCGCCGCCGCACCACCGCTGCTTGCTCGTCGTCGCCGGAGCAGCACTACCCGTAGCCCGTTTGAGAAATTTGGGGGATGAAGTTAGGGATTTGGGATGAAGTTAGGGATTTGGGGATGAAGGTCGAGCGGCAACATGAAAAAGAAGGGCGGGCGTGGTTTTTAATTTACTTTTTGCGACGGTAGGTTGTAGCCCGTCGCAAATAGTAGTCATTTGATCGTAAAACGGCGCCGTTTGAATAACATTTTTTTGCGACGGCAAATTTCCGTCGCAGCAACCATACGCCGTCTCAAAAAGGGGGTTTTTTGCGACGGTTTTTTTTTACCGTCGCTATTCCTTCCGCATTTCCGACCCCTCCGCGTAGTTTTATTACCGATGGGAACGAACCGTCGCTAAAGGCTATTATTTGCGACGGGTAAAGTTACCATCGCAAAAAACTGTTTTTTGCGACGGGAGGCGCACCGTCGCTAATTCCTCCGTGTTTTTTACTCTGTTTTCCTGTAGTGAGAGTATTATAAAAGATAAAAATACGAAAAAAAAAAATTCTAATAATATAGCTAGTAATAAATTACTTTTATTAAAAGTAATCCATCCAAATAAATAACAGGAAAAACATGTATTTTCTTTTATTTTTCCTTTCATTTAACAAAACAAATTTAACTATATAAGGTAACTCTAGGGTTAAGCCTTAAAGAGTCGAGGGCCCAGAGGCCTTTAGATAGTGCTACATAATAGAGCCACTTTACCATATGGTGGTGGTGTCACGGACTCGTACACAGGTGAGAATTTGAACTCACACTCCTGTCCAAGTTTGGAAAGTTCGTCCTACCAACTATATGTGTTGTTGCCTAAGAGTAGAAATTTTCGACACAACATGATAACACAACTTGAATCGCACACGAAATTGGCGGATTAGAGTTGACCATTTCTTGATACAAACACGTATATGACACGACCTGATAACACAAATATTAAACAGATCGGATTAGTGTCAAATCTATATAATACGAAATTAACACGGATAACCCCTATAATGAAGAATTAGTTATATATTTTATATTATTTTCACTAAAGAGTATCATGATTTTTTTTAATCTCTTATATAATTACATCTAATTTATTAAAAAGTACTTAAAATATGATTTTAACTTAATATAAGTTGAGAGGGTAATTTATGTTTAAATTGGGCCGAGCTAGGATAGTGGGCCGATCTATGATCCATATTGAAGAGGCTGAAAAGATGGGCCCCGGACAAGTTTTAGTCCGGTCCGAAGTAGGGGATTTCCACCGGAGTAAGTGCTTATGTTTAGTTCGGTCGCAGGTTTTTTGAGTTAGCTCGGTCATGTTGTTCAGTACCGAGGTATATTGGGCTTACTTTAGGACCTGAGTAAATGGAAGCTCGGCTCAATTCTTCTATGGATAGCTCGGCGTAGCATGCAAAGCCAAGGTAGAAGAAAGGAAAGGAAGATTGAGGTAACAGTTAGATCGGTCGCGACTTGTTAGCCCGGCATGGCAGTGTTACTTCGGTCGTAAGATAGTTCGGCTCATCTCCCTTATGGATAGCTCAGTTTAGTATGGGAGAACCGAGGTAAGGGAAATAAAGTAAGGACCGAATTAACAGTTACTTCGGTCATATGGAAGTCCGGCCATGGGAAAAACCATCTCACTTGGTTTAAGCAGTGAGGGAGGGTGTTGGAGGATAAGCATTATCTTCCAGGAGTATGAATCCTAAGAGGACTCTGCATGGAGGAGTAAGAGTCTTACCAGGATTGTGCCACGCGAAACCTATAAAAGCTCACAAATACCACCTGTGGAAAGGTAATGCAACTTTTGCTCCCAGAATACATTGAGCTTTTGCCTACTTGTCCTATTTACTGACTTAGGCATCGGAGGGGTTTCCGGCACACACCCGCCGGCTAGCTCACGTTTGTATTTTCAGGTGGCAGAACGACATCGTACGGAGGAACGCAGACTTGATCAACAGGATTATACGAGAAGGTGTATTTCTTTCCCGTACAATTGGCGCCGTCTGTGGGAACTCAGACAAGAAAAACCTCTTGATCAAGCTTTTCCTCAGGAAGAATCAATGGCGCATAACGAAGATGTATCACAGTCCGCCGTCGACGGACTAACACCAGAGGGAGGTGCCAGGCGAGAGGGTCTACCTTTGGTCCCTCCTATGGCGGACTTGGAGCAACGACAAAATTCCAGGAGGGATGCCAGGGGTAGAAGGAGGAATAACAGCCCTCATCCCTCTCGTTCGCAAAGCCCAGAAAGACAAAGTCGCAGGATTGATCCTCAAACTTTGGAGGATCGCGTCAGGGAACAAGACGAGTTGATACGGCGGATAGCGGCAGACATGGAATCTCTAAAACGCCAGATGAAAGGAAAAGAAGTGGCGACAGGAGAGGGGCGCAACAACAAGACGCCCCCTCGCCACTCAGAGGGTCGTAGTAGAAATTCTACACCCTCCCAAGCAGAAAACAGAAGCCTCAGGACAGGCGACATGCAAGCCAGATCTTCCAGGACTCGTCACTCCAGGTCTGAGAGGACGAGATCTGAAAGGTCTTACACGGAAGGAAGCATTTACTGGCCTTCACATACGCACCAAACAAGGTCCAGACAGACAGAGTTACCCAGATCGTCCGACCTACGAACCGTGCTAGATGAAAAGGCACGATGCAGAGAAGACGCCAGGGCACGTGATCCACATAGAGTTTCTGCCTTACAGCGGTTGGCTCCTCGAACGCATGGAAGCGTCGAGGTTGGAATGCCACTACCGCGCCCAGCCTATGAACCAGCTGACAAGGCATTGGCGAGGCTGCAGACCTCACCGTTTGTTCCAGCAATTGAGAACGCGCCCCTACCATCAGGCTTCCTTCAGCCCAAATTCAATACATACGAGGGGAAAACGGACCCCTACTCGCACTTGAGCCACTTGAGCCAGGTCATGGCTGTATACCGGCGGAATGAGGCCTTGATGTGCATCCTATTCCCTTCAAGCCTTGGTGACCTAGGCCTGACTTGGTTTGAGAAACTTCCAGAAGGCAGCATAGCCTCCTGGGCGCAATTGGCGGAGGCGTTCGTGACAAGGTTCCGAACGAACACTAAAACCCCGGTGGAGATCGACCAGTTACTCTCCATCGACATGGGCGAGAAGGAAACCTTACGATCCTACAACAGTCGTTACTGGGAGACGTTCAACCAGATTGGGGATTGTCCCACCAATCTAGCCATTGCACAATACAAAAGAGGACTTCCAGTTGGGAACAGACTAATGAACTCAATCACCATGACGCCGCCTCTCACCATGGAAGCCTTGATGGAAAGAGTGCATCAGCACATCAGGGTGGAAGAGGACGGCGCCCGTGCTAAAGCAAAGTCCAGTACAGCCACAACGTCAGAGAAAAAGGCCTCAGTAAAAGTCAATGCGGTATACCGTCCGAGCAAGAACGGGCGAGGCAGGCGAGACAACGAAGAAGACCAGGATAAGAGATGGTTGAGAGTTCGTACTGCCATAACTACGGTATTCAAGAAACTGATCTACCGAATCCTGAGTGAAATAAGAGACGAGCCTTTCGTCAAGTGGCCAGCCAAGCTAGGCGAGGCTCAGAAGGACTATGATGACAGATCCAGGTGCACCTTCCACAAAGAAAAGGGGCACCGTACTGAGAATTGCACGCCGCTAAGGCAGCACTTGGAAGAGTTGGTGGCAGCAGGTCACCTGGACAAATACATAGAGGGAAGGGCACAGCCAGCCCCCCAGGACCATAACAACCTCAACGGGATGCCAATCGATACACCACCTCAAGGCATCATCAACGTAATACATGGAGTCTTTGAACCTGAGCGTGTATGCGAGCTCAGAGGTTCAATCAAAAAGGCTGAGCACTTGAGGGAGGTGCTAAGTGCCCAACCAGTCGCCAAGAAGGGGAAGTTAGAGGCCACAAACATCATGTCTTTTTCGGATAAAGACTTAGACAGAATATATTGCCCTCACAATGACGCCTTGGTTGTCACTCTCCGAGTCAAAGATTTTGACGTCAAGCGGATTCTGATTGACCAAGGTAGTTCATGCGAAATAATGTACTATGAAACCTTTAAACAACTAAAGTTACAAGATAAGGACTTGGCGCCTGCAGTATCTCCCCTGATCGGATTCAACTCCATGCCAGAATGGCCCGTCGGCAAAATAATCCTCCCAGTCAGAGCAGGGAGTGTGACAAAACAAGTGGAGTTCTGGGTGTTGAAAGTCCCCTCAACTTATAACATCATCTTGGGCAGAACGTGGCTGCATGCCATGCGCTCGGTGGCGTCATCCTACCACCAAGTAATGCGGTTCCCCAACGACGCCGGAGTGATAGAAGAAGTTTATGAAGATCAGATCATGTCGAAGCAGTGCTTTGTCACGGTAAATGGCAGCCGCGCTGCCAAAGGATATGTTCATTCGGTGGAAGAACCTGAGAGTAATGAGCTATTCGCGGATGTTGGCAAAGCGGCTAGCCAGAAAGCGGTGGAAGACTTGGTGGAGGTCAGAATAGATGAAAAGAACCCGGATAAGTTCTTTCTGCTTGGTTCGTCGTTGTCCAGCACTGAGAGATTGGAGGTCTTGGGATTTCTGACCTCCAACATCGAAGTGTTCGAATGGACCCCATATGACATGCCAGGCATTGATCCCAACTTCATCTGCCACCAACTCAACGTCCACCCTTCTGCCAGACCAGTCATTCAGCGCACCCGCAGATCGGCACTCCACCACGCCGAAATAGTGGCAAAAGAAGTTGGAAACCTGCTGGAGGCAGGGGCAATCAGAGAGGTGCACTACCCAAGATGGATCTCCAACACCGTCGTAGTGCCAAAGAAGAATGGCAAGTGGCGTGTTTGCGTCGACTACAAAACGGTCAACAAGGCATGCCCAAAAGATAGCTTTCCTCTACCAAGGAGAGACCAACTGGTAGACCTAACGGCGGGGCACAACAGACTTAGCTTTCTGGATGCATACAGAGGCTACCACCAAATCGCCATGCATGAACCAGACCAGGAGGTGACATCCTTCACAACTCCAAGAGGACTATACTGCTACAAGGTCATGCCCTTTGGCCTAAAGAACGCAGGGGCGACGTTCCAGAGAATGGTCACCAAGATGTTTGAGCCGTTGTTAGGCAGAACAATGGAGGCTTACATCGACGATATGGTGGTCAAGAGCAAGGATGAGAATGACCATCTCAAGGACCTAGGAGAGATGTTTGAGATCCTAAAGAAGCATAAGTTACGCCTTAATGCGTCGAAATGTGCGTTCGGAGTGGGATCAGGCAAATTCCTAGGCTTCTTGGTAACCAACCGAGGTATAGAGGCAGACCCATCTCAGATCAAGGCAATCCAGGATCTGGAGAGACCAAACTCAGTAAAAGAAGTGCAGCATCTCACTGGCATGGCAGCCGCACTCAATCGGTTCATAAGCCGGTCGTCAGATAGACTACGACCATTCTTCCATGCACTGAAGGCCAAGTTTGAGTGGGACGAAGAATGCGACCAAGCTCTGGAAAGTTTGAAGGAGTACATGTCTTCTCCACCACTCCTTGTAACACCAATCCCTGGAGAAGAGCTCTTCTTATATCTGGCAGTCTCGCAGCACGCAATCAGCGCAGTGTTGGTCCGTGCAGAAGGCATCCAACATCTGCCCATCTACTATGTCAGCAAAACATTACTAGGCGCCGAAACAAGGTACTTGCCACTGGAGAAACTGGCATTAGCCTTGATGATGGCCTCAAGAAAGTTATTGCATTACTTTCACGCCCACACTATAGTTGTCCTCACAGCCTTCCCATTAAAGGCTTTATTTGAAAGAGCAAACTTCTCTGGGCGAATTCTGAAGTGGGCAGTAGAGTTGGGACAGTACGACATCAAGTTCCAACCTAGGACCGCAATAAAAGCACAAGCACTGGCAGATTTTGTCGCAGAATTCACACCAGGGAGTCATCACGTCTGCCCAATCGACCTAACTGAGACAACTGAACTAGGGATGGAAGTTGACGTCGGAATAACGCAACCCCTGGTGCTGGTTACTCAGTCAGGACCCAAGGCAGACCAGAGTAAAGTAAGGAAGGAAGAAACAAACCATGCTATACCAAGTCAAGACTCACCGACAAATAAAGACTTGGTACAAACAGAAAGCAAGGGGCAAACAGCGAGCATGGACTCTGAAGAAAACGCCAGCAACCTGGAAGATCCCAAGGCATCATCTGATCCCTCCACCTGCTGGAAATTGTTCGTCGGAGAGATGTGGAAGCTCTTCGTGGATGGAGCATCCAACTGGCATGGAGCAGGACTTGGCATAGTCTTCATCTCTCCAGACGGTCTAGTAGTAGAGCAGGCAATCAACCTTGGCTTCCCAGCATCAAACAACGAGGCGGAGTATGAAGCGCTTCTTGCAGGACTTAAGTCAGCACTCTACATGAAGGCCACCGAGCTAATGGTTTACAGCGACTCACAGCTGGTGGTAAATCAAATATCTGGCAACTACGAGGCAAAGGATGATAGAATGGCCAAGTACCAAGAATTGGTCAGAACAGAGATAAAGAAGTTTGATGTGGTGAGAATAGAACAAATCGGTAGAGAGGAAAACAGCCGAGCGGACGAACTAGCAGGCTTCGCCTCGATGGCAGATACCTCCATCCCTCGTCCACTACTGATCGACTACCTGCCTAGGCCAAGCATTGAAGACCCAGAAGCAGAAGAAGTATGTTGTGCAGAGTTAGGCCCTTCTTGGATGGATCCCATCATATTGTTTCTGAAAGACGGCACCTTACCGGAAGATAAGAAAGAAGCCAACAGAATAAGAGCAAAGTCGCAGCGATTTTGGCTCTCTCCATCCTTGGCATTGTACAAGAAGTCGTTCTCAGGACCTTACTTGAAGTGTGTTCACCCTAGCAAAGTGGAAGCATTCCTATTCGAAATACATGAGGGTGTATGTGGCAGCCATCAAGGAGGAAGATCATTGGCATATAGAGCAATTTCGCAAGGATACTGGTGGCCATACATGCAAGCGGATTCAGAGAAGTATGTTAAAAAATGTGAAAAGTGCCAAAAGTT
Organism: Camellia granthamiana; assembly: GCA_036172215.1. NCBI lineage: Eukaryota > Viridiplantae > Streptophyta > Magnoliopsida > Ericales > Theaceae > Camellia > Camellia granthamiana. Next base: position 159,065,802 of record CM069906.1, read on the forward strand.
TGCGCACCAAATACACCAACCTGCCAGAGAATTGCTACCATTGACTAGCCCATGGCCTTTCGCAATGTGGGGCTTAGACATAGTGGGGCCACTTCCAACAGCGCCAGGCAACAGGAAGTTCTTCCTTGCGGCAACCGACTACTTCACAAAGTGGGTGGAAGCAGAAGCCTTGGCATCAATCAAAGAAAAAGATGTGAAGAAGTTCGTTTGGCAGAACATCATTACTCGCTTTGGCATACCAAAAGCACTGATCTCAGACAACGGCACTCAATTCGACGACAGAATTTTCAGAAGCTTTTGTGAAGAATACAAGATAGAGTTCTACAATTCTACATCGGCGTACCCCCAAGCAAATGGCCAGGCAGAAGAATCAAATAAAGTCGTCTTGGATGGGTTGAAGAAAAGGTTAGAGAAAGCCAAAGGAAAGTGGGCAGAAGAGCTCCCTCATGTTTTATGGGCTTACCGCACCACGCCTCGTCGATCAACGGGAGAAACACCATTCTCCTTAGCTTATGGCATGGAAGCAGTCATCCCATTAGAAGTTGGCCTCCCCACAATTCGGAGCGAAAACTTTGATCCAGACTTAAATGGCGAGGCCATAGCATTAGAGCTTGACCTTGCGGAAGAAAGAAGAGACAGAGCATTGGTTCACATCGCCTCCTATCAACAAGAGTTGTCAAGAAAGTATAACAAAACAGTGCATCCAAGACAGTTCAAGATCGGCGATTGGGTACTTCGCAAAGTGATGGGAAACACCCTGATTCCAGGAGATGGCAAGTTGGGGCCGAATTGGGAAGGACCTTACAAAGTGGTCGGTTTAGCAGGCAAAGGGGCATACTACTTGGAAGATGAGGACGGCAAAGCAATTCCCAGGCCGTGGAACACTGCCAATCTCAAGTTGTTTTATTTTTAGCTTTTTTCCTTTTAAGTATGTGTAATTTTTTACTTCCTCAATAAAACAAGTCGATTCTTTCTTAGTATAATTGTTTTCAGTAGAAAGTAACTTTAGTAAGCTAGTAGCACTGTAAACATAGTTGGCCGGAATAACCAACTATGACCCCTCCTAAGCCCAGGATAAGGATCCAGGCTGCAGGACGTTTGGTCGGAATAACCAAACACCTTATTCTAAGTTGGCTGGAAAAACCAACTTAGAAGTTGGCTGGATTAAACCAACTCTTTGTACTCTTCAGCCGAAGTAGATATATCGGCTGAAGAGTGGTTGGCTGGATTAAACCAACACTGGATACTCTTCAGCCGAAGTAAGTGTATGGCTGAAGAGTGGTTGGCTGGATTAAACCTACTCTTTGTACTCTTCAGCCGAAGTAGATATATCGGCTGAAGAGTGGTTGGCTGGATTAAACCAACACTAGATACTCTTCAGCCGAAGTATATATATCGGCTGAAGAGTGGTTGGCTGGGTTAAACCAACACTGGATACTCTTCAGCCGAAGTATATATATCGGCTGAAGAGTGGTTGGCTGGATTAAACCAACTCTTTGTACTCTTCAGCTGAAGTAAGTGTATGGCTGAAGAGTGGTTGGCTGGATTAAACCGACTCTTTCTACTCTTCAGTTGAAGTAATTATATCGGTTGAAGAGTGGTTGGCTGGATTAAACCAACACTGGATACTCTTCAGCCGAAGTATATATATCGGCTGAAGAGTGGTTGGCTAGTAAGTCAGATAGCTTAAACCGAGATCACAGTTCAGCAAATGAGTACATGGAAAATTCATTTCAAGTACAAGCATACATACACAAAACCGGAATAAGAGTTAAAGAAAAATTTTTCATTAAAGAAAAGAGGAAGTACAACTGAGGGGCCGCAGCCCGGTTACAAAAGTTCAGAACAAAACAAGAAAAAGGAAAAATCAACGGAGAAGTTCATCAAGTTCAGCATCAAAATCTGCATCAGCATCCACCCGGAGTCCAGTGTCGGTTGGAAGCACGGTCTGATCTGGGAGCTCGGTCTCAACTTGAACCTCGGTCTCAGCTTGAACCTCGGTCTCAGTTGGTTGCAGCTCGTCCGTGAGGTCTTCAATGACTGGCTCCAACCGAACTGTTTGACTATTTTGCTGCTGTTGATCAATGGCCGGAGTGAGAGTTTGCTCATTTTCATCAGAATCTTCTTCATCATCTTCATCATTGTCAGATCCCTTGAGAAATTGCCTCTGAAGATCGGCAGCGTATTGCGAAAGCGAAGTCGGAATGGAGTGCGGGGGAGGATTGTAGACCTCGGTGTCAGGCGTACAACCGAGCTTCTCCACCGCACTCCTCCAGCCACATTTGAAGAATAAGTCCTTGGCTGCGTTGCACTGGAGGGTGTATGCGTCTTCGGCCTCCTTAAAGCCTTGTTTTTCGGCTTCCTTGATGCCCTCCTTTAGCTGGTTTATTTCGGCGCCTTTCTGCTTTTCAATCTTTGCCAGCAGGTGCAGGTACTTGTCTTTCGCTTCAGCAGCTACCTTCTTCTTTTCGGCTTCGACGGAATTAGCCAGCTCAGTCAGGCGATTGTTCTGAGAGCGTAGCTCGGCCAACTCCTTTTTGGCTTCCTCTAGCTCGGCCGACTTTGCTTCGGCCTCCGCCATGGCTTCCCTTGTACTTCGCCGAAGTTCCATGACCTTCCTGTGAGTAACTTGATTTTTTTGGATGGCCTGCAAAGGAGAAGTGACGTTAGCCGAACTAAAAGTTGGGAAAAAACTAGAAAGAAAGAGTCACTTACCAGGATCATGGACTTAGTGGAAGACCGGATTGATTTCAGCTCGGTATTAAGTTGTTTATAGTGGTGCTCCATATCTTTTGGAAGGCACACACTTTTGGCTAAGTTAAAAGCCATCAAATGGTCTTTCTCTGAGACCACCGAATCAGCAGCGGTGATATCTCGGTTGTTGAAAGTCAGTTCAGGAACCCACTTGGAGGAGGAGGCAGTTCGGTCTGCTTCCTCCGGTTGGGAGCTTGGCTGAATGTTTGGAGGGCTTGGTGGCAGGATGGTTTCGTCTTCGTCGACAAGACGTGGCTCGGTTGAGTTAGTCCGGGCACGCTTGCTCGGACGAGACGTGGACCGCCGCTGGGATGGAAGTGCTACCACGGTTTGAGTGGTCTGCACGGCTAGTGGTACATCGGCGGGATTGGTCTCGGTTAGCAGGGCCTTCAGTCTGTTTCTTTTAGCCATTTCTTCTTCGGCTGTGAGGGGCACAAGGTTGATCTGGGGCAAGGATGGGTCCGGTTCTGGGGCGTCTTCGAGGAGGAAATCGGCCACCCTTGCTTTTCGGCGACCGGAGTAGCGGTAAGTCGGTTCGAAGTTTAGAAGCTTTGCCCAACCTCTCTCCTTGACTCGTAGTGCGGCGCGCAGAATGCCAAGGTTTAGGTGGCCGTAATTTGATAGGAGATGGGCTCTATCTGCAAAAAAGAGACAAACTGTTAGTTCGGTTCAGAAGAGAAAGCCGAAATAAAGAAAAAGGAGAGACACCACCGAAGTATGTATACCAGGTTCCCCTTTTTTCCAGTTTATTCTTCGGCCAGGAATCTGGGCTTGATGGTCTTCAAAATTCCCAGAGACCCAAAGAAAATCGTCGTCGTTCAAGTCTTTGTCTGGTGTATGTTTTATTATTTTCTCTCGGCCACGGCGTATTCTTAAATAATAACACCAGCCTTCATCTTTGGATCCTAAGGAGTATTGATGGAATATTTCGGCTAAACCGAGGTTGAGACCAGTTTGGCGGTTTAGCGCGTCTATGCCCATTATTATACGGTAAGTGTTGGTGGATAGATGGGTTGGGCATAATCTGGTTTGTCTAAGGAATTCGCATAATAAAGGTTGGACTGGGAATCTAAGTCCGGTTTCAATTATTGCTTGGATGGTAAAGGGGACAAAGCCTTCGTTGTCCCATGGGTCAACGTCTTGTTCGGCCAGGGTAAGGTTTACATCGGCTGGAATGTTGTATTCTTTTCTGAATTCGGCTAGGCCTCCTGGGGTTTCTACTAGGAACCTATATTTCCCCATTTATTGTATAAGTTAAGAAAAAATTATCTCAGTCAAAAAAAGTGTGCTCAGTAGCTCGGCTGAGTGCAGGGAAGTGCCGGGCAACCTAAGTCTGCAAAGTGGAAAAACAAGGTGTTAAGCACAGATCATTGACCGTGCTACAAAATCAAAGCAAGAAAAAGAAGTCTTACTTCGGCTGAGTAGGGTGCCACAGGATCTACCTCGGTTTAAGGAAATTGCTTGTTGTCTTGGCTCGGCTATATGATTGGTTATATCGGTTCTGCCTATGTGTTGTGTTACTTCGGTTAAGCAACAAGGGGCAGCTTTCTGAGTTCGGTTTAGGAACTGAGAAAGCTGGCTGAGCCCCCAAGGCTTAGCTCGGTCGAGGGCAAAAATTTCTAGTTCGGCGCGTTTTTATTTCGGCTACAGTGAATCAGTTGGTGGCCTATTTTGAAATTACTGTGAAATGTACAAGTTCTAGCTCGGTTCCAGTCTACCTAAATCTGTATATAGCAAGAACAGTGTTCTAGTCCGGTTAAGGCATGTGCAAGGATCAAAAAGGTGTTCTACTTGCTATTTCGTTATATTCATAGTGTTCTTGTGAAGGTTTTTTGCAGAAAACTTCAAATATTATTGGGAACAGAAAAGTGCTTTTCAAATATACAAAATAGACTGCTATGGATTAAAACCAAAAGCAAAAGCAAGAAAAACAGAAATAGGTTTTTAAAAGCTTACCAGAGAAGGAGGAAGAAGATGGAGGTAGAAGCAAAGGCAGCACTAAAGAACTCGAACGCAGCAGCTCCAAGCTCAGAACAGAGGCACAGAGAGAGAAAAGATGAACAGAGTAAGGTGTGATTCAGAAATGAGGAGTTCTTTTGGTGAAAAGGGCCAAAAAGGCGGGAACTGTTTAATTTTTTCGGAGTACGAGGGCGGCGCGGTAGCTGTAAGGAGCCATTCAGAGGCTGCCACGTGTCCCCAGGAGAAGAAGCGTTTCAGTTGCTGTCACTGAAGAGACGTTTTGACCGGACGTTCACAGTACGGCCCAAGTTTAGCTCGGTTGGATAAGCTAAATGGTTTTTAGCTCGGCCGGGTAAGTTAAATGGGTTTTAGCTCGGCTGGAGAGGCTTAAAGTTTTAGCTCGGCTGGAGTGATTGAAACTGTAGCTCGGCCGATACACAGGTAATCCCTATCATGCTTCGCAGATGGAATTAAGGGGCAATTGAGAGGGTAATTTATGTTTAAATTGGGCCGAGCTAGGATAGTGGGCCGATCTATGATCCATATTGAAGAGGCTGAAAAGATGGGCCCCGGACAAGTGTTAGTCCGGTCCGAAGTAGGGGATTTCCACCGAAGTAAGTGCTTATGTTTAGTTCAGTTGCAGGTTTTTTGAGTTAGCTCGGTCATGTTGTTCAGTACCGAGGTATATTGGGCTTGCTTTAGGACCTGAGTAAATGGAAGCTCGGCTCAATTCTTCTATGGATAGCTCGGCGTAGCATGCGAAGCCAAGGTAGAAGAAAGGAAAGGAAGATTGAGGTAACAGTTAGATCGGTCGCGACTTGTTAGCCCGGCATGGCAGTGTTACTTCGGTCGTAAGATAGTTCGGCTCATCTCCCTTATGGATAGCTCGGTTTAGTATGGGAGAACCGAGGTAAGGGAAATAAAGTAAGGACCGAATTAACAGTTACTTCGGTCATATGGAAGTCCGGCCATGGGAAAAACCATCTCACTTGGTTTAAGCAGTGAGGGAGGGTGTTGGAGGATAAGCATTATCTTCCAGGAGTATGAATCCTAAGAGGACTCTGCATGGAGGAGTAAGAGTCTTACCAGGATTGTGCCACGCGAAACCTATAAAAGCTCACAAATACCACCTGTGGAAAGGTAATGCAACTTTTGCTCCCAGAATACATTGAGCTTTTGCCTACTTGTCCTACTTACTGACTTAGGCATCGGAGGGGTTTCCGGCACACACCCGCCGGCTAGCTCACGTTTGTATTTTCAGGTGGTAGAACGACATCGTACGGAGGAACGCAGACTTGATCAACAGGATTATACGAGAAGGTGTATTTCTTTCCCGTACATAAGTTATGTTTTTGCTTTTAATTGAATTTAATGTATTTTTTATCTATTATTTGAGTTAATTAGTAAAAAATATAATAATAAAATATAATTTTTATAAATTAAGAAAATAAAATTAAGTTCAAATCAAATATTTTTATAAATAATTTTATTTAATAGATATTAGTTTCATTAAATTTAACTTATGAATAAATTTTTAAATTTTTTTCATACATTTAATATTTTTAAGTTAATATTGAAATTTTTTGACATAAAAAGTCAATACGACACAAACCAAACACGGACCGAAAAAGACACAACACGATAGCATGAAATAATAAACGAGTCAAGTTAGTGTTGAGGTAATTTTGACACAAACCTGAATGATACTATACAAACATGACCTAACATAATACGACGCCCACCCCGCCCAAATAACTAGTCCCGAACGAGGATATCAAGATTTATATCCCAAGGCCTTACCAGTCAGTCACACCACTCGGGTTTAATTTAACAAAGCAAGAAAAGAATTCTTTCTCTAACAAAAATTTATTACTCCCTCTATCCCAAAATAATAATTTCTTTTGGAGAATCTAAGGCTCTGTTTGGTGGAGCTCTAGAACGTTGATTTGAACATGGTGTTTGTTTATGATTTTCAAAAATTAATTCCACACTCACTTTTGAAAACGCAGTCGAAGGCAGGAAAATTTGGGCTAACCGGTCGTCTCACCAGAGGACGTCCCACCGGTCGTCTGGCCGGTTGACCGGAACAGTGCAATTTTTATTTTTATTTTTGCAATTGACACATGTTAATTTTTATATATTTAATAAAAAATATTTTCCAGAATTTTTAAAATTTTTTAGGAGCTTTAATAAAATTTTGAGTTGTGTGTTTGGTTATGAATTGTAAGTTTTTGTATCAAATATCATATGTCACATCAAAAATTCTCCACTCAATTCAAAACTCTTTTCAAAACTCATAAACAAATTTTTCACACTCAAATCATAATTCCAAAACTCACAAACTCAAAATACAACTCTATTCTCAAATCATATTTACTCTACCAAACGCAACCTAAACTTTTTTTAACAATACAATTATTACATTTTAAAAATATTAGATAGCGTTTGGTTTAATTTTAAAATCATACTTTGAGAATGGAGTTATATTTTGAATTTGTGAGTTATTGAATTATGATTTGGAAAGAAAAAATTTATTTGGTTATGAGTTTTGAAAAGAATTTTGAATTGAATTTTGAATTTTGAATTTTGAATTTTGAATTTTTGAAATGAGTTTTGAAATAAGAAAATTTGTTTAGTTATGAGTTTTGAAAATAGTTTTCATAACTTAATTCAAAAACTTATACTCATAACCAAACATACAACTCAAAATTCTATTAAAAATTTTGTTCAAAAGTCATAACCAAACTCTTTTTAAAATTCAATTCAAAAAAATAATTATTGAAACAAATAAATTTTTTATTTAAAAATTTTCCAAAATATTTTTTTATTTAAAATATTAAAAAATATTCAACTAGTGCTTTAAAATTACTTTTGATTGGAATTTTTTTATTTTAAAAAAATTATTGTGACAAATTAATTTTTATTTTTATTTTTTATTTTTGTTAATTTTAAATAAATGGCCAAATAATTTGTCATTTTGGTCTAAAAAAAGTAATTTCTATATTTAAAAAAATATCAAAAACAATTTTTTTTTTTTTTTTTCAAATAACAGGTGACAATTGCCACCAAAAAAAAATTTGTTCTGATCGACCGACCAGACGTTCCGGAGAATGTCCGGCGTAGACAACCAGATAGACCAAAAAATTTAAAAACTCTCTGTTTACCAAATATGTTTTCAAATGTGTATTGAAATGTGATTTGGAATCATATTTTGAAAATTATAATCAAACAGAGGGTTGGAATATGAGGGTGAAATCATGATTCCAAAATGGAACCAAACAGAGCCTTAATTTTCCAAAATTACTCTTTGATAATACATTTTTTTTTTGGAATTTCAATGATTATAATTGTACTTTTTGTGTTATTAATAAATTTAAAAGAATGATAAAATAGTAAATTTATATCATTTTATTCCTTAATTTTTTAAAAGAGACTAATATTTTGAACTAATAAAAAATATAATAAGGAACTACTATTTTGGAACGAAAGGAGGACCCAACAAATCGCGCAAACAACAAAATTCTGAAATAAAATGCCACAAGACAGCCAAATGGTTTCCATAAGTAAATCTTCAATTAGTGGCAACCAGATTACCAGCAGCGTGTGTTCCTGTGCATTTGTGTTCAGTTTGGGACACGAAAGGGAGGAGTGGAGGGGGAATAAACAGGTAATGTGCGTGTACCAAACGATGATTTTAGTTGTCAAATTAAAACGGTTAGCATTACTTTCAAAACTACTTTGGTGTTCAATGTTTGTACGTAAATTGTATTCGGTAAGAAATCAAAAACTTAGGTATCTCTGTAACAAACTCTGCACTGCAAGAAACCGGATGAAGAGGGGAAACAAAACTTGGAGCAATAGAACAATAAGTTCCTGAAGTTTTAAGTGCATAGATATTAGTTACAAGCACTCTAATCAGATGATGCCTCAAGCGTTCCACAACTATGTGGCAATCTCTTCATTCCAGATAAGAAGTCCAGTATGTGAACAACTCTCTTTACACTCAAAATAAAATGATTCAGTCCAATGCTAGAAACAATCACGACCTTGAGAAAAGATTTCGATTGACTGAAACAATTGCAGTGATAAAAAATTTAAAAAAAATAAAAACTTGATTTTTAATCACAGAACACAAATTTGCATGTCAAAAAGAGATTCATGAATTCAGAATTTTCAAAATCCATTGGTTGCTTCAAACTTTTCGTTCTTTTTGATATATTGTGAAGCAATTTAGGCAAAAGATGATGCCTAGTCAATACGTGTAACGTGGCGAATTGGTAATGGTCCAGCTGCTATCCAGTCATCAAGCAGTTAGTGGGCATTAATTGTTAGGTCTGTTACTTGGTTAGAAAATAAGAGAGTGCAATTGGGTGAGAAACTCAGATCAATTGTATCATCTTGTTAAACGAGGCAGGTTGAGTGGAGGATCTGGTGTGGAGTTCTGTATGTTCTGTAATTGTATTGTATTGTTCACTTTGATGATCTATGAAAGCCTCATTAACGAGCACTTGAAGCTCTATTTCTCACATGTTTCATTTTCAGACTTCCTACTTTTTTATACTTCTGGGTTTTTGTTTCAAGGTCTTCAATTCAGAATTTTCTGGTGTGGGTTATACAGTATGTTTGGACTGGAGGTCTGTTACTCGGTTAATTTAATTTTGTTTCTATCTTACAAATTGTCCAATTACAAAATTAAAAAGGAAAGGAGCTTTTTTCTATTTTTATTATGGAAATATGGTGGAGTTATGGAATAAGGAAGTAAGATGGAGAATTTTAGAGACAACGAGAGAAAACAAAAAGATGGAGAGAAGTTGGGAGAATTTACATTGCCTTATGCATTGGCTTGAATGCCAATTTATAGAATACATAGTGCATATACAAACAAAAATCAAGAGTTATGGCCTATCTACCATATCTAACTTGTCATGGCTTTTACGTCTAATTTTCTACAACTTTTTTGACAAAGTGGTCAAGCCTAGTTATAAGCTTATTAAATACAAAGACAAAAAAAAACAAAAAGTCATAAAGAAGAGACAATTATGTGTCTACAATTATATGCATATACTGTAGCTACTACAATTATATACATATACTGTATATTTTGTCATCAATATATACATACATTGTCTATCCTCCCCGGTTTTCAAAGACATAGACTATTATAGATAAGCTTGGGCTGAGCTGTTTTTGTCGTGTAGCGTCGGCTGAAATGATATGGCTAATCACTTTCCGCCAAATAATGCAGGTTGCTCCACGTGTCCTGGATAAGGTTGGAGTCGATCAGGAGACAGCTGCATTTGATAGTGGGGTCCACTATGCTTCCATCCTGTTGATGAGATTGTGATATTCTTCATCAGTCTCTGATGGAGAGGAATCCGGATCTTGGCTGTATTGGTCATTCCGGAATTGTTCTACATCATCCGCGGTCATGGCTAGTTCCAACGGAAGATCCAAATTATTTCTCTTTTTGAGATTCATTAACATGTCAAGAGCCTCATTAATTTGCGTTGGAGACCGTTGATATGTTATGGGAAAATGAGTTACAAATAATATCCTTCCATCTGTAACCATAAATGGCAATTTTGCTGAGCCATGGATGTTGGACGCTACTTGTGAAACAGATATTAGACTGTCTATCCAATATTCTGTTAAGGAAAGTTTTCGGATATTTTCTAATCTTTCTCTCCGATGATCTTCATCTAAACAATCATCTTCAAATTCAAAATCTTCAGTTTCTTTAAGATACCAAATCTGGTATGGTTGGAAAAAATGTTCTCGTTCTCGCCAACCAACAGTGCTGGAGATCTAAAAAGTAAAATATTTGCTCCATCGAAAGCCTTTTACTATCCATGAGAGCATTGTTTTGATGATCATTGGAAAATCTATCCATTGGATTGGATCTAGAATTTGAAAAATAACTTGATTAGTTATTCCCCAATCTATATCCTCAAAAAACCACATGTCATGGTTTGCCATGATGGTTATTTTAGGAATTCCATCTTTCAAATTTAATTTATCATAAGATCGTTCTAAGATTTGTCTAATCTTATCATAATGATCTTCAACTCGATTTTTGATTAACATAAAAATTTCTTTTGGAAGCAAAGTTCTTGCTTTTTCAAAAAGACAAATTCTTTTTATTTGTTCAAAAACCGGATCAGAAAACTCATCTGATATGAGGTCTGATAGTTGTAGAAAATTGTTTATTTTTTCAAAATTAAAATCTTCATTCCAATTCATTTGTTTAAGAATGTTAAAACAAAGATTTTGCAAATCTTTTAATTTAGCTGTTTGCTCAACTAATTTGTTGGCCAAAACTCCCATATGTTTTCGAAATTTCACTTTGTTGTCTACAATGTGAGTTTTCCAAACTCCATTGAGTTCTGTATAAATTTCTCTGGATATACCAGGGTTGAAAAAATCTTTTATTTCAGATTCATCTAGTCTAGATGTCTGAATATTAGTTGGAACTGGGTTAGTTCTCATTTGATTCAGATTCCTATTTTTCCAGGAACAAGAAAACTTGAACATATTAAATCTGCTTATATGTATCATTTTCAAACAAAAAATGATGATATTATTTTTTCTCCTAGCCAAGGAAAAAGAAGATATACATATGTATTGGGAACATTTAATTTTGCCGGTTATAAACCCTATAGCCTCAGTGTTCTCATAGACACAGGAGCTACAGTCAGCTCATGTAAATGGAATGCCATACCACAAGAAAAATGGACATTAATGAAACATCCAATTTTAGTTACTGGAATAGATGGCAACCATACTTCCATACAATTCAAGGCTAAAAATATAGCTATTTGGTTAAATGATAGCAAATTCATTATACCAAAAATTTTATGTTTTCCATATATGCATGGAGATTTCCTTCTTGGCAATAATTTTATATATAAATATCTTCCAATGCAAATACAGGAAAAGGCTATTTCATTAAGTATAAACAATGTCTTAATTCATATTCCCTTGTTAGAACAACATAAATACATTTGTGACAAAGAGTTTGAGCCCGTGCCGCGTGGTGATTTAACTCCCATCATCAAAACCATTGATGAATCACACTGGATTTATAAAATTTTAGAAGAAAATTTTAGTGAACATCCATTAAAACTATGGCAACGTAGCCCACGTTATTGTAGTTTAAAATTGAAAGACCCTAATGTTATCATTAGAGTAAGACCAATGATCTATACTAGACAAGATATAGATGAATTTGATATTCAACTCCAAGAACTTTTAGACAAAAAGTTAATTGAAGAAACCAAAAGCCCTCACTCTAGTCCAGCTTTTATGGTAAGAAACCATGCTGAAATTAAAAGAGGAAAAGCCCGAATGGTAGTCAACTATAAACGGCTAAATGAAAATTTAGAATTTGATGGATATTTTATTCCACGAAAAGATGTTTTGATTAACTTAACCAAAGGATCAAAAATCTTTAGCAAATTTGATTGTAAAAGTGGATTTTGGCAAATTCAATTAACAGAAGAGTCAAAAAAATTGACAGCTTTCAGTACACCTAGAGGACATTACCACTGGAATGTTATGCCTTTTGGGTTAAATATTGCACCACAGGTATTTCAACGGTGGATGGATACAATTTTTAAAGACCTTAAAGATTGTTGTGTAGTTTATATTGATGATATACTTATTTTCTCTAAAACCAAGGAGGAACATAAGAAACATTTAAAATTAATTTGTGAAAAATTTCAAAAACATGGAATTATTTTGTCTCCAAAAAAGATTGAACTAGAAAAAGAATCAATTGAATTTTTGGGAATAATTTTAGACCAGAAAGGTTTAAAATTACAAGAACATATTTTGTCCAAAGTACGAGATTTTCCTGATACTCTTGAAAATATAACACAATTACAGAGTTTATTAGGCATTTTAAATTATGGACAAAATTTTATTAAAAATCTTTCAAAAATAGAAATTCCTTGGTTAACCAAATTAAGGAAAAATGTTATTTTTGCATGGACAGAAGAAGATGTTGCTTTAATTAAACAAATTAAAGAAACTGTTAAAACTCTACCAGATGTTTATCTTCCTAAAACAGGTGATAAATTAATTTTAGAAACAGATGCCTCAGAAGCATGCTGGGGATGTGTTCTTAAAGCTATACCCAGTAATTTATGGCATGATAAAGAGATACCTTTATCAGAAAATGGGATTAGACCAAGAAAAAATCCAATACCCATAAAATTACAAAAAGAAGAATTAATTTGCGGATATAATTCTGGAACATTTAAACCAAATGAACAGAAATATATTATTTTTGAAAAAGAATTGCTTGCAATAAAATTAGCAATAAAGAGTTTTCATATTTATTTAGCACCAGAAAATTTTATTGTGCGCACTGATAATAAGGCAGTAAGAGATTTCTTGATCAATAAAAAACCTATTGAGCAAGGAAGACGATTAGCCTGGTATAATAAAATTTCTGAATATACTTTTGAAGTAGAACATCTTAAAGGTACTAACAATTTTCTTGCAGATTTTCTTAGCAGAAATTGTTTCAGAAAATTAAATTGCTAAACAAGTAAATTTAATTTTTGCAGAAGACCTCTAGACCAAGAGGAAACAATGGATAAGGGTAAACAACCCGCTCAAGGGGATTGGGTGACAATTGCTAAAAAGGCAATCCCCAGAGAAGAAAAAGTTTATGTTGTGTTTTCAGGAAGACAACCTGGAATTTACACAGACTGGAACGAAGCCAATCTTCAAGTTTGTGGATACTCAGGAGCAAGCTTTAGAGCATATGATAGCATGACCAAAGCTAAAAAAGCTTTTTACAGTGCACCAGCCATGCCTATTTTTCAAAGGAATCAAATGAGAACTAACCCAGTTCCAACTAATATTCAGACATCTAAACCAGATGAATCTGAAATAAAAGATTTTTTCAACCCTGGTATATCCAGAGAAATTTATACAGAACTCAATGGAGTTTGGAAAACTCACATTGTAGACAACAAAGTGAAATTTCGAAAACATATGGGAGTTTTGGCCAACAAATTAGCTGAGCAAACAGCTAAATTAAAAGATTTGCAAAATCTTTGTTTTAACATTCTTAAACAAATGAATTGGAATGAAGATTTTAATTTTGAAAAAATAAACAATTTTCTACAACTATCAGATCTCATATCAGATGAGTTTTCTGATCCGGTTTTTGAACAAATAAAAAGAATTTATCTTTTTGAAAAAGCAAGAACTTTGCTTCCAAAAGAAATTTTTATGTTAATCAAAAATCGAGTTGAAGATCATTATGATAAGATTAGACAAATCTTAGAACGATCTTATGATAAATTAAATTTGAAAGATGGAATTCCTAAAATAACCATCATGGCAAACCATGACATGTGGTTTTTTGAGGATATAGATTGGGGAATAACTAATCAAGTTATTTTTCAAATTCTAGATCCAATCCAATGGATAGATTTTCCAATGATCATCAAAACAATGCTCTCATGGATAGTAAAAGGCTTTCGATGGAGCAAATATTTTACTTTTTGGATCTCCAGCACTGTTGGTTGGCGAGAACGAGAACATTTTTTCCAACCATACCAGATTTGGTATCTTAAAGAAACTGAAGATTTTGAATTTGAAGATGATTATTTAGATGAAGATCACCGGAGAGAAAGATTAGAAAATATCCGAAAACTTTCCTTAACAGAATATTGGATAGACAGTCTAATATCTGTTTCACAAGCAGCGTCCAACATCCATGGCTCAGCAAAATTGCCATTTATGGTTACAGATGGAAGGATATTATTTGTAACTCATTTTCCCATAACATATCAACGGTCTCCAACGCAAATTAATGAGGCTCTTGACATGTTAATGAATCTCAAAAAGAGAAATAATTTGGATCTTCCGTTGGAACTAGCCATGACCGCGGATGATGTAGAACAATTCCGGAATGACCAATACAGCCAAGATCCGGATTCCGCTCCATCAGAGACTGATGAAGAATATCACAATCTCATCAACAGGATGGAAGCATAGTGGACCCCACTATCAAATGCAGCTGTCTCCTGATCGACTCCAACCTTATCCAGGACACGTGGAGCAACCTGCATTATTTGGCGGAAAGTGATTAGCCATATCATTTCAGCCGACGCTACACGACAAAAACAGCTCAGCCCAAGCTTATCTATCACAGTCTATGTCTTTGAAAACCGGGGAGGATAGACAATGTATGTATATATTGATGACAAAATATACAGTATATGTATATAATTGTAGTAGCTACAGTATATGCATATAATTGTAGACACATAATTGTCTCTTCTTTATGGCTTTTTGTTTTTTTTTTGTCTTTGTATTTAATAAGCCTATAACTAGGCTTGACCACTTTGTCAAAAAAGTTGTAGAAAATTAGACGTAAAAGCCATGACAAGTTAGATATGGTAGATAGGCCATAACTCTTGATTTTTGAGTTTATAAGATTGATGTTGAGTTACACTCTTTTGTGTATGTTATGATATTTATTGGGTGATTTTTCAACCTAATTTTTTTGTGTATTTTCTAGCTTAGAGATTGATTTTAGTTTAATTTATTCTTTTTTCTAGCTTAGAGATTTAATTTTTTTCTCCCAGCCTTGGTCCCTCAAGAAATGGAGTACAGCCCATCTTGCCTTTCCCATACCAGCTTTTGTAGGAACCTCATGCACTGGGTCACCCTAGAGATTGATTTATTTAATTTTAGTTTTCTTTTTGCATTTCCACCTAATTCTATAATCAAATGTAACAATGAAAGTGATGATATTCTG
Source organism: Camellia granthamiana (assembly GCA_036172215.1). Lineage (NCBI taxonomy): Eukaryota > Viridiplantae > Streptophyta > Magnoliopsida > Ericales > Theaceae > Camellia > Camellia granthamiana. The sequence continues at coordinate 159,081,295 of CM069906.1, forward strand.
TATAGTATATTTACATCTACTAATATACAAACACCCAAATAACATCACATTCAGAATGATTTAGAATTTTTTTTCTTGAGGTTTTACAGCATGGTTCTTAGTCGAACTTGTTTCCTCATATGATGGAGCATGGTAATGAAATCAAATTCTTGTTTTTTGGTTTAGCAATGAATTAGGATTAACTAGAAGCATTTGCTGGCCCAGTGTGTAGGCTGAGGATCTGAAAACTATTTATTTGTTGTGCCTCAATGCAAGCATAGCTAAAAAAGTTTGCATCTTGAACCAAAAAGGGATTTTTGGCAAAAACTCCTTCCTAGAGCCCGTTTTTCTTGAAAATGACAAATTCTAATTTTTTAGCTCATAAACTCCTCCAAAATAAAGAAATCTTGTAAGAAGGACAATAATTTTCATATTTATATTTTGTGTGACAAATTTACCCCTGCACAGCCACACACTCTCTCTATTTTTCTTCTCCTTTTCTTCCTCAGTTTGTCTCAACTCTCTCTCTATCTCTCTCTCGATGCTCTTTCTTTCTTTATCTCTTTCTAAGAGCTCTCCACACCACCACCACCACCATCTCCACTACCACCACTTCTACCGTTTCCACTATCATCATCTCAACCACCAGCTCCATTCGTCACCACCACCGCTACCACCGTTTCCACCACCACCACCGTCTCAACCATTAGCGTCATTTGATGCCACTATACCACTGGCAACCACCATCGTCATCATTTACCTCCAAGACCTCAAATCTGAGGTTGACAACCTCAAATCTGAGATCTATCATCTCAGATCTCTCTCTCTCTCTCTCTCTCTCTCTCTTCATTATGCTCTGTTTTTCAGACAGTAAAATTTTACTCTAGTTTGAATTAAATTTGAGGCAATATATGTGCTATCTCTATCTCTCTATTTTTCTATCTTTTTCTCTTTCTCTGTATATATTTTTATTTTAGTGCATTTTTTTGTCATTATTACTTTGAATATTGATTTTGAGATCTCAAACGAAAATGTTATTTTAGTACGTTCAATAGCGAAATAGTAAAATTTTACTCTATATAAGAGTGAAATTTTACTGTTAACGTTATTAATTCAATGTTATGACTAATTTCTCATTTAATAGCTATATGAATAATGGTAATAATTATAATAAGTGTGGAGGTTAGTGATAACAATGGAAAAAATACACTATTTATATGTTTAAAGTAAACAGTAAAATTTTATTGTCTAAATTAACAGAATAAAATTTTATTGTCTAATAGAGTAAAATTTTACTGTCACCGGAGAATCTTATCGGAAAATTTTCATCGACCAACAGTGGTCGCCGAAAAATTATCGTCGGCTAGGGTGATCAACAGTGGTCGACGATGGTTGATGATAGCAGACAATAGTCAGTGGTGATTGTAGTAATGTAAGAAAATGATAGAAGTTGAAGGTGTTATTGTTATATTTTTTTAATATTTTGAACTTTATCCTTAATGAATTAAATGTTCTTAGCTTGTCCTTTTGGCAATAAAGTTTGAAATTGAGGGACTTATTACCAAAAACCCCAACAAAAAAATGTGCCTGAGCAGTGTCAAAATAGATATTTTGCTCTTTGTTAACCATAAAGGGTAGTCTGGTGGAGAGGGTAAGATGTACCTAATCTTACCTCTGCACATGAAGAGACTGTTTTTGTGGTTTGAACCTGTGATACCCAGGTTACAAAGAATTAACTTTATCATGGCAAAGCCCGTCCTCGTGGCTTTTTGTTAGGTGCGTGTGTTGTATTTATCGTCTCATGACATGTAAGCCTAATGTCAATGATCAAGTATATTATCATATATTTCTGTGAAATACTTGTTTTTACTGGAGTGTACACCACATGAAATGCTGCATCGTTTTACTTAGTATGCAAAGGGTCAGTATAGGCGGATGACACTCAACCCTTTTTTAACACCAGAACTATTTGTAAAATTCCACCATTTTATTTGCATTAGATTTCATTTAGACCAGGTGCGCATACCTAAGTGAAATCTGAATAGGAAAGTTGTACGTTTAGGATTAAATCTGAAACACTCCTTTTAATTATGTAAAGCAAGTAGTTTGGAGGGTGGTTGTGTAACTGAAGATCCCAATCTACTGGACACATCAGCAACAGTACAAATGGAGCCAAGTAATCAACTTGAATTTGATTTGCCTCACTATTTCATGTTCAACCTAGAAACAAAAATTTACAGATGTATGATAAACATGAAGAATAGAGAAGCTGGAGAACATAAATTTAGTTGGTAAAGTTGTTAATTCTCAAAATTCTTGTCCCACTAGGTTGAACAAACATTCGAGTTTTTGGTTGTGAAGATAGGTGAAATGGCCCTTTAGTTTCAAATGCACAAAAGAAAAGCATTACCTAAGTGATTCTGTTCTAATTTATAAGGAAAAATTACAAAGAATCGTCCCAACTTGTCACCATGTTACATTTTGTTCTGCATACTAGTGTAGACAAAGCTACCTGAATATTCATTGTCATCCACTTGTATGGAGAGATTGCAAAAAGGAACTTTGAAGTTGTGGTATTTTGATTATTCTGCAATCAACACTGTTACTCGGAGCAACTCTACAGTCCAATTTCAGGCTGAGATATAAATGCCTTGTTTGGTTTGTCTCTTGAGAGACAATTTTTGACAAAAAATTTCAAAAATTTGTTTGGTTGAAAATTTTTGAAAAAAAAAAAACCAAAATCACTTTTTTCTCTATTACACATCAGTCAATCATTTTTCCTATCACACCTATCTATTCAACCATCCAAAAATTAATAATAATAATAAATTAAATCATTCCAAACTCCAAAACTTTAAAACTATCTTCAAAACATATAACCAAACAAATTTTCAAAATTTGGTAAACATTTTTCAAAATTATTTCACAAATACAAACCAAACATGGCCAAAGTATTCCAAGAGGATATTGCACTTGGTAGTTTGACAATGCATCGACGTCATTTAGAAGGCAAATGAAAAAACTCAACAAAATTGCCACAAAAGATTTTGCACTGATTCATGTTTATCTTTTCGACTACATCGTTCATGCCTATCATATTGCATGAAATAAGGGCATCTCTAATCCTTACCTTTTACTCGTATCAAATTTAAATTTGAGTAAAAATGTTCAAAATCTTTCTCCACTCCTTTACTCAAACTCATACCAAAATGAGTTTTGCTCAATTTTTTACCCAAATCAATGAAGACTCGTGTTTTTACTCAGGTTATAGCTTTTAAATTTACAATTCCGCCACTTAACAAACACTTTAATGAAACTAGTGAGGGACACAGACAACTCATGGGATGGCAATCCAAATTGGCAGCATCCCTTTTTTTTGGGTTCATCTGATGGATGGTTTCTCTTCACCAAAAGTAGAAAACAGGATACAATTTTGAGGAATTTTAATGGCAATTTTCATATTCTACGGAAAAGCCATGTGCAGCGTGCACCAACAGGCATGAACATGAAACAGGAAAACTGGAGTGGAATTTACTTGAGATTCAATTAGCAAATCATTAAACAATTAATAGCGCAAATAATGAATTCCTGAAATAAAATGCCACAAGACAGCCAAATGGTTTCACAGTCCATAAGTATCTTCAATTAGAGGCAACCGGATCAAGTTTTACCAGCAGTGTGAGCTCCTGTGCATTTATGTTCAGTTTGGAACGAGAAAGGGGGGAGTGGAGGGGGAATAAGCAAGTGACGTGTTCCAAACAATGATTATAGCTGTTAAATTAAAAAAGTTAGCATTACTGTCAAAACTACTTTGGTGTTCAGTGTTTGTACCTAAATTGTATTAGGTAAGAAACCAGAAACTAGGCATCTCTATAACAAACTCCCTCAAAATGGTCCTCATAAACAGTGGCTGGTTGATAATCACTTCAATGTCATTAACAAGAGCGAAAAGAAAGCAATATACAACACATTGTAATACTAATCTAGGATTTCTATAAGAACTCAATCGCGTGTATAACTACTCAAAGGCATGGGTGCAATGTATAATGCTTAAAAATATGAGCCTAAACAGAGAAACAGATGGAACTCTAATACATCCAGTTCCGGTCATAAAAAGCATTTGTCTTCCTAACATATCTCAATAATTTCAATATTGATACATGCAATTAGTTAATTAGGCATACTTTTACACAGTGGCATAATGTAAGGTTAAGAACTATAAAGTCATGCTAAAAGCCTATTTGAAATTTTTTGAAGTAATCTTATGTAAGACACTCACCAATTCATGGTACTAACTACATTGGTATACAGAGAAGGGCTAAAAGAAAGCATATCATCCATCTACAGTCCACAATCCACAATTCACAATCTACATACCATATATAACAAAACAAGCACCGAGTGAACGCATGTTACTAACAAACAAACACACAAGACATATATGAGTTGAAACATTTTATATTGAGAAATTTCTTAACCAAGGTAACATTTAATTTTATGCCTATCTTATATCGAGATTTTTGGTTCAAACTTCATCCCAATTGAGGGAGGCAACCAGTTGCAGAGAAAGAAGACATGCTAAAGCCGAGAAGTGAAAGAGATAAGTTTATAATGCCGGCATGATAAAAAAGTGAAAAAATGTCTTTTTCAAGTTTGCTCAATGCCATACAAGAAGACAATAGCATTTGTACCAGAATAGAGAAGCCAATGACTAACAGAAAAATAATCCACCACACACAGATTATTGATTTTAACAACTTCATTAAAACAAGATGCTTGTAATGGATAGGTGTTGTAAGACATAGCATCCAACTCGAGGGTATACAACTACAAGCTGTACAAGAATTTCTACAACGACAAAATAAAGAAAAAGGATGGACTAACCCATGTCAAAAAATACTATGCCTTCTTTTCTTGGTGATAGACCAACCCAAAGGTCATCATAAATCGTCAAATGACAAAGCACCCATAGCGGTGCTTAACCTGAAAGAAAGAAATGCCAAATAGATCGCCGTAAGGCCAACTCCCAACACCTTGCTAGGGCGCATGTCATTTCGTGGTAACACAATGAGTGACCAAACAAGCCCTAAAACGAGAAACCCTATTGTAAAATACAAGCTATTGTCCTTCGGAATTATGTATAATGACGGTCTCTTTGACCAGGCCCCAAGCAGCATTGAGATTCCCAAACCAGCAAGTATGTTGAACATAGGCCCTGCAAAGCATCCCGACATTGCAATCTGCACACCATTGCTACCATTCATTGCCAGCGCGAGATTCGACATTAAATCACCCATCGAGTTGCCCCATGCCAAAATTGTTAATCCGAGGATTGATGGGTTGATTCCGAATATCACTCCTAGCGTCACCAAGAGGGCAACAAGCTCATTGGCAACAATGTAGAACCAAATGATACTCATAAAAAATCCACTGAAAACCCAGGGAAATAAGAACTTGCGAGGTGGTTGATCACTTTTGGTATATATAATCGCCAGAACACCAAGTAAACCACCAACTAAAGCACCAACAAGATATGCAATCTCTCCACTCTGAGGACCTAGATTATCTTGCATATTCCAGAGGAGAGCCAAAAGCATGGGTGCCAAAGCAGCACTGGCTACAGCATACACTTTTGACCACCGCTGTTCCTCAACTATGGGAATTGTCAACCGTCTTGGAAGTGTCAAGGGCATTTCCAGCAATGCGCATAACGTAGCACAAGAAAAGGATGGTCTGTCATTCACAATCTCCTCATCGTTCCAACCCCACAAATCCTTTGGGCTCTCTTCGATATGAACAACCTTCAGAGTGTCATTTGAATAGATTGCCACATTCGCAGCCCACATCCAATGGGGAAGCCTAGTCTCAAGAAGTGGCACATCATTCTCATTAGCAGACTCGAGCAGTGAGTCACATATAGACTGATCCTCTTCATGTCCATCAGACAACAGACATCTTTTAACAGGAAGCAATGGTCTAACACAATCCATTCTCAGCCTCTGGGCATGTTTTCTGAAAATCTCATGTGCAGCAACATAGATGGCATAAACCACATAAATCGAAACATATGCAATTGCACCCCAAACACTCACCTCGCCAACAATCAAAATAACGACAAGGGACACTAGAGTAAAGAGCAAAAAACATACATCTCTGATAAAGCATCGCTTATTGATCTGAATCCTCTGCTCTGCCACACCAAGAGAAACAGTCCCCACAACAATACAAGTAACAAACAAAGCACCACCCAACACACTATTGAGACCAACTCCCCCGGCATCGGTGCCCATGAAAGCTGCAATGCTTGCAAACACATCAGGCGCTCCATTCCCAAGAGGAAGCAGAGTAACGCCTGCAACTGTTGGCGGCAACTTCATGATATCCGAGAGCTTCTCCAGAGAGCAACAAAAGTAATCCGCCGCAGTATTACCAAGTAGATAAAACAGAGCAAGCAACCAAATACCTAGAACAATATACCCAATTGCACTGTGATTCTGACAATCACAGTAAAAAAAGACAATGTAATTGAAAAAGCCATCGGATGAGCACTGGGGATTGGCAATCAAGAACTCACACTGGCTTTTGTAACCTTTATGTTCATACAATTCAGTGCAAAGCGTGGGGTTTCTCAAACTGTTAAAATCCTTTTGAAGCAACCCATCATTTTCTATGCTGTAATTAGATGAACTAACACTCACTTCAGCGATTCGCCTACGAATAACCTCAACCCCATCAATTCGATTGTATAAACCCAATTTAAAAATCAGTGATTTCCCAAGAAAGGGACTTCCAAGAATACCATCCTCATGATGGAAGAAGAAGAAAAAAAGCAGTACAATCGCACAAATTCCATTGAAAACCCCGCGAAAACGCGAGTGCCTTAGAGGGTAAAAGCCCTTCAAATCTTCCATTTTTTCACCTCTTGGTAAACCCAATTCAGGAAAGATCAATCAAAACTTGACCCTTTTTTCTCTTTTGGTAGAAAAACAGTCAAAGCCTTTCAAATTGCAAGAATTCAAAACCCAATTGACGAAACAAAGGAGACAAATGACAGATCACAATGAAAACAAAAATACCAAAAAAGGGGAAGATGAATTGGCACTTACAATGAATTTAACTTTGGGAAAGAACCATGTGGGGACATTTACGTACCTCAGAGAAAGAGAACAAGAAAAGTAACTTACGGATAGTTTCTTTTGAGACGATCGAATGTTGTTTATAGCTAGCTAAACGACCGACGATGAAATGAAATTGCGTAAGTAAAAAGCGAGAAAGTTGGGGTATGTATCTACATCACACGTACGCGTGTAAAGCAGAGACAATTGATCGACGACACGCGGGGTCGATACGATTTGGGTATGCAATTGAAATGGGTTGATTTTTGCTTGGGTTTGAGTCATCAAAAATTGTGGGAGATCAGTGAGTTTGGCCGGTTTTGGTATTCGATTCCATTCACACACATGTGAAGAAAAGAGTGTTTCACAAAAAATCAAAATGTGCAAAGCACCAGGAGAGAGATTGGGTTGTTGTGGAGCCATTCATGAATGGATTTGATGAGCTTAATTAATAAATGGTTGAGATTCATTCACCAATTGCAATCAGTTGAAGAGAGCTTTTTTGTTTTTGAGATCTATCAATTTGTTTATAAGGTTGATCGAAATCAATTCAAGAGCGCCATTAATAATTGCGATGTACATGTATGAGTACAACTCTTCGTCATCATTAAATACATATTTATAGGTTTCGGTCTTGATTATTACCAGAGTAATGCTATTCTATATGTTGTATCAATATTTTTATTAAATATTTTATATGAATGTAGCGTTTATATGAAATTTATATTATCAATATTTTTATTAAATATTTTATATAAATGTAAATTTTATATGAAATTTATATAATGATATTTAAATCAGAATATGTTTTTTCATTAGAATGATAAGGGTGATGAAAAGTCAAATTATTGATGGTGATGACGTAATCTATAAAGAGAAGTTTAATCAACACATAGGGAGGTGGAGTCGTGAGATCTTGGAATTTTATGGCTTATTTTGAATAGTAAGTTAAAATTGTTTTTTTTAATATTTTTTAAAAGGGTGAATTATATATACTTTTTTTGAGATTTAGTTAGATTATAGATACTCTTAAGGTTTCGAAAATTACAGATATCCTTCTGAGGTTTATATTTTCATAACAAATTGTTTCTTGAGGTTTATATTTTCATAACAATTTGTCCCTTAATTTGTTATGCAAATAGTACCTTCAGGGAGTATCTGTAATTTCTCAAACATCATAAAAGTATCTATGATTTAGCTAAATCTCGAAAGGGTATATGTAATTTGTCCTTTTTAAAAATACATATAAAAAAAATAGCGAAATAATGTGATTTAAAAAGTTAAAAAAATGATTTTTAACGGTGTTATCAAAATAGGCCTATATTTAGAATTGGTTTGGGAAGAATCTTTTTAGTTTCATTTTGTTTTTTTTAGATAATTTAGTCTGATTAAATTAGTTTTGTTTAGATTTTTTTTTGATTTTTTGATTTTTTTATGATGGAAAAAATAAAATTATTATTATTTAAATTTAATATTTTATTTTATTAACTTATTCAACTTATTTTATTTTTTTAATAATATTTTTTAATCTCAACCTAAATCTAACTCACTTGCCGACAACTTATCAGGAATAGTGACGTGGTTTGTCGTCTCGCCTTTGTCCTATGACCTATATCATTCTGGAACAGGGTAAAATTGGGCTGGTGGTAGGGTCCGGAGCGAGGTGTGAGGTAATCTTATGACTGAAAAAATAAAAATATTAATAAAAATTATAAATAATATCAATTTGCTTGCTTAGAGTTTTTCAAAAACACTTTTCAGAAAATTTTACTTTTTTATTTTTCATATTTTTTTGTTTTTACTGAATTTTTTTAATATTTTAAGCATTTTTTTTAATTTTTAGACATACCTACTATAAATATACCTAAAAAGTAAAAAATTGGTGAAAAAATATTTAAAAATTTACCAAATACCAAAAATACAAATAAAATACGAGAATTCAATACTTTATATTTTTATGTATTTATTAATTTTTTAAAATATTTTTTTATAAATTTTTAACTTTTCATCTAAAAAAGTAAAAAAAATATTTAAAATTTTAAAAATATTCACTAGAAACAAAAAAAAAAAAAACACGAAAGCTAAGGTGTCGTTTGATAACACTTACATTTTCAGTTTTCTGTTTATATTTACAAAAATTTTAAAAACTCAAATAAAAACTTTGTTTGGTAAAATTTTTAATTTATAAATCAGTGGTCTCAGTTTATAAATTTGGCCAAAAAATGAAAATACAAAAAATGTGTTTCCGTTTTGAGTTTTAAGTTTTTTTTTTTTTTACCACCCAACACTAGCCATCACCTGCCACCATTTTCTGACGCCGTCTTCCGCCACCACCACCCACCACCCACCACTCGCCAACACCACCCACCCCTCGCCACCACCACCACCACCCACCTGCCATCCACCTATCACCACCCGCCACTACCATCCACCGCCCGCCACCACCACCACCACCCGCCACCTACTTGCCACCACCACTCACCACCCACCTGCCACCACCACCACTATCACCCACCACTCACCACCCACCTGCCACCACCACCCATCACCCACCACCACCACCACCACTACCACCACCACCCGCTCGCTTCCACCTACCACCTGCCACCGTCACCCACCCACCCACCACCACCACCACCCACCACCGTCACCCACTCACCCACCACCACCCGCCATCCGCCACCCACCTACGACCACCACCCGCCACCACCACCACCACCCACTCGCTATCACCCACCATTCGCCACCGTCACCCACCCACCCACCACCACCACTCGCCACCTACGCGCCACCACCACCCACCCACCACCATCCGCCACCACCACCCACCCACCACCATCCGCCACCACTCGCCACCACCACCTACCACCAACCACCACCACCACCACCACCACCCACTCGCTACCACCCACCACCCGCCACTGTCACCTACCCACCCACCGTTACCATCCGCCACCCACCGCTACCACCCACCACCACCTGTCATCCGCCACCCACCTGCCACCATCACCCATCACCCGCCACCACCACCCACTCGCTACCACCCACCATCCGCCACTGTCACCCACCCACCCACCACTACCACCCGCTACCTACCTGCCACCACCCGCCATCCGCCACCTGCCAGCACCACCCGCCGCCACCACCACCACCACCACCACCACCACCCACTCGCTACCACACGCCACCCGCCACCCACCCACCGTCACCCACCCACCCACCCACCCACCACCACCAGCTACCCACCACCCACCGTCACCACTTTCCACCACCACTTGCCATTTCTCACTCTTTTTTATATTTTTAAAATTTTTTAAACATTTTGTCAATTACCAAACGCGTTTGTAGTTTATGTTTTTCTAAAAATAAACAAAAAATAAACAAAAACCAGTTTATAAAATTTTTGTAAATATAAACTGAAAACGTAAACGTTACCAAACACACCCTAAAAAACTCAATTTTCAAAAAATCTAATCCAAAAAACTCATATATTGATTTTTTTTTTTTTTTTATAGATAGGATGAATAGTAATTTATAATAAGTAAAAGTTAAAAGATGTAAGATGAAAAAGAAATTAATGAAAAAATTGTTAAGGGAAAATCATACCGGTGAATATTAATTCATTAGTGATCTCTACATTTTACTTTTTGTGTAATTTTGTTCTTTAAATTTTTAATTGACTCAATTTTTATCCTTAATTTTAAATTTTATTTCAATTTGGTCTAATTGATAGTATCGTTAATATTTTTTTACAAAAAATTATCACTAAATTGATTAAGGTTAATTCACTGAGTTTAGTAAGTATATGATTTTGATCTTCAAAATATGACATATGACACTTATATGCATATTTTTCATAAAAAGATATTAAAAATTGTAATCAATTTGATCAAATTAAGACAAAATCATAAATTCAAGATCAAAATCAAATCAATTAAAATTACAGAGACTAAACTAATACAATAGTCAAAGTATAGGGACTACCATCATAATTTGTACAATTATTAAATGTAATATTTTGAGTTTTAATTTTATAATATTTAAAAAAAAAATAAATAATACATATTATATACATATAAAAGTGTGTAATAAATATAAATAGGATGTGGCAAGTTAGAACAAAACAGATGAAGCAAAACCCAACCCTATCCCACTGTGTGAAGTGGGATGAGTAATGCGGGGGGCAAAGTAAGGCGGGAGAAAATTATCATCCCTATATTTAATATTTCAAATTTAATTCTTTTTGGAATTAGTTATTCAAACGAACGATGAATTTTTTAGGCTTAGGTGAATTGTGATTGTGTGTGTCCATAATTTACTAATACATATAGTTGAATGACTCTATTATGAAACACCACTTAGGGTAAGCTCTATAGTTTTTGGTCCTTTAGGGTCTTACCAAATGTTACCCCTTAATAAGTCTTTTTGTAGACCAAAAATAAGAGCACAATGGCCCTTACAGATTATGCAAGTTTAATTAATACTATATTGTAGCTAATGTAATTTTTATTTGTTATTCTAAATTTATATGTGATTTTTTTATTTTTGTAAACTGAATTTTACTAAACCATAATATAACAAGACTATATTTTTTTATCTTTTTAAGTAATTGTAATAATTTCATCATATATTGATTTATGTAAATAAATTTTAGTATATAATTCTAATGATTATATATGCAAGTAGGTTTGTATGGGTTTTAACAAAAATGAAAGGGGAATTTCGTCAAAACCCTCTCATAATAAAATTTTAATACATTAAGGATAAGCACAAAAAAAATTCCTTGAAAAGTCCAACAAATATCACTATTATCAAAATATTAAACTTTAAAACAATATAACTTTTGATGTAAATATCGATTTTTAATAAAATTAATATTTTTAGAATTTTCTTATAAAGATCTATCAAATAAAATCCATGCTGACTATGACATTTTTAAAAAAAAATTATTACCTTTAAAAGTAATGTAAACAATAATAGTAACATGTTATTTGGCAATATTGTCCAAGAAAGGGGAAAAAATATATATCTATATATATATTTTTTTACTTTATCCCTACTCAATTATTTATTTTCTTTTTGGGAGGTTTACGAAGAAAAATAAACTAAGATACCCTTTTTACCAAACAGTTGTGATTTGTGGCACTAAATTTCCTGGCACTAATGGCACTAATTTCTATATCAGGTAAAAAAAAAAAAAAAAAAAAAACAAAGTTACCAAAACAGGAAATTAGTGCCATTAGTGCCAGGAATAGTGCCACAAATCATTTTTCTTTTACCAAATAAGAGTTCAATAGAAGGGTTTTGACTATATTTTCCAAAATAAAATGAAATACAATAAAACATTGTAAAATCTTTTTTCTTTTTGCGTGCGTCTAATAGTATGAACTCAAGAAATCTATCGTATCAAAGGGTAGATATAAATAATTAAAGTAAATAGAATAATAAAAACATAGCATTACTCTTCCCAATATAAAATTTATTAAACAAAAGTATTGTGATATTATTTTTTATTTTTTTAATTTTTTTTTTGTGGCAAAATTTGGCCTCAAGGGTTTAGCTATCTATATTATATAACATGAAAATTAAGCCCATGACAACCGGGAGCTTCCGTAGCATAGTGGTAGTGCGTTCGCTTCGTAAGCGAAAGGTCGCGAGTTCGATCCTCGCCGGGAGCTTCTAAGTCTAATTTGTTTGATTTTTTATTTCTGTTTATTCCATAGAAAAAAATTATGTATATAATTAAACTTTAAATTTTAATTTCTTCAATTTAAATCATAATTTTTTGAGTCCAATTTGTTTAACTTTTATTTCTGTTTATTTTAGAGAAATTGAAAAAAAAAATTGTATACATATAATTAAACTTTAAATTTTAATTTCTTCAATTTAAATTAGTCACATTATGATTTGATGCAGTTAAATTAAAAAAAGAATTTTACATTAAGTTTATATAATGAATGGAAAAATATCACATACATTTTGTGTGTGTGACGGTAGATATTGTAACCAATTTAGAATGAGAAAAGTTGGGGTGTGAATTGTTTTGTGTCGTGTCTTATTGGGTTTGAGTTTAAAATAATTAAACATTAATATAGGTTATTTAATTAAGTATGTCAATTATTTTGATACTGGCTTGACCTATTTAGAATCGTCTTAACCCTAACACGACACGCTTAAATACAAGAGTAAACTATTAGTAGATCCTAATAATTAGACTTAATTCTCATAAAATTCTATTGAAAATAAATTTTAGTAAAATCGTCGTTAAAAATAATTTTTTGTGATAATTTTTTTACATATGTTGCTAAAAATTAACAATTAGTGACTTTTTTTGTTACGATTTTTATAAATTGTCATTAAATTTACAATTAGTGACGTTCTTCTGTGATGAATTTTTTAAACTGTTGCTGAAAATTAAAAATTAATGATGTTCTTTTGTGACAATGTTTTTAAACTATCATTAAAACTTATAATTAGTGACATTTTTTGTGACAATTTTCAAACTGTCGTTGAAAATTACCAATTAGTGACATTTTTTAATAGTATTTGATGAAAATTACCATTAATTCTCACAAGATCTATTGGACAATAAGTCTACCTATAAGACCTACACGTAAGTCGCCCTAATACAATTAGCAAAAGTTCAAATTTCATATTATAAGCAAATTGTACTGTCTTTTTTTTTTTTTTTTAAATATTTGTTTTACATTACATACATAAGAATAACTTGTTTAAACATTAACACGCAATGATAATGTATATGCCAATATTTATTAAAATAATCAAAAATATTCATCACTAATCCATTACACATCTAATCTAATTGTCACTCATTAATATTTAAATATCCAATAAATTTTTAAAAGTAAAACAAATTTTTATCCAATAACAAACTAATAATAATAATAATGTTACAATTATGTCACATCTAAATTAACATTATTGTGATTCTTACACATTGATTTTGCCATAACAATACTGCCAGTCTTGACTACATTTTTTTTTAAATGGGGTGGTACAATTTGCCGATTTTTAAAATACATTAAAAAACTCTTATGTATGTCATTCTTGACTTCGGGGGATTTATCATTAATTTAGGTTGCACTTCATTAAGTATATATATATACATATTATATAGAGATTTAAGTTCAAATCTAATAGATGAGAATGAATTATTCAATATCTTATGGTTACTAAATTCAGGTTATATTCGGGTTACATGTGAGTCAATAGTGGGTTTGTGTCATCGTGTCGACATGAATATTTACGCGGATTAAACGTGTCCATTTCGGATTCTGCATTTTTAACCCAAACATGATCCATTTAATATTCGTGTTTTCAGGTTGTGTCATGTTCAGGTTTGAGTCAAAAAATAATTAACCCTAACCTCTAATTACGTGTACAATTAGAGTCCTATTAACGGGTTACGTACCTAATCCACACCCCTAGAGAAAAGCTATGGACTCAGATTAATCCACTTAAAAATTTTGGGTGAGTGATTGGATGGTGGAGATTAATTTATATAGTGTGAGTCCATGTGTAGAATAAACCTGAATCATAAGATGAAAATTTTAGATAATTTCTGAGTTGATAAAGGTGGATTCATAATACTACTCATTTAGAATTTAACTTAATAAGTTAAAATTTCAAATTTTATTTGTTATAAGAGTCAAATTTTAAGTTTTTATTCTTTGGGGTAATTTCTCCTTTTCTTTTCATTATTTTTGGTGACTTTTTGGATACATTTTTATTAGGATCCCATAGGTGTAGCATAATTATATTGTGTGTTTTAATTAAAATTTTAATTCATATAACAATTTAATTTTTTTATCAATCATTCTTGGCCGTATAGAAGAAAAAATGATATTGATATAATTTTTACATTGTAATGTATACTTTATTCTTCTCGTATCTACAAGCCATCTATTTTAGTTTTGATAGTTTTAATCTTACCGAAATAGAGTTGATGTAATTATGTTAATTTATTGTATTTTTTCAAATCTCAAGGTGATTAATCTAATTTATATTTTTAATTAATTGACATTTGATTGTTTATTGGATGAATGAGATGAAGGTTTTTTCATAACATAAATTCTAAGTTTTCAACCCTTTATGAGATCGATGTTATAATAAACAAAAGGAAATTGTGAGTGGATGTCAATTTTTAAAATCACAAAAATAATGGAGAAGCTATATTTTTCTAAAATAAAAAAGGTTGCCTGTTAGAGAAAATAAATAAATTAAATTAAATAGTGTTTGAAATAATTTGTCAAACAAGTTTTAAATTTACAAAATTGAAAATGATACTAAACATAGTTAACTTTTTTACTATAATAAACAAAAGGAAATTGTGAGTGGATGTCAATTTTCAAAATCACAAAAATAATGGAGAAACTGCAGATTGGATAGATTCAAAAGCTTATCTTCCATTCTTTTGTGAGGAACTGCAGGTTCATATATTTTATTAAAATAAAAAAGGTTGCCTGTTAGGGAAAACAAAATTATATAGTGTTTGAAATAATTTGTCAAACAAGTTTTAAATTTACAAAATTGAAAATGATACTAAACATAGTTAACTTTTTTGCTTTAATTTAGTTTGGTTAATAAAATGAGAATAAAATTCACAGATATCTTTTTATTTAATTACTATTTTTTTGTGAAAACTCCAAGATTGTTTAATAACTTCGTCGGTCCCAAGTCCGAGTAAAAGAAAATATTTATACGTTAGGTAACCGACAGTCAACACATAAAAAATGTTAGGAAGGATCAATTCCTTACAACTGGTATCAGAGCATTGGTTCGAGTAGGAGCGATGGCTACAGATGAAAAGGTTAGAATCAATAAATTCAATGGCACAGATTTCGAAAGATAAAGATTGAAGACTATCTGTATCAGAAAAAACTGTATAAGCCCCTTTTAGGGACGAAACCAGAAAAGATGAAGGATGGTGAGTGAACTTTTCTTGATCGCCAAGCGCTAGGTGTTATTCGACTAACATTATCTCGTAACATTGCGTTTAACATAGCGAATGAGAAGACTACAGTGGGTCTCATGGCAGCACTCTCAAACATGTACGAAAAACCCTCTGCCTCGAATAAAGTTTATTTGATACGTAGATTGTTTAATCTGAGGATGACAGAAGGTGCTTTGGTGACTGTGCATTTGAACGAATTCAATATTGTGGTAACACAACTGACTTCTGTCTCTATCGAATCTGATGATGAGGTTAGGGTTTTAATTCTTCTATCTAGTTTGCTAGAAAGTTGGAATGATACTGCAACGGTAGTGAGTAATTCTTCTAGAAAAGAAAAGTTGAATTACAATGATATCTGAGATTTAATTCTGAGTGAAGAAATTCGCAAGAGGGAATTAGGGGAAACATCAGGTTCTACCCTGAATACAGAAGCCAAAGGAAGATCAGTAGGAAGAAACTTGAACCGCAACAGATCAAAATCCAAATATAGAAACAAGTCAAGAACTGGAGAGGGACGGAGTTGCTGGAACTGTGGAAATAAGGGACATCTAAAAAGAGATTGCCCGACATTGAATAAGAACAAAGGTGATCAAAATCAGAAGTCTGTTGTAGCTAATGCTACAACAGAGGAGATTTATGATGCTTTGATCTTGAGTATTCACAGCCCTCTTGAATCTTGGATTTTAGATTATGGGGCATCATTTCATTCTACTTCACAGAGGGAAATCATGGACAATTACATTGGTGATGATTTCGAGAAGGTTTATCTCGCTGATGATGAGCCTTTGAAGATTTTGGATAAAAGGGATGTAACAATCAGGTTGCCAAACGGATCTCTTTGGAAGATACAGAATGTCAGACATGTGTCAGATTTGAAAAGAAAATTGATTTCTGTTGAACAACTTGATGATGAAGATCATGTTGTAACCTTCATGAGTGGTTTGTGGAAAATCACTAAAGGAACCATAGTTATTGTTCATGGTCAAAAAGAAGGCACCATTTACATTACTACGAACAATAAGGATGCAGTAGCCGTTGCTGGTGAGAAAAAAGACTCAAATCTGTGGCACCAAAGGCTTGGGCATACGAGTCAAAAAGGAATTAAGGTACTTGCATCTAAAAGGAAACTGTCAGATTTGAAATCAGTAGACATTGACTTTTATGAAGATTGCGTCTTCGGCAAACAAAAGAGAGTCAGTTTTTCAAAGGATGGCTGGAAACCAAAGTCAAAAAAGTTGGAGTTAGTTCATACAAATGTGTGGGGACCTTTCATTTCTTGGAGGATCATCATAATATGTTACCTTTATCGACGACTCAACGACAAAGGTATGAGTTTATTTTCTAAAACATAAATCTGAAGTTTATACTAGTTTTAAGAAGTGGAAAGCCTTGGTGAAGATTGAAAAAAATCTGAAAATTAAGTGCTTGAGATTAGATAATAAAGGGGAATATGAGAACAATAAGTTCAAGAAATATTGTGTAGAAAGTGAAATTAGAATAGAAAAGACTGTTCGAAAGACACCTCAACAGAATGGCGTTACAGAACGCATGAATAGAACTCTGAATGAACGTACTAGAAGTATGAGGATACATGCCGGATTACCAAAGATGTTTTGGATAGATGTAGTTAACACTGCAGTATATCTGATTAACCGTGGTCCATCTATTCCATTGAATGGAGAGTTACCAGAAGAAGCTTGGAACAGTAAAGAGACAAATCTTTCTTTTTTGAAGGTATTTGACTATGTTTCATATGCGCTTATAGATTCTGCTAATAGAAGTAAATTTGATATGAAATTTGTTAAATGTACTTTTATTGGGTATAACATTGATCAATTTGGTTATCGGTTTTAAGATGATAAAAATAGAAAAATCATCAGAAGTAGAGATGTCATATTTAATAAGAAAGTAATGTATAAAGAGAGAGATAAGTCTACATCTGAATCTAATCTGTTACTTGTCATGAGCATATTGAGTTAAAAGAGATTAGTGAGAGTGATTTGAATAGTAGGATTCAGAATAATCCTGAAAATCTTATTCCACAAACTGAGCCACATACACTTATTCCTAAGTTGAGATGATCATAAAGAGAGTCTAAACCTACACAGCGTTGGTCTCCATCTTTATATAATTTGTTGTTGTTTGATGAGGTGAACCCGAAAGTTATGATGAGGCTTTACAGGTTGATGATTCAATTAAGTGGGAGTCAGCTATGCAGGATAAAATGGATTCACTCATGGAAAACCAGACATGAGAGTTGACGGAATTTCCAGTGGGTAAGAAAGCTTTGCACAACAAGTGGGTTTATAGGGTCAAACATGAACATGATGGGAGTAAACGCTACAAGGCCAGATTGGTTGCAAAGGAATTTCAGCAAAAGGAAGGGGTTGACTACACTGAAATTTTCTCTCTAGTTGTGAAGTTGACCACTATCAAATTGGTGTTGGGAATTGTGGTTGCTGAAGATTTGCATCTTGAGTAGATGGATGTGAAGACGGCTTTTCTCCATGGTGATTTGGAGGAGGAAATTTACATAAAGCAACCACAAGGTTTCTTGGCACGTGGCAAAGAGGAGTTTATATGCAAACTTCGAAAAAACTTGTATAGTTTGAAACAGTCCCCTAGGCAGTGATACAAGAAGTTTGATAGGTTTATGTGTAGCAGCGGTTTTACAAGATATTAAGCAGGTCATTGCTGTTATTTCAAAAGGTTTGACAAAAGTTATATTATTTTGCTCTTATATGTTGATGATATGTTTATCGCAGGATCTAGCATTAAAGAGATAAAAAGATTGAACAAACTTTTATCCAACCAATTTGAGATGAAGGATCTTGGAGTTGCAAAACAAAATCCGTGATATGAGGATTCACAGGGACAAGGTAAATGATACTTTGAAGTTGTAACAAGTTGAGTATGTCAAGAAAGTTCTCAAGAGGTTTAGCATGGATGGTACAAAACCAGTGAGCACTCCATTGGCTATCCACTTCAGACTTACCAAAGAGCAGTCTCTGAAAATCGAAAAAGAGCAGGCTTACATGGAACGTGTTCTATATGCTTCAGCTATCGATAGCATAATGTATGCTATGGTTTGTACTAGACCAGACATTGCATATGCAGTGGGAGTGGTTAGTAGGTACATGAACAATCTAGGCAAATAGTATTGGGAGGCAGTGAAGTGGATCTTTAGATACTTGAGTGGTACTACAAACATGGCACTTTGTTTCAGACAAATAGGCATCGGGTTACATGGTTATGTTGATGCAGACTTGGCTAGTAATATGGATAAAAGAAAGAGTACTACTGGTTATGTTTACACATTAAGTGGTACAGCAGTGAGTTGGATTTCACAGTTATAAAAGATTGTGGCCCTTTCTACAACAAAGGCGAAGTATGTTGCTATTACTGAAGCTAGGAAGGAGATGATTTGGTTACAAAATTTCCTAGTAGAGTTGGGTAAGATACAAGAGATGAGTATTTTACATAGTGACAGTCAGAGTGCTATTCATCTTACAAAGAATCCAGCTTTTCATTCAAGAACGAAACACATTCAGCTGTGCTATCATTTCATTTGTTCACTTGTAAATGATGGAGTCTTGTCTCTTAAGAAGATCCAAGACAGTAAGAATTTAGCAGATATGTTGACCAAGACAGTCACCATTGACAAACTAAAGTTGTGTGCAACTTCAGTTGGCTTTCAAGATTGATGAAGGAAGATCGAGTTGTTACGGCATTCCTCTATGTGATGAAGATGATAAAGAGCTTGTATTATCAGGTTCCAAGTGGGAGATTATTGGGTCGGTGGATCCTGATAAGTACTGTTCACTCAAACACTGGGTCCAATGGGGGGTTTGGGGGGCCTCTCCCCGAAAGAAAGGGGGGTCCAAGGAGCCCCCTCCCAAAAAATCCCCCATTGGACCCAACGTTTGAGTGAACAGTAGGGTTGAGTGAACAGTACTTATCAGGGTCCATCAACCCAACAAAAAAGTCGCTCGAATCCCTTATAAAAAGAAATCCTACTTTATAGAGTTAAGAGAAAAAAAATAATTCATGTAACCGACCCCATTTAATAGAACTTAAGGTTTGATTTGGTTGATTACTAATTATTTGTAAAACTATACTAATTTGATTTATATTAAAATTAAACTCTTTATTAAAAGTGGCTTCCATAGCATAATGGTGTTGTGTTCCCTTTGTAAGTGAAAGGTTGAGAGTTTCGATCCTTGTCAGGAGATTTTGTTCTTTATTGATCTCTTTATGGTTATGTTAAAAATTATTTTTTTAGATTTGTAGTAAAAAATATTATAATTATTATTTTTTAATTTTTAGGATCTTCTAATCTAATAGTACCTAGAAATGAAGAAAAAAATTTTGATTTTTTAAAAAATACTTTAAAAAAAATGCTAAAAGCAATTGGCCAAGCATCCTTTATATTTTTAAGAATTCTATTGCCATGGAGTAATTATTATGTATTTCAAGAATTATGTTAATTGTGTATTCAACCAACAGTACGGATTAAATACTTACATAATTTGAAAAATAAGAAAAACATTCATTCGATAGACATACAATCACACGACACTTTAAACCTATCATAATTTCTAGTTGCTATGAGACCTTGTTTTTCATTTTTAGGTTATGTTTGATTTAACAACTATTTATTTGGATACAATTTTTATTAGTTGACTGTCGCGACCCAAACTCGCCCCTATAAGTTTGGCGTCATAACCGGCCAGTAATCCGAGATTACCAAAGGCCTTCCTGTATAATAAAAAAAAATCGGGGCTAGCAGAAGCAATATACAAAAACACCAATAGTTCAATGAGATGTGCATCTATATGAACAAATATTTACATGCAAACACGTTAATTTACCCACATTCAGTACATAACTTATAACTTAATATCTTATACATAACATATGCACATAACAAAAGTGTACTTCACGATCAAAAGCCTGACAACGGCCTTCCAGGCCTAGCCTCAACTCAGAGGCACACAAAACAACTCGGTAGACTTCAAAACGATGGCTCAGCTAAAGACCCCCTTCTAGGCTTGCTCTCCAGGGCGCTCACCTATACATATATATAAAAACAGTGAGCTAAAGCCCAGTGAATAAGATTGTTAGACTTATTTATTTTGATGATTTATTTAATTATGTTTTAATATATTTGAAAAAGAAAAATAGAATCCAAAATTTATTTTGATGATTTATTTAATTATATTTTAATCCAAATTTATTTTGATGATTTATTTGAAAGAGAAAAATAGAATCAAAATTTAATTTGATGATTTATTTGAAAGAGAAAAATAGAATCAAAATTTATTTTGTCTCATTATTTCTCACCTAAACCTTTATCCTAAATGTTATTAGAATGTATTTAATATTTGATTAAATTAGGAGTTCAAATAGTCAAAAACAAAAGTTCAAACAGCCTAGCACAGTAACAGGCCAAAAGGTTCAAAAGGTTCAAGTGAAAGATATTCAAATTAGTAATGATGGAAGTACAACGGCTGTAAACGGCTATAAAGGTTCAAAAGGCCAAAAGGTTCAAGTAGAAGATATTCAAATTTGTAATGATGGAGTGGAAGATATTCAAATTGGTAATGATGGAAGTACAACGGTTATAAACCGCTATAAATTCAAATTGGTAATGATAGAAGTACAACGGCTATAAACGACTATAAATTCAAATGACTACAACGGCTATAAACGGCTATAATTTTCATTATATATACCAAAACCTCTAATGTAAATAAGTTACAAAAAACTTGAAAATATTCTTTGATCTATAATCATTCACATCTTTTCTCAGAAAATATACACTGAGCCTTATAGCTTTAAGCCCAGCTTTCCAGTGTGAGATTTACAGAAAAATCAAAATTTCATTTTATATATCTATCTTTGAGAGATATTTATTGTAAGCTTTCTTTAAAAGCAAAAATACCATTTCATCTTGTAAAAGTGTTGCAAACACTGTGTTCTTGAAATCTTGAGAGTGATTGTGAATCACCTAAGATTTGCAAGGGTTTGGGCTTGTGAAGTCTGTGTAAAATCCGTGGAGGATTGCCCCATTTGTAAAAAGGTTGCTAGCACCCTTGTGAAGTTAGAAGATAGTGGAAAATCTCAAGTGAAGCTTGAGGAGTGGACGTAGGCCGAGTTCAAGCCGAACCACTATAAATTTGTTTGCCTCTCTCTCCCTTATCTCTTTATTTTATTTTAAATTGCCATAGCTATATTTCACATTTTTATTGTGCTAAAATCATTAACTGACATAGTTGTTAAGAAACTTGTTTTAATTATTTTTATTTCATTAATTATATTTATCTATTGTGTTAGTCATAATTTTTATTAGGGTATTATTATTTTTAATTGTAAAAACCTAATTCACCCCTCCTCTTATGTTGTCTTTTGGGTAACAAAGATTAAAGTAAAGGGGTTAGTGAACGAATTCCAAATATATCATATCCGTAAAACAAATCATGACAAGATCATTCGTATCAGTCTCATATCAGAACATAACATAATGGTGCATCTCATAGAACATATCACATATCGTCTTCCGACTAGAGTAATCGGTTCCGAATACCGATTAAACACATATCACCACAATAAAGTAGCTAACGAGATCTCGTAATCACATATATGTCATGGACCCGCAGTAACATATCATCCCCCATGACTTAGGACTATTTATGGATGCCATAATAGATTTCAAACATAGGATGTTCGTTCACGTAAACAAATATCATTTCAGAAATTATAACTTATCAAATTACATTTGAAATATAATTCATATGAACATATCTTTACAATAACATTACTCACAGTGGACTCCCAATAAACACGTGCTAATCGTTCGGCGTCCGACCTAAACAAATAAATCAAGCACAACATGATTACAATTACACTCACAATCTATTTAATTCGGTTACTTGTTTATTTTTCGGTTTCTCTCATTTGATTCTAATTTTCATTCGGCTATTCCTATTTATTTTTCTTCCATTCCTTTTAAATATGGATAACTAGTATTAGAAATAAATTAGATTATTAACCTCTAATTAAAATATGTTTAGCTATGTATTAACCAAACTAATTAAATATAAATAATCTAATCATATATCAACCCTTATTAAGTCACTAATTATACAATCAAACTTAAATTAAGCCCATATACATTAAATTACAATTATTCAGTCATGTTTAAATTACTAAATCAGAAACTCATAAATATGTACATTTTGAAATTTCAACTCCAAATCAAAGCCCAAAACTCTTAAAACATGTTGATTAAGACCTTGTTGAAATTCAATACTTAACTTGAAATAAAGATCAAACCTTCAATGTAAACTTAACTTCCATTTAAAATATCAAAATCTAGAATTTAAGTGTAAAATCATAAAACATACAAGTTTGAGTCCCAAATTCATCTTCCAGAATTCCTTTAAGCCATGCAAGGAAACATAAAAGCATGGATATGAATTTTCAACATGAAACACAATTAAAACTTTAAAACAAAGCTCAAATGTTCAATTGAAAGATCAGAATTTTAATTAATCTGGAAAATTACAAAACATGCCTATTTTGAGCTCTAAATTAAAAATTCATGGAGTTTCCTCCTCCAATTTGAAGAACTATGCAAGAAATCAAATGTATGAAGAAGAGTTTCATGAAATCAAGTCATGCATGTCAAAATCTTGAGCTAAATTCTTCAAATCTAACCATGCATGTCATGTTCTTGCACTAATTATTACAATTTCTTCTCTTTTATGTTCATATGAATTCTTAACATTAAATTACACTACTAGTCTCTTATTTATTCATGGTCTTTACTTAAAAAACAAGCCAATGCTTAAAGGATTAAGAGGGAAGCATTTCAATTTCATAAAATTGATGGAAATTCTTACCTTAAGTTTGTGAAGTTATGGAGATTTCAAGTTCTCCTTCTCCTTCTCTTCTTCCTAACTTCTTTCTCTTGTTAAACTGTAAAACCCAAGTTGTGTGTAGGATTATTTTATTAGATAGATTAGTAATTAAATTAATTTATATGGGTCATTTATTAATATCAAAGAATTAGTTATGAGATGGCATTATATTTCCTATTACTTAGATGGGTAATTTTGTAACTTTGAGAAATTAGGTTAATAAGCCCACCTATTGTGGCTTTAAGTCTTGGAAAACAAACAAAATAGAGGCTGTGAATTGCTCCATAGACAGCTAGGGTTTGAGAAGGTAAAAGAAAAAAGAAAAGAAAAAGAGAAGAAAGGTTCAAGTGAGGCTACAATAGGGATTGGAGGCAGCACATTGGTGATTTTGGGACACCCATTGGTTAAGGTAAAATCTGTCTTTACTGTTAATTATTAAGTTTATGTTGAGGAATTTAACAATCAATGCATTAAGGGGATTTGGAAGATCTATAGGTGCCTACTTAGGTTTTGAGAATTGGGTGCAATGTGTAAGTGTAACTTTGGGTGGGTAATAGAAACAATGGAGTTTTGTATCATGGGTAAGGGTGTGTTTGGCTTTAAAGTTGGGTTGAATGGTTTGATCTCTTAGATATTAAAGCAATACATTAATCTAATATAGTGGGCCTTTTGTGGGTGTATGTAAGATGTAAAAAATATTAATTTATTTGAGGTTTTATTTATTAGGTTTGTGTGATTGAAGTGGTGGAGCTGGGTGTTTGGAGTTGGTGTTGGAGTGTTATTTCTAAGCTTTTGAGGTAAGTAACCCTCTATCACTGTTGGTTCATTTTTATTCCTATCGAATCGTTTAAAATCATAAATATTTATTTATAGCCTTCATGTTCTCTTAAAATAAAATATGGGTCAAGTATAAAACAATATCGAAAATTATTATGAAAATTATTTGAATATTTTGTGGAACTATTATGAAAATTGTACTAAATGTTTATTCTGAAAATATCAAATATTTTATTTAAAAGTTGTGTATTGTTTGAATTTTGAACATCACTCTAGTCTGACTATGATTTGGACCCTAGCCAATAGGGGTTATTTATTGGCACAGAAACTAGTTTCTTTTGGGGCTTTACCACCGGCCTATGTGTGGTTCTGGGCCTTGTCACAGGCTAAGTGACCGTAGTCACTAAGACTTGGGTTTTGTGAATTGCATCATTGAACCATTTGAATATCGAACCATCAATTTTGAACAACGAAATTGCATCGAATTACCTCATTGTCTTTTCAATTAAAATGTATTGCTACACTGGTTATTTTCAGCTGCGAAACCATCTTACAAAATAATTGTTCATTTATTGAATGGTAGCAAAAAAAATTATATTTATTGGTTATCGATTTATTTATTTTTTTTAGTATACTTGATCCAGCTAACAGTGATGATTGGTTATTTACTAGGCTGTCTAGCTTACCCTTATTTTATTTTTCACATTCTGAGGAGTAGAGCTGCGCAGGGTTTTTACTTGTGGGAGTGCCGAGAGTAGGACTATGATTTAAGTACTTGGATCATTATTATTGTTATTTTTATTAGTGGACTTGGTGGACAATTTCATATGATAAGAATTATCTATTTGTATGGTTTTTAGCATTATGATATTTAAGGATTTAATTTGAGTATTTTACATTGTTGGTTATGTATTGGACTCATAGCCTTGCATGCTCACTTAAATGAGTGTGCGGCGTTGTCACGGAGCTTGGGGCGTGACAATTTTATGGTATCAGAGCCAGGTTGTAATTTTAAAAGTTGGTATAGAATAGTGGTGAGATTGGGTGGATGTAGGATTGGGAACGCTTATAATTTGGTAAAATGTTAATTTTATTTACGTGTTATAGAGACTTGAGAATAGAATAAGATGAGGTTTTATTATTGATGCATATAAGTTGCAATGGAACATGAGGAGACATTGGCAAATATGGCTAGAAATACACGCCAGGGTCAAACGAATCGACGGACTAGTAATAACAACTGGCAAGGGAATGTGACTAATATTGGTAGTGGTTCTCAAGCAGTCGGAGGAAATCAGGAGCAAGAGTTGAAGGAACAATTATAAGAGTTACTAGATAAGGGCTTTATTAGGCCTAGTGTTTCTCCTTGGGGTGTGCCCGTTTTATTTGTGAAAAAGAAGAATGGTTGTTTTTGCCTTTGCATTGATTATCGAGAGTTAAACAAGGTGACAATTCAAAATAAATATCCTTTGCCTAGGATAAATGACCTATTTGATCAATTGCAAGGAGCACAAGTCTTTTCTAAGATTAACCTTCGTTCTAGATATCATCAGTTGAAGGTTAAAGCGGAAGATATACCTAAGACAGCCTTCCGAACTAGGTATGGGCATTATGAATTTTTAGTGATGTCGTTTGGGTTGACCAATATGCCTGCAGCTTTTATGGATTTAATAAACAAAGTATTTAAAACCTTCTTAGATCAGTTTGTGATAGTTTTTATTGATGACATTCTTGTGTACTCAAAGAGTAAAGAGCAGCACGAAGAACATCTGAGAATAGTGTTGCAGTTATTAAGGGAGAAGAAATTATTTGCTAAATTAAAGAAGTGTGAATTTTGGCTGGAGAGTGTATCATTTTTGAGTCATGTGATATCTAAAGACGGGGTGTCTGTTGACCCTAAGAAAGTGAGGTGGTGGTAGAGTGGAATAGGCCTACTAGTGTCACTGAAATTTGTAGTTTCTTGGGTTTAGCAGGATATTATAGAAGGTTTGTTAAGGGATTTTCCCAAATTTCTATGCCTTTGACTTGTTTAACACAAAAAGAGGTTAAATTTGAATGGTCTGATGATTATGAGAAGAGTTTCCAGGATCTAAAGAGTCGATTAGTGTGTGCTCCAGTACTTATAGTTCCGTCCGGAGATGAAGGTTTTACCATCTATAGTGATGCATCGAAGATGGGCTTGGGTTGTGTCTTGATGCAGAACGATAAAGTAGTGGCATATGCGCCTAGGCAGTTGAAGCCATATGAGCAGATTATCCTACGCATGATTTGGAGTTGGCTACAGTGGTGTTTGCATTGAAAATCTAGAGGCACTAACTGTATGGGGTGAAATGTGAGATATTCACTGATCATAAAAGTCTGAAGTATATTTTCACTCAAAAAGAATTGAATATGAAGCAAAGGCGATGGTTGAAGCTATTAAAGGACTATGATTTGACTATCAATTATCATCCAGGAAAAGCCAATGCAGTGGCTGATGCCTTGAGTAGAAAGACCCCGAGTAATTTGGTTACCTTGATCACTGACCAAAAGAATATCTTGGAGGACTTGCGAAGGTTGAATATCGAGATTAGATGGCATAACCATGGAGTGCAGTTAGCAAACCTTAGAGTTCAACCCACATTGATTGATAGAATTAAAGATACTCAGGGAAAAGATCCTTAATTGCAAAAACTTAAGGCTGAAATGGAAATAAGGTTACAGATGGAATTTTGTATGCATAAAGATGGAACCTTGAGATTTGGAGAGAGGTTGTGCGTGCCTAATGATTTAGAGCTCAAGAGAGAAATCCTGAGAAAAGCTCATAGTTCAGGGTATACTGTACATCCAAGGAGCACTAAAATGTATACAGACTTGAAGAGGAACTTTTGGTGGAAAAATATGAAGAGGGAAATTGCTCAGTATGTTGCTCAATGTTTGGTATGTCAACAGGTGAAAGTTGAACATCAGAGACCTGCAGGTAAGTTACAACCTCTTCCTATTCCCGAGTGGAAGTGGGAACATATTACCATGGATTTTGTGACGAGGTTGCCTAGGACCCAAGGTGGTAACAATGCTATTTGGGTTATTGTTGATCGATTGACCAATCCGCTCACTTTCTAGCTTTTATGGTAGGGTTCTCCTTAGAGAGGTTTGCAAAATTGTATATCAAGGAGATTGTGAAGTTGCATGGTATTCCGGTGACCATAGTGTCTGATAAAGATAGCAGATTTGTATCTATGTTTTGGAGGAGTTTGCATACAGCTTTGGATACTAGTTTGAATTTTAGCACGACCTTTCATCCTCAAAGTGATGGACAGTCAGAGAGAACTATTCAGACTCTTGAAGACATGTTGAGGGCCTGTATTAATGATCTTGGAGGTTCTTGGGATGAGCATTTGGCCTTAGTGGAATTCTCTTATAATAATAGTTATCATGGGAGCATTCAGATGGCACCATATGAGGTTTTATATGGATGAAAGTGTAGATCACCTATTTGTTGGGATGATGTGGGCGAAAGGAAGTTGTTAGGGCCTGAGATTGTGCAACAAACAGTGGACAAGATCAATCTTATTAGAGAGCGACTTCGCATTGCACAGATTAGACAGAAAAGTTATGCAGATAACAGGAGACGCGATTTGGTGTTTGGGGTTGGAGACCATATGTTCCTTAAGGTGTCTCCTATGAAAAAAGTAATGAGGTTTGGTGTTCGTGGTAAATTGAGTCCTAGATTTATTGGACCATTTGAGGTTTTAGATCGAATTGGAGAGGTAGCTTACAAACTTGCCCTACCACCTTCACTAGTTGGAGTTTATAATGTCTTCCATGTTTCGATATTGAAGAAGTATATACCGAATCCTAATCATGTGATTGATTATGCACCGTTGCAGTTTAAGGAGGATTTGACCTATTAAGAACACCCTGTAAGAATTGTTGATAAGAAAGAACAGGTTTTGAGGCGTCGAGTCATCCACTACGTTAAGGTTCAATGGAGCAATCACTCGGAGAGAGAAGCTACTTGGGAACTTGAGGATAAAATGAGACAAAAGTATTCACAACTTTTTGAGACTACAGGTATGTCAAATTTCGAGGACGAAATTTCTTTTAAGAGGGGAAGAATGTAAAACCCAAGTTGTGTGTAGGATTATTTTATTGGATAGATTAGTAATTAAATTAATTTATATGGGTCATTTATTAATATCAAAGAATTAGTTATGAAATGGCATTATATTTCCTATTACTTAGATGGGTAATTTTGTAACTTTGAGAAATTAGGTTAATAAGCCCACCTATTGTGGCTTTAAGTCTTGGAAAACAAACAAAACAGAGGCTATGAATTGCTCTATAGGCGGCTAGGGTTTGAGAAGGTAAAAGAAAAAAGAAAAGAAAAAGAGAAGAAAGGTTCAAGTGAGGCTACAATAGGGATTGGAGGCAGCATGTTGGTGATTTTGGGACACCCATTGGTTAAGGTAAAATCTATCTTTACTGTTAATTATTAAGTTTATGTTGAGGAATTTAACAATCAATGCATTAAGGGGATTTGGAAGATCTATAGGTGCCTACTTAGGTTTTGAGAATTGGGTGCAATGTGTAAGTGTAACTTTGGGTGGGTAATAGAAACAATGGAGTTTTGTATCATGGGTAAGGGTGTGTTTGGCTTTAAAGTTAGGTTGAATGGTTTGATCTCTTAGATATTAAAGCAATACATTAATCTAATATAGTGGGCCTTTTGTGGGTGTATGTAAGATGTAAAAAATATTAATTTATTTGAGGTTTTATTTATTAGATTTGTGTGATTGAAGTGGTGGAGCTGGGTGTTTGGAGTTGGTGTTGGAGTGTTATTTCTAAGCTTTTGAGGTAAATAACCCTCTATCACTGTTGGTTCATTTTTATTCCTATCGAATCGTTTAAAATCATAAATATTTGTTTATAGCCTTCATGTTCTCTTAAAATAAAATATGGGTCAAGTATAAAACAATATCGAAAATTATTATGAAAATTATTTGAATATTTTGTGGAACTATTATGAAAATTGTACTAAATGTTTATTCTGAAAATATCAAATATTTTATTTAAAAGTTGTGTATTGTTTGAATTTTGAACATCACTCTAGTCTGATTATGATTTAGACCCTAGCCAATAAGGGTTATTTATTGGCACAGAAACTAGTTTCTTTTGGGGCTTTACCACCGGCCTATGTGTGGTTCTGGGCCTTGTCACAGGCTAAGTGACCGTAGTCACTAAGACTTGGGTTTTGTGAATTGCATCATTAAACCATTTGAATATCGAACCATCAATTTTGAACAACGAAATTTCATCGAATTACCTCATTGTCTTTTCAATTAAAATGTATTGCTACACTGTTTATTTTCAGCTACGAAACCATCTTACAAAATAATTGTTCATTTATTGAATGGTAGCAAAAAAAATTATATTTATTGGTTATCGATTTATTTATTTTTTTTAGTATACTTGATCCAGCTAACAGTGATGATTGGTTATTTACTAGGCTGTCTAGCTTACCCTTATTTTATTTTTCACATTCTGAGGAGTAGAGCTGCGCAGGGTTTTTACTTGTGGGAGTGCCGAGAGTAGGACTATGATTTAAGTACTTGGATCATTATTATTATTATTTTTATTAGTGGACTTGGTGGACAATTTCATATGATAAGAATTATCTATTTGTATGGTTTTTAGCATTATGATATTTAAGGATTTAATTTGAGTATTTTACATTGTTGGTTATGTATTGGACTCATAGCCTTGCATGCTCACTTAAATGAGTGTGCGGCGTTGTCACAGAACTTGGGGCGTGACATGAACTCTCTCACCAAGTGTTCTATCCCTTCTCTCTCTACGTGTAAGACTATTTGGGTGTAAGAGAAATCCACTACACTCTCCTACTCTAATTCAATTGATGACTATGACAAACACTAGGCTCAACTTAATTAGACTAATAAATTAAGTGAAACCACATAAGGCTAAGAAATTAATTAAAATCAATTTGACTCAAATTAAATTAATCTCATCATCTTAAAATCTTAATTACACTAAATTAAATTATACTAATGTGTATTAAACTCTAATTCCTACTCAATTATTTAATTTCAACCTATTAAAATTAGCGAATCAGATGGAATTAATTTTTAATTAAACCTTCTGGATAACTCTAAAAATTCCAATTAACATATCCATGTACTCAATTTTGATTTCTGAACCCAGTAAGGTCGTCAATTTCAATTCCAAAATTGTATTCTCAACATATAATTTCTCAATTTGGATAGATATATACAAATTAAATCATATAATCTGCCATTAATATATGGATAATTCAGATAATTATAATTTGTATTTTTGGGGTGTTACATTGACATTTGATTGTTTGTTGGTTGATTGTTAGCTCCACTACACAAACAAATTTTGGCTTTAATGAAGTAACAGAAATTTAGCTCAAATTTAAAGGCAATGATAGCCCTACCTAAATTTACAAGACTAATGGTAATTCTTGAATCAAGTTGATTTTAAAAATCTTTTAAAAGATTAAATATAGATAGAGGAATGATAAAAGCATCTTAGAGTGTTTTAGAAAGTTAATGCTGGCTCTTGGATTGAGTCATTCGTTTAGCAATTGAAAAGTTTATTATGAGCTATTTTGATATTAATTATAGTTTATTGTGATGTTAGTTATAATTTATTATAATTATTATTTTAATTATGATTTAAAATGTCTTTAATTATATTTTATGTAATGTCTAATTATCACTCATTATTATTTTTTAAGTATGATTGAAAATGTATTATGTAACGTAGGTTTTCGTTTTTTCACTTTCTAATATTTTATGTTTTTTATTTTTTATTTTTTTTGGTTCTTCTTTTTGTTGGGTCAGATTTAGATGCCTAAAGTTCTGTTTTTCACTTTCAAATATTCGATGTTGGGTCATGTCAAAAGTATTGGCTTGAGTGGGGAAGACTAAGGGAAAACAGAGGTTTTGTAGTTCATGGTCCACCGACAACTTCAATCTTGCTGTGATTGGACTATACCAAAGTTATTTTAATTATTGGGGGTCTTAGGGTGTGTTTGATTGGGCGGACTAGATAAGGGGAGATTAGAATCTATCGGATTTGAGTCCTAGGACTGTGAATCTCCCGAACTATTTGGTCGGATTAGATATGTATCCTGTGTTTATTTTTTCATGAGATTAGATGTCGGAAAAGGATTATTTTTAGTAAATCCAACGTTTGGTTGGACGGACTGGATAGGATAAATGAACAAAAGACTATTTTGCCCTTTTTCAATTGTTTACTAAGTAATAGCAATATTAAACATATCTTTAATATTTTAATTATTTTTAATTAAATAAATTTGTTTTTTTTTAAATTAAATAAATAAATAAATAAAATATCAATAAAATTTGTTTTAAATCATTACTGTATAACAAATCATTATTTTTTTTTATATACAAAACTTTACTGTGTTTGTTTATTTACACAATTAAATAATTTACTGTGTTTGTTTATTTACACAATTAAATAAATTTATTTTTTTACACAATTAAATAAATAAATAACCACTAAATTTGATTTAATAAAATACTGTATAACCTGTATAAAAAATTTATATTATTTTTTTAATTAAAATTTTAAATAAATTTTAAATAAAACACCTATTACAATTTAAATAATGAAATTAAATAAATTTTAAACAAAATTTTAAAATAAAACATCAATAAAATATCTATAAAAAATTATTTTAAAAAATTAAATAAATAAAATATCAATAAAAGTTAAATAAAATTATTTTATTTTTAGATTGAGACATTTAAATTTTATTGAATTTTATTAAATATAATACATAATTAAATAGTAGATGGTCAAAATGATCATTTTCGCATCTAATCCCAACAGTGGATAGTCCCCCACTTTCTGTCCCACCCCCCCAGGACACAATAGTCCCCCCATATGGGGGACATGGAGTCCGGCGGACAAAAAAAAAATCAAACGGCGGATAAGGAGTACTATTTGGATTACAATCCAAATAGTGGATAGTCCCCCCCTAATCCCCCAATCAAACACAAAGGGTGTGTTTGATTGGACGGACTGGAAAATGGGGGATTAGAATCCATCGGACTTGAGTCCTGGGATTGGAATCCCCCGGACTATTTGGTTGGATTGGATATGTATCCTGTGTTTGTTTTTTCATGGGATTAGATGTCCGGACTGTGAATCTCCCGGACTATTTTTAGTGAATCCAACGTTTGGTTGGACGGACTGGATAGAATAAATGAACAAATGACTATTTTACCCTTTTTTAATTATTTACTAAGTAATAACAATATTAAACATATCTTTAATATTTTAATTATTTTTAGCTAGATTAAATAAAAAATTATTTTATTTTATTTTTTACACAATTAAATAAATTTATTTTTTAAAAAAATAAAAATAAATAAATAAAATATAAATAAAAATATATATTATTTTTTTTAATTAAGATTTTAAATAAATTTGTTTTAAAAAAAATAATAATCAAAAAATGAAATTAAATAAAACATCTATTAAATTTAAATAATGAAATTAAATAAAACATAAACAAAATTTTAAAATAAAACATCAATAAAATATCCATAAAAAATTATTTCAAAAAATTAAATAAATAAAACATCAATAAAAAGTTAAATAAAATTATTTTATTTTTAAATTGAGACATTTAAATTTTATTGAATTTTATTAAATATAATACATAATTAAATAGTAGAGGGTCAAAATGGTCATTTCATCATCTAATCCAAACAGTGATTAGTCCCCCACTTTCTGTCCCACACCCCCCCCAGGACAGGATAGTCCCCCATATGGGGGACATGGAGTCCGGCCGGACATGGAGTCCGTCGGACTAAAAAAAAATCAAACGGCGGATAAGGAACACTATTTGGACTCAAGTCCAAATAGTGGATAGTCCCCCCTCCCAATCCCCCCAATCAAACAAGGCCTTAGAGTATTACTTAAAACTTTTTATATTAAGACAAGCATCAATGATTGAGATTTTTTTTTTTTTTTTATTTTGTGTGGAGATCCCCGCAATTTCTTTGGATCTCAACCATTGATGGTATAGGCTCCACACATACATAGGTAGGTCTCATATATACATCAATGGTTGAGATTCAAAAGGAGTCGTGAGAGTCTCCAAAAAAAAAAGAGTCCCAAGCATTTTTCTTAAGACAAGTGTGTTATTGTCTCTAAAAAAAGAAATGAAAGTAGTAAATTTTACTAATTTAGCCAATTAAATTCAACCTGTGACGCCACACGTCTTTACCTATGAAGCATAATATAATTTTGGGTAAATTAGTGAAATTTTATTAAAATATAAATCGTCCATCTAGTTTTAAAAATTACATTTCACCCTTGAGATTTTTAAGTTCATAAAAAATCACTCCTTTTATTAATAAATTATTAAATTAATTAATAATTTTTAATGATGTTAGAAATATATTTTAATTAATAATTTAAATAATTTTATTATTGTATAAGAGAACAATTATGAATTTTATTTTTTTAGTTAATTCTGTTAAATAAAAAATTTCTAACAAAAAAGTATTTGTAATTTTTCAAATCACAAGAGATAATCTGTACTTTAAACAAATCTCAAGAAATATATTTGTAATTTAACCTATAATTTTTCATTTTAAACACTTCAAACATATAATTAGGTTGAATGCTTGAAAGCAGAGCAAATGTAGCTAAAAATCAAAAGCAGCCTTGACCCATCTTTATCCCAAGCCTATCACCCAAAACCCAAGTTGTTGTTAACAATTAACCCTTCCTAACCAAGATCGATAAGACACGAAATAACAAATAAGAAAAAAATTAACGAATCAAATAAACCACACACACAAGAACACAAGGATTTACATGGTTCACCCCAGAATAGGGTTACATCCACGACTGCTGCGATTTTCACAATGATCAAAAAAATATAACTATCTTTTAACCTAAAAAAGGCGACTCTCATCTATTTATAAATATAGAATTAGGATTTCGATGGGGATAAACTCTCCCTGGACCACGGACCCCCCCTCCCAAAAAATCCTCCATTGGACCCAGTGTTTGAGAGAACAATAAGGTTAAGTAAACAGTACTTATCAGGGTCCACCGACCTAACAGCCCGTGGTTGTAACGAGTAGGATTACAAACTGAGTCACAAATTAAACTGAGTAATAAATTATTTAAATTAAAATTTTAAAACACATTTAAGTTTAAATTATTTATATAACAAGTCTCAATCTTAAACTAGTCTTTAACTAACCTAACACAAGCCGAGCTAAACATTACTAGGAATAATACTCTTCCCTACTGTAACCTCTAACTAAAGGATGGTTTGAGATGATCTAAATAAGTGTATTTTTTAACTTTGTAAAATATGAGTTAGATATGAGTTGAGTTTGAAGTGATGTGGTAGAGAAGTGATGTGACTTAAATAAGATAATGTGACTTAGGGGTAGTTTGGGATGTCCTAAATAAGTGCACTTTTTGACTTTTTATGAAATATGGATTGGGTATAGGTTGGATTTGAAGTGATGTGATAGAGAGGTGATGTGACTTAAATAAGATGATGTGACTTAAATAGGATAGTGACTTTTTGACTTTTTTAGAGTATCCCAAACAAGGCCTAAAGTTAGATTAAGGATTAGTTTGACATGTTTAAAAAAAACTAAAAAGTCAAAAAATCACTAACCTATTTAAGTCACACATCTTATTTAAGTCACATCACCTCTCTAACACATCACTTCAAACCCAATCCAAATCCAACTCATTTCAAAAAATACACTTATTTAAATCATCACAAACAATCCCTCAGGAGACTACACTTCGAAACAAGTAATTTGTAAACTTCTTTTTCTTTCTTTTTGGATTAAGGGATTGATTGTGACTTCAACTGACACAAGACTAGGGCAGATAAGATACCAGTTGTCATCCCATCCGGTATTCTTCCCTGTAAAATTAAAATAATATTCATGTCTCAAATAGGTAAATTCAAAACCCTAGCTTGAGAAAAACCAATAATGTTAGGAGCACTTGCAAACTTGCATGCAATTATACAGAACAAGAGACAGAAATGGAGCCACAATGCTCAAAAAGGACAACCCAAAGACTAAATAATATGATATATCATCTGGAGCTCAA
Source organism: Camellia granthamiana (assembly GCA_036172215.1). Taxonomy (NCBI): domain Eukaryota; kingdom Viridiplantae; phylum Streptophyta; class Magnoliopsida; order Ericales; family Theaceae; genus Camellia; species Camellia granthamiana. The sequence goes on from CM069906.1 coordinate 159,117,219, forward strand.
TTGACACACTCCCAAAACTAATCCAGGAAAGAGAAAGGGTAACCCTAATCAAAATCTAAACCCAACCTGGACAACATAACCCAAAAAATTACTAATAATAATAATAAGACACTATCCTCTTCCAGCATATTAGGGCTAACAAACAACTCGGACTTGTGGAGTAATCAAATATTCCATAGGTGATCAACTGTACTAATCCACCACCATCAGCATGAGACATAAGTGGCTAAACACAACCATACACACGCACACGTGCACACAGCAAAAATTTGTCAGGGCCTACTTTGAAACATGGTCATAACAAAAATATAGGAGTGCAGAAAAACAGTCTGAAACCATGTTATCCCATAAAAATCGTGTGCAATACAAGGAACAGTTTAAACTGAAACATAATTTTTGTACTTTGATGATTAAAAAAGCATATCCAGGGGAACTTCTACTTCCACATTCAATTCAAGCATAACTAGATGGTTTCAAGTACCAACACGGACATTTCACAAAGCAGCATCAGAGAGTCTACAGTTGATCAGTCTCGCTCACTTATGGCAACCAAGTGCTCATCAATTTCCTCAGTTGACAAGACTCTGAAAACTGGATTATCTTTCCTCACAACTCCAACCTACCAAACATTAAGAATCATTTAAGTGATTTGAGACAAATATACACAATAAACTGAACAAATACCATTCCAAATTCATACTCTAGAAAAGAGTATTTAGCATAACAAGACGAAGGAAAGTGATAAGAGCCTGCGTATGGAATGGTTTTCCACATTGGGAGAAAGAATTTTATGTAATGGATACGCCACGTGGCCTAGCTGACGTCGGGTACTTTTCTCTGCTCATTGTTTGTTAGGTTAGTGGGGGCTGCAGTTTGATATGGCATAACATTCAACACTTCAGGCCGAACACAAAGAGAGGCCAGTATTTGATGTGGCCAAACATTCAGCACTGCAGGCCAAGCACAAAGAGATTTCTGTGGTCCAACTCTTACCACATAACAAACAAGAAACGGAAAGGTACTCCACATTAGCTCAGCCATGTGGCGTACTCGTTACATAAAATACTCTCCCCACACTGGGCACACCACGGGGAACAAATAAGATACTAAACAGAGAATTTTCAAGTGTGCCATTGTGGGTGAAGTTGTACAATGTTCCTTTGGAACTTTGGAGTGAAGAGGGTTTGGGTTACATAGCTAGCATCTTGGGAACTCCTCTTTATTTGGATGAGCCAACTTTCAAGAGAAGCAGACTTACATTTGCGAGAATTTGTATTGAAGTGCCAGCGAATAAAGAGATCCCTAAGTCTTTCAAAATAAATCTTGGTTATGGTGACCCATATGAGATTCAAGTTGAGGTACCATGGAAGCCTCAAAGGTGTGATGGTTGTAAGACTTTTGGCCATACCACTAATTTGTGCCCTCAAAAGCCAAAGTCTTTGAACCCTCCCTCCTTCAAACATGAGTGGAGAGTCAAGGACACTAAAACACAAATTTCGACTAAATGGGAAGTGGTGAAGAAAAAGGGGAGAGATGGTGGGCAAGGTTCAACGCCATTGATTAACAAAGAGAGAGAGACGCAGTCTTCTGTCCCCTCAACATCTAATGCCTTTGATGTCCTTGAATCGTGTGATATGGACGAGTTAGGAAATGGAGATTCAAGTCAAGAGTTGAGAAATAGAGGGAGTCCATCTCCAAGTAATCCTAGTTATGGGGAGACTTCAAAAGAGGATAACAGAAGGAAACTTAAAGCGAAACTTCATGACTTGAAGAATGCTAGAAGGAAATTCTGAATCCTTGTTTTGTTGGGAATGTTGTGCTTGTTTTCTATAAGCTCAGTTTGTCTTTTGATGGAGTAGTTTATTTTGTTTATTTTGTGCTCCCATCAAAAGCTGTGTATTGAACTTCATTGTATATCTTTCTTTTTTTGGTTATAATATGACTTACTTATCCAAAAAAAAAACACATCTAATCTATGTTCCGCATTATCCTATTAAAATGATCATACCTATTTTATCGTGTTGGGAACATTAAAAACGTGCTGAAAGTAGGAAAAACTCCTTTGACAGAACCCAAAATTACCAATGACATGTTTAGCATGTGGGAAACTAAAAGCAAGAGCAACTTATAGAACATAAAATGGAATTATTTCAGAGCACAATTCTTTTGTTGAACTCCTACTCCAACTCTCAAATCATGTGCTGAATAAGCACCAAATATAAATGCATATTTACATTTTGTGACTATTTGAACTTTTTAATTCAATTATATGCCTCTGTTGGATTTAGCTTCTATGTCTGATGATGACCCCATGGAAAACAATACAAATGCAAAAAAAAAAAAAAAAAAAGAGTATGCGGAATGATGTGTTTCCATGCACTTTTCAGAGAAATTTTTCTGTGTTAGTTGTATTACTGATGACCCAAATAGGCTCAAACCCTGTGCGCTATACCCTTGTTTTCAGAGATAATCACAACAAGTTTCTCATTATTGTTGAATTGAACTATGAGCTTGTTTTAAGAATCACATTTTCCTTATCTCTAGATCTAGTTAATGCCTGCAATCTTTAGTGGAAGAAATTAATCAGTGGTTGAACTGCACGATCAACCTCAATGGAGCCTTATGTGTTGTTGGCATTGAAAAACAAAGGCTAGACAGGAAACTCAATATAGTCTAAGTACATCCTAATGTGAAGTTGATTAAAATTTCTTAAAACACAAGTGAAATGATATACCCTACTATCAATTTTTGAGGATCCTCGTGTTAAGCCAGGATGGCTTCAACTGAAAGACGACACCACCAAACCAACATAAAATAGTAATTAAAATAAGTGACGACCTTTGAATTGGAACATATCACACACAGAGAAAGAAAATGAGTGAGATGATTTAGGCTAAATTAGATTGTTGAAGAAAAGTAAATTTGTTAATGACTTGTAGAGTACCTTATGAAGAAAAATAAGTACTTAGGAAGTCGCTAAGAAAATGGCAATACCTCAATCTCAGTAGCCTTGAAATCCTCTTGTAAAACAGATTGCAGTGCAGAAATCGCAGTCTACAGAATAAAAGTAACTTTGCAATATTAGAACCACATATAATTCTGAAATTAATATATCAAACATGAGACACGTAAACAGTACCCAAGAAGAAGATTTATCTGGAAATCAAATTAGAAGTGCAGACAAGTTATTCGTATCAGCAGCATTAGAAGCTTTACGGCTTGACCAGAGTAAGATAAAAACAGTATGTTGGGATGAAACTTGTGAGTCCTATTAATGCATAGCCCATTTTTTACTTTACCAGTAAAAGGCATAATTCTCTGTTTAAACATAAATGTTCAAAAAAAAGAATAGAATCGAATAGGCAATGAAAGAAACCATACCAAATAAAAAAACATTATAATTATTGCTGTAGATTATCTAAACCAAAAAGAAACAACATCCTGTCTATTTTCTGTTTCACTAGAAACTCCCAGACACTAGAAACTCCAAAAGCTAGTTGATATATGATGAACAAATTTAGTCAACCCCTTTTTCCAGGATACAAATGCAGTGAAATTCTCAGCTGTGTTGTGGTGAGCATGGTGGCTAAACTTCCAAAAGCATCACATGTTTTAATGATCTATTAATTAGAAACACTTGTATATAGCCCAAAATGCATAATTCGAAGCGATAAATATACAGATACTAAACCCTAGAAACAAAAGAACAGAACTGCATTGCAACAAGAAGATAAAAGAAGGCAGGGGCTGCTAACTCATGAGGCCTTATCTTCAACAACCTATATAAAAGAAGATAATTGTACCTGTACTGTTTCCTCATAGGAGAAAGCAGGATCATTCTTCATTTTCTTCTCCAAAAAATTGATAGCCTCTTGCTCTTTTAATCCAGCACTTGTTGCCTGCAATGAATTAAATTTAGGCAACAATAACTTCCTAAAACACAAGCTCCAGTGCATTCCAAAATAATGAGAGATCAAAACAAAATTTCAGTGCACAATTCAAGAACCTTCTGTTTTATGTACAAACCATTCTGAACCACAGATAGTGAATTAAGAAAACTTTAAACATCTAAGACCTAGGTCATTCACGAAGATGCCAAATGTTAAAGAATACATGTTTCAACCAATTATACTAATACCCAAGCCACATCTATCTTTAGACAAGCATACTAAATTCTCCTAGCTAGCTGTCAAGTATAGATGTGTTACTATTGCTACCCTCAATATATTAAAACCTATTTTATTGTTATGTTATCAGTCTTTAGTGCATATCAAACTTCATGCTGCCACATGACTCATATTCCATGGTGCAAATAAAATAAAGTTCAAGAACAAAAATTAAAAACAAACAGCGAGAGTCGGAAACTGATTAGTTAATGATAGCTAAAAGAGAAATTACTTGCCAAATACCTTATGCCCAAAAAAATGGCCAGCCGGATCACACTTGAAGAGTTGAGGCCCCTTCTCCTCATCAATACCCAAAACCATAGCAACTTGACAATGGAAAAACAGAAGAATTAAAGCAAGGCAAACTTAACAGTAATAACTATAAATAAATAAATAAACAATGAACTTTCAGCACTTTCTAATTAAACCAAGTCCTGAAATGCAATCAAGACCCTATACAAAGTGTACAAGGGATCAAAGACAAACCTAGTCCAAGGGGTCTCATATAGGCATGTTGAGTATAAATTTGAGATTTATCGGCAATCCTGGCATCATGGTAAAGCACATTAGTCGATTATAATTGTATTGTTAGATGTTGTAAAGAAATGCTTTAGTCGTCAAAAACCAACATAACATCAAAATCCAAATAAAATTCTTTGTAAGTAGCTTCAAGAAACTACGGATTAATTTCAAACTGAACATCAATCCTCAAAGTTTACTGTTGAGAAAATAACACTAGCTAGGAGAAGACAAAAACATATGAGAGAGTAATTGGAAAATCCTAGCATTACAGAATAAGCTCTGAAACATTAAATTTAACATAGGAGTAAGCAAATTAATGCCACTCTTGACATAAATGAAATGGGATGCATCTTTATGAGATGCCATATTAAGGCAATACTTGGCAGTTAACATCAAATCTACTACATGGAGCAGAAATAACCAACCATCTTGCCAAGACATCCACAGGCATTTCATATCCATATTTGAAACGGAACTCGGCTGCTTCATTCCTTGCTTGTTGCACCAATGACCTTGCATCAGCTGAAAATAACAAAAGAAGCATCATTAAAACATCTATCAAAGTCATAACTCATAAGCCAAACAAACTCTGCAGTATGAGAAACCAGACTAAGTTCCTGAAGTTTTAAGTGCATAACTATTAGTTACAAGCACTCTAATCAGCTGATGCCTCAAGCGTTCCACAACTCTGTGACAGTCTCTTCATTCCAGATAAAAAGTCCAGTATATTTCATATACACCCTCAAACAAAATGTGAACAACTCTCTTTACACTCAAAATAAGATGATTCCGTCCAATGCTAGAAACAATCACGAACTTTTAGTCACATAACACAAATTTGCATGTCAAAAGGAGATTCATGAATTCAGAATTTTCAAAATCCATTGGTTCGTTCAAACTTTTCAATCTTTCTGATTCATTGCGAAGCAACTAAGGCAAAAGATGATGCGTAGTCAATACGTGGCAAATTGGTATTGGCCCAGCTGTTATCCATTCATCAAGCAGTTAGTGGCCATTAATTCTGTTACAGCTGTTAGGTCTGTTACTTGGTTAGAAAATAACAGAGTGCAATTGGGTGAGAAATTAAGATCAATTGTATCATCTTGTTAAAAGAGGCAGGTTGAGTGGAGGATCTGGTGTGGAGTTCTGTATGTTCTGTAATTGTAGTTGTATATATTGTTCACTTTCACGATCTATGAAAACATCATTAACGAGCTCTTGAAGCACTATTTCTCACATATTTTAATTTCAGACTTCCTTCTTCTTTCCTTTTTTTTTTTTTTTTTTTTTTCTGGGTTTTTGTTTCAAGGTAGAAAGAGCTTCAATTCAGTATTTTCTAGCGTGGGTTATACAGTATGTTTGGCTTGGAGGTCTGTTACTTGGTTAGGTGCGCCATGGCTTTTTGTTAGGCATGTGCTTTTTTAACACCAAAATTATTTGTAAGATTCAACTTTTTATTTGCATTTGATTTCATGTAGACCAAGTGTAGTGTACCTAAGTGAAATCTGAACAGAAAAGTTGTAGGGATAAGATTAAATCAGAAACACTCCTTTTAATTATGTAAAGCAAGTAGTTTGGAGGGTGGTTGTGTAACTGAAGACCTCAATCTACTGGACACATAAGCAATAGTACACATGGAGCCAAGTAATCAACTTGATTTTCATTTGCCTCACTAGTTTCATGCGATACTTTGATAACTCTGATTATCAACTAGTAGGAAACATGCATTACAAAAACAATAAGCATGAACAATAGAGAAGCTGGAGAACATAAATTTAGTTGGTAAAGTTGTTAATTCTCAAAATTCTTATCCCACTAGGTTGAACAAACATTTGAGTTTTGGTTGTGAAGATAGGTGAAATAGCCCTTTAGTTTCAAATACACACAAGAAAACCATTACCTAGGTGATTCTGTTCTAATTTATAAAGAAAAATCACAAAGAATTGTCTGATTTTGTCACTATGCTACATTTGGTCCTGCATAGTGCAGACAAGCTACCTGAGTATTCATTCTCACCCACTTGTAGTGAGAGATTGCAAAAAGGTACTTTAAAGCTGTGGAATTTTGATTATTCTGCAATCAACATTGTTATTCCAAGCAACTCTACAGTCCAATTTCAGGCTTAGATATAAAGTATTCCAACTAAGAGGATATTGCACTTGGTAGTTTGACAATGCATTGACATCATTTCAAAGGCAAATAAAAAAACTTAACAAGGTTGCCACAAAAGCTTTTGCACTGATTCACATTTATCTATGCCGATCAAATTGCATGAAATAAGGGCATCTCCAATCCTTACCTTTTACTCGTATCAAATTTAAATTTGAGTAAAAATGCTCAAAATCTGTCTCCACTCCTTTACTCAAAGTCATACCAAAATGAGTTTTACTCAATTTTTGACCCAAATCAATCAAGACTCTTGTTTTTACTCAAATTATAGCTTTTAAATTTACAATTATGCCACTTAACAAACTTGTAATCACATTTGAAGTATAAATTTGAGTTTGGCTATTAGAGTACTCGATATCAAATGAAGTTTTTACACAACACTTCAAAAAAGCTGGGAAAGGCAAAAAAATAACCTGTCATGCCAGTGGCCAACAATCCGAGGAACTTGGTAATAGGAAACAGATGGGTTACACAAGTCTGATCCAAAAGTTTATCCTGCAAATAATTCCCAAAACCCAAGTTCAATAAAAATAAAAAATTATGCAAAACCTTAGATCAAGCCTGAGTTGAATTACAGTTAAATTGTATACGAACCGGGACTTTCTTCTGGGTAACGACACAGACAGAGTCCTTCCCACGCACTCCAATGGAGGTTATTCCGGATGATTTGACAGCCTTGAAAGCATACTCTGTTTCATCCAAAAAGCCTCTCATTTTACAAACCAAGAACACTGCTTTTACCCTAATCGAGTTCTAAAAAACAATACTAGGCATTGAAATGTGGAAAATTTTTAGGGCTTACCGACTTGGAAGAGACGACCTTCAGGAGAGAAGATCGTTATGTGCCGATCGTAGCCTCCTCCACTTCCACGACTCATTTTCACTGATTGCTAACAGCTTCTTCTTCTTCTTCTTCGATTTCTTGAGAGAGAGAGAGAGAGAGAGGGGAAGCTTTGTGTCCAAGACAGAAGAGAAAGGGCCGTGAAGCTTTGGTGTATATATACGCCACCTCAATGTAATTTCATGGCTCGTTTGAGGGTAGTTTGGACATTTCGCGTCCAGTCAATTAGAAGAGCGAGTTTCGGGAAATTAGGGTTTTTAGTAGTAAAGCGCCTCAGTTTTGGTCATCGTCTCCGAATTTAGCTAGTGTTTTGAAGAACAACACTACACAGCTCTGAGAGAAGATGGGTCACTCGAACATCTGGAACTCGCATCCCAAGACCTATGGCCCTGGATCGCGTACTTGGTCAGTTTATTTTTTGACATTTACGTTCAATTCCTACAGATTTTGCTTTATGAGATATGGATACTAATATGGAAGAATTACATTTTAGTGAGACGGAAAATAAAAATTTATACAAATATGGAGCGATACAAGTCACACTTCCACCTCATAATTTTTCATTTGCACTCATATCCCCTTCTAATATTTGTTAGTAATGATTAATGCTAGCATGTAGGTATATATATATCAGAAATATCCAGAAAATTTCACAGTATTTGGTGTGTTGTGGCTGTGGGTCATATGTTGTATCTCATTCACATATTCTAAATTCTGGGAACTTTTTTTTGTATTAATCTTGTAAAATTTGATTCATTTTCTCATTGAGCAATATCAGATTGAATTTTTTTTGTTTTTGTTTTGTTTTGTTTTGTTTATCAAAGGCAGCTAGCTAGTGATGGGTTATGTGAGATCCTATAGTCTCGCTCACGTCTTTATTTAATTCAATACTTGTTTTTGAGGTCGGTCTTGTGAAAAAGTTTTGGAAAGTAAGTATTCACAATAAGGTGAAGCTTTGCTGTGAATTTTGCTAGAAAGACTTTGGTAGTGATTAATGCTGTGTTTGGTTGGGGGATTTGATGAGAGAATCGGAAAGGGAAATGGAAAAGGAAGGTGAAATATGAATAAAACATGCCTACATTTCACCTAGTTTCACACACCTTTTCCCTTTTCTTTTCCAGATCCCTCCCAAATTCCCCAACCAAACACAGCATAAAGGAATCTGATTGTTCGTTCGAAAAAGCATTGGATCACAGAAGTGGCCTGGGGCGAAGTGATTGTTTGAGTTCTCTTGTAATATTTCTCTATAAGAACTAGGGTTTGATGACCCTATCCCTATCCGACAACCCGTTAGTTTTTATTTTATTTTATTTACGTTAAAATAATATAAGAGGGGGGGAAAAGGAGCATTTCTGCAGTTAAATCTAACCGAAATTTGCTTACCAGAAGTGACGCAAAAGCCCAAACTGTACTTTTTTTTCTTTTTATTTAAACAGGACTCTCAATCAGGACATTCTTTGTTTGATGTACGGTTTGTAAATAATCGCATACATAATTTGTGCTGAAATTGTTGTTAAAAGATTGTTTTTTATGTTTTAAAACGCAATTCCTATTTTTTTAGATAATCTCATTGTTATTTATTTTGTGTGTCAGCCGCGTCTGCGGGAACCCTCATGGGTTGATCAGGAAGTATGGTCTCATGTGTAGCAGGCAGTGCTTCCGCAGCAACGCCAAGGAAATCGGTTTCATCAAGGTTAGTTTTTTATGCCTGTAGAAAAATGCTGCCTTGAGCTTGTTTTTACCATTAGCTTGGAATCTCCATTGAAGTTTTTATTTTTTTGCTTTCCATTTTAGTATGAAGTTGAATTTATGTTTTTCATAGCATTTCATTGGCTTCCCTTTTGTATTTCTTCGGCACATGATATACCTCGCTTAAAATGTGCAACTACCCCATTCTAAACTCTTTCTGGTTTCATTTTTAAAATTTGTTCTGTTTTTTTTTCAAAAAATAAAAACTAGTTTGATGAAAATAAACAAACAAAAAATTAATTTTATGGAGAAGATTACTGCTGCTTCATAGCAAGTAATACACATAATTAAGCAGGTTTGTTGTTGCAGCTTTTGAAGTTAAATAAACCTAGTTTTGAGCATACTAGGTAAATGATGTCTGTAATTTTAGTATCATCTTAATGTTTAGAATCATTGGTTGTATATGTAACTAATGCAATTTTTTCTTTTTCATTCTCTGTTTTCAGTATCGCTAAGTGGTTGAAGTCAAGCACAAATGGAGCTGCATTGGAGAACTTTTTTCATATGATAAGATTTTGTTATTTCCACTGCCTAGAAGTACTATTTTAGTATCTGGACCTTATCTTTTGTTGAATGTTATGGATTCTACGACGTTGTTTTGGTATTTTAGTACTATTTGATGGCTGTGGTTACTTATCTCGACACTAGTTAAATATATCATCTATTTGGTTTGTTGTGTTTGTTACAATTTGCAAAATGGTCTTGCCAATTCCACAGGAAAAGAGATGCTATCATGTGTGTGATTTGAAAATAATAATAATAATAAATAAAATGATAGACGTTTGGATTTGGACCAATCCAACCTTGAAATTGTAATTTGTAGAACAGAAGGAAAAGAGACCATATAAATAATTTTCTTTTTTTGTTTATTAATTTTAACTAACCTATCACCCGCAAGGCATAATTATAAATATTTATATTTATTTTAGATTTTTTTAATATATAAATTATGTTTTTTAAGATTTTTTATAAAAATAATTTAACAATCTTATCACTAACCATATCATATAGGAAAAGTTGAAAATGGTGCTGCAGTAATTATGTACGGTTGTATCTATAATTATTTATATGAGGAGATTTTAAATGCTGATCAGGAAATTTTGACCAAATTAATAAATGCAAGCACGTGAAAAGACATGTGAATTGAAAAAAATTAATAAATGCAAGCATGTGAAAAAACATGTGAATTGAAAAAAATTGATAAATGCTGATCAGGGGATTTTAACCAAATCAATAAATGCTGAGTTTTTTTTTCTTTTAAATAAAAAATTTAGAAAATTAAGATTGAAAAATTGGAGTTTCCACAAGGCTTAGGAGTATAAAAATAATTTAACAATCTTATTACTAATCATATTGTATGAGAAAAGTTGAAAAGTGTACTGCAGTAACTATGCACAAGTTGTATCTGTAATTATTTATATGAGGGGATTTTAAATGCTGATCAGGGAATTTTGACCAAATCAATAAATGCAGGCATGTGAAAAGACATGTGGATTGAAAAAAATTAATAAATGCTAATCAGGAGATTTTGACCAAATCAATAAATGCTAAGGTTATTTATTTTTTTAAATCAAAAAATTAGAAAATTATGATTGGGATATTGGAGCTCCCACAAAACTTATGGGTTAAAAACCCCCCTTTTCTTTATATAATACTAGCATATCACATGTGCTATGCACGAATTGTATTTACAATTATCTATATATGTGAATTGTGATTTTTAAATTTTTAAATTTTTAAATGTCTTCTTTTTTCCTTTTTTATATTATATTAAAATTTAATATTTTGATAATAATCATATGTGTTAGACTTTTCAAGGAATTAAATGTCTTTTTTTATTATTATATTATATTAAAGTTTAATATTTTGATAATAATCATATGTGTTGGATTTCAAAGAATTTTTTTTATGCTTGTTCTTAATGTATTAAAGTGTTATTATGAGGGTAAGACTTGGGAATTGGGAGAAGTTAATAAATGGTAAGATTTTTTTTTTTTAAATCAAAAAATCAGAAAATTTAGATTGGAAGATTGGAGCTCCCATAAAGCTTGAGGCTAAAACCCCCTTTTGCGTAATATATAGTAAGTATAAATAGATACTACCCTATTTATATTTGTTTTAGATTTTTTTTAATATATAAATTATGTTTTTTAAGATTTTTTATAAAAATAATTTAACAATCTTATCAGTAACCATAATGTATGAGAGAAGTTGAAAAGGATACTGCAGTAATTATACACGGATTGTATGTATAATTATTTGTATGAGGGGATTTTAAATGCTGATCAGAGATTTTTGACCACATCAATAAATATAGGCATGTGAAAAGTCATGTGGATTGAAAAAAAATTAATAAATGCTGATCATGAGATTTTGACCAAATCAATAAATGCTGAGTTTTTTTTTTTTTTAAATAAAAAATTTAGAAAATTCAGATTGGAATATTGAAGCTCCCACAGGCCTTAGGAGTTAAAAACCCATTTTTGCTTAATATATAGTACTAGCATATCACCCGTGCTATGCACGGATTGTGTTCACAATTATCTATATATGTAAATTGTGATTTTTAAATGTCTTCTTCTTCTTCTTTTTTAAATGTCTTCTTTTTTTTTCTTTTTTATATTATATTAAAATTTAATATTATGATAATAATCATATGTGTTAGACTTTTCAAGGAATTAAATGTCTTTTTTTATTATATTATATTAAAATTTAATATTTTGATAATAATCATGTGTTAGACTTTTCAAGAAATTTAGCATTTATTAATTTGGTCAAAATTTCTTGATCAACATTTAAAATCTCCTCATACAAATAATTATAGATACAATCCGTGTAAAGTTACTGCAACACCCTTTTCAACTTCTCCCATACACTATGGTTAGTAATAAAATTGTTAAATTATTTTTATAAAAAATCTTTAAAAACATAATTTATATATTAAAAAAAATCTAAAACAAATATAAATATTTATAAATATTCCGTGCATAGCACGAGTGATAGGCTAATTATCTATAAATGTGAATTGTGATTTTTAAATATCTTTTTTTTTATATTTTAAATGTCTTCTTTTTTTCCTTTTTTATATTATATTAAAATTTAATATTTTGATAATAATCATATGTGTTAAACTTTCTAAGAAATTAAATGTCTTTTTTTTTAATTGATAAATGTGAATTGTGATTTTTAAATGTCTTTTTTTTTATTTTAAATGTCTTCTTTTTTTCCTTTTTTATATTATATTAAAATTTAATATTTTGATAATAATCATACGTGTTAGTCTTTTTAAGAAATTAAATGTCTTTTTTTTTTAATTATATTATATTAAAGTTTAATATTTTGATAATAATCATATGTGTTGGACTTTTTAAGAAAAAAAATTTATGTTTGCTCTTAATGTATTAAAATATTATTATGAGGGATAATAATCATATGTGTTTAGACTTTTCAAGGAATTCATATGTGCTAAATTTCAAAGAATTTTTTTTATGTTTGTTCTTAATACATTAAAGTATTATTATGAGGATAAGACTTGAGGGTTGGGAGAAGTTAATAAATACTAAGTTTTTTTTTTTTTTAATCAAAAAATCAAAAAATTTAGATTGGGAGATTGGAGCTCCCACAAGACTTGGGGTTAAAAATCCCCTTTGCTTAATATATGGTATAGATAGATAGACTAGCCTATTACCCGTACTATGCACATGATAATTATAAATATTTATATTTATTTTAGATTTTTTTTAATATATAAATTATGTTTTTAAAGATTTTTTATAAAAATAATTTAACAATCCTATCACTAACCATAGTGTATGGGAGAAGTTGAAAAGGATACTGCAATAACTACACACGGATTGTATCTATAATTATTTATATGACGAGATTTTAAATACTGATCAGGAAATTTTGACCAAATCAATAAATACAAATATGTGAAAAGACATGTAAATTAAAAAAAAATTAATAAATGCTGATAAAGGGATTTTGACCAAATCAATAAATGTTGAGTTTTTTTTTTTTTAATAAAAAATTTAAAAAATTCAAATTGGAATATTGAAGTTTCCACGGGACTTGGGGTTAAAAATCCCTTTTTGCTTAATATATAATATAGATGAGCTACAGGCCATAGCTTACAGGTGGAATATCATAGCAAATGACTAATTCCTATAACTCATATCCAAGAACTGCCTTCTAAATGAAAAGGGAATAACTCTCTCTCTGTCTCTACCAAATTGAGAAAATTACAAATTATTACAAGCCAAAGTCTGTAGACCACTTCCAAAGCTTGATGCCTCTTCCTGTTATGGGTTACAAGTTGCCCTTTGTACAAAGCCCTTTATGTCAAACGTGTCACTCCCATTCTTTGTGATGACACCCTGATCAAATAACACCTGTTGTTAGACTCAAATTAAGCCAATTATCCTTCCATTTGTTTTGGCAGAAAATATTTTTCTATATTTGATTGCGACTATAAAACTGCTATTCGTTTAGTTCACTCGACATCAGTGTTTCATGCTCTACTCAATCAGTATGGGCTCTACAAAGAACATGGGAATTACCATTCCTATGAGTGCTTGTCTCGAAATGTGCTAGTGGTTGTATTAGTGGTGGAGGTGAGGCGGTGGTGGAGGTGGTGGCCGTAGTGGTGGTGTGGCAGTGGTGACATTGATAAAATTTTAATTCGAAAAACATTTTTCACCTATTGAAAAGTAAAAAACATTGTTCATCCAAATAAGCTTCTTTTTTTTTTCATTTTTTGTCATACAAAATGCCAGCAAATGTAAAATATTTTACAGAAAATGTTGTCCGCCAAAAGAAATGGAGCACACATTTGAAAATGTAATGCTTTTTGGCACTTGTGTGCGCATTGAGAGATAGACAGACACACACACACACACACAGAGAGCGAGAGAGAGAGAGAGACCTTTTCTGTAATGATACCACTTATCATATAAGCAGGGGTAACGTCAAATGCAGGGTTCCAGACACAGATTCCAGAAGCAGCAACTTGTTCCCCAAGTCCTCCACGCGAGTTCAGCAATTCCTCCGCAGACCTCTCTTCTATAACAATTTCTTGCCCAGAAGAAAGGGATAAATCAACGGATGTCAAGGGAGCAGCAACATAAAATGGAATACTGTGATGGATTGCACACGTTGCAAGGCTGTATGTTCCAATCTTGTTAGCAGTATCACCTGCATTCAGATCGACATGCATGAGTCAAACACAAACTCGAAACTTAAAGCGCATGTATCGATTAGGGTACTGAAGTACCATTTGCAGCCACACGATCTGCTCCAACAATGATGGCGCTCACGCGTCCAGCTTTCATTAGTGCAGCAGCAGCCGAATCTGTTATAAGAGTAGCGGGGATATTATCATGCACCAACTCAAAAGCTGTCAGTCTGGATCCCTGCAACAGGTTCAATACATAAAAAGGTATACATACATATTAGCATATATGTTTATATGAAACTTACACTGTCGATAATCAATGACAAATATAGAGGGGCAGCTGTCGTTGTCACGGTGTGTTTATTTCTGTTGTGATTTCCAACCCAATTTCAATAGCCAAACTTCTATATCGAATAAATATAAAGGTGAATTACACTTGATGAAACTATGATTATAACCAACTTGAGCTCGTTTGGAAGTGTTTTATTTAGTGGCTTTTTGGCTAAAATATGAGGTGACAAAACTAATAAGTTTGGGAAGGATTTGTTGGCTTTTTACGAAAGAAAACGTGCAAAAAGTAGATTGAATGGAAAGGATCTTCGAATTTTTTGTATGAATTGAAAACTTTTTGGTTTTTCTAGTTTTTTTTTGGCTTTTTAGCTAAAATTGTTTCTACCCAAACGAGGATTCGCATGTCATTTTCAACTTCTATAAATGGAAATCACTAGTGGTTTTCAGAAAATAGTAAACAAAAACCATAATTATGGGTCACTCATGAAAATAATTTTTGGCAGTATGCACTGATTTCTTTTGCTTTCAATAGCAAAGTTTCTTTGTGCAAAGGATGCTAAACTTCAAAATATCTTTGGATAGGCAGTGCTTTCTTTTGCTCTCAGTGGAAAAGTTTGCTTATGGTGCTGGTGACTTTGGGAATATAAGGTAACACAAGTTTTGAAATGACAAAAAATCAAAAAGAATCATATCCGGTGCACAAGCCTCCAGCTTACAGCAGGGTCTGGGAGAGATAGTGGCTAACCCCCATTATTTTGTGAAGAGGATGATTCTTGTAGCTTGAACTCACACCACAACATCATGGCAGATAGCAGTTGCCATCATGCCAAGCCACGACCTCTACAAGTTTTTAAATGATGCTAATGAAAAATAGAAACAAACACAATTTGAAATACTTACTTGATTGAATGGACGTGTTTCTGTGCAATATGCCCTCTCTAAAACTCCATTGGCGTGAAGTGCACGGATGACTCCTAGAGCAGTCCCATATCCAGCTGTAGCAAGACTACCAAAATGGAATGGCAATTATAAATGAGTTAGAAAATATAACATGGGTTGGCCGCTTCAATGCTTTCTATCAAAATAAAAAATCAAACATAAAATATACATATTAGAAGATCACAAACAGAACACACGTGTATACAGATAAAAACATGGCCTGCACATGGAGAGAGCAAGAGAGGAATACCTGCCAGTGTTGCAATGGGTCAGAATAGAAAACTTCTTAGAGTCTCCCAGCTGTTGCTGAAGAAAACTAGCTCCAAAAGACCCAATTGCTTTATTTGAAGCAACATCATCCTTAAGCATTAGCTCAGCGGCTTCAATGTAAGCCTAACAGTAACAGAAACTTTAAGCGCAATGGAAGATTGATAACAGTGTACACTTTAGCTTCCAGTGAAACCAAATTTCAAGATATGTGAGTACTTCAAGTTTTCTCCTCTTCTATATCCTAATAAACCATAAAGTGGATTTACCTAAGTCAAAGAAGAGAAAAACAGATTCGCTACCTGAAAAACAGCCATGGCTTGTGAAGAAGTGGCAGCTGCCTTTGATACGACTTCTTTAAGTTTTGTTGCAGCATCTGAAAGATTTACAGCAGTTGGCCGGCTGACAAAGTACACAAGACATCAGTTATTGCTCAACAATAACTAGAATGTAAGTTATAAACCAAAAACAAAATCAGTGTGTAATAGAAATACTAGTTAGTAATTACCTTGAGACAAGATATTCTAATTTATTTGCGACAAAGGATGCTGCATCTTCAGATGTCCCGTTAAAAGTTTCCAAGTTAAACACTTCCACTGCCAGAGAGAGGGCGCCAGCTACAGCAATTGCAGGTGCCCCACGGACAACCATATCCCTTATTGCACACCTGAGGCAATAAGTTAAAAGACTGCTTAAAGCATTTGAAAAGTCTAGTTGACTTCCATGAAATGCTTACAGAAGGTATGGCACTTGGTCACTTGCTAGTAACATATAAAAAAAATAACGAATGCCAATTAAGCATCTAAGTTTTAGTAGAGATAGGGCTTAAGGAAAAGCGGCGAGAAATTTACTGCCCACTGTCTCCAACATGGACTTGACTTGCAATCATGGTCCTATAACATCAAGATGTTGATCGAATGCAACAATTATCTTTGCTAATTGAAAGAACAACCATCTCTCTCCAATTAAATGTCTGAATTTGCCTTATCTTGGGTTTTCACCCTTTTCAGGAGTGGATTTCATGGGATATATAATAGGGCAAACTTCACTTTACCCCTTTGTGATTCGGGTCATGTGTGGTTTACCCCCACTAACATTTGAAAATGACCACATAACCCCCACGTTGTTTGTGGACTGAAATGCACCGTTAAAAATTCCGTCTAACTTAACAGTAAGTGTGAAAACGTGACAGACATAAAGGGATTATATGCTTATTTTCAAAGTTCAAGGTGGTAAATCGCATATGGAATAAAGCACAGGAGGTTAAAGCGCACTTTACCTTCCAAACAAATGACGAAAATACAAAGATATTTTAGTCTTTTTCATTAAATCGTTAATGGGCTTAACGGTATACTTCAGTCCACAAACCACAACAGGGTTATGTGGTCATTTCCAAAGGTTAAGAGGGTAAACTACACATAGCCGAAGCCACAGGGGTAAAATGAAGTTTGCCCTATATAATAATTATAATAGTCCAAACAGAAGACAGATAAAGAAACTAAAGTTCATAATACAAATTTCACAACTAATTTACATGTATGAACTGGAAAATCAATGGGTGGAATAATGTACGAGCAAGGAATATTGTCAGAAACCTCCATCACATCACCAAAAAAAACTTCAAAATTAAATAACAGAGAGAAAAGACAAAAGTCAAAGGCTTAGGGGTAATAAAAAAAAAGGAACCTATATTAATCAAGAAAGCTCGTTTGTATGCTACAATATGAGTGTAGCTATAACATAGTTGTCAAATCAGAATTCGTATCGTGAATCGAAATGGCCTTGTACCGAATCGCAAATCGAATCGAATCGTGAATCGTAAAGATTCGGTCACTTTTTCTAAATTACTTAAAAACATATATTTACACATTTAGATGTTAATATATCTTATGAATATAAAATATTTAGACTTAAATCAATGAAAATGTTATTTTGAATAATAGTCACGTAGTTTAATAGGTAAGAAGTTAACAAAGGTTCCTATATAACCTTTTTTTTTTTTTATAGATATTTCTTATCAACCATTCTTAATAAAGATGTAATATCACCATCTTGCCTTTTTTCTTTTTGAGATATTCTTTATCAACCATTCTTAATAAAGATAGTAACCAAATAGACAAACTATCAATTTCTAAAGTAACAATAATTAACAATAATGTTGATATTTGGACAATAAGCATATATACTTTTTTAAGTAACAGTGAGCAAATAATAAGAAAAAATTATTTAGAATATTTCATTTTAAAGCCTAAAATATTTTAAAAAGTATAACTGACCCCACACATGTAATATTCAATTTAATAAAATAGTAATAGATAATTCATAGTGTAACTTTAATCTTAAACATCTTTAGAAGATATATTATGATTTTTTAAAAGGAAAAAAAATGAGAAGAAAGGTTAAAAATATGTTGGTTCTGATTGAATCTGATTTGATCCAATTAAAAACTCCATGATCACTAAAATAATAATAAATCATATATGTTGGTTATTTTGGTATTAAACGCTATTAAAAGTTGTATTATGTCATTTTCACTAAAAAGATTGAGGAAAAAAAAGTCAAAAATATGTCGGACACAATAATTTTAAAAATTGCATGAATCGTAAAAAGTGAATCGTACGATTCACTAGAGATTCACTTCCGAAATAGATTCACCTATAGATTCGTATCGATTTTGTAAAAATTGCGAATCGAATCACGAATCGTAAGATTCTGATAACAGAGAGCTATAATATAATATGAGTCACGTAGGTTGATGTGCACCTATGAAATGGAAGAGAAACCAAAACATTTTCGAGGAATCTTCAGAATCATTCCTTTAGTGTGGAACTGGCTTTAGACAATGTCTTCTTGGAGATTTCATCATTATACAATATACTCTTCTTACTATGCACTCTAACTGTATTCGTCTCTTGCTCCTTTGACAAAAGAAATAAAGATTACGTGGGCACAAGAGTAATAAAGCTTAAAAGAGATGAATGTTTGATAAATTCTGAAGTGATGAAATGGAAAGAGACGGAGCGAAACTGGTTTCTCTTAAAATTCACTTTTTGAATATCTCGAAAAGTGAAGAGACTGGAGAGAAAAGAAATTGAAAGATTACTAACTTTTTATAATACCAAAATTATCCATCTAGTACCAAAGAAATTAAAACATAAACGATTATTTTGGTAATATAACAACCTATAATAGTTTTTGTTTTTATTTTTATTTTGATGTAGTCTTTTCAAATAAGATTAAAAATAAATTACTAATATTCTCTTTCATTTTATCTCCAGCTTAACCGAACAAGAGGGAGAGAAAAGACAATTTTTTCTTTTCTTTTCTCTCTCAATTTAACAAATCATTTCTTATCTTTTCTTTCCTGCATTTCCAAACAGAACAGCTGATGAAATCAATAGTAAATGGATTTAATTAAAACATAGCAAAAAATCTTACCATCCATCTGTTGAATCTCGAATATCCATGTAGGTAGTTTCAAGAGGAAGTTTTCTCTGTTTTAGAAAAATAAATAAGTAAATAAATAAATATACAGAAGTGATCAGCTGAATGAAACAAAAACGAAAAGCCATCAACAACCCATAATTTTTTGCATTTTCCAATGTTATATTATATATATAGCCCAAAGAACATATCTTTGCCTTTTTCATATCAAAATTTGATTTTCGGGCATTTCTCAGCTCAAAAAAAAAAAAAAAAAAAAAAAATACTCAGCTACTTCAAATAAAATTATTGAGAGAGAAACCTGATCGAGTAACTGAAGCGAACCGGGTTTGTAACGGATGGACAGAAGAGAGGAGGAGGAGGAGTCATTTTGGGGTCCATCAGCGAAGTTTGGGTCAGGTGCCATTTGAGATTGAAACCCTACAACAAAGATGAATGAATGAATGAATCATGCGTAATTGATCAACTAACCCACTTCAAAAATCGAAGCCATACCTCAGAGAGAGAGAGAGAGAAGGAATCCCTAATTTTCCCGACAGTAGGAGGCTGTAGAGAGGAGTATGGTAGTGGTTTGCTTTCGTGCATCTCCGTCGACAGTCCTTCCAAAGGAATTGGATTCTCTATGAATAATTAAAGGGTAAATTATTTTGATAATTATTACACAAGTTGGTAAATTATACAAAGTTTTTTTTTTTTTTTTTTTTTTTTTGGTTACAGGAAAATCCTCCCTACCCTCCCGCAGGTCCAATGCAGCGCCCCTTGCAGAGATCACCAAGGTGTCCTGTTAGCCGTTCCGAGCGAGGAGACTATAACCTGGGAACTTGCCCCGACCTCCCAAGACAAGCTCCGCTTAAGTCAGGACTCGCACAGCGGGGGAGCATTGAACCCACACCAAGTGCTAACTAGACAACTTGAGATGAGCATTGAACCCACACCAAGTGCTAACTAGACAACTTGAGATCCAACCTCCTAACCAACAGTGCTTCCGCCCAGGAGATTGGCCCAAGGGGGGGTGGGGAGTTGAACTTGTGACCTTGGGACTTAAACCCCAAGGCCTTACCACAATGCCACAACCCCTTGGGTTAAATTATACAAAGTTGAAAAATGCTAGAGGCCCTCAAAATTCTACCAAAAGTTTTACCAAATGTCTCACATGGGTGTGGGACCCATATGGGACCCACATTGTGTGGGTCCCACACCCATATGAAACATTTGATAAAATTTTTGGTAGAATATTTGGGGTCTCTAACATTACTCATACAAGTTTCCTTCACTTTTGATAATTAAATTATACAAGTTTCCTTCACTTTTGATAATTAGGCCTTGTTTGGGTACTCCCAAATAATTCAAAAAGTCAAAAAGTTACTCAAAAAGTTAAAAAATTAACACTATTCACCAAAAGTCAACAATTACAACTGCACAACTCCCAATTCAAATTTTCCTCTAAAAACCAATTTTCACAATTTTTTATTACACATTTTTTCATAAAAAGTCAAAAAGTTAACCCAAACTTCCATATTTTCAACCTCAATTTTTTAGTCAAAAAAGACAAAAAATACACTTATTTAGTCTTCCCAAACTTGGCCTTATTATACAAGTTGGTAAATTTTACAAGTTTCCTTCACTTTTGATAATTATTATACAAGTTTCCTTCACTTTTGATAATTACATTCCCTTTTCCGAGATTTAAAATTTTATTATAGATTATTCTCTACAATAATTTAATTTTTTTAAATATCAATTTTATTTTTATTGGATAAATTATATTGACACTCCTCACATTTTAGAAATTATAATCCCCTTCCCAAGCTTTAAAGTAACATTACTAATTGCTCCCTCGGTTAGTATTAGTTGGAAAAAAGTTTATTAAAAAAAATAATTGGAAAAAAAATTATTTCAAAAAAAAATTTGTTAGTCAAATTTTTAAATTTCTATTTAAAAACCAACGTAAACTCATTTTTTGAATTTATGTTTTTCCCTCAAATTTACAAACTGAGACAACCATTTATAAACTAAAAAAATTATCAAACAAGTTTTTATGACAGTTTTTTAAATTTTTGTAAATATAAATTGAAAACTGAAAACGAAATGGTTACCAAACACATCTCAGATAGTAAAAATGTTTTAAAATTAACAAATAATTAAATAAGTTACCAATGTCAGAAAAGACTTATCAAAAGATTCTGAGGCTATGTATGGTTTGATTTTTAGAAAAAAAAAAATTTAACAATTAAAAATTAATTTGGTTAAGAAATAAAAAATAATTATCATTTTTATATAATTTTTAACTTTCGAGTATAATAAACATAAATCTCAAGTGGTGTCAGTGTAATTTTTATCTTACGTTAGTTTTTAAACAGAAATTTAAATTTTTGACTAACAAAAAAAATTTTCAATTAATTTTTTTTTTAAATAATTTTTTTTCCAATTAAATTTTTTTTTTCAATGAATTTTTTTTCAACTAATACTAACCGGGGGGCAATTGGTAATACTACTTTAAACCTTGGGGAGGGGATTGTAATTTTTAAAATGTGAGGGTGTTAATATAATTTACCCAGTGCGGGCAAAATTAGTATTTAAAAAAATTAAATTGCTAGAGGAAGCAATCTGTAATAAAACTTTAAATCTCAGGGAGGGGAATGTAATTTTCAAAATGTGAAGGGGGGACTATAATAAACATAAATCTCAAGAGGTGTCAATGTAATTTACCCATAATTAAATAAATATTGGATTCTCTGTGAATAATTAAATAAATATATATATAAAGTCATAAACTACAAATTAGGAGTGTAAATTTGGCCAGTCCCGGTCCACCTGGGCTCTGTCGACTCATATATGACTTTATGAGTTTTCGTCAAGATTTAGGTCGGGCCAGATCATAGGCCAACAAATTAGGCTTATGAGGTATTTGGGCCTATGCTTGAGTGGCCTGGACAGGTCAGAACATTTTTTTTTATTTTTTTATTTTTTTTTATCAAAATTTTATTTTTTTTTACTAAAAATGAAGCTACGCCTCGAGTGGGCCCGACGAACTGAGCCTCAGGTCGGGCTTTGAATAGGCCTTGAGCAAGTCGATGGGTTATGCCAAGAGCCAGGTCGGGCTTCAAAATGATAGCCCAAGTCTAGGCCCAAGGTCTCAGGTTGGACTCGAGCCCAAGCTGTAATAACCCCGACCCCAGATTAACGTTAATTCGTGCTTAATTATGCCTAACAATAATTTAGGAAGGATTTGGAACTAAATTGCATGTGTGATTGCATGATTTTGTGTTTCTATCTGTTCGGTGTAGAAATATCTGTTCACGTTTTAGTTTCGGTTAGCGAATTGAAAGCCTTGTCGGCATTCGAACCAGAAATCGACTTGATCTATATGCTAGTTAGGATTTATAGAATTTTATGGTAGGTTGAATTAAAATTTGATTTGGAATGATTAAACTAGATTAAATAAAGTTGAAATAACATTAGTTGAGTTATTTCATAAATGGCACCTAGTGGATTAATTCAAGACCCATTTCTTCCCACACCTTACACTTGTTTAACACACTATCCTTCACTTCATCTTCTTGCTAAAACCGTGAGAAAGGGAGGGAGTGTGAGAGAATTGATTTCATCAAGAGTTGCTTGGAGAATTAAGAGAATTGAAGAGGCTTGGCAAATTTGAGCTCCTAAACTTGGAATTCAAGGTTTAAGGTAGAAGATTTTTTCCTTTAAATTGTGAACCTAAGATTAATTCTTGCATGGTCCATGGAAGATTAGAGTTTAAAGTCTAGAATTGGTTCTAAGAGTTGGATTTGAGAGTGAATTCATGCATGCATGCACATATTTTTGGATTTTGGAGTTGTTCTTCATGACTTTCCACATGCATGTCTACATTTTTGTTATAGTCCATGAATTCATCCTATTCTTGAGCTTAATTTTGTTTTGGATCATGTTTTGGAGCATTAGAAGTCATAAGAATTCATGCATGTTACATTTAAATTATGTTCTTGAAGTTTTCCTTGAAATTATGTTTAATTGAATTACCTTTGGGTTTTGATTTTGCAAATTGATCTTCAAAACACCTTATACTATGAGTTTACAAGAGTTTTCCAGAAAATTAGCCCAAAAGAATCGAAATAGATGCTTTAAAAGTTGAGTTTTGAGCTTGAGGTTCAAATATGGGAATTCTAGATTTTGGACTCACGCTCGAGCGGGGAACTCCACGCTCGAGCGTACACACTGAGTTCATGAAGTCCGCTCGAGCGGGAATTTCGTGTATCCAGTACTTTTCACATGTTTACAGTCCGCTCGAGCGAGGACTTGTGTCTCACGCTCAAGTGGGTATCGAGCGCCCATCGAGCGTGAATTTCATGCATCCAGTACTTTTACTGTAGTTTACAGTTCGCTCGAGCGGAGTAATAAACGCTCGAGCGGATCCCTTTTGTCTGCATGTCCGCTCGAGCGAAGAAATCCACGCTCGAGTGGGACCCCTGTTTCAGCAAAATTTTGAAAAGTGTTTCTAAGTGCATATTTGTATTCTCATTCCATCCTAGGCATTCCTAGGCCATATTTAAGACTCTCTAATGAGGATAAGAGATTAGAAATACGCTAAGAGCCAACGAAATGAGTTTTGTACAATTAGAACATGTGTTTCAAGTGTGCATCTGTTATGTGTCGTGTAGGTCACGTGCCACGTCCTGTCTGATCGATCTGCTCTGTCTGTCTGTCTCCAAGCCCACTGTGAGTAATAATTCTGTAAAGTTATGTTTACACTAAGTATTTTCTGACTGATATGGTATAATCTGTTTTCTGAAAAGCCATCTTACGAATGATGAATGAATGTCTAATTTTCTGAAATGTATTTGTGGCACCCTTAGTTCACGTGGCTCTCGCCCAGGGGTAACAATACCGCGGCCAATCTGCACGTGGCCCTTGCCTGAGGGTAACAATACCATGGTTACTTGCACGCAAGATATGGACCTTTATGATCGTTAGTACCAACTATATATGTGGGTCTCTAGACCAATCTGGTCTGATAGCTAATGGGTGTACCACGTATGAATTTATGCAAAATCTAAATATGAACACAAGTATATATCTGAAGCTATTCTGTTTTGAAATCTGATTGTGTTCTAATTTAAATACTAGATTCTAACTTGTGATGGACATCATTCATACAACCCCTTTACTCTGATATTATTCACTGGGCTTTCGCTCACAGTTTATATTATGTATGTTGGTGAGCCGGCACATGACCAGGGCCAGAGTTGATGGCCTTCTGTACTGTTTTTGTCAGCCAACCGTTGTGCCTCCCGATGAGGTTCCGATCGAAGTCTAATGCCATGGCTGTTTTTGTTTTCATGCTAGTCTCTGTAACTGTTGTAAAGTCAGATCTTGGGAAGTTCACTTTTGTAAATATTTTGTAAATATTGGTGTCCTTGACTAGCATGCCTATATATATATATAATTAAGTTTTAAAATATTCTGTCCCATGTACGTTATCACAGCTCATTGGACCTTGTTTATTTCGTATTATTGCTTCCGCAGCCCCTTACTATTTGCTAATCTCTTCAGAGGCCTTTGGTAATCCACGGATTACTGGCCGGTTACGGTGCTAAACCTATAGGGGCGAGTTTGGGTCGTGACACGGGCCCACCCCAAGCCGCGGGTCAGTTTTACACCCTTATTGCAAATGTTATTTTAAACTTAAAAGAGCATCCCGAACGTTTAACCTTTTTTTTTTCATCAAATTTGAATAGAAATTTGAGTAAAATTTTCGTTTTATATCGTGTATTTCAATAGAACAATTTGAAATTTTATCAAACCATCAATCGACCAGAAGGACGATCGAAGATGTCTACCTGATTGACCGACTAGTGTAATTTTTCATAGATTTTTGCAAGGAGGTGGTTGCCCGGGAGGACAACCGGCAGGTCGTTCGGTGGTGTTGTACAACCTATAGCTCCAATAGCTAAACAATAAATTGATGAAAAGCACAGTCATCCTCGATTTGATGAAAATTTTAACATATCCTGGATTTGATACCTGTTTAGTGAAAGCGTTAAAGCAAAAAAAGGCTCCTCTTTCATTAAATTTAAATTTGATGAAACAAAAAGTGCAGCATTGAAAATGGTCTAAAAGAAAGGGATTGGCTTCCCTCTAGGCGAAGGGTGTTGTTGGGCTTGTGGGAGCTCACCACGGATCCTGTTTTGATAATCTGAACCATTCAATGTGTAGAACTCATCGAATACTATATGCCTGTAAAAAATTACATTGATCGGATATCGATAGCTATTTCATCGGATCAGATTTTTGTCAACCGTTTATTTTTTCACCGTCCATTTTTTTTAATACAAAACTGATTTGATCACGTAGTTATTGATATCAGATCAACGTGATGTTTTAAAGTATATAGTATTGACAATTTCTACACATTAAACGATTCTGATTATCAAAATGGGACTCGTGGCGGGCCTCCACAGGTCCAACAGTACCTCCAATCGAATCACAGACTGCAGGAAAACCAAACCCAAAAGGAAAAGACTATGTACACATACACACTCAATCCAAAAAAATATATATATATATTTACGCACCTTATAACTAAGGTATTATTTGGCATTCCCTCTATTAGTATATACATTTTTTTGATCATTTTTAATTCACATCATTTTTTTTTTTACATTTTTTATAAAAAAAGTTAAAAAGTATATTTATTTAAATCATTCTAAAAACCCCTCTAAATACTAAATAAGAAAATTAAATAATTTTATACTATTTGAGTCATAATTGGAAAAAAAAAAAAAAATATCGCAACTAAACACTACATGAAACATAATTAAAAATCTTATCATGAGTCATAACTAAGATATTGTTATAATTAAAGAAAAAAAAATTACATAACTAAGCGTGCAATAGTACACTCTTTTCAAAATGTGTGTATAGCAAAATTTCCCTTATTTGTATTATTTAGACGATAGGTCCACTTTAAAAAAATATATAAAAAAAAAAACTTTAATATAAGAGTGATTCCACGTGTAACAACCCCATACTGTTTACTGGAAATTTACTGAATTACATACTGATTACTGCTAAACTGGAATGCTTATGACTGATAATTGAACTAACTGGAGTACTGAACTGATTGATTGAAAATTTAAAACGAATTGACTGAGCATGTTTATGGTATCGCATTTTATCTTTTCGATTATTGATTTATCCGTTCGTGTTTTTATGTTTAAACTACAAATTGAAGGCCTTATCGGCGGCCGAACTGAGAATTGTTTAGTGCTTCATGATCAGTAGGATTTATGCGATTTTATGGTTATTTATCTGAAAATTGATTAGGTATGATTAAATTAGATTAAATATTGATGAATTGCAAAGTTAGACTTAATTACTAGAATACCACCCTTAGTGGCCCCTACTTTACACTTGTTGAGGCTTGTATACATTGAGTCAAAACAATTCATCAGCCACACTCCCTTGTTTCTGCCGACCTTAGAGAGAGAGAGAGTAAGAGAGTTAGAGTAATTCTTCTCATTTTGCTTGGCATTGCTTGGAAATTGAAGGATTGGTAGCATAGATTGCATAGTTGAGCTTGTTCATCTTGCATTCAAGACTTAGTAAGGTAATTGGACCTCTCATTGTTGTCCTTAAGGCTTATTCTTGCATGTTCCATGCTTAATTGTAGAGTTAAAACTTGAATTAGTTCATACATGTTGAATTAGAGCTCATCTCATGCATGCATGCTCATATAGTCAAGTTTGGAGGTTTAATTTTATGGAATTGGTACATGCATGCCCATATTGTTGTTATAGCCCATACTTTCATCTTGTTTTCAAAATATTGAGCTCATTAGAGCAAGCTTTGAAGGTTGAATTTGGCTTGAATCCATGCATGTTTGCATTTCTCCATGTTCATGAAAAATGGGTTTGAAAAATGGTTTTAATTGACTCACTCTTGGGCTTTGAATTCACAAATTGAGCTTTGAAACTTGTTGTATATTGAATCTAGAGGTGTTTTCCAGAATTTGGGCCCAAGAGGTCGAGTTTTGAGTGAAAGAATGCTTGGTTTGAGCTTAGGAGACAAATCTGGAAATTCCAGAATTTGGCTTCTTCGCTCGAGCGAAGGATTCTTCGCTCGAGCGACCAACCTTTGTTCGAAGCTACGCTCGAGCATAGGATTGGTGGCTCGAGCGTAAAATTTCAGCATCCAGTACTTTTACTGTTTCAGCAGCTCGCTCGAGCGAAGGATTTCTCGCTCGAGCGAAGCCTTTGATTTTGGAAGCTCGCTCGAGCGAAGGAAAGCTCGCTCGAGCGAAGGAAGGCTCGCTCGAGCGAGGCTTCTATTTTCAGCAAACTTTGCAAAATATTTTCTAAGTGTATTTTTGCATCCTCATCCCATTCTAGGCATTCTTAGGCCTAGTTTAAGACATCTTAATGAGGATATAGATGTAGAACACACCAAGGCAAATTAGGAACTAAATTACGATATTTCCCAACTGTGTAGCTTAGTGTGTGTTCAACCTGTGAACTGTGTAGGGTTGGCGACTGGGGAGACACGCTCTAGCGTACTGTAGCCCAAACTCTGTGAGTAACAATTGTGTAAAGATATGTTCAACTGAGAATGTTTTCTGACTGTTTAACAGAACTGTTTTCTGAAATAATTATTGTTAATTGATTGAATGTATGTCCTATATTCTGAAATGTATTGTGGCGTCCTTAGCAATTATTGCATACTGTTATTGTTACTGTTACAGAGATCTCTGTTGGTTCCCTCGTGGAACCATTACTGTTTACTGATTGATGGCCATCACTACTGTTCGGTCTTTAAGACCTACTGTTTACTGCTATGTTAATGGATGTACCACATATGACTGAATAACTGTTCTGACTGAAAGACTGAAATACTGTTTAATGAATTGTTTTCATTACTGTAAGGACATTTCATTCTTAACCTCTTTACGCATTATGTTATTCACTGGGCTTTAGCTCACTGTTTATATATATATATATGTAGGTGCTCAGCCACCAGATCGGAGCTAGGAGCGTGGGTTAGACTCCAGTTTTGTCAAGCCAGCCTATGTGCCTCACTGCGAGGTTCCGAGTTGCCATGTTATGGCTTTGGGGTGTTTTGTTTTTCCCCCGTCTGTCTCCGTACTGTTTTGGATTACTGTATAGACTGTCATCTACTAACTGTACTGTTATCAAGGGATAAGGTCCCTTTACTGTGTGACTGTAAATTTTGTATAGACTGTACTGTTTGAATGTGTGAATGCATGAAAAATCTTTTTGGCATACAAACTGTCACAGCTCAATGGACATTATTTATTTACTGTATTGGCTTCCGCCGGCCCTGAACTCTGTTTTACCGTACTACTGTTAAGCAGGCCTTCGGTAATCTCGGATTACTGGCCGGTTACGGTGCTAAACCCATAAGGCCGGGTTTGGGTCGTGACACCACGTCATTCGTATCTGTAAAGACCCCGTTTTGATTTGTGTGTTTTATTTTTTATGATTATGATGTTAGCAGGACGCACCACTGACATAGCAAATGAAATATTCCTTGGTTCACAGAATATTCCTAGGTGTTAATGAAATATTCCCTGAATTCTCAAAATTACACTCTGACCTAAAATTTTCAAATAATTGTGGTGTGGCCCAACTTTCTGGGAGGATTTTTAGTAAGGCCCCTAGACATGTTGCGAAGTTAGTCCTAGCTAAAAGGATTAGCCAGTCAGCCAATTAATTGGCTATTTACACTTACTGGAATGAAAGACACTCAAAACATGACTCAAAAGGACAAACCATTGAGCCTACGCAACTCCGGCAGTTTTCCATTCTAGATTGATATCAAAATTGGCTGGCCGACTGAAAATTTGACGGGCCAGCTAATTTAATAACCGGCCAGCTGAACAAACTGATGAACCGGCTGAAATATTGGTCGGCCGGCTAAACAAAGGCAAATTAGCTAGTTTGCCAATTTCTTTGCTGGCCAGCCAATTTTGTGGTTGGCCGGCCAATTTCCTCCAAACTCTCTCTAATTAAAATAAAAGAAAGTAGAAATTTCAAGGGGTCTCAAAGACTATCAGAGACTATTTTGCTCGATACTAAGAAGTTGCTGGGTTCTATGTAGAGGAGGTTAGTTGGCCGGCCTCGGGCGATGCGGCAATATCACCATTCAATAATTTCTCACTATTTATCTTTTCATGTATACGTAACCCTTAGAAAGTGAGGGTTGACTTTTCATATGTAAAGTTTACTATTTGTTGGTTATATCACATCAGTGGTATTGCTATTACATTGAATTTTGACTTCACTACAA
This sequence comes from Camellia granthamiana, assembly GCA_036172215.1. Lineage (NCBI taxonomy): Eukaryota > Viridiplantae > Streptophyta > Magnoliopsida > Ericales > Theaceae > Camellia > Camellia granthamiana. The sequence continues at coordinate 159,147,082 of CM069906.1, forward strand.
GAGGATGGAAGTGCTAGGGAGTAGGTCTTTGTGCACTACCACAAACTATTTCAATAATTCAAATCGTTCATATTAAAGAATTCATCAAAGATAATTTTTATAACAAAATAGACTATCGAAATATTGTAAATGCATTAGCATTGTTACGATGTTTTTTAATTAATTCACTTTTTTATTTTATATACCAAATGCCACAATTTTAAAATTTTAATCTAAAGACTACTTAAGAATCTCAACTTATGTCTCTCTTAAAAACCTCAAGTTGAAAATACAAATTTTTAGCGAAAAAAGTCAATACAAATTATTAAATCATTCTCTCTGCTTTTTACATTAAATTGCAAATTTTAACAACTTTCGAAATTGTGATTTGTAATTAGGATTTAATATCAACAATTAACAACAATTCTCAATAAAACAATCATAAATCTAATCAAATTACGAGAGAATCAAATTAGATATACTATCAAGCAATAATAACAGGAGACAATGATTTAACGTGAAAAAAATCATAATTAAACTCTTCTAATTGTGATAATAAAACATTGGCCGACACTACAAACAATCCACTACTAAGACATAGAATCACACAAGATCAAGAGAATTTTCAATTATCTAACGAATTCACACCTACTTGAACCTAAGTTATTGTGCCTCTTCCAACACTGTCTTTATCTTAGGATTGCTTCACTCAACATTGAATTCACAATACCAATGTCAAATCCATAACGATGAGCCACTTCAGAATTCACCAAAGTTTAAAAAACTCAAGTTCTCTAAAATCCACTGATAAACATCTTTCTAAGAAAAGTGTATTTGAATGGTAAATCATGTAATGATCTTCAATATAAAACTTATTGATCCATAAATCACTCTCAATTCACCAAGGTACACATATATATCACACTAGAGAACACTCTCTATATTTTTCACAGAATGGATATTTGAGTCTCATATTAGATCTGATCTAAAAATGTGTTGGAACATTGGTTTTATAAAGGCTTATTTTGGGCCAACTTTGAGCCCAAATTGAGTAGGCCCCAAACGTCTTTTAGGATGGGTCCGAAAAGGTGACGTGTTCCTTGCCGTATGGCAAGTCACACGGTAAAGACGGTTCATCAAAACCACTTATGAGTGAATGGAAAGTTGACGTCGTTTTCGGGTTCGTGGAATAGGAAATTTAAAGAAGTAAATGTGGGTTTCTTGAAATGGGTTGTCCCACATTGAAACTTTAAGAGAGCTTTTATGGGCATATAATCTCTAGAGTACAATACTTGGGTTGGCCCCTAAAGGGCACCCCAAGTTTGTAGATGGGAGGAGTTATGGACAAATGAAACCTTAGCCCAAACCACCACGCGCGCGGCCGCTGCCGCCACCCGTCCGAGCTATGTCGGGCGCGGTTGTGGGTTGAGTCAATTCTAATATTAATTATTGTAAAAATTTAATTCCAAATTTGAATTTGAATTTGAATTCAAATTTTTGTCCATAATTTATGCCTCTTTTCAAACCCGAATTCCTCTAATTTCTCATATGTTGAACAGTTATTAAACTGCCAAAAACCGCCCAGACAGATTCAAATTTGTCCAGCAGTTTCCAACGATTCTGTACAGGTTTTTTAACTACTGACAATTTTGGACAGGTTCATAACTGGTAGCAGATCTGTCCAGTTTGAATCATGCATCTGTTCATTTCCAATTCTACCTGTTCGGGCAAGTTGAATGGTCACCAAGTGGCCTATAAATATAGATCCATTTCCAGCAATCCAGATCATCCCAAAATAGTCTGAAAATTCCCTTTTTCTTGCTGTCCAGATTTTATCTGTTTGCGTTTGTTTTATTCTTCATTCTAGTTTTAAGAAGAAAAAAAAAATTTAAAGAGAGTATAGAACACAAGGTTATAGTTCGCCGGACAAATTTGTTTGGAGTGCTACTACAAATTTGTGAAGATTATTGTATCCTGGAAGATAGACGCCACATAACCGTAAGCACCGTAGCAGGGCGAATCTGTCTTAAGAACAGAGTGTCACACACTCGACTTGATCTTTTATTATTCATTCGGTTTGGTAAAATAAATTCTGTAAGTTATTTATTTTATTTTGTTTGATTTAATTTCAATTTATTTTTTACACAGAAGATTGTTCCAACAATCTTAAGACAGATTTGAATTATTCTATTTACAGAATTTTTCGCTTATTTACTTTCTTCTTTCTTCTTCTTACAGAAATTATTTTCTGTGATTTTACAAAATAATATTTTGGTTAGAAAACAAATAGTAGTAATATACTGTCTATTTTCTTTGACAACTAGTAGTAATATACTGGTGTCATTAACAATTCAGAATATTTATATGTGAAATTTGTCAGAAATTAATTTTGGTTTTCTTAAATAATTTATGAATGTTCATTAATTAAAAATAAATTCATTTTTTTTTAATTATTGAAGTGTTACTGAAATTTAATTTTTTGTGTGGCATTAATTTGGTTAAATAAAATTTTATTTCATTTCCAAATTAATTGAAAAATAAAAGTTACATTCTTATTTCTTTTATTTTTACAGAATTAAATTCTGTGAATTTGGATTAATTTTCTGTGTAGTTAAATTCTAATTATAATTTTATTTTATAATTTAGAATTCATGGCTACTGAAGCTAATGCCCAAACAAGTACTAGTGTGATGGTTGCGATTGTGCCAACCACGTCTCCTGTTATGACAGTACTAGTAAATCACGGTGAGAAGTCAGAGAAGTTCTCTGGAACTGATTTTAAAAGATGGCAACAGAAAATGTTGTTCTATCTTACAACTTTGAACCTGACTCGTTTTCTTCGTGAGGATGCTCCTATTTTGAAAGGGGATGAAACCGATCGGCAAGTGGTTATTGCGGTCGATGCCTGGAAATATGCTGATTTCCTTTGCCGAAACTACATCTTGAACGGACTTGACAACACATTATACAACGTCTACAGTCCTATCAAGACAGCAAAGGAACTTTGGAAGTCTTTGGAGAAAAAGTACAAAACGGAAGATACTGGCTCAAAGAAATTTGTGGTTGGCAAATTCCTGGACTTTGTGATAGTTGATTCTAAGACTGTGATCAACCAAGTTCAAGATCTCCAACTCATCATGTATGACATTCACGCAAAAGGCATGTCTCACAGTGAATCCTTCTAAGTTGCAGCCTTAATTGAGAAATTACCATAAGGTTGAAAGGATTTCAAGAACTACCTCAAACACAAGCGCAAAGAAATGTCTTTAGAAAACTAATTGTGCGTTTGAGGATTAAAGAGGACAACCGCAATTCTGAAAAGCGGGCTGGTAAGCATCCTATGGAGTCTAAGGCAAATGTGTGGAACATGCTCCAAAAGCAAAGAAACAGAAGTTTTATAGAGAAAGTTCATCACAAGGCTCTAAAAGAGGGGGATCTAAAAAGTACAAGTTTAATGGCAAATGTTACATCTGTGACAAAGAGGGACATCGGGCCAAAGATTGCCGTAGCAAAAGCAAAAGAAGAACAAGTAAGAAGCCTACTCAAGCCCATATGACTAAAGTGGACAATATTTCCAATGGCGTAGATGACATCAATCTTTCTGCAGTTGTTTCTAAGGCAAATCTTGTCGAAAATCCTAAAGAATGGTGGGTGGACACTGGTGCTACTCGCAACATTTGTGCCGCCAAAAAGATGTTCACATCTTATTCTACAGCGGACAACGGTGAATAACTTTTTATGGGCAACTTCTCAACTTCCAAAGTTGAAGGACAAGGGAAAATTGTTCTGAAGATGACATCTGGAAAGGAACTCACTCTCAACAATGTACTGCATGTACCGGACATTCGCAAAAATCTTGTTTCTGGATCTTTGTTAAGTAAGAATAGGTTTAGCCTAGTGTTTGAGAGTGGCAAATTTGTACTTATTAAGAATGGGATGTATGTAGGAAAATGTTACATGTCTGATGGCCTTTTCAAGATGAATGTAATGACTGTTGTACCCTCAATTATTAATAAAAATACATCTTCTTCTTACTTGTTTGAGTCTTCAAATTTATGGCATAGTAGACTTGGATATGTTAATTATGGATCTTTGTGTAGATTAATTAATATGGAATGTTTACCTAAATTTGACATTGATTCAAATCATAAATGTGAAATTTGTGTTGAGGCAAAATCATCCAAAACTCCTTGTCATTCAATTGAAAAAAGTACGGAACCACTTGAATTAATTCATAGTGACATTTGTAATTTTAAATCAATTCAAACTAGAGGTGGGAAAAAATATTTTATCACTTTTATAGATGACTATACTAGATATAGTTATGTTTATTTCATTCGAACCAGGAATGAAGTTTTGGAAACTTTCATTCAATATAAGAATGAAGTTGAAAATCAACTTGGTAAGAAAATCAAAAAACTAAGAAGTGATAGAGGTAGTGAATATGAATCATCTTTTGGTGAGTTTTGTAAAGAACATGGAATAATTCATCAAACCACTGCTTCTTACTTACCTCAGCAAAATGGAATTACTGAAAGGAAAAATAGGACTTTAAAAGAAATGATGAATGCCATGTTAATAAGTTCTGGATTACCTCAGAACTTGTGGGGGGAAGCAATACTTTCTGTAAATTATATTTTAAATAAAGTACCCCGAAAGAAAGTGAATCAAACACCTTATGAAATGTGGCATGGGAGAGTATCATCCTACAAATACTTAAAAGTGTAGGGGTGTTTGGCTAAAGTGGCTATTCCTAATCCTAAAAAGACTGAAATAGGTCCTAAAACCATTGATTGCATTTTCATTGGTTATGCCAAGAATAGTAGTGCATATCAGTTTTTGATTCATAAATCAGAACCTTCTGAAATGCATGTAAATACTATTATTGAATCTCGGAATGCATCTTTCTTTGAACATGTGTTTCCAAATAAGACTGGATAAGAGACTAATAATAAGAAAAGATCTCATGATGCTATTACTAGTCAGGATCAAGAACATGATCAAGAACAAGAGCAAAAGATAGATCAAAATGAGAAAGAGGAACCTAGGTATAGTAAACGTGCTAGAACCTCAAAATCTTTTGGTCCAGATTTTCTAACATTTTTGTTAGAAAATGAGTCTTTAACTTTTAAAGAAGCTATGTCCAGTCCTGAGGCTTTTTATGGAAAGAAGCTGTTAATAGTGAAGTTGAATCCAATTTGTAAAATCACACTTGGGAATTGGTGGATTTGCCACCAGCTTGTAAACCTGTTGGGTACAAGTGGATTTTCAAAAGAAAAATGAAAACGGATGGATCAATTGACAAATACAAGGCAAGACTTGTGATCAAAGGGTATAGACAAAAAGAAGGTCTTAATTACTTTGACACATACTCATCAGTTATTAGAATAACATCTATTAGAATGCTAATTGCTATTGCATCTTTGTACAATCTAAAAATTCATCAAATGGATGTGAAAACCGCTTTCTTAAATAGTGAGTTAGATGGAGAAATTTACATGGAACAATCAAAAAGTTTTCTGTTCCAGGAAAAGAAAAGAAAGTGTGTAAATTGGTTAAATCATTATATGGTTTAAAACAAGCGCCAAAGCAATGGCATGAGAAATTTGACAAGGCAATGATGTCAAATGGATTTAAAATTAATGAGTGTGACAAATGCGTTTATATTAAAAACACAGACAAAGGTTATGTCATTGTATGTCTTCATGTAAATGATATACTCATCATAGGTAGTAATAATGATATGATTAAAACTACCAAGAAAGTGTTGAATAAACATTTTGACATGAAGGACATGGGCATTGGCGATGTAATTCTTGGTATGAAAATTACCAAAACATCAGAAGGTTATGTTTTGTCACAATCTCATTACATTGAGAAAATACTTGACAAATTCAGCAAAGATGATGATCATCTTGCTAAAACACCTGTAGATATTAATTTGTTTCTATCTAAGAATGTACAGGAAAGTATTTCTCAATTAGAGTATGCCCAATTTATTGGAAGCTTAATGTACTTGATGAACTGCACTCTCCCAGATATAGCTTATGCAGTAAGTAAAATTAAGTAGATATACAAGTAATACAGGAGTAGAACACTGGAAAGCTATACTCTTGGTGGGGCAGCTGTATCTTGGAAATCTTCCAAACAGACTTGCATTGCTAGGTCTACTATGGAATCAGAATTCATAGCTTTAGACAAAGCAGGGAAATAAGCAAAATGGCTTCGCCACTTCCTTGAAGATATTTCAATATGGCCAAAACCGGTGCCTGCTATATGCATACATTGTGATAGTCAATCAGCAATAGGTAAAGCACAGAGTCATATGTATAACGGTAAGTCACGACACATTCGTCGTCGACATAATACTGTAAGACAACTACTCTCTAATGGAATTCTTACCATTGAATACGTGAAGTCCAAAGACAACATAGCAGATCCACTAACCAAATGATTAGCAAGAGAGCTAGTTGAGAATTTATCGAGGAAAATGGGACTAAAGCCTATTAAATAAGAGTTACCACAACGGCAACCCAACCTAATTGACTGGAGATCCCAAGATCTAGGTTCAAAGGGACAACCGAGTTGTGAATGACTCATAAGGATCACTGGGGAGTCAAACTCCTACTCATTTCTATGACGAAATAGTGATGTCTGCAGCGTTTTAGGTTAAGTAAAATTTTAATGATTCTTATATCTAGATAAACCTAGTGGAGTATGACAGGATACTCTTCATAAGAATCACCTATGTGAATATGAAGTGGGTTAGTTCTATGAAATTTGTGAAAGGCTACAAATCTCTAGAGCACTCATGAAAGACAAGGTTGTTCAGGGCCAAAATGAACACAATAATGAGAACTAAACTGTGTCTAGGGATATATTGTATGTGTTCTATTGTCTTGGTTTACTCAAACGGCTGAACAGTTCAAGACATCATGTTCACTAGTTAGCTACTAAATCCGATAGTGTCTCACAAGGGAAGGTTCAAAGCCAAAAGCTACTTATCCTTCACAGAATATTTCCAATTTTTGTACTTTTTGTAATTAGATCATGTTGTTGCATTTTCTCTCCATCAAATTCTGTTCATGTGGGGATTGTTGGAAATTTGGTTTTATAAAGGCTTATTTTGGGCCAATTTTGAGCCCAAAATTGAGTGGGCCTCAAACGTCTTTTGGGGTGGGTCCGAAAAGGTGATGTGTTCCTTGCCGCATGGCAAGTCACATGGTGAAGACGGTTTGTCAAAACCATTTATGCGTAAATGGGAAGTTGACGTTGTTTTCGGGTTCATGGAATGAGAAATTTAAAGAAGTAAATGTGGGTTTCTTGAAACGGGTTGTCCCACATTGAAACTTTAAGAGAGCTTTTGTGAGTATATAATCTCCAGAATATAATACTTGGGTTGGGCCCTAAAGGGCACCCCCAAGTTTGTAGAAGGAAGGAGTTATGGACAAATGAAACCTTAGCCCAAACCATCACACGTACGCGCGCGCCACCACCGCCGTCTGTCCGAGCCGTGCCGGGCGCGGTTGTAGGTCGAGTCGGTTCTAATATTAATTTTTTGAACAATTTTTTTTTGAATTTCTTCAAAAATTATTGCAAGAATTTAATTCAAAATTTGAATTTGAATTCAAATTTTTGTCCATAATTTATGCCTATTTTCAGACCCGTATTCCTCTAATTTCCCGTATGTTGAACAGTTATTAAACTGCCAGAAACTACCCAAACAGATTCAAATCTGTCCAGCAGTTTTCTAGCAATTCTGTACAAGTTTTTTAACTGCTAATAGTTTTGGACAGGTTCATAACTGGCAGCAGATCTGTTCAGTTTGAATCATGCATCTGTTCATTTCAAATTCTACCTGTTCGAGCAAGTTGAATGGTCACCAAGTGGCTTATAAATATAGATCCATTTCCAGCAGTCCAGATCATCCCAAAACAGTCTAAAAATTCCCTTTTTCTTGCTGTCCAGATTTTATCTGTTTGCATTTGTTTTATTCTTCATTCTAGTTTTAGGACGAAAAAAAAAATTAAAAAGAGTATAGAATACAAGGTTCTAGTTCACCGGACAAATTTGTTTGGAGTGCTACTACAAATCTGTGAAGATCATTGTACCCTGGAAGATAGACGCCACATAACCGTAAGCACTGTAGCAGAGCGAATCTGTCTTAAAGACAGAGTGTCACACACTCGATTTGATCTTTTATTATTCATTCGGTTTGGTAAAATAAATTCTGTAAGTTATTTATTTTATTTTGTTTGATTTAGTTTCAATTTATTTTTTACACAGAAGATTGTTCTAACAAAATGCACATTCAAGTGATTGAAAGCACAATCTTTTTCTCTTTTTTTTAATATAAAAAATCTAATTCCCAAACTAACCCTTAGGTCTGAGACATTAAAATTGATTTTGAATTACCTTCTCAAGAATGAGACTACAAAAATATTTAACAAATCAAACCTTAATTTGGAGACCCAAAAAAAAAAAAATAATAATAATAATAATTACACTTACCTATCTTAAAGTTTGAAAAAAAGTACAATTCAGTGTGTTTGGTTTGAGTTTTCTGGATTAAGTTTTTTGAAAACTGAGTTTTTTTATTTTCGTATTCTTTTGTTTTTAGTGAATATTTTTTAAATTTTAAACATTTTTTTTTTACTTTTTTAGATGCACCTTAGTTAGATGTATCTAAAAAGTAAAAAATTTGTGAAAAAATATTTTCAAAAATTAATAAATAGATAAAAATATAAAAAATGTACTGAATTCTTGTATTTTTTTTGTATTTTTGGTATTTAGTGAATTTTTTTTATAAAAAATTACAATTTTTTTACTTTTTAGGTGTATTTATGTTAGGTGTGTCTAAAAAGTAAAAAAATTGCTTAAAATATTAAAAAAATTCAGTAAAAATAAAAAAACACAGAAAATAAGAAAGTAGAATTTTCTGAAAAGTGTTTTCTGAAAAATGAAAACAAGCAAGCTGATTAATTTTAATACTAATCTCCAATATAATTTAGTTAAAATGGTTGAAACTAATGTCAATGGTGTGTAGATAATGAAATAAATAATGATAAATATACATTTTAGTAAAAAATTGATGACAATATCATTTTTTTTAAAATTATTTATAAGGCTAGCGAATTATTAATAAAAAAACAACAATGCTAGGAATACTTATACATTACTAATAATCTTATTAGCACACTCACAAGTTTTGATAAGATCAATCATCACTTGGTATAGGACCTCTATCAACTTGTAAGTATGTTAGTAAGATTGTTAGTATCCCTAACATTTTTCATGAAAAAAATGACCTAAGTGTTAAGTAATTAAAGTTTTAAAAATATTAGTATAATTATATAAAAAAATATTCAATTAATTGTATATTTTTTAAAGTCTAAATAAAAATGGATGCAATTTTTAGAAGAAGGTCCAGCTCACCTTCGGTTAGATAAAGATTAGATCGTTTAGTCAGTATCGTGGGTTCATTTTTGGATTTTGTTTCGATGATTCAAACCATTCGCATTTTAAGATTCATCGAGTACATCATTTATGTAAAAAATCACGTCAATTAGATAATGGAAATCACATGTTTAAATCAGTTTTATAAGAACCATTTATTTTTTACTATTCATTTTTTTTTATACAAAACTGATTCAAACATGTAATTATTGTTATCTAATAAATTTAATCTTTTAAATAGATAATATACTTAACAAATTTTAAAATATAAGTAATTTAAATTATTAAAATATAATCCATAAATAAGCCCACGATATGAAATTGACGGGATCAATCTTGATCTAGACAAGCTGGACCCAAGAATTAAATATATATATATATTTTTTATTTTGGTTGTTGTGAGTTGACAAATGTAAAAAGTGACATTCCAAAACCGGCCAGCAATATCTTCAAGCATTATCGGTTCACTTGTCTATGTGGGGCCTCACAGTTAAAAGAGTTATCCATTAGTCTCCCTTGCTATTATTGCTCCATAACAATTCTTTTTAACCATTATCGTTATCAATTATAAAGGGGAGGGGGTTAATTTTAAGAAAATTTATTTATAAATTCTATTTTAAAAAATGATCATCTATTTAGTTTTAATTTTTTTTTATAGATCAATTAGTTTCATTAATTTAAAAAAAATAAATTTAATATATTATTAAAAAATTAAATTTACAGTTATATTTTTATTTTTATTATGTTTTTTTCTCTTTTTTTCTTTTGTGCTAAAAAAGTAATGTATACAATCTATGAGAATCAACTTTAAAATAAATTTTTATATGATCATTTTTTTTATTTATAAAATATTTCAAAATTAGTACAAAAATGACTTTAAATATGAGATCGTTCAAACATTCCAAAAGGAATACAAAAAGCCCTTAGTAAACTTTGGACAAATATATAATTTCAAACTATAATACTCCAATATAACACTCAAACGTAATACTCCAATTTAACATTTCAAAAAAAATCCTTAATGTACTTTTTTCAAACGTAATATTCCAATATAATACTCTAACAAAACTCCTTAGTATAACATTCCAATGTAACCAAAAAAAAAAAAAAAAACTCCTTAGTATATTTTCCTAAACGTAGCACTCCAATATAATACTAAAAAAAATGATGTGAGATTTTTCAAACCACTCCAAAAGTACGTGAGATTCTTCAAATAATTCTAAAAGGAACACAAAAATTCCTTAGTAAGTTTTGAACAAATGCATAATTTTAAATTGTGAATGTTACATTTAGAAAAGTACATTAAGGAATTTCTTAATATTTTGTGTGTATTACATTAGAGTGTTACGTTTGGGATTACATTGATTGTCGTGTGTTACGTTCGAAAAAAATATACTAAAGAGTTTGTTTTGTGTGTTCTATTAGAGTGTTACGTTTAAAAAAAGTACACTAATCATCATGTTTGGTTCCATTTTTCTAAACTCATTTTTTTGAAAATTTTAAAGTTTTTGTTTGGTTATTTTAAAAATGGGACAAAGTTTTCAGAATCTTGGTTTTAGAGGGAAATTTGATGAGACCAATTTTTTTTTTGTAAAATTGGTCAATGTATCTAGCTCCTCTCCCAACTTTTGGAAGGAAATTTGAAATTGTAAACAAATTTACGATTTTCATAAATTTACAATTTTTTTAATGTCAATTTGTAAAATAATTACGTTTTGCGAAAATTACGTTTTTCAAAAATTTGTAAAAAACTACGTTTTCTGAAAATTTGTAAATAAATTTATGTTTTCCGAAAATTTGTAAATAAATTTGCAAAAATTATGATTTTTTTAATATGAAATATTTAAAAAAAAAAAAACTGCATAATATTTATGAAAATTTAATTCTATGAAAAAAAATTTGTAATGCCAATTTGGAAAAAAAAATTATGTTTTTTGTGATTGAAATAAGTGAAAATTTTATGATAAAGTTACATAGTTAATGACAAGATATATACCCATAAATTGGTACATACCAAATTATGTTTTCATACATATATAGCATGTATATATATATAAAACTAAGATGAGAGTATTTTTTGACGTGACAAATTTTTTTTTTTTAAATTGTCTCTCTCCTTAAATTAGAGGGAAACTTAAAATTGCAATGATGCATTTTTTTGAAAATCAAACAAAGATCTTTTTTCAAAATAGAGTTTTCAAATCACTTTTTCGGAAAAAAAATTCAAAAAAATGGAACCATGGGGTGTTTGGGAACTTTTTTTGGGTTTTTTATTTTTTTATTTTTTTTCACTACAAGACAAATTTTTACAAAACCCAAAAAAATAAATCTAAACAAAATATCACATCAAACCCCATAATCATTTCATTTTTTCTTTCACAAATATCACATCAAACTACAAAAAAATTCAACTATCTTCCCAAACACAAATTTTTTTTTCTCCAATAATATCCTACAACTAAAAAAACTTACAAAAAAACCCGCTTCCTAAACACTCACTAGTGAATGAGTTTTTTTTTGAGTGTTACGTTATTACGTTTGGAAAAAATGCACTAATGAGTTTTTTAGTATGTTACATTTGAGTGTTATGTTATTAGAGTGTTATATTTTTTTTCGTAATGTAAAATTTGTTCCAAAATGAGTAAAAATCCAAAACCTTTATAGTACGAATTGTCCAAATGTGTAATTTTACATTTAGAGAAACCCGCTTTTATCCTTAGAAAATTAAACCCAAACATGTAACTGACTACTCTTTTATGTAATTTTCACTTTAATGGAACCTTTGGGTTCATAAGAAAAAATGAAAGACTAAACAATTTACAAGATTATATTTTAGAATTTATTGGTGCTTCATTCTTAATTTTATCCTTTACCTTTTTTTTTTCTTTTTTTAAAATAGTATAGGAGATTGTTTGAGATGATTTAAATAAATATATTTTTTGATTTTTTATGAAAAAATATATATCAAAAAAAATAAAATAATAATGTGACTAAAAAAAATAAAAAGTGTACTATTTTAGGGGATGACAGATAGCCCCTAAACACATCATGTGAAGGAGCTTTTGCTAATAATTGTTTTTAAAGTTAAAAAAAAAAAAACAGAAAAAGAAAAGTTACATTTTTACCAAGTTTTTATTTTTTAAAATTAATGTTAAAAACTTGGAAAAATTACTCATAGGTCCTATATTGGAAAATGTTACTCCATCTAGTCCTGAGTGTTTTTTTATAAACCATTTAGTCCTTTTTTTACATCAGAACATTATCATCAAAACAACATCAAACATTATCATCAAAACAACATCAAACATCACAACATTAGACGGAAATTAAATCAGATTAGAAGATAAGGTTCGAGAGGTCTGTTAGAGAAGATAATCACTATGAAGAATAAAAGGCATAACCAAAACAGATCATCAGCCAATGAACACAATTTCCACGCACAAAATTATATCTGAACAATAGATGTGTTTTTCACCTTAAAATGAAACCCTAATTCTTCAGACATATCAACAAATTCAGAACTAATTCACAATATATATATATATATATAACAGAAGGTAAAACCGAAAAGAATTCAAGAAATTAAAGGATTGAAACGAACCGCAAGAGTGAGAACGAAACCCTAGAAGCTTCGCGAGCAAGATCGAAATCCGTAAACCCTAAAACAAAATGAGAGAGAGAAAGAGAAAGAGAGTGAACTTTGTTTGAATCTGTGACAGAGAGAGTTCATCAAACACGCCGAGCATATGATGGAATTGAGGAGGCATACAGTGTGTATCTATTCTGCGAAGAGAGACAGCAACGTGGCCTTGATCGAATCGATTAAGGTTTGTTGAGCACTTGGTTTTGTTGATTTGAATTGTGGTCGATTTTGAGATCTTCTTCTTTTTTTTTAATGTAAAATGTCCACACAGTTTCTGTTAAGAAGAATTGTTGTAAAGACGCTTACAAACATTTGTGTAGATGTATGTTTGTAAAGAATCATGAATGGTTATGGATTTTCAATAACGAAGATTCAAAGAATTAAAGAGAATTGATAATGTTTTATGAATAATAATGGTTGATGAATAATGTTTGATGTTGAATAATAATGTTTGATGAATAATGTTTAATGTTGAAGAATAATGTTTTATTTTGATGTTTAATCGTTATTTAGAAAATTGTTTAATCGTTATTTTGATGTTGTTTTGATGATGATGGTGTGATGTTTGATGTTTGATGTTGTTTCGATGATGTTACTCATAAATCTGATGTTTGATGTTTGATGGATAATGTTTGATGTTTGATGAATAATCCTAATGTTTAATGGTTCAGAATCTGTGTTTGATGTTTGATGAATAATCCTAATGTTTAGTGGTTGATATTTGATGAATAATCCTGACGTTGCTAATATTTGATGTTGGATGAATAATGTTTGATGTTTGAAAAGAAGAGAAATCATAAAAAGGCCTATAGTAAGTTTCTTGGGAAATAGGACCTATTAGTCTAACAAAAAACTTTCGGGACTAAATGGGTTAACATTTCCAAATTTGGGATTTATTGGTGCTTTCCCCTAAAAACTTCTTTTAACTATTAAAAAAAAAAAAAAAACTACACACAAACTTTAATGTAAACTAAAATTAAAATTCAATGGAAGGGTATTACTAACACATAACAAAAAACTTAGTGATGATACCGGCCTCTTTTGGCAAAGAATTATTTTGGTAAGATAATTAAAAGTCATTTTTTAACTTTTAATTCATTGTTAATCACATCATTTCTCAAATTTTTTACACACTTTAAAAAAAACAAAACAAAAAACCAACTTTTAATCATATTTTCAAAATAACCCAAAGAGGTTCAAAGTAGTTTTTTTTGACTTTTAATCTCTTTGGGGTCAAATTACCTCTATATGTTTTTATACATTTTTTCAAAAAAAAAAAAAAAATCAAGAAGTTAGTTTTTAACATACTTCCCAACATATCATCACTAATACATAGTATAATTAATCAATAATAAAATTATGAATATAAAAAAAAAATAATAATAATAATAAAATTACACATGAATAATAAATTTCACAATTCGGATATAACTTTATAGTAAAATATAATTCAATAGTGAATATGATATCATGTATTAATGATGAAAAAAGTTATTGTGTGTGAAGAAAAATTGGTATTCTCTACCAAGAATAATACTATATGCATCAATTAGTATATTAACTAGTGTACCAATTGATAGTATAGTATAATTTAAGAGGTTTTTGGTATTTGTAATTTATATAATGAGTGTGGTCAATAATAATGTCATAACTAGTATTTGTACACTATACATTAATTAATACATTAATTACTACATATATACCACCGCTCTACCAATTACAAATCTTTAATGCCCCTCTTGTCCTATTGTAATGTAAATTGATAGATCTCACTTTCAAAATCAAAAGTATCATTTTGTTTGGAAAATGATATGAATCTCAAATAATCTATCAAATTTTCTACCAAACCTCTCATATAGGTGTTAGACCCATACAAACCCATGTGTGTGGGTCTCACACCCGTTTGAGAGGATTAGTAGATTATTTAGGACCTCTACCATCACTTTTTTTTGCTTATCATACCTCATAAACATGAAAAAATTACCTGTCAATAATGATATGACATCACAATTGTATTAAATTTTGTTTGGTAAATTACTCTTAAGATAGTGATTGGAAAATGTTAGAAATCTCAAAAGATTTATCAAAATTTCTACCAAATGTTTCACATAGGTGCGAAACTCACACCATATGGGTTTCATGCGGGTCTCACACCCGTCTCACACTCATATGAGACTTTTAATAGAAATTTTAATAAATCTTTTAAGATTTCTAACATTACTCATAGTGATTAGCATTTGCTAAAAGACCAATAGTTGAGTCATATTAAATGCGTGTTTTATACCAAAATAATAATAATAATAATAATAATAATAATAATAATAATAATAATAATAACAATAATAATAAAACATGGGAGGAGTGATGGCTTGGTTTAGTAAAATCCCCTAATGTTTTCTGGCAAATTAAATTTGATAATTTAATAAATGGAGAATTTAAAAATGATTAATCACAACTTTTCATATTCTAAAATTTAATTTATTTAAAATTATTTTTAAAAATTATGTTGACATATAACCCTTCGTAGAAGTTGTATATTGTTTGTTTAGTGCGATTTATTTTACATTAAAATTTGATAATTAAAAAATAAAAATAGAAAACACTTCCAACTTTCACATAATTAATCTTAAAAAAAAAAAAAACTTATTTAAACTATTTATGTTTATTATATAAATTAAAATTACCTTAAACAAAATAAATTAAGATATAAGCTATTCATAGAAATTGTATTAAACAACACTTAAAAGTTTGATTACACTACTTTACTATTTATTTTTATTTTTTTAAATCACAATAGTCTCAAAATAAGGACAAAATAATTATATTGATTGTTTAAATTAAATTAAATTATTATAGGAATTGATGTCCATATCAAATGTTTCTTATAATAATACTCGATCTTAATTATTGATAATTAATTCATTTTATATTGTCTTTCAAAACTTATTAAACTTTTTCTTGATTTAGCGTATTCATGAGTTGTCGCGCAGCTGTGAATTTCAAGAATTCGTACCACGTGTCACCAAATTACTGGTCCATCCAACAACTACTATTATTATTATTTATTATTAAAAATAAATTACAAGTATATTTTTTGAAATTTACTTAAAATACAAATTATTTCTTATAATTTTAAAAATTATATCTCAGTCTTTTTATTTTTTTATTACATAACAAATAATTTATTTTATTTATAGAGTAATGTTTTATAAACAAAAAATTTATATATAATTTTTATATATAATGATGTGACTCATTGTAGATCATTTATTTCAAAACAAAATACAATTATAAATAGATTCATTTATAATAATGGCATTGTCGTTATTATAGAATAATGCTCTATAAATAAAAAAAATTCATATAATTTTCATATATAATGACGTGATGGATTTTTTAGTTTAAAATAAAATATCATTGAAGATAAATTCATTTATAATAATGACATTGACACATTATTTTTGTTAAATTTTTTGCATGAATTTTATGTATAAATAGAATTCTTCTTATTAATAAATCATCAAATCAATTAATTATTTTTAATGATGTATAAAATAAATTTCGATTAACAATTTAATAATTTTATTATTATATAAGAGAATAGTTATAATTTTTTTTTGTTAATTATATTAAATAAAAAATTCTAACAAAAACATATTTGGCCTTCATTGGCCAAAATGGTTGAGACTAATTTAAACTACAAAAAGACAAAATAGATTAAAAAGTTAATAAAATAAAATATCACATCTAAATATAATTATTATTATTTTTTTCCACAAAATTATAAAAAATCAAAAGTTCATTCCAAACGGAACCTTTATAATTTTCAAAAATTACAAATATAATTAGTATTTTACCTAAATTTTAAGGGGTGTATTTGTAATTTATTCTTAATTATTATAATAAGAGTGTTACTATTAGCACACCATCAATTATTTTGGACTTCCCATTTTTTTAGTTTTTTATTTTTTATTTTTTATAATAATAACCTCAAATAAAATTATTAAAAAAGATATCAATAATCTTGAGACACCTCATCTCATAATTAAGGCCACATATCCACTACATCATGAGTTAGGGTTTATGAAAGCACCCACCTCTATCACCACTCATCCATCTTCTCCAAATCTCATCTTCAAATTCTACCCACCCTCAAAATCTTGAAAATCCTTTTGCGGCAATATTCTGGAGACATGACAACCATTTGATTACATATATTTCTTCGATAATGACAATTAATGGAAGTGTTTGCAGCAACCACAACTCCATGAGACAAGATGAATGCAACAATAAAAACTCAAAAGAATTTCACGACTTTTATGATGTTCTTAGCTCTGATAAGATTAGTCCTGTAAGGGTAAGTTTTTTGAAAAAAAATGACATAAATAATAAAAAGGGTAAATTACAAATACACCCCTTGAGATTTGCTTAAAGTACAGATTGCCCCACGTGGTTTGGAAAATTATAAATACCACCTTGTTATAATTTTTTATTTAACAGAATTAACTAAAAATTGAAATTTATAATTGCTCTCCTATACAATAATAAAATTACCTAAATTATTAATTGAAACATATTTTTAACTTTATTAAAAACTGTTAATTGACTCGATGATTTTTCAATAAAAGGAGCGATTTCTTATGAAATTAGAAACCTTAGGAGGTAGAATATAATTTTCGGAACCACAAGGGCCGATTTGTATTTTAATTAAACCTCTAGAGGTGTATTTGTAATTAATCCTAATAAAAAATGGACGTCATTTTTTTAGAATTGAATTCTTGAACATATGATCGGAATTTAGGAACACAAGCTCGAATATTGTTTATTTATTTGGGAACAGGTAACTGAACATTTCTTATTTGTTCGAGAATAGTTAACTGAAACAACAATAGAAGCAAATAAACAAATGAAGTAGGACCACCTTTGTGTGGTTAACTGGGGGGTCAACCGGTGAGTGAAATCTTACCCAATTTTGCTCACACATAAAATATACAATTACAGTGAAGCCATGTATGAACGATAGATAACCAATCAGAGAAGTATGAAAGTGGATTGGGTAATAGAAAAAAAAAATTAAACACATTGACAAATCTCGTAATGAAATAGAGAACAAAATTTCTTAATCACCACAAATTTTTTTCAATGGTTTTGAGAGGTCCTGCCGTCGTGGATTTTGTTAGAATTTTGAGAGAGAGGCTTTTTAGGATGCAGGGGTATGCATTTAAATGAGTGAAATATTTTTACGAGGATAATTTATATATTATTTAAAGGGGAATTTTTTTATTTTTATTTTTACCAATTATAAACAAGGTTTAAAAAAATAAAAATAAAAATGTTATGGATCTCAAATAATCTACCAAATATTTTACAAAATCTGTCACATGGCCTTGTTTGGTTTGTGTTTCCCAAAAATTTTTGGGAAAAATTCTCTACAAATAAGTTTTCAAAAGTAATCAAACCAAATAAATTTTCCCAAAAAAATTTCCCAAAACTTGTTTAGTTTACAAGTTTTCCAAACAAATCTCTCTCTTATACACATCAAATCAATCACTTTTTTCAAAACTCTCTCTCAAAATAATTTTTCAAAACATATTTTGAAAAAAACTAAACCAAACAACTTTTCGTACTTTTTATCTTTAAAACTCATCTTCCAAACTCAAACCAAACATACCCATATATGTGGATCCCACACTTATGTGAAAAGTTTGATAAAATATTTAGGGGTAGTTTAAGATATCCTAAATAAGTGCACTTTTTGACTTTTTATATGGATCCCACACTTATGTGAAAAGTTTGATAAAATATTTAGGGGTAGTTTAGGATATCCTAAATAAGTGCACTTTTTGACTTTTTATAAAATATAAGTTGGGTATGGGTTGGATTTGAAGTGATATGGTAGAGAGGTGATGTAACTTAAATAAGATGATGTGACTTAAATAGGATAGTGACTTTTTAACTTTTAAAATTTTTTAATTTATGCCAAACAAGGCTTTAATAGATTACTTAGAATCTTTAACATTATTCAAATAAAAAATCTAAAATAATCCATGCCTATTAATAGCAGCCAATTCCGATTTAGAGCATTAAATTAGAAGTTTTAAAAACACCACTAATAAGGTGACAATGAAAAGTGAAAAAAAATAAAAATAAAGACCAAACTATCTCATTAGTGATAAGGTCCACGTGATGCAACGTCATTAATAGTGTATTAATTGTGTTAAATTAATGGTATGAACCATATTTCTAACAATAATGTTAGGGATCATGAAAAATATATCATGAAATTCATCATGAAGATTTTTCATCCATTGATTAGTGTATGATATTTTATTATATGAATAATCTAAAAATAAAAAATCTTTCATGATTATCTTCATGATATTTTTTTCATAATTCCTAACATTACTCTATTTCTAATAGCGGCCCTCTATAATAATAATAATTAATTGTTTTTTTTGGACAGCAGATGATTACAAACTTTGTCATGGGGACTCACACAGCTCGTGCACAACGGGAAAGAAAAGCTGATAAAAGCAGAGATTCATCACATTAACGGCCGTCTCTTTCTCCGACACATTTTTTAAAAATCAAAAGCGTCGCATCACCACCTCCGCCGCCGCAGCCGCAGCGATCATCTCCTCCTTTCCGCCCTGAGCCGCCGTAGCACAGCCGCCGAATGGCCGAGGACTTCGTGAACGCCGTCGACGACGGCCTGAAACTCTCGAAGCGGATATACTTCGGGAAGGACAGGTCGGTGGCGCCGCCGAAGCCTATGGCGGCGATGGAGAAGTCTTCTCACTCGTACCTTCCTTCGTCTCCGATGGTGTACGCCGTGATTTCTGACCCTGCGATGGTTGATAATCCCGATATTCCCAGCTACCAGCCTCACGTCCACGGCCGCTGCGATCCTCCGGCGTTGATTCCTCTTCAGATGAATGGAATAGGGTTGGAGGTTGATTGTTGTTTGGACACGGCGTTTGTCACCGTTACGGGATCTTGGCGAGTTCATTGTGTTATGGGAAGCCGTCACTGCGATTGTCGCGTTGCAATTCCAATGGGCGAACAGGTAACAAACTGTTTGTTTGATACATATGTTTTTTTTTTTCCTTCTTATTATTTTGTTTGTGTTTGGTAGCTGAGAAAATGTAGGAAATGACGGAAATCACGATACACTTATATGTGAAATGAATTGAATTTTGTTGTTGTGGATGGTGGGGCAATAAATTCCACTCGATTGAGCCTATTAAAGAAGAAATTTATCCCCAAAAGAAAAAGAAAAAAATCGTGGGAAGAAAAATTAATACTTGCAATTATTCTTTTGTTTTGGAATTCAGTTTATTGAAGGACTTGATGAAGAAAAATCTGCACAATGGTGGAAACTTGGTTGTTGAAAGGAAAAAGAAGTCTAGAGATTGTTGGGGACTCTTGCACACTGCCATGATCATTCAATATATTATATTTCTGAAGAAAAGAAAACTTAAGTTTGTTGTGTATAAAGCATGGATAATATTTTGCTTTTAAATGGGTTTGAGGTTTCTTAATTAATAACTTAATCTTTTTATGAAATAAACCACAAACTATTATTAACTATTCACAATATGTGTGCCTGACATCCGTATGGAGCATTATGCTTTTGTTTTGAAACTGGCAGTCTTTTTGAAGGACTTGATGAAAAAATCTGCACAATGGTGGAAACTTGGGTGTTGAATGGAAAAAAAAAAGTCTAGAGATTGTTGGGTCAAATTATGTTGTGAATGAAGGAATTCCTATGGGTCTAGGACTCTCTCATCCTGCCATATTCAAAATGTTATATTTCTGAAGGAAAAAACACTTAAAAGTTAGTTGTGTATAATGATTGGATAGCAGGGATTGAGGTTTCTTAATGAATGACTTAATTGTTTTATGAGTACTAGAGACCCCTAAGAAACTACAAACTAAATTACTAACTATTCACAAAGCACAATGAGACGTGGGCCCCACATCCATATGGGTATGGGGTCATTCTGAGTTGTTGGTGTGTAGTTCCTTAGGGATCTTTAGCATTTTTGTTGTTTAATTTGTCAATAACACCAATCATTATGGGTGGGGTAGTGTATTCATCTTAAGGTTGCCACCCATAGCTGAGATAGCTTGAAGTCGTATCACTAGACAAAGGCAGCAGTTTTTTTTTTTCGGTTAAGAACTATACATAGGCAGCATGTCTGAGGTTTGGTTATAATGTGTTGTAGCATTGGATTGTCCTCCTTAGTTCTCAATTTGACTCATCCAGTTCTTTGCACCTTAAATCATATAAAGACCCGAGGCAGATTGGGGATCCAGTGCTTACCGTTGGAATATGGAAATATTGTATATTTGATTTAGAAATTTAATTTTAGGGTTTGATTGTGTAATTATTTAATTCCTTTTTCCATGTATGTTATATTGGTTATATATAGACATGGTTTCAAGTCAATATTTTACAACTCTCTTCTTGGTATCAGAGTTTAGTTGGGCCTGTGATCGGTTTGTTGTTTGTCTAGCTACTGTATGTTGTGGTTCAGGAGGGTGTGTTGGAATGTATCTCACATCGCCTAGAGTTGCCCAATCTGGGCTAGTTGTAAGGCTCTAGTTTCCCTTTCCTTAATACCTGAGTTTTAAGGAGAAGTGTGGGTGAGCTTTTCAACTCTTACAACCAATCAGGGGATGCATATTTTAGTTTGCATAACACCTTTCAAATCATGCATTTTTTATTATTGCTGGAGTGTGTGTCGAGGATATATTTGGTTTGTTCTACAATTGTTGCTGGTAGATATTTTTTTTCTTTATTCATTGCTTTGTCCTGGTGGCAAAGATTAGAGGAATTATTATTTTTACTACTAGGAATTTTTAGTAAACATTTATTGAATTTGTTTTTTTATTTTATTTTATTTTTCCATCAAGTGTTTGCATATGTCGATATGTTTGCACAAATGCACACAACACATGGTTTTCCTCATTACTTATTGGTTTCTACTTTGTGCATGGTTATGGAAGGAACAACTCATATTATGGCTTAAGGGACATCTGTATATTGATGAAGTTAACTGTCATGATGATAATGCAATTTTGAAACTCCTTGTTATTGTCCATTTGTTTTGTTAAAGAAGAACTTTGTTTATTTTTTGTTCTCAAGTAATGAATTATTTGGCTAACAGGGTTCACTTCTAGGTGTTGAGGTTGACACACCCAGAAAATCATACTGTATTCAGCAGATTGCCATGGATGACAAAAAGGATACAGAAAAGGCTGCTAGATTTGAAATTGGGGGCTTTCTAAAATCCCACATATTTACTTTTACAATACCCCAGGTAACAAACAATTGCTTCTAATTGAGTCCTTTGCGATTTAAAGTTAATGTTGTTTTTGTTGTATTATTCATGAAATTTTATGTACTTACCTGTTCAGGTTGATGGGGGCTCCAATATCTCGATTAAAGTTAGTTGGTCTCAAAAATTGTTATATAGCATCGATCAATTGTCCTTGAGTATACCATTTAGTTTTCCCGAGTATGTCACTCCTGCTGGAAAGAAAATTTCCAAAAAAGAAAAGATACAATTGAATGTCAATGCTGGTCCTGGAACTGAAGTTTTGTGCAAGACCACTAGTCATCCTCTGAAGGTGCATCTTTGCTCAAGTTACATTGGCTCTCTATATGATGTATTTTTTTTTTTGATAATTCCGTATCTGGCCCACTGGACTGACTAATCTGGGGACCAATTCCACCAATCTGGGGACCAATTCCACCATCCACTACCGGGGAGGACCAATTAAAGCAGGAGCAAAGCCCCGTATGGATTGGCCCCAATAAATTGTTTTCACCTAGGGGATTTGGAACCTGAGACTTTGGAGGAAGCACACCCCTAGGCCCTAGGCCTTGACCATCAAGCCAATCCTTTGGGGTTGCTTTCTATATAATGTTTGATGAAATATTTGGTGACATGATTTTTTTTTGTTTTTTGTCTTTTGTTTTTTGTTGTTTGTGTTCCTAGGAACAACGGCGCCAAGTGGGGAAGTTGAGTTTCTTATATGAATCAGAAGTTCTTCATTGGTCAAGCAATGATTTTATCTTTTCATGGACTGTAAGACCCTAACCATATTGACTACATATTGGTTAATATTGATATGACATAAAACTGTTGTTCCATGGATTATTGTTCAATTAAGGATGTGGATTTAGTTTTGAAGTTTCATCGTCCTAGACATGAGCATATTTTGGGAGTAACACTTCCAATTTTGAGCTTAGATAAACTTAACTTCCTGGCCTGTCTGCATGTTTTCAGGCTTCTTCAAGTCATATTTTTGGTGGTGTGCTTTTGCAATCTCCATCTGTACTTGACTCTGATCAACGGGAGATGTTCTGCTTGTACTTATTCCCAGGAAACCAGCAGAATCAGAAGGTTTGTTTGGTACCCGTGTCTGTATTCTTAGTTTTTGCCCTTTTAGTTTCTTATAATTCTTTTTTCTTTCTCCCTTTTGTTTCTCTGTGAGTACTTGCATTAATGCATGCGCATATAGCCTGAAGTGATGGTTTTTGCAGTATTATGATGATTAAAGTAAGCAATCATGATGTTTGACAGGCGGTTAGTTTATAATACAAGGTAAAGAAGGGGACACCAAAAGAAGTTGGCTGAGGAAGTGAAAAATGATATGAGAGCTGTCAGTTTGATAAGAAACAAGGTCATTGATGATTGAATGGTCACAATGGAGTAATGATTCATTAGCCATCCTTGAATATGATAGGGACAGGGCTTCATTAATTTTTCTCTGATAATGGTATTGGGTAAGGAAACTGGTTATCATAAATAAGAATAAGCATTAATACATCTAACCCTTCCCAGACTCTCCTTTGGAGGGACTTTGTGGATTGGGCTGCCCCTTCTTTTATTGAGAATTTGACCTTTTTTTCTTCCTGAAGATGACCTTCACTACTTGTACTGGTCCTGCTGCTGCCACTGCTACTGCTACTTCTGTTTTTGTTATTTATTTATTTATAATTATTAAATTATTGTCATCAGTTTTATTTTATCCAAATGGAGAAAGCTAGTTTTCATTAGCAAGATTCAGTTATCCAGGTCTAGCTAAGAAAAAGGCCAAATCAGTTCTGTTGTGTGTGTGTGTGTGTGTGTGTGTGTGAGAGAGAGAGAGAGAGAGAGAGAGAGAGAGAGAGTACATATTTGTTTTGTGTGTGCAGTATATGTTTATGTTATTAAACAAAAGAGGACTGATTGATGAAACATTTACTATGAAGAGATATAAAAAATAAATGGTTGCTCAACATTTGATAAAAAGCCAATGGGTCCTATAGTATTTTTGTCTTTCGTCATTAGTCTGATATTAACATATAGGCAATTCAAGGGCAACATCTCTTTTTTATGTGTATGGATGAGTAGGATGTGCATTCATATGTATCTGTGTGTGAAAATCACTCTCAGTATAGGTAGCCTTCTCAAATTGACATACTAGGCTTCTCTGGTTCCACAAAGGACGTGGTTTTCGTTCTTTTTAATCTCAAATTTCTTTCATTATTTCCTTACCAACCCACAGTTTAAATTAATCTTTTGGGAGTTGTGCTTATTTCATTTTATTTAATGAACTTGATAGGTTTTCAGAAAGGAAGTGGTCTTTGTTGTTGATATAAGTGGGAGCATGCGAGGAAAGCCACTTGAGGATATGAAGAATGCTCTATCTGCAGCACTCTCAAAGCTTGATCCAAATGACTCATTCAACATAATAGCTTTTAATGGAGAGACTTATCGATTTTCGTCACATATGGAGTTGGTAACTCAGGAAGCAATTGAAAAAGCCATGGAGTGGATTAACGTAAACTTTGTTGTCGGAGATGGTACAAATATTTTGCTTCCCTTAAATCAGGTACTGAATTATATTTTTCTGATCTTTTTTATGTGTCTGCCTTAGTTTAATAATGTTATACTGCACACAATAATCTTATGCCTCCTGACAAAACAAATAGCACATGCCTAACATGTAAAATAAATTATGAAGCAGCGACTTTTCATTGAGCTTATATTGAATAAAACTACAAGGGTTAGAATCAGTGGCCTGGGATGATACCTCAAGAAGTGAACATCCCGAGTTTGACTCCTTCATAGCTCAGACGGGTCTATAGACAATCAACTTTGTTTCCTACAAAACTGTATATAATGAAAAGTTTGATTTTTAATATTGTATGAATGCATATGCATTTCATGCTTCCTTATGTTTATCAAAGATGCTTGGATGATTGGAGAAACACAAACACCATTCCCCTTGATTACTGCATCTTCACAATTTGCCAAGTTTTTCTCAGAGCATATGCATCTAAAAATTTCCTATTTTGTATGATCATGTGCCATGCTATCTATATCTACATTTTCACTGACACACTGTCAATTAAGTTTTTCTCATAGCATATAACCATTTGTATCTTTTGTAGTGTTGGTTTTTGCAATAATCCTTTTATGTCAACTCTAATTTTTTTTCCTCCTCTTGTTCAGGCAATCGAGATGTTGGGAGATACTCGTGATTCCATTCCGGTGATTTTCCTTATAACTGATGGGTCAGTTGAAGATGAGAGACACATTTGTGATGTTATGAAAAGTCATTTAACAAATCGAGGATCTATATGCCCACGTATTTACACTTTTGGCATAGGTATTGGTTTTGGTGTTAAGTTTCCACTTTTACATTCTTCCAAAACTTTTAGTTTCATAAACTATTAACAATACTAAACCAGATTAAAATTTGTTTTGAATCAATTTCCAACATGGGAAACAGTGTTCTTCGCATAATTCCTTGTTCTTTGCCCTTTTTAATTATCATTGCTTATTTGCATGTTTGTATTGGAGATAGATTCATTATCCTTCTAACTCAGGTGTTGCTCCTTTTATCACTGACCTTGCACATTATGGGCATATTTGGTATCAATTATAAGTTAGTTTTTATGATTCTAGCCTTTTGGATTATTGTCTTAAAGAATTAAAATAAGTTTTAAAATATGTTTAGTGCAACTTTTGATAATTTGTGAAAAAAATTGAACCTATTTGGTCAAATAAACTGTCATGTAGCTTTTTTATTATGCAAATATCTAGAATGCCCTCATAAGTCAAATAAGAGATGGGGCTCTTTTGTCCGCATGTGTTTAACAGTTTCAAATAAGCAAAAAAATATTTACAAATTGTAACTTAAGAAAATCTCACTTTTTTTGGTCAAATATACTACAAAAGTCAAATAATTTATAATTTAAAATTGCAACCAAAACCATTAGTCAACTTTTTTTTTTTGAGTAAAAGCTAATGTGTTAACTTATATGTCAAGGTTGATTTCGACTGTGATATCTGGATTCCTTTTTCTGATTCTTAATCATGCACCACTGTCATATATTATGGTCCTATTTGCTTAGAAGTGACCTTTTCTGATAAATACTTGAAAGAATAAACACAATTTACATTAAGGTTTTTGTATTTGAGGTATAGCGTTGCCTTTTCCCTTTTGGACCTTGCAATTGACTTGTCACATATAATTTTCTAGGTACATTTTGTAATCATTATTTCTTGCGAATGCTTGCAATAATTGGGAGGGGTCATCACGATGCTGCTTATGATGCAGGTAAATTTTGTGTTTCACAATGTTAATTCATTCAATTTTCTTCAAGTTGCCCAGAACTTTTATTGTTCATGCAATTCTGTTGACCGTGTGTCTTTTTGAAATAATTCTTCTTGATCGTTTGGAGAGAATACACATATCGCATAATGGTGTAAAAAGAATTTCTCTCTAGTTATGTCAATGGTATTTGGCTTGACATATTTGTTGATGATGTTCACTTTGCAGTTTTGTGCATCTTAGTCTTCACTTTATATCTTTTAATGGATGAATTTGGTAACAAAAAAGTAATAAACAATTTTTTGGATGATTTTATAGTGGGTGCTTGGTTTTAAACTATATTATAGTGGTAAGGATAGACACAAAAATGGGGTAGGAATAACCAAGAGTCTTGTAGAAAATGTAGTTGCAATCATTAGGAAATGTGATAAGATTATGTTAGTTAAACTAATTATTGAAGAGAATATAGTGAACGTTATTAGTGCATATGCCCCCTAAGTAGGATTAGATGATCAGACTAAGAGAGATTTTTTTGGACCAAATGGATGAGGTATTACAGGAGATACATGTAGGAGAGAACTTTGTTATAGATGGAGATTTCAACGGTCATGTAGGAATAGATAAACTAAGTTATGAGAGGGTGCGTGGTGGGTATGGTTTTGGTGATAGAAAGGAGGTTGAAGAGAGTATTTTAGATTTTGCGTTGGCTTTTGACCTAGTGGTGGCCAATACTATGTATAAGAAGAGAGAGGAGCATTTGATAACCTTTAAGAGTGGGTCAATTAGAAGCCAAATAGATTACTTTCTAACTCTGTTATTAGAATCTTACGATTTGCGATTCGATTCACGATTCGATTCACAATTTTTGTAAAATCGATATGAATCTCTGGGTGAATCTATTTTGGAAGTGAATCTCTAGTGAATTGCACGATTCATAATTGATTCACAATTCGATTCACTTTTTACGATTCATGCAATTTTTGAAATTATTGTGTCTGACATATTATCGATTCTTTTTTTCTCTATATTTTAGTGAAAATGACATCAGTGTTTTAAAAGGCATGCTTCGCGCCTAAGCGCAAGGCGCAATGAGGCGCAACCTTGCGCTTTGAACAGATCGAGACGAGGCGCAACATGCCAGGCGCAGCTTAGGCGCTAAGGCGAGGGCTTTTTTTCGAGGCGCAAGGCGTGGGCTTCATGGGCTTTACCCATTTTTCTACTCCAATTGTTGATTAAGTGTTTTTTTTGTAGACATACCCACAGGGATTCAAAACTATTCAATATAAAATGACCAAATGTAACCATAAGAGAGCAAAAAGTGATAAAAGATCGAATGTTATACTTTATATCTTTTGTTAGATATTATATTTCTAATTTTTAGAAGATTGAATGTTTTGTTTAGAGATTATTAAAAATGGTTATGATTTTTTAAATATTATATATATATTTGTTATGTTAAAAAATTTACCTATTTTATAATTTTACTTTTCTTCTACTACTTGAGCTTCGCTTTGGTGAGGCGCGCGCTTCGCCTCGCGCTTAGGCTATAGGAGACCTTATCGCTTCGGTGCGCCTAGAGCTTTTTAAAACACTGAATGACATAATACAACTTCTAATAGCATTTAAAACCAAAATAACCAACATATATACATGATTTGTTATTGTTTTAGTGATCATGGAATTTTTAATAGGATTTAATTAAATTCAGTCAGACCCAACATATTTTTAACCTTTCTTCTCATTTTTTTTTCTCTTTAAAAAATCATAATATATTTTCTAAAGAAGTTTAAGATTAAAGTTACATTATGAATTATCTATTGCTATTTTAATAAATTGAATATAATTAAATATTATATGTATGAGGTCAGTTATACCTTTTAAAATGTTTTAGGCTTTAAAATAAAATATTCTAAATAATTATTTCTTATTATTTGCTGACTGTTACTCAGAAAATTATGTATACTTATTGTCCAAATATTAATATTGTTATTAATTATTGTTACTTTGAAAATTGATAGTTTGTCTATTTGGTTATATTATCTTTATTAAGAATGGTTGATAAGAAATATTTAAAAAAAGAAAAAAGGTAAGATGGTGATCTTATATAGGAACTTTTGTTAACTTCTACCTATTAAATTACGTGATTATCATTCAAAATAACATTTTTATTGATTTAAGTCTAAATATTTCATATTCATAAGATATATTTAACATCTAAATGTATAGACATGTTTTTAAGTAATTTAGAAAAAGTGACTGAATCTTTACGATTCACAATTCGATTTGATTCGTGATTCGATACGAAACCATTTCAATTCAAGATACGGATCCCGATTTGACAACTATGTTTTCTAGTAAGAAAAGTGGACCATCTTAAATGCAGTAACTGTAAGGTAATTTTTGGAGAAAGCTTGATGTCTTAACATAGGATTTTGGTACTAGATTTATACTTTAAAGGGCAATACCAAGCTAGGAAGGATAGTGGGTGTTGTAGGATGAGATTGTGGGCCGTAAAAGGGGATAAACTAGAAATATTTAAGACTAGAATTGATGAAGAAGGTACTTAGGACTTGGAAGATGATGCTAACAATATGTGAAACTTGATGGCCAATTGTATGAGGAGAATCTCAAGGGAACTCCTTGGAGAGTCGAAACGAAAAGGACCCAACTCTAAGGGTGGTGGTGGAGGGATGAGGTTTAAGCGATAGTAATGACGAAAAAAGAGTGCTTTAAAAAGTGGTAGAAGGATAGAACTGAATAAAACCTTAAGAGCTACAAATTGGGCAATAAGAAGGTCAAAAAAGTAGTGAGAGAGGCTAAGTTGAAAGCCTATGATGACCTATATACTAGACTAGATAGTAAAGAGGGAGATAAGATACAAACTTGCTAAGATAAGAGGGAGGAAACAAAGAGATTTTAATCAGGTTAAGTGCAGCAAGAGTGAGGACTCCAAGGTGTTGGTGAAGGATGAAGAGATTAAGGAGAGGTGGAAGAATTATTTTGAGAAGTTAAGTGAGGAACATGGAGGAAGGTCAAAAGGGGAGGTGTAGCCAACTAAGAAGCATGGACACGGACATGCGGATACGTAAATTTTCAAAAAATGCAGGACACGACATGTTGGGGACACGTTCAAAACATATATTTTTATTATACGTATATTTTTAAGTATTTAATATATATTTTATGTCAAATATTTAATTTTATCAAATTTATTAACTTTAGGTATGCTATTTTAGTAAAAAAATTAAAAATTTTAATTTTTTTTGGAAAAAATTGGTACTTAGCGTGTCTGTAGCGTGTCCTAACGTGTCCGTAGCATGTCTAACGCTTTCCAGCATGTCCGGCCCCTATTCGTGGCCGACACGTGTCGGACACCTATACGCGACCTCCGAAGAGGTGTCCATGCTTCATAGGTAGCCAGTCGTAAGGAAAATCAAGGCTGTAGATTTTATCGCAGGATTAGGAACTTTGAAGTGGAGATTGTACTAAAGAAGATGAAATCGAATAAGGGTTTAGAACCTAATGACATCTCTATTGAAGCTTAGAAATGTTTGGGTAAGAAGGGGGTTGCTTGGTTGACTAGGTTATTTAGTAAGATTTTGTTGACTAGGAAAATGCCAGAGAGTGGAGGAAGAGTATTTTAGTGCTAATCTATAAGAATAAATGAGATGTTCAGAATTGTAACAACTATAGAGGAGTCAAGCTGATGTGTCATATAATGAAAGTGTGGGAGAGAGTAATGGAACGTCGATTGCGAGATATAACAGAGGTGTCAGAGAATCAATTTGGATTTATGCTCGGTAGGTCAACAATGAAAGCGATTTATCTTTTGAGGAGAGTAATAGAAAAGTATTGAGAGAAGAAAAGAGACATTCATATAGTTTTTATCGATATTGAGAAAGCATATAATGTCTCGGGATATAATTTTGTGGGTGTTAGAGAAGAAAGAGGTGACAAAAGGCCACATTGATGTGATTAGGGACATGTATGAAGGTGTGGTGACCACTATTAAATCGCTAGCTAGAGAGCCAAGTGAATTTCCAATTACTGTGGGGTCATACCAATGTCCTTATCTTTTTGCTTTAGTTATGGATGAGTTGACGAGAAATATTCAAGATAATGTGTCACAGTGAATGTTTTTTGTAGATGATATTGTGTTAGGATGAGACTAGAGAAGGAATGAATACTAAGTTGGAGATTTGGAGAGAAACACTTGAATCTAAAGGATTTAGAATAAGCAAAACTAAGACAGAGTATATGGAGTGTAATTTTAGTAACAGTAACAATGGAAACAGAGGAGAAGTGAAGATTGAGAACCAAGAACTGCCTAAGAATGAACACTTTCTTTATTTAGGATCGATTATCACAACAACTGGGGAGATTGGAGCAAATGTGGTTTATAGAATTAAGGTGGGGTGGCTTAAGTGGAGGAGTGTGTCTGGGGTACTGTGCAAAAAACGAGTACCCACTAGATTAAAAGAAAGTTCTATAGAACAGCTATTAGACCAACGATGTTGTATGGGATGGAATGCTGGGCAACTAAGAAAGAACATGTAGATAAGATGAGTGTTGCTGAGATGAGGATACTAAGGTGGATGTGTGGCAAGATTAGAAAAGACAAAGTTAGGAATGAGCATGGGTAGGAGTAGCCCTGATAAAAGATAAGTTGAGAGAGAATAGATTGAGATGGTTTGGTCATATACAATAGAGACCAACAGAGGCAGTAGTGAAGAGATGCGATACAGTGATGATACATGAAAGTAGTATAGTCAATAGAGATATAAATCTCCTTAATTTAATTAACCAAATGGCCTTTGATAGAGTCGAGTGAAGAAGAAGGATTCATGTAACCGACTCTATTTGATGAGACTAACCGACCCTGTTTGCTTGGTTGGTTGGTATAATGTGTATAATCCAATCTGAAGTTAGATAGTTACTGGAGAAACATATCACTGACATTGTGGTCATGATGATTCTGGTAATGATTTCATGAACTTTAAAGTAAATTTGCTAGTGGTTGCATGTGCTGCTGCTCTATTGGCTCTGTTACATGGACTCACAGTTTCTTGGCAAATATCAGTGTCAACATGACACAACACCGACACGTGTGTGCGGAATATAGCTTGGACATGACACTTTAAGGATACGGCTGCCCAAAGCATATCGAGGAAGACGAACTACAGACAGTACGAAACATAGATCAGGATAGATTGAGGGAAAAAAAAAAACAGATCGGGGCACAATAGACTCTGATCAACGTTGATCGAAGCAACATTGAAGAAGTGAAGCCATTGTCAATTGACAGAGAGAGAGAGGTGAGGAGTTTTTACCGAGAGAGAGAGAGGAAGGAGTTTCTGAGGTGCAAAAAGGCATCATTGATTGAAGAAGAAGCCATCGTTGCTTCTTTTTTTTTTTTAAAATCAATCCATTTAGTAGGCTGCTGCAGTCACATGGGGCAGATGGCAAAGATCATTAGGCCCAAAGTATTTGATTTTATTTTAGAGAAGACACATAATGGGCCTGCCCACACTTTATCACTGTGTTTGGGCCTCAATAATTCTATAACGAAAATATATATCGGGTTTGCTTTGGGAGTTCTTCATATTACCAAACTCTAATCCAACCAGTTTCACATAGTCCAAACCAAAATTCTGCAGTAATATAACAAAAAAAAATCAGATTCAGCACCCAAAAAAATACAGGATGAAGACGGAGAAAAAAAAAAAAACATAATAAGAAGAGACACCTGTTAACTTTTTTAATACTTTTTGTTGTATCCACGTACCCATATCTAATTTTTGGATAGATTTTAGCCACGTCCACTTATCTTTTATTTAGAGATTTGATGCGTCCGACCCCCAGATACATATCAGTCAACTTTTCACTAGCTGAGCAAGGTGATTTTTGATGAACTACAAACCATGTGAATGTGATTTTCAATCAACACTTAAACTGTTATTCTGGTTGAAGGATTCCTTGGAAAAGGTCCAATGAGGTGCTTGTTTTGCTGGCTTTCAAGAGGGTAGCCTGGTTATTGAAAGGTCTAATTAGGTGCTTGTTTTGCTGGGTAGCCTGGTTATTGTGCCGGTGCTTAGGTAATTTTTTAATAAGAGTAACACTATTGGTTTTGATAAGATGATACTGCATTCCTGTAGGAGGTTCAAATTTTCTTAGACATGTCCAGGGACAGATTAAGTTAGGTCCAAACAATTTCTATTTTCCAAGTGTATGCAAAGAACACCGCCTGTTTGTTGGCCTTGTGAGCAGTCCATGGAAACATGGTAATTGAATTGCTGATGTAAAATTATTGATTATAATGCATGGACATGAACTAGACCTTTGTAAATTCAAAAGTTTGGACTTTTGCAATGTTAAAATTTGCAATCATATAAGGACCAACCGGATCAGTTTATTAAGTAAATGCAAGAGATCTTGTATTACTTTTGGATTTCCTTGGATGGGTTGGGCAAATGAGGCCCTCCCCTTCTATAGGTTTACAAAGAATATCCCAGAACCCAGAGGATTAAGAGTATTCTAGATACTACTCCCACCTCCTCTAATAGACTATTCTAGAATGTACATGAATACTATCTATATGTTTAGAATTAAGTGCACGTCTTTATATCTGTCTGCAAGACTCTAGGGGACTCTAGAAAGTTCCATTAACATCTAGAGCCTTCAAGTGCCTTCTAGAGTCTTCCGGTGAGGGATGGCCTCCCAAATTGCAAGGCTGTGATACTAGGGCTGTCCTTTTGTGTCTTTGGCAGTTAAGACTTCTAATAGTAACAATAGTTATCTTGTTCATTATTTGCTATTGAAAGTTTATAGATGTTATGTTAAATCTAATGCTTTTCTAACCAATCTTGTTGTTTGGTCAGATCCAATTGAGGCTCGCATGAAAGCATTTTTTGGTAGAGCTTTATCCACCACTCTTGCAAATATAGCCTTTGACACCATGGAAAATGTTGATGAGCTTGAGGTATGGTTGCCCTGAGTTGTTTTCTTCCTCTGCATTTCATTCAACATATCAAAACATAATTGCAACCCCTTGTTAGATTTTCAACGAAGTAGTCACTTGCTTGTAAGTCATAATATAATACACATTTCAGTTCCCTCATCCTATTTGTGCACTATCTCCATTGGGTTAAGAATTATTCTCTCCATCCCATATTTGTTTTCCACTATGGAAGTCCAAGTTTTTAAGGAGACAACAATTTAATGCATCACTCAAATTGTAAAGCATTAATTTTCTAAACTATCCCTATATTACAAACTAGTAGATCCATTCACACTCATCCTAAAGGGATAATTTTATAAGAACATAAGATTATGTACCTTGACCCCCCCTTTTTTTGGATAAGTAATTAAAGTACCATGACTGTTCAAATGGACAACTGTTTTGGGACATTGTAAAATGTAAAGGTGGACAAAAATGCAACTTAAAAGTGTATTATACACACCCTTTCATTTTCACGACACTATTTTTGCTCTACAAGCAATTTGTTAGTAACTTCAGAGTTTCTTTTCCATTTATTTTTTTGTTCTGTCATGCTGGTCTATTCTTTACCCTTTATGTGCTGAACCATCAAGAGATTTTTACTTAGTTGATGTTTTTCTCGTCGATCATATCTAGCTCTATAAAATTTGCCTTGCCATTTTGATTCACCTCCATAAGATTTAACAAGGAATTCCCACAATCCTCATGATAGGTGTATCCTTCTCGTATTCCAGACCTTTTGTCTGAGAGCCCGTTGATTGTATCAGGCAGATACAAGGGAGATTTTCCTGAGACTCTCAAAGCTAGAGGGATCCTTGCAGATACGAGCAATTTTGTTGTAGATCTGAAGGTACAAAAGGCAAAGGACATACCTATTGACAAGGTAAGGTGCTGACTAATGAGATTATTATTTTTGTGTTATTCAATCTTCATTTGTGTTGTAGTTTATTTTATTGTGTTATTTTTCTTTCGAACCTCAATATAATTGATAACTCGTTTCTGGTAAACTAGATACTGTAGAAATTAGTATATAGCTTGGTGGCTGTGGCTTTATTTTTATGTCCCAGTACAACAAGTTATAATTCCTGCTTTTGATTATGGGCTAACCCAATTGTGTTGATCAATTTTGGAGCCTTCATTTGTTGGATTTCACTTGTATATTTGATTTGGTAATGGTTTAATTACATCTCCCATTCAATCCTAATTGATTACTTCACCAATCCGGGAGGAATAATCTCTCATCATATTGCAGCAGGGACGTTGGACATATTAGCAGGTCTATTCCATCTTATCATTTGCCTGCTTCAAGTGTTTTTGCGAATTAAGTTACTGTTTAGCTTGTTGGGTTCATTAATACTATTAGTTAGCTTGGGTGTTGGAACTGGCTAGTTCCTAGAGTTGTCCACTTCTTTCCTGTCTGCTCTGCTATATTGTTCTATTGGGCTCTTTTTGTAGCTGTTATTCTTAGGTGAAAACCCATTCAGTGCTAAATCACAAAACATGTGGACATATATGATGTTGCATCATTTATGTGCTAATGGGTGTTGCTCTATGTGACAGGTTCTTGCAAAGCAAGAGATCGATCTGCTCACAGCCCAGGCATGGTTCTCAGAGAATAAAGAGCTTGAGGAGGAGGTTCGTTATTTGATGCTATTCCAATTCTTTTTGTAATCACAAAATACAGAGCGTTGTTATAGACTTTTTTTATGAAATGCCTACCTATTTCTTTTCCGGTCATTCAAGTGGTGGTGTTGAGTAATGAAATGATTATATATAGGATTATGATCACCTATTGATCCATGTCTAGTCCTACCTCATGTTACTTGTTATTTAATGCACTAGAAGTCTCCTTGTGTCCCACTAGGTTTGTGTTCTTAAATACAAGGTCAATTGCTTAAGCTATTATCCTTTGATTTGCAGATAGCAAGAATGAGCGTAAAATATGGTATTGTGTCGGAGTATACCTGTACGATCTTGCTCGAGACAGAGAGAGGGAAGAATGACACAGAATCAACTGGAGCACTGGAGGTATACATTTATCTATGACCTTAGAAAGATATCTCTACTCGCCTATAATCAAAATTGTGGGGGGTTATCCCTTGGGGGTGGGGGAAACACAAGTATTTCACTAAGATATTTTCAATCTATGAAGCACGGACACTTCAAATTAGTCACCACCATAATCATGTCCGACACTTGTTGCACACCTACGTGCTTCGGACATGCCGGGACACATGTCGAACATGCTGCATGTTTCAATTTGTTATTATTATTTTCCTCGTTGGATATATTAGAGACACATCATGGACACATGTTTCATTTGACTTGTGCTTATTTATTTTTTATGGAGGATCCAATCATTATTAAATTAAATACGCACATTTGTGATGTATTGATTTATGATTGATAAAATAGTGTTTTGTCATCAGAATCTTACGATTCGCAGTTCGATTCACGATTCGACTCGCAATTTTTGCAAAATCGATATGAATTTATAGGTGAATCTATTTTGGAAGTGAATCTCTAGTGAATCACACGATTCACTATCGATTCATGATTCGATTCATTTTTTACGATTTATGCAATTCTTAAAATTATCGTATCCGACATATTTTTGACTCTTTTTTTCTCTTTCTTTTAGTAAAAATGACATAATATAACTTCTAATAGCGTTTAATGCCAAAATAATCAATATATATATACATGATTTGTTGTTATTTTAGTGATCATTGAGTTTTTAATAGGATCCAATCAGATTCAACATAGTTTTAACCTTTCTTCTCTTTTTTTCCTTTTAAAAAATCATAATATATCTTCTAAAGATATTTAAGATTAAAGTAATTTACACCATGAATTATTTGTTACTATTTTATTAAATTAGATATAGTTTAATATTACATGGGTGAAGTTAGTTATACCTTTTAAAATGTTTTATGCTTCAAAATAAAAGATCCTAAATAATTATTTCTTATTATTTGGTCATTGTTACCTCGAAAAATATGTATGCTTATTGTCTAAATATCAATATTGTTGTCAAATTATTGTCACTTTGAAAATTGAGAGTTTGTCATTATTTACTGTCTTTTATTAAGAATGGTTAATAAGAAACATCTAAAAAAATGGAAAAGGTAAGATGGTGATCTCATATTAAACTACGTGATCATCATTCAAAACAACATTTTCATTGATCTAAGTCTAAATATTTCATATTCATAAGATATATTAACATTAAGTGTGTAGATATATTTTTCTAAGCAATTTAAAAAAAGTGACCGAATCTTTATGATTCACGATTTGATTCGATTTGCGATTCGGTACGAGACCATTTCAATTCATGATTCGAACGATGTTTAAATCATAGATTGAGTATTTTTTTCATATTAGTTTTTTATTATTTTTGATTGTTTGTCGGTGTAATATTCATATAAATAATAAATAATATATTTTTTTACGTATCCTTGCTGTATCCATCTCTTGACCTTTTAGAAATCGTTGTGTCCCATAACCCATGTCTGTATCTGTATCCGCGCATCCCTTCTTAGTTTTCAACTTATTGCAAGAGATCCAAAATCCATCAACTTTGATTCAGAAAATTTGCACATAGACATCTAAATCAGTACAGAGAAACTTCGATTAAAAAATTACTGCCATTTTTATCAGAATCTATATGAACTGTTAGGAGATTATGTTATCTGGATTTAATTTATGGTTGAGAATTGGTTTGTTCTCACTCATTGATTAGCGTTTCACATCTCATGCTTGCTTGTCTAATATTCATTAGTTGCAACATTTTTGATGAACTAAGATGAAACCAACATAAACAGGCGGCACCTAGCAGGGTTGAACTACAAAAGATGGTAGACTCAAAAGGCCAGAAGATAAAAATGCTGCGAAGCCTCGGGATCGGCTTTGGCAACTTGACTGCAACTACTGAAAACACCTCTCCAGGATCTGAGGAAGATAAATTACCAGAGGCTGCTGAAATGTTTGTCAAGGCAGCCTCCAACTGTTGCGGCAGGATATTTGGCCACTGCTGCTGTATGTGCTGCATCCAGACTTGTTCACGGATGAATGACCAATGTGCAATCGCACTGACGCAGTTGTGTGGTGCACTAGTGTGTTTGGGTTGCTTCAGTTGTTGTGAGGTTTGTTGCTCTGGACGTGAAGGATGATGATAAAACGAATCATAGACATATCTACCAAAACTCTTGATGTACCCTTGTGTTACAATATTCATTATACATGTAAATAGAGGGGTCATAGTTTTCTCCTTTGTATTTTCTCTCAGATATCTTTCTCGTGTCTTTTCTTTTTACCGGTTTCACTTGAATCGATCCAACATGCCTCTGATCCATGTTATCGTGCAAATTTGGCAACATAAATGGAAGGTTCTAGAATTTTGAAATGTATGTAACGGTGAGCCCATATGTACAAGCACATGAAGGAAGTGGAAGAACAATGATATTGTGTAATTCTAAATCTGTTAATTCTTCATAGAGGTGTGTGATCTCTCCATTTGGGATTGTGTAAATCTTCTTAGAGATTCTCATAAATACCTATTATTGTGAGGCAACTACATTTGTTTACATGTTCTGATAATGGCAAATAAGTAAATGATTGCTTGTGAATGTGAAGGAGATGACAGGTGAAGGGTGCTCATCCTACAGTTTTTATTTTTATTTTTATTATTTTTTTGAAATTGATGCCCAAATCCTTTGAAAGAGCTTCATAGGCAGCGATGAGAATTCTCATTACTAGCAATAAAATTTATTTATAAATATTATTCAAGCATTTAATTTCGCTAAAAAATTCACTATCCCAAAAAGAAACATTGTTTTCATACTTGTCCTCGAACATCCTAATATTACGCTCCAACTAAATAACTTGTAGAAGTAAACGGAAGACGTTGTCGGTGACAGTCTTCAGAAATAGATCAAAAAAGCAACCATAAAACCCTCCTATCTAAATGAAATTTACCATGAATATTTTGTTTTTAAAACAAAAAACCGATATCTACCCCTATAATCACTTGACAATAATTTTTTTTCTTTTTGTTTTGTTTATGTGTCTTCAGCTCTCATCTCGACGACTGCTATCAATAATTACCTTTTCTTCAGAAGTAAAAATGTGAGATCCTGATCCCCCTCCTGTAAGAACATGTTCCTCAACTTTAACTTCTCGCTCTTCTTTCTCATCATCCGAACCCACTGATATTTGGTGGAAAGTTTCCTGGATCTTGGTCATGCCCTTTTCCACTGGTTCAAACGCTTGATTTATGGTCAACACGACATCCTTCACCACCTGCTCATGCAATCTCATGTAAATTGCAAGTACAGAATAGAGAGAAACAATGATGGAAGTACTAACTCTTAAACTCTAATTATAATAGTAAACTTCCGGAAAAGCCTAATTCCAAGTATACACTTTGCACACATAAATATGGAAGAATGAATTAACTCACATGTTGACCGCCTTCAACAACAATGTCTTGAATGCTTTCTTTGACACTCGTTCCAGGAGCCTCGACCTCAGTCTCCATCTTTTCAAGGATGGCCGGTGTTTCCTTATCACCCTCCTCCTCTAACGTCAGCATTGCTTTGGTTGTTTTGGTGGTAACCTTGCCATGCTCGGAAGCTGGCAAGTATTGATAGGGTTTCGCTGAGAAGACGAAAACATGAGCAACAGCTGCAATAGCCATCTGTTGAACCCAAAAGATATCAAATGACCAACAAAACAAAAAAGAGAGCAAACAATAAAACAATGGTTTTAATTCTTTTAGCTTCTATTTCATTCATTTTTTCCTTGATCTGTGATCCAAACACAGCCTAAGTACACAGATTTTCTTAACAACACAATTCAGAATCTCCTATTGCAGCACACAAACAGTGTCCCTTCTCTATATTCCAAGGTATGTATCTAGGGGTAGAATATGAAGAAACATAAACGAATACAACAAATTACATAAATTTCACAAATCAAAGTGCCCAATCAATGGTTGGGTACCCAAATGTTTATCACCCACCTTTCTATGAAATTAACAAAACATATCATAATCCTCTTCAGAAGAATTGTATAGTTCATTGCACTTATTTACTGCTAGACGAAATTATAGAAAAGCAAAGTGCTCCATTCAACGGCTTATTTGAAAAAAAGAAACTCCAAAATCTGTATCACATAAATTCCTAAGGTCACCTAGGAATTCCCAATGTTCAGTTCAAAGATGTTACCATGTAACGATATCATACTTGGACGGCCCCAAAATAGTTTATCCTATCCACATTACTTGCCAACATCACTGCCTCCAACTCTATCTTTTTATTCATTCAATTACTTTTGTTGAAAACTAAGTTACTTGCTATAGATTTTCAAACTATATTTTTGCCAATACTACAAATGGTTTCTTGAAACTTTGGGTGTGAAATTTCATACAGGAGCGTTTGAGTTGTTACGAAAGAAACTGTTTCCAAAATTGTAAAAGGGTAACTTACTTCTATGCAGATTAAAAAATCCTGCAATCCAGTCTGTAATTTTCCTTCCTTGGGCAAAACCCCAAGATTACACAATAAAGCAATACCCACACCTTGCCACCAAGTAGCAAACACAATAGCCTTGAAGCTGATAAACTTTGCAAGTGGTTTTATATGTTGAAGTCTTTCATGAGTAACATTATAAAACTTCACTAGGCAATACAATGCCCACATCTGGCTGAAGTTCAGTACCACTGCGATGTATGGGTACCTGCAAGAGAAAGATGCTGGCTTTCATTTTTTGAAGGACTAACATGGAACCACAAGGAAGCTAGGGAAAAATATATATTGAAACTAAGAAAGAACAATCCAATTTGTCACAATTCGCTCTACAATGCAAGTTACGAGAAATGGAGTAAATTAACCTTAAATAATTAGAAACATTTCAAAGTTTCTGTCATTGCGAAAATACTATTTGACTTTAAATGTTGATAATTGAAGTCTTCTATTGGCAAATGAAAATAAGAACGAAAAACTCAAGGATTTGTTTGGTTTAATTTTGAAAATTTATTTTTTGACTTTTTTTTGGTATGTCTTTAGTAACTTTTATAAAAATATTTTAATTAATTTTTTTAACTTTTTTGATGCATCATGCACCTAATATAGATGCTTGTAATTGTAAAAAACACTTGACTAAAATATGAAAAAAAATCACTAAAGAAAAAAGAAAACCAAAGAAGGCAACACATTCCCGTGTTTTTTGTCTTTAGCAAACTTTTTACCGAATTATTCACATATATTTTACTTTTTGTTTGCATCTAAAAAGGGAAAAAAAAAAAAAAATCCAACTAAAATAGGAAAAAGTGTGCTTTCACAACAAATTGTAGTTATACATCTCAACATATGGTTCTATTACCTATATGCATACACAAATTTCAGTAATAGAAGTTCTGTTAAATTTTAAACGATACTAACCCATAGTTCCACTTGAACTCTCCATCACCATATACGCCACAGAGCTCCAATATTAGTGCCAAGAATGCACAAAAAGTCTTCAAAATCATCTGGGCTATCCAGAAACAATAGAGTTCAGCAAACTCAACATCAAAACGTAGAAAGGAAAGTTTTTTGGGACTTACATACTGCACAAGACCAAATTTCTCTATTGTCAGCAAGTCTTTTCCGAGCACACTTGGTTGGATGAAAAAATTGCAACGTCTTCTTTCTTTTGACTTTGGTTTGTCATCTGCCCCTTCTAGTAATGGCTTGCTGAGCAGTTTTCTTGATTCATCTTCAAGTAGTTCTATCACTTTTTGTTCACCACCTAGTACAAAATATTTTTTCCGTCAAGTTTCTTTTATTGCAACAGCTTGTCAAGAAAGAAGTTCCAAGCAGGGGCGACGCCACAGCATAGCTTGTGGTGTCACTTGAACCCCCTCAATAGAAGAAAAAATTTATTTTACTTTGCATATAATTGTTGTTTTAGAAATGTGTTATCATAACTGACCCCACTAAAAAAGTGACTTTGAACCCACAAATTTTTAGGCTTATTAATTATTTACAAATCAATTTCAACTTTTCACATTGTACCAAACACTATTAGAATAGAGGAAATGGAATGATTATTCTATCAAAATATTCATTACTATGTTTGGTTGACTAAATAATTAATGAAAATTACATTACAAATGGAATAATTATTCACTATTGTAAGGGGATGATCATTCCATAAGGAAGCTAAAAGAATGATCATTACATTCCATTTTATCTCATTCCAATAAATCAAATAAAGCATTACAACTTATTGAAAGCATTTTAAGCATTAATATAAAACTCTATAATTTTAAAAGCTAACTTTTATGTTTTTTTCAAATGGGACATTGAACCTACATAAAAATTAATCTTGGCTTATTATTTTCTTTAAAATATTTTATAATATAAAATACAATATATATTTTTTGTTTTCGTTAGATATTTTTGCTTTTCAATTGACACCACTG
Source organism: Camellia granthamiana (assembly GCA_036172215.1). Lineage (NCBI taxonomy): Eukaryota > Viridiplantae > Streptophyta > Magnoliopsida > Ericales > Theaceae > Camellia > Camellia granthamiana. The sequence continues at coordinate 159,189,241 of CM069906.1, forward strand.
ACTTAAATTCCTAGAGTCGCCATTGGTTCCAAGGATCATCCAGAAATCAAATGGGAATTTCGTAAAAATTGTTTTATCTTCTAGCTTTGAGAAAGATACTAAACCACTGACAAATAAGATGGCACTATCACATAAAAAAGAAGAAGATCATGCAACCAATATATTCTTAAATGTTACACTTCACAAATTTGATCTCTCAACGAAACAAAATAACTTCCCGATTTGAAGCCAAATTCGGTTAGTACAAGTACATCGTGGTAGTTTGATTGGGGGGGGGGGGGGGGGGGGGCGGGGAAGGAAAGAAAAAGGAAAAAAAGCCCAAATTGTGTAGCTTACCAAGGCAGGCAATCAGGTAACTCCCAAAAGAATACAAGGCAAATGCTTCATAGCAGTTTCTTAAAATGTCACATGCCAGGGACCATTTTGGGTTGCACAAGGATAAAATCTGGAAAAGGTAAGAAAATGATTAGATTAATTTACAAGAAAATCCAAAATGTCTACCAAGAAATGTCCCTCTTTTCTCTCTTTTTCTGTATCTCTAATTTTTATTACGTTACTTGATTAATTGGCTACATGTTTTTATTTTTTGCCCCCAAATTACTGCTTGTATTAAATTTTTGTCTGAATAGAGATTTGAGTATGGATTCTTTTATACTGGAATATGCACAAGTCCACATAAATAGTACTAACCATGCAATGACGATGTAGAAAACTCACATATGACCACAAATGACTTGTTGCATAAGAAGCATTCTAGTATATGTTTGCGTTAACTCAAAGGTAAGACAGTCAACGAAAGATTTTATCAATTGAATGGATTAGAGATGGAATGAGTAGTCATTGCACTTGATTGCTAATTTGATATACACACAAAGAACGATCAAGAAGCAAAATCAAAGTTGTCGTACATATATGCTATTAAAGAAACTATGAATTACTTCAAGACCGGTAGATACTTACTGATTCACTAGCATATATAGGAACCATGAGAAGAACCGCAACAATCCATTTTTGCTCCTGGAACAAAACTGAATTAAGATAGTTTAAGGATACCATTTTGTACAACAAACATTCACAACCTCATTTAATACCCTTCACCTCATAGCTTCAGATCTTATGAAATGAAACAAATCAAACTTTTGGAATGTTAATTGATGAACAATTTCAAAAGGGACTCATGATTTAAACCTCAATATTATTTTAATTGTAATTTCGAACAATTCCCTAGACTAAGGAGCATCAGCAACAGATCCACCAAAACAATGCAATAGTTCTGTTCAATTATATGACCAGTTGATAGAATTCCATAGAGTACAATGTTTCAAGTGAAAAACAGAAATAGAATAAACATAATCTTGTGCTAAACACTACATAAACTAGAACAGTCACAATAAGCATTTTGACAAAAGAACTAACCGCAGGATTGGTGTATGATCTGAGATGTTGGAAAATTAGAATGGTGGAGAGGACTACAGCTATGAAGGCAAAGCAACCTGCAATGATGAGGGCTGGTTGGTGGAGATCTTTGTATGTGGTTTGATAAGCGAGGATATAAGTTGTTTCCATGCCACGTGCATTTTCCAGTGCCAACTCTCTACAGTTTTTTACAAAGACCCGTAGGATAACCAAATCTGTGATATTATGGCCGCAAAATACAGTTGTTAGAAAGAAAACAAACATTGTTGGGGAGAGAAGATGAATATGCAATTACTCGGTATTGTTGGTGGTCTCTAGCAAGGTCAACACATATGCGACTAAGCTCTCGGGACCGTTGTCTTATTTGTTATTTTCTTTGGTTCTTTGATTGATACCGAGTGCACAAATACAAAACATTTCACAGAATGGGACATAGGTGTGAGGCCGACCTTTTTGTCTGATATTTGTGTTCCATTCTATGAAAATCTTTTGTGTTCCTAGCATAGCAGCCAGTTTAATGATATTAGTGGAAAGACTAGGATACTCTCTCATTGCATTCCTGTTTGTGTGTAATTTCTTGACTTGGTCTTATTTACTTCTTGGAAAGTCCAAATACTCACTTCTACACATTTATCAAGCTATCTGCACATGTTATCTACATTGTCCAGTTTCAAGTGCTATGTGGAGAAAAAAAATGTTGTACCAATAATTTTAATAAAGCATGAAATGGATGAAAAGCTCTACATGCGCGGTTGTGTAAACTTTTCAAAATTCAGAATTGGTCGCTTCCCTACACCATTCTATTCCACATTTCACTGACAGATGCTCCCACATGTGTAGAGTATGAAGTGTTTCTAGTTATCATAAAACTTCCCAAATGAGTATTTTTTTTTAGTGTCTGAGCTGAAAGAGGAGGTTCTAAAACAGACCCAGAATTGAACAAGCTACCGGTGTAACCAGTCTGTCACAGAATCTCTTTCCTTTTCCCTTTCTATAACATGTTTATCCATATATACATAGACTTCTATATATAAATTTTAGGCGATTTTCTGAATGAGAAATATGGGTTGGTTTCGAAAACTAATTAGTAATTATTTATTGGATGTGGCATGTTTTATTATTTAATCAGCTAGCAATTCTATAAGCATTTTTGGAAATCCAAATTGTGTGACAAATCAAAAAACTTCCACAATTGTCATAAATATGTGGGACGGAAGACTACATGTACTTAGGATTAGTCAGCCAGGAACACACTCACGAGCCAAAAAAAAGACAAAAAATACTTGGATGAGCTTGCAACAAATCACACATGAATAACATTTAATAGAGACCTAAAATGTGTTGCTCTTTCTCATAATTGTTTTTTTTTTTTTTTTTTTAAGTTTTTACCCAGAATTGCTTTTACAATGTCCTTATGTGGGTCAGTACAAGTGAATCACATGAACAACTCTAGAACATACCCTAAAGATTACTGTCAAACTATGAGAAATGCAAAGTAACAGCAAAAATTGCAATTAATTACAGAGAATTTGATAAATAATACTGGGAATATCAATAAAAGAACTATTTGTTGACCCAAAAATAAAAATAAAATTAAAAAAAAAAAAGGAAAAAAATTACCCACCCAGATAAAAACTAATTACAAAGAAAGGAACAAAAATTTGGGTTTGATAATAATTAAATAAAAAACTCACATGTGAGAGATTTGGCATTACAGCTTCATTATTGTATCTCTAAACTTGTCAAATTTTGAAGCTCAATGTTTATTGGATACAACTGTAGATATATAGAGGGGGACTATACATGCAGAAGTGTATATACGTATATATGTATATGTATATATATGTGTATGTATATGTTTGAGTGTGAAGTTGACACGTTTCAGTGACAGAACAATGGCAGTTATAACTGTGACACGTTGGTAAAGAGTAAGGCCCACTCACTGTGGGCTGGGTCTGCGTTTGGTGGGCTATCAGATGGACTCTTAACTAGCCCAGGGATTTCTTGGACTCGAGTTCATTCACGTTTCTCCGCCCGACAACGGATTTTGGGCCGTTCCAGTGTCACTTGGGCCCAGATCAGTCCATTTCCATCATCTATATTTTCAATTTTTAAAATATATGACATAGGTAAGGATAAAGTTTAAAGAAACATACAATCTCTAAGAAGGGAAAAAAATTAATTAATTAATAAAACTATGGTTACCCAATTTGGGTATCAAATTTTGATACTATATGATAGTTTATAAACACACTGATATAGGAAATGATGTGTCTCTAATGCATTGATTAAATAAACTTTACTTTTTATGTCTTAATAATGTGTTGTTTGCATGTAAAATTTAATTACTCTAATACTTTTGTCTTGGAAAAAAGTAAAATTGAGGGAAGGGGTAGAATAATAGTGTTTGTTGGTGTGCATCTTTTTTTGGTTGATGCAAAGGCAACTTAATCATCATCATTATGTTAATTTTACTGTCAAAATCTCAATTTCTATTGTTTAATTTTGTTGAGGTAATAAGGATCTCATTAAGTACTGAATACTAATGACTTGATTGAGAGTATTTTTATATTACTGAACTTGTGATCTGTTACTCTTACTTTTATGTATTTATAGTTGACGGGAGAAATCGTACATATGTGGGTGTTTGGGAAGTGAGTTTTTATGTAGATTTTAAGAGATGTAGGTTTTTATGAGATAAAAAATTTTTAGTGTTTGGGAAGATAGTTGGGTTTTTATGTGGTTGGATGGGATGTTTGTGAGAGAAAAAGTGAAATGATTATGGGGTTGGATGTGATATTTTGTTTGGATGTGTTTTTTTTGATTTTGTAAAACTTTTGTCTTTTAGTGGAAAAAATGAGATAAAAAATTTGGGAAGTGGCTTCCCAAAATCATAGTAAAAATTGCATAACATGGATGTAGTCTTAATTTTAGGTTGAACCACTTGATATGAGATTCACTTAACATTGGGGAGTTTTTTATTTTTATTTTAATATTCTAAAAAAAAAAATAATCTAGAGAATTGATCCACTTTTCAAATTATTTGGGAAACTAACCTGTTTTTTGAAATCACATTTTGAAAATGTGATTTTGAAATTGAAATTGCATTTTCAACATGCAATTTCATCTTGAAATCGCATATTGAAAATGTAATTTTAAAAAGTGAAGTTCATGTCATCATAAATTGCATTTTTAACCTGCGATTTCAAGATGAAATTACAGGTTGAAAATGCAATTTCAATTTAAAATTATATTTTCAAAATGCGATTTTAAAAAGCAGGTTAGTTTCTCAAATAATTTGAAAAGTGGGTCAATTTTCTAAATTATTTTTTTTAGAATATTTAAAAAAAAAACTCTAACATTGGGTCTAGTTGATATATTTATTGTTACAATAGTTACTGTTTATAATATTATACAAAAAATATCACGAGAACGATATGATTGTTACTATAATATAAGTTTTGTTTTAAAGGTGATGATGGACCAATAAATCTCAAATAGTGATCTTATGAATTGTTTGGTTCTTTATTTTTTTTATGGACTCAAAGGTCCCATCCCATTGTAAATTATATAAAACGGCAAGCTTAAAACGCACGTGTATTATGCGTTAAGGAACAAATGTAGGTTTTGTCATAATTTTGAAATTACAAATGTGGGTTTTGTCAAAAGGTTGCCAATCCGTACTATAGACTTTTATGCTCTTCCTTTCTTGATGAACGAATCTCACATTACAAACATGTGAAGATTCCTCAATTCACTATCACATTGTTCAACTCACTGTTGGAAACGTTGCATTCACAAATGGGAATGATGGATTTCCACTTCCAACTGCCAATTTCACATCGAATTTGTGGTGCAAAAACCCCACATTGTCGAAATCCTATAGTTCACAGTGTCATTTGTTCCATTGATTTGAACATTACAAAACAAATCTTCAGATGTTAATGGAAACGTGAGATTTGAGTCCATATACGCCGATTGCGTAAAATGAGTTTGGAGATACAAATCCTATATTGGCGAAGCATGAGATCGAATAGACGTAGAATTGGAGAAGTGACCGTTGGGCTGGGTGTTGAAGGTTAATGACAATGAAACAATAAGGTATGTAATGTTTGATTTCTAGATGATCGTAATGTGGAATATTATGTTGGGTTTATTTTGTGGTGGGTTTTAAAAGGATGTATATGTTCTGCTTATGTTAGTTGAATGTTTGTAGTGTTAGTTTGTCCATTAGGCATGTTTGATGTCGACGATGTGATATAGTTTTTCTAATGTGATAATGTCATAATTGAATGTTAGTTCGAATTTAGGTCACCTCTAGTGTTAAAGTAACGCATAAAAATCTGCACATTTTTACATTTTGGTGCCCTATTTTGTTGAGCAATGGGTTGGTGATGTTCACCCAGCCAACGTTATCAAACAAATATCTTACACAAGTTAACATTCCATTCCTATTACAAAAATCGAATCAAACATTAGATCAAAATAAATCACAAAAGGGCATTGATGTCAACTCAAATGGTATCAAATTAACCAAATAAAACTTTCTAAAACAAAAAGAACTAATTGGTTCATAAGAAAACTCTTAAGATTAAATGAATCAACTTTTCCTTATATGGAGTTTATTGGTAAATTTTCCTTATTTTAAAATGAATAATCTACATTAAACTATACAGTATTGACATAGGTGGGCCCATAGGAGCTTTTGGCCCACCACTTAAAGCCTAATGCATGATTCAAACACTAAAGCCCAACATCATTGGAACCCAATGTTGCACCAAGAATCAATGATATCTAAACACTTGTCAAGAGAAGAACCAGTCACATAAGCAGACAAAGATCTTGCAGAGTTATTACACCACACATCAACCATTAATGAGGTTCCCTGCAGCATTTAATACGATAACCCCTTCATGTCGGAACAGAACAGCCTCACCATGAACAAGGCAAGCTCGAACATAGACTTTCGGCTAACATGACAGATTAGAGTGGACAAGGAAATGATGAAAAAGGATATAAGCAGGTTTCTAAGACAAAAAGAAGGTTAAGTTCTTTATCACCATCCTACCTCTATATTCCATTAATCTCTCTTCTCTAACTTGCTCATTGGAGGGTTTGCTGGGGGACTCCCGTTCCCCGTTGGACTCTTGTACAGGTTTCTCAGTGGGCTCAGCGATCGGACAACGGTGTGAGAGGCGTGGATCAGCTCGACCTGTTCCTCAGGGACAAGTAGTATCATCAGTTGGCGCCGTCTGTGAAAACCTTTCACTCCGTGTGACAATTGTGCTCATTGTTGCTGGAGACCCATTCCCGATAATCTCTCCCTGCCACCCACCAAGGTGGATAGTCACAACGAGATCCATGGTTTCTCAACACAACGTTGCCGACCCCCAAATCGACCCTCCTAACACAAACAACCCACCTCAGTATTTCACAGAACTCATTAACAGCATCAACCGCCTAGCCGAACAAAACCAAGCCTTGATCAATGCTTTGCTTTAGCGAGACCTCCCTGTGCCTCCTCCACCACCTCCTCCACCACCATAAGATATCCCACCTAACCGAGAACGAACCCCCAGCCATCCCTTCCAATAATCCCACCCCTCCAACTTGGAGGATCCGCGACCCCCTCCTTAAGACATGAACCTGCCACCTTGGGGTCTACATCCATCAGTCCAAACACCTACTTTCGAGGGAGAGGCCAGTAGTGTCCAGCCTTCATTGCGTTCTGGTGGTAACAACGTCCCTATTTGGGATACGGAACTTCGAGCCATGACACTCCAGCTTCAAGGAGTCATGCAGAACATGCAGAATAAACCCTCCACAACAGCCAATTCATCGTTTGTCGCCTCCATCAGGGAAAAATCCTTACCTCCTAAGTTCAAAATGCCCCTCAATTGACTCTTTCGACGGCACAACAGACCTAGTCGACCACTTGGAGACTTACAGGACCCTAATGGTCCTCTATGCATTCCCTGATGAGATCATGTGTCGGGTTTTCCCCGTAACGCTTAAGGGGTCGGTCTGATTGTGGTTTAGTCAGCTACCGACAGACTCCGTCTCTACTTTCCAATACCTAAGTGATTCATTTCTTAGCCACTTCATTGGTGCCCAGCGCCAGCGGCGTCCGGCGACCCAGCTTCTTAACATCCGTCAGGCGGAGGGGGAGTCGCTACGTAGTTTCGTCACCCCTCAATTCCCCCATGGAACAAGTCTTGAACCAGATCCAATGAGATTACAACTTGAAATGGCCATAACCCTCATGGTTTCCTTCCAACCGGCGAGACCAATCCAAATACTGCTGTTCCCATCAGGACCACGACCATAATATCGAGGAATGTGTTAATCTTAAAGACCAGGTAGAGAGCCTGATTACGCGAGGGGCGCCTCAGTCGGTTCACGGCAGCCGGCCCCCAGTAACGGTCGAGGACCAAACCTGCTAGGGGTAATCGCTGACACATCCCTCATCAATAACCCGCACAACGTAACCAAGGCAATGATCGGCCCCCGCCACAACCCCAAGCACAAGGCAACTCTGCTCTCCCCGTTGGAGAAATCAGAGTCATTGCTGGTGGACTTGCGTGCAGAGGACCATCCCGTTCGGCCTAGTGAGGCGAACTCAGAAAAATCAAGCAAGGCTCCGACAAAGAAGTCGCGACGTTGGATCGTTCTTTTAAACACTCCAAATAGTGGATGGAGCCCATCACCTTTATAGAGGCCGATTGCACAGGCATCCATTACCCTCACGACGACCCCCTTGTCATCTCTGCTTCCCTGTCTAATTACAAAGTCAGACGAGTGCTTGTCGACAACGGCAGCTCTTCAGACATCATCTTCCTGAATGCTTATCGCTAGCTCAAGGTCGGGGAAGAAAGTTTGTCCACTGGGGATCAGGTGACCTCCATAGGCTCTATCGATCTTCCCATCACCATCGGAGAGTATCCACGGTAGACCACCAAGTTATTTACTTTCCTTGTCGTCGACTGTCCTTCTGCTTATAATATCATCCTCGGCTGCACGACCCTTAACGTCTTTTAAGATGTCACATCCACATACTATCTGGCCATGAAATTTCTTACCGAGCTCGGGGTCGGCACCGTGAGGGGAGAGCAAACGGTGGCCAGAGAATGCTACGTCGTTTTACTCAAAGAAGCCAAGTTGAAGGAGGCCATGATCATCGAAGGACTCGATGTCAGAGACAAAGACGAGTTAGTTAGAGGGGAACCAGTGGAAGAACTTGTTGAAGTTTGCATCGACCCTGCCAACCCAACAAAAACAGCCAAGATCGGCAGCCAACTATCCTCCTAAGCCAAGGTCGACCTTACAGCCCTCCTAATCGAGCACAATAATGTATTTGCCTGGACCCATTCCGACATGCCGGGTATCGATCCCTCCTTCATCATTCATTGTCTCAGCATTGAGCCCCACTTCGACCCTTCCGCCAGAAACAGCGTGCCTTTCACCCAGAGCGCAATGCCCTTATTGCTTCTAAGGTAGACAAACCACTAGAGGCACGGTTTGTCAAGAACGTGGACTACCCCAAATGGCTATCAAACGTGGTCTTGGTCCGAAAAAATAACGGTAAATGGCGACTCTGCATTGACTATTCCAACCTTAATCGAGCTTGCCCCAAAGATAGTTATCCCCTTCCCCGCATAGATCTACTTGTTGACGCCACTGCCGGACATCGGATGCTCAATTTCATGGATGCCTTATCCGGCTACAATCAAATTCTGATGCACTTGGTTGACCAGGAACACATATCTTTCATCACAAACAGAGGAACTTACCACTATCGTGTTATGCCATTCGGATTGAAAAATGTCGGAGTAACTTACTAGCGGTTGGTCAATGCCATCTTTCACCATCAGATAGGTTGGAACATGGAAGTCTACGTCGATGACATGCTTGTCAAGAGCAAACTCTCCTCTGATCCTTTGACAGACCTGCGAGAGACATTCGAAACCCTACGCAAGTATCAAATGAAGCTGAATCCGGAAAAGTGCGCCTTCGGCGTAGGATCTGGGAAATTCTTGGGTTTTATGGTCAGTCAGCGGGGTATCAAGGCCAATCTCGAAAAGATCAAGGCCCTGATAGAAATGCAGTCTCCCAAGACAGTCAAAGAGGTTCAACGGCTGACCGGCAGAGTCACCGCCCTCAACCGTTTTATTTCCCGCGCAACAGACAAATGCCTTCCCTTTTTCAAAGTCCTTCGATAGGCCTTTGAGTGGACCACTGAATCCAAAGAGTCCTTTCAACAATTGAAGCAGTGCATGGCTAACCCCCCCTACTCTCCCAGGCGCTCTCAAGCGAGACCCTTTTTCTATATTTAGCCGTATCAAACACAGTAGTCAGTGCGACCCTCATCAGGGAGGACAGCTCAATCCAGCATCCGATTTATTACATTAGCTGAGCTTTCAGGGGGGCAGAACAGAACTACCCTCTGCTGGAAAAAATGGCCCTTGCCTTGGTCATACCCTCAAGATGACTCCGACCTTATTTCCAAGCTCACTCCATAGTGGTCCTCACTGATAAACCTTTGAAGAAGGTAATGCAACAACCAGAGCTGTCCGACAGGCTTTGTAATGGTCTGTCGAGCTCAGCCAATTTGAAATCTCTTACCGACCTCGAATAACGATTAAAGGACAGGCTGTCGCCGATTTTATCTTGGAATTCACCAATCCCATTCCAACCACGCCCCCTTCACCAAAGCAATTCAACACTGAGGCAGAAGATCCCTACTCCTGGACCCTCAATGTCAATGGATCATCTCGCAAAGAAGGCAGTGGGGCTGGTCTCATCTTCACCGCTCCCGAGGGCGGTTATTTCAAGTGTGCCCTCCGTTTCCTGTTCGACGCCAGCAATAATGAAGCCGAATATGAGGCCTTGATAGCAGGTCTTCGCCTAGCTAGAGACATTGGTGTAAGCCATATCCAAGTGTTCAGTGATTCCTAATTGATCGTTGGGTAGATTACGGGGAAATTTGACACGAAGAAAGACACGATGTGAGCCTATAGGGATATTGTACTCCCTCTTGTTCACCTTTTTAATACTTTCCATATCAAACACATCCCTCGGTCAGAAAACTCCAAGGCAGATGAAATGGCCCAGTTAGCCTTGGCCGACCAGTCAGACCTCAGCCACGGCGTCCGTCTTGAATACCTAGCCCGCCTGGCTACTTCGCCAATCCAGCAGGAGGTTCACTTCCCCTAAAACAAACCTATCCCATGGGCTACAGACATCCTTCTATTTTTGACAAGTGGGGAGTTGCCAGACGATAAATAGCAGGCCGCCAAAGTCAGAGCCCAGTCGTCCAATTACATCTTCATCAGTGGCCTACTGTACAAACGTGGGTTTTCATGCCTATACCTTAGGTGTCTCAATCCTGCTTAAGTGACTTATGTGATGAGAGAAGTCCACGAGGGCGTATGTGGTAATCACTCGGGTGCCAAGTCACTGGCCCATAAAATCTTTCGCACCGGCTACTTCTGACCTACTCTCAACCAAGATGCCACTGAATTTGTGCTTAAGTGTGATAAATGCTAGCGCTTTGCCAACATCTCTCATGTTCCACCTACAGAACTGATCACACTTTGCAGTCTTTATCCATTCGCCAAGTAGGGCATCGATTTAGTTGGTCCATTGCCCACCGGTAGGGGCCAAACCAAGTTCGCTGTAGGTGTCATTAATTACTTCACCAAATGGGTGGAAGCGGAACCCCTCGCCACAATCACTGAACGGAACACAACCAGATTCATCTGGCTGTCCATCGTATGCCGATTTGGAATCCCTCAAGCCATCGTTTCAGACAACGGCAAACAATTCGTCAATGCCAAATTCAGGAAATTTTGTGCCGAGCTCCACATTAAGCCATGCTTCTCTTCCCCAGGTCATCCCTAAGCCAATGGGCAAGTCGAAGTCACCAATCGCTCTCTCTTGAAGATTATCAAAACTAATAAGTTGGAAGCCGCTAAGGGACTGTGGGCTGAGGAACTACCAAACATACTCTGGGCTTAGCGAACTACCGCCTGAACCCCTACTGGAGAGACCCCCTTTCGCTTAACATACGGCGCTGAGGCGGTCATCCCAGTGGAAATCGGCCTCCCAACCCCGAGGGTTTTGCACCCGGATCCAGAACTAACTGAAGAATTGCATCGGGCTGACCTGGACCTGATTGAAAAGCTCCGAGAGACCACTGCTGTCAGACAGGCCTCATATCAGCAGAAAATGAGAACACACTACAACCGCAAAGTTCGACCGCGAAAGTTCACAGTGGAGGACCTAGTCTTGCGCGAAGCAACTTTTGCACCAAAAATCCCGCCGAGGGCAAGCTAGTAGCCAAATGGGAAGGACCTTACGTTGTTAAGGCCAGACCTCGCCCAGACACTTACTGACTCCAGGACATGGAAGGCAGAGACCTCCCCCATCCATGGAACGCCAAGCACTTGAAGCGTTATTTATAGTAAAATGGCATCTCCTATTTTTGTATTGATCGATTGTTGTATATTCTTTTTGACGATCTGCACACTTGTTCGTTTTTGCCCTTTCCATACATGGTGTAAACTTGTGATCAATAGGCTGTGCCTTAAATGACAATGACTTTATATCTCCATTATTTGCGTTGTGTTTCCATAACGACTTGTTAATTAAAGCCTCAACTAGACTGAGCACGAAGAGCTTAGCCAGACTGAGTTAACTAAAGCCTCAGCCAGACTGAGCACGAAGAGCTCAGCCAGACAGAGTTAACTAAAGCCTCAGCCAGACTGAGCACGAAGAGCTCAGCCAGACAGAGTTAACTAAAGCCTCAGCCAGATTGAGCATGAAGAGCTCAATCAGATTGAGTTAATTAAAGCCTCAGCCAGACTGAGCATGAAGAGCTCAGCTAGACTAAGTTAGCCAAAGCCTCAGCTAGACTGAGCACGAAGAGCTCAGCCAGACTGAGTTAACTTAAGTCTCAGCCAGACTGAGTTAATTAAAGACTCAGCCTGACAGAACCCTTCCAGTCTTAGTCAGAACTAGCATGAAGAATTCCGTCGGTCTGAATCAAAGCTGGTCTCAACTGTTGCCATACTTAATTAAAATCCAAGTCCATGCCCATTCATTTTCACTAGTCATACAAGTTAGTCTGTTTGCCCATTTTAAAACCTTTTTACATCATGGTTGAACATACACGTCAGCCTTACCCATTTTTACCATTTTTACATCACAATTTACTTACAAGTTTCACAATTCACGCACAAGTTTCATTTTTACACCCATTTTTTTTTATTGAATTCTGCTCAGCCATTTTCATTATTCCAAATTTACAACTTAGAAGCATAACGACAACATTAATACAAAAGAAAACTCGTTGTTTTATTCATAAACTTGCGCTTTCATATAATTCGTTGTAGAAATTACATATAAAAAAAAATAAACAAAGTAAACAAAACAAAATTTTTACACTTAGTTACAAAGATCATTCTTCCTCACTGGAGGCAAGATCTTCCTCTTCAATCTCCTCGTCTAAGGGGGTCTAGGCGACGTTGTCTACTCCTACCTTCACGAGGCTGAAGTCCACGTCTGGAGACAGCTCTTGCGTCTTATACTTGAAATTCATCTAGCCACTGTCCCAGAACTGGCTCATCTCGTGCTTGTAGAAGTCAGATCGTTGGAAGCTTTAGATCACTTCCTCTTCACTCTTACCTCCAGCGGCCACTCCCGACGGCCCAACCCCCCCATCCTCCTCCTTCGCCAAGCTACTGGCGACAGCGACATCAATGGCCATCTGGAAGTCGGCGGACCCCTCGAATTGCTCTACGGCCGCCATATATAAGTCGGGGTACGCCGCCTTCTCAGATGCTAATTTGGCCCTCTCCTCTACCAGGGCCTTCTCCAACTCCACGATCCGACCATCTACCTCTTCTTTGTCTTTGATCGCCTGGTCACGCAGTTCTTCATTGCTGGTCATGGCCTCCTCCCACCTCTCATTGGCGGTGGTGTAGCCTTACTGGACTTGCTCTAGCTTCCTTTTCTCACCCGCCAACTCGAACTCTAGCGACACCGCCTTGTGGCGCTCCGCTTCCAGCTTTAATTTGGTTGCGAGGAGCTCGGCAGCAGCTCGCTCTACTGAGTAGTTCTGCACCAACGCTAATACTTCTATGTTCTTCGCCCTTTGCGCATACTCTAGCCCCTTTGTGCATGCACTCCGAGTGGCCTTCCTCTAGCCCGTTGTCTCAACCCTTAGGTTCTGAAGCTGCGTCTTCGCCTCTTTCAGCTGGGTCCTTAGTGGCTCTACCTCCACCTTCGCGCACGCTGCTTTATTCATCAAGGCAGTCGCCAGGGTCACCGCCTCCATCTGGGCTGAGCAAAACCCTCTCAGGAGGTCGGCCTCCGTCAACCACGCCATCAACCGCACGGCCGCATCCTTCACCACTCCAATGAGGCGGTCGGCTGTGACCCTGGCTTCCCCTCCTTTTTCTGCCGACCGACCTGCCAAAGCGCGCGCATGGTACATGGTGGTCTTTAACGCGACGCTCGTCTTCGGTTTGCTAACCCCAGACTTCCTTTCACTAGGACTGGGCGACACTTCTACCACAGGCCCCACTGTTGCCACCGTTTGGGTGCTCGCACCTATGTTTTTTTTCAACATCTGGACACTTGCGCCCATATCTTCTTTCCCCACTTGGGTAATCTCCCTTTCTAGAGCCTCTTCCGCCCTCTCACCCTTTATCTTCTTCACAACAGGGGTGTGCTTACTCCCCTCCACCGCCACCCTCTTCTTCTTTGTTTTCTTCAACACTGCCTCCACCTCCTTTTTGCTTCTCTCATTCAGTGGGTCCACTGGGGGCGGCAGTGGGGCAAAGTCCGTTAAGTCTTTGTCTCCCAACGGTTTGGGATGTGGTTGGACTCACTCCCTCATCACCAGTTTCGGTGCAGGCCCTAACTGTGCCTCCTTATACTTGTCCGCCTTGGCGAACACCCTCCGCTCTTCCGCCTCCTCCGCCTTCCTCCGCGTCTCTAGCTCCTCCCTCGCCGGATTCTCTTTCGTTGGTTGCGGCCCTAGTCTTAAGGCAAACAGGGTTGAAGGTAGGATCAGGTCATCCCACCTCACCCCCTCCTTCTCCCTCCACTCCTTCACCCTCTTCACCCTGTTTTCAGCTTCCGCATCCAGCCTTGGCTCCACCGACTTTGTGGGGACTCTCCAGATTATCCGAACTCCTTCCCCATCATTCGCTGATACATAAAACCATCTCGGCCTCTACCCTTTCACCGAAGATGGTAAGCCTGCCATTAGACCCATGCCCGCCACCGCCTGCAAAGTCACCCATGTTTCTTGTTGACCGGAGGCTTTGTAGTAGGAGAAGAATTCCTCCACAATCATAGCCGCCTCCCCAGTCGCTCATGGCCATGACACTGCACAAGCCATCAGTATCTTCCATGCGTTGGGCATCAGTTGCCCTGGCGCCACTTCTAGCTTGTTTAGTACGTCCACCACTGTTTGGGGAAGTGGTAACTTCAGCCCTCCTCGCAATGCGTCGTCATACAATGTGAATTCCGCCGGCCTCTCCTTAGATGTGGGCAGGCTCAGCTCTACCTCTGCTAGGATTTGGTACTTCCTTCATACCTCCTTAAACTCCTCATCCGTAAACGTGGACTTGTCGGCCTTAGTGTACCAGTGGTCCGGCTCCACTTAGCTAATTGGCCTAGCGGTTACGATCATCGTCGCTGGGCGAGCCCGCGCCACTTGCCTCGCTTCCCTCTCCTCCCTCCGTTCTGCTCGGTACTGTTCCGCCAACTCCACTTCATCGTCTTCTCCCAATGAGTCTAGCCTCATGGTTGGCACTTTATCTCGAGCCATTCCTCTTATGTATCTGCGTATCGCTTCAGACGCTGGCATAAAGAAGTTCACAAAGTGTTGCAGAGGGGTGTCACACGAAACAAATGAGTTCACTTCTGGGATACGTTGGTTTTTTGCGATAAGGTAAGTAAAGCGAATAACTCCAAATGTTCACGGTTTGCCTATATTCCAAGGGTCGAGATTAAATTTCGCCAGTTTGAAAAATTTTGAAAACTTCTGCCTCCGCATTTTCAACGCCTTATATTACCCTATCCCTTCGCTTCTTGCTAACGCATCACCTCCACTATTACGGGATTACGCCACGTGTACGACCACGATCCACTACCTCTTCCTCTACCTTGTCTATTCCACTTCATATCACCACGTGCCCCGCCGCTCCTCGAGCCCCACGCGCCGCCATTTCCTCCTTACTCACCCTTCGCGGTCGACCCTCTTCCCTCCTCCCCGTCGGCCTCCTTACTCGGTCACCCTTCGTGGTCGGCCCTCCTCCTCGTCGGCCTCCTCACTTGGTTACCTTTCGCGGTCGGCCCTCCTCCCAGTCGGCCTCCTCACTCAGTCACCCTCCGCGGTCGGCTCTCTTCCCAGGCGGTCTTTTCACTCGGTCACCCTCCGCGATCGACCCTCCTCCCAGTCGGCCTCCTCACTCGGTCACCCTCCGCGGTCAGCCCTTCTTCCAGTCGGCCTCTTCACTCGGTCACCCTTTGAGGTCGGCCCTCCTCCCCGTCGGCCTCCTCCCTCGGTCACCCTTCGCAGTCGCCCTATTTCCCGGTCGGTCTGCTCTCACTTGACCACCCACAACCCCTATCTTCTTCCTTATTCCCTTCGTTGGACTGAAGCTGCACTTGGGAATGGGGGACTACTGACATAGGTGGGCCCATAGGGGCTTTTGGCCCACCACTTAAAGCCCAACATCATTGGAACCCAACGTTGTATCAAAAACCAATGACATCTAAACACTTGTCAAGAGAAGAACCAGCCACATAAGCAGACAAAGATCCTGCAGAGTTATTGCTCCACACATAAGCCATTAATGAGGTTTCTTGCAGCATTTAATACGATAACCCCTTCACGTCGGAACAGAACAGCCTCACCATGAACAAGGCAAGCTAGAACATAGACTTTCGGCCAACATGATAGGTTAGAGTGGACAAGGAAATGATGAAAAAAGGATATAAGCAGGTTTCTAAGACAAAAAGAAGGTTAAGTTCTTTATCACCATCTTACCTCTATATTCCATTAATCTCTCTTCTCTAATTTGCTCGTCGGAGGGTTCGCTGGGGGACTTCTGTTCCCCGTTGGACTCTTGTGCAGGTTTCTCAATAGGCTCAGCGATCGGACAACGGTGTGGGAGTCATGGATCAGCCCAACCCGTTCCTCAGAGACAAATAGTATCATCAAGTATCATTTTATTAAAAAAATTATGAATGATTTATTTGTTTATCATTAATCAATTTTTAAATAGTTTTCTTATTTAAGAGAGAAATGACAAATCATTAGACCGTCTAAAAAAAAAGTAGGCAAATCATTAGAGGCTTCACGTAGCATTTTACGAAAGCAAGCACTTCCCTAACAAAGATCACTCATTTAAAAATTTGTATGGGGTTGTTGAGCAAAAGTGGTGTCATAATCATTTTGAATGCCAACACATAAATTAATCACCTATGGTGCGACTAATACATGTAAAGTGGCTATTTAGGGGTTGTTTGGGGTGTTCTAAATAAGTGTACTTTTTGTCTTTCTGAACTAAAAAGTTAAGGAAAAAAAGATAGATGTTTGAGTTAACTTTTTGACTTTTTATGAAAAAATGTGTATTAAAAAATTGTATAATGTGTCGGAGAAGTTAGTGGATTCGGATGTACATATTGGGCAGGCTAATGGGTTGGTATGAGATGAGAAATGATTGCCTACTTTTCAGGTTTGAATTGAACGGTATTGTTCGGCCCGTGGAGGTCCACTACAGGTTTCGTTTTGTTAATTGGAGCCGTTTAATGTGTAGAACTCGCTAAGTACTATATACTTATAAAAAATTACATTGATTGGATATCAATAGCTATCTGATCGTGTTAGTTTTTCTTGTCAACTGTTAACTATAACATCTTCTATTTTTTATATAAAACTGATTTGATTATGTAGTTAGCGATTTCCGATTAACGTGATTTTTTACAAGTATATAGTTCTAGATGAGTTCTACATATTGATTCAGATTATCAAAAAGGGACTTGTGATGGGTCTTCATGGGCTCAACATTTCCGTCCAACTTAGTGATTTTATATATGTAATTCTTTTTTTTTTCCCTCACGATACTAAAGGGTCAATTCAGCCCTAAAAATTGTGTAAAGTTTGTTTGATTAAAATATTATGTATATTAATTTTTTAATATTTTTAATTTGTGAATAATGATAATTTTTTTACTTATTTTTGTAACTTTTTGACTTTTTTGAAACACCCCAAACCAGGCCTTAGTATAATCATTGATCTAGAAAATACTTTAAATTAGGATCCAAACAATTCACTTAGGCTTGATTCTAGAATCAACAATCACTTATCTCCTTCTATGTTTTCTTCCAAATCCACGTAGATCATAAAATAAATTATAAATACATTCCTTAAAATTTATTGAAAATACAAATTTTTTCTTCATGCTTAAGAAATTACATCTCACCTTTTAGGGTTTCCAATCAACCGTTAAGACAAACTAACAGAGTATATGATGTAATTAACAATTTTTTTAGAAGTTAAACACTTTCCTTTTTCTTTTTCTTATTTCACCTTCCTTATTCCCCATTTTCTATCAACTAGTAATACTACTTTGCCCTTCCATTGAACCATTTTCTTCCACTCTTGATCAATATCACCATCATTAGTGTGTACAAGCATTTGGTGTGTCCTTGAGGAGGATTGGAGAATATTGTGAAAGTGTAAAGAGAGGGATTTGCTAGTGAGTGAATGAAAATAAGGGTAATATGATAATTTCATTTTGGCATAAGAGAATATTTGCGTAATTTTTTTTTCCTATTAGATCAGTTATAGGAAAAATTCTAAAAAGAGAGTATTTTGTAATTTGCAAAATGTGAGGAGAAATTCATATTTTTAATAAATCTCAAGAAATATATTTATAATTTACTTAAATTATATTAATTTTTAAAATTGTCTACATCAACAAAAAAATAATTCAATGAATCAATCAAATTCAAAAAAAAAAAAAAAATGCAGAGAAGAAGTAATCTAAATTCCTAATTGAATTTTACCCAATTGTTCCCCTAAAATTAGGCTGACTTTAAAACATGCAAATTTAAATATTTTAATGTGGTTCATGTGGGGGCACTAAGCATGATTTGATGTGAGGAACTTAGCATCATCAACTCAATTATTACAGATTGGGCCCTCATATTTTTAATTCAATCCTTCAAGTTAAATAAGCAAAATTTATTACATCATCCATTAATTTTTCTTTAGCATAATATGAATTATATTTATATTACAATCCATTATCAAAATGGATTTCGATTTTATTGACTTTACTTTATTGAATATTTTTATTTGTTGATTCTTCCACTAGAATCTACTATTTTAAGTGGGGAAGAGGTTACGTTGTGCACTTGCACATTATAGAAAAATTTATATTTTTTGTGAGAGAAGTTATGTATTTTGTGAGATGAAAGTTATGATATTTGTAATGAAAATTATCAATTTTGAAATTATGATGTGCACCTAAAAGTTGATGTTATACTTCTGTGAGAAAAAAAAATTATATTTTTTGTGAAGAAAGAATTTTATTTTTTATGATAAAAACTATACATTTTATGAGAGAAATTATACTTTTTTTCTTAAGTGCGCATCATAACATTCTCAGTGGAATTCAAAACAATGAATCCTAATAGAAAGAATGAATCAAATGAAAAGGTGAATAATATTGTCGATCAAAATAAAAAGTTAGTGAACAAAATTATTTATTAAAGTAAAATGGAAAGAAAAATAAAGGGTAGTGAGTCATATCAACCACTAGCATGGCTATTGGGACCACCTTAGTATTATTTTTTTAAAACAAATACATCCTTGCTATTCTCATCTTAGCACAACTTTGAAATATATGATGATTGGAATGGAGGTTACTCAACCCACTTTCAAGCACAACTTGGATTTACTATATTGACAAGGCTCTAGATTCTTTATTTAGAATTTTATATGTGACTTAATTTAAGACATTTATAGGATGAATTTCTTTAATCTAATCATATAATAAAGAGAAGTATTAAAATATAAAGATATGGAAGATCTTGAGGCATATGTGAGTTCTTTAATTAAAAAGTTGATTAAAATTAAATTATGTGGTTAAAAGTTGTTTGAGATATTGAGACATGGAAAAAAAAAAAATTTCAAAAATATCTAGGTGTCAAAAGATAATTTGACCTCTTATACAGGGGGTGTTTGGGAATTTAAGTTTGAGGCTAAAATAATCTCAACCACTAAAAAAGTCAAATAACCTCAATAGTATCCTAAACCAATAATTTATATTAAAAAAAAGAAAGAAAAGTAGGCAGTAGTAGCAGCCTACACTTTCACGTTGACAGTGTAGTGATAGCCTAGTCCCACAAGTTGAAATGACAATTTTGCCTCTTTAGACCAATTTTGGAAAAGTGAGGTTAGGGACAAATTTGCCATTTCAGTTTCAAACATCATTTTAAACACATTTTTCAATATAACAACTCAAATAAAAATCTATCTTATCTTTTCAAATACAAAAACTAAAATAGTCTACTAAAATAGCTAAAAAGTCAAAAAGCCTAAAAAACACCAACTTCCCAAACACCCACTTTACTTACACCTTTTCTTTCTTTTGTTTCTTTTTTTTTTTTGCTGGTAATTAAAGGAATTGTGGGTGTAAAAGAGAAATTTGACGAAGAACAAAATTTAAATACAAAATTAAACACACAAAGTATATGAACGGATTAGATAAATTGTTTATATACTCCATTTGGATTAAGGGGTTCAGTGAAGAAAAAAAGAAAAAAAAGAAATAAAGAGAACAAAGTTTCTCATTACTTATTTAAATAATTAATAAGGTGAATGATGAGAAATGAAAAAAATAGTAAAAAAGACAAATCAAGTTAAACTTAATTTTTTTTTTTTTCACAAAAAGTTGTGAGATTTGATGAGAAATTAAAATTGCTCATTATAAAAAAAATTACTCCCTACATCCCAATTTGGTCTTTTTTGTGAATTCTAACTTTATTACACTTAAATTTAAATTTTAAAATATTTTTTTTACTAATGCTCCTATCTTTTTAATTTTTAATATTTATAATTATTCAAGAGAAATAATTTTAAAAAATTAAATATTTTTTACTTTGACATTTTAAATAGGACTATCATTTTAAAACATTTCAAAATAAAATAGTAGACTAACAAAATGGGACGGAGACTAAACTGCCCCTATAAAATATAATTGACATAGATATGTGTTGTGTATCACTAGTATTTTACATGTCCAAGGGAGGGAGGGACTTTATGGTATGGTTAGTTGACATTGCGAAAGCAGTGACTTATGGGACAAAGAGCTTATAAAAAGATTTGTCTTTCTGCCAAAATCACCGGCCTAAATGCTAGCTCAACAACTTTAAAACCCTAGTTCTAATATCTCTATAAGAAAAAGTCTTCTCAAATTCATGGTTCTCTCAACTGTTATATGTTTTTGAGTATTGAGCCAAACACTTGAGCTTTTGTTTTGTTTTGTTTTTTTTTGTTTTTTTTTGAAATATTGGGTATGTTCAGATTGGAGTATATGAATTGAAGTTGAAGTTGAAGTTGTGATCAGAAGCTTTATTTTGTTGCCAATGCCATTTCTTGGGGTTACAGAAAAAGTTTTGGTGATTTTGGAAACACAGAAGCAGGTTGAGGTCCATGTCTTGGTCAGGCCCAGATGATATCTTCCTTTCCACCTCACTTGCAAGCTATCTTGACAGTATATTCTCTCTCTCTCTCTCTCTCTCTCTCTCTCTCTCTCTCTCTCACACACACTCACTCTGTGTTTCTTTCTCTAGATGTGTTAAATATGTATGTATCTATATATATTTGGGGTAGTGGTATTGGACACTAATCACTTGTTATTTCGTACCTGTGGGTATCTCCAATCTTTCATCAATTTGTTTTATCAAATTCAATTTTGATGAAAAAATTGGCTAAGAGTGTGCTTCAACTATTTCATCAAATATGTATCAAATCAAGGGAGAGGTAATTTTTTCACCAAATCTAGGATTAACCAAATCCATTATCAAATTCCCAATAGTCATATTTTCACTCAAATTTGATGAAATTTTGAAATGAGTAAAGATTGGATGTGGTTTTCTTTCATTAAAAAAAATGGTTAAAATAGATTTTTAGGATAAGTTTGGAATTTTTCAAAAAGATTTGATGAAAAAAATGAGTAAGAGTTGGAGTGTTCTATATCAAATCAAGCTTTTAACCAAAATTTCACTCAAATTTGATAAAAAAAGAAAAAAGGAAGAAAAAGGGTAGGGTTTAGAGATTCTTTATCCTATTGCCCTTATTTCTATGTTTATGTAGTTGAGGGGCGGCTATATTTCTCGTGTAACCTTTATATCATAGTAGAACCGACCATGGACATAATCTAGTTTGGGGTGAACTTTGTAAATCTTATGATCTTTGTGTGCACACGTGCTTTTCAATTCTTTTATGTTTTTTCTTCTTCGTTTTTTGTATCCCACCAATCTTGGTTAAGTGTTGTTACGGATTCTGAACAATACACATATTTATGCATACAATATGTATATGATAGATGTCTGTGTAGACACTGACAACTTTGAGTTTTGGATGCTCAAGTGCTTTACAAAATTTACTTGGAACATATTATCATTATGTTCTATATTGGTTTTACTGTCTGATTCCAATTTTTGCTGCACTTTGTGCTTTATTGTGGTTTTCATTCATTCAATCCTACCACCACTTTTTTTTTTTTTGGGCATTCTGTAAAATGTTAGCTGATTAATATGTTAATATAACCAGGCATTCGATGCTTCTTTGTTGGCGTGTAAGTATGTATGTTAGTAGAACCGGGCATTTGATGCTTCTTCATAACCTTAACCCCCAAACCTCTCTCTCTCACCTAGAGGTATAACCACTTGAGCAACCAACCCCTTTGCTCATCAGGTTCAATTTGCCGTCCTCACTGGATCGTCACAATGGAACCTCTGCTTTTGAGTGTTTGTATTTTACTATTATTTTTGCATTAAGGTTTTTATTTCACACTAATTAGATTGTGCTTTGAAATGTTGCTGAATTTTGCTTTTCCTTTTTTTATTTGTTATACAGAAAAGCTTTTGGTCTTGTTGCGTGATGGTCGGAAGCTCTTGGGAACACTTCGTTCTTTTGATCAATTTGGTACAATCACCTACTCTCACAAAATACTGAGTTCCATGGGTTACTTTTTTCATGGGTTACTTTTTTCAAAAAAAAATTAATTTAAAGAAATATAGGGAAAAAATCACAAGGTCTTGATTGAAGTTCCTTTCCCTTTGCAGCAAATGTTGTTTTAGAAGGGGCATGTGAGCGGGTTATAGTTGGAGATCTTTATTCCGACATTCCCTTAGGTCTATATGTAATCCGCGGGGAGAATGTTGTCTTAATAGGAGAGCTGGTATTGTCTGTTATCTCTACTTTTTGATACTCAGCTATTGTTAATTAACCACTGAAATGAAATTTCTCGTCATTCTTAATTTTGCTGCTCATTATATAGGACTCAGGTAAAGAGGAGCTTCCCCCACATATGATTCAAGTGTCAGCAGCCGAGATGAAAAGGGTAAGTTCTAATGGTTGATAAAGATAGTTATTTCTATCAAACATATCTATTTTTGTAGTTTTTAGATTGTTAGAGGTTGTGACTTGGAGCGATAGCAAGTGCTATCTGCTCCTAGCACCGTGGCATGAATTCTAGTCACAGATATTGGCCTCTTCACAAACTAGTGGGAGGAAG
Organism: Camellia granthamiana; assembly: GCA_036172215.1. NCBI lineage: Eukaryota > Viridiplantae > Streptophyta > Magnoliopsida > Ericales > Theaceae > Camellia > Camellia granthamiana. The sequence continues at coordinate 159,212,487 of CM069906.1, forward strand.
GTTTCCTATCTAGTACCAAGGGGGGAATCAGTTTAACTCAATGAATTCTTACAATTTTTTAGTATTTATGTCAATTTTTGAAATACATAACTTAGTTAAGCAATAATACTAGGGTATTATATATATATTTTTTACCACTTGACGTGCCACACTTGCTCATTGTACCAACGATAATGGATGTGTCATGTTAGATGATAAATAAAATAGGATAAATTATAAACACATCCCCTGAGATTTACTTAAATTACAAATTACTCCCTGTGGTTCTAGAAATTACAATATGTCCCCTAGGGTTTCTAATTTTATAACAAATAGGTCCTTTTGTTAATAAATCATCAAGTTAATTAACAGTTTTTAATAGTGTTAAAATTTTATTTCTATTAATAATTCAGATAATTTTATTATTGTATAGGTGAACAGTTAGAAATTCACTTTTTCAATTAATTCTGTTAAATAAAAAATTCTGACATGGAGGTATTTGTAATTTTTCAAACCACAGGGGATAATTCGTATTTTCAGCAAATCTCAGGATCTGTATTTGTAATTTACCCAATAAAATATGATAAGAAAATGTTGTCATCCTAATATTATTGACTAATTGAGCCACTCTCCTTGCCCACACGTGATACTTGTGTGCTTACAAGTTTAGTTTTTGCTTTTCTGGCAAACATTCTTGTGAACGTCAAATCATATAAAAAAGTTACTTAAAAAAATTGACAAAAATATGGAAATTTTATTTTTTTAAAAAATCATTAAGACAAAAAGAAAAACAATAAACTAGAAAACAGTTTTTGAAAACAAAACTAAACAAGTTGTGTTTTTATTTGACTTTAGTTGATAGAGAATTTCTATGTCCTTTATGGTGTTTTATGGTTTTGGCTTATTCATTTCATGTTGTTCACTCTCTAGGTTCAGAAAGCAGAAAGGGAAGCCACAGATTTGAAAGGCTCCATGAGAAAGAGAATGGAGTTTCTTGATCTTGATTAGTAGTTACTGCTTGAACATCTCTCTCTCTCTCGCGCGCGCACACACGCGCACTCATGTGGGTTCTTGGAACTTCCATCTCTCGATTCTCTTAAACAAAACAATCAAATGGGAAAAGATAAGATGCAAAGGGAAAATAGCTATTCTTTCAAAGATTTAAACTAGCAAATTTGGGGAAAGGCTAGTAGTTGTCAGTTGTATACATGGCGGTTTCACCATCTGTGGTATAATAGGTCTTTGAATTTTTTCAAGTTATGCCGAGAAAAATGTTTATTGCCTTGTCTATAATCTCTCCTGATCATGGGAGCTTTTTTGCGTTTTACACTAAAAACAACGCTGTCATTCTTCGCTAATGGATTATTGCATGGAGCAGCAATTTTGTTGTAATCATTCTCAATTCATTTGTAACATGACGACTATTTTGTTGTAATCGCTCTAGATTCATTTTTGGTAATGGCCTCATGTAGAATGCCTAATAGCCAAATATCTGTAAAAGAAAGGCGTATATATATGAATCAAAACACAAATAGTTATTTGTATCTTTTAGGAGTATATTTTATCACTTATGATTGTGCTTTAAATAGATCGATTTTGGGCCTGCAAATGAGACTACCTACCGGCTATTTAGCATCCAACTTGTTGCTCTAGCTTGGTAGAAGATTGAACCCTTGGAGCAAGGTATGCATGAACCACTCTTTCAAGGTGGGGGCTCTGGTCTTAATGCTCCTACTACAGTGTAACCTTTCCTCAAGTTCGTAGAGTTAGGTTTCCCGTTTACTCACAAAGGAGGAGCCACCCCAACCAGGTGGGCAGCAACCAATTATAATGCACTATTTGCACAACAAATCTACTTTGAAGTTGATTTATTCACTCAATCAATTGTCAGAATTTGTATGAGATACCAAGCTAAAACAGAGGAACGATCTAACTAGAAAGTCATTCAAGAAAGTCATTCAACGTAGGACCAATGTTTCTATTTATCGCTTATGAGGGTGTGAGATGTTGCCATAAACACAAGACGCCATCATGCTAGCACCAAAGATTTTGGAAGAAGGAAAAAAACAAAACATTTATAACCATTACAATGATCACAAACATAATTTAGTTGAACCAAACACTGATTAAGCAAGAAAAGAAATTTTAAAACACTCCCAACCATAAGGGTCCTATTACAGTATGGAGTTTAAACAGCTCATAGCTCAACTAGTTTGAACTGTGGAATGTCTAATTTTTTTTATATTAAAAAACATATCCCGTGTAAAGTTCAAACAAATTAACTCAGTCACTCAGCATAGGTGAGCAAATTAATGAGAGATTCATATTTCGGAAAGTGTGAAACGAGCTCAGAGCGTTTTGCCAGTTCAAAATCCTGGAACTGGAAGGCCGGAGCACAGGTGCATCCTACCAGGGAAAAGTGCTTCTCACCATCCCTCGGTGGAGTTTTGACTGCTGCTCCACTTACTGAGTCAATGTCGATGTCCTTTGTTGGAAATGCACCAAACCAAATGTATGGAGGTACCGTGTACTGCAGGTGCTGATTTTCTACCATTGGATTGGATCCGATGCATGTTAACTTGACAGTACCATCTTTATCATTCAGTTCCATTACCTGAAAGAGAAGGTGGTGTTAGAATACAATTGAGACAGGAATGCAAATAAGTAAAAGCGAACCTAGGTAGCACAGACATGGATACACAACACGGACACAGCAACACGACAATTTTAAAAAAATGCAGGACATTACATGCTTCGGAGACGTTAAAATTTTATATTTTTATAAATTTATTATAGGGCGCTCTAGCGATAAATCCAATTTTAGATTATTCTTGCCTAAAGGTCCAGGCCTTAATTTATTATGTCCATAAGGGTAAGACAATGCAGAATGATCAAAATACCTTGTGTATATATATATTATATACAGTTTAAACAAATCATTTTCTAACTCCTCTCTCTCTTTCTCTCTCTCTACAACTCCTCTTCTCCAATTCCCCTTCGCCACCGCCATCTTCCCTAACCAAGATCGTTTAAGATCAACCACTCTGCAATTTCAGGGCCTCAGCTCTGCTCTGCCTTAGATCGGAGTCTGATCTCCTTCACCGGTCGATTTCTAGGGTTCAGAATCGAAGATTGCTGCTCGATCGCGCGCCGCCGTGGTCTGATCAAGATCCTCGCCTGAGATCCTCTGCGGTTTGATCAAGATCTAACACCAATTCAATCTCAGCAATTCTTTACCATTCTAGGTAAAATTTATGACAAACATTCTGGGTATAGACACACAAATTTGATACATGTGTGTATATTTTCACGCACTACACCTATATAAAAGCATTTATACATTTATGTGTGTATATATATGCATACAATTGTTACTACTAGGAAGAACATAGCATACATAAAAAAGCGAAAAGGTGATCTGGGTTGGTCTTGAAAGCTCAGATCTTTAACATTTTGAGATGTAATTTTGCCTTTGAATCTCTTCACATTCTTTTTGGACTCGCACTCGTGCATGTCAGAGAGAGCAATCGCCACCAAAACATCACAGTAATGACTGTAATTATAAACAATTTTTTGTGTAAGTATATATATGTACAAACACATGCGAAGTTAAAATCCATGAGCCGGTTGATTCGCCGAGCCACCACATTGACCTTGCAGCCGGCTTTGGCGAGGTCGGGACAAAAGTCTGTGTGTGTGTGTGTGTGTGTGTGAATTCAAGAAAATTGAAGAATTTGATGAAATTAGGGTTTAATGGAATTTGATTTGATTCATTCTGTAGAAATAAGGCTCAGATCTAGATTTGGATTCCTAGAAATGTCCAGATCTGGATTAGGATATGGGTTTGGCTAAGATATGTTGAAAAAAAGATAGAAAATGTTGAACATGTTAGGGTTTGAGGAAGATGAGATTAGGATTTACTGTTGATGATAATGTTGTTGTTGTTGTTTTGTTGTTATTGTTAATGATGATGATGATGTTGTTGTTGTTATTGTTGTTGTTGATGATGATGATAATGATGAAACAGATTACACAAATAGGGAGAGAAAGGAAAAAGAAAAAGAAAAAAAGAGAAAAAGTTGAACAGATAGAAATTTTTTTTTTTGAACAGATAGGGTTTGATTTGCACAGATCTGTACAGATAAGAGAAAGATATAGATATGTACGTATGTATGAATGTATGTATGTAATATGCACAGATAAGATATAGACAAACAGGGAAAATTGGCTTGGTATTTCCAATAGATCACTCTTTGAATTTCAAATAGATAGCTGTGTATTTTAAACCCCCCCCTCCCCCCCCCCCAAAAAAAAATGTTTGGTTAAATAAATAATCTTCACTCTCTCTTTTCTCTAATTTGCACAGATAAAAAAAAATTAAAACATATACATTAAAATAATTTCAACAGATAGAAAAAAAAAAAATGAATAGATAATAAAATTTGGATAGGAAATTAAATTGAACAATGGAAAAAATTGAACAAATAGTCAAAAAAATTGAACAGATAGAGAAAAGAATTCAACAGATAGGGAAAAAATTGAACAAATAGATATAAATTTGAACAAATAGAAATAATTTGAACAAATAGATATAAATTTGGACAAATAGTCAAAAAAAAATCAATAGATAAGTTAAGGGGTAAAATTGGAAACAAAATGTCAAAAAGAATTTCTCACCAAACTATTTTATAAAAAGTGAACCTCTCACTTAAGAAAAATATCCACTGGACCTAATGCCTTGTACCGTTCTTAGTTTGGACTTTTCAACAATTTACTCTTTATTATATGTTATATATATGGATAGTTTATTCAAAGTTAATAAAATAAAATAAAATAAAAAACACAACATAACACTAATCATATATTTCATAACTTAAAACATTAATTTGTAGAATAATAAATGCACATGATAGATTCATCTTAAACATATTTCAAACATATTTAGAATCCACAAATTGCATCAAGAAGAATGCAAAATGTTATTACTACCAAGAGATTCATCACATAGGTAGGGGGTTCAAAGATTATTGCTCAAGTGTCCGTGAAGTATAGGTAAAGTGCCTCATATTATGAATTTATTATATTAATTAAGACCCGTTGAAAATTTGTTGGGTACACGCTTTTACAAGTGTCTACAAAGTGTTCGTGTCCAGGATGACAAGCCAGTGTTGGTGTCCAGCATGACAAGTCTCCTTCATAGAACTGTCCGCACTTCTTAGATTAACAAACTATAGATGGAGAAAAGTACTCTGCTTCTCCGTCAAAAGTCCTTTATTTGGGGCTACACAGTAATCATCTGGAATTTTTTTTCTTCCTTTATTTCTCAAAGTAGCTAACTGAATGCATGTTATGCAATTTTTGTTTTGCATAACATCTAAAAATATATGATTGCTGGTTAGTTTTAATCCTTCATGGATCATGCCTCATCATTAAAAATGAAATTTCAAACAAGAATACTTCGCAATGTTGTCATGGGTAAAAGATCTTGCTGCAAATATGTATAATCCATTAAGAACACCAAACAACAGTAATCATGCTCACATGCTGTCCATTCACAATTTTCAATTATAAGCCGATTCATTTCTATAATTGGTTTGTGAAACTCCATAGGGCATCTCAATTAATGAGTGAATTCCATCAAATTTTTAAATAGATACTGACTAGATCAGCATGGATTACAGATAAGATGGTGTATTGAACATACTGTAATAGGTTCACCCATATAAAAATGCCAGGTTTCTGCGCATGGTATACGATGAAGGTGTGATACACTCCCGGAAGGTAGCAAGAAGTAAATGGCGGTACTAACAGGACGATCAACCTTGTCTGCAGAGAACCCAAAATCAGGACATTGTGAAAGAAATAGACAAAAAACATAACAAATTCAGTCAATCAAGATTATTTAATTAAGATGATAATTCTGATTTCACCTCTATTATTGTTTTCTTTTTTTGTATCAAGTGTTTGGGACACCTGAAAGGGTGTGTTAGTTTCATTATTTGTGTAAAAAAATCGATTAATCCTATATCCAAGTGCTATTTCAGGTGTTCGAGCTCAAACTGAAGTCAAGTCAAGCTTAAAGAATAGAGCTTAAGCTTTGGCTCTTGAAGTATTTGAGAAACTCCATGTAGGAGAGAACCCAGAAAGGTAAATTATCAATTCCCGGATCAAACACTACAGTAGATTCCAAAAGTGAGAAAAAAAAAAAAAACCCTTTTTTTTTTTTGGTTGACTTAAAAATATTAGAATAATTTAAGAACCCAGATCATGTCAATGAATATAAACATAAATGCATAGACAGATAGATAAATAAGAAAATTAAAAAGGGCTTGAAGAGAGACCCAGATCAGATCCGAAAGATGTGGAAAATGGGAAGGGACTTACATTGGGAGGGAAGCTGAGAAGTGTGGAGAATGATGGAAGAATCTCTGAAGGATTCTGAGTAAAACCCACCTTCTGGGTGGGAATTCAGATTCAATTTCGCAGCAATTTGTGATGCTGAAACTGACACTGAAGCTGTATCCATATCTTGTTATTTGAGCTTCTTACTTTTCGGGAGCGAGGTGGAGACAATCACAATGGACTATGTGAAAAGTGTATTGACAATATATATATATATTTATTGGCACTGAAAGTTTTATTATGGCACTGAAAGTTTTCTATGAAAAAATTAATGAAATTTTTTATGAAAATTGAAATTTTTTTATATTGAAGTGAAAATTTTTATGTTAATTTTTTTAATGAAAATATTAATGGACTTTAATTATTATAAAAATATTATATATATTTTATCTTATAAAATTTTAATATTAGGAATTTTTTCAAAAATTTCTCTTTCATTAACAAATCCTTAATTAAAAATCTAATTTTTTTTTTTGAGTGCTGAAAATAAAGTTTAAATAAAAACTTATGTTGCAAACTAATTTATTTGGTATGTTCCCTTTTTTTTTTTTTTTTTGGTGTTGTGTGTGTGTGTGGCTATTCTAATTGTTTTTTAAAGTGGTTAAAGTGATTTTTTTTAATAGTAAAATAATGGGAACTTTTTTTAAGGTTCCTAATAATAGTAATTTAGAAGATAAATGACACCAAAAAAAGAGGTGATGGATCAGGTCCCTCAACTATTATCGCGCGCATTTTTAATTGTCTTATGGACCAAAATACCCTTCACAAATCAACACAGAAACTGAACTGAATTCCGACGACTGAGTTCCATTCCAAACATCCAACTATCTTCACGAGTAGGAGAACACCAAAATTAGAGTTTCAATATCATCTTCACCATCGACATTAGAGCTTCATTATCTTCTGTAAAAATCATTTACATTCCTTCCTCACAAATTTCTCTGACCCCGTTTTCACTGTTTATCGTCATCTCAGTTCATCTTCGTCACGTCGCATCTTCATCTCAAGACATATCAGCTCGTCATTAAAATTTTATCCTAACTCTGGTAAGTTTTTCTACAATACAACTAGATTTTCTCTAGAAACACAGTTAATTGCATTTTATATTAACCTTCCATAAATTAGGGTTTCAATTTTGTAATAAAAAGTTACATGAATTTGAAAAAAGTTATTTCTCTGTGTTTTGAACTTATTCTTGAACATGTTTGTGTGATTTTATCTGTAAATTTCTCTAGCATTTGAATTTCTCTGGTTTTTACTTGATGTATGTTTCTTCTTTGAATTTTCTCTAGCATATTTATTTTGAAAAAAGTTATTTCTCTGTGTTTTCATCTTATTCTTGAACATGTTTCTGAGATTTTGTCTATAAATTCTCTACTCTGTAAATTTCTCTGTAATATGTATTTTTAATTGGAATGTCTATATTTCTCTGGAATGTCTATTACTCTCTTGTCTCTGTCCAAGTTTCTCTGGTATTTATAATTTTTTCTGACCACATCACTTTCCTCCCTTGTGTGTCTCTATCATGTTTAATTTTCTCTGGTTGTGTATGTAAATTTCTCTGGCATTTTAATATTATGGACTGGAATGTATGTTTCTTCTTTGAATTTTCTCCAGCATGTTTATTTTGAAAAAAAAGTTATTTCTCTGTGTTTTGATCTTATTCTTGAACATGTTTATGTGATTTTGTCTATAAATTTCTCTGCTTTGTAAATTTCTCTGGAATATTTATTTTTCTCTGGAATGTCTATTACTCTCTTGTCTGTGTCTAAGTTTCTCTGGCATTTATAATTTTCTCTGGCCACATCACTTTTCTCCCTTGTGTATCTCTGTCATGTTTAATTTTCTCTGGTTGTGTATGTAAATTTCTCTGGTATTTTAATATTATGGACTTGAATTTTTCTCTAGAATTGAAATTTTTTCAAGAATGTGTAATTTTCTCCGGTATGTTTATTTTGTTCAATTCTTGGTTTCAATGTTGTGTAATTTTCAGTGGCATGTTTACGTTGCTTTGTTTATTTTATCTTGTTAATTGTCGATTGGAAATTTTCTTTAACTTGCCATATTTACTTTTCTCTGTCATTCATTTTTTGTGCTTGCTAGATATATGTTTCTTTTTTCAATTTTCTCTGGCTATATTTTACTTCTATATGTAATTTTAACAATTATTGAAAGTTTCTCTGCCATGTTTATGTTGCTTTATTGATTTTCTTTGGAATGGAAATTTTCTGTGGCTAGATGTATTCCACAGGAAAACAATTAGTACTCTGACATTTAATTTTTAGTGTCTAATTTTGTCTGACATTTATAATTTTCCCTGGCCACCTTAGTTTTCTCCCTTATGTCCAATTTTTTCTGGCATGTTCAATTTTCTCTAGGATTTAATGTTGACATTTTTATGTTTTCATCATTGTCTAGAAATGGCAAAACGTAAAAGCAGCAAAACACCGGAAACACCAAGCAAGAAACAGAAACCTTCTCAGTCTTCTTATGATCTAAGATCAAAAACCAACAAAACACCACAAACTCCTTGCCAAAACACACAAGTCCAAGGTGATGAAGCAACTAGCATCAAGATGAGTACCCCAACTTCAACAGACTTAAGCTCAAGGGGGGAAAAACCTATTAAACTCCAAAGAAAAAAAGCTCATTACAACATTCAATACCGATCCAACCTCTCATCTGTTGTCTCCTTTTTTCAAACACTTAAATTCAATTCAAATCAACTTGTAGAGCTTCAAAAGACCTTATTCTGGTATTTGATCCAAGCTCTAACCACTGGAAGGATTGATCCAAGGAAATCTAGGAAATCTGATGATGATGTAGTTGCAATAATCCAATGTTATAATGAAAAAACAAAAGCATTCACAGTTGGTAAAAAGAACTTGACCTTTACAACCAATGACATTACCTTAATTTTTGGTTTGCAAGGAGGTAAAGGAGCCATGTCATTAAGATACTCTAAAAAGTCAAAATCTGCATTCCTAAGGAGAAGATTCCCAAAGGACACAACTGGTCCTGTTCTTAAAAATGCCTTGGTCAAAGCAATGAAAGGCAAGCAACTAACTGACTATAAAAATGTAACAATCATTGTTACATTGTACTTGTGTCTCACCCTATTTTTTACAACAAGTGGGAACTCAATAGGGTGGGTTTTTATAAAGTATGTGGAACCCCTTGAATCAATGAAACAGTATGATTGGCCAGAAGCAATCACATCAACATTGATTGATTCTATCATAGCATTGCACAAAACTCCAGAAAAAGTTACGGGGTATGTCATTGCATTGCTAGTAAGTATAGTTTCCATTCAAATTTGCAGTTATCATACTTACAAATTTGTGTGTTTAGTAAAATTTAATTACTTTAATTCCCATCACAGTATTGGCTATGTGAACATGCAAATATCATTGACTCAGAAGACAGTAACACAATTGACTTCCCAAGATGTGCCAAGTGAAACCTGCAAGGCTTGACGAAACAGTTGCAGAAGACACCAGTCCACTCTCTTGCACCTCGACAGGTTAGATTTCTATTGCCACTGAAATCTCAGTGAAATTTCAAAATTTCTCTGACTACTGGTTTGTTTCCCTCCTTGTGCTTTGATTGATTAAGATCAATTTTCTCTGAACTATCAATTTATGTTTCTTCTTTGATTACCACTGGTTTATTTCTGCCATTGTAATCAATTTTCTCTGCAATCCAAATTTCTCTGACCACAATTGTAATACATTAACTTATATGCCTTGATTGATTTTCTCTAATATCTTAATTATGTTGGTTGTTTCATAATTTTTTCTGGCCTATAAAATTGTTTCTCCTTGTGTGTAATTTTCTTTGGCCCATAACTTATGTGCCTTGCATATTTGATTAACACTGTTTATTTCTACCCTTCTAATGAATTTTCTCTGGAATCCAAATTTCTCTGACACAATTATAGTAAAACATTAACTTATATGCCTTGTTGATTTTCTCTGATATCTAAATTATGTTGCTTGTTTCATAATTTTCTCTGCCTTATAAAATTAACTCATTCTCTGTAATTTTCTCTGGCCCATACAATTTTCTCTGAAGTTTGTTTCCCATTAGTATCATTTAGATGAATTTTATTTTCCTTATTTGAATTTTTTCTCTCAGTGAATTTTGTAACATTTTTCTAATAAAAGAGCCTCCTGTTACAGATAGATAACAAGGAGCTAGTTAAAAACCCATCAGAGGGGTTTTGACTTGGTAAAAAGAAGAAGAAAGAATCAAAAAAGGCAATTGTCAAATTCAAGGAGACATTAAAAGATTCATCTGAAGAACCAGGGAATGAGGAAGGAGAAGGCAACATAGAAGAACACGAAGCCAGTAAGGGACAAGAAGATCAAGCAAGCAGTGGAGAAGCGGAAACTAGAGAAGAAAGTGGAGAAATAGAAGTAGAAGACAAAGAAGAAAATGAATAGAAAAAAGAAGACAATGAAGAAGAAGATGAAGGCACTCAATCTAAACAACAAGAAGAAAACAATGAGGAAAGTGATGAAGAAGAACATAATGAGCCGATGGACCAACATCATGATAGCATTTGTGGCTCAACAATGCATCGGCCTCAAGAATCTGAGGAATCAAAGGATGCCCAAATTGCTGATCTACATCAAAGACTAAAGGCACTTTCTAAATCTAAAATAGAAGAAGGGAGAAATTGGAATGAATTACTCGCAGAAAAGGATATTGCAATAAGAACATTGACATCACATAACTCAGAACTTCAAGAAAGAGACAGCACAATCCAAATGAAACTAAGGATGTTGGAGGTTCAAAAAGAAGATGATACAAAAACAATTCAACAGTTGAGGTATTCAATTTCAGAGCTTGAAACTAAAAATGCTAGATTGCATGAACAAATTCAAGAACTATCCGTTCAACTAGCAACACAACCTTATCGAACACCAACACAAGTTCAACCACAAGGTTAGTGAAAATCTTGAGCCACAAAAAGTTATGTCCTTGTGTCAACATAACTCAGAGAAATTTCTATTTATTATAATTTTCTCTGGATGTTAAATTTCTCTGACCACATTAGTTTTTGCTGCTTATTTCTATTGATTTTTACTGCTTATTTGATTTTCTATGTCTATTTGCTTATTTGATTTTTGGGACTTGTTTGATTTTCACTATGTATAGTTGGAATAGAAGTGGAACAACAACTAACAACCTAGCAAGAACAAGTGGCACACAAAGAACAACCAAAACAAAAGACAAAATTCTATGGTAACTGGAAAATATTGAATCAAATAAATTTACATATTGATTTACATATTGAAATATCATCTCTTACTTCAGAGAGATTTCACTTTTACTGATATTTTCACTGTCTACAGTGAAAAAAGATCCTACATCAATGATAAAGAATTTAAAGGCAAAAGAAAGGAAAGAAAAGCAACAAGATCTAAAATTTCAATATCCCAAAGTTGCAAAGGTGACTAGAGCTTCAAAGCAAGCTGCAAAGCAAACAGAGCAAACCACCAAAGATGAAGAAGTACTTGATGCTGATGCGTACGTCTTGCCTCCACCAACAAACATCAGAAAATCTTGGGTTTTTCCACAAACTTTACCAGTTTCAAGATTGATAAAAGAACATGTAAAAGATATCTTGCAGCACATATCAAATGTGTCTGGACTCGAGTAAGTACAACAAATAAAAAAGAATATGATAAAAAACAATTTACTAACTTATATTGCATTAACAACTATTAAATTCCTTCTTTGTCGTCTTGTAAGGCTTTAATCTGGACAAGTGAGTTGAATCTCATTACTTTTGAAGATATTGGAAACCTAATAAAGCAAAAAGAAATTGCCAACAATGTAAGTCTTTCATCAAAATTTCTCTGCAATGTTCCATCAGCCTTTATAAACCAATGTTACAATTATAAATGGTATTTTTCAGGTTATTGATGGTTATGGAGAGATTCTATTTGCTGACCAAAGGAGAAAACAACACCAACCAACTTCATATTTTTTCACATCCATGAGCTTAGTATGTTACTACACTTTTATTTGATTTTCTCTGGAATTTATTTGCTATTTTCTCTTATTAAGATACTTCTTGAAGCCAATTGTGTCCCTGGTCTAATTTTCTCTGGCTAGTTGTGTGCATTTAAAATTTATGTGTGTATATTTCTTAAATTCCTGTCATTTCAACTTTCTCATAACATAACCATTTTTTGATTTTCTCTGACCGCAGAACTTCATCAAGATGACGGAAAATCAAACTTTTTGAGTCTCATTATTTGACAAGCATCTTGAAACAGCATGGAGGAACTACAGGTTCCTCCATTTCCCAATAAATACTGGGGGTAATGAGAAGTCAACAGATGGAAATCAGTGGACCTTGCTAGTCTTGGACAAACAAGACAATTTATGGAGGTTCTACAACTCACTAAGGCCAAGGAGGGATGATGCACAAGACAAATATATCAAAGATGCAAAACAATTGGTAACGAGTTCAAATTTCTCTGATGCATCATAATATTTATGTGATGATAATTTTATAGAATCCCATTGATTTGTCTGTAAATTTTTTTGTTATTTAAAAATTATTTTTTTGCAGCAAGATTATGTGGAGAATTTTTTGAAAACTTGCCTTGAAAGAGAGGCACAATCACAACTCTCTTTCAAATTGATGGACTCACAAAACACAAATTACGACTTTGACTATGTGAATAATGCTCCACAACAAGACAGTGATTCGTAAGTTTCATACAACACCTATAAATAAGATAATCTAATTTGAATGTTTTTTAAAACTAACTATACCTATAATTTGTATGCAGTCTAGATTGTGACATTTTTGTATGCTACATAATGAGACAATATAGCAACCATGAACCTATCAGCTCTAAATTGTCCATACAAGACGTAAGGTTGATGAGGACAGAAATCATAGAGAGATTTGTGACTGAAGTCGGCCGGTCATGGACAGAACCAATTCAAATACCACCAGAAGAAGAACCAAACGTATAATAGTGAAAGCACACTAGTGAAAGGAAGACAATGTACACAACATAATTAGGATTAACCATTCAATTTGTTTTTTCATACATTGAAGGAATGATGATGTTTGACATATATGTATATATCTTTTTTTGACTAATGTAAATTTCATAGCTATCAGTGGTTAAATATATATTTTTTTATTGTGATTGTCAACACAATCGACACAGAGAAAATTGTCTGCAGAAATTTCTCTGGTATGATGTTACCAGAAATTCACAGAGAAATTTAACTCGTATTTTGCCAATAGCAGAAATTTCTTTGGTATGATACCTATATGATCATGTAATCTATAATGCTATGTGTTGGTACAAAACAATCATCAAATTCAGAAAACACAAAGCAAATAGTAATTTTCTCTGTTACTAGCAAATTTCACTGGATGAATTCGAAGCTTCAAAACACAATGCACATATAATTTTCTCTGCTATTGGAAAATTTCACTGGATGAATTTGAAGCTTCAAAACACAATGCACAGATAATTTTCTCTGCTAGTGGCAAATTTGTCTGGATGAAATTGATTGGTATTATAAAGACAATACCTATAGTATGTTTCAACAAAAACAATGCACATTGTAATTTTCAATACTATTGGCAAATTTCTCTGGATGAATTGGACCTCACAAAACACAATGCCCATTTCAACAAACACAATGCCCATAGTAAATTTCTCTTCTATTGGCAAATTTCTATGGTATGAAGTTACCAGAAATTCACAGAGAAATTTAACTCGTATCGTCCCAAAGAGGGTGCCTATATGATCATGCAATCTATAATGCACTGTGTTGGTACAAAACAATCATCAAATTCAAAAAACACAATGTACACATTAATTTTCTCTGCTATTGGCAAATTTCTCTAGATGAATTTGAAACTTCAAAACACAATGCACAGAGAATTTTCTCTACTATAGACAACTTTTTCTGGATGAATTTGACTAGTATTATAAACACACTGCCCATAGTATGTATCAACAAACACAATGCACACTTTCACTGCTATTGGAAAATTTCTCTAGATGAATTTGATAGGTGTTATTATATACACTGTCCAAAAAATAATTTCACAAAACAAAATACACAAAGTAATCATCAAATGTATTATTCAATCAATAAAATGTGTTATCCTCAACTATTTAACAAAGATTCCTTGCATGTTCTCTTATTATGGCGACCAATACTCTCACAACGACTACACTTAATCACCATTTTAAACTCTCCAATAGAAGTAATTCTGTTATTTTTTGGCCTCCCAGTTGGTCTCTTACTCAATGGAGGTAAAATCATAGCATCATCAATGCTACACACAGGTTTTTCAACAGTTAGAACTGGGCCAATCAAAAATGAGTATGCTTGACGATACATATCAGCATGAAAAAATGGTTCAACAAATGAATTCAAATTCTTTCCACTCCTAAAAATTGCAGGAATAGCATGTTGACATGGATACCCATTTATTTCCCATTTTCGACATGAACAAGTTCTCAACCCAAGATCAACCATAATGGAAGGAAAACAATGCACTTCAAAGACATTATTAGATGATAAACTCATATTCCATGTCCTCCCATCCAAGAAAGCCTTCTCCAATACACTATCCATACGAGGATAGAGAACTTTATTCCATTTACTAGAGAGCAGCCTCCTATCAGACTTCATATTCATGATTTGTAACCGTATCATGTCCACAAAATTTGTTATTGGCAAGTGTCGAGCGTCTCGTATTCATGAATTGAATGACTTAGCAACATTTGAATACATCTCACCATAACGTTTCCCCTCAAAATATGCATCACTCCAATTTTCATATGGTAAACTTCTCAAGAAAACACTCACAATGTCTCCTCCCTCACTTTTTAATTCATTTAACTTGAAATGAAATGATGCCTTTGTTGGCGCATATGCACATTCTGAAAACTTGGACACAATCATCTCCCTAACCAAATTTTTGTTTCCATATGACAACTTATCCCTCAAATTTCTCTTTAGATGTTCAAGACAAAATCCATGAAAGCAATTAGGGAAAAACCTAGCAATTCCTTCCACAATACCACAATGTCGATCTGATATGAAACTTATCACCCTCTCCGATCCCAATATTTCACATAAATGTTCAAGGAACCAACACCAATTGTCTTTATTCTCAGTATCAACAACAGCAAAAGCTATAGAAAAAAACCTACAAAACAAATAGGAACTAGCATATTAGATATACACATGTAGAGAAAATTAAAACAATAAACAACCAGAGAAATTTGACACTGCCAACATCTAGAGAAAATTCACACAATGGCAACCTCCAGAGAAAATTCACTTAGTGACAAACTCCAGAGAAAATTCAATACTGACCAATTACAAATAAAATTCATACATTGGCAACATTCGGAGAAAATTCACTTAGTAACAATATCTAGAGAAAATTCACTTAGTGACCAGCTATAGATAAAATTCACATAATGACAACATCCAGAGAAAATTCACACATTGACCAAAATCCAGAGAAAATTTACACTGACCACAACCAGAGAAAATTCACACAGTAGCCAAAATTAGAGAAAATTCAAAGTGTCAGAGAAAAATCACATTCACTTAATTTCTACATGTATAGAAAATTCACATACTTAGATAAAATAAGATATATTTACAATTACCTTCATTCCCATCTTTCTCCATCGTAGCAAGCATAACTCATTTGTATCGTCCTTTCAAAAATGTTCCATCAAGAAACAACAATGACCGACAATATTTGAAACCAGCAATGTATGCATGAAAAGCCACAAACACTCTTTTAAAACGCTTGTTATCGTCAAAATGTAATTCAAAACGACTACCTGGATTTTTTTCAATGCCTCATCAAAATACCACCGTAATTAATCGAATGACAAACAAGAATCCCCATATGTACTACATTTTGCTTTTTCAACCCCCAACCAACCATAGTTAGAACTGATTGAGACCCCATACTTGTCTTTCATTTCTTTGACAACATCCACTGGACGAGTTAAAGGTTTTGCACTTACTTCTTCAAGTATCAGCCCAGAAACTAAGCTGGAAGTCATCCTAGCATGTTTACTACTACGAACCGCCACACCACACGTATATTCATTGTTCAAAGTTCTTATGTAAAAGAACCCATTTGTTTTTTCAACTGAAGCATGTAGACGCCACATATATCCCCTTGATTCCTTATATGCACATTCTGTTGTAACCCTCAGCTTGTCATTTTTAACATACGTAAACTGAAAGCCAACCTCAATAGCATACTTGCATAAAATAGTACGGAACTCAACCACACCACCCTCAAACTTTTGTCCAACACTCGTAATAATATTTCGCCAACCAGCTAACAATAACATCTTTTCTTAGTGAGAACAAAACTTAGAGAGTGAATTCCTTTCAATATCCACCAGCCTATCACATTCACCATGCACAAAATCTACCCAATTAGACCCCACTTCATCCTCTTGATCAAAAGTACTATATCTAGTAACTGAAACATCAACTATATCAACACCACGTGCACAAACAACCCTCAATATATTCAGAAAATCAATATCATTTCGAACCATACAATTCGGATGGCCCACTATAGAATATGAAACACACATCGTCTCAATTTTCAAATTCTCTCATGTTTTACACAAAATGCCAACCAATCCCTCAAAATTCAATTCGCATGAAACATTAATGACAAGAGTATCATTCCCATATTTGCCCAGCAACAACACTGCACTGTCCATCGAAACTGAAAGAAAAAACAAGAAAAATAATTTGTTCAACATAAAAACACTTCACAAGAATAACATAAAAGTCCAAAGAAATTTCTAATAATTATAATTTTCTCTAAATTATAATAACAAGTTTATAATTTTCTTTGGACTCAAATAAAAGTTCAAAGGGCCTTGTTTGGTTTGTATTTCAGAAAAATTTTTGGAAAAAATTCTCTACAAACAAATTTTCAAGAGTAATCAAACCAAACAAATTTTTTTTAAAAAAATCTCAAAATTTTGTTTGATTACCTACTTTCCAAAATCACTCTCTCTCTTATACACATCAAATCAATCACTTTTTTTAAAACTCTCTCCCCAAAACAAATTTTCAAAATCATTTCTGAAAAAAGGCAAATCAAACAAGTTTTCATACTTTTTATCTCAAAACTACTCTACAAACACAAACCAAACAAGGCCTTACAAACTTATATTCACCTTCAAGATAACAAAAACAAAATCACAAACAAATTAATGAATCCAGAGAGAATCACAGAGAAATTTACTGCTAACTATTAAACACAATCATAGACAAAAATCACACAGAAGATCTGTTATAAAATTATAAGCTTCACTGTGATTTTCACTGAAGTACAAGCTTACAATTTTCTCTACGTCATTCTGCAATATTACACTCATATCAAAATTCAGAGAAATTTACAAACTCATATACACCTTCAAGATAACAAAAAAACACTACACTGCCCATCTAAACTTAAAGAAAAAAAAAAAACTTTTGCTCAGAGAAACAAAAACTTATATTCATTTTCTACAAACTTATAATTTTCTCTAAACTACAAACTGAAAGTGAATAACAAATTTATAATTTTCTCTCAACTACAAATAAAAGTCTAGAGAAATTTAAGAACTTACATTCACTTTCTCAAATTCTATTTGCATTAGAAACTTCTAATAATATGTCTATATGAACTTATAATTTTCTCTGTCATTTTCGTTGGATTATAATAACAAACTTACAATTTTCTCTGGACTATACCAACAAAAGTGCAGAGAATGAAATTTCTCTGGTTTAAACAAATTTATTTGGTTTGAAAAAATAGAGAACAAAATTTATCATGTTGATGAAAAACAGAGCACGAAAAATGAACTTTGATCAGCATTTTGATAAAAACAGAGCATGAAAAATGAACTCTAAACATCAGAATCAACTACATTGTCAACACTCTTTGAAATTGATCAACAAACAGAGAATGAAAAATTAATTTCAAAAATAAAAATCAACTCTATCAAGCTGGTCTCTGTCTAAAATTGATCAATAACAGCAAATGAAAAATCAACTCCAAAAATCATATACAACTTCACTGAGCTAGCCTCTCTTTTAAATTGATCAAAACTGAAAACAAAAACCTAATGCAAAAATACACTCGAAAAACTAATATCAAATCGGAATCCTTACATAAAATTCAAAGCAAAAATTATAAATTCATGTGGAATCTCTATCGAAACCATACCTGATTCAACTCCACTGAAAAACCTACGCGATTAACACCTACACGATCGTCGTAATCTCTATCGTCAAGTCCACTGCAACACTTGCGAAATCCCTACGAAATCTCTGACAAAATCTCCACCGCGAAATCAGTTTCCAAAATCTCCACCGTGAAGTCAGCAATAGAATATTCAGTTTGCCAAAATCCAAACAATCTTATGTTATAAAGAAGGGTAAATTAGGTATTTTATAACATAAAATGAAGTTGAGGGACCTTAGCCATCAAAACATATTATTGTGTACCTCTCTTCCTATCAAAAGTTGGGGACGGACCTTAGGCCAATTTTCCCTAAAATGAACCTTTATTTTTTAATAGATTGGGAGCAAAATGAACTTGTTAACCAATAAACTACCTTTTAAGCCACAACCAATTGAAATCTTGTGTGAAAGAGATAATAGTATCATATTTCTATTAACATAACTAACGAATGATTAATTAAAGAGGGACAAAATATTATGTGAAATGAAATTTTAAGAGAGTATCATCTCTTAAAATTATGTCAAAATTATAAAATTCATTATATTTTTTCAAACTCTAAGCAAAGTTAATGTAATTTATTTATTATTGGAACCATCTCTGTTTGACTAGTTTTTATTTTCATTTTTTTTTAAAGGAGAGAAGTGCCAACTTCCTAATGTTTGTTGGCGTGGAAAAAATACAAAGAAATATGTAAAAATCTATGAGAAGACGTGAAATATATATATATATTGTAATATGAAAATTGATTAGGACTTCTAATTTTGGGAATTTCACGATTTTCAAAGCGATCCATACCACTTATGTATGTGTGAGACTCATATCATTAGTGGTATGAATTACTTTGGGGGTTGTGGGATCCTTAAAATTGAGAGTCTCTATCATTGTTGTTGTAATATTTGTCATATTATTTGATTTAAAATCATTACTAGCAATAAATAAATGGAATGATCAATTACAGTTGGAGATTGAATTCAAATCCATTTCCCTTTTCAATGGTTATTTATAGATTTTGCAATTTGAGATCTCTCTCCCAAATATGCAAATTGGAGACAACACCCTATTTCCTCAAGTATTCATTTTGCCAAATGAAATCAAAGTTGTACCTAATTTTCTTTTTTCTCTTTCCCAAACAATATGTAATTGGAGGCAACACTCTTTTTGCTCAAGTATTCATTTTGCTAGTACTGTATTTGGTTGGGGGATTTGAGAATGAATTTGGAAAGAGAAACGGAAAAGGTGAAATGTAAATAAAACATATCTATATTTCACATAATTTCACACACATTTTCCCTTTCCCTTTCCCTTTCCAAATCCCTCCCCAAATTCCCCAATCAAATACAGCATAAATGAAATTAAAAATCAAAGTTGCACCTAGTTTTACTCTTTTTCCTTAACTATTCATTTTGCCAAATGAAATTAAGAATCAAAGTTGTACCCAATTTTACTCTTTTTCCTCAAGTTTTCATTTTGCTAAATGAAATTAAGAATCAAAGTTGTACCCAAATTTTCTTTTTCCTCAAGCATTCATTTTGCCAAAATGAAATTAAAAATCCAAACCTACATTTGCTTTTGATAATGTCCCTAATTTTTCTTTTTCCAAAATTTAGTACAAAATTACTAGACTTCTTTATATATAAGACCCATTTTTTCAACTACATTTTCTAATGGAATTTTTTTTTTCAATGTTTGGTGGTGGTGGTGGTGAAATGGAGGTGGAGGTGGAGGTGGAGGTGGGGCGGTGGCCGTGGTGGCATTGTGGTGGGGTGATGGTAGCAATGATAGCGACGATGATGGTGACAGAGGTCGTGGTAGTGAAGGTGAGAGTGGTAGTGGTAGTGGTAGTGTGATGTCATTGGTAAAATTTTAGTTCAGAAAACGTTTTTTGCCTTTTAAAATGGAAAACATTTTTTGCCCATATAAACTTGTTTTGTGTTGACTATGGAAAATGTTTTCTATTAACTTTCGTTTTCTATTATACTAAACATCAGAAAATACAAAAATATTTTTCAGAAATATTTTTCGCCCAAACAAACAAAACATTAATACAAGCAAGATGTAATCAACCATAGTAGCTGAGGAGACACTAACACAATAGTTACCCAAGGAAAAACAAACCTGAAATTGGGGTTTAAGAAATACAATTTGCAAAGTAAGGGTAATTCCCAGTCAATCCTTTACCCAATGTATCAATCCATTCTTGCTAACACAGACATATATGATCATCATTTTCAAGAGTTGTAGTCATGCAAAACATGAATTAAAACTTAGAGAGTTTCTTTTTTCCCGCCATATAGACAATATTTCATCCAACAACAAATTTATAGTGCAAAGTGGTTAATTTGCACCATAACTTATTATCACGACCCACTTAGTTGCCTATACAAAATCTCCATCAAAGGAGGGCTCAAACAATAGAGGCTAATGGAAGATTCCAGAACCTTTAGAAGACTTGAGAAATTGTGAGAATATTGTACATGGTTCTAAAACTTGTATAAAATAATCTAGAATAGATTTTAGATAGTTGTAGGAATATTGTGGAATGCCCTAAGAGAATTCCACACACAACCTTATTTGTACATTCTAAATTGTTCCTAGAAAGGTAGGTTGCCTATATAAAGGGAGAGGCCTCATTTGGTTAAACCATCTAAGGAATGTAATCCAAGTGAATACAAGCAAAGCATTCTTGTAACGCCCCGAAATAATTCAACATGAACTACCCATATTAATGCACATTCACTAAACAATAACAATAATCCTTCCATCTTCACATATTTAATAAATGAGTTTAATAAAAAAGTTCCACATGTGGTATACATTCAACGAAACAAAAGAATACATGAATTTATAGCATGTGAAGCATCTAGTCTCAAAACAATAAAATGCCCTTGAGAGCTTACATCTTCCAAGGCAATAGCCTGGTTACACAAATGGTTTCTCTGACCCATACACGTTTAGCCCTTGGCTTACAAAAATTTACAACAAAAATAAGAAAGCTATTTACTCTTCACGAAATATCCATGCCCTCAATTCGGCGGGATCTGTCACGCCCTCAAAATAATAACATTAAACCCATCAATTTAGACATGCATTGACATAAGAGACAAACGTCATTCTATTCAACAGAGTGATTCTTTACAAGAAGCATTACATATTAACAACAGAAGCAAATGCCCTATGGGCTTACGGCTTTCCAAGCTAACACTTGGTTACAAAGAGGAGAGTACTAACTCAAATACACCTTAAGCCCTTGGCTTGAAATTACATGTAATACAATAAAAGATAACAAAACCACAAACGTTTGCCTGCTTCTAGCCTCCCAGGCGATGTCCTTGGAGGTGGCATGCTACCTGCACCTGAAAATGATGTTCCCATATAGGGTGAGCCACAGCCCAGTAGAAATACACTAAACCAACTATGAACAATGACTAAAAGATTAGCAACTGATAGATGGTCAACACCGATACATTCATTTACATCTTATTATAATTCCATGACAATCAAGTCTATGCTACACTTTACTTTCCATTTCTTATTCAACTTTGAGTTTGAAAGCAAGGCTCAGTACTTTGGCCAAAACATTTGATGAGATTTAGTTCACCACTAGAACACTTTCGAAATTCAAGGTGGATACACATTTTGGTGTTGTATCAATAACACATAAACCACTTCCATACTTTACTTATGATACACATGTTGGTGCTGTATCAACTTAACATAGAAACATTTCTATACTTCACAATTGATAACGATATACATTTTAGTGCTATATCAAATCAATTCAAACACTTCCGTACTTCACAAAATGATGATGATATACATGTTAGTGCTATATCAAATCAAACAAACAACAATTCAATTGATAAGCATATTGTCACGACCCAAACCCGGCCCTATGGGTTTAGCACCGTAACTGGCCAGTAATCCGAGATTACCAAAGGCCTGCTGTACAGTAATACAATAGAACAGAGTTCAGGGCCTGGCGGAAGCCAATACAGTCAATAACTAGTGTCCATTGAGCTGTGATAATCTGTATGCCAAAAACATTTTTCATACATTCATGCATTCAACACAGTACAGACTATACAATCATTTACAGACATTCAGTACGGGAACTCAATCCCCCGATAACAGTGCAGTAACACAGTAGACAGTCTATACAACAGTACAAAACAGTAGGAGACAAGTGGGGAAGACAAAAACACCCCAAGCCATGGCATGGCGTCTCGGAACCTCACAGTGAGGCACAATGGCTGGCTTGACAAAACTGGGGACTAACCCACGCTCCTAGCTCCGGTCTGGTTGCTGAGAACCTACATATATATATAAACAGTGAGCTAAAGCCCAGTGAATAACATAAAGCGTAAAGAGGTTATGAATGAATGTCCTTACAGTAATGAAAACAATTCATTAAACAGTATTTCAGTCTTTCAGTATTTCAGTCAAACAGTCATATGTGGTACATCCAATAGCCTATAACAGTAGGTCCTAAAGGACCGAGTCTTAACAGACCCAACAGTAATGATGGCCAATCATTCAGTAAACAGTATGGTTTCACAAGGAAACCGACAGAGCTCTGTAACAGTCAATAACAGTGGGTGCTAAGGATGCCACAATACAGTTCAGAATACAGGACATACATTCATTCGATAAACAATATCAGTTCAATAAACAATTCGGTTCAGTATTCAAAATATAACCATTTTGAACATATCTTTACACAATCTGTTACTCACAGAGATTAGGCTTATAGCAGCTAGAGCGCGTCCCCGATAGCCAACCCTAAACAGTAAACAGAATAGAACACACACTAAGTTTACAGTTGGAAGGATGATAATTAAATCCCTAAATTTCCTCGGTGTGGTTCTATGTCTAAATCCTCATTAAGATGTCTTAAACTAGGCCTAAGAATGCCTAGGATGGGATGAGGATGCAAAAATACACTTGGAAGGCATTTTTCAAAAGTTGCTGAAAATAAGGGCTTCGCTCGAGCGAGCCTTCCTTCGCTCGAGCGAGCTTCCAAAATCAAAGGCCTCGCTCGAGCGAGAAATCCTTCGCTCGAGCGATCTGCATGAACAGTGAAAGTACTGGTTGCTGGAATTTTACGCGCGATGGTCGCTCGATGCTCGCTCGAGCGAGATTGCAAAACAAAAGGGCTCGCTCGAGCGAGGAATCCTTCGCTCGAGCGAGGAAGCCAAATCTGGAATTTCCAGATTTGTCTCCCAAGTTCGAACCAAGCATTCAATCATCCAAAACTCAACCTCTTGGGCCCAAATTCTGGGGAATACATCCCAACTTAATATACAACAAGTTTCAAAAGCCAATTTGAGAATTCAAGCCCCAAAGGTGAGTCAAATAAATACAATTTCAAACCCATTTTTAAGAACAATATGTAAACATGTAATGCATGGGTTTTAAACCAATTTCAATGTTCAAATCTTGCTCCAAAGAGCTCCAATCTTTCAAAACATCTTGAAAACATGGACTATAATACAAACATGAACATGCATGTACAATTCTCAAGAATTCAACTTCAAAAGTCCACAAATTCAACATGCATGCATGAATTCTAGCATGAATCAACCTATATGGACTCAAACATGGTTTAATTCTACAATTGAGCAAGAATCATGCAAAATGAAGCTCCAAGATGACAAGAAGGCAATGGATTCCTTACCTAGAGTGTTGATTTCAAGTCTAGCAAGCTTAATTTAGCCAAGTTACACTTTAATTCCAAGCACTCCAAGCTAATTCACCAATATGAGCTCAAATCTCTCTTACTTCTCACTCTCTCTCCTTTCTCACTTGTTTGGTCGGCTAAGAGCAAGAAAAGGCTGATCAAGTGTTTGGGTAGGAGTATACTAAGGCTCAAGTATAATATAATAATGGCCCACTCACTAGGCAATTTGGTAAATAAGTTAGACTTGGCAATTAACTTGTTTAATCTAATTTAATCATTCCTAATCAATTTCCAGATAAATATATCATTAAATCACATAAATTATGCTGATTACAAAACACTAAACGGTTTCTAAATCGGCCGCCGATAAGGCCTTCAGTTAGCAGTTTAAACATATAATTCAAACAGATAATAAATCCATCACGCATATACAACACACAATTCAATAGACAAACTTATTCAGTTTCAGTTTCAATTTCATTCAGTCAGTTCGGTAGTTTATCCAGTTCACTTATCAGTCATTATCGGTCTCAATTAGCAGTAATCAGTATATAATTCAGTGGTTATTCGGTAAGCAGTACGAGGGTCGTTACAGTCTCCCCTCCTTATAAGGAGTTTAGTCCTCTAAACTCGAGTTACCTTCAGTTTGGAAGAAAACAGGATCCAGTGGAAACAAATCAGGATACCTTCTCGCCATGTCATCTTCCCTTTCCCAAGTGGCATACACGCCACCATGGTTCTGCCAGTCAACTTTCACTAGTGGAATCTCCTTGTTCCTCAGTTTCTTGATCCGTCGGTTTACAATCTGTATAGGCCGTTCCTCGTAAGTGTAGTCATCACTCAACACTACCCGAGTAGGCTCAATCACATGAAACGGATCCCGAAGATAGTCTCTCAACATCGAAATGTGGAAGACGTTATGCATATGCTCCATTTCAGGAGGGAGCGCAACTTGATACGCCACCGGATTGATTTTCTCAATAATCTGATACGGTCCGACATACCGCGGCGCTAACTTGCCTTTGACTCCAAAACGAGTCTGGCCTTTCATTGGTGTCACTTTCACAAACAATACATAAAGTTAATGTATTCTATCAACCGTCTACACATAATGCATATAAACACATTGGTCATATGCACAATCAATCAATACATAAAGCTAATGTATTCTACCAACCGTCATACTCTATGACACATCCAATTGATTAGTTTTAATTTGCCTAATCATCATGCATTGTCTACAACAATCAATACTACCCTCCACCGGTAGTCCAAGGCAATTATCTCTAAACAGGAAATAAAAGCACAAATGGATAATATATCAACATTTCAACTAGGTGAACAATGAATGATTCAACTACACCCTTTAGTCCCATACATTTCCAACTTCAACATTCTCAACTCAATTCCCCATTTTCTTTAATTAATTATATACCTTAATTAATTAAACCAATTAGGACCAATTCCCATAATTCACAAAACAACCCTAAGGTTTCATTTCCATCAATGTTCCAACATAAATCTCATTTCTCTATGCCTAACATGCATGTAGGTTTATTTAATTAAAACTCTGACTTTTGTAAAATTACACAAAAGACCCAAACTTTCTCAAAATTACCCAACAACCCCCAACATATCAAAATGCTAAAATTCAAAGACAAAACTCATAAGAAGGAGTAGGATATCCCTATCTCGAAGTTAGAGCCCAAACGGAGATGAAGACCAAAACCCAAAGTGCTCCAAATCCCAACTTTTTCCGATTAAAACAAAGATCTCAACACCCTCTATCTTATTAACAAAGGCACTAGGATAGATTCACACTCTAGAGAGATCAAACCTTAGAGAGAATATAAGTTTAGAGAGAGAGAGTGTGGGCTGCTAGGGTTTACAAAATGAAAGAGGAAGAAAAGTGATGTTCAAAACCGTAGCTGCTAACTGATATACACAGGCTCGCTCGAGCGAAGACTTGGTCGCTCGAGCGACCAGACACAAGAAAGCCTCGCTCGAGCGAAGAAAGTCTCGCTCGAGCCAAGAGCTCGAAGCTTCAGGTCTGCAACCCAGAAGCACGCTCGAGCGACAGAACGCTCGCTCGAGCGAAGAACTCGAAAACATACACCTCGCTCGCTCGAGCGAAGAAAAGCTCGCTCGAGCGAAGAAACACAACTTTCAGGTCTAAACCAGACGCAATCGCTCGCTCAAGCGAAGGAACCCTGGCTCGAGCCACCAGACACAAAATACAACCCTCGCTCGACCAAGTCCTCGCTCGAGCGACCAACCCAAAAAGTGGACAGCAACACTTGGTTTCCGAACCCAACCAACTTGAAACAAACCTGCCCAACACATCCTATAACTCAAATACAAAGTATGAAAGGACGCAACCAAGGTTTAAACAGCTGCTAACATCTACGGAACCAACTCCGGATTACTGTACAACAAGGGTTAAAACTCGGGATCGCTATAACCTCCCCCCTTAAAAAATTTCGTCCCCGAAATTAAGGAAACGCCAAAACACAAGGACAGCCGAGGACAAGGCTCACAATACAAATGAGTTAAACTTACAACTGATTTCCTACTCACCCTCGCATATGGGAAGGCTTAACAAGGAGACATGCCCCTAAGAAAACAACACCTCGGCATACGAAACTTCAACAAAACCAAACCCTCTCCGAGATACTCACCAAAACAACTGACTAGCGTTCCAAGCTAAGTCACTACTCAACAATCACAATCCGAATGAAACCACCAGTACAAGCTTTTGTATAACTATAAAGAAAATTATTCTCTGATTAAAAAGGGCATTTTCTCAAAAATAATTAAGTTTTCAACGTTGACAGTCCGAATTTTTTTTTTTTTTTTTTTTTGCACTTCCCATGCGAAATCCAAGAGTTTCGTAAACATTTTTCATAAGCACGATGTTACTCACAACACATAACCATCCCCACTTGATTTGGCCAAGACTTCTCATTGAAATTTCTCGTAACGTTTAAATTGAATCAATTTCTCCACAATACACAATTTGGTATTCAACAACCTAACCCATTTCCGGTTACCTCATCTCTATTCAGGAGACAATTTACAATATATGCTATAACATGCAATATTGACATGCATTTCGTTCAAAATCAATAACTTCTAACATGCATGGTTCAAAATTCCGAAACACACTCAATATTAATGATACGTTTGCATTTCCACATCACATTTAACATATATAATGCTAAATTAACTTCCAAAATATTAGCATAGACTGAAACACATGTAATATTCGTACAGTTCATCCATACACAAGATATTCAACATACGCTCAAATACCTACCAATGGATCCAGATACTTTGACTCCACTACGTTTCCACAACATCTCAATTGACGGGAAGATCCCACTTTCTAAGGCCTGATAATAATGGTAACAGTACAACCCACGTAACCAATACTATGCTCTGAGACGTCTACTACGTCTCGACTATCGACAGTACCTAAACCAGTGTTTGGTACATACTACCCCAACATAGGAGACACGAGAACATTCGTCCACAAAGCTTCCAGTCAATTTTCACAAGATAAGTGTGTAAGACAGTACACGGTTAGGGAACGACATTACGGCACATTACTACCCCATAAATTCACGGTCTTGCCAAAAAGACACATGACATAGAACCAGCAACTCAAACTAGGTCGAGTCCAACTTCCCGTAAAATATTCAGGTCTAAATCGCCGCCTACCGAAAATACGTCATACTCACGTTGATGACACTGTGCTTAAAACGGAATTTTCAAGAAAGGGACTCCTAAACATTTGAAGTTCCCAACAACGCAACGACCTAAAGGATAACATTGCACACCCTCGTGCCTTACAATGCACAAATAAGAACCGAACAAGTCAAGATGATTCTAACAGAGTGCCTCACTCACTCTTCGCAACCTCCTACTTCACTTGTGTTACCACTGTCCAAATTGGACGACAGACACTTAAGCCAAAGTGGCCTAACTTTACCCAACATCCAACTTCTTGATTTCAATCAGAAACCGTACTATAGCCTTACCAAGGCATTCTTCCGGGATCTTCTAAGACTGATCCCCTTCTACCCGTCACCTAATAACAACAAACAATCCACACTAACACGCATGGCACTGTGCAAAACTCCCTTATTTAGAGATTTCACTCACCACCTCGACTGAGCTCGGAGTAATAAACTTTGCATACCCCTTCCCTCATACTGAGTTAACTGACAGGGTTAACTACACCGTGACATTCACCACTACCAAGTAACCGTTTGCACCGAACACAAGCCAACGTAGTACTTTCATTCGCCAATGACCTACAGGGTCCACCCTTCATTCCAATCCTTGCTTGTCACTCACCCCGCGAGTACAATTAAGATACCCCGTCTCCGTGCCAAACTTCTAGCCAATGCTACCGCTAGACAACCACCATGAACCAACTCCGACACCGTTGTATGTCGCCGACAAGGCTTTCAAGGATGTACCATTCTAAATTCCCAGAGGAGTAAAAGTCCTCAACCTTCTCATTATTAACCCACATCTCCAACCGCAAACATTATACCGTTGTGACTCCATCCACGGGTCACATCCTAACTACGGGCTATACACCCAATCAACCCTCACGATAGCATTTCCCGACCTAACCAGTGTTAAGGTACAAACCTATCACTTTCGATCAAAGTAAGGAAGTCCAAAAACTTAGGAAACGTCCATAAGCTACTATCCGAGACATAGCACCAGCTGCTCATTACACACTACTCTCGATGCCAACAGCTACACTTTTATCTAGGGACTAACACTCCCTCTATCTAACGACCAATCATTATACATGCCTATACGGCAACGTTACCCGCCACGAAGGTACAAGTCTAATCCTAACGAGATTATGCGCTATGCCCTCGTAAAATACCATGCTAATTACATACTATACCTAGTATTGAGCTCACACTTCTCATCCTCTCGAGGTCCCCGCGACAGTATACTAATATCCCTTTCGCACACAAAAGATCAATTAAATAACACTAATGAAACTCCGAACACCTGGCAAGTATAACCATTCTCACCCCCTAGTAATCCTGATTAAAATACGCATCCCTCAGTGATCCTTCTAAATTTGAAAACACGGCTCAACGGCCCTCACTCTTCCCAAACCAATACACACGCATAAGAATGCGTTATTACCAAAAATTTTATGGTCTTACCGCAACTTATCACATTAATAAAACTTTAAAGCTACAACATGTTCCACTCCACCCAATCCAAGGAAATTAACAAACCAAGCATATGTATATAGATAAACAAACAGTTTAGATGTTTCCACATTCCCAAAACACATTGGTTACACAACAGAACCCAATGGCCACAAACGATAATCCACCGGTTACAAAACGGACTAGTCAAAACAAAACCAATCCCTCGGTATTACCACTACTACCGCCCCTCACTGGACCTCAAAAGTTAGTCATTCTCTGACCCAAAATATTCTATGAGCTTACAAGCCACAAACACAGACTACTGATGTGCCCCAATCGGCCACACCTGGAACAACTGTGAATTTCCCCCAACAGGAGCTTGGGAACTCGACTCCACTGAGGCCCCCGAAATCTGGCCTGTTTGACCCCCAAAACGGTACTGCCCCGGTCCAGTTGAATAAGGCTGGACCCGACTAGGTTGTAAAACCCCCAAAGAAGCCGCTGGCTAAGTACAGAAACGTCGGATATGACCCGGCTGATTACACACCCAACAAGTAAGCGGCTCCTGAGAACGAGCCTGATTCGAAATCTGAGCTGATGAAGACCCCAACAACTGCCTCCCCACTGAACTTTCAGTCGGCCCAAAACCCGGCTGGTTAGATAATCCTGGTGGTACAACTACTGGTTGAACTGCTAACCCTGCCCCCTTCCTCCGTGGGCAAACCGAAGCCTTGTGACCCAGTAGACCACATTTGAAACAAATGACACTCCTCTGTTTACCTTCTCCCGAACCCAAATCCAACACTAGAAGGGTAGCTTTAGCCCGACCTCCCTGTTACGGGTTTAAACCCCTCTCCCTCTTAAAAGGCCTACCAATACTCTGAATCACAGGAGTCGCCGAAACGGCCTCCTCCCTATTATGGCCCATAGCTAACACCGCTGCCTCCACATGAGTCGCAGCCCTAACAAGCACACTGTAACTCCTATGCCAAGACCCCGCAATCCTTACACGGATGTCGTTACACAGCTTACTCTCAAACTCTGCACAACACAATTCCTCCGTCTCCACCAACTCTGGAGCAAACCTTGACAGGTTAACAAACCATCTTTCAAATCGCACCAAAGGTGTAGTACCTTGGCGTAACTCCACAAACTGTTTCCGTAACTCTTCCTGAGCGGAAGGAGGGAAATCACAACTTCCTCGCCTAAGCATCCTAGTAAAAGTAACAAAGAATATTAGCACATTCATAAATGTGCCGAAACTAAACACTCGCGTCCTAATGCATGGACAACTGTAATTCACTCCACGTAAGCACATAAACACATAAGCACTTACGAATTTCATTTTCGGATAATGATAGTCCCGAGGCGTCACTAGAGTTCCAGTTAGAAACAACATTGATCAGGTGCCTTTCCAACAGGACTCCCAGAAACCCAAGGATCCAATCAACATCCTAGAAATTAAATCCCATACCCAAATAGTCACATAAACATGTTATCACATAAGCACATAACATTACATCTAAGTCTCTAACAAGCGAGACAAACCCATTGTGATCCTAATCACTTCCCACGTACCCAAAGTATTCGAACCCGGTACGCTCTGATACCAAGTTGTCACGCCCTCAAAATAATAACATTAAACCCATCAATTTAGACATGCATTGACATAAGAGACAAACGTCATTCTATTCAACAGAGTGATTCTTTACAAGAAACATTACATATTAACAACAGAAGCAAATGCCCTATGGGCTTACAGCTTTCCAAGCTAACACTTGGTTACAAAGAGGAGAGTACTAACTCAAATACACCTTAAGCCCTTGGCTTGAAATTACATGTAATACAATAAAAGATAACAAAACCACAAACGTCTGCCTGCTTCTAGCCTCCCAGGCGATGTCCTTGGAGGTGGCATGCTACCTGCACCTGAAAATGATGTTCAAATATAGGGTGAGCCACAGCCCAGTAGAAATACACTAAACCAACTATGAACAATGACTAAAAGATTAGCAACTGATAGATGGTCAACACCGATACATTCATTTACATCTTATTACAATTCCATGACAATCAAGTCTATGCTACACTTTACTTTCCATTTCTTATTCAACTTTGAGTTTGAAAACAAGGCTCAGTACTTTGGCCAAAACATTTGATGAGATTTAGTTCACCACTAGAACACTTTCGAAATTCAAGGTGGATACACATTTTGGTGTTGTATCAATAACACATAAACCACTTCCATACTTTACTTATGATACACATGTTGGTGCTGTATCAACTTAACATAGAAACATTTCTATACTTCACAATTGATAACGATATACATTTTAGTGCTATATCAAATCAATTCAAACACTTCCGTACTTCACAAAATGATGATGATATACATGTTAGTGCTATATCAAATCAAACAAACAACACTTCAATTGATAAGCATATGAGCTGTATCAACACTTCAATAGATAAGCATATGAGCTGTATTAACACTTCAATAGATAAGCATATGAGCTGTATCAACTACAATGGGAGAGCATATGAGCTGCATCCCCGGGTCCATCCCCCATCTTCCCATAACCATTAACCGGTTTAGAGGTACATCCCCCATCTTCTCCTAAACTGTGGAGTACATCCCCCATCTCCTCCCATATACAAGCAATGCATATAAACACAGAATCATATACGCAATCAATCAATACATAAAGTTAATGTATTCTATCAACCGTCTACACATAATGCATATAAACACATTGGTCATATGCACAATCAATCAATACATAAAGCTAATGTATTCTACCAACCGTCATACTCTATGACACATCCAATTGATTAGTTTTAATTTGCCTAATCATCATGCATTGTCTACAACAATCAATACTACCCTCCACCGGTAGTCCAAGGCAATTATCTCTAAACAGGAAATAAAAGCACAAATGGATAATATATCAACATTTCAACTAGGTGAACAATGAATGATTCAACTACACCCTTTAGTCCCATACATTCCCAACTTCAACATTCTCAACTCAATTCCCCATTTTCTTTAATTAATTATATACCTTAATTAATTAAACCAATTAGGACCAATTCCCATAATTCACAAAACAACCCTAAGGTTTCATTTCCATCAATGTTCCAACATAAATCTCATTTCTCTATGCCTAACATGCATGTAGGTTTATTTAATTAAAACTCTGACTTTTGTAAAATTACACAAAAGACCCAAACTTTCTCAAAATTACCCAACAACCCCCAACATATCAAAATGCTAAAATTCAAAGACAAAACTCATAAAAAGGAGTAGGATATCCCTACCTCGAAGTTAGAGCCCAAACGGAGATGAAGACCAAAACCCAAAGTGCTCCAAATCCTAACTTTTTCCGATTAAAACAAAGATCTCAACACCCTCTATCTTATTAACAAAGGCACTAGGATAGATTCACACTCTAGAGAGATCAAACCTTAGAGAGAATATAAGTTTAGAGAGAGAGAGTGTGGGCTGCTAGGGTTTACAAAATGAAAGAGGAAGAAAAGTGATGTTCAAAACCGTAGCTGCTAACTGATATACACAGGCTCGCTCGAGCGAAGACTTGGTCGCTCGCGCGACCAGACACAAGAAAGCCTCGCTCGAGCGAAGAAAGTCTCGCTCGAGCCAAGAGCTCGAAGCTTCAGGTCTGCAACCCAGAAGCACGCTCGAGCGACAGAACGCTCGCTCGAGCGAAGAACTCGAAAACATACACCTCGCTCGCTCGAGTGAAGAAAAGCTCGCTCGAGCGAAGAAACACAACTTTCAGGTCTAAACCAGACGCAATCGCTCGCTCGAGCGAAGGAACCCTAGCTCGAGCCACCAGACACAAAATACAACCCTTGCTCGAACGACCAAGTCCTCGCTCGAGCGACCAACCCAAAAACTGGACAGCAACACTTGGTTTCCGAACCCAACCAACTTGAAACAAACCTGCCCAACACATCCTATAACTCAAATACAAAGTATGAAATGACAGAACCAAGGTTTAAACAGCTGCTAACATCTACGGAACCAACTCCGGATTACTGTACAACAAGGGTTAAAACTCGGGATTGCTATAGGATCACCATATCTTTACCTGCACCAAAGTCCCATAGGGATGAGCATAAAGCCCAGTAGAGAATTCCTTGACAAAGTATATACATTTATGTAAGATATCCAAATTTTAAAATGCAAATGCTATTTCCGTGTGATGCTATTGCAAAAATAATCATATGCCATGCTTTTCTTGAAATTTACCATGTTTTTCATTAACATTATGCAATGTCATCAATTTCTGAACATCAAATTTTAAATCATAAAGGGGCGGTAAATACGACACTGGTAATCCTTAGGCTGGTGTCTGCAAGTAGGCTCAACAAGCGGTACCAAACTGTCATTTTCCATTACCTCTTTTCAATGCTCTTCCCCAAGATAACCATATGCTATCTACACTTAGCCACAATTTCAGCTTTCACATTCAAAATATTTCCAAAGCAAGAGCAAATGTTGAAACAATAACATCCTTTCCCCAACAATACTCATATATCATGGAACACAACAATGTACAATTTATAATCACAAGTATATATGTAAATGACCAATGAAAAATTAAGTGAGGTTTTCAACCTCCATACATCTAGAATTTATCACCTATGATCAACATTATGAAATTCTCACTCACTATTTTAATCATTTCAAGAAAATCCCTTGATTTTCCCCATCATCCCCAAAACCCCCAAGTTTCTAGGTTTTTCACCAAAAACCCTAACATTTTTCATCTCTTTTTTAAAACACATTACACACTTCAATCTCCACCCATGTTGTCCAAAATTTCAAGAAAATCCTTAAAAGAACACAAAATAGAATTTGTTCTACAAAATCATCAATTTCGTGAACCACCAAACCCATTTTCGAAATAGCAAGAGGAGCTCACCAAAACAACTCAAAACTTACATAAACACATATATAACTCAAAGGAAACCCTACCTCAATGTTTGATGAAGAAATGGAGATGAAACCCTAGCTTTGATGAAAGATTCTTCAACTTTCCGCAACACCATGAGGAGCCCTAGCTCTAGATCTTCAAGGTTAGAGGGAGAGATGATAATCTAGACCCAAGGATGGCAAGAATCAAGGTTAAATCTTGTTTTTGAGGTAGAGATTTAGAGAGAAGGGAGAGGGATATATTTTTAGAGAGAGAGAGAGATGAGATAAAAAAGATATACAAACAGCCCCAAAGAAGAACAAAAAGCAGAGCGTCGGATCTGGCTTTTTCCCGCACGTGCGGAGCCCACTCCCGCAGGTGCGGCAAGTGTCTCCCGCACGTGCGGCACCTCCCTGCACCTCCTCATGCACGTGTATTTATTCCAGTATGCACTGCCCAGCCTCCCCTGTTTCCTGCACGTGCAGCCTAGGGCCCCACACGTGCAGCTCTCACTCAGCAGCCCAGAAATTCCTGATTGAACTCCCGGGCACTCCGAACCCAACCGTGCACTCTCCAGAACAGGTGAAATACCACACTGAACATGACATGAATAAGAACTTAATTTTGAGAATTATTTCTGGATGTTTCAAACCCAATGAGAGCGAGAAGAGAATAGAGTGAAAACGAAAGAAAAAGAAAGAAAACAAGACCCGATCGTCACAATTCTCTAAGAGTTCTAGAAAAAATTGTATCTCTTTATATACGTACTATTTTTTGAATGGCTTCTCTGACCGCACACACCTGAAATGTTCAACATGTTGCTACCAATTTGTATATGTTAGTTATTTTCATTTGTATCAGATTTTGAAATTAAATTCAAGTGTAAGGTTGCTCACGAATCGAATGACATTCATTTTTGAACGATGGTCAGTGTTCATGTGTTCAATGCCTTTTTTGGCAACATAATCAGATTGTATTAGTTTACATTTGTTGTTGTTGTTATTGTTTTTTTTATTTTTATTTTTATTTTTTTGCACTTAACTCGAATTGGTTTCATGCTTACAATATTTTGTGCGATTGCTATTGGTATTTTTCCATAATAATACATGAAAAATATATAAAATAAATTAAATAGAAATGACAAAACAATTATTATTATTATTAAAGAATGAAATATACAATAAACTATAGAAAAAAAAAAAAACACAAGAATGAACAAGATTATACCATGGAACATATTACAAGATGGATTCAAATAGACATATAAAATAATATATGAAAAATTATTTAAATTTAAAACTTTGAAGAAAAAAAGATAAAGGATGCAAACCGAAATTTGTGTGATACCACAATTTCTTTAAAACAGATTCCTTGCTTCCCAGTGGGTGCTAGAGGTACGCCGGCGTCTGTCTCCCAAGATACGACGGTCGAAACCAGCTAATGTAGAAGCACCATTTGAATAGTTTCGGCGAACTTAACAATGGATGCACTCTCTCTAACAAGAACCAAAGAATGGGCTAGTAAAAAAAGATAGGGATTTTTCTTTTTCGTGTAAAATAAACATCTCCAACTTTTTATCTCAAAACACCACCTCTATTTTCCATAAAAAATCTCTCTAAAATTCTTCTTCCAAGTTGGAGGGGAAAGGCCTCTATTTATACAAGTAAGGGAATCCCTAGCCATGAAGGCTATACATCAATAGGGCCATCAAATGCCATTAACCAAGGCCATCAACCCTAGCCATTAGGGCTAGAGTTACAAAGGTCTAAACCTCCCATGTGCTTAATATATACAAATAAATATGTATATAATGATGTTTGAATAAACCAACTAGATAGGTCACAAAATGGATACTAATGTTGGGTCACAATCCGATCCAAACCTATTTATCAAACACATACACAAGCTAAGCCCAACACAACATACCTTAGCCCAAGCTTAAGATTAAGTCCAAGTCTAAGTCGAAGACCAAACCCAACACATGCACAAGCACAAGCGCAAGTCTAGGCCTAGTCGAAACTAAGACTAAGTCTAAATCTAAGCCCAACTTTATTGATGCCACTTTATGAGAAAATTATCATTCACAACTCAGTGGTTTCAACTCATTATTTTTATATTGTAATCTTCTCACTTGAGAGAATACAAAACCATTCAAACCCATCTCAACCGGCGATTGGGTTCCACTTTAATTTCGAATTAAAGTTGTCGAAAAATCATTATTTTTCAACAATCCACCAGATGAATAAAATTGGCCGAATAAAGAAAAACGGACAACGCTTAACAACAAAGATGCTGAAAGAGAGCACACAGAATAACCCTGCATCAGAAAAGGTAGCTGTTGGACTTGAACTTTTTGTAGTGAAAGCCTATCGGATTTACTAGCTGACCAGTGAACGTGATGTCTTGAACTGTTCTGTCGTTTGTGTAAACCGAGACAATAGACCTCACATAGGAGTCATTCTAACCATTGTTTTTATTCTCACTAGTGTGTCCGGTTTGGCCCTAGAACACTAGCCTGGTTCAGTGAGTGTTTTTAAAGAATTTGGTCTCGTCAATTCGTCAATTCTTAAACAAGCAGCCCCACTTCGCGCTCACATAGGTGATCTACATAAGGTATCTCGCTATACCACGATTGACTACTGACAACACTTAGGTCATTAAAAGCATCAGTTTAACCTTCCACCCCATAGGATATCACTGTATTAAGGAATGGGTAAGAGGATTTACCTTCACAGTGACTTACCCGTTACACGCAATTAAGTTGTCCCTTTGAACCTAGATCTTGGGATCTCCAGTCAACTAGGTTGGGTTTTCCGTTCCGGTAACATTCACTACAGGCCTTAACCCTATTCCTTTTGATGACTTTCCTACTAACTCTCGATTTAACCCTTTGGTTAATGGATCCGTAATATCGTCTTTAGACTGTATATAGTCTATAGTGACAACACAGGAGAGTAATCGTCGTATGGAATTATGCCTTCGACAAAAATGTCTAGACCTTCCATCTGTGCCCTACCAATACTTGATTGGTTGTCGCAAAATATATAAAATTGCTAGCACTAGTTTTGATCAACATGGAATATCCTCAAGAAACAGCAAAGCCATTCAGTTACTTTAGTAGCTTTATCTAAAGCACTGAATTCCGATTCTATCATTGATCTCGTGATACATATTTTCTTAGAAGATCTCCAAGACATGGTTGAAGCTCTAATTTAGAGAAAACATATCCACTAATGAATACGTAGTCTTTGTATTAGATTTCCAGAAGGCGCCTTTGTATTTTTCTAGTACAACTGGATATCAAGTGTTATGCAACCCATAATCCCACGTGTAGTGTAAATACCTTAGTACTCGCACAAACGCCCTCTAAAGATAGGCGTCGGGATTACTTGTGCATCTACTTAGCATGTTTACTGAGTAGGCTATACATGGCCTTGTACATTTCATTAGATACTTTAAATTTCCAATGACCTGAGAATATTCTAGTTGAAAAACACTCTCACCATTATTCTCGTCCAAATGTAGACTCAAGTCTACCGGAGTCCTTGACACACTTGTATCTGATTTACCAAAATTTTCAAGTATCTTATCAACATAATGAGACTGAGAAAGTACAATACTACTAGATGTTCTTGTAATCACATCTGCAAGGCCCATATCTTTCATATCAAACTAAGAATACAACATCCACTTTGTAGTATTGAATATCTTCTCAAGTATTCAAACCTTAAAGATTTATTCAACTAAATCTTCATATAGGAAAGCTATCTGAACATCCATCTTGATGTATTTTCAGATGTGCACAATTGTGATCACACTCAATATAACTGGTGATCACATATCAAAGTAATTCAAGCCTTCTCTTTGCCAGTATCCTTTGATAACAAGCCTATCTCATCGGATTTGATTCACTTGTATCCCAAGGCTTACTACCTATGCAAGATAAAGCTAAATTTTCTAGAGAAATCACAGCTTCAAAGAAGCTTTTAGCTTCACTAGCCACTATATAGGTTTAAGAAGATTTAGATAGAACTTTAAAGTGCTAGCATATTAACATCTTCTAGGCTCATCTCTTTTCCCATGAAAATCGCTTCCTTAATTTCATAATAATATTCTTGTGTAAATCTGAATATCAGATTTCTCCATACAAAAACCAATATGCACTATTATATTGTGCGTAACCATTGAATACAAAGTCAACAGATTTTAAGGCTATCCTACTTGCTTGGGTTTAGGTATTGCCACCTTTTGCATGACACCCCCACATTTATAGAATTTATATAAAGGCTTTCAGTCTTTCCAAAAATTCATGCAAGGTCTTTAAACCATTTCTTGTGTCACAATGATTATGAGACTCTCATAATCATATCACAGAAAACACATTCGCAGATCGTCATCAACCGAATTAGGTCTTTTCCAAATTCAAGACACCAAACAAATTTGGTCCAACCTATCACTCTGAAGCCAATAGCCTTACTATTAGGAAACACAGATCTAGTGTTCAATAGTCTACTATTCGGAACTTCATAACATGGCCAATAGTCTTATCACGAGGAATCACTAATTTCTTAGCATGTGGTCAGTAGTAGACTTTCCACTACTAGGAATCACAATGTTTTGACATGTGATCAGTAGTCACTCTACTACTAGGAATCACAACGTCTTGAAATAGGATCAATAGACCATTTCATTACTAGGAATCATCATGTCTTGACATATGATCAGTAGACTCTTTTACTACTAGGAATCATCATGTCTTAACATATGATCCGTAATCTATTTACTACTAGGAACCACAATCTCACAACTGTGTAGCTAGTGGTCTAACACTTCTTAGGAGCCCCAGTTTTTTATCTCTGTGATCAATGATCTTGCACTCACTAGGAGCCACCAATTCAACAATATATTTAGAATTATAAAAATTCAAAAAATACATTCACCCACCCTAATGGGTTGTCTCATCTTTGCTCTTCAAACAAAGTCACATAGCAATCATACATGCTATAATTGACCCAAGGATAACATACTAATTGCCTCTAATAAATTCAAAGATATCATCATGCAATCTTATGATTTCCTTTAATTACACTTGATCTCTCTTGATCTTCCTTTAAGAACCTCGCAAGGTTTAAGGTTGTCAGGTGGAACAACATTTCCTGTTGTCACCTTTTGAAGCCATTTCTGAAAAATCACAACAAAATTTCACTATTCTGTTTTTCCAAAAACTAAACTTAACAATAGAAAATCCCAAAGTCTAAAATTTAATTTAAAATTGATCTCACCACTTACCCTAGAATTGAACATGGTCAGGAAAGTTTTCAGGAAGACTGGAGAGCTCACACCAATTCCACTTAAGACCCAGTTAACCTTAGACAAAACTTTCAAGAGCATGTTGACTCCTAATCCATGAGACACAAATTTAAAATTAAGTTTTTCAGAGGATAAACTAGGTTAAAACAAACCAAGTTTACAAAAATTATAAGCAATTAAAAATTGCTATCAGAATTACACCACTCATAAAAGTTAACCGGTACTCCCGGAACTGAGCCCATTATTTCTAAATAAAAATCAAAAATATTTTAGCTAATGCTAAAATTTGTTTTCTTTTCCCACAACACTTTGGAAATAATCAGATTATAACCAAAAGACTTTCTCAAAACTTAGTTTACAATCACTTTGGAAATAAAAAGATTTAAACCCAAAGATTTCTTCTAACCACAAAGGTTTGAAACCAAATCCATCTTAGTTTTTGGGAATAATAAAATTAATCCCAAAGACTTTCTCTAAACCTGAAGGTTTATAATTTCTTTCTTTTCCCATTTCCTTTCACTATGGTGAAACTATTACAAATTAGAAATTGAAACTACTACAACTGTTACAATTACAAATTATCTAAATCTGTAAAATCAAAGTTCATGGCTACATCCGAAATGGTCTGTTTAGCCAAGAACACACTCCTCCACTTGAAACCATCATTTCAGATTGCCAGCTTATCTTTGTATAAAATACAATACAAAAAATAAACTTAGTGCTCTATTCTATGTAAAGGGGATGTGTACAAAACTTTATCCATGTTGCCGTTAAACCTTCATGCTCACTGCTTATATATACACTTGGATACAAAATGAGTTAATAAACCAATAACTCATATAATGCATATTACACAAGTAAGTTAAACTATCACTCACATTATGTAATTCAAGCAGTTATAGATGTATTACAGTTATAAGAATGTCATGAGCTTCATGGTTATGAAATAATTACGTATATAAGACTATTATGGTCATAACACTTGCATTCCAACCATCTAATTATAAGCAAATAATCTTATAAACAATAGAGTTAAATTCTAACAATACACAATAATGTTTTGAGTAATTCACTTGATTATACACATCAAGACATGGAAAAACTCACAACCAATACAACAATTAATTAATAGAATGAATACAAAGTAAAGATGTTATAATGCAAAATATTCCACCATGCACTAATACTCTCTTAGAACCCATCCACCTTATAATGCAACATAAATATTATATTAGAAAAATCGAAATTGTTTGCTAAATTTTCTCCCAAAACAAACCTCTTTTGAGAATTTTATACCTTTGGAAACCTATTGACTAGCCAAATCTCTTGAAATTCTCAAAAAAAAAAAAAAAAAAAACCAACTCTTTGTTTTTTTTGTTTTTTGTTTTTTTTTCCAGAATTTAAATAATCAAATTAAATCGAAATTGTTATCAACTTTCAAAACAACATACGGAATAAATCAGAAATTAACCTAAACTATAAAGTGAGTAATTAAATTCACAAATATGTCCAAAAATCTGAAGATCCAAAATTCTCATCCATGCTTAGGTTATCCTGTGTAAAACAAAAATTAGTAGTCTCATTTACTAATTCCAATTTGTTTTATTTGTTCGTATTATATATCCTCCTTTCGCATTTAGGTAAACCTATAGAGCAAGTTAGGTTTAAAAGAAAATAAATAACAAACAAATCAAATAAATTAATAAGAATCTTAAGAAATAAAATTTTATTTTATCAATCTTAACAAATCAAATAAATTAATAAGAAAATAAATAACAAACAACTCAAATTCCAATAACTCTAGGCAATTAAATTAGTTTTAATTCCAAGAGTCACTAGAATAAAATTATAACAAAAACTAAATTGTTTTTTCAAAACTATTTATAACGAATATGTTTTAAGATTGTTGGTATTTTTTCATAATAATACATGAAAAATATATAAAATAAATTAAATAGAAATGACAAAACAATTATTATTATTATTATTATTTATTAT
Source organism: Camellia granthamiana (assembly GCA_036172215.1). Lineage (NCBI taxonomy): Eukaryota > Viridiplantae > Streptophyta > Magnoliopsida > Ericales > Theaceae > Camellia > Camellia granthamiana. The sequence goes on from CM069906.1 coordinate 159,254,271, forward strand.
TAAATAATGAAATATACAATAAACTATAGAACCAAAAAAAAAAAAAAAATACAAGAATGAACTAAATTACATCATGAAACATATTACAAGATGGATTCAAATGGACATATAAAATAATATACAAGAAATTATTTAAATTTAAAACTTTAAAGAAAAAAAGATAAAGGATACTAGGGGTGGGCGCGGATCGGTTGCGGCCACGAAACCTCCAATTCACCATCCGTCCACCAAATTGGCGGATTGGAGAAAATCAATCCGCATCCGTCTGCCAATCTGGCGGATGCGGATTTGGCGGATTGGCGGATGGATGTGAATCGGTTTGGCGGTTTGAAATTTTACAAATTTTCAACATACAAAAAAAAAAAAAAAAATTGTGCATAATTCAACATCTATTTATTCATTACAATGGGCAATGCAACCTGGGTATAATTCAAAATTCAAAATCATTTATTCATGGAAAACATTCACATCATTTGTTCAAAATCATTTATTCATTCACATCTATGAAACATGGAAAACATTGTGCATAATTCAACATCTATTTATTCATTACAATGGGCAATGCAACCTGGGCATAATTCAAAATTCAAAATCATTTATTCATGGAAAACATTCATATCATAATTCAAAATCATTTATTCATTCACATCTATGAAACATGGAAAATATTGTGCATAATTCAACATCTATGAAACCTGCTGCTGCTAGTGCAACCTGAAAAACATGGAAAACATCTATGAAACTTGGAAAACATCTATGAAACCCGCTACTAGTGCAACTTGGATTGTAATGGGCATAATTCAATATTGGTTCCTGTAATAACCCTCGTCACTGTTTACTGATTACCTACCGATTACTGTTAAACTGAGACTGATTATAATTGATAATTGAATTGACTGAAATACTGAACTGACTGACTGAGATCCGAGACTGATTGATTGACTGCAACTGTTTAAATGCATAATCTATCTGTTTAACTGTCAAGTTATCTGTTCTCGTCTTATGCATTAAACTGCAAATTGAAGGCCTTATCGGCGGCCGAATCTGAAATTGATTAATGTTCTGTATTCATCATAATTTATGTGAATTAATGGTATATTTAATTGAAAATTGATTTGGTATGATTAAATTAGATTAAAATAAACTAAATCAAAGAGTTGCCTTATTTACGGAATTACCATGTTAGTGGACCCTTTATTATAACATTTTTGAGCCTCATTAAGCATTCAACAAAACTTTTCATCAGCTCCTTTTGAGAGCTCAAAACCGACTCTAGAGAGAGAGACCTAGAAGAGTGATTTCATCTTGATTTTATTGTGAGTTGGCTTGAATCTTGGAAGAATTGAAGAGTGTTAGCAACATTGAACTCCTAGACTCATAATTGGAGACTTAAGGTAGAGTAATTACCTTCTTATTCATGTATTCAAGCTAGTTCTTGCATGTTCCATGTTAATTGAAGAGTTAAGTTAAGAATTGGCCTCTTAATGTTGAATTGAAGCTCATCTCTTGCATGCATGTTTGTATTGAGGAATTTAAAGATGTTTTCATGGCTAAATGTTGCATGCATGTTCATGATTATGTTTAAGTCCATGATTTCACCATGTTTTAAGAAGAATTGGCTCATTAGAGCATGATTTGGAAGCTTGGAAAATTGTTTAAAGTCATGCATGTTCAATTAACATCATGTTCATGAAATTGGTTTCAAATTGAGCTAGAATCCATGCATGCATGTTTATATTGTTATGTTTTGAGGATGTAGTTCATAATTCCTCACATGCATGTTCATGTTTTGAGAGTAGATCATGGATTCATCATGATTTTGGGAGTTTAGACTCATTTGAACTTGCTTTGGAGCTTTGAAGTTGATTGAATTCATGGTCATTGCATGTTCATCATGTTCTTGAGAATTGATTTGAAAATGAGTTTAATTAAACTACCCTTGGGCTTTGATTTTATAAATTGAGCTTGGAATCATGTAATATTATGAGTTTACAAATGTTTTCCAGAAATTCAGCCCAAGAGGATCGATTTTAGTGCATTTAAACTTGATTTTAAACTTGGAGTTCGAATCTGGGTTTTCCAGATTTTGGTCTTCCGCTCGAGCGGAGGAAGTGCCGCTCGAGCGGGGAAATCGAGCTCCCAGCATCTTTGCACTATTTTACAGTCCGCTCGAGCGGAGGATTGGGTGACACGCTCGAGCGGGCGTTGAGCGAGAATTTCACCTACCCAGTACTTTTGGTCCGCTCGAGCGGGGAAGTGGACGCTCGAGCGTAGACCTTTGTTTGCCTGTCCGCTCGAGCGGGGATCTGTTTTTCTGTAAATTCTGAAACTGCTTTCTGAGTGCATCTTTGTATCCTCATCCCATCCTAGGCATTCTTAGGCCTAGTTTAAGACATCTTAATGAGGATTTAGATGTAGAACACACCAAGGCAAATTAGGGATTAAGTTATTGATCTTTCCCAACTGTGTAGCTTAGTGTGTGTTCAATCTGTTAACTGTGTAGGGTTGGCTTTCTGAGGAGACGCTCTAGCTTACTGTAGCCCAGAACTCTGTGAGTAACAATTGTGTAAAGATATGTTCAAAATGATTATCTTCTGAACAACTGAACTGTACTGTTTACTGAACTGTTACTGTTAACTGAATGAATGTATGTCCTATATTCTGAACTGTATTGTGGCATCCTTAGCAACTACTGTTTACTGTTACTGCTACCGTTTGAGAAATCTCCATCGACGGTCTGTGAACGGATGGCCCCACCGACGGTCTATGAACGGGTGGATTTGTCTAATCGATTCGGTTCCCATGTTGGAACCACTACTGTTTACTGTTAGGATGGCCATCATTTACTGTTTGGTCTGTTAAGACCCGGTCTTTTAAGACCTACTATTTACTGTACTGTATACTAATGGATGTACCACATATCACTGTTTGACTGAATGATTGTTATGGCCTGAAATATGAGCCACAAACTGAATGACTGAGAAATTGATTGAAATGACTGTTTTCAATATACTGAAAGGACATTCATTCTAAACCTCTTTACGCTTTATGTTATTCACTGGGCTTTAGCTCACTGCTCATATATATATGTAGGTGTACAGGCACCAGACTGCAGCTAGGAGCGTCAGGCAAGCTTTTGTTTTTTCAGCCAACTACTGTGCCTCACTGTGAGGTTCCAAGCCTGTTCAAGCCATGGCTTAGGGATGTTTTAATCTCCCCCGTCTGTCTCTGTAACTGTTTTGTGAATTGTATAGACTGATAGCACTGTACTGTTTAAGAGGGATTAGGTCCCTGTTCTGACTGACTGTAAATATTGTGCATACTGTTCTGTACTGAAAGTATAAATGTATGAAAAAAAAATCTTTTTGCATACAGACTGTCACAGCTCATTGGACATTGTTTATTTACTGTATTGGCTTCCGCCATGCCCCTGTACTCTGTTTTACTGTTTTACTATTAAGAGGCCTTCGGTAATCTCGGATTACTGGCCGGTTACGGTGCTAAACCCATAGGGGCGGATTTGGGTCGTGACAGAGTGGTATCAGAGCGATACTTACCACGAGTTATACCGCACACACGTGTCCAAATGAGCTATAGGATGTCCTAGAAAAGAAATTAGGGCATTGCATGAACATGAAAAGTGTGTGTGGCTATGATATGAAAATTATGTGCTAATGTGATAAACTGTTTAAGTATGCAACTGTTTATGTTTATGATTACTGTACTGCCTATGTGAAATGAAACGAAATCTATATGCATACTTAAAGAAATTAAGTGGAATAACACGTAATGTGAATTTGATTACCGAATGCGGAATCTATGTAAAAGGAAAGTGAACGTGTGAAAATAAAGGGTCATGTGACCGTACTTGAGTTGAAGTGAAAGTATACACACGTCTGATATGGAATGTGAAATCAGTAAGAACCTCTCCTATATTGCTAATCACCCTGTTTGTGTGTAAATAAGGGAAATGACGAGGAATGTAGGTGAAACTGAATCTTCTGATGCTAGAGTTAACAGGCTAGAAAGAATGGTTGACGCCTTAACTAAAAATCTGAGATAATAAAGGCCGACATACGTGCCTGAACCAACTGATTATGATCTGATGACACTGATACAGAAACCCGAATAAACTGAAACCACCGGAATTTCTGGGAGGTACCGAACCACTGAAAACTGAGACTTGGGTTTAGAAACTGAGAAAATATGTGAAGTTTCTCCGAAAATACTTTCCCCAATGCATCTGAGATAGGAAAGTACCTGAGTTTGAACAACTTGAGTAAGGTGATAAGACTGTGGTCGAATATGAGGTAAAATTTACCTAGCTAGTTTGATAGGCACCCCACATGATAGATACTGACTGTAAAAGACTAGAAAAGAACTCAAGGTGGGCGTGACCTAGATGTGTTTGACTGAATCGACATTTTAAAACCGTCAAAGTGTGTAGATGTCCTGGATAGAGTATAATGCCTGAGACAACGTAGCAGCATTGAAATATCCAAATCGACATCGTCAACTGAATCAGAAAGAATGAAACAGAAGTAACAGAAAGTGAAAATGACCGGTAAATCAATGACCTCCGTGAATGGAAAGTCTCGGGCAATAGCTTTGACCAATGAAGGTCGAAGAAGCAATGTGAACAATGATATACCTATCTGTACTGTATGTGGGAAATACCACTGGGGCATTGTCGCCGCCTATCAGAAACTTATTCTAGACATGGACAGGAAGGCCACTTGCCTAAATCTTGCCCACGAACTCGACCGAACAATAATGAGTCTAAATCTAGACCCTAGTTCCAGAGAATGCTTGGAACACTGAAATGACTGACACGGGTATTACCTTGATTATATGTAATTGCTTATACGAACGTTTGTGTGGGAATCGTATATCCCGTAATTTGGTATAGACTGTGAACATATTGACTGCACCGATTGAATTACTGGAATTATGAACCATACACTATGAGGACTGTTAGGACTTGTGAACGGCGAGAACTTGCTGAGTTAGGTCCTTGTATAATATTGCAACAACTAAATGTGAACTGTTAGGTATGGCCTTTTGAATTGTACCAGAACTGTTGAACATGGGAATACCATATGATTGACTGTAATTCGAGAAATTTGCACGACTATGATTTGTACTGAACTGTTACGTATTGACGGACATTATTGAATGAACGGACCCTTGAACTCGAATTATACACGTGAACTGTTTGTGTGTGGGACTACTGAAACTAAGAACCCATATTGGTTTGCAAAGATGAACTTCTGCTTATGAATTTGCGAACATATGCCTACGTGAAAACTGATTTTGAACTCACACCTGTATATATGTTCCCATGCTTGTACTACTGTTAATACTGTTAGGACTGAGAGGAATGGACTGTGATTAATGAATCTCTTGAAATCTACTGTTGATGCGAACTGTATGCACAACACTGTAAAACCTCATGTTAACATTTACCTATGCTATGAAGATTGCTTAGACTTATGTACATATCTTCTTACCTTTGCTTAAGGATGTTATTAGACTGAATAGACGTATGACTGGTTACCTTAACTATCGAACCCGGAGAACTATTTTATTTGATTCAATTTCAATTTTTATTCAATTTCCATTTGTATTCAATTTCCTTTTCTATTCAACTTCCATTTTGATTTAATTTCCAAATAGATCGTTAAGGTATAGTGGTTTCTTAAATAAACTTCCATTTTTAATTTTTATTCAACTTCCATTTTTATTTTTATTCAACTTCCATTTTCAATTAAACTTCCTTTTTTATTCAATTGAATATAAATGGAAATGGAAGTTGAATAGAAACGGAAATTGAATAAAAATGGAAGTTGCATAAAATTAACAGTGGAAGTTTATTCAAGAAAGCACTATACCTTAAAAATGGAAGGTGAATAGAAAAGGAAATTGAACAAAAATTGAATGGAAGTTCATTTTTAATTTCCTATAACTTCCATTTTTATTTTTATTCAACTTCCATTTATATTCAATTTCATTTAATATTCGAAATAAATCGTTAAGATGTAGTGGTTTCTTGAATGAACTTCCATTGTTAATTTTAGTCAATTTCCAAATAGATCGTTAAGGTATAGTGGTTTCTTCAATGAACTTCCATTTTTATTTTATGAACTTCCATTTTTAATTTCCTGCAACTTCCATTTTTATTTTTATTCAATTTCAATTTTTGTTCAATTTCCTTTTCTATTCAACTTATTTTTTTGATTTAATTTCCAAATATATCGTTAAGGTACAGTGGTTTCTTGAATGAACTTCCATTTTTATTTTTATTCAACTTCCATTTTTATCCAATTTCTGTTCAACTTCCTTTTTTATTTCATATTCACTTCCATCCTTTTTATTTAATTTCCAAATAGATCGTTAAGGTACAGTGGTTTCTTTTGTATTTCTATTCAACTTCCATTTGTATTCAATTTCCAAAAAGATCGTTAAGTATAGTGGTTTCTTGAATGAACTTCCATTTTCAATTTTGATGCAACTTCCATTTTTATTTTTATTAAACTTCCATTTTTATTCAATTTCATTTAATATATATATGTAGGTGTACAGGCACCAGACTGTAGCTAGGAGCGTCAGGCAAGCTTTTGTTTTGTCAGCCAACTACTATGCCTCACTGTGAGGTTCCAAGCCTGTTCAAGCCATGGCTTAGGGGTGTTTTAATCTCCCCCGTCTATCTCTGTAACTGTTTTGTGAATTGTATAGACTGATAGCACTGTACTGTTTAAGAGGGATTAGGTCCCTGTTCTGACTGACTGTAAATATTGTGCATACTGTTCTGTATTGAAAGTATAAATGTATGAAAAAAAAATCTTTTTGCATACAGACTGTCACAGCTCATTGGACATTGTTTATTTACTGTATTGGCTTCCGCCATGCCCCTGTACTCTGTTTTACTGTTTTACTATTAAGAGGCCTTCGGTAATCTCGGATTACTGGCCGGTTACGGTGCTAAACCCATAGGGGCGGGTTTGGGTCGTGACAGTTCCAATGGCCATAATTCAATATCACCCAAAACATTGTGCATCCAATATGCATAAATCATCTTACACATAAAATATAAGGAAAACATTGTGCATCCATCCAAGTAACAGTCATCCAAGAGTTCCAAAAATAAAAAAGTTACAGTCATCCAACAAACATTGTGCATCCAAAAAAAATAAGTTATAGTCATCCAACAAATATTGTGCATCCAAAAAAAATAAGTTACAGTCATCCAAAAAGTAGCAAAAAAACCATTCATTTCTTTTCACCAAATCATGAGCCATGTAAACCTGTACAACAAAAAAATGAAATTATTTAATAAAGAAAACACTAAAAAGTTTTAAACTTAAAACAAGTAAACATATGTTAACAACATTTAACCAAGGGGAAATATTTTACCAATAATATTAAACTTCAATAAAATTAGTCTCCGGACTTGGGCTTGAACATGAGCTTGACTCCGAAACAACTACACAAAAAACATAACACAACAAAAATATGTAAAGTAAAGATAATGAATTTTGAATAATACAAAATAAATGAAATGGATAAAAAAATAAATAAATCATTATATATATTACCCGAATCATATTGTTGTCCAAATTGCTCAACATTCTCCATTGCTTGTCTAAGGCATATTGGAATGTTACTTCGAAGCCAATTTTGTGCACAAATAAGAACCTCCACCATCTTGGGAGCAAGTGAACTACGAAATGGATCAAGTATTCGACCTCCTGTACTAAAAGCCGACTCAGAAGCAACAGTGGAAATAGGCATTGCCAACACATCTCGTGCTATAAGTGATAATACTCTATACTTTGTTGCATTAACCTTCCACCACTCCAAGATATCAAATTGAGAATTATTCCCACCTTTCTCAATATCAACCAAGTACTTGTCCAATTCCGACATACTCCCACTACTAGAAAATTGCCCCTCCAAAAATGAGTTAAATTGAGAGTTCACAATAGAGTGTGGGTCATTTTCATCTATCACCATATCTACTCTTTCATTTACATTGGAGGCATGCACATTTGTTGGCTCAAGTATGGCATAATGATCATACAATTTGCCCAAACAATTTTTGACCCTGTCTAACATTTCTTTCACTTTCACCATATCTTCACCAAAAATTGTTGAAAAACAAAATTGCATGTCATTTTTCTTCTAGGATCAAGCACAACCGCAACATACAAAAGTAGATTGATTTTATCCCCATTTCCCCAATACTTGTCAAACTTCTCTTTCATTTTCTTTGCCATTGAAGACAAAATAGGATCATTGTCTTTGATTAATTGTCCAATCATATTTTCAATGACAAAAATTTCAGTGTAGAATGTATTTGAAGTAACAAATAAAGACCTAGAAAATCTCTTTGTGGCATTGTAGAACATTCTAAGAAATTTCAAAAACACCCTACAATTATCCCAATCCTCGACTGTAGGCATCTCTCTCCTCTCACTCCCTTCATTATCCAAAAAGTAGTGTTTGTAATTGTAGTCCTCCTCACCCATTCTTTGAAAAGCATTCTCAAATTTTTCTGCTGCCTCCAACATAAGATATGTTGACTTCCACCATGTTGGCACATTTAGGCACAAGAGACTCTTACTCTCAATTTTCAAACTTTCCACATACTTTTTAAAAGTGTTAAGGCGGTTTGGAGAAGACCTCACATACCTCACTGCATGTCTCACATTCGCTATACAAGACTCAAGATCCTTCAATCCATCACTAACAATAAGATTTAGAATATGTGTACAACAACGCATGTGTAAAAATTCATGGCCCAAGATAGTTCCCTTCCACAATTTTGTTGTTCGTTTCAAGAATCTAATGGTTAGATTATTGGAACTTGCATTATCCACAGTTAAGGTAAAAAGGCCATCAATGTCCCACTCCTTCAAAAGTGCCTCAATTTTTTTACCAAGAGTTTCTCCTTTGTGGTCTTCAACTTGACAAAAATTTATGATCATCTTTTGTAACTTCCAATCATCATCAATGAAATGTGCAGTTAGACACATATAACACAAATTTTGTATGGAAGTCCATGTGTCCGTGGTAAAACAAATTCTACGCCCCTTCACAATTTTCTTCAACCTCTCCCTTTCATTGGTGTATATGTCTAGAATGTCCCTAGAAATAGTATATCGAGATGGAATCTTGAACTTGGGTTGCATGACATTACAAAACCTCTTAAAACCAACTCCGTCCACAAATCTAAAGGGCAATTCATCTATTACTATCATCTCCGCAAGATGCCTTCTAGCAACTTCTACAGAAAATGACGTAGCCACAACATCAACAACATCCTCCCCACCAACTTCTCTAGGTTTAAATCCCAATGATTGTTGCCCATGAGTATCCCTATATGGATACTTTGTACAATTTTTCAAATGACTTAACAAATTACTTGTTCCATGACTCTTAGAGCCTGCCATATATTCTTTCTTACAATACTTGCACATAGCCCTATCTGTCCCATCAATGCCCTTAATCTTTTCAAAATGATCCCAAGCCTTTGATGTTGTTCTCCCACTACTACTAGTTTTGGCCAAGGGTGGTCTACAAGGGGGAGCATTAGATTGGGTAGAGGGGTTAATAGAAGATGATTCGGGCTCAACATTAGGACTCACAAAAAAAGTTTCTTCACTTGGAGGATCCATGGCCAAAAGATTATCAAATAAACTGCCAACAACCAATAAAAAAATCATTCAAAATATGCTTTTCAAATCCATGCTCTTTTTGAAAAACTAAGAGATTAGTTTAAACTAATAAGGATATTAAATGGACAGAGTTTAATGTTCACTGACTAATGTTCACTAAGTAAGATTAGTTCACTGACTAATGTTCACTGACTATTGAGATTTTAAACCAAGTAAGATGAATCAGTAAGTTTAAACTAACTAATGTTCACTAAGTAAGATTAGTTCACTGACTAATGTTCACTGACTAATGAGATTAGTTTAATCTTTAAAGTTTAATCTTAATAATAGATTAAAGTTTAATCTTAAACAAACTAAGTGATATATTATCATAATTTGATTCATAATAACAAATTTAGTTCACTGACTAAATTACAAATTTAGTTCACTGACAAATTAATGTAATGTCACTAAACATAAATCCTACTCATTAATTAACATTGTTAAAAAAATTTGTCCCAAATGTTCAACCCATTACTAAATAGGTTAGATTAGATTTGGGCTATATTTATGTTCACAGGCCTTGTCACACATACACACACACCCTAGGCCTCAACCCAATAAATTGTACTTTCAGCTAGTTATGCTAATTGGAGCCATTATAATATTCAAAGTGTGCAGTAAATGATGTCGCAAAGTTTGAATGTTGTGAAATTATATTGTGCTTTTGTTATTTAAACTTAAGAAGATGCCATGGCTAACTTTTAAAAGAATTGGTTTGCACCAAAATGTTGTTGAACCATATCAATTTGGCATATGATGATCTAAATGTGTCTCAAAATAAAAACCTGGTTCGGAGCCATCTAGCTCACTCCCATCCCATGAACTATGAAGTATTGAACACTTTTCCTTCTTTCTGTTTGTTGCTTATGCTTTAATCTTTACCTTCTAATGTTCTTACCTTAGCAAACACATACTCATGCGAAAAAAAGAGCAAGGAAATGACATTAGAAAGAATCTTTAACCTTAAAATGTTTTGCCCATACTTCCACAGTCTCAATTAAAGTTAACTCAAGTATTAGAGATATTTTTTTCTGACATAAAAACTTCACTTTAAACCTATTCCTCCCTTTTAATATTGTCAAGATCAAGAAATTATTTACCAGTACTAAGTCAAATCCATATTATATCTCAACTTGATAATTATTGATTTATATAATAAAATTTGTTATATTTATGTTAGTATTTTAAGAGATAATAGAAGTAAGAATAAAATAAAAGGCTGATAATATTAAGGTTAAAGAAGATTAAAACAGATTCTGAATCAAAATAGATTCTATGAAGTCCCTCACAAAATCCACTGCAGAAGCAAATAACAAAAAAAATAAACCAAACCTTTTTGTGGTTTTCTCTCTGTATTCCTTTCTCTGTGTGTAGAACCCTTAACAGTTAACACTGTGTCAATCAATCTAACCACGTCTCTAGTTTTAGAACTGGAACAAAACAAAATAATAATAATAGATTAGACTCTAAAAGATTTGAAGTTTAGAACTGGAACAAAAAAAAACCAGTTAAGATTCAGAAGAAGAAGAAGAAGAAGAAGAAGAAGAAGGAGAGAGAGAGAGAGAGAGAGAGAGGTACCTCAGTTACAGTCAGTGTAGTAGACTGTAGATCGATCAATCTAACCATCTATTTTGTTTTAGAACTGGAACAAAAAAAAAAAGAAAAGAAAAAAGATTAGACTCAGATCAGAAGAAGATAAGAAAAGAGAAGAAGAGGAATGCAGAGAGAGAGAGAGAGAGATACCTCAGTCAGTAGTGTAGATCGATCGCCGATGCCGTGTAGATCGTCCGACGATGGGTAGGGTAGAGAGAGAGAGAGAGAGAGAATGTCTGTCTGTCTATCGAAAATTAGGGCAAAATGACAAGAGGAGGATGCATATCAGAAAGGAAAATGGGAGAAAATGAGGCATATATCACCCAAAAATAAATAAAAAAATAGCCAATGGTGGTCGGGTCGGGTCTGGTGACTAAAATGGCAGATTACCCGCCACCCGACCCGAACCCGAAAAATGCCATAAATCAGGCCTGCATCCGCCCGCCACGTGGCACGCATCCATCCGTTGGGGGTCGGGTTGGGTCGGTCAGGTGTGGTGGGTCGGTGGATTCGCTGCACAACCCTAAAGGATACAAACTGAAACCTGTGTGATACCACAATTTTCTTAAAATAGATTCACCGCCTCCCGGTGGGTGCTGGAGGTATGCTAGCGTCTGTCTCCCAGGATACGACGGTCGAAACTAGTTAATGCAGAAGCACCATCTGAATAGCTTCGGTGAACTTGATAATGGATGCACTCTCTCTAACAAGAACCAAAGAATGGGCTAGTAAAAAAAGATAGGAATTTTTATTTTTTGTTTGTTTTTTTTTTTTTTCGTGTAAAATAAATATCTCCAACTTTTTATCTCAAAACACCACCTCCATTTTCCATCAAAAATCTCTCTAAAATTCTTCTTCCAAGTTAAAGGGGAAATGCCTCTATTTATATAAGTAGGGGAATCCTTAGCCATGAAGGCTATACATCAATAGGGCCATCAAATGTAATTAACCAAGGCCATCAAGGCTAGAGTTACAAAGGTTAAAAACCTATGATTACTAATATGGTTATTAACTCCATCATCAAAAGATGAGAGTTACAAAGGTCTAAACCTCCCATGTGCTTAATATATACAAATAAATATGTATATAATGATGTTTGAATAAACCAACTAGATGGGTCACAAAATGGATACTAATGTTGGGTCATAACCCGATCCAAACCCAATTCTTAAACACATGCAGAAGCTAAGCCCAACACAACATAGTTTAGGCCAAGCTTAAGATTAAGTCCAAGTCTAAGTCCAAGACCAAACCCAACACATGTACAAGCACAAGCACAAATCTAGGCCCAGTCCAAACTAAGACTAAGTTTGAATCTAAGCCCAACTTTATTGATGCCCACTTTATGAGACAATTCTCATTCACAACTCAATAGTTTCGGCTCATTATTTTTATATTGTAGTCTTCTCACTTGAGAGAATACAAAACCACTCAAACCCACCTCAACCAGCTGTTGGGTCCCATTTTAATTTCGAATTAAAGTTGTCAAAAAATCATTATTTTCCAACAATTGCCTTTGTTGATGTTGTCATCATCTTTATGTCTATTGTATCACTATTCATTTTTTTTGTTAAAACACTGTTAATGTATCATCAATCCAAACAATGAATTCTACATTTTTTTTTTATATTCAAACACAATTAATATATCAATACATTCATTGAAATCTATTTTTTCTAATCCTACACCGTTAATGTATCAATCCAAACAACTAATTCTACATTTTTTAATATACGTTATGAGGTCTTTATTCTTTAAACTTCTAACTTTATTTTTATAAATTTTGTAATTAAAAAAATTTAGATATACACATGGCATTTATCATTGGTTATTCCGCGTTAATGTTTTATTAGGGGTGTTTGGTAGAGCTTATAAGCTGTTTATTTCAGCTTTTAACTTAATTTAAGCTAAAAAATTGTGTTTAGTTCAGCTTAACTTGACCAACTTATAGCTTAAATGAAGCTAAATTTCAATTCTTTTGAAAAGTTGGTTAGGGGGTGCTTAAATATTTTAGCTTAAGTGCACAACTGGTGTGGGGGGGGTGGAATGACTTAAATGTCCCTCCCAAACTTCATTATTTACGAAAATGCCACTATATATACCGTTTAATGATCTCTCTTGCCCTAACTCTCGCCTCTCACACTCTTCTCTCATATTCTTCTCTCCTCTGCCGACCGAGAAGAAGCTCTACCAAACACCCACGAAAACAATTGTCGACCTCTCTAATCGCAGCAGATCGTGCTTGTAGAACAGTCGTCTACCTCTCCAAGAATCGTCATTCCCCTGTTTTTGTTCATCTGCACCGAAAAGGTAAGATTTCATGACAGTGAAGTTATATACATGTATGGACATCGATTAGGGTTTTGTTTTTTGTTTTGTGAAATGGTGTCTTCTCGTTCTCTCTCTCTCTCCCTCTCTCTCTCTTTCCATTTTCTCTCTAATTATGGTGCACCCCATTTTTGACCGTCCTCAAGACTTGGACGTCACCATTTGAACACTTGGTGATCATCCATGTTCGTGTTCGCCTTGAGTTCTCGGAGGTTTCGACCGCGTGCCTTGCCTCAAGACCTCTCGACTTGTGTTTTTGCTTCTGAGGGCAGGGAATGGCTTGATTGGACATCCCCACACCTCACCGGCCATGGCTTGAGGTCACCGGCCCTGTTTTCTTTCCACCGGCCATTGGTGATGGCCGGTCGGCACTATTGGTGGTCGGTCGGCACCTTTGGTGGCCGGTCGGCACCTTTTGCGGCCAGTCGGCATCTTTTGCGGCCAATCGGCATCTTTTGTGGTCGGTCGGCCAACTTTGTTGGCCGATTAGGCACTTTTCCTAGCTGAGCCCTTTTCTTGAAGGGGTTTGAACCTTTTGAACCCCCTGTTTTAGCTTCTTGAGGAAGCTTGAACCTTGTGAACCTTTTTTTAGCTTCTTGGAGAAGCTTGAACATTTTTAGCTTCTCCAAAAAGCTTGCACCTTTTTAGCTTCTCCAAGAAGCTTGCACTTTGTTAGCTTCTCTTAGAAGCTTGGCACCTTGCCTTGGCCTATATAAGGAGAGCCTCTCCTTCCATTTCAAGGGTTAGAAAATCTGATATATATCATATATATATCACTCCCTCTCTATATCTCCCTCTCTCTCTACATTTGTGTGGGTTAGAGGATGCAAAAGGGTCTAGTTCTTGGCCATTTGAACTACACCTCCTAGCACAACACCTCCATCATCAACTTAAGGATCTTGGAAGCCATTTTCAGAGGCTAAGGGATTGATTTTATGGACCAAGAAGCTGCTGTCCCCTTTTGGTCTTCAAAGGTAACTCCTTTTCCCTCTTTATTTCCCGTTTTTGCACAGACTTTTAGCCATACTTAGAATCATTTTTGAGCTTTATTATAAACTGAAAAAAGTCTTATTTTGAGCTCCTTTTTAAGTTTGTTTAAGAACACTTTTGTGTTTGGGGTCGTTTACCCCCTCTTAGGCCTTGTTTGGCCTCATTTTTGTGCATTTTTGGTGAGCTCCGGGACCACCTTGTTTGGAACTCCTTACCACTGAAATCTTGAGGGATTTCAGTGGTGAGGATTATGGTTTGAGGTCCTAAGAAGGAGAGGGCCATCCCCTCTCCTTATTGTCTTCAATATGTGTCATTATAGCCTCATGTGTGAGCATCATTTTTAAGTGCATGTTGGCCATGTATTAAGTGTTATTTGGTAGTATTTTTCCATATATTACCTCTATTTTTACTTGGTTTAGACACACCATGCTTTCCTTGCATACATGTCATGTAATGCCATGATTTGCCTTAACATGCTTTGTGCTTTGAGCCTTGTTTCTAGCATGTTTTTGGCTTAGCTTTGTGAAGCTTTTGTGCATGATTTTATATGCTTAAGGTCTGTTTTTGGTTGTTTAGGCCATCCTTGCCATGCTTTGTATAGCTCCTTTGCATTCTAGCTTACTAGCCTTGGGTGTGTGGGTCACTAGCATGCTTTACTTGGCTTATTCTCATGATTTGGCATCATTGGAAACCATATTTCAGTCCATGTCACATGCTTGCATACTTGCATTTTCCATCCCTTTCATGCTTTGAAGAGTTGATGGCTTATGCTCCATACTTAGACCCTTGCGTATGCATGCTTGTGTGTGTGTTTTCATGCCTTTGTTGCATCATTTTGGCCACTGTTTTGGGCCTAGTAGAGAGCTGTCCAAATTAGTGTAAGACCATCCTCACATGTTGTTACATGCTTATATGCTTGCACACTTGCCTCCATGCTCATGTTGCATACTAGTTTGCATACCTAGGTTGCATTGCCTCGAGCATGCATTCCTTGCCTCTTGATTGATCATGATAGAGGTTAGGATTTATTGGGTGTTTTATGTGCATTACATTTGAAATCAAAATGCATAACTTGGCCTCTTTGGCCATCACGCATTGAAATGCGCGATTGGTGGCCCGAGGGTCGAGTCCCAAACTCCTTTGAGTCACAAACATGATAAGGAGTGTGATGGTGCAAACATTTGCTTGAAATACATTGCCATGCCATGTTTTGCCCTCTGCTGCTGTCAAAACAGGTTCTGCAGGAAGCTTTGATCGGCCGGCCATCTGCAGTGCCGACCGGCCATCCATCAGTGGCCGATAGCTTAACCAGTGGCCGGTGGTCATTTCCTTTGGCCGGTGGCAATTCCTCCTAGCTGGTGGTGTTCCACAGTGTCCATGGAGCATACCTTGGGAGTTGTGCAACTTTCAGAAGAGCAGAGCAGGGAAAACAGAGGCAGCTTGTGCATGGCAGTGAATTTCCAGGCAAAGCCAATCCGAGCATGCGTGCATCCCTCTTCCCGAGGCCTTTTACTGCTTTCAGTAGCTTAGTTGATTTGTTAATTAATTAAGTGGTTTGTAATAATTAATTAGCTTGTAGGTTGATTAATTTGTATATTCTTTTGGTCCCTCCGAGCGAGGGCGAATTTGTAATAAGTGTGGGTGCGTGTGTGCATGTCTTCCAACCCCCACTTCTTTCTCCCTTTTACTTACCTGCTTTTGATGGTTAGTATTAGGGCATATTTAAATTAGCATACTTATGCTTTGCATGCGTGCATCATTCATCTGTCTTGCATGCACCGGGCTCGGCACATCATACTAACTGCATTGTATTTCAATTCCAAGTTGAATACGTGTTAGTTGTAGCATCATCATGTGCCATCGTAGAATAGCCGAGCCTATCATAGTTGCATCTTGCATGTGTTGCATTAGCCACCTTAACATGAACTAGGATCATGCATATGATTACTAACTAGTTTCTGTTTTGGCTCGGAGTACTAAGTAAGCGTTTATGCTTTAGCATCCTTGCATGTGTGTGAGTGACTGCCATGATAGCATGCTTACCATGAGGCTATGTGCTTATGTGATATAACTGCCTAAATGCCTGTGGGTGAAGGTTGGGTTGCTTGAGTTGGAATAATTCGTCGAAACCCGTGTTTTAGCCTACTTGCGAGTAGCAAATTTCAATCCATTTTCAAAATAAATGGATATGCGATGCATTGTTCCAAATCAGACGACCTAGTCGATAATTGTTTTGCTGTGCGCATCACGCAGTAAATCTAGGCTAATAACCGGAATAAGAGCGCATAATGTTTTCAAAATTAGATATCACGGTTAGTAGAGGCTGATCTTTGGATCGGGCGAGAGGGGGTGCTCATAGCTGACCTTCCCTAATCGTACCCAAGTTCCCGAGTCGAGGCAACTTTGGTGATGATGGACACGTGGCCTTTGGCACCGAGTCAGGGTTTCCTAAATTTCCTAAAATAAAATATTTAGGTGGCGACTCTGTATCTGGCAAAGCAGTCCATGTTTGGCACTTCTTTTCTAAAAATCTGTTTTCTCAAAACGATTTGCCGGATTTGGACTCTTTGGTTCAGATTAAGAACCGTGACAATTTGAGTCCGAACTGTAGTAGACCCACAAACGAACGGAACGGGGGAGTCATCCTCCCGGGGCGTTCGGGGACGTCTACACATGTCCCTCTTCTTCACTCTGTGAATAGGGTTGAAAACGCCTCTCTCTCTTCTTCACTCTCTGATTAGGGTTGAAAACCCTCTTCTTACTTCGATTTGTTATTTATTTATTTAATCGTTAGATTTTTTCAATTTTAAATGCATAAATTTGGTACTGGAGTAGGTGAAATTTGAGTTCAAAAAAGTTATATTCATTTCATGAGCTTCGTTAATAATGTACTGGAGTAGGTGAAATTTGGGTTGCAATGTGAGTGCTTAATTGTGTTACTGAAACTAAAAATCAGTCTTTATATTTAACTTTGTGTTTATTATTTGATTGTTACTTTCATCAAGAAAAACTAGTTTCATCACATTCATCACATTTCTTAATATAGAGAAATGTTATATAAATTAATAAAGTTTATAATTTTTTTAAACGGATATCTATCATATTAATGAAACAGGTCTAGTTTTGCTTTCCAAATTGTTGTTTAAATTTGAAGTAGCATAAGTTATGATATGAAACAGGTCTAGTTTCATTGAACTTTCTTTTAGCTTGATCATCTATCTATTGAAATGAAGCTGTTCTTCATCTTGGAATAATCTTTTACAATTACACTTTCTATTTCTTATGAAATCTTATTGGCCAACAGATTATTTAGCTTCTTCCCCTCTAGACATCCAAATGGCAGTTACATTCTCTAAATGAGGCATAGTAAAGTTTTGTATATGTAATTTTTATTATTTAGTTGTATTGTTACTGTTATTACTTTAATTATAATTATCATGTTTTTTTGGTCCTTCAGCATAAGAAATATGGTGACATGCTACCATGCATAAATGTTTGCCTGCCAAGGCTTCTCATTTTGTAAGGTTGTTTAGCATGTGATTAATGTCCTTTGTTCTCAATTCCTTTTTGGGCTTCTATCAGTAATGAGTTAGATGGAATTCCAATAGATCCTTTTTTTCAGACCCATATTTCAAAAATTGGTTATTTTGGGTTTTCATTATGATAAGATTGATTATTGACTTATCTTTGGATTGAGCAAAGTATTTGTTTATTTTTTGCAATTTTTTTCAGACCCGTATTTCAGAAATTGGTTGTTTTGGCTTTTCACCATGATTAGGTTGATTGAATCCATACTTTGCTACCTTAGATGAAATAATGTTATTCGATTCATTTTGAAATTTGAGAAGATTTAGTGATTTGTCTATCATGAGATCACAAGGGTTATAAACAGATCATGCATATTTGTTATTAATAAAGGTTCAATTGTTGGGATTTGTGGATTGAAGAAATTCAATATGTTGAATCAACCTTATTTCTAATACTAGTAGTGGTAGTTGTGGAGGTATTGGAAAGGGAGTGTTTATGGAAGTGAGTGCTAGTACGGAAATATGCTAGTGTCACAAAGGATTGATTAATCTTGTCCCCGGTCTAATAGTTGTTGTAATGTCCAATGAATTAGGTGGGCAGAGCATGCTACTCTTCTTCAACTTGGATGATAACCATTGAACTATCTGTGTGCTGACTCAGAGCCCCTATCTTCTTCTTTACATACCCACATCAGTTCAAATCCTTATACAACAGGTCTTTAAAATTCACAATTGAAGAACCAATTAGAATAATTTTCTACCTTCTTTTGGGAGAATACTCTCGAACCTCAAGGAGTAACACCTTTTTCCATATGTCTTTCTTGCTTTGCTAAATGTTCTTGCTAGCTAGATTTTTACTCATGTGTTTTCTATGTCATGTTCTATGTTTAACACTGAATTGAATCTTTTAACTATATTAGTTGATAAATTGAAATTAACCACATGTAGCAAGTGGGAAAAAAATTAGGTAAAAATTAATCTTGTAATACATAGTTGTATAAGGATTTGAACTGATTTATTCAATCAATACTTCTTGGGTGCAATGTATTTACAATTAGGTTCCCAATCAATTTTAGGGGATTTGGATTCAATTCTTCCTAATTAATGCAGAGGCATGTCATCCTCTAGTAACTATTATTATAGTGGTGAAAGCTTCGACTTGAAGTATGAGGCTTTGAAATGTGATTGTGGGCTAAGAGCTGCCAAAAGGGTTACCGAGTCTGACAAGCCATCTAAAGGGAGACTATATTTCATTTGTGAGAAGAGAAATTGTCAATTTTGGAGGTGGTGTACCCCAAAATTTGTGTCGAGGTTGAAGAACGAGAGAATGCTTGATCAAAATCAAAATATGGAGACTGTAGGACTAAAAGTGAAGAACTAAATGCTTAAGCAATCCAATGCTTTCATGAGGCAGCTTATTGTGGGTTTGCTCACGATTTGTATTGTTATGTCAGTTACATTACTCTTCAAATGATGACAGGTGCCGTTTAGAGATACCTGGTGTTTTTGTGCTAATGTAGTTTACCATGAACTATTGTACTAAGCTTTGTACCCAATGAATGTTTACGTAGTTGCCATGTATGGTTATTTTGTACTGATCTAGCTGTTGTAATGCAAGCATTAATGAATGAGTTAATTTTAATTTTTTTTTTCTTTCATAGAATGAGTACCCAAGATGAAACACAATATGAAAATAGGAAGAACAAGGAAAAATCAAGTCAAGTACCATTCGTTAAAGCTCACTGGGATGCAAAATCAAATGAAATTTTTATTAAGCTTTGTGTTGAGCAAGCAAAGGTTGGACACAGACCTGGTACACACTTAGATAGGGTCAGGTGGGAAAATGTGATAACTACATTTAAAAGTATGACTAGAAAAGCATACCAACGAATACAAATGAAAAATCATTGGAATGTGTTGAAAAAAGATTGGCTTTTATGGAATAATCTGTTAAGGGGTGAGACATGCTTAGGCCTTGATACATTGACTGGAGCTATATCTGCATCTGATGAGTGGTGGACCAAGAAATTGGAGGTAAGTGAATTGGTTAATGTGCATATTCTGTTTGTTTTTTGTTTAAACAGACCAAATTTTGTTACTTGAAATTGTTAAATTTTCCTTTGTAATTGTTGTAGAGGTATCCTGATGCTGCTAAATTCCGGCATATGCCGTTGCAATTCACTAAAAACTTAGACATACTATTCTCAAATGCAACTGCTACAGGAGAAAGGGCATACACTCCTAGCTCAGGGGTTATGCCTCACACTGATGAGACTCAGGAGGAATTTTATGCCCCATATGATGCTGAATTTCATGATGATGCTGATTTGGAGGTGGTTCATCCTTCCAAGATAAACAAAAAACATCCATCAAACACTGATGGTTCATCAACCAAAAACAAGACAAAGAAGAAATTTACTAGTGCAGCTCTACTTAACAAGATACTTGATTGTATAGTCAATGTGGTTGAGTCATCTTCAGCAACTTTAACACAAACCTCATCAAGATATCCTTCAATTGCAGAATGTTTGGTAAAGTTGAAAAGCATCCCTAATGTGTCCCCGGATGATGAGCTGTATGTATAGACTGCTAGATTGTTCTTACGAGACAAGTATTGTGAGTGCTTCATGACTCTTCCAATGGATGGAGATCAATTGAGGTTTCTAAAGTTGGAGATTGAGATGGAGAAGACCACCACAGGTTATCGCGGCTAATTGTTTCTAAAGTTGGATGTTTATGAATTTCTGAATTATTTCATGTTTAAGACCTTTATTAAGACTTTTTTTTATTAATTGTGGATTGTTATGTTGGACTCATTATTTTTTTTCTTTTATTAATGTTGACTATGTTGGACTCATTCTTTGGACTTTTATTAATATTTTGTTGGACTTTGATTATGTTGGACTTTGTTAGTTGAATGGTTGATGGGTAGGTGACATTTTCTCAGTTGAATGGTAGGTGAATGGTTGACTTGTTGAATGTTAGTTGAATGGTTGAATTGTTGATTTCAATCTTGAATATGAATGGTGAAGACTTTTATATATATGTAGATGTTCTCCAGCTAGTTGTGAGAAAGGTTGAATTGCTTTCTGATTGTTGTGCTATATTTATTTTTTGTGCTGAATTTCCATCTGTTGCTGTGCTAAATTTGGACCTGTTTCTGGTTTGAATTTGAATCTGTTGCTGCTACATTGCTGTGTTCTTTGAAGGTATAATTTTAGGAAATTAAATTTGCATGTTGTTGTTGGTTTTAATTTATATATCTTACAAAAATGTTGAGAAGTCAATTATTTAGTATGATTATAAAGCTTCTGTTGTTGATTAAATTTGCATAAATCAGAAATGTCGTTGTTGTTGGTTCTACTCAACTATTACGATTATAAATTTCTATTTACCTAACAGGTCAAATTTTAGGAAGTCTCATAATGATGATATACAGAGAACCCAAAAAAATAAAAATAAAATAAAAAAATAAGTGAGGTGAGATTTTAATTTTTTTTTAATTTAAAAAAAAATTCTCATAGAAATAAAACAATATGAAATTGGCCCTATTATGTATTGGCTAGAGGTGAATATAAGGATTCATTAGTGCATTATACATTTTGAGCCAAAAGCATTTTTGATTCCTTAGTGCATTAAGTTTAATGTTTAATTTGAACGAAATAACCTAATTAAAATTGTATGGACTAAATTATTAAAATTGAAATGAAATTTGAGTTAAACTATAAGATTAATTTTGCTTGTAGTCATGATGATTTATAATGCTTCATTTGGACTAAAATCTAATTAGAAGAAAGCAAGGTCATTCTTGTAATAGTAACCAAGCCTTTAAATGAGTAGGTATTTTGGAGATGAGTAACAGTGATGACGATGAATAGAATGATGATCACCATGATGAAGATATTGAAGATGAAGGCAGCACATTGCAAACCCAACAACATAATAATATGCTCTTAGCTACAGCGGCAACAGTTGCAGTGACATATGCGACAAATTATTTGATAAAAGAACCATGTAGGATATCTAGTTTAACAGAGGGGAAATGGATGGTAAAATTACAAGAAGGGAATCGGACAAGAATATTTGAAAATTTTTGAATGGAAAGAGAGGTATTTTATCAATTGTGTGATTTGTTACAGACAAAGTATGGCCTTGAAACTGGACAAAAATCTCGATTCAAGAGCAGGTTGCAATTTTTTTGTATATTGTTGGCGGTGACATTTGAAACAGAAATGTACAAGAAAGATTTCAACATTCTGGCGAGACTATTTCAAAATACTTCCAGAAAGTGTTAAAAGTTGTTACAAGTGTCACGACCCAAACCCGGTACCCAACGGTTCGGCATCGCAACAAGATAATAAAAATAAAATGATTCTAAAATAATTGTAGTAATAGTAGTGGAAATAGCAGTGCAGCGAATAAATTAAATAAATTAAAATAAAATAAATGGGTACCAAAAAGTTTAGTAAAAAGAAAAATAGTCATCTGGCTTTCATTTTATTACAAGAGTCTGATCATAATTATAGATAGTAAAAAAAAAGAAAAAAAGAAAACACTGTGATTTATCCCCCATCTTGATCCCGCTAAATCTCGTCATCTGAAAAGGGTAACAGTTATAAGCACATAGTAGAGTGAGGAATATTATACTGTGAGTATAACGGCACAAAATAGCCATGGATAGTTATTTAAGCTAAAACATTAACATAATTTAAGTTGAATAAACAAATTAATTAAGTGGCAGAAACTGAATACAAAAATTACGTAAATAACTATAACCATGGTACAGAACAGAACAGAACAGAACAGGAGTCACTGGAGTGACAATCAGAACAGGGGTCAATAGTTATTTAAGTCCCCCAAGGCATGGGACTCCCGTGGTGGTACTTACAAAAAATAATTGTTTACAAGATTATTGTCAAATACTTTCTAAGATTTAAACAAACATATCCATGGGTTTCAATTTAAGCAAATAAGGGTCAGAAAATAATCCACATAATTAAAATATTAACATAACCATAAAACATAAATTATATAAAATAAATTATGGTAACTCAAAACATTCGTAAAATATATTATGGTGAATCAAGACATATATAAAACATGTTATGATGACTCAAGGTATAATATAACTCACTTTTTCTATTATTTCCCGTTCTTCCTCTTACTTTATGAGCCTTTCTTTAGCTGTTGCCTCCTGTTTTTATCTCTTTTCATTGTTTCTTCTGCACTTCCTAGGCAATTCCTATTTATAGACTCCAGAACTTGCTTATTACTCAAAGTCCTTAGGCCAACAGCTGCCACGTTGCTCCTATTCTAATTTATTGCCATGTTTTTACCTTGCTGGTTTTTGAGAGGTGATGCCACTTGTCTTAACTTTGGCTTAATTTTTTCCTTGGCCCACTTCCTTTTCTTAATTCCCTTTCGGTCCTTTGATTAAATCACTTACTAATAATTTAGCTCATATTATTATTATATATATATTAATATAATGAGGAATTCTATTTATTTATTAATCATTATTTATTATTATTATTATTATTTTTTATAATATATATATATAAGTAATTGATAGAATCACGGTATTGAATTAAAAAATAATTCAGGTGTCACATTTCTCCTCTCCTTAAAAGAAATTTGTCCCCAAACTTGACGTACCTTAGTTTTTGAAGAGGTGTGGGTATTTGGCTCACATTTGGCTTTCAGTTTCCCATGTCGCTTCTTCGACACGATAGTTTCTCCATAAGAATTTCATAAGAGGTATAGTCTAGTTTCGAAGGATCTGATCACGGCGATCAAGAATCTGCACAAGTTGTTCTTCATAGAGAGGTCTTCTTGAACCTCTAGGTTCTCATAATCAACAACATGCTCTGGATCTCGAAGATATCGACGAAGCATCGAAACGTGAAACACGTTTTGGACATTGGATAGTTCGAGTGGAAATGCAAGGCGATATGCCATAGAACCAATCCTTTCGAGTATCTCGAACGACCCGATATAACGTGGGTTTAACTTTCCTTATTTTCCAAATCGGATAACCCGTCTCGTTGGTGAGATCTTTATGAACACATGATCGCCTATTTGAAATTCTAAGTCTCGTCTCCGTGTATCTGCATAGCTTTTCTGGCGACTCTAAGCAGTGCGAATTTGCTGTTGGATGAGCTGAATCTTATCACTTGTTATTTGCACGATCTCGGGTCCTAGCAGTTTCCTGTCTTCGACTTTCATCAAACACAGAGGTGATTGACATCTTCTTCCATACAGTGCCTCGTATGGTGCCATACCGATGCTTGCATGATAGCTATTATTATAGGAAACTCCACCAAAGGTAGGTGATCGTCCCAATTACCTTTGAGGTCTAGTACACACACACGTAACATATCTTCCAAAGTCTGGATTGTTCTTTCGGATTGCCCATCAGTTTGCGGGTGATAAGCCGTGCTAAACTTAAGAGTGGTTCCCAAAGATTCTTGTAATTTGTTCCAGAAGTGAGACACAAAGTGGGGGTCTCTATGAGATACGATTGAAACTGGAGTGTCGTGCAAACGAATGATTTCCTTAATGTACAGAGTGGCGAACTTAGTAAGGGAGTACGTGATTCTAATTGGTTGAAAATGCGCTAACTTCGTCAATCAATCTACGATAGCCCATATTGCGTCATTCTTCGAGACTGATTGCGGTAGCCCGACCACGAAGTCCATAGTAATGTGCTCCCATTTCCATTCAGGAATATAGAGTGGTTATAACATTCCTGCAGGTCTCTGATGTTCTGCTTTAACCTGTTGACAATGCAGACATTTGGAGACGTGGCTTACTATGTCTTTCTTCATTTCTGTCCACCAAAAGTGTTCCTTCAGATTGTGATACATCTTCGTATTGCAATGGTGGATCGCAAACCTCGAGCTATGAGCTTCTTTTAATCTCTTCTTCTTGAGTTCCAGAATATCGGGTATGCAAAGTCGATTTCAAAATTTTAGTATCCCATTGCTTAGAGTGAAGTCAGGATCAGGCATACTTCTTTGCTCCTCATACTTTTTCTTCAAAAATTTATCTTCATATTGGCAGACTCTAATTTCTTCAATCAACTCGGGTTCCACGATTATGTTGGCGAGTAGTCCATTGATCTTGCGGGGAACGAGGGTACATGCCAAACTTCTGGTCGTCTTTCGAATCAATGTGTCTACTACCATGTTAGCTTTGTGTGGATGGTGATGGATCTCTATATCGTAGTCTTTCATAAATTCTAGCCACCGTCGTTGCCTCATATTCAGTTCTTTCTATGTAAACAGATATTTGAGACTCTTGTGATATGTGTAAATTTCGCAGGTTACTCCATAGAGATAATGACGCCAGATTTTGAGGGCAAAGATTACTGCGGCTAATTCTAGATCGTGGGTCGGATAGTTCTTCTCATGGGTCTTTAGTTGACGTGAGGCATATGCAATGACCTTCTCATTTTGCATAAGAACGCAATCCAAACCATTATATGAGGCATCACTATAAATTTTGAACCTTTCTGTTTCCGCAGGGAGTGCTAGTATAGGAGCCGTCACGAGTCTGTTCTTCAATTCTTGGAAGCAACGTTCCTGTTTGCCGGTCCATTCAAAGGGTGTGTTCTTTTGAGTTAGCTGGGTCAAGGGTGATGCTATCTTCGAGAAATCTTGCACGAAGCGCCGATAATAGCCGGCTAGACCCAAGAAGCTTCGAATCTTGGACACGTTAGTGGGTCGTGGCCAATCCATGATTACTACAACCTTTTAGGGGTCAATTGAGATGCCATCTTTGTTGATAACGTGATCGAGAAAGTGTACACTGGTGATCCAAAATTTGCATTTCTTCAACTTGGCATAGAGTTTGTGATCACATAGTGTCTGTAGAACTCTTCGCAAGTGGTGTTCATGATCTTCTGGCAATTTGGAGTATATGAGAATGTCGTCAATGAAGACAATGACGAATTCATCAAGATAGGGTTTGAACACTCGATTCATGAGATCCATGAAGGCCGCTGGAGCATTGGTGACGCTAAATGGCATGACGAGAAACTCGTAGTGCCCATAACGAGTTATGAAGGCAGACTTTTCGATACTTTCTATTTTGACTTTTAGTTGATGGTAACCAGAACGCAAATCAATTTTTGAGAATACTTGGGCGCCTTGTAGTTGATCGAACAAGTCATCAATTCGTGGCAGAGGGTACCGATTTTTTATGATGACTTTGTTCAGTTCTCGATAATAGATGCATAACCTCATCGTGCCATCCTTTTTCTTTACAAATAGTACTGGAGCTCCTCGAGGTGAGGTACTAGGTCGAATGAAACCTTTGTCCAGTAGTTCCTGGAGTTGAGTCTTCAGTTCTTTTAATTTTATCATGGACATGCGATAAGGGGCTTTTAAGATTGGTTGTGTACCAAGTTGGGTTTCAATGGTGAATTCTATTTCTCGATCAACCGAGGTACCAGGTAGGTCTTCAGGAAATACATCCAAAAATTCTCGAACCACGGGGATTGCATTAAGTATAGGGGGCTTCCTATTGAGTATCGATCACATAATGGATACAACTACAATAACCCTTTCTTAGAAACTGTTGTGCTGTCATGAAGAATATGACACATGGAGGGAAAGAGACTCTAGTTCCATCAAAGATAAGCTTGAGCTGGTTTGGTGACCGGAGGAAGACCTTTTTGGTTTCACAATCGATAGAGGCATGGTTGGCAGCCAACCAATCCATTCCTAAGATCACATCAAAGGTACTAATGCAAAGGGGAATCAAGTCTATGTGTAAGGTTTCACCTTTTAAGGATATAATACAAGATTTGTACACATTAGTACTAATGGCAGAATTACCAGAAGGAAAAGACACAGGCAATACATATCCTAAGGGTTCGGGTGTTGATATTAACTTGTAAGCAAAGTGTGGTGCAACAAAAGAATGAGTGGAACTAGAGTCAAAGAGAACATGAGCTAAATGACCACAGATAGAAAGTGTACCTGACACAACATTCTCAGCAAGTTCTGGCACCAGGGCAAAAACCCTTTCTTGGCGTTTTTGGTCTTTCCTCACTCCTCCAGGTACCGTGGGTTTTCAGACTGGTTTAGAGAGGGCGGCTGTAGGATTGACAAGTTTTGGACAATCTCTCAGCAAGTGGCCAACTTGGCCACATCTAAAGCATGTTTCCGTGTCTCGATGGCATTGTCCCCAATGAGTCCTTTCACAAGTAAAGAAAATTGGAATGGTGCCACCTTTGGAATTAGTAGTACCTTGATTACCTGTACTAGTTGAGCCCGTATTTACCTTCTTCGGAGGTGCAGTGCTAAATCTTCTGTTGTCTTTTTTCCAAAATCGCTTTTTTTGGCTTTTTTCTCCAAAGTGCGAGACTTTAATCCATTTTTCCGCAATGTATGCTCGATCCATCACCTCCGCATAGGTTTGTAGTTTCAAAAGCTCCAGCCTCTCCTTGATTTCAATAACCATTCTTGCTTCAAATTTCCTAGCTTTTCGAGCTTCGGTGGGGATGACGTATGTTGCAAATCGAGCCAGCTGTGTGAACTTGCTCTCGTATTCGGCCACTGTCATGGTTCCTTGCCTTAGATGTATGAATTCTGATGCTTTTTGTTCCTACAGCAAATCTGGAAAGTGTGGACTCGCCTTTTTCCGCGTCCCCACCTTTCGGAAAGGGTTTGAAAAGAAGGCCTCACAGTTCAGACTCTTGCGGTTCTGAATCTAGTCTCACAAGTGCAATGTGAAACTGATAATCACCAAAGAGTCCAAATCCGGCAAACCTTTTGGAAAATCAATTTAAAATCAAATAATGCCAAAATTGAATTGCTTTGCCAGATTACAGAGTCGTCACCTAAATATTTTATTTTTGAAAAATTTAGGGAACCTTGACTCGTGCTGAAGGCCATGTGTCCGTCATCACCAAAGTTGTCTCGGCTTGGGAACTTAGGTACCAGAAGGGAAGGTCCTAAAATGAGCACCTCCGCTTGCCCGATCAAAGATCGGCCTCTACTAATCATGATATGATTTTTTATAAACATTATGTGTTCTTATTCTGGTTATTGGACTAGTTTTACTATGTGACGCACACAAGCAAGTATAGATTAAATCGCAAGAATTGGAACAATTCAACTCGTGTTTGTTTTGCGAAAATGGTTTGAATTTGCCACCCTCAAGTGGGCTTAAAAATGCGGATTTGCCACCAAACATAGTGGGCTTAAAACATGATTTACCACTCAAAAAAGTGGGCTTAAAACACACATTCGTTGAATCATTGAATTGTTCCAATTCAAACAATAAAGCCTTCATCCACAGGCATTCATACAGTTTATCAAGTAAGCACATAGCCTCATGGCCAGCATGCGAATCATGGTAACATGGTAATCACATTCGTGCAAGTATGCTAAAGCATAAAACTTACCGAGTACTCCAAGCCAAAACAAAACCTAGTTAGAAAGATGCATGATCCTAACTATACAAGATGTCTAATGCAACACATGCAATAATGCAATTAATAGGCTCAGCTAGTAATATGACATTTGGATTGATTTGAATAACATGCGATTAAACATGTATTCAAATAAGTATTGAAATAACGATGCAGTTTGAATGATGCGCCGAGCCTCGGTGCATGCAAGACAAATGAATGGATGCAAGCATGCGAGCATAACGTATGCTAATTGAAAATGTCCCTAATCTAACCATCAAAAGCGATGAAATAAAAGGGAGAAAGACGTGGGGTTGGAAGACATACACACACGCACGCACGCACACTTATTACAACGTTACACCCTCACGAGGGAGGGTCCGAATGAATAAGCTAATTAGCTATGCTAATTAAGCTGACTATTACAAAACGAATTAACTATTCTAACTAATCAATATTACAAACACAATATTTAACTAACTATACTAAGTTAATTAAATATTACAAAACGATTTAATTAGCTAAACACTTCAACTGACTAATTACAAAACAAGTAAATGAATTAATTAGCTACCACTAACTAATAAAGCAATTAAATGGCCTCGAGGGGTGAGGGATGCATGAATGCTCGGATTCTCCTCCCGAAAATGCTACCGCCTTGCCATTACAGCCCCTGTTTGCACATATTTGACCATTGAAAATTGTGCTAACTCCCAAAACACTTCTGATCCTCTTCAGGAGCACACAGAACAACCTTTTTCATTGATGGCCGGTTGGCTACCAATGGTGGCCGATCGGCTACCCCTTCCCTGAACTTCTTCTTTTACTGGAACAGAGAGCAAACAGAGGCAAAACAGTGTATTCTCAAGGAGTGTATGTACTGCCACTCTTCTTATCATTACACAAGCTCAAAGGAGTGTAGCTCTTGGCCCTCAAACCATCAACCAAGCATTTTTCGTGCATGATGGCTAAGGAACCAAGCTTATACAAGCTTAATGAATGCACAAACAAAACTAAAACAACCATCACCTTATCATGCATGATCAAGGGTGATGGTGCCCAAGGAAAGTGGCACACTTCATCACTTCGAGTATGAAATGTTCCATTTTTCCTCGTGTTCGAATTAACGTCCGATCCGAACACATGCAATGCAACATAAAAGATGCTCATATTGCCTCTTTTACTTGTTCATTTTTATTTACTCATTTTAGTTACCGATCCATTCTTTAATTGATTAGCCCAAAAGTGAGTGTCCTCTAATGGCAAGTAGGCTTAAACCACAAGTGCCTTGAGCATGAAAGAGACCTCATGCCGTTGATAATGAACTCCTGAAGGAATTAAACCATTAAGCATGAATGTCTCAATTTCACACTCAAGCCAATAAGGGGTTTAAAGCCACTTTCAAAGTAAATGAAAGAGTGAAACAAATGAGTATGTGATAGAGTTTATGATGCTAAAATTACATGCAAAATAGCACCCCAATATGTAAGCGACTCAAGCAATTTATGTTTAAAAGCCTAAAATACCGAACTAGTGAACCCCTTTACACTATAACTATGCAAAAGACCACTCGTACAACACAAAAAGCCCAAATCAGTGGCAAAAACGTGCTGAAAATAGGCTAAGTTAAGCTACAAAAACATGCCAACATGTAAGGCAACTAGGCATGCAAGCAAGGCAACAAGAAGGGGAGGCTAACCCCTTCAATTTTGGATTTCAAAAGAAGGTTTTTTCTACTAAAATAACTCTGAATTTCAGTGGTTAAAGGGCCCAAAAAGTTTGATTTAAATATGAGAAAAGATGGCACAAAAAGCTAAACAAGCTGAGGAACAATGGGGGGGACAACCCCCTAACTCACAAAGACTCAAACTACCATTTTTATGCCTCAAAAATAGAGTTTTTTATACTTCAAAAATAGCCTTAAAACAGTTGAAAAGGATGGCAAATCAAGTATGCACAATAAGCTTAAATGAGGTAAGTGCAATACCTTTGAAGCAAAGTGCAATTCAACCACAAACTCAAACTCAAATCCCCTTCCAAGGCTCAAACAAAGCTCCAAGGGACCTCAGCTCCAAGGTGGTTAAGTTTGGTTAAGGGTTGATATGCAAAAGTATAGTGAAAACTAACTACAAGGCATAAAATAAGAAGAGAAAGAGAGAATTCTAGAGAGAGAGAGAGAGAATTTTTGGTCTAAAATGTCCAACCTCTTCAAATGGGGGAGGACACCCCCTATATATAGAAAATCAAGGTTTGAGCTTGAATTCATCCTACCATACACGTGTATGAAGATGCAGTTCAGTGAGCAACAGCTGGCACAGCTGGCAAACAAATATCTAAAAAAGGAGACCAATGGCCGTCGGCCACCACTAGTGGCCGTCGGCCAGTGGACAGGCACAACTTCTGGCTGACAGGGTCTAGGGTTTGCCAACAAGTCACCCTCTCTTCCAAGTAAGAGGCAACAAGCTCTTGGTCCAAAAACATGCACAAAACAGATAAGTTTAGAGGCTCAAAGACAAGGCACTCAGCCGAGGACTTCGGGCGCTCAAAACGAACACAAACAAGGATAATCATCGAGTGTACAAACGATGACGTCCAAGTCTTGAGGACGATCAGAAATGGGATGTCTACAGAAAGTATTTTTCATAGAACACCTCAAAGAATCTGGCATAAGTCACAATATCTTCTTTCTCCAGGGTAAGCAGCCACCATTCTTGTGCATCCTCTTTGAAGGTGAATGTGGTGAAGGTCACCTTCTGTCTTTCTATGCAAGGTAGAGTGCGGAAAATCTTCTCCATATCTCTGACCCAAGCTTCTACTACCAGTGGGTTTGTACTGCCGGTAAATATGGTAGGTTTCAAGTCCTGGAACTATTTTATTGTAGTTGGCTCTTCTCGTCGTTCAGGCATTCTGCTATTAATGTTGGTTTGTAGGGCTCGCAGAAAACTGGTAACTGCTCTTTCCATGATTTGCTCCATTGGATTAGTACCGCTGACCGATGATCTGGTTCCATTTCCATCATCAGCCATTATTACAAGGTGAAAATGGTTAATGGACTTCTTTTTTTCTTTGTTTTTTTTTTTTTTGAACCACTTAGTATACATTTAATTATCACAATATCATATCTATAATTCACAAGATACTATAACAGTACATATATAATTTTTTTCTTATGCAAAAGAAAAGATATTAGTACAACGTACTTAAAATACTGTCATGAGTTAGTGTCTAATCCTATTAATACAAAAATAGAAGGATTAGACTAATCATGGTCAGGTCACAAAAAAAGATCTCCTGGTCGGACGTCTAGAAGGGACCGTTAAGCCACCATGAGAACTGGCTTCGGAAAACTGGGCCATGAATAACCCCGTAAACTCCCCCTGCATGAGGGACTCAAACTCCCACCCACTGTGCTCTACTCCAAAGCAATGTTATACCACCTGGACTATATAGACAAGGATACCGTGATCATAACCCCAAAACTCTTGTCCAATAATCCGTACCGGTATCTCCAAGTATGATGCACTGTCAGCGAAGTCCACAGCTGGGGTATGGATAATATGCTGTGGAGGATGTGTCATAGTGCAAATGTGACTGCTAGGGTATGCATGTCCCTTCCTCTCCGCAAAGCCCAGGGGTAGAGGTGCGACCAGAAAATGCAGTTGTCCTAGGTCCGGAGCAAGGCCAACAACGTAGGTCAGCCCTATGTACCTCTTACGAGTGCTACCTTGGCTAAGCCTCCAAAATAAGAAATCCTCATCGGGGTCGGTCTGCAAATATACAAGTCTCCTCATGAGCCGGTCAAGTGTTGGATGGGCTTGCCTAACAAGACTCTCTGAATCACCCCAGCCTTCTAATAGGTTCGGGATGAGATGAGCTCCTAGGGGCTCAAACCAGAATAACTCCATTAGATTGGTCATTTCCTACAACACAGGAAAACTTAGCCTAGACATATGTATAACATGGTTTACTTGCATTAGACAAACTAAAATTTTGTTTTAGTTGGTATATATATTTTTTGAAATAATTTTCAATTCAAATAATGTGAATTGCAAATAATGTGAATAACTGTATAGAAAAATTCAAAAACATATACTATTTTTATTTTTAAAAAAAAATCATTGCTCTGATACCACTTTTGTCACGACCCAAACTCAGTACCCAAGGGTTCGGCGTCGCAACAAGATAATAAAAATAAAATAATTCTAAAATTTTTGTAGTAGTAGTAGTAGTGGTAGTAGTAGCGTAGCGGATAAATTAAATAAATTAAAATAAAATCAATGGGTACCAAAAAGTTTAGTAAAAAGAAAAATAGTCATCTGGGTTTCATTTTATTACAAGAATCCGATCATAATTATAAAAAAAAAAAATGATTTATCCCCCATTTTAATCCCGCTAAATCTCGTCACCTGAAAGGGGTAACAGCTATAAGCACATAGCAGAGTGATGAATATTATACTGTGAGTATAAGGGCACAAAATAGCCATGGATAATTATTTAATCTAAAACATTAACATAATTTAAGTTGAATAAACAAATTAATTAAGTGGCAGAAACTGAATACAAAAATTACATAAATAACTATAACCACGGTACAGAACAAAACAGAGGTCACTGAAGTGACAATCAGAACAGGGGCCAATGGATTTATGACAAACAGAGAACCACAAAGTGGTCAAACAGGGGCCAATGGTTATTTAAGTCCCTCAAGGCATGGGACTCCGTGGTGGTACTTACAGAAAATAATTGTTTACAAGATTATTGTCAAATACTTTCTAAAATTTAAACAAACATATCCATGGGTTTCAATTTAAGCAAATAAGAGTCAGAAAATAATCCACGTAATTGAAACATCAACATAACCATAAAACATAAATTATATAAAATAAATTATGGTAACTCAAAATATTCGTAAAATATATTATAGTGACTCAAGACATATATAAAACATGTTATGGTAACTCAAGATATAATATAACTCACTTTTTCTATTATTTCCCGCTCTTCCTCTTACTTTCCGAGCCTTTCTTTAGCCGTCGCCTCCTGTTTTTATCTCTTTTCATTGCTTCTTCTGCACTTCCTAGGCAATTCCTATTTATAGACTCCAAAACTTGCTTATTACTCAAAGTCCTTAGGCCAACAGCTGCCACGTTGCTCCTATTCTAATTTACTGCCATGTTTTTACCTTGCTGGTCTTTGAGAGGTGATGCCATTTGTCTTAACTTTGGCTTAATTTTTTCCTTGGCCCATTTCCTTTTCTTAATTCCCTTTCGGTCCTTTGATTAAATCACTTACTAATAATTTAGCTCACATTATTATATATATATATATATTAATATAATGAGGAATTCTATTTATTTATTAATCATTATTTATTATTATTTTTTTATAATATATATAAGTAATTGATATAATCACAGTATTGAATTAAAAAATAATTCAGGTGTCACAACAAGGATGTCTATTGATTAGGTGAGGCCTCAACCGAGAAATAGTGTGCATCCAGATATTTGAAGCAAGCGCAAATATTATCCTCATTTCAAGGTAAAAAAATAATTACAAGTGGAACTTAGGTATTACATATAATAATGTTTGTAGGATATTTCTAATAATTTGTGACTAAAAATATTTTTATTAACTATTTTGCAATAGGATTGTATTTGAGCAATTGACGGAACACACATCAAAGCATATATATCTCCAGATAAGCAACCTCGTTTAATAGGTAGAAAGAGGTATGTAACTCAAAACATAATGGCCGTATGTGACTTTGATATGTGTTTCACATTTTGCTTACCAGATGGGAAGGAAGTGCACACGATACTCGGATCTTCTTGGATACAATTAGGAATTCTAGTTATAATTTTCCAAAACCACAAGGAGGTAACTGTTTTATATTTGATTGCTCCAGTAGATGCACCACACTCACATCTCCATATTTATTTTTACATTTATAATTGCTTACTTTAATTTCATTTTGAAATTTTAAAATAGATGAGTTTTACTTGGTGGATGCTAGGTATCCAAACATGAAAGGATATCTTGCACCTTACAAAGGAGAAAGATACCATCTAGCTCAATTTGAACATGGTCAATCCCCCCAAAATGCATAAGAAAAATTTAACCAAGCACATTCATCACTTAGAAGTGTAATAGAAAGAACGTTTGGGGTTTGGAAAGCAAGATGACCGATGATAAAGGATATCCCATGTAACGCCCTGTAAATTATACCATAAATATAACCCATAAACGGAAAGATAATAGAAATAATATGCTTTCATTCATCAAGTTTGTATGCAAAAGATAAAATATGCGATATACATTCACGAATGCTCATCCTGAATCTACAACATGTGTTACAATGATAAGAGAACTGAAAACTAAACAGGTATTCATATGCCCTATAGGCTTACATATTTTCAAGTCATTGCTTGGTTACAACAAAATGAGTCTTGCTTAGTACAGTTAAAGCCCTTGGCTATATAAAATAAATACACAAAAGTATGAAGCTCTTGCTCCCAAATGTCCCTCCAATCTATTGTCTTGGCAGAGGTATATCATCAATACTTGAAAATGTTTTTTTCAAATAGGATGAGTCAAAGCCCAGTAGGAATAATCCAACACAATATATGAGATTTAGCAAAGATATAAGTGCAATGTGCATACACAATGCCTATGACAAAACATTTACATTTTATATAATCATAAAATACCAAGTTCATATCTCATTCTATTTCCTTTAATACATTTCAATTCATGAGTTAATTTCATTATTTTTCAACAACCCAGTTGAGACTACAACTCAGTGATTATCAAATCAATACATAAACCACACAAACACTTCAATCTGCCATTTTATGAAAATTTTGTTCGCAGGATCGGCACTTATGTATACACAAAATTTTGGGACTTTCACCCTGGACACTCTGGCCAACTTAATTTTCAATGGAGTCCATTCCCTATTTCCTCCCAAACAATGGAGTACATCCCCTTTCTCCTCTCAAACATCATACATATACAATGTATTTAAAACATAGTCATATTCAATGACAATCAACAATAGACTAGTTTTAATTCACCTAATCGACATGCAATTTCTACAACAATCATAGCTATCCTCCACTGATAGCCCAATACAGTTATTTCTAAATAGATATTCAATCTCAAGACAGATAATTTATTCAAAACTTCCAAAGGTGAGAGGTACTATATACTCAACTCCACCATCTATTTCAATATTCGCCCAATTTTACATTTATAACACCAATTTCATTTATTTATACAAAATAAATAATTAAATCATTTTAGGGCAAACTCCCCCTTTTTCCAAATATCAAACCAAGTTCCAAGATTAACAATTTTGACACAATACAACCTCATTTACAACTCCATAACCATTTATTTTCCATTCATCAAAAACCCCTCTTTTTATTTCACACCTAAACCCTAGGTCTGTTCAAACTACTCCCAAATCTTACCATTGTTACACAACGACAAATAACTAAGCTAAAGACCATATGAAAGTGTAGAGAATCCCTACCTCAAGAAGAGAAGACGAGCAAAGCAAGGTTGAAACTCTAAATACACTGAAACCCACTTTTGTTCGGATGAAAAGAGAGCCCACGACGTGCTCTACTTTTCTCTCAAAGGCACTAGAGTGAAGAACCCAATGGATCTAGTGAAATAGTAGAGAGAAGTTGAGTTTTAGAGGGAGAAACTCAAGATATAGGGTTTTGGAGAGTTTTAGAAAAAGAGAGAGGAATGAAAAAATGATGAAAAAGATCATCTTCACGAACTGTTATACACGCAGTCCACTCGAACGTGGAAAGTGACGCTCGAGCGTCAGACACAATATTCCGCTCGAGCATAAGAAGTGACGCTCGAGCGTCGAATACACTCTTCCAGCATTTGCAGGTCTGCAAAAAAAAAAAAAAAAAAAAAAAAAAAAAATTGAGAGTTTGCAAATCCCGTTCAAGCATAAGAATGATCGCTTGAGCAGAGGAGAAAAATTGCAAAGCCCACTCGAGCGCAAGAATGGCCGCTCGAGCGGAGGAGCAAAAATCTAGGCAGTAAAGGTTTAGAAAAACAAACAACCAACTTGTTCCAAAGACACAACTACAATCCAAATGATTAATCCAAGGAACAACAAGGGGAAAAAGAGGTGAACAACAACATTGAACCATAAAACCTAAGTCCGGAAGATAATAAAATGTCAGGTCAAAATTGGAGTCGCTATATCCCACCAAACTACAGGTGGCCAACTCAAGTCAAACTTGTTTGTGCAACAATGGCAATTCCGACGAAGTGAGTTCCGCGATATTGCATTTGATTCTTATGATAGATTCACGGATTATGTGCCTAATGAAGAGGAAGGATCTTTGTCTTAACAAGCACGCCATGGAAATGATATTGCATGCGATGACAACGAGATGGAAGTGAGGAGACATAATATTTGTATGTCAATTTGTAGACGAAATTAGGAGTTCTTTAAATATCTAAGAAGTTTTATTTTTATTGCCTTAATAGTAATTTATTGTTTTTTTATTGCAATGACATTTTTTTGTTCCCTTGTGAACTCAATATTATTAAAAAAAATATAAAATAATAAAAATAAAAAAATAAATTTGAGGTAATGTAAAAATGTACCAAATTAGGTACTAATTAATCAACTTCCATTAATGAAATAAATTTTTCAAAATTTGAAGTGAAGCAAATGACAAAATTACAATTTTTATGTTCATAAGGGCAAAAATGACAATTACACAGCAAAAAGCTATTTTACAACTTATTTACCAAACACTACTCTGTTGTTTAAATCTATAATCTCACAGCTACACCAAACAGGTTACCAGCTTATGCTCACAGCTATAAGTTATAATTTATAATCACTTTTCCATAGCTCTACCAAATAGGGCCATTATATGAAAAGCCTTTTAAATCTATTAATTTATGAACTATTTCTGGCACCTATTATTAATACTATCTAATTCTATCTCTCTATATATTCTTTCAAGTATAATTTTAAGGACGCGGGTCCCTGCTGTGGACAACTCACAGCCGTGTCTGCTGTGAGTTGAAACACCACCATTTTATCTTCTTTTTTTTTTAATTTTTTTTATATGTAAGGGTTTATTAATTCTTCTTTCATTATAACAAAGAAAACAATCAACCTACCTAGATGCCGCCGTCTTCTCTGTACCCCCCTTAAGCAAAACGTCTCTACTTAGAAAAGTTAGTTTTTTTAAAAAAAAAAAACATTTTTGTCTTCTCTCAAATAGATTGAACAGTGTTCTCTTTCTTTACTTCACCATCCATCTGCCGGATTTGCAAACCATTATTATTCAACAAAATGGTATGTGTATCTATATATATATTATGTATATATGTTTTGTTTTTTATTTTGTATAGTGTGTTAGTGGGTTCAACAAGTATAATGGTTTGTTTTGTTTTTTGTGAATGGATTGAGAAACACAATTGTATATTATAAGAAAATTTCTTTATTATGTAATTTATTTTGTACATGTTATGTATTTTTGTATAAATATTATATAATTTTTTTAAGGAGTTACGATAATTTGTAATTCATAATTTTTTTTTATAGCAATGTTATGTATTTTTGTGGAAATATTACACATTTTTATAACAATGTTATGTATTTTTGTAATAATGTTATGCATTTTATGGTCTAAAAAAAGTTTCAATAAAAAAATCTATAACCTTAATATAAAATGCGAATTTAATTTTTTAATCATAAATTGTCATAATAAAAAATGACATAACATTTGTGACAAAAATACGAATCATATATAAAAAAATTATATAATAAGAGGGCATATGATTCACATCTTTAAGCGTGTCTGCCAAAAAATTCCCAATATTATATAATATACTAATTCTAATATAATTTTGCAATTGTATATTATAATCTACTTAGACACAATAAATTTCCAATGTTACTGTACAAATTACAAATCTTTTTTTTCCTCTCCCCTATCCTTTTAATTAATTTACATTATTAATTGATTTATTAGATTTCATTGAATTGTTTAATTACTCAACATTTAAAATTAATTAATAACTTTTTTGCTCAGATTTTTGTTTCGTTTAATTTTTTTTTCTTCATATTTGTTAGTGTTGAAATGGAGGATGGTATAATGGACGATGGTGGACTTGAGGGATGCATCGAAGAAATGAGAGAGTTGGCCAAGGATAAATCACCATATCTTGGTGTGGAGTTTCCATCAGAAGAAGCTACATATGAGTTTTATAATGAACACGGAAGAATTGTGGGGTTTAGTATTAGAAAAGATTATTGTAACAAAAGCAAGAAAGATAGTGTTATGACTAGTAGAAAGTTTGTTTGTTGTAAGGAGAGAGATAAAGGAAAAAAGATAAACGGTACACGATGATAAAAAAATCCTTGAAGTGAGACAAGAACAAATTATAAAGCATTCATGCATATATCTTTTAAGCGGAACTTGTCGAAGTGGATTGTATCAAAGTTTGATAACAACCACAACCATCCTTTGCATCTTCCTCAATGTACTCATTTGATGCCATCTCAGAGAAAGGTATGTGATGCTCAGGGTATAAATATTGATATAGCTGATGAGACTGGATTATCTCTTAAGGCTTTCATATGATTTTATTAGCACTATAGCAGGAGGGAAGGAATTTGTAGGGTTCACGCGAGTGGATCAGAAAACCTACTTACGTGCAAAAAGATAGCGAAACTTGCAGTATGGTGAAGCATGAAGTTTGTTAAGATATCTCCAGCAGCAAGTGGCAGAAAATCCATATTTTTACTATGCCATTCAGTTGGATGTAGATGAGATGATTACTAATATTTTTTGGGTTGATCATCAGATGATAACAGATTATGGGCTTTTTGGTGATGCGGTGTCATTCGACACAACTTTTCAAACAAATAAGGAGTACCGTCCACTTGCTTTATTTTTTGGCTTTAACCACTTTAGAATGACAGTGATTTTTGGTACAACATTATTGTATGATGAAACTGCAGAGTCATTTGAATGGTTATTTGAAACTTTTTTTGGATGCAATGTCGAGAAAAAAACCTATTAGTTTTTTCACAGACCAAGATCAAGCAATGGCTAAGGCAATTTCACAAATCATGCCTAAGGTTTTTCATGGGTTGTGCACTTTTCACCTAATGCAAAATGCTTTGAAGCATTTAGGTTGAGCATGAATTAATTGAAGCTTGGAAATCTTTGATTGATAAATACAACTTGCAAGAAAATGAGTGGATGAAAAGAACTTGGAGAAAAAGAGAGCATTGGGCGCATGTGTATATGAAGTGGGTATTTACTGGAGGAATGCGAAGCACACAACTTAGTGAAAGTCTAATTGGAACATTAAGGGGATATTTGAAAGGTGAGCATAACATTGTTTAATTCTTTACTCACTTCAATCGGATTGTTGTAGATAAGTGGTATGAGAAAATTTCTGCAATAGATGATTCTATACAAAAGTTGCCAAGAATGAAATTGAAAAAGTCTCCTATTTTAATCCAGGTTGCGAGTTTGTAAACCCCTCCTATCTTTGATTTATTTCATTGTGAGTTGGATACGTCCCTTTGTTGTCAAGTGAAGCAATTCCATGAGTTAGAAGGAGAAGTTAAGTGCGTGATTGGCTTGTATGGTAATGATGAAGAGTATAGTGTGGAGGGTAGGGTGGAAGTCACTGAGCTAAGAGGAGAAAAAAGCTATCAAGAAATACATTATACTTGTAAGAAATTTGAGAACTTTGGAATTTTATGTAGTTATGCAATCAAAGCACTTGATAGAATGAATGTTATGAAAATTCCCGAAAGGTATATATTAGGCCGATGGAGATTGGATGCAAAAGATTGTGAAGTTGAAGAGAAAAATGTTATAGTGGATGAGGATGATCTGAAGTTGTTAATATTACCACGTTATAGAGATCTTTGTCCAAGAATGGTGAAACTAGCAACTCAAGCATCTATGCACAAACCTGTCTATCAATTGGTTGATGAAGGGATTAAGGAACTGTGTATAAAAGTAAATAATATGATGAAGGGAGTTGGAAATTTTGGTACCAACAAATTAGATGTGGATGACTCCAACTTTGCACAAGTTAAGGGCATAAAGAAGAAAGATGTTGGACACAAAGGAATGGGTAGATTAAAACCTTGACATGAGATGATGAATAAGGAGACAAAAGTTATTTCACAACCTACCCACCTTAATAAGGTATTACCTACTTACTTTTGAAATTTCAAATGACATGCATTTATTTTTATAAATTGTGTAAAGTATTGATAACTTTTTGAACTTTTTTAAACTATTGGTCAATCAAGCAATACTACAAATGTTCAAAATTCATCTTCAAGCCAACCACGGGTTAGCTATTGTTTTATGTTATTTATTTATTATTATTATTATTATTTTTTTTAAATTGTGTAATGTATTGACAAATTTTACAACTTATTTAGACTATTGGTCAATCAAGCAATATCAGAAATGTTCAAAATTCATCTTTAAGCCAACCACAGGTTAGCTCTTGTTTTATATTATTTGTTTATTTTTTAGACTACATTGTACTAGTATATTTACTTTTCATGGTGTTTTATGGAGGAGGATGTTGGGAGTCTCTATTGGTCACAATTGATAAATTATGGATATAATCTTCTCACGCGTGATACTAATTCATACTCACCAAGGTATCCATAATCACAACCTCTGTCTTTCAAAGTATCACATGGTCTACAAAGTTCTAAAGTAAGTAATATATATATATATATGTGTGTGTGTGTGTGTGTGTGTTTGTAATGTAATTTAGTCCATAAAATTTATTCTAATGAATTTTCTTTTCTTTTTTTTTTTTACAGGGAATATCACTTAATCTAACGGGGCACAATCCAATGGAGACCGAATTTAGAAATGAGAGTTCTTTTGATTTTTCTATTTATTCCCAACCGCCTCCACAAAATTGACATAGGGATCCACTTTGTAGTTTTTGTTTTGAGAATTGAAATTGAAGGTTTTTAGAATTTTGTTTGGATGATTTAGAATGGTTGAGACAGATTTTGAGATATTTGGCAGGAGATTTTGAAATTTGAATGCCTCAGA
Source organism: Camellia granthamiana (assembly GCA_036172215.1). Taxonomy (NCBI): domain Eukaryota; kingdom Viridiplantae; phylum Streptophyta; class Magnoliopsida; order Ericales; family Theaceae; genus Camellia; species Camellia granthamiana. The sequence goes on from CM069906.1 coordinate 159,295,957, forward strand.
ATTTTGTTTTATTTTTTTTTATACAGATGTTGGATGTGAACTGAATATATTTTGGCCTTAAGTTGATCTTTTTATTTTTATACAACTATTTTTTTTTTTTTTGAAGTCACATTTTTTTCGCTTATGGTTTGATAAATTGATTTGTTCAATTACAATTTTTTTCCCTTTCAATTTCACTTTTGATGCATTTAAGCCAGTTTTGAAAAAGTCAAAACATATATGGTTTGTTTGATTTTAATTTTAAAATTAATCTTTTAAAAAATATAAAATTTAATTTGATAAATTGATTTGTTCGATGAATTATTTTTATTTTATTATATTTCCTATTTATAAAATAAATTTTTTTTAGTACAAACTCACTCCTTCACTGGATTGCAGGACCAGAAGACAGCGGCGTCCAACTAGATTGATTGTTTTATTATAATAAAAAACAACAATGATTTATCCCATTAATTTAGGAGTATTAATGGACTACTAATGAGGTGAAAAAAAAAAAAAAAAAAAAAAAAAAAACAAGAGCAAAACATCCCATCATGTGAGACCCACACCACTTTAAAGCTCTCACTTATTTTTTAATAAAAAAAGAATTAATGTAACCCTTACATATAAATAATAAATAAAAAGATAAAACGGTACAGGCACGGCTGTGAATTGTCCACAACAAGGACCCCGCCTCCGCCAAAAAGTCAGGCTTATTAGTTGCCTTATTTATAACCTAACTCACGTGTTGCATTCACTAATATTTTATTATAGAATTTTTCTTGTACTTTTAATGTCAATTTATATTTATTATTATACAACAACCGTGCTAGAGAGCTCGAATTGAGCCCCCCCGAATCCCCCGAATTGACGAAACGACGTCGTTTCGTCGTTTTAAATTTTTTTTTTTTTTCAATCAGAAAATCAGAAGAAGCAGCAGAAAGAAGAAGAAAGAAAGAAGCAGGGAAGAAGAAAGAAGAAGAGGAGGAAGGAGGAGGAGGAGGGAGGAGGACTGGAGGGGGCCTAACAAATCGGGCTGGAGGCGGAGGCGGGGGGCGGAGGCACGATCGGGCTGCGACGACGATCGGGCAGAGGCGGAGGCGACGAGCTGCGACGACGGCAGGAGCTGCGACGACGGCGGGGAGCTGCGACGACGAGCTCCTCTTCCCCTCTCTTCTCTCTCTCTCTCTCTTCTGAATTTCGGGGGATTCGGGGGGGGGGGGGGTTTCGAGCTCCGAAGCTTTATTCATTATACAATTTTCCAAACACACAATTTAGATTCGTCATGAGTTAGTTATCAACTGAAAATTTTACCAATGTGATTAATATTTTTTATAATATACATATTTTATCATTATTAATACTAAAAATTAAAAACCATCACTACCATGATATTAAATTCACACACAACCAAAATCACATTTCTAATATCTCCCTATCAAATTTTAGTTTTCTCACAAATTCAAATCATTGTAGTAAATTATAAAAATAAGAGACATAGATACTAGGATAGCACAAAAAAATGGCCAAACCCAATGACTTTACCTTCTCCGATTTTTTAATAAGTTATTTAAATTTTTTTATTTTTAAATTTTAAAATAATTTTTTTGATATCCTCTCCATAACACGGATTTTATGCTAGTACAGTATATATCAATTTAATCATTGAAATGTAGCATTGAAATCCATTCATTGAAATATATTTTTTCTAACAGAGTAATCATTAATGAAATACACTGTTAATGGAGTGTTTGGTAGAGATTATTTTAAGTTAAAAGCTGATAATCAGAAAACAAAGTGCCTGTTTGGCACAGCTTATAATCAGCTTATTCCAGCTTTCAGCTTAATTTAAGCTATTTTGATGTGTTTGGTTTAGCTTATAGATTATAACTTATAGCTTTTTGGAAGTCAGAAATCAGCTTATTCTTTGAGTGGGGCAGGAGATGCTTTAAGAATAAGCTGCAAATCAGCTTAAGCTGAAAGTTATAAGCTATAAGCTATTTAGGCATAAGCTATAAGCAATTTCCCACAGCTCTACCAAACAGGGCTAAAAACTAAAAGTATTCGTCACCCAGCTTCTGAAAAATTAGTTTTTTTCAACTTATTTAAACTATTTATGCCTAATAAACTATAAACAGAAGTTGCACCAAATAATCTAACACAAACTCCCATATTAAAATAAGTTATTTGTTACTTCTTGTTATCAATCCAAATAACAAATTCTACATTTTTTTTTTCCTATTCAAACACTGAATAGAGTAGTTCATCGATAAAATCTAATTGTTCTAACAGAGTTGTTCATCGATGAAATCTGAAAATTCTATCAACTTCAGATCTATAATTTATCTAGCTTTCAATTGGATAGATTGGTAGAGTAGAGATGAGAGATTCAGAGAGATTACCTTCGTGATATGGGAGGTCGATGGTTTTAAGTTGAGAGAGGTGTGTGAGGGAGGGGAATAGGGTTTAAATTTGATACTAAAATAATTTGAAAAGTGTGAGTGTTTATACCAGCATTTTGTGACCCTTTTTTTATTGGAGTTCAACTTTGAGTCGAATAAATTGTCATTAAAGTTTAGATTTTTAGTTTCCACTCGATGAAATGAATTGGAATTATTATTTTTTAATTTAAAAAAAAAATCAAAAATAACTCAATGATAGTAGATTTTTTAATTTATTTTGGCTTTTTAAATTTTTTTAAAGAAATTTTATTTATAAAAATACTCTATTTTTTCTTTATTCTATTAAAACATTTTTACATTATGTCATGAATAGCATATTGTAGGGTGTGTACCGGGTAGAAATCGAACTTTCACAACTTACTAACATTTTTTACTAATAAATTGTTTGGATTGAAGGGTTTAATGAAAAAAAAAAAAAAAAAACCTCAATTTTTTGAAATTTTTTTATCATCACTTGTAATCACCTATCATTTTTCTTCTTAAAACATTTACGCTATGTTTGGATTGAGTGTTTTGGAGAAAAAAGAAAAGAAATGGAGAGATATACATTTGTCTTACTTGTTTGGATAACTTAAGTAGAGAAAAATAGAAAGAAATTGAGAGAAATGAAGAGAAACTCATTTATCTTATAAGTCTCATTTTCAATCTTCCCAAAAGTGGAAAGATTGGGAGAGAAAAAAAACCACTATTTTCATAATACCAATTTTGTCCCTATAAAAATAAAATAAATAAAATGAATGAAAATATAAAAAGATTATTTTGGTAATATAATATAAAATAATTTCTTTTCTTTTCTCTTAATGAAATCTAACCAAACAAGAATGAGAGAAATCATAATCATTTCTTTTCTTTTATTTCTTCCTTATCCAAACAAAAATGAGAGAAATTACAATCATTTCTTTTCTTTTCTTTTCTTTTCTCTTATTACTTAACTAATCATTTCTTTTCTTTTCTCTCCTAAGTTCCCAAACACAGTGTTAGGTTATATTAAATAATCATATATTTTTATTTTTATTTTTATTTTCAAAGTATACAAACAAATCTTTTTATATAAATTTTTCATAGTTATTGTATCTATCTGTCACATCAGTCTACATCAAGTTTTTTTGTATAAAAAAAAGGGAAATAACAATACAAAGTAACTTCAAAAAAACAAAAAAATAAAAATAAAATTACAGATCAATGATGAAGTTTACAAATTTTAATAATTAAATTGTCAAAAAATTTTCATGAAATTGTAATTTGTTTTTAAAAGTTAACACAAACTTCTAATTTCTCCTATAAAAATCTACCAAAGAAAATTCATAACAAATTCTCTGTCACACACTCTTACATGCTCAAATATATGAGAGATCCAATGAGATCAACTACTCAATTGAAAAAAGAGCATTGCTATGGACCCCCCAGTGGGGGTCGCGCCCCCAGTGACGTGGCGCGCCCCCACTGGCTGACAACTTAAAAAAAAAAAAAAAACTGTTTTTTTTCCTCCAATCCTGGCCCTCCACCTCACTAGGGGTCGACCCCCAGTGGGGGTCTTCAGCATTTTTCTTGAAAAAATAATCACAGATGAAAGTGAAAAGAAAAGGGGAGAGAGCCAGAGAGAGAGAGAGAGAAAGAAAGATTAACCCTTTAGCTTTGTATTATAGACAAAGAAAATGTAGGACTACAATATGATTGTAAAAGAAACTGAAATGGAACAACTTGTTCAAAAGCATTTCCTGTGCACAATGGAAGAACCAGACTCCATGTACTCTCCCTTTGAAATCCACATCTGCAACACAAGCACAGCCGTCGCTCAAAGTTAATTCCACACCTTTTTCTACCATTCTACGTTTGTTTCAACAAAGAACATTTTCTACAAAGAAGTGGTGGTGGTGGTGGTGGAGGCAAAAAGGGGGTAGTGGTGACGGTGGCCATGGTGGTTGATGGGGGTGGTGATAGGGTGGGAAAACTATTTTCCACTTTTCAAAAGTGAACTGCTAGAATGAGTTTGTTTTTCATTGATTAAAAAAATATATTTTCAATTGACTCTCATTTTTCATTATAGCAAATGCCTCAAACAAACAGAGTACAAAACATAACAGTAAATTATCCTACAAAAATATTTTGTGCCGAGATAAAACAGGGCTTCTAAATATATTTATAAAAACTTCACAACCATTTTCGTTGTTCGATTTTGTGAAAATGACCAAATCAATCCGATCAAAACCAAACTGTCATATTAGGCTCAGGTCAATTGAGGGAAGCTTATGTTTCATTTTTTAGTGGAGAACATTTTCTCAGTTACGGAAAAATAGGATGTTAGAAGGTACCTGCTGAAAGGTACTGAGTGAAGCTACCATAGAGCCACCGATCCAAACGCTATACATCCTCTCTGGAGGTGCAATCACCCTAACCTTGACACCAGGAGGTGTCAATGAGTTTAGCTCCTTCAATAGTCGGTCAGCCATGCCTGGTATGACGGTGGTACCCCCGCTTAGCACCACGTTCGCAAACATGTCTCTCATAATGTCCATGTCACACCTCCTGATCGACTTAAACAGAGTCTCGTGGATACCTCCTCCTGATTCCATTCCATTTCTGCTAGGATCAAACAGAATTTCCGGGCACTTGAACCGCCCTCCTCCAATTTTTATCACTTGCCCATCTGGCAATTCATATTGCTTGTCAAGCTCAGAGCTTTCCCTTGACATAGCAAGTTCCTTCTCAAAATCTATTGCCACGTAAGTGAGTCGCTCCTTGATGTCCCTAGCAATCTCTCTTTCTGCTGATGTGGTGAATATGTAACCTTCTTCGGCTAGGATCTTGGTAAGGTAGTCTGTTAGGTCCTTCCCGGCTAGATCAAGCCGTTGCACGGCATGTGGAAGTGCATACCCTTCATAAATGGGGACAACATGAGTCACCCCTTCTCCAGAATCCACCACAATTCCTGATTAAATTTCTCAATTCGTGTTAATGGAACACCTAAGTAGCATAGACAAGGACAAGCAGCCCGACACGCCGACATGAAAATGCAGGACACACTTTGAACAAGTTAAAATTTTATATTTTTATAAATTCCCTGTATGTCAGATATATGAATAATTCAAGATCATGAAAAATATGTAACATAATACTAATTATATTAAAAATTTATATATTTCATAACTTGAACATCAAGATATCATAATTACATTATAAAGAATGCAAAACAATTAGAAAACATTGTAATACACATGATGTATTCATCTTACAAATATTTCAAAACTTATTTAGAGTGCATAAATTGTGTTCTAAAGAATACAGAACATTGTAATTACGAAGGAATTCATCACATAGAGCATGTTTGGAGGATTCCAAAAGTATCCGCGAAGTTCATTTTTTGGGTGAATAATCCGCGAAGTTTATGATATTATGAATTTGATTGTTTAATTATGACACGTTAAAAAAATATCAAAGACATAGTGTACATGCTTCCTCTCTAGAAGTGTCCGTACTTCTTAGGGGAACAAATTTGTATGTGCATGATCAGGGACAGAGGGAGCATGGGCCCAGGAGGGGCTGGGCACATGCTCCTCCTCAATTTTCTAAAATCTATGTTTTAGTATAGGTTTATAAGTACTTTCAATTTGCCCCCTCTAAATTTGAATATATACTCATATTTTTTCTTTATTTTAAAATAGTTCCTATAATTTGCATTGCACTATTCAAATGTTTATTTTATGACAGAAATCGCCTTTATGATGTTATAAAGTCTACCTTTAAATGTTTATTTTCTATTCTTTTTTATAATACTTGCTAATTTGTTCTTATTGGTATTTTTCATTCTGTGATGAATATATGTACAAATATGTAGAACGATTACTTGTACTTTTGATGAAATCTCTCAATAAAATATTTGCTTGTATTTGGAGACAAACATTACAATCTAAATCAATGTAGTGATTAGAAATGGGGTTAAGTTTGTTAGGGTCGAAGCATGATGGGGTGGGTAACACTATTATGGACATAACATTTTGGTATACTTGCCCCCTCTTAATCAAAATCCTGACTCCGCCACTGTCCATGATCATAATCTGCTTATGTTCAAGTTCACCAAAACAGTTACAGAGGGCATTGTTTTAGCTTACCTGTTGTCTGGCCACTGCCACACAGGGAGAGCACGGCTTGAATTGCTATATAGGTGGCAGGAACTTCAAAAGCTTCAAACATGATTTCCACCATCTTCTCTCTGTTAGTTTTGGGATTCAGGGGGGCCTCGGTTAGGAGGACACAGTGTTCTGCTATGGTAACTTGAAGTTTGTCCTTGAAGATATGATCCCACAGTCTCTCCATGGTTTCCCAGTCTCTGACTACTCCATGATCAATGGGATAACTTAATCTTAGGACCCCACGGCGTGCTTGTGCTTCATCTCCAAAGTACATATCCTTCTGTCCAATTCCAATCATTGCATGCTTGTTCCGGGGCTGACCTATCACACTGGGAACAACTACACATGGAGCATCATCACCTGCAAAACCAGCCTGCAGTGCATGCAAAAGAGCTGATTCAGATTCAATATTTTGTGAGCTGCAAAAGTAAATGCCTATGCTAATAATTTTACGCTCCCGTTGTTTGGTGGATTTTTTTTATTTTATTTTTTTATTTTATTTTATTTTATTTTTGTGCATTTGGTACAACAGAGAAAACAAGCCTATTTTGGTGGAAAATGTTTTCCACCTTTAAAAAGTAGAAAACGTTTTCCATACTAAAGTCTTATAAATGTCACCACACTACTACCTCCGCCTTTGCCCCGCCCCACCCCCATCACCACCACTAATACAACCAATAGTACATTAGTTTTAAGGACACAACTAAACATAGGAAAACATTTTCTCTACAGAACATTTTCTGCAAAAAGTTTTCCATCGAAAAATATTTTCCGCAGAAACAAACGGAGTGTTAGGGTATAACATAAAAGGCTCATGAATTGCCTTGCCTTCACCGAGCCTGATCCATTGTCACAGATAATTGGTCGGCTTCCATCAAAATCCATGTCCTGCACCTTGGAAACCTGTCGAAGAGAACAGAAAGGGAACAAAGGTAAAAAGCTTGGACACCACAGGTCCTGCAATATATTTGAGTATGAAGACAAAAAGGAAGGGAATAATACTTAACTTTAGCTTTGGCATGAATATTAGAATTACTCCCTTTCGGTTGCTTAAAAAGGATGTCAAGCTGTCATGGCATATTAAAATGCCAAGTCACAAGGCCATTTACATTACCTTTTTCTTTCTCTGAAGCATGAGTTTTCCTGGTGCCGTTTGTATCACTAGTCTGGGCTAAGGATAATCTGTAGCTAAAACTAGTCATCCAAAAAGGTGGAATCTGGAAGAATAAGAATTGTTAAGGGAGCCAATAAAGTAAAAGACACAAAAAATGTGGCTAAGTCGCTCCACCAGATTCTGCTGGCATATAAACACAAATTCATTTCTAGTTTCTATATTTCCTGTTCTTAGTAATAACACCACCACACCTATCCAATTAAACACAAATTCTGCCACACCGACTTGTGATCGTATGAATTCTCCAAAGAAATCATTTGTGCACATTCCACTTCAAAGCACCCAAGCGAAGTTAATTTAAAAAATGAAATATTGGTGCAAGATTGTGGTAGAATCAAAAGATTATTTTCAACATAAACATAGCATCCCCTTTAAGAACAAATGGTTAACTTGGAAACAGTCAGGGATAATACCAATGTACAGCTTCTCTTCCAGTTTTATTATCACTTCAAAGACAACAATAAAAGGGATGGAGGGAGGGGGGAAGGAAATAATTGTTCTGAATTCAGGGAAGCACCGAGCAACCAGAGATGAATGCTCGCAATGTAACTCTATTAAATGGAACCACCATTAATATTTAGCCCCGAAAACTCTCCTCATGAATCCTTGCATAGAGCTTCCCATCCCAGCACCAACAGCTTCTGCCAAATACGTTGCCTGCAAAATTTCCACCACACTTTGAGGGCTTTAACCATCAAAATCCTGAACTATTCAAAATGCCCATAAAAAGGAAGAAAATGAGAACTCCGTTATGACAAAAATGTGGGTGAAGGTAGACTACCTCTTGAATGGTCTTTTTCAGATCAAAAGCATCTTTAACTCGCCCATCCAAGAATGTCCATGTATCACGAAAATCTGTAAGAATTTGTCACGCCAATGATAAATCACAAATATGAAGGCTTTAGCTTCATGTACAGATAACTAATTATTCATCTGACCCAAACTGATGGCACTGCCCAATAGTACAGACACCAGCATCAATGAACCACCTCTTGGAACGAGCAGATAAGAAAATGGTAGTGCAATGGGTTCTCCCTTTCTGGCTGCATTTCTTCCCAAATTCTTTGAAAAAGATACGTCAATTTTCACTTACATTGCATGACACGGGCAATCAAAAGGGTAAACAAAAGAGGAGTGTAACTACTCTACCCAAGGTTGTCATAAAACTGGGAACCCACCTTACAGATTTTCCTCAAAATATTCAACTAAAAAATGGGGAAAATTAAGATGTCACCATATACACGTTAAAAAAAAAAGTCGGAATAATGATTACTAATACAAGAGGTGATCCATCCACCTGAAAGGTCTGTGTTAATGCCATAAACAAACAACTGTGTCCGAGTGAAAAAACACCAATCAAGCTTCTATGTGAGGAACAATTCCATACACATCAAAGGTGAAGAAAGTAAACCTGGGGAACTGTCAGTTAGCATGTACACCTCAGTTGTTGAGTATATTGCTCCAAGGACAGTACGCTTTGCATACCAATCAACATCAGTGGCCTCATCACCAGCAGCATGCCAGATCTCATCAACCAGCATGGCTCGCTGCTTAAAACTTATTGGAATGTTTTGTGGTTGTGCCTATGCAGCAAGTAATTACAGAGAGTTTTTAGTATTTAAAGTGAACTAATGCAAAACGCTGATGAGAGGAAAGGTAGCTAAAATTGGCACCTGGATGCTGAGTGCTTGAGGCCATTTAGATATGTAGGGAGCCTGCATTTCTAAGTGGATCCTGACAAGCTTTGAAATGCGCTCACTAGGTATCAAGTTCCTTAACTCTTCTTCCGAATCAATTCTATCAATAAGCCTTTGTAAACATTCATCTATGAAAAACTGAACAGAACAAATTAAAAGGGAAAAAGCAATAAAAGAGAATAAGGAATCATCAAACTCATGTAATGCCGCAGTGTTGGCTACTCAAACTAGTATTGTTTGTAAATTTTCACTAGTACCATGATCTGACAAATATGTCAATAATACCTAGCAGAAACTGTGCAATAAGTAATTCGAAAGAAAATAAAAGAAACTGTAAATGAAGGTTAAAAATACAAATGGTGAGCACTCACATACTAACCACGTTAGAAATAGAGGGGAAAAAGTCTAGATGTTAGTTTAAAATAAAAAAAACAAATAGGTTAAAAATAATTTAGCCAAATGAATAGTCCAAATACCATACTTTCACCCCATAACACAATATACAGTGACCAAACCCAGATGCAAACTAACCCCCAAAAAAAAAATTAAATAAATTATACCTCTACTAATGCAGCTTCTTTCCTAGGGAAAGCGCCAACAATAGAAGGAGAAACACCAGCCTCTCTTGCACCTGCAATCATGGCTGCTTCAGTCCATCCCATCCTAGGCTGCAAACAAATAGCAGTCAACTAACTGAAAAACCCAATTATAATCACAATCATTCTTCAGTCAATTTACAGCACCTAAAAGCATTCTGTGGAGTTTGAATCAAGACTTGGATTGGTGTTTCCAATCCCATAGTATGAACCTACTCAATTTTGCAAAAAAAAAAAAAAATTCTAATATGCAGGCTCTTAACTTTCAGTGGCCCGATACATCAATTCCCCAAAACACAGCAATAATGTGAAAAAGCCGTTGCATGGTATGTCAAACACCATGGCCTACAAAACCCATTCAAAAGCTTGTGCGGGCTGCAGTCCCACAATCACAGTGTCTTGCTTTTGGAAGAAATATTCGGCTAAAACTACATTAGTGAAAAAGCTATGTATCAGCATGAGAAATCACACAGCAAAGGGATTAAACTGCCATAGAACATGCAGGGGTCACGAAATCAGCGCCAAAATTGGGCACTGCATTGTCAATTCCCCAAAAGCATGAGCTAAAATTTGGAAAACCCAACTTAATCTAATCATATAATCGCTAAAATTATCAACGATTACCCAACAATCCCTAATGAATCGTTTGGAAAAGTATGGTGGAAGAATTTGATGAGAGAAATGGAAAGGGAAAACGAAATGTAATCCCACGTGCTCTTTTCTTTCTTCATTTCCCAACTCAACCAAACATAGCTCGGAATTTGAATCCTATCAATTCTTTCCCTTTCCCTTTCCCTTTCCATTTCCATTTTCATTTTCACAATTAAATCATCCAACCAAACACAAAATTTCGTTTTCTCACCATTTTTTCTACTCAATCATTAATCATCCAAACAAACAACCATTTATTTTCTTTTCTCAGCAAAACCCTCAAACCAAGCGGACACTAATTGCTAACATTTCGAACAAAAATCCCAATAGGTGTCTCAGTGTGTGATAGAATAGAAGAGAGAATTAATATACAGACCACATGACGAAGCGAAGCGCTGAGTACGCGAGCTTGCTCGTCCTGGTATTGAGCTCGGGCTCGTGAGCCTCTCGAGGTCTGTTTCTCAAATCGACTAGCTTCTTCTTCTTCAAACCCTGTTGTTGATGATGATGATGAAGTGTTTGGGGTTTGTTGATTGGGGTAATTAGGGATATGATCAGAGAAATTCTGAGAAGAAGAAGAAGAAGATTGGGAAGTAGAAGAAAAACGAGATGAGTTTGGGAGGATTAACGTTCGAATGTGAGAGATTTGGGGATGGGTGATGCGAACCACCAACTTCACGAGGAGCAGCCGATTCGCCGCCGATCGATACATCGTCGTCTATGCGATTTATTTCACACTCTTCACGGCGTGGATAGAGAGAGAGAGAGTGAATTTTGTTGGTTTGTTTGTTTGGCCTATTTTGATAAACTGGTAAAAATCAGTTTTTTTTTTTTTTTTTTAATTAAGATTTTTGAATTTTTCATAAAGTAACTTATAAAATTAGTAAAAAGTTATTTTTTTTTACTGTTTTAGATAATATTTTTTTAAATTGTCATGTCATGATGTATAATTATAGAATTATCAAAATGCCTTCACCCAATATATGACCTGGATGTTTTTACACCAATCATGAGGGTAGTATTGTAATTTCATATACTTGATTATAATCAAGTTCCCAAATCAACTTTTGTTCCAAAAATGCGGCGTCTGCGTTTTCAGCAGAAGCAGCGTTTCTATCACTTGCCAAAATAGCACTTTGTTTGTTGGTTGGTTTCGAGTTCAACTTTGAATTTTTAGATTCAACGTGTCAGTGTGTGATGCAACCACTTGTCACGCGTTCCTGCCGCTAGCTCATCGTATGGGTTCCACACCATTTGGATAATTATCAAAATGCCTTCACCCAATATATGACCTGGATGTTTTTACACCAATCATGAGGGTAGTATTGTAATTTCATATACTTGATTATAATCAAGTTCCCAAATCAACTTTTGTTCCAAAAATGCGGCGTCTGCGTTTTCAGCAGAAGCAGCGTTTCTATCACTTGCCAAAATAGCACTTTGTTTGTTGGTTGGTTTCGAGTTCAACTTTGAATTTTTAGATTCAACGTGTCAGTGTGTGATGCAACCACTTGTCACGCGTTCCTGCCGCTAGCTCATCGTATGGGTTCCACACCATTTGGAGTACGGATACACAGCAATTACTGTTGTACAGTTAAATAAGATTATTTTAAGGTCTATTTTGATAATTTAAATTATTTATATTTTAAAATATATCAAATAAAATATATCTATAAAAATTTAAATTAATCAGATTTTATTTACTCATTCATCCACTCACATTTGTAGCTATAAAAATAAATAGATAAACGATACCAGATTAACTTGAATTTTTGTAAGTATATTCTGCTTAATATATTCTAAAATGTGAACAGTTCAGATTATCGAAATAGATCTCGAAATGAGCCCATTTGACTGTACAACAATTACCCCCAAATTCGATTCTATATAGGTAAGGACTAAAAGGAGATTCGGATTAATCAAGAGATTATTCAGCTCAGACTTGAATTGTGCTAAACCTAAGTCTTTCAAGAGAAGCAGACTTACGTTTGTGAGAATGTGTATTGAAGTGCCAGCAAATGAAGAGATCCCTAAGTCTTTCAAAATAAATCTTGGTTATGGTGACCCATATGAGATTCAAGTTGAGGTTCCACGGAAGCCTCAAAGGTGTGATGGTTGTAAGACTTTTGGTCATACCACTAATTTGTGTCCTCAGAAGCCAAAGACCTTGAACCCTCCATCTTCCAAACAAGAGTGAAGAGTCAAGGAGACTAACATACAAATTCCAACCAAACGGGAAGTGGTGAAGAAAAAAGGGAGAGATGGTGGGCAAGGTTCAACGACAGTGATAAACAAAGAGGGAGAGACGCAGTGTTTCACCCCATCAACATCTAATGCTTTTGATGTCCTTGAATCATGTGATATGGGAGAGTTGGGAAATGGAGAATTAAATCAAGAGTTGTTGTGTCAAACAAAGAGCCTACAAAGTAGAGGGGGTCCATCTCCAAGTGATCCAATTAATGAGGAGACTACAAAGGATGATAACAGAAGAAAACTCAAAGCGAAACTTCATTACTTGAAAAGTGCTAGAGGGAAATTTTGAATCCTTTGTTGTGTTTGGTGTTTTTGTCGTCTATAGGCTTAGTTTGTTTCTTTTGAGGGAGTAGTTTATTTCTTTGTATATGTTTGTTCTCCCTACAAAGGATGTGTATTGAATTTCATTGTATATCTATCTTTTTTTATTATAATATGACTTATTTATCCAAAAAAAAAAAAAAGTGCTGAAACCTCTTTAAGCTTGTTCATATTTAAATTATAATTTGAAATTGTTTGTCAAAGTCTGATTTGAATTAAACTTGAATTGTTCGAATTGTACTAAACTCAAATTAAACCAAGTCTTAAATCTCATCAAATAGAATCGATTACATGAATTTTTCTTCTCCACGCGGCTCCATCAAAGGTCATTTCGTTAATTAAATTAAGTAGATCTATGTCTATATTTACAACACTAACGTTAATCTAGGTCTACTCGGTTTCCCTAATACTTCCCTCTACCGTCACTGTTCGAATTGCACATAAATTTTAATTTTTTTTATTATTCAGCTAAATTATTAATTTGTTAAAATTAGATTTTATTTACATTTTTTTAAAAAAATCATTAATAATATCAAATAAATAATTTATATACTATAAGAGAAATGTTGCTATGGTAATCTTTACAATTTATGAATAAAAATAAAAAAATAATATAAGATTTTGTATTGTGTTACTTGTGTATATAATATATATTTAATATAATTTAATAATCTAAATTACTTCAATATCGTGTACTGACTAATAATTTATATGTATATTTAATATTTTTATATATCGATATATATAATTCGGATTTCAAGTTGTTTGATATCTTTATCCAAATCCACCTAAATTTAATTCGGTGTTTTTAATGTGTGTTCAAGCCGGTACAAAATTCAAAAGGGTAAACTACACTTTGCCCTCCTAAAGTTTCACCCATTTCTCACTTTGGTTCAGGTTTACTCGGTCCCCTAACACTTCCATCTACCGTCACTATTCGAATTGCACATAAATTTTAATTTTTTTTATTATGTAGCTAAATTATTAATTTGTTAAAATTAGATTTTATTTACATTTTTTAAAGAAAATCATTAATAATATCAAATAAATAATTTATATAATGTAAGAGAAATGTTGCTATGGTAATCTTTACAATTTATGAGTAAAAAAATAATAATAATAATGTAAGATTTTGTATTGTGTTACTTGTGTATATAATATATATTTAATATAATTTAATAATCTAAATTACTTCAATATCGTGTACTGACTAATAATTTATATGCATATTTAATATTTTTATATATCGATATATATATATAATTCGGGTTTCAGGTTGTTTGATATCTTTATCCAAATCCACCTAAATTTAATTCGGTGTTTTTAATTTGTGTTCAAGCCGGTACAAAATTCAAAAGGGTAAATTACACTTTGCCCTGCTAAAGTTTCATCCATTTCTCACTTTGGTCCTTTAAGTTTAATTTTTTTCACTTTGGCCCTTCATGTTTGCAATCCTTCCCACTTTGGCCCTTTAAGTTTGATTTTTCTCACTTTGGCCCTTTATATTTGCAATCCTTCCCACTTTACCCCTAGATTAACTTCCATCAAAAAAACTAACAGAATCTATCATATCACCAACACACCAGCTCCACATATAATATAAAATATTCACTAAAGATGCAAAAAAAAAAAATGAAAAATAGAAAAAAAAATTGAATTTTTTTTTAGTTTTTAGTGAATTTTTTTTCATATTTTTTCATAAACATTATTACATTATACAAAAACAAATTTAATTAAAAAAAGAAAAAAGTTCACTAAAGATGGAAAAAAATGATAGTAAACTTTTCATTTCAAAATTAATAATACAGCTGTTTGAGTCAGTATATTTTTATTTTTTTTTCCTCTTTTGTAATTTTTTTTCTTTTTTTAGTTAAATTTATTTTTATTTTTGTTAGGTGCATCTAATCTAGATGCATCTATAATGTAATAATATTTATGAATAAATTTGAAGGAAAAAAAAGTTCATTAACGACTAAAAAAAAATTCAATTTTTTTGTTTTATATTTTTCATTTTTTGTATCTTTAGTGAATTTTTTACATCACACATGGAGCTGATGTGCTGGTGATATGGCAGATTTTGTTAGTTTTTAGATGAAAGTTAGTTTAGAAGTAAAGTAAGAAAGATTGTTAACATGACGGGCCAAAGTGGGAAGTATTGCAAATATAAAGGGCCAAAGTGAAAAAAATTAAACTTAAAGGGTCAAAGTGAAAATGATTGCAAACATGAAGGGTTAAAGTGGAAAAAATCAAGCTTAAAGGGCCAAAGTGAGAAATAAGTGAGATTTTAAGAGGGCAAAGTGTAATTTACCCAAATTAAAAAATATCTTGATCAAACACCAAAAAAAGTCGACCTAGGCTCAAGTTGGGCTCGCCCAAATTACAACCCTATCTTAAGCCTATTTTGAGAAGATGGAAATAAGTAAAAAAAAATATATATATATTATTATTTCCTTCCTTTTTGGTTTATTGACAAATTCATTTGGAAAGTGCAAAATAAGTAACTTTTTTGGGTGTGTTTGGTTTGTGTTTGTAGAGTAGTTTTTGAAATAAAAAGTTCGAAAACTTGTTTGGTTTGCCTTTTTTCAGAAATGGTTTTGAAAAATTATTTTGGGGAGAGAGTTTTAAAAAAAATGATTGATTTGATGTGTGTGAGAGAGAGAGTGATTTTGAAAAGTAGGTAACCAAACAAAATTTTGAGATTTTTTTTGAAAAAATTTGTTTGTAAAAAAAATTTTCCAAAAATTTTTCTGAAAAACAAACCAAACATATATTTTTTTTAAATTATTATAATATAGTGTCACATCACTTATAAAATTATAAATTAACCATATTATTCTCATTACCCTAGTCAAAAGTCATAATCAAAAATATAAAATAAATAGTGTTTTAGAGGTGCTCCTCTTATTTTCATCCTCCCTCCAAATATAGAAGATCAACCCATCCTCCTCCCAAATGGAGATGGATTTAGGCTTATTTTGGGAAGTTTTTTTTTTTTTTTGGCTTATTAGCTTCTTTTTTTTTAAAAAAAAATGCAAAAAAAAAAAAAAAAGAAGTGAAGAAATGGAAGATGGGTTGCAGATGCTCTAAGCTGGTTTTTTTACTTATTACAAAAAAATATGTAGAAAAGTAAAGAAGTAATGTGACTTAAATAAGCCAATAAGCAACTTATAAGCCAAAAAAATTGTTAGTGAAGGGATTAAAAAAAATTATTTTTGCTTAATAACCATCGGACTAGTAAGAATTCATATTTGTTTTGTCATTCTATGATGAGATTAATTATATGAAGCTCCAGAAATATCTTTAGTGTTTATGATATATTTTTATATTAAAATTTTTATTTTGATACTATATTATTTTACTATATTACTTTATGTTGATATATATTTTTTTGGTATAAATATATTGGCCCTGTTTGGTAGAGCTGTGGGAAGCTGCTTATAGCTTATGCCCAAACAGCTTATAGCTTATAACTTTCAGCTTAAGCTGATTTCCAGCTTATTCTCAAAGCATATCCAGCCCAGCTCACAGAATAAGCTGGTTTTCAGCTTCCACAAAGCTATAAGCTATAAGCATAAGCTAACCCAAACATATCAAAACAGCTTAAATTAAGCTGAAAGCTGAAATTAAGCCCTGACAAACAGGGCCATTATACTATTTTATTTTAATATTAGAAATTATTTTTTTATTAAACTATTTTTATAAAATGTGGGACAAAATAGTATTACTACCTCCAATTTCATGGGATTATATATCACCTCTCCCATAAGATGGTTAATCCCCTCCTCGGACTGCTTTTATAGTCTCATGAGACGTATAATCACATGGCCACTTTGTAAAACAAACACTAGCAGTCAAATTTCATCCACCAACTCTAGAAAGAAACAGGGTCTCAAAGCCTAATTTTATCACTCTACCATCATTTTAAGAAAAATCACTCTAATAAATATGATTCTCCGACGTAATCTCGTTTAAGATCAATTCGTTATCTAAATAAATTTAATTTAAATATATTTTAAAATTTGTTAAATTATCAAATTAAAATTGAATAAATTACTATTCCGACTCAATAAATTTATCATCAAAATTTAATAAATTTACTATTTGAATAATTTGTGATGGTTTTGACATATGGTTTGTGAAAACCGCATTTAATTATTCTAAAAAAAATTAATTAATTTTATCCAGAGTTTATTTGAAATATATATTAGTGTAAAAGTTAGTTTTAAATTAACTCAATTCATTCACTAACAAAGACATTATTAAAAACAATAATTTTGTAGGTGTTCAATATTTGTTGTTTATAAATTATTTTAATAAGGATCTAACATGATAATTATTCTTACTAAATAGTTTAGTTAAAAATCTTAGTGTATCAAATTTAAGAAACCCACACAAATACACAAATATACAAAAAAAAAAAAAAAATTGGCAGATTTCAAGTTGCAGCATTGCCACTTGGTTGCATGCATGGTGGTATAAAATATAATCTTTGGAAATTTAAGATTTGATTACATAGAGAGAGAGAGAGAGAGAGAGAGAGAGAGAGAGAGATGCATTGTATATATATACATGCATGCTTGCATTTGGTGAAGAAGGGATGAAAAGGACATCTGCGAAAAAAAAAAAAAATGCCAAGTTGAGCAGGAGGATAAGAGGAGAAGGAGATTAAGAATGATATATATTTTCTACCATTTCATCATTCCATTTCAATCCTACAACTAAGTAAGAAAACGCTCTCAATCCTCTCATTTTGTTTAAATGTTGAAATTTTCAGATTATATTTATATGATAAAATGACTAAACTTGTAAATAGAATTTTATTTATAGTTATATGTAAATTTATGATTTGTATATCAAATATTTGAAGATATTGGTAGTCTTAAAATCATGATAATATTGTGGAATTTTGACTTGCATGTGTAGTTTATGTCATTAAAAAGATTTTTGAAGATTTTATTTGGCCCTTAAATCTGTCAGAAACTTTGTACGAATTTTTAGACAATTTTATACTCAAAATTTGAAGATTATTTCTTCTACAAAGTTGTTGGGAATGATGTCTAGTTCATTCAAGCATTTTTGCAACAATTATTAAGCTTTGTACGACTTTATACAAATTTTTAATTAAATCTGAAACTGTAAGACAGATTTTACTATATGTTTGAAAATTTATTAAAAATTCTATATTAAACCAAATCTGGTAATTTCTAACTAAAAGATGAAATTTGAGAAGTCTAATTTCATAATAAATTTTTAGATTATGGATTTGATCTATGAATTTAAGTATGGAATTAATTTAAGAAAATGTGATAAATCTGTGTCATACAATTTTTGGGCATTTTACAGAATTATTTATAACTTATTTTTGGGAAATTCTTTCTAAAAAATGACCTAAACATATTTATTAAATATGCTATATATTTTCACGAATTTCAGAATTGTATAAATAATTTGTTTATAATTTTTATTACCTAAGGTACATCCTGAAAATTTCTGGGCAGGTTTAAGATCATTACTTCAATTAATTATTTGGATAAAACAAAATTAATTATTATGTTGGTCTAATTCATTAAATATTGTAAATTAGTAATCCATGTATGGTTGTATTGTGGTTTATTTAATATTGTGGTAGCATAATCTTGTAAATTAAAAATCCATGCATGTGTGTGATTATGGTTTATTTTCTTTGTATCTAAATTATTATTTCATATAATGGTTTAAATAAATTGTTTATTTAAATTTTAGACAATTATTTATTATTGTGCGACATGTGTAATATTTTATGTTGGGAATTTTAATGAGTTGGTATAACGTTATTTGTGATTAAACATTGAAATTATTTGTGATTAATATCAAAACTAACTGAAATGATTAACGGCATATACATACTTAACAATTGATGGTTAATACTAGTTATTCAGAGTGAGTCTTGGTTTTAAAGAGTGTACGAAATTAAGGATTGACGGTTAATACCGGTTGTTCAGGGTAAGCCTTGGTTTTGAGAATTCTCACGTAAATTGTGTTGCGAAACCCTAAGATGGCACGGGACTTATTTGAACCCTTTTTGATGTTCGGTTTTGGAATAAGGGTAGGTGTGCAGGTGGCACACAGGGAGGTTACGTACCCCTGGTAGACCGTTTCCTTGGGGCAGACCACGGATGCCACTACATGGGTATATAACTCCGGACGTGGGCATCCCTGGTAGTTACGGTTGGTAACACTTGAATATTTGACAAAGGGAGGGTTTCAAATTAACCGTTTCCATGCTTAGTGGTTGGTAAGTTAAATCTCTTTGGTGAAATTTCGAGTATCACCTAACTTATTGTAATTATATAAATTATTTTAATGGTTGTAATTTGTGTTTTCAATTATATTGTTATCTTATGTTTATAATCTCATTATTTTTCTCTTAAAAAGAATGGTAGGTTGGTTATGTTTTCTTACTGTGTTGCAAAACTCATGGCATATATTTTTGTTGCCCTGACATTTTATGCCAGGTTTTGGCGAGGAAATAATTGAAGCTGAAATAGAGTTGACGCTAACGTAGAGCCTTGGCTAACTTGAAACCTTGATTAGAGCCGAATAAATTTTATTATTTTATATAATAGCAATTAAGGACTTTATAATTTCATTTGATATTATATTTGGATAATTTTAAGTTTTTATTTATTGTTGTTTGAACCTTTGGTTATGTACGAGAGTTGGAATGTCCAATTAAGATGTCAACTTTTTGATTTATTAAGTCATTTTGTTTATTTAATTTCCCTTGATGTTCTAAAAATTTGGGGCGTCTCAATTTGGTATCAGAGCTCTAGGTTAGAATACCTAGGGACGGTGGGAAGAGGTTTAACCTCAATTGAGGAGTAGTGTCATGTGTCAGAAGGAATAGAATTATGTGACTCATAGTTTATGTGAGCTTTATGCTAATCTAACTCTCATGTTGATCAAAATATTTTTACAAAAAAAAAAAATCAAGGCAAGGTATTAGGGGCATAGTCGAGTCGGAGATTCTATCTTCTCCACCGCTTGAGTCATGAGTTTGCTGGCAACTCTTTGGCTAGATCATGAGTTCATCGGCCAACTTTTTGGTCAGCCCATCAATTTCAATTTGAACCCATCAGGACAAACTACAGAATCGCTTAGGCTCAATGGTTGTGTTTTAGAGTCATTTTTTTTTTTACGTTCTGTTAATACTAGTCAGAGTATATAAGTGTGTTTGGATTTCTTTGTTTCGTTTTTTTTTTCGTTAAGTCATTTTTTTTTATTCAGGTCAGTATGGAATCAATGTCTAGTTCAGAGTTCACAATTCAATCATTCTCCAAATTCAAATAAAATTGTTTTCAAGCTCAAAGTGATATGCCAGTCACGCCATTGATGTGCCAAAAAAAAAAGAAGAAGCTGATTTTATAAAGTCAGGGGATGACATCCCCGATTACAGAGAAAAAAAAAACAAATAAAGAAACAAACACAAGCCCAGGAAAAAGAAAAAAAACAAAAACAAAAACAAAAACAAAAACAAAAACAAAAAGAGAAAAAAAGAAACAAAAAGGATCTTCTTGTTTTTCTGATGACGGCTACACGTCGACTTCACTTACTCGGCTCCTCCGCCGAGCTCTTTCTCTTTTTGTTGTCGACCCTTGAAGGCCCTGCCTCAGTGCTTACAAGACCACCGAGAGGGTTGACTCCCTGTTGGCTGTCAAAAGCAAAGTACGAAGGTGCTCCAAATCGGGCCATGACGGTGGCCTTCCGTTTCAACTCTTTGTTCTCCGCCTTCAGCACGCAAATCTCTGTTTGCGCATCTTTGTACATGTGTTGGAGTAGAGAGAGTTGGGAGTTCAACTGTTGTACCTCACTTGCCCTATTTTGCAGCCGGTGAGACAACTTGGAGACCGCAGTCATTGTCTCCATACAGGACTTCAGCGTATAATGGTTGGCCTCAATGTCAGATTGAGCTGCCATTATTTGCTCGATTGAAAGCATAGGAAAGTTAAGAGGAGTAAACGTAAGAGCAGGGGAACTCGGTCCAAGAGAGCTTATGGGATCATTTAGGTCCGGAAAGAGAGTGAGAAGACGAGACGAGGCCATGTGTTAGAGGTGAGAGGTGTAAAAGAAAGGCGTTGTAGAGAAATAGCCGAGAATAGACTAAGTTTTGGCAGCCTTTCTCCTCCACTCAGTCTTTCTGTTCTGTCTCTCGAGGAAAAATAAGACGGAAGAGAAAAAGGAGACAGAAGAGAGTGATGAAGAAGAAGGAGATGGAAGAGAATGAGGAAGAAGAAGGAGAAGTGAGTGATTAAGAAGAAGACGGAAGAGAATAAGACAAAGAAGGAAAGAGAGCCGAGGCAATCGGTAATTGAGGAGGTCTGCTTTTGTCGGCCAGTTGACGCAAAAGCAAGGCTACGTGTCAAACGCGGTTTTCAAAGGAAGAGAAAGAGGCGGGCGAGTTGTATGCATATATGTATATGTATTGTAAATCTATGTATTATATATATTTGTTTGCATATTTGGTCACAAGAGTGGCTTGGGTTTAGTGGTTCGGCTCAGTGGTTGAGGATCTATCATCCTGGCAAGGCTAACGTGGTAGCAAATGCGCTAAGTCGCAAGAATAGGGGGATTGTTGCTAGTTTAACACTTAGAGAATGGAATATGGTTGGAATGCTCAAATGGGGGTTCAAGATGAAAAGACTTATCTTAGTGCTCAGATTGCTACGCCTAGAATTTTGAGTGAGATATTGGAATCACAAAGGTACGATCAGGAGGTAGCATTCATCAAGGCTCACATGGAATCTAGTGAAACCATGCCTGATTGGGAAATTCACACTGATAGGAGTTTGAAATATCAAGGTCGAATGTTCGTGCCAGACAATTCACTAAGGGAAAAGGTACTCAAGGAATTCCACCATGCAGCATTCGCAGTACATCCGGGAGGTACTAAGATGTACCAAGACTTAAAACGCCAATATTGGTGGGGCGGAATGAAAAAGGATGTAGCGAAGTTTGTGTCTCAGTGCCCGACATGTCAACAAGTAAAGGCCAAACATCAATGATCGGCAGGAACACTTCAACCCCTACCAATCCTGGAGTGAAAATGGGAATGCATAACCATGGATTTCATGACGGGTTTGCCTCGGTCGCCATAGGGACATGACGGCATGTAGATAGTGATAGATCGACTAACTAAGACAGCCCGATTCTTACCTGTCAGGTCATTAGATATATTGGATTCACTCAGTAGATTGTTCATCAGAGAAGTGATTAAGTTACACGGAGTACCAATTAGCATCGTGTCTGATCGTGATCCTCAATTCACTTCTCAATTTTGGTAGGGATTATAAAAGGTAATGGGAATGAACCTATGCTTTAGCATGGTATTTCACCCACAACTGATGGGCAGACTGAAAGGACGATACAAACCTTAGAAGACATGCTTCGAACTGGTGTAATGGACTTTAAGGGTAGTTGGGAGAGACACTTACCACTAGTCGAATTCTCTTACAATAATAGTTTTCACGCAAGTATTGGTATGGCGCCGTATGAAGCTTTGTACGGATGGCCTTGTCGGTCACTAATATGTTGGACGGAAGTCGGAGAAGCACCTCTTTTAGGACCAGAGTTGGTTCAAGAAACTACCGAGAAGGTGAAATTAATTAGACAAAGACTTGAGACAGCTCATAGTAGGCAGGAAAGCTATGCAGATCAAAGGAGAAGACCTTTAGCATTTCAAGTTAGAGATCATGTGTTTTTGAAAATACAACCTTGTTGAGGAGTTGTTTGTTTCGGAAAGAAGGGAAAGTTCTCACCTCGCTTCATTGGGCCTTTCGAAATTTTGGACAAAATAGGAGAATTGGCGTATCGTTGGCTCTACCACCTCAACTGGCTGGAGTACATAATGTTTTCCATCTCTCTATGCTACGAAAATACGAGCCACACCCTTCTCACATCATCAATTGGGAGGAAATTAATCTTGAAGAAGATGTGACATTTGAAGAAAAACCTGTTAAAATTTTGGATCGTCGCGAGAAGAAATTACGAGGTAAAACTATACTGTTGGTTCGAGTTCTCTGTAGACATCATGGGACAGAAGAGTTAACGTCGGAACGAGAAGGTATGATGCGTGCCAATTATCCTCAGCTTTTCGAGTTGAAAGGTACGAATTAATTTCGAGGACGAAATTTTTTTTTAGGAGGGTAGATTGTGAAAACCCGTATTTAATTATTCAAAAAAAATTAATTAATTAATTTTATCCAGAGTTTATTTTAAATATATATTAATGTAAAAGTTAGTTTTAAATTAACCCAATTCAATAACTAACAAAGACATTATTAAGAATAATAATTTTGTGGGTGTTCAATATTTGTTGTTTATAAATTATTTTAATAAGGACCCAATATGATAATTATTCTTACTAAATAGCTTAGTTAAAAATCTTAGTGTATCAAATTTAAGAAACCCACACAAATACACAAATATACAAAAAAAAAAAAAATCGACAGATTTCAAGTGGCAGCATTGCCACTTGGTTGCATGCATGGTGGTATAGAATATAGCCTTTGGAAATTGAAGATTTGATTACATAGAATGAAGAGAGAGAGAGAGAGAGAGAGAGAGAGAGAGGGGGGGGTGGTGCTCAGCAATGCATTGTATATACATGCATGCTTGCATTTGGTGAAGAAGGGATGAAAAGGACAACTGCGAAAAAAAAAAAAAAAAAAAAAAAAAAAAAAAAAAATCTGCCAAGTTAAGTAGGAGGATAAGAGGAGGAGGAGATTAAGAAGGATATCTATTTTCTCCCATTTCATCGTTCCATTTCAATCCTACAACTAGGTAAGAAAACGCTCTCAACCTTCTCATTTTTTTTAAATGTTGAAATTTTCATATTATATTTATATGATAAAATGACTAAACTTGTAAATAGAATTTTATTTATAGTTGTATGTAAATTTATGATTTGTATATCAAATATTTGAAGATATTGGTAGTCTTAAAATCATGATAATATTGTGGAATTTGGACTTGCATTTGTTATGCCATTAAAAAGATTTTCGAAGATTTTATTTGGCCCTTAAATCTGTCAGAAAATTTGTACGAATTTTTAGACAATTTTATACTCAAAATGTGAAGATTATTTCTTCTACAAAGTTGTTGGGAATGATGTCTAGTTCATCCACGAATTTTTGCAACAATTATTGAGCTTTGTACGAATTTATACAAATTTTTAATTAAATCTGAAACTGTAAGACAGATTTTACTATATGTTTGAAAATTTATTAAAAATTCTATATTAAGCCAAATCTGGTAATTTCTAACTAAAAGATGAAATTTGGAAGTCTAGTTTCATAATAAATGTTTAGATTATGGAGTTGATCTATGAATTTAAGTATGGAATTAATTTAAGAAAATGTGATAAATCTGTGTCATAAAATTTCTGGGAATTTTACAAAATCATTTATAACTAATTTTTGAAAAATTCTTTTTGAAAAATGACCTAAACATATTTATTAAATATTCTATATATTTACACAAATTTCAGACTTGTATAAATAATTTATTTATAATTTTTATTACCTAAGGTACATCTTGAAAATTTCTGGGCAGGTTTAAGATTATTACTTCAATTAATTATTTGGATAAAAAAAAATTAATTATTGTGTTGGTCTAACTCATTAAATATTGTAAATTAGTAATCCATGTATGGGTGTATTGTGGTTTATTTAATATTGTGGTAGCCTAATCTTGTAAATTAAAAATCCATGCATGTGTGTGATTATGGTTTATTTTCTTTGTATCTAAATTATTATTTCATACAATGGTTTAAATAAATTGTTTATTTAAATTTTGTACAATTATTTATTATTGTGCGACATGTGTAATATTTTCTGTTGGGAATTTTAATGAGTTGGTATAACGTTATTTGTGATTAAACATTGGAATTATTTGTGATTAATATCAAAACTAACTGAAATGATTAACGGCATATACAAAGTTAACAATTGACAGTTAATACCAGTTGTTCGGGGTGAGTCTTGGTTTTAAAGAGTGTACGAAATTATGGATTGACGGTTAATACCGGTTGTTCAGGGTGAGCCCTGGTTTTGAGAATTCTCACGTAAATTGTGTCGCGAAACCCTAAGATGGCACGAGACTTATTTGAACCCTTTTCGGTGTTCGGTTTTGGAATAAGGGTGGATGTGCAGGTGGCACACAAGGAGGTTACGTACGCCTGGCAGACCGTTTCCTTGGGGCAGACCACAGATGCCACTACTTGGGTATATAACCCCGGACATGGCATCCCTGGTAGTTGCGGTTGGTAACACTTGAATATTTGACCAAGGGAGGGTTTCAAATTAACCGTTGTCATGCTTAGTGGTTGGTAAGTTAAATCTCTTTGGTGAGATTTCGAGTGTCACCTAATTTATTAGAATTATAGAAATTATTTTAATGGTTGTAATTTATGTTTTCAATTATATTGTTATCTCATGTTTATAATCTCATTATTTTTCTCTTAAAAAGAATGGTAGGTTGGTTATGTTTTCTTACTGTGTTGCAAAACTCATGGCATATATTTTTGTTGCCCTGGCGTTTTATGCCAGGTTTTGGTGAGGAAATAATTGAAGTTGAAATGGAGTTGACGCTAACGTAGAGCATTGGCTAACTTGAAACCTTGATTAGAACCAAATAAATTTTATTATTTTATATAATAGCAATTAAGGACTTTATTATTTCATTTGATTGTATTTAGATAATTTTAAGTTTTTATTTATTATTGTTTGAACCTTTGGTTATATACGAGAGTTGGAATGTCCAATTATGATGTCAACTTTTTGATTTAATAAGTCATTTTATTTATTTAATTTCCCTTGATGTTCCAAAAATTTGGGGCGTCTCAATTTGGTATTAGAGCTCTAGGTTAGAATACCTAGGGAGAGTGGGAAGAGGTTTAACCTCAATTGAGGAGTAGTGTCATGTGTTAGAAGGAATAGAATTATGTGACTCATAGTTTATGCGAGCTTTATGCTAATCTAACTCTCATGTTGATCAAAATATTTTTACAAAAAAAAAAAAAAAAAAAAAAAATCAAGACAAGGAATTAGGGACATAGTCGAGTCGGAGATTCTATCTTCTCCACCACTTGAGTCGTGAGTTCGTTGGCAACTCTTTGGCTAGATCATAAGTTCATCGGCCGACTTTTTGGTCAGCCCATCAGTTTCAATTTGAACCCATCAGGACAAACTGCAGAATCGCTTAGGCTCAATGGTTGTGTTTTAGAGTCTTTTTTTTTTTTTTTTTTACGTTCTGTTATTACTAGTCAGAGTATATAAGTGTGTTTGGATTTCTTTGTTTCATTTTTTTTTTTGTTAAGTCATTTTTTTTTATTCAGGTCAGTATGGAATCAATGTCCAGTTCAGAGTTCATAATTCAATCATTCTCCAAATTCAAATAAAATTGTTTTCAAGCTCAAAGTGATATGTCAATCCCGCCATTGATGTGCCAAAAAAAGAAGAAGCTGATTTTATAAAGTCAGGGGATGACATCCCCGATTACAGAGAAAAAAAAAAACAAATAAACAAACAAACACAAGCCCAGGAAAAAAAAAACAAAAAGAAAAAGAGAAAAAAAGAAACAAAAAGGATCTTCTTGTTTTTCCGATGACGGCCACACGTCGACTTCACTTACTCGACTCCTCCACAGAGCTCTTCCTCTTTTTGTCGTCGACCCTTGAAGGCCCTGCCTCAGTGCTTACAAGACCACCGAGAGGGTTGACTCCCTGTTGGTCATCAAAAGCAAAGTACGAAGGTGCTCCAAATCGGGCCATGACGGTGGCTTTCTGTTTCAACTCTCTGTTCTCCGCCTTCAGCACGCAAATCTCTGCTCGCGCATCTTTGTACATACGTTGGAGTAGAGAGAGTTGGGAGTTCAACTGTTATACCTCACTTGTCCTATTCTGCAGCCGGTGAGACAACTTGGAGACCGCAGTTATTGTCTCCATACAGGATTTCAACGTATAATGGTTGGCCTCAATATCAGATTGAGCTGCCATTATTTGCTCGATTGATAGCATAGGAAAGTTAAGAGGAGTAAATGTAGGAGTAAGGGAACTCGGTCCAAGAGAGCTTATGGGATTATTTAGGTCCGGAAAGAGAGTGAGAGGACGAGACGAGGCCATGTGTTAGAGGTGAGAGGTGTAAAAGAAAGGCGTTATAGAGAAATAGCCGAGAACAGACTGAGTTTTGGCAGCCTTTCTCCTCCACTCAGTCTCTATGTTCTGTCTCTCGAGGAAAAAGAAGACGGAAGAGAAAAAGGAGACAGAAGAGAGTGATGAAAAAGAAAGAGATGGAAGAGAATGAGGAAGAAGAAGGAGAAGTGAGTGATTAAGAAGAAGACGGAAGAGAATAAGACAAAGAAGGAAAGAGAGCCGAGGCAATCGGTAATCGAAGAGGTCTGCTTTTGTCGGCCAGCTGACGCAAAAGCAAGACCACGTATCAAACGCGGTTTTCGAAGGAAGAGAAAGAGGCGGGAGAGTTGTATGCATATATGTATATGTATTGTATATCTATGTATTATATATATTTGTTTGCATATTTGGTCACAAGAGTGGCTTGGGTTTAGTGGTTCAGCTCAGTGGTTGAGGATTGAAAGGTTAAGCCTGAGGTCAGAGGTTCAAGCCCCCATAACAACAAGTGTTTCTTTTGTTTTGCTTCGGTTTATTTGTATATGTGTCTCGTATACCTATATATATATTTGTTTGAATATTTTGTCACAAGAGTGGCGTGGCTCAGTGGTTGAGGGAGCAAGAGACTAAGCCTGAGGTCAGGGGTTCGAAACCTTGTATCCCCACATCCATGCATTTTGAGTTTTTCCTTTCTTTTTTTGTGTGTTCGGGAGGAAGATATTCTTAAGACTACGTTTCGAACCCGTTACGGCCGCTATGAATTCGTAGTGATGCCATTCGGCCTAACCAATGCACCAGGCGTGTTCATGAGCTTAATGAACAAAATATTCACGCCTTACTTAGATCAATTTGTGGTAGTTTTCATAGATGATATTTTGGTGTATTTCAAGTCTGAAGGAGACCATGAACAACATTTGAGAATAGTACTTCAAACTTTGAGAGGAAACCAACTGTATGCTAAGGTTAGTAAATGTGAGTTCTGGATGGAGGAAGTAAAGTTTTGGGGTCACGTGGTATCTAAAAAGAGAATATAAGTAGACCCAACTAAAGTAGAAGCAGTGACAGAATGGAAATAACCTAAGAACACATTTGAGATTTGTAGTTTCTTGGGATTGGCCAGTTACTATTGAAGATTCATTCAAGACTTCTCAAAATTGGCCAAACCAATGACACATTTGACTCAAAAGGGGGTAAAGTTTGAATGGAACGAGTCCTGTCAAAATTCATTCCAAGAACTCAAGAAAAGATTGACGAGTTCCCCTATTCTCATAGTGCCAGAACGTGACGTTGGGTACAACGTGTATTGTGATGCTTCCAAAGAAGGTCTGGAGTGCGTATTGATGCAAAATGGCAAAGTGGATGCATATGGATCAAGGCAATTAAAGAACCACGAGAAGGATTATCCTACCCATGACTTGGAATTAGCAGCTATAGTTCACGCACTCAAAATTTGGAGACACTACTTGTATGGCGAAAAGTTTGAGATATTCACTGATCACAAAAGCTTGAAGTATCTGTTCATCCAAAAGGATCTGAACATGCGTCGGAGACGTTGGATGGAGTATCTTGAGGATTACCAATTTACCCTTTCCTATCATCCTGGCAAGGCTAATGTGGTAGCAGATGCGCTAAGTCGCAAGAATAGGGGGATTGTTGTTAGTTTAACACTTAGAGAATGGAATATGGTTAGAACGCTCAAATGGGGGTTCAAGATGAAAAGGCTTACCTTGGTGCTCAGATTGCTACGCCTAGAATTTTGAGCGAGATATTGGAATCACAAAGGTACGATCAGGAGGTAGCATTCATCAAGGCTCACATGGAATCTAGTGAAACCATGCCTGGTTGGGAAATTCACACTGATAGGAGTTTGAAATATCAAGGTCGAATGTTCGTGCCAGACAATTCACTAAGGGAAAAGGTACTCAAAGAATTCCACCATTCAGCATTCGCAGTACATCCGGGAGGTACTAAGATGTACCAAGACTTAAAACGCCAATATTGGTGGGGCGGAATGAAAAAGGATGTAGCGAAGTTTGTGTCTCAGTGCCTGACATGTCAACAAGTAAAGGCCAAACATCAAAGATCGGCAGGAACACTTCAACCCCTACCAATCCTGGAGTGGAAATGGGAATGCATAACCATGGATTTCATGACGGGTTTGCCTCGGTCGCCACAGGGACATGACGGCATGTAGATAGTGATAGATCAACTAACTAAGACAGCCCGATTCTTACCTGTCAGGTCATCAGATATATTGGATTCACTCAGTAGATTGTTCATCAAAGAAGTGATTAAGTTACACGGAGTACCAATTAGCATCGTGTCTGATCGTGATCCTCAATTCACTTCTCAATTTTGGTAGGGATTATAAAAGGTAATGGGAATGAACCTATGCTTTAGCATGGTATTTCACCCACAAACCGATGGGCAGTCTGAAAGGATGATACAAACCTTAGAAGACATGCTTCGAGCTGGTGTAATGGACTTTAAGGGTAGTTGGGAGAGACACTTACCACTAGTCGAATTCTCTTACAATAATAGTTTTCACGCAAGTATTGGTATGGCGCCGTATGAAGCTTTGTACGGATGGCCTTGTCGGTCACTAATATGTTGGACGGAAGTCGGAGAAGCACCTCTTTTAGGACCAGAGTTGGTTCAAGAAACTACCGAGAAGGTGAAATTAATTAGACAAAGACTTGAGACAGCTCATAGTAGGCAGGAAAGCTATGCAGATCAAAAGAGAAGACCTTTAGCATTTCAAGTTGGAGATCATTTGTTTTTGAAAATACAACCTTGTTGAGGAGTTGTTTTTTTCGAAAAGAAGGGAAAGTTCTCACCTCGCTTCATTGGGCCTTTCGAAATTTTGGACAAAATAGGAGAAGTGGCATATCGTTGGCTCTACCACCTCAACTGGCTGGAGTACATAATGTTTTCCATCTCTCTATGCTATGAAAATACGAGCCACACCCTTCTCATATCATCAATTGGGAGGAAATTAATCTTAATGAAGATGTGACATTTGAAGAAAAGCCTATTAAAATTTTGGATCGTCGCGAGAAGAAATTACGAGGTACAACTATACTATTGGTTCGAGTTCTCTGCAGACATCATGGGACAGAAGAGTTAACGTGGGAACGAGAAGGTATGATACGTGCCAATTATCCTCAACTTTTTGAGTTGAAAGGTACGATTTAATTTCGAGGACGAATTTTTTTTTTAGAAGGGTAGATTGTGAAAACCCGCATTTAATTATTCAAAAAAAATTAATTAATTAATTTTATCCAGAGTTTATTTAAAATATATATTAATGTAAAAGTTAGTTTTAAATTAACCCAATTCAATCACTAACAAAGACATTATTAAGAATAATAATTTTGTGGGTATTCAATATTTGTTGTTTATAAATTATTTTAATAAGGATCCAATATGATAATTATTCTTACTAAATAGCTTAGTTAAAAATCTTAGTGTATCAAATTTAAGAAACCCACACAAATACACAAATATACAAAAAAAAAAAAAATCGACAGATTTCAAGTGGCAGCATTGCCACTTGGTTGCATGCATGGTGGTATAGAATATAGCCTTTGGAAATTGAAGATTTGATTACATAGAATGAAGAGAAAGAGAGAGAGAGAGAGAGAGAGGGGGTGCTCAGCAATGCATTGTATATATATACATGCATGCTTGCATTTGGTGAAGGAGGGATGAAAAGGACAACTGCGGAAAAAAAAAAAAAAAAAATCTGCCAAGTTGAGTAGGAGGATAAGAGGAGGAGGAGATTAAGAAGGATATATATTTTCTACCATTTCATCATTCCATTTCAATCCTACAACTAGGTAAGAAAACGCTCTCAACCCTCTCATTTTTTTTAAATGTTGAAATTTTCATATTATATTTATATGATAAAATGACTAAACTTGTAAATAGAATTTTATTTATAGTTGTATGTAAATTTATGATTTGTATATCAAATATTTGAAGATATTGGTAGTCTTAAAATTATGATAATATTGTGGAATTTGGACTTGCATTTGTAGTTTATGCCTTTAAAAAGACTTTCGAAGATTTTATTTGGCCCTTAAATCTGTCAGAAAATTTGTATGAATTTTTAGACAATTTTATACTCAAAATGTGAAGATTATTTCTTCTACAAAGTTGTTGGGAATGATGTCTAGTTCATCCACGAATTTTTGCAACAATTATTGAGCTTTGTACGAATTTATACAAATTTTTAATTAAATCTGAAACTGTAAGACAGATTTTACTATATGTTTGAAAATTTATTAGTAATTTCTAACTAAAAGATGAAATTTGGAAGTCTAGTTTCATAATAAATGTTTAGATTATGGAGTTGATCTGTGAATTTAAGTATGGAATTAATTTAAGAAAATGTGATAAATCTGTGTCATAAAATTTCTGGGAATTTTACAAAATCATTTATAACTTATTTTTGGGAAATTCTTTCTGAAAAATGACCTAAACATATTTATTAAATATTCTGTATATTTACACAAATTTCAAAATTGTGTAAATAATTTATTTATAATTTTTATTACCTAAGGTACATCTTGAAAATTTCTGGGCAGGTTTAAGATTATTACTTCAATTAATTATTTGGATAAAAAAAAATTAATTATTGTGTTGGTCTAACTCATTAAATATTGTAAATTAGTAATCCATGTATGGGTGTATTGTGGTTTATTTAATATTGTGGTAGCCTAATCTTGTAAATTAAAAATCCATGCATGTGTATGATTATGGTTTATTTTCTTTGTATCTAAATTATTATTTCATACAATGGTTTAAATAAATTGTTTATTTAAATTTTGTACAATTATTTATTATAGTGCGACATGTGTAATATTTTATGTTGGGAATTTTAATGAGTTGGTATCACGTTATTTGTGATTAAACATTAGAATTATTTGTGATTAATATCAAAACTAACTGAAATGATTAACGGCATATACAAAGTTAACAATTGACGGTTAATACCAGTTGTTCAGGGTGAGTCTTGGTTTTAAAGAGTGTACGAAATTAAGGATTGACGGTTAATACCGGTTGTTCAGGGTGAGCCCTGGTTTTGAGAATTCTCACGTAAATTGTGTCGCGAAACCATAAGATGGCACGAGACTTATTTGAACCCTTTTCGGTGTTCGGTTTTGGAATAAGGGTGGATGTGCAGGTGGCACACAAGGAGGTTACGTACGCCTGGCAGACCGTTTCCTTGCGGCAGATCACAGATGCCACTACTTGGGTATATAACTCCGGACATGGGCATCCCTGGTAGTTGCGGTTGGTAACACTTGAATATTTGACAAAGGGAGGGTTTCAAATTAACCAAATTCATGCTTAGTGGTTGGTAAGTTAAATCTCTTTGGTGAGATTTCGAGTGTCACCTAATTTATTAGAATTATAGAAATTATTTTAATGGTTGTAATTTATGTTTTCAATTATACTGTTATCTCATGTTTATAATCTCATTATTTTTCTCTTAAAAAGAATGGTAGGTTGGTTATGTTTTCTTACTGTGTTGCAAAACTCATGGCATATATTTTTGTTGCCCTGGCGTTTTATGCCAGGTTTTGGTGAGGAAATAATTAAAGTTGAAATGGAGTTGACGCTAACGTAGAGCATTGGCTAACTTGAAACCTTGATTAGAACGGAATAAATTTTATTATTTTATATAATAGCAATTAAGGACTTTATAATTTCATTTGATGTTGTATTTGGATAATTTTAAGTTTTTATTTATTGTTGTTTGAACCTTTGGTTATGTACGAGAGTTGGAATGTCCAATTATGATGTCAACTTTTTGATTTAATAAGTCATTTTGTTTATTTAATTTCCCTTGATGTTCCAAAAATTTGAGGCGTCTCAATTTGGTATCAGAACTCTAGGTTAGAATACCTAGGGACAGTGGGAAGAGGTTTAACCTCAATTGAGGAGTAGTGTCATGTGTTAGAAGGAATAGAATTATGTGACTCATAGTTTATGCGAGCTTTATGCTAATCTAACTCTCATGTTGATCAAAACATTTTTACAAAAAAAAAAAAAAAAAAAAAATCAAGACAAGGAATTAGGGGCATAGTCGAGTCGGAGATTCTATCTTCTCCACCGCTTGAGTCATGAGTTCATTGGCAACTCTTTGGCTAGATCATAAGTTCGTCGGCCGACTTTTTGGTCAGCCCATCAGTTTCAATTTGAACCCATCAGGACAAACTGCAGAATCGCTTAGGCTCAATGGTTGTGTTTCAAAGTCTTTTTTTTTTTACGTTCTGTTATTACTAGTCAGAGTATATAAGTGTGTTTGGATTTCTTTGTTTCATTTTTTTTTTCGTTAAGTCATTTTTTTTTATTCAGGTCAGTATGGAATCAATGTCCAGTTCAAAGTTCACAATTCAATCATTCTCTAAATTCAAATAAAATTGTTTTCAAGCTCAAAATGATATGCCAGTCACGCTATTGATGTGCCAAAAAAAAAAGAAGCTGATTTTATAAAGTTAGGGGATGGCATCCCCGATTACAGAGAAAAAAAAAACAAATAAACAAACAAACACAAGCCCAGGAAAACAAAAACACAAAAACAAAAAGAGAAAAAAAGAAACAAAAAGGATCTTCTTGTTTTTCCGATGACGGCCACACGTCGACTTCACTTACTCGGCTCCTCCGCCGAGCTCTTCCTCTTTTTGTCGTCGACCCTTGAAGGCCCTGCCTCAGTGCTTACAAGGCCACCGAGAGGGTTGACTCCCTGTTGGCTGTCAAAAGCAAAGTACGAAGGTGTTCCAAATCGGGCCATGACGGTGGCCTTCTGTTTCAACTCTTTGTTCTCCGCCTTCAGCACGCAAATCTCTGCTCACGTATCTTTGTTCATGCATTGGAGTAGAGAGAGTTGGGAGTTCAACTGTTGTACCTCACTTGTCCTATTCTGCAGCCGGTGAGACAACTTGAAGACCGCTGTCATTGTCTCCATACAGGACTTCAGCGTATAATGGTTGGCCTCAATGTCAAATTGAGCTGCCATTATTTGCTGGATTGATAGCATAGGAAAGTTAAGAGGAATAAACGTAGGAGCAGGGGAACTCGGTCCAAGAGAGCTTATGGGATCATTTAGGTCCGGAAAGAGAGTGAGAGGACGAGACGAGGCCATGTGTTAGAGGTGAGAGGTGTAAAAGAAAGGCGTTGTAGAGATATAGCCAAGAACAGACTGAGTTTTGGCAGCCTTTCTCCTCCACTCAGTCTCTCTGTTCTGTCTCTCAAGGAAAAAGAAGACGGAAGAGAAAAAGGAGACGGAAGAGAGTGATGAAGAAGAAGGATATGGAAGAGAATGAGGAAGAAGAAGGAGAAGTGAGTGATTAAGAAGAAGACGGAAGATACTGATTAAGAAGAAGACGGAAGAGAAGAAGACAAAGAAGAAAAGAGAGCCGAGACAATCAATAATCAAGGAGGTCTGCTTTTGTCGGCCAGCCGACGCAAAAGCAAGGTCGCGTGTTAAACTATCTTTAAATTGTGAACATCTAAAAACTATCTATATATTCCAAACCATCAAAAAAACTATATTTCTAGGCATCAAAAACTATCCTTAAGTTCAAAACCGTCCAAAACGTTCAAAATGATTCAAAAAAAAAAAATCCTTAAGTTCTAAACCATCCAAAAACTATCCTTGAAATTCAAAACTGCTACTGAGGGGCCTGTTGTCTTATTACCAGCCATGTCGAAATATCTTCCCCTCAAGGGTCATCCAAAGGAACAAGAAGGGGCTTAGCTCAGCACCCACTTTGGAAAACCTGGTAGCTTGACTTAGAAGTCTCACAATCTACGAGAATGAGTACAAGAAAGACAAATAGAAACACCAACTCTTCTATTCTAGAGGTGGGTGTCAAGTAATTGCTGAACCAGACATTTTTTTTAAAAAATTGCAGAGTCGAATTATGGAGAAACTGAGTTAGTGCCTCAACCAAGCCAACTATACAGATTTTGTAAAGTTCTTGTTTATATTGTGGTTTGATTGGTTTCTCAACCAACAATTTTGAAATAATTTTAGGAACATGGAAGAAATTATAATGTACCTCCAGTATCCTTTCAATTTTTTTGATTCACATTTTTTCAAGTAAAAATATAGAAGTGGAACTTCTTTAACCTGATTACATACATGAGAGCCAACCTATTAACTAGAGGTAGACCCTTACACCAAAGATACTTTCATCACTAAAATGTTCCATTTTTTCAGTGCTTATTATCCAATATTTGTGATGGTAATGTTTGTGTAATCCAAGAATGTGATGTCATCCCCAGCATTACGACAAACCGATCAATGTTTATCCTGTAACAATACCTCAAGTGTCACCAACATAGTGATGAACACATCCACACTTAAATTAGATTTTGGATACCTTTCTCTGAAGCAAGAAAATAAAGAACAGAATTGGGAAGAGAACAGAGTTTGAAATGTTTTTTGGTAATTTGTTATTGTTAACACATAAACATCATGCAGATTTTCCATTATTTATAGTGAAATTAGCACAATTAATTTCATTATTTTAAATAACTTCACATTACATCACAAATATAATAAAATAAGTGGTGGGGAATACATGTTTGCACACATAAACTATCTATATTTCAGTTTAAATAGCTAAATGTTCACATGTGTATACATACACACAGAGACACATATACAGAGAGACGGAGAGAGTGTGGGTGCGGAGGACAACATTTGATTAAAAAGTGAGAAATCATATTGAAAATGAATAGACAAGCAGCCCAACAATGATGAGAATAAAAAGGATTTGCAAATAAATATTGTGCCAAAGCTTTTAATGAGTTAGCCTTACTAGAGGTCCTCCATCACAAAACTCAATAACCCCTCGCCCAACCATATTTCCCTGGAAAATGTAACAATAGAGTAAAATGCTCACCAATATTTACAAATCAACAAAATGGGAAGCACAACCCACTGCAATCCCCACCATTTCATCAACCCTAGATCACATCTTCCACACATGGGAGCACAATATTAACACATTTAATGATCTGATTTATTTATATATAAAAATTAAAAAAAAATTGCATTCCAACTCTGATTTACAAAACACAAATCCAGTATCAACATTCCCACCTAAAACCCTCATTCACAATGAAACACTATTTATACAATTCCACTAATAATAATCATAATCATAAATATATATACAAACATATCTTATGAATGACATACAAAAGGGGCATTAAAAAAAAAAATCAAGAAGAGAACTCACAAGAAGTTTGAAGATTCAAAAGAGACAAACTTCAATGTGGATTTTGAGTGAGTAACAATAGTGATTTTGGAGCTGGAAACCGAATTAGGGCTAATGAATCAAAAAGAGTAGAGGAGAACGAGAGAGAAGATTATTTGAAATTTGTAATTAAGGAATGAGGGGTTTTAGGTGTAACACCTGCTTTTTTAATTAACTGTTACTTCTGTGGCTTACCTTAATTATGTGTTTATATGTGACTTATATGCTTATATGTGTATGTTAATTGTGTGCCATGTGCTATTTGACTTATGTTTTGATTGACAGACATGTTAGTATGTGTCTGAATATCGGGAGGAAATTGAGTTTGGAGGACCAAGGGAAAATATAGGCATCAAGTTCGCCACAAAATGAACATTTATGTATATACCCATATATACATCAATTGATGGCAAGGTTGTAAGTCAAAACATAAACAAAAAAGGGATTACATTCCCATCATTAACAGATACACAAAAATGAAAACCATTCATGACACATGATTGAATCGCAAAAGGGTGATCTCTGGGCCACCCAAAAACCTTAGTACATGACTGATAGGAACCTCGTAGGAAGGCACAAAAGCTAGCTTGACAAAACTGATGCAAGGTCGACGCTATTACTTCCCTTCTTGCACTGGATCACCTACATACATATATACAAGAATGAGCTAGAGTTTAGTGAATAACAATAGTGTAAAGAGGTTATGAATGATGTCCTTATAGTAAGTCAAATTGATTAATTATAACAGTAACAGAAAATCAGAATCATATGCTTAACGGATACATATTTCATACAGAAAGCATAGTAATTATACATGGTATATCCAATAGTAGAACAGTACAAACAGTCATGAAGACCAGAAAATCAAAATCATATGCTTAACGGATACATATTTCATACAGAAAGCATAGTAGTTATACGTGGTACATCCAATAGCAAAACAGTACAGACGGTCATGAAGACCAAACAGACGGTCATGAAAATCGAACAGATGTATATGATGGCTATCAATATAGTAAACAGAAGTTCCAAGAATTGGAATTGACAGTGTGCGTTATAACTCATGCTTTGATACTACACTGTCACTACCCAAACCCGTCCCTATAAGTTTAACATCGTAACCAGCCAGTAATCTGAGATTACCAAAGGCCTTCCTGTACAAATCAAATTATCGGGGCTAGTGGAAGCTAATACAGAAGAAAATAAACGTCTAACGAGCTGTGAAGACTTAAATGAAACAAAATGAACGTTTATATATATACCCATATATACATCAATCGATGGCAAGGTTGTATGTCAAAACATAAACAAAAAAGGGATTACATTCCCATCATCAACAGATACACAAAAATAAAAACCATTCATGACACATGATTGAATCCCAAAAGGGTGATCTCCAGGCTACCCAAAAGCCTTAGTAGATGAATGATAGGAACCTCGCAAGGAGGCACAAAAGCTAGCTTGACAAAATTGATGCAAGGTCGACGTTACTACTTCTTTTTCACAAATAATACTGGAGCACCGCACAGTGATGTACTAGGCCTGATAAACTTTTTGTCTATTTGCTCTTGCAATTGGGTTTTCAACTCCTTCAATTCAGTGGTTGACATTCAGTATGGCGTTTTAGAAATTGGCTGTGCACCTGGGACTATCTCAATCATAAACTCAATTTCTCTGTCAATCAAATTTCCTAGAAAATCATCTGGAAAAACATCTGGAAAATCTCTAACTATAGAGATGCTATCCACATTGGGTTTAGCAATAGTTGGCACATTTAACACAGAGTATAAATCCCCGACAACCTTTATTAATCTACTTATTCGCTTTCATGGAAGAAATTAAGTATGGGGGAGGTACAACACCAACTCCAATAAATGTAAATTCAGGTAATTCAGGTAGTCTGAACACAATTTGTTTAATCAAACAGTCAATAGTAGCACAATATTTTGATAACTAGTCCATCCCCAAGATTACGTCAAAATGAGCTATATTTAAAGGCAACAAATCAACATATAAAATCATGTCCCCAATGGTAATCTCACATGCAGGATACATATACGTACAGATCATAGACCCTCCAGTTGAAGATGTTATAGCTAATAGATAATTCATTGGTTCTAAGGGTCTAGTTAATTTTGGAGCAAAAGCATAGGACACAAAGGAGTGCGTAGACCCCGAGTCAATCAAAACATAAGCATGTTGGGTATAGATAGGGAGTATACCTGACACAACCGTCTCTGTATTCTGCACATCCCTCGGTACAAGAGCAAAAACCCTGCCTTGCTTCAAAGTTACCTTCCCTATAGTCGCTTTCGGATTAGACCTTGGTGTTGAAGCTAATGCGACTGAACTTGCCATTGGTTGACTTGTGCTTTGGGACCTTAGTGGGCAATGTTTAATCATATGGCCTGTTTTCCCGCACCGAAAATATGCTACAGAAATTCTGCAGCAAGCTCCTTTATGTCTTTTTTTACATTCCGGGGCAGATGGGTGTATCATTTCCTTGGCTGGAGTTATTTGATGATCCCGTATTCTGTCTCTTGTTCTGTGAATTGTTTGAGTTGTTCTGGCCCTTCTTAAAGTTGAATCCCTATCTTTTACCCTTCCATTCGATCACCAGTGTCTTTGTTTGGTTTAGTGCAGCAATATTCGCCTCAGCCATCAGGCTCTATCCAGGACATCAACATATTGATGAATGGGGATCCAAGCCGAGGCCAGACTTTACCTTGGACAATAATGTGTTGAAATTCCAAGGAAGATTATGTGTGCCAAATAATTATGAATTGAAGAAGCGAGTTAAGCAAGAAGCTCACAGGTCAAAATTTTCCATCCATCTGGGGAATACAAAAATGTACCAAGACTTGAGGAAAAATTGCTGGTGGCTAGGAATGAAAAGGGAAATTGTTGAATTTGTGTCCAAGTGTTTACAGTGCCAACAAGTCAAAACGAAACATCAACGACCCGTGGGATTACTGCAACCATTACCGATACCAGAATGGAAATGGGAACATATCACAATGGATTTCGTTGTTGGACTATCTTGCTCCAATAGAGGTGTGGATTCAATTTGTGTAATTGTTGACCGCTTGACAAAATCTGCTCATTTCTTACCTATCAAAACAATTTATAATGTGGATAAGTTAGCTACACTGTATATCAATGAAATTGTGAGATTGCATGGAGTGTCTGTGTCAATTGTTTCTGATAAGGATTCGAAATTTACTTCGAGGTTTTGGCAAAGTTTGCAAAAGGCGTTAGGGACTGAATTGACATTAAGCAGTGCATATCATCTGCAAACAGATGGCCAATCAGAAAGGACAATACAGACGCTGGAAGATATGTTACGTATGTGTGTACTAAACTTTCAAGGAAATTGAGAGACTTATCTATCTTTAGTTGAATTTGCATATAACAACAGCTTTCATTCAAGCATTGACATGGCACCATACGAGGCTTTATATGGCAGAAAATGTCGGTCACCGATTTGTTGGGCTGAGGTTGGAGATAGACCTTTGTTGGGACCTGAAATTGTACAAGAAACAACAGAAACTCATTCTTGGATATATGTTTGTAGGTGATCCAGTGCATGAGGGGACATAGTAGCGTCGACTTTGCATCAATTTTGTCAAGTTAGCTTTTGTGCCTTCCTGCGAGGTTCCTATCAGTCATGTGCTAAGGCTTTTGGGTGGCCCGGAGATCACTCTTTCGGGATTCAATCATGTGTCATGAATGGTTTTCATTTTTGTGTATCTATTGATGATGAGAATGTAATCCCTCTTTTGTTTATGTTTTGACATACAACCTTGCCATCGATTGATGTATATATGGGTAAATATATATATATATATGTATGTATATGTTCATTTTGTTTCATTTATGTCTTCGCAGCTCGTTGAACGTTTATTTTCTTCTGTATTAGCTTCTGTTAGCCCCGATAATTTGATTTGTACAGGAAGGCCTTTGGTAATCTCGGATTACTGGCCGATTACGATGCTAAATCTATAGGGACGGGTTTTGGTCGGGACATTAAGGTTTCCCTCTCTTCGCCATTCACCCAAATCAAACCTAAAAATCAATTCTACGATCTTCCTGTGTGGAACAAGGGTTTGATTCGGCTGATTTGGAATCATCAGACTTTTCATCATCAGAGAGAAAGAGAGAGATTGAAACCCTTTCCCATTGGAACCAATTTTCGAACCCTTTCTCTTCTCTCCCTCTTCTCAGTTTTGCTAGAACAATTTTCTAGGATCCTTTGTGATTAGAGCCCATTATAAGCCAAGAGTCAGCATTTTAATAAATAAAAAAAATTCTAATCATCATGTTTGTTTCCAGTTTTTTAAATCACTTTTCAGAAAATTCTACTTTTTTGTTTTTCATATATATATTTTTTGTTTTTACTGAATTTTTTTAATATTTTAAGCAATTGTTTTAATTTTTAGACACACCTAACATAAATACAATTAAAAAGTATAATTTTCTTGGAAAAAATCACTAAATACCAAAAATACAAAAAAAAAATGAAAATTCAATAAATTTTTCGTATTTTTATGTATTTATTAATTTTTTAAAATATTTTTTTCACAAATATTTTACTTTTTAGATATATCTTAAGTAAGATGAATCTAAAAAAATAAACAAAAAATTTTAATTTTAAAAACAAAAAACTCAATTTTTAGAAAACTGAATTTAAAAAATTGAAACCAAACAAATTATATTTTTTTGTTGGTAATTGGCGCTAAATTATTTTATTTTGGCGCCTATTTTTTTCGGTCATACCATTCACGACATAAATTGTATGCCGTGAAAAGTGACATATGTTTAACAGCCGACTTTTTGTGCGCCGTGAAAAGTGTAATTTTTGACGGCTGACTTTTGTGCGCCGTGAAATGTTCAATATTTTTAACAGTTGGTGTACGCATGTCGTGTATAGTTGATGTATTAACGGCATGCTATATGCACGTTATAGAAAGTTTTATTATTTACGGCTAACATTCCAAGCTGTAAAAAAATCATCGTTATTAGCATCCACGACGTACACAATAGGCACGTCGTGGTTGGGAAATTATTTACGACATGCAAAAAAAGCAAGTCGTAAAAGTGAGACACCACGGCTTGCATTTATTATATGTCGTTGATGTGAAGCCGTAAAAATCCAGTTTTGTTGTAGTGACTCTTTATACGTCTTATTCCACATCTTTTTACTTGCCGTTAGAGCTCCGAAAGTTGGCTAAAAATAAGATTTTTTTCTTTTCAGACAAAATTTTCATATTCAAACCAACAAATTTAAACACTTATATCTCCCTCGTCGTAACTCCGTTTCGCCTCATTTTTGCGTCGTTGGATTCAGCTCATAGCCTAGTTTTCATATCATTCTTCATAAACCTTGTTTCACATCTTTTTACTTGTCGTCGGAGCTCCGAAAGTTGGCCAAAAATAAGAATTTTATTTCTTTGGCAAAATTTTCAGATTCAAATCCACATATTCAAACACTTATATCTCCCTTATCATAACTCCGTTTCACCTCATTTTTGCGTCATTAGATTCAACTCATGGCCTAATTTTTATTCCACCCCTCATATGCCTTGTTTCACCTCTTTTTGTATGTCGTCGGAGTTTCGAAAGTTGGCCAAAAATAAGATCTCTCTCTCTCTCTCTCTCTCTCTCTCTCTTTCTTTTCTTGCTGTTACCGCAACATTATTCTTGGCAGTGGAGATGCAATACCATTACCATTACCACCACCACCTCATCTTGCAGATAATGATGAGCAGCAGCAGTAGCAGCAAGCCAGGAGGAGCCGCAAAGGAGGAGGAAGAAGATTAAAAAAAAAAAAAAAGATTATTTTTTGGCCAAATTTTAGAGATCTGACGGCATGTAAAAAGGGGTGAAACAAGGCATATGAGGGGTGGAATGAAAACTTGGCCATGAGGTAAATCCAACGACGCAAAAATGAGGCGAAACGAAATTACGACGAGGGAGATACATGTGTTTGAACATGTGGGTTTGAATATGAAAATTTTGCCCAAAGAAAGAAAAATCTTTTTTTTAACCAACTTTCGGAACTCCGACAGCAAGTAAAAAGACGTGGAACAAGGCGTATGAAGAGTTAAATGAAAATTAAGCCATGAGGTGAATCCAACGATAAAAAATGAGGTGAAACGAAGTTATGATGAGGGAGATATAAATATTTGAACATGTGGGTTTGAATTTAAAATTCTGTCCAGATTTCCGTTAGTTTAATATGACGGAGATGACGGAGTTGCCAGATTAAAACAGGAATGAAACTCTAAAGTTTAATTTGTCGAAATTAAATTATAAGGTTTAAATTAAAAAACATGCAAAATCTTGAGATTTTTTTTTTTTTTTTTGTAATTAACCCAAAAGGAAACCTCTTCCAATTTCCAAACAACTCCTAAGAATTAAATTTCATTATGTATGTACATCAAGCATCAAATGATATGCGAGACCTTTCCAATTAGAACAAATATTAGTATCTGAACCCATGCGACACACGAACCAAATAAATAATTAAAAATAATTTTAAAATTAAATAACATAAAATTTATTTTTAAAATATAGAAAAATAATTTAGAATAAATTAAACTTTAACAATTTTATTAGAATATATGTAATGTAATTGTTAGGTCATTAATTGTATATATAATAAGAAATAGATGTCATAATTTAATTGATAAAAAAAAGAATAAATTAAAAAAATTATATTTATGATAAAATAAAAATAAATTTCATTTTATAAATTTTTTAATTTTACTTTATTCTATTCTATGTTAAAATTTGTCATAAAACTTAAATATAACTTTTAAAAATAAAACAATATATATATATAGATTTTTTTAATAAAATCAGTCAAAAGACCAACCAACTTACACAAAAATTAATTAATTAAAACTTTTAAATCTTATTTTATTTTAAAATTTAAACTGTTTTCAATTGAAACATATACACAACACTACAATATTAAAGAGAGATTTGGTCAAAATCGCTTCATAATAAAACTTTAATGCATTAAGGATAACAATTTTTTCTTAAAAAGTCCAATACATACCATTATTACCAAAATATTAAACTTTAAAATAATATAATTTTTGATCTAGATGTCGGTTTTTAATAAAATTAGTATTTTTAGAATTCTCTTATTAAAATCTATGAAATAAAATCTATATTAATTATGAAATTCTTTATAAAAAAATTATTACCGTTGAAATTGATTTAAATAGTAACATGTTATTCTGTTTGACAGTAACATGTTACTCTGGCAATATTGTCTAAGAAAAAAAAAGATATTTTATCACGTTACTCTAACAATATTGTCTAAGAAAAAAAGAGAGGATATTTGATATTTTACTTTATCCTTACTTAATTATGCGCCTCCTCCTAAAGGAGTTTATATAAAACAAAATAAATTTGGCTATATCCTTTTTTACC
This sequence comes from Camellia granthamiana, assembly GCA_036172215.1. Lineage (NCBI taxonomy): Eukaryota > Viridiplantae > Streptophyta > Magnoliopsida > Ericales > Theaceae > Camellia > Camellia granthamiana. The sequence continues at coordinate 159,340,105 of CM069906.1, forward strand.
AAACAATGGTTCAATGGAGGGTTTTGGCTAAATTTTTCCAATAGAACATAAGTGTACTTTATATAAGTGAAACAACTTACTTTTTTTTTCTCCCTGGTGTGAGATAGTGTAAAATAAAAATTAACACTTGTTCAGGCTAAAAGTTTATTTTGAATCAAACAATATCAGTCATTTAATCTTTTATTAGGTAAATCTTTAATTTTTTCGAATCAAACAAATCTAACCAATATATTTTGATAAAACCTCTAAATCGCGATTAAATCAAATCTAATCAGTCAAATAAAAAATGGTTCAACCTAATCAGTTAAATCAAAAGACCAACCAACTTATACAATAATTAATTGATTAATTAAAAATTTTAAATGTTATTTTAATTTTAAAATTTAAACTGTCTTCAATTGAAGCATGCACAATATTACAATATTAAATATGAGCATAAGGTTTACTTTGTATAAATGAAACAACTCGTTTTTTTCTTCTTTTTCTAATGTGAGATTATAAAATAAAAGTTAATAATTGTTTAGGCGGAGAGTTTATTTCTAATCAAGCAATTTTAATCATTTAATCTTTAATCAAATCAATCTTTAGTTTATTTCGAATTAAACAAATCTAACTAATATATTTTAATAAAATCACGGTTAAACCAACAAATCAACCTAATCGACTAGGTCAAAAGACCAATTAACTTACACAAAAATTAAATAATTAAAACTTTCAAATTTTATTTAAAAATTTAAACTGTACTAAAACATGCACAATACTACAATATTTTATGGGAGTATAAGATTCACTTTATATAAGTGAAACAACTCACTTTTTCCTTCTTTTCCTGATGTGGATTATAAAATAAATCATAGATTAATTAGAGTTTTTTTTTTTTTTTTTTTTAAATTTAAGCTGTCTTGAACTGAACTATGCACAACACTATAATATTAAATAGGAATATAAGGTTCACTATATATATGTGAAACAACTCACTTTTTCCTTCTTCTCCCCCGATATGAGATTATAAAATAAATCATATTTTATATGATTAAATATAAACTAGCCAATGGAGTTTTTTTAATTATTTAAAATTAAGAAAATCAGTATGAGAAATTGCGGTTAAACCGGCGAATCAGTCAAACCAAAAACGATTTAGCCTAATCAGTTAGGCCAAAAGATCAACCAACTTATACAAAATTTAATTAATTAAAAATTTTAAATGTTATTTTAATTTTAAAATTTAAATTATCTTGAATTGAAGTATGCACAACACTATAATATTAAATGGTAGCATAAAGTTCATTTTATATAAGTAAAACAACTTACTTTTCCCTTCTTTTTCTAATGTGCAATTATAAAATAAAAGTGACAACTATTTGGGTATGAAGTTTATTTCTAATCAAGCAATCTTAATTCAATTTCTAATTGAATCAATCTTTAATTTCTTTCGAATCAAACAAATATAACCAATATATTTTGATAAAATCGTTGAAACCGCGATTAAACCAACGAATTAGTCAAACCAAAAATGATTCAACCTAATCAGCTAAATCAAAAGACTAACTAACTTACACAAAAATTAATTAATTAAAATTTTAAAATTTAAACTATATTGAATTAAAATATGTATAAATCATAAACTAATTAGAATTTTTTTATATGGTTAAATAGAATTTAACCAATGAAGATTTTTTTAATTGTTTAAAATTAAGAAAATTAATACAAGATAGGAAAAATTACTCATAAATCCCATATTGGGAAATGTTACTCTTCTAGTCCTGAGTGTTTTTTCTTAAATCATTTAGTCCATTTTATTTTTGGTATGATATATATTTTTGATTTATTGTATATGGAATGTACATGTTTATCCATATTGATTTCATTTTGGTTATGTTGTTGATGTTGCTGATGTTTTGATGATGTTGCTAACGTGGTTGATGTTGATGAAGCCGTGGCCTGTCAGATTCAAAGAGAGATGAAGATGACGGGAGAGGCCGATCTGGAAAGAGACGAAAATATTGAATATGAATATATCAAGAATTAGAATATCGCCATTGCTACGAATTCATAGGGAATTGAAAATGAATTGATTCGGCCAGAGGATTGTACCTAATTCCAGATCCGGTGGCGAAGACTAACACAGTTGGATATTCCTCTGGCGGCGAAATTCGATCCAAATCGAAACCTCTCCCCATGACCTGACTCAACTCCACAACACCTCCTTTTCTGAGCCCGCAGAGGAGCTCCGCCGTAGAGCCGGCCACGCTCTTCACCAAGAATTCGAACTCGCCTCTCGCGGCCGCCAGGGACGGCAGCGACGCGATGGCAAGAAATGAAGGCTTGGCGACGTCCGGAAGCCGGAGCTGGAGGTACTGGCCTGCGCGGGTATGGGAATCGACGAGGTCAGGGGAGTCGGAGACGGTCGCTGAAGTTCGAACATCGCTGAAGAACATCATTGTGTGAACATCACTGTGTTCTTCCCCATCAACACCACCGACTCACCTCACAGTCCTTTGCGAATGTTCTGATGATGTTTGATGTTGCTGTTGTTCTGATTTTTTATTTTTGGATGTTTTGATGATTTTTTATGTTGCTGTTCTGATGATGTTATTTGATTTTTGATTTTTGGATGTTCTGATGATGCTTGATGTTGCTGTTTGATGATTTTTGCTGTGCGATGTTCTGATTTTTTACGATGTTTTGATGTTCACGATGATGTCTAGATGTTTTTTTGATAATGTTCTGATGTTGCTGATTTTTGATGATGTTTTGATTTGTTTGTGGGTTGATGTTTTTGATGATGGTAATTTTTTTCCCTATCCAATCTGATGTTGTTTGTGGGCTGATGTTTTTGATGATGTTTTGATGTTGTTTGTGGGTTGATGTTTTTGATGATGGTAATTTTTTTCCCTATCCAATCTGGGTAATTTTGATGATGTTTTGATGTTGTTTGTGGGTTGATGTTTTTGATGATGGTAATTTTTTTTGATAATGTTTTGATGTTGTTTGTGGGTTGATGTTGTTGAGTATACCTCCTTATTAGAGTGTGGGACCCAATTGGTTTTGGAAAAAGAGTTTTAATTTAGCTTGGTTTAGTATAATATATTTTTATATATTATATTTGTGGAGATCCAATTCAATTTAGATACAATTAGGATTTGATTACAACACCCAAGATTTAATAATATATATATCTAATATATATATTATTTTGTTCTACACACACAAAAAGGTGCGGCGGCCATACTATTTCATCACTTCGGTGACGGTGCCGAAGATTTATATATACATCAATTTCGGTTTTTTGAAGCTTGGTTTGGGGCATCTTCAGTTAGTGTTGGTTCGTTATTTTGAGTCTTCTACAACTCTGGTTCTGAAGATTTTGGTTCATCTATTTGGTGAGGTCTTTCCTCTTTGTTTATTTGTGATTATTTGGAATTCACCTAAGGGTGGTTTTGTGAGACCTTTCGTGTCTCGTTTGTAATCGTTTGGAACTTATTTGGTTGATAGTGGAATCGGATTTCGATCCCGTGAATGTACCTCACATTGAGGGAACCACGTAAAAATTCTTGCGTTGCTTCTGATTTAATTTTTCCGCATTAGTTTTTATTCCCATTTATAGCGGTCCCGGGTTTACCCCTTGTTGTATAGTGATTCGGACGTGTGTCCGTGGATGTTGGTAGTTGAGTATTGTCTTGTTTACATCCTTTCTTGCCTTGTATTTGAGTTGTAGGATGTGTTGGGCAGGTTTGTTACAGGTTGGTTGAGTTTGGGAACCAAGTGTTGCTGCCCAGAATTTTGGCTGGTCGCTCGAGCGAGGACTTGGTCGCTCGAGCGAGGGTAGTTTTTGTGTCTGGTGGCTCGAGCCAGGAAGGCTTCGCTCGAGCGCAGACTGCGTCCAGTACAGACCTGAAGGTTGTGGATGTTGGCTCGAGCGAACCTTTTTCCTTCGCTCGAGCGAGCTTCGTATTGCAAATCGGAAAATTTGCACTGGTCGCTCGAGCGACGGGGTCTTCGCTCGAGCGAGCCTGTTTATATCAGCAAGACAGCACCGAACTAAACATCACTTTTTGCAAACTCTATCTTCTTCAAACCCACTTTTTGAGAGCCTCTCACTCTAAAATTATATTCTCTCTAAGATTTGATCTACCTAGGGTGATTTCCTAGCCAAGTGCCTTTGTTAAAAAGATAGAGATCATTGAGGGCTTCGTTTTAATCGGAAAATCTTTGATTTTGGAGCAAGTTGGGTGTTGGCCATCATCTCCTTTTGAGCTAAATCTTTGAGGTAGGGATATCCTACTCCTTCTTATGAGTTGTGTCTTTGAATTTTAGCATTTTGACATGTTGGTAGTTGTTGTGTAATTTTGGGAAACTTTGGGGCCATTGTGTAATTTTATAAAAGTTTGGGGTTTTGGTCTATGATAAACCTAGAGGCATGTTTGGTATATAAACATGGAATTAATGTTGAAACATTAATGAAATTGGAACCTAAGGGTTGTAATGCTAATTATGGAAAATGTCCTAATTACATTGATTAATTAATTTGGATAATTAATTGGGAAGAATGAGAAATTGGAATAGAATTGTCTCATTGAGCATGATAATAGTAGGAATACATTGATTTTATGTATTGATATGTGATGTGTATAATTGTTGTTTATATGCATTGTGTTGTGTTGGAGAAGATAGGGGATGTACTCCACGGTTTAGGGGAAGATAGGGGATGAACCTCTAAGCCGGATGTTGTTGGGAGGAGATAGGGGATGAACTCCGTAGATAGAGCGTGTATGCTTATCTAGAAGTGTATTGACAGAGCGTATATGCTTGTCTTTGGAAGTGTTGATATAACTGTTATGTTTATCATCGTTAAAATGGAAGTGTTGGCATGAATGTTTATATCATGTGAGAAGTTTGGCCAGGATCTGAGCCAAGATTGTGAAATGGCAAGTAAAAGGACAGGAAATGGAAATGAAAGAAAACATAGACTTAGGTGTCTTGGATTTGTATCATGTTATGAAAGAATGTAAAAGTGTTGACCACCTGTTGAATTGTTAATCTTTTAGTCATTATTCATAACTGGTTTAGTATATTTCTACTGGGCTGTGGCTCACCCTATATGGGAACATCATTTTCAGGTACTGGCAGCATGCCACCTCCAAGGACTTAGCTTGGGAGGCTAGTGGCGGACAGACTTTTTGGATGTCTTTCCTTTGTTATATTACATGTAATTTCAAGCCAAGGGCTTAATGTGTAAATGAGTTAGTACTCTACTTTTGTGTAACCAAGTGTTAACTTGGAAAGCTGTAAGCCCTTAGGGCATTTGCTTTTGTTGTTAACATGTAATACTTTTGTAATACAACTCTGATAAATGGAAAGATGTGGACCTTTTATGTATCATAACGTGTCTATATTGTTGGGATTAAATGTCTTTATTTTGAGGGCGTTACAACTTGGTATCAGAGCGTACCAGGTTCGAATACTTTGGGTACGTGGGAAGTGATTAGGATCACAATGGGTTTGTCTCGCTTGATAGAGACTTAGGTGTATTGTTATATGTTTGTATGATAACATGTTTATGTGATTATTTGGGTATGGGATTTGGTTTCTAGGATGTTGATTGAATCCTTGGGTTTCTAGGAGTCTTGTTGGAAAGGCACTTGATCAATGCTGTTTCTAACCGGTACTCTAGTAACGCCTTGGGACTATCATTATCTGGAAATGAAATTCGTAAGTGCTTATGTGTTTATGTGCTTACGTGGAATGAATTACAATTGTCCATGCATTAGGACGTGAGTGTTTAGTTTTGGCACGTTTATAAATGTGCTAACGTTTGTGTTACCTTTATTAGGATGTCAGGACGAGCTAGAGGTGGTAGGCGTGGTAGGCCTAGGAGGCAGGAGGTGCCCCCACCGGAGGAGATTCCGGTAGTTCAGGAGACTCCGGCGGTTCAGGAGGGGGTTGGTCAGGCCAATGTGGCCGAGCCAGCGGGTCAGCCGGCCGTGAGTACTTTAGCCCAGGGGATAGCAGGGGCTCTGGACATCCTTAGAGCAGGGAACCTGGCAGCTGAAGCAGGGCCTTCCTTTTTGAGGAGGGAGTTCTTTCGGTCAAATCCGGAAGAGTTTGTCGGGGATCCTAAGGAGCCACTGAAGGCAGACGAGTGGCTAGAACAGATGAGTAAAACGTTCGACATGCTAGGCATTGAGGACGGAACATTGAAGGTGACCCTGGCATCCTTCCAGCTGAAGGGAGATGCAGGTCAATGGTGGAAATATGAGAAAGCTCGTGTGGGTGGTACTTGGAAGGCGTTTGTGGATGCTTTTCAGGAGAGGTTTTTATCTGCAGTGGCTAGAGAGAGGCTGAGGGATCAGTTTAGCCAGCTTAGCAGGAGGGTTTATCTGTGGCCGAGTTTGAGGCTACATTTACTAGCTTGTCCAGGTTTGCACCTGAACTGGTGGCGACAGAGGAGCGCCGTTGCTACGAATTTGAGCGGAAGTTGAGGCGAGACCTCAAGTTGCAAGTTGGTGGACCTTACATTCGAGAATACAGGTATTTAGTGGATGCTGCAGCTCATATGGAGCTGATGATGCAGGAGGGAGAGGAGGAGAAACATGGAGGCTCCAAGAGGGGCCAAGAGGGACAGGGCGATGGTAGGAGGCAGAGGGGTTATAACCCTCAGCCGTCCCAGGGTGGTTTGGCCAGGTCGACTTTCCCAGTACCGAGTGCAGGCTCCGGGAGGGGCAGTCAGGGAGGGTTCACCTGTTTCAAGTGTGGCCAGCCGGGTCACAAGGCTTCGGTTTGCCCGCAGAAGGGCGGGGGTCAGAGAGCTGCTTCTTCGTCAGCTAGACCGCAGAGTCAGAGTTCGGGCAGGGGGCAGCCCTTGACTTGTTTTCAGTGTGGACAGCCTGGGCACATGAAGAGGTTTTGCCCACGGTTGAGTGCCACTTCAGGGGCGTCTGGTTCTAGGCAGACGCAGAGTTTTCAGCCGGCCCAGTCTGTGCAGGCCTCGAGGGCCAATCCCGGGGCTTCGTCGTCCCAGTCAGTTCAGCAGTCCTATGCTCCGAGAGGCGAGCAGGTGGATCAGGGGCCTACAGGGCGCGTGTATGCTGTTACCGCGCAGGACCTTGTACCGGCTCCATCAGTAGTGAGAGGTACCTTTCTGTTTTGCAATTCGGTTGCTAGTGTGTTGATTGATACGGGTGCGTCTCATTCTTTTGTATCTGCTGCATTTGCATCTGTGTTAGAATTGGAGTTAGCAGTATTGGCATCTCCTATTTGTGTGGTGTCGCCTATTGGGGGTGAGATGGTTTTGAAACACGGATGTAGAGGTTGTGATATAGAGGTTGATGATCATAGGCTTCCGTTTCCTTTTGTAGTTATGCCCATGAAGGGCTTTGATGTTATTTTGGGTATGGACTGGTTATCGTCATACCGAGCTGTTATTGATTGCTACCGCCAGCGGGTTACTTGTTGTACCGTGAGCGGGGAGTTTTTCCATTTCTTGGGGGACCGGGTTGGTAGTATTGTGCCACCGGGGTATGGTTCGCGGGGGCGGAACGAGCTTAGTGGTCTACTTGCTAGTTTTGAGAGTGGTGAGTGTGATGAGACCCAGATTGTACTGCCGAGGGTAGTTTGTGAGTACCCGGATGTTTTTCCCGAGGACCTTGTTGATTTGCCACCTCACCGAGAGATTGAGTTCTCTATTGATCTAGTGCCCGGCACGGCGCCGATTTCTATGGCACCTTACCGTTTTGCTCCAGCAGAGTTGGTTGAGTTGAAAGTTCAGCTCCAGGAATTGTTAGATAAAGGCTTTATTCGTCCTAGTGTTTCACCGTGGGGAGCACCGGCACTCTTTGCTAAGAAGAAAGATGGTGCCTTGAGATTGTGTATTGATTACAGGAAGTTGAATCGGGCTACGGTTAAGAATAAGTACCCTATGCCCCGTATAGATGATTTGTTTGACCAGTTGAAAGGTTCCCGTTGTTTCTCTAAGATAGATTTGAGATCGGGTTACCATCAGTTGAGGGTCAGGGAGGGGGATATTCCGAAGACGGCATTCCGTACGCGGTATGGCCATTATGAGTTTCTGGTAATGCCATTTGGGCTTACCAATGCACCGGCAGTCTTTATGGACTTGATGAACCGGATCTTCCGGGAATTTTTGGATCGTTTTGTGGTCGTTTTCGTAGACGACATCCTTATCTATTCACCTTCAGAGGAGGAGCACGAGGAACACTTGAGAGTGGTGCTTGAGTTGCTTAGAGCCCATAGGCTGTATGCCAAGTTTGGGAAGTGTGAGTTCTGGCTAGGAGAAGTTAAGTTCTTAGGCCATGTGGTTTCTGGGGAAGGGGTGTCTGTTGATACATCCAAGACTGAGGCAGTGCAAGATTGGGCACAGCCTAGGAATGTGTTTGAGATCCGCAGTTTTCTGGGATTAGCTGGGTATTACCGTCGGTTTGTGAAGGATTTCTCCAGGTTAGCTTCACCGTTGACCAGATTGACTCGGAGGGGAGTCAGCTTTGTATGGAGTGAGACTTGTGAAAAGTCGTTTCAGGAGTTGAAAGTTAGACTGACCACCGCTCCGGTCTTGATTATTCCGGAGAGAGGGTTGGGTTATGCAGTCTATTGTGATGCCTCACGAGAGGGTTTGGGTTGTGTGTTGATGCAAGAGGGGAAAGTAGTAGCTTATGGCTCACGTCAGTTGAAAATTCATGAGAAGAATTATCCTACACATGACCTAGAGTTAGCAGCTGTGATCTTTGCCTTGAAAATCTGGAGGCACTACCTTTATGGTGAGAGATTCGAGGTGTTCTCGGATCATAAGAGTCTGAAATATCTGTTTTCACAGAAAGACTTGAATTTGAGGCAGAGGAGGTGGATGGAGTTTATTGAGGATTACGACTTCGAGTTGCACTATCACCCGGGAAAGGCCAATGTTGTGGCCGATGCCCTTAGCAGGAAATCCGTTAGTGATGTAGCTTGTATAGCCATCCGGGAGTGGGAGATGTTAGGGGCCATTGGAGAGTTTGATTTGCTTTTGGGCGAATCCGTTGAGGCTGCGGCCTTGTTTTCTGTTGTTGCGCAGCCTACACTTGTGACTAGAGTGTTAGAGGCACAGAGAGGTGACCTTGAGGTAGAATCCCTCCGAGAGAAGATCTCCAGTGGGAAGGTTGAGAAGGGTTTGACGGTGTATCCCGACTTGAGTGTGAGATACCGAGACCGTTTGTTGGTACCGGAGTCTTGCCGAGAGGAAGTACTCCGAGAGTTTCACCATTCGCGCCTTGCGGTGCATCCGGGAGGTACTAAGATGTATCGGGATTTGGGTCGCCAGTTTTGGTGGCGGGGTATGAAGAGAGATGTGGCAGTTTTCGTATCTAAGTGTCTTACTTGTCAGCAAGTGAAGGCCGAGCATCAGAGGCCAGCGGGTTTGTTACAACCCTTGAGTATTGCCAAATGGAAATGGGAGCATGTCACTATGGACTTCGTTGTAGGTCTTCCGAGGACTCAGCGGGGTAGTGATGCTATTTGGGTGGTTGTAGACCGGTTAACTAAGTCGGCGCATTTCATTCCTATGCGCGTGAGAGATACGGTAGATCATCTTGCCGACTTGTATGTTCAGGACATAGTGAGGTTGCACGGGGTCCCAGTGACGATTGTCTCAGATAGAGATCCTCGTTTTACTGCTAGGTTGTGGCAGAGTTTGCAGAGTGCCTTGGGTACTAAGTTGACCTTTAGTACAGCTTATCATCCTCAGACTGACGGGCAGTCCGAGCGTACTATTCAGATCCTCGAGGATATGCTTCGGGGTTGTGTCCTTGATTTCAGTGGGACGTGGGAGAGGCACTTACCATTGGTGGAGTTTGCCTACAACAACAGTTATCAGTCTAGTATTGGTATGGCACCGTTTGAGGCCTTGTATGGCCGACCTTGTAGGTCTCCAGTTTGTTGGGCCGAGGTGGGTGACACACCTTTGATAGGTCCGGAGATGGTTAGGGAGACGACGGAGAAAGTTGAGCTTATCCGTAGGAGGCTTGTTGCAGCCCAGAGTCGGCAGAAATCTTATGCTGACCGTAGGAGGAGACCATTGGAGTTTGAGATAGGTGATCATGTTTTTCTGAAGATATCACCTAGACGGGGTTTGTTGAGGTTTGGGAAGAGTGGGAAGTTATCCCCTCGGTTTATTGGGCCTTTTGAGATTCTTGAGAGGATTGGCGAGGTTGCTTATCGTTTAGCTTTGCCACCACAGTTATCCGGAGTTCATGACGTGTTTCATGTGAGTATGCTTCGGAAGTATGAACCAGATCCATCACATGTGTTGGATTGGACCGACTTAGAGGTAGATGAGGATGCCTCGTATGAGGAGAGACCGGTTCGGGTCTTGGATAGGCGGGATCAAGTCCTGCGTGGCAAGACCATCCCGTTGGTTAAGGTTTTGTGGAAACATCACGGAGTGGAGGAGGCCACTTGGGAACGTGAGTTGGGAGTCCGCGAGAAATATCCGGACTTGTTTGTTGATGGGTAATCTAGTGTTGCAATTGTGTGATTGTAATGAACTTTAAGAACATTTAAATTGTCTTAAGTTGTAAAACATGGTATATGTTTTGGTTAATGTAAATGTTGTAGAACTTGCCTTGTTATGGGAGTTGATTATAATATTGCATATGTTGGCTCTATTATAGAAATGGAGTTGTATCATGATTATTGCTTATGATATGAATTGTGAACCATATATGTTGGAGATGGTTGAGATGGAAAGAAAATGCATGTTGAAATGTATATGTTGTAAAATGCCTCTTGATAAAGAGATGGAATGACCGGTAGTGGGTCGCATTGTAAAATGTTGTGGTATAGCCTTGTTTAAAAGGGAGGAAAAACTTGCTTTTCAAAACTTGTTTTTAATTTCGGGGACGAAATTCTTTAAGGGGGGGAGGTTATAGCGGTCCCGGGTTTACCCCTTGTTGTATAGTGATTCGGACGTGTGTCCGTGGATGTTGGTAGTTGAGTATTGTCTTGTTTACATCCTTTCTTGCCTTGTATTTGAGTTGTAGGATGTGTTGGGCAGGTTTGTTACAGGTTGGTTGAGTTTGGGAACCAAGTGTTGCTGCCCAGAATTTTGGCTGGTCGCTCGAGCGAGGACTTGGTCGCTCGAGCGAGGGTAGTTTTTGTGTCTGGTGGCTCGAGCCAGGAAGGCTTCGCTCGAGCGCAGACTGCGTCCAGTACAGACCTGAAGGTTGTGGATGTTGGCTCGAGCGAACCTTTTTCCTTCGCTCGAGCGAGCTTCGTATTGCAAATCGGAAAATTTGCACTGGTCGCTCGAGCGACGGGGTCTTCGCTCGAGCGAGCCTGTTTATATCAGCAAGACAGCACCGAACTAAACATCACTTTTTGCAAACTCTATCTTCTTCAAACCCACTTTTTGAGAGCCTCTCACTCTAAAATTATATTCTCTCTAAGATTTGATCTACCTAGGGTGATTTCCTAGCCAAGTGCCTTTGTTAAAAAGATAGAGATCATTGAGGGCTTCGTTTTAATCGGAAAATCTTTGATTTTGGAGCAAGTTGGGTGTTGGCCATCATCTCCTTTTGAGCTAAATCTTTGAGGTAGGGATATCCTACTCCTTCTTATGAGTTGTGTCTTTGAATTTTAGCATTTTGACATGTTGGTAGTTGTTGTGTAATTTTGGGAAACTTTGGGGCCATTGTGTAATTTTATAAAAGTTTGGGGTTTTGGTCTATGATAAACCTAGAGGCATGTTTGGTATATAAACATGGAATTAATGTTGAAACATTAATGAAATTGGAACCTAAGGGTTGTAATGCTAATTATGGAAAATGTCCTAATTACATTGATTAATTAATTTGGATAATTAATTGGGAAGAATGAGAAATTGGAATAGAATTGTCTCATTGAGCATGATAATAGTAGGAATACATTGATTTTATGTATTGATATGTGATGTGTATAATTGTTGTTTATATGCATTGTGTTGTGTTGGAGAAGATAGGGGATGTACTCCACGGTTTAGGGGAAGATAGGGGATGAACCTCTAAGCCGGATGTTGTTGGGAGGAGATAGGGGATGAACTCCGTAGATAGAGCGTGTATGCTTATCTAGAAGTGTATTGACAGAGCGTATATGCTTGTCTTTGGAAGTGTTGATATAACTGTTATGTTTATCATCGTTAAAATGGAAGTGTTGGCATGAATGTTTATATCATGTGAGAAGTTTGGCCAGGATCTGAGCCAAGATTGTGAAATGGCAAGTAAAAGGACAGGAAATGGAAATGAAAGAAAACATAGACTTAGGTGTCTTGGATTTGTATCATGTTATGAAAGAATGTAAAAGTGTTGACCACCTGTTGAATTGTTAATCTTTTAGTCATTATTCATAACTGGTTTAGTATATTTCTACTGGGCTGTGGCTCACCCTATATGGGAACATCATTTTCAGGTACTGGCAGCATGCCACCTCCAAGGACTTAGCTTGGGAGGCTAGTGGCGGACAGACTTTTTGGATGTCTTTCCTTTGTTATATTACATGTAATTTCAAGCCAAGGGCTTAATGTGTAAATGAGTTAGTACTCTACTTTTGTGTAACCAAGTGTTAACTTGGAAAGCTGTAAGCCCTTAGGGCATTTGCTTTTGTTGTTAACATGTAATACTTTTGTAATACAACTCTGATAAATGGAAAGATGTGGACCTTTTATGTATCATAACGTGTCTATATTGTTGGGATTAAATGTCTTTATTTTGAGGGCGTTACACCATTGATTGATTTACTTGTGGGGAATCACATCGATTTTCCCTAACAACTGGTATCAGAGCTTACGGTTTATTTGAGTTTAATTATTTGTGTAAATCAATGGAGGGAAATGTGGGTCATATGTCTAGCTTCAATGGAAACAATTGGGTACCTTGGAAAACTAAAATGGAAGACCTATTATTTTGTAAAGATTTGTATGGACCTATTGAGGGTGATAGTGGCAAACCCGAAGGTATGAAAGATGGTGTTTTTTCAAAGAAAGACATTAAGTGCTATTATTTCCATTAGAAAGGACACATGAAGCGTGAATGCCGAAAGCTCAAGAATAAGGAGAAAAGGCGTAACAAAAGTGTGGATAGGAAGCAAGAAGACACAACGGCAGTTACTACCGATGATCTCATGGTCGTTTGTGAAGATGATTGTATCAATTTTGTAGGCCAAGAGAGCAATTGGGTGATTGATTTTGGTGCTTCTTTTCATGTGACTTCTTAAGTTGATTTCTTCACTACCTACAGCGAAGGAGATTATGGTTCTGTTCGAATGGGTAATGAAGGTTTGTCCAAGATTATTGGTATGGGTGATATTTGCTTGGAAACAAATTTGGGCTGCAAGTTGTTGCTTAAAGATGTGAGGCATGTTCCCGACATTCGCCTCAATTTGATCTCTACTGGGAAGCTAGATGATAAAGGTTTCAACAACAAATTTGGTGATGGAATATGGAAGCTTACAAAGGGTTCTTTGGTGGTGGCTAAGTGCAAGAAGACTTATACACTTTATTCAATGCAAGGAAAAATTTGTAAAGGTGTTGTCAATGCACTTGAAGATGATACTTCTACCGAATTGTGGCGCAAGCGACTTGGGCACATGAGTGAAAAGGGGCTGCAAGTTTTGTTCAAGAAAGAACTTCTACCCGGTTTGAAAGTTACACATCTTAAAACTTGTGTTCATTGTTTGGCGGGTAAACAACATAGAGTTTCTTTTCATAAAAATGTTGCTTCTAGAAAAGAAAATGTCTTGGAGTTGATTCATTCGGATGTTTGTGGACCTTTAAAAGTTAGAACACATAGTGGTGCACTTTATTTTGTTACTTTCATTGATGATTATTCAAGGAAAGTTTGGGCTTTTCTACTAAAAACTAAAGATCAAGTTCTAAAAGTATTTAAGCATTTTCAGGCCATGGTTGAAAGAGAAACAGGGCAGAAATTGAAGTGCATCCGATCAGACAATGGTGGTGAATACATTGGGCCATTTGATGAGTATTGTAGTAGCCAAGGTATTCGGCATCAAAAGACAGTTAAGAAGACTCCTCAACAAAATGGAGTTGCCGAAAGGATGAACCGCACCATTGTGGAAAGAACAAGGTGTTTGCTTTCACAAGCTAAATTGCCAAGATCCTTTTGGGGTGAGGCAATGAGTACAGCGGTTGACGTGATCAATTTGTCTCCTTGCTATCCTTTGAATGGTGATGTTCCTGAAAGAGTTTGGACTGGCAAAGATGTGTCTTATGAGCACTTGAGAGTGTTTGGTTGCCGAGCTTTTGTTCACATTCCAAAGGATGAGAGGTCCAAGCTTGATAGTAAGTCAAGACAATGTATTTTTCTTGGCTATAGGCGTGATGAGTTTGGGTATAGATTGTGGGATCCGGTCGACAAGAAAGTCATTCGAAGCCGTGATGTTGTGTTTCTTGAAGACCAAACAATTGAAGACTTTGGCAAAGGTGATCAACTGGAGCCAAAAACTAGTGATCTCATTGACATAGATCCATCTCCTTCATCTTCAGTTGATGATGAAAATGGGGGAGATGTGCAGTCACCTATTGAAGATGTAGAAGATGATGCTAATCCTAATGAAGTTGAGCCAGAAATTGAGGAAGAGCATCCAACTCAAGAACCGCCACCACAACTTGAGTTGAGGAAATCTACAAGGGACCGACAACCTTCAAGAAAGTATCCTCCCAATGAATTTGTGTTGATTTCTGATCAAGGGGAGCCGGAGAGCTACCAAGAAGCAATTGAGCATGCAATGAAAGGTGATTGGAAAAAGGCCATGGAAGAGGAGATGAACTCCTTACTTGAAAATCACACCTATGACTTAGTAAAGTTGCCTAAGGGGAGGAAAATTCTGAAAAATAAGTGGGTTTTGAAATTGAAGAATGATGGCAAGAATCTGAGGTACAAGGCACGTCTTGTTGTGAAAGGCTTTGGACAAAAGAAAGGCATTGACTTTGACGAGATTTTCTCGCCGGTTGTGAAGATGTCTTCTATTCGGGTTGTACTTGGCATGGCTGCAAGTATGAACCTTGAAGTTGAACAACTTGATGTGAAGACCGCATTTCTTCACGGTGATCTTGAAGAAGAAATTTACATGGAACAACCAGAAGGTTTTGTAGAAAAAGGGAAAGAGAAATTTGTTTGCAAATTGAAGAAAAGTTTATATGGTCTCAAGCAAGCTCCGCAGCAATGGTACAAAAAATTTGATTCTTTCATGATGAATAATGGTTTTTCTAAAACCACTTCGGACTATTGTATGTTTGTGAAAAAAATTTCGTATGGTAAATTTATTATTCTTTTGCTTTATGTTGATGACATGTTAATTGTGGGTCAAGATTCTACCATGATTAACAAGTTGAAGGTAGAGTTGAGTAAATCTTTTGCTATGAAAGATTTGGGACCGGCAAAGCAAATACTTGGTATGAAAATTGTTCGTGATCGCAAAGAGGGGCTGATTTGGTTATCTCAAGAAAGCTACATTGAGAAAATTCTTGAGAGGTTCAACATGAATAAAGCAAAGTCGGTTGGTTGTCCACTTGCGGGTCACTTAAAGCTTAGTTCGAATCAATGTCCTACAAGTGAGAAAGACAAGGAAGAGATGCTGAAAATTCCTTATGCTTCAACAGTTGTTTCTTTGATGTACGCCATGGTTTGTACAAGGCCGGATATTGCTCACGCCATTGGTGTGGTGAGTCGGTTTCTCTCTAATCCGGGTAAAGAACATTGGGCAGCGGTAAAATGGATTCTAAGGTATCTTCGAGGGACTTCGAAGGTGTGTTTGTGTTTTGGAGATGGTAAGCCGATTCTTGATGGGTTCACGGATTCTGACATGGCTGGTGAAGTTGATTCTAGGAAATCTACTTCGGGGTATTTGATGACTTTTGCAGGGGGAACTGTGGCATGGCAATCTAAATTACAAAAATGTGTTGCTCTCTCAACTACCGAAACTGAATTTATTGCTATTACAGAAGCTTGCAAAGAAGAGTTATGGTTGAAGAAATTTTTGCAAGAGTTGGGTTTGAAGCAAGAAAAGTATGTGCTTTATTGTGATAGTCAAAGTGCTATTCACTTGAGTAAAAATTCTACTTTTCATTCGAGATCAAAACACATTGATGTGAGATACCATTGGATTCGTGATGTGTTAGATTCAAAATTGTTACAACTCGAAAAGGTTCACACAAATGATAATATTTCAGATATGTTGACAAAGACTTTGTCGAGGGACAAACATTTAAAGTGTCGAACTTTGGCGGGTATGGTTGATGTCTCCACCTAAATCGGTAGGGGGAGAATTGTTGAATATACCTCCTTATTGGAGTGTGGGACCCAATTGGTTTTGGAAAAAGAGTTTTAATTTAGCTTGGTTTAGTATGATATATTTTTATATATTATATTTGTGGAGACCCAATTCAATTTAGATACAATTAGGATTTGATTACAAAACCCAAGATTTAATAATATATATATCTAATATATATAGGGGTACTTACCAATTAGTCCTATTAACTAGACTTATTTACCTACAGGTCCTAACTAATAAATTTAACATTATAAAAATAAGAGAGTGATAAATTTATCACTAAAAATTTATTCATAAAAAAAAGAGACTGATAAATTTATCACTATAAATTTATTCATAAAAAAAAAGACTGATAAATTTATTTTTATCACTTAATAAATTTATCAAATAGGACTTAATGGGTAATAAGTCTCCAAAGTAGGACCTATTGGGTAATAAGTCTCCAAAGTAGGACCTATTGGTAGTTTACTCATATATATATTATTTTTGTTCTACACACAGAAAAAGGTGCGGCAGCCATACTATTTCATCACTTTGGTGACAGTGCCGAAGATTTATATATACATCAATTTCGGTTTTTTGAAGCTTGGTTTAGGGCATCTTCAGTTAGTGTTGGTTCGTTATTTTGAGTCTTCTACAACTCTGGTTCTGAAGATTTTGGTTCATCTATTTAGTGAGGTCTTTCCTCTTTGTTTATTTGTGATTATTTGGAATTCACCTAAGGGTGGTTTTGTGAGACCTTTCGTGTCTCGTTTGTAATTGTTTGGAACTTATTTGGTTGATAGTGGAATCGGATTTCGATCCCGTGGACGTACCTCACATTGAGAGAACCACGTAAAAATTCTTGTGTTGCTTCTGATTTAATTTTTCCGCATTAGTTTTTATTCCCATTGATTGATTTACTTGTGGGGAATCACATCGATTTTCCCTAACAGATGTTTTGATGATGATAATTTTTTTCCTTATCCAATTTTTTTCACGGCAAGAATCACTGAACATTAACGTTCCAAATCCAATCTCTTCCCTATACACCGTTTACGTGCAGTTCATACGATGTTTTGTGATGTTGTCGATTTTTTATGATGTTTTGATGATGGTAATTTTCTTTTAAAATGAATCTGATGTTTGAAACATCCACAAACATCAAAAATATCGGATGATGTTTGGAAAAGGTGAGAAATCTAAAAAAGGTCTATAGTAAGCTTTTTGGGCAATTCGGTAAATTACAAATGAGTACTAATGTCTTTATATCTAAAATAGGACTTATTAGTCCAACAAAAAAACCTTGGGACTAAATGGGTTAACATTCTCAAATTAGGGATTTAATGGTGCTTTCCCCTATAAGATATTGAAACTCTCATAAGACTCCTCACTAAAAATCTCATTTTGTTTATGACGTGGTTAAGCCCATAAAGGCCATAGCACCCCTTTACCCTGAAGCCCATCACTTGGAGCCCAATACATAACCCAGCTGGTGAAGTCCATAATAGCTGGAATCCAACATGGCATAAAGAGCCAATGACATTCAGACATATGACAGGTAAAGGACAAGTCACATCAGCAGACAAAGATCTGCAAAGTTATTGCCACTGCACATCACCATTAATGCAGCCCATCACAGCATTTATTACGACAACACCTCTCCGTCGGAACAGCACCCCCTTACCTTGAACAAATTAAGCTACAGCATAGACTTTCAGCTAAGATGGCAGGTCGGAAGGGACAGCGAAATGATCACCAAAGGATATAAGCAGACGTTGAAGACAGGAAGAAGGTCAAGTTTTTCCATCTCCAATCTTTCTCTACACTCTACCTCCCTTTCTAACTTGCTCGTCGGAGGGTTCACTGGGGGACTCCCCGTTCCCCGTTGAACTTGTTTGCAGGTCATTCGGTGGACTTGATCATTTGGACGTGGGCCTGAGGAGCTTGGATCAGTCCGCTCCATTCACTGGAACAAACTGTATTATCAGTTTATATAATATAGGGATAGATATGGTATTCCAATACCCTCTCCCCCCACAGAGCTTCACTTTCAATTTTTTTTAGCGTCCCAACTCTTGAAGCTAATAATGCTTTAACAATCAGTTTACATGTTAAACATTAATGCCAAACAAACCCCAACCTTGCATCTTAAAGCAAGCCACAGAGAAAATGATAGAACTCACCATTACACAAATTAAAATTGACAGTATTCTTTCTTTAAAATGTACCCACATTTAAAAAACAAAAAAAAAACAAAAAAAAAAGAAAATCGTTTCCTAATTTTAGAAATGAGAACTTGATTTGGAAGCATTCAAGTAGGTTGTTGTGAAGTGTGAAAAAGGCAAAATTGATTATCATCTCTGTTTCATCTTCGATCCTTTTCTTACACAGATTGTTGATTCCATATTTTTAAGGAGTTTCATTTATCAACCATGTGTGCAGAGCATGTTCGAAGGATCGGCTAGTGTTTTTGACAACCATGTCTACCCATATCTCTCTCTCTTCTCTTCTGTTTCTCTTTCTTTCTCTCTCTCTCTCTCTCTCTCTCTCTCTCTCCTACAACAAAACAAAAGCCACAGTTTGCACTAATCTAAGAATCATGGAACCAATGCCTCTCAGACTTGTTGTATCTCTTCTATCCTCCTAATCGCTTCCTTCATTTCAATCCGTTGATCAAGATTGCTTTCTGTACAAGCAGCTGCAACCTGGATGAGTTTTTCCATCTCAGCAAGAGAAGTCGCAGCGGCGCTCGCAATCTCCGGATCAATCAACTCGGTCTCTCTTCTCTCAGAAACCGCTGACCGGACCCACTGCACAACGTCGGTGCCACCCTTTTGGTTGTTGAGGTACTGGGAAGGGAATTTTCCGGTGAGGATTTCAAGGATTATGATTCCGAGGCAGTAAACATCACTTTTTCGGGTGACTTGTTGGTATAGAATGGCTTCTGGGGATTTATAAGCAAACATCGCTTGTACAGCTTGAGTGCTGTTGATTAGGGGATAGAAAGCGTAGTCGGAGAGAAGTGGCTCGTATGTGGAGTCTAGAAGAACATTGCTCGACTTTAGATTTCCATGGGGTAGCTCGTATGATGCGAATTCGTTATGCAGGAAACCCATTCCTTGGGAAACTCCCTTGATAATCTTAAGACGAACAGGCCAATTTAGCTCGGCATGCGAAATTCCGCGATCACCTGAAAAAAAAACAACTACTATTATGCTCAAACAATGAGAAATGAAATTGGCAAAATTAGTTTTTGCATACCATGCAAGATATACAACAAGCTGCCTTTGGAAACATACTCAGACACCAACAGCTTCTCATCTTTCCTGTAATGGTAAGCCAATGGTGTCAAGATATTTGGGTGTTTTAGCCTTCCTAACCTCCTCATCTCTGTATCAAACGCATCCTTACTTATTTTATTCATCTCTCTCATTCTCTTCACCACCACCGACACTCCATTCGCCATCACTGCCTTGTATGCCGACCCCAAACCGCCACTCCCCAGCACCTCTGCTGCTGCCTTCATCAAATCTGCTAGCCCAAAAAAGCCCCGCTCCTCGTTCACCACCACCAGATCCCCCATGCCCTTCCCGTGACGTGACGAGCCTCTCCGAGTGGACCCACCGCCGCCACCTTTCTGGCTGAGGCTCGAGTCGACACTACTCCTTCGGTTCGAACTTCGAATGCGGACTTCCACAATCTCGTCTAGGTTTTCTTTCCCTAGCCGGTCAAACCGGTCTTCTCTTTGTTTGGACCGAAAGAATATTGTCAGCAAGAGCACGAAACCAATCAGGCCTATTACAACCCACCCCGTTGTGGACTTGTTCATAGGCGGTGGTGCTTCAACTTCGTCTTGTCCATTATCTACTGCCGCCTGCTTGGTGCATTCCTTGCCCACAGTCTTCCCGCATAGCCCGGGATTTCCATTGAAGGTACCCGGGTCAAATCTCGACATACTGGCTGGGATTTCACCCTCTAGTTTGTTGTTCGACAAATCGAGCGAAATTAAAGAAGATTGTTCCATGGGAGGAATAAGACCGGAGAATTCATTCTTTTCTATGTGGAGTTCTATAAGGTGTGGTATTTGTCCGAATGACTCAGGTATTCTCCCGGTAAATTTGTTCCCGGAAAGCCACACTTTTTTCAAAGACCCCATTTTGGAGAAAAAATCAAAAGGAATTTCGCCCGAAAAGTTGTTGAAGGACAAGTAGAGACCCTTCAAAGCACCAATACGATTGAACGGTGGCAATGGACCAGAGAAATGGTTGTTGATCAACGTGATAGTTCGAAGATTAGGCAGTTCAAGCAAGACATCAATGTCGATCTTTCCAGAGAGACCCATGGAGGTGAGATGGATACCAGTCGTGGTGTCGCCGTTACACACAAGGCCAATCCAGGGTTGTTTTTTGTTGCATGGGGAGGTGTTTGGTTGCCAAGAATCAAGAGCTTCTGTGTTGGAAAGAGATTTTTTGAGCCTGAGGAGGGCTTCGGATTCGGGGACGGAGAGAGAAAGGGAGGGGAGAAAGAGGAGGGAGAGAAGGAGTGAGGAAAGGAGGCGAACAGCGGCCATGGGTGGTAATCAGCCGGAGATCGAAGAGGTGACCTCCTGCAGGGAGAAGCGTGCCGCTGTCCGAAGAGATGGGAATTCTCTTGAATCTTTTTTTTGGCTTCTCGTTTTTTGTTTATTTTGGGGGGATTGGGATGGTGTGTCATGGTTGTCATGAGTTGGTGGGTGAAGGAATGGTGATGGAGCTGGCAAACTCCATTTGAGAATTCCTAAGAATAGGTTTCAATTTTGGGGTTGGAATGGGGAGAGAGAACTCCATTGAAAAACATTGGTTGACCTTGTCACCATCAAATTCGGTATTTTTGGTATCTGCCTAACCTGTGATAGGATTATATCTATTTTCAAATCTTCATATCTCTCAATTTAAATGTAATTTTAATTGTAATACATGTTAGTTTCTAAATTTTCTTGACTTTGGTTGGAGCTGAAGTACTCAAAACACTGCCAAGATGAAAACCCACAAAATTAAGGAAATGAAAGCAATAAAAAAAATAAAATAAAATAAAAAATAGTTAAATTACAATTTTGTTGTCTCCTTGGCTTCTTAATATGTACATTTGCTTTGCTCAAACAAGAGAAGGAGGGTTCATAGTTTGACATCACTGATTCACTGTGATGTGAATGCCTGTAAGAAATGGAAAAAACCAAAAAAGAAAAACAAAATTAATGTTGCAAGTTATCTATTTATGCTTTCTAAAGTGATGAGGAATTGGGAAACACTTTTGCCATTGGAAAGTTGTAAGACATCTAAATACTTTCCAATTTAAAGCTTCGCTTATTTTGATGGAAAGTACTTTTTGTGAAAAACTTTTCTTATATTTAGTTGTGATTTTAAAACTAATGGTGGTAGTGGTAATGGTGGCGACAACAGTAGGGTGATTTTGTTGGTCAAACTTTAATTTGAGAAATATTTTTTTAACCTTTCAGTAGTTGAAAACATTTTATATTAAAATAATTATGTTTTTTGTTGATCACAAAAAATATTTTTATTAATTTTCCTTTTTTTGTTGTACCGAACACTAAAAAATTGCAAAACAAACAGAGCAGACTAACTGAAAATCTATGATTAGACTTAGAAGTGATGCTCAGAAAATTCCAGATAAATAGGTTGGGCTTAAAAGTACTAAACAATGTATGGCCGTGTAGTATTTGTATTTAAAAGAATAATACTACGAACATATAACCAACCACTGAACAAGTATTAAATGGTTCGCAATTCCATTATACATGTTCAATGATTAATTCTGTGTCGGTAGAATATTTGATTTGTGAAATAGAACTTTCTCATATCAAAGGCGACGTACCGAAAAGATGTTGCAGTGGCCAGGATCAGCAATGTGAGCCATCAAGTTCTCAATGGGCCCTTGTCCAGTATAAATGGCTTGGAAACAAAAGCCCACAAAAGCTAGCATTGCAAGCCTCCCATTCTTGATCTCTTTAGTCCTCAACACCATCACTGGCTCAGGCGATCCTCTCCCCCACATAAACGGATCAAACCATAACCCCCCCGGGTACCCAACATCTGCCTTCGGTTTTTTCTTAGTTGGATAGGTAGGCTCGATGTCAACGCAACCCGGGTTGACCATATCGGCCCATCTCCGGCCTTCTACCCAGCCCATCAAGACAAGTTGCACCACGAATAGGGTTGTTGGGTCTGCAAAGTATTCTCTAGCACCGGCATCATACCATGAAAAGTTCTCAATGAATCCGAGGCTTTCAAGCCATTCTGGAATGAGAATCCCCGCGACAGCCAGCATTGCCCATCTAGCGTGCATTAGCTCTGCTTGTGCGAACCATTTGAGTAACTCCGGGTCAGACCCTGTAAAATTGATGTCTTAAGAGATCAAAGCGGAGCACCACAATGCTTAATGCAAGTAGCATGGTGCACAAGAACTATTTTAAATTGAACACTTGAACTATAGCAAAACAATAAATCTAAGAAAGATTCTAGATATATTACTCAAAAGAATCGACACAATAGGCCTACTCGATTGGAACTGAGAAAATTTTGTCACTATTGTTACAAATATACAATTCATTGAGATGAGTCAAGAACAGTACTCCACAATGGTACTATGTTGTTCTATAGTGACAGATTGTATGTGTAGGTGTTTGGTTTGGCATAGCCCTGGGCCGTGAGAGATTTTCTTTGTTGGCTAGGTGCTATTTTTCCCCTCTTAAACCAGTGTTCACCTTGCAGGCGTGTTTAGAATTTCGTTGTATATTTTTGATTTTATAACTAAAACAAAAAAATATGTTGCTCCAGTTGATAATTTAGAACAAATGCTTACCTAATCCAAGTGGGTCAAAGCCAAAATCTCCAGGAAGACTGCAACAAGCATTGAAAAAATAAATGAAAGGCCAAAAAAAAAAATAATAATAATTAATGTTGACAGTGAAATGAAGACGTAATTAGTAGTATGATAGTATTATATGAATCGTGTCCTATTGTACTGTCAGCTCTCTGCAAATTCTGGTTTTGTGATCTTTTCTCTCTTTCTTTCTTTCTGATTTATTTATTTTTTGAAGAAATTACTTCAACTGTAATGTCTGAAGAAATAACACAATGCTCATTGAATCGCTAATCCAATTGCATTTTGGATTTCATAAACCATTTTTCAGTGAATTTGGTTCCAAGCATAACTCAATTTCTTTGTGTTCTTCCAATGATTAGCAGAGCAAAGGGAAGAAAGAATGCAGGCTATGGAACAGAGAATAGCAAGGTAGTGTTTGGTTTGATAGAATAATTTTAAGCAGGAAAAATGAAAACTCTTTGACCTCCCAAATGGAATGTCCATTTTTCTAAATTGAAGAATGGCGATTCCATTTGAAATTTACATGACCATTCCATTTCAATTTCCGTTTCAGTGAACCAAATACTGTCTTAGTAGTTTACCTGCCGTCAAGCCACTCGGGAGGTGAACTACCAGGGAACCACAATGGCCTATCAGGAGGAAGTGGTTCACAAACACTTGACACCCCTCCTTTTGTTGCATTCACACTAGTTTTCCAAGCTAAACCTGTTGCAATCTTTCCTGGAGCTTTTCCAGGTATTTTCCTGGAAACCAAACACCAAGTCTAGAAATCAAAATCAAATCAATAAAAACATATATGTAGTTGTAACTTCCAAGCTATAAGCATCAAAGGTGAGTGAGATTGGTGACCTTATTGGGAGACTTGAGAGTGCAGTGGAAGCAATAGAAAGGGCCATGATTGAATAAACAGAGAGCTGTTGCTAATGCTGTAATTTTTTGGAAGAGGAGTGTTTGGTTACTGATTTTCGGAGGGTGGTGGCTCTGCCATAGCCAGAGAGCTTTTATCTATCTACAACAAGAAAGTGGAATCCTAATTCGGAATCCTATTGCATTGAAATGGGTCAATGGTGGATATTTTGACACGTGTCTGGATATGGGTGTTGGATTATGAACTTTGAACCAGCTTTTAGGCCTGTGAGCAAGGCTAAATCCAGCCCATTCAAAGCTATATACAATGGGCCTCCGTCAGGTAGAGTTGGCAAGTATTCCAGGTGATTGCGTGACTCCAAAAATTTTTTTAATTTTAAAGTCAAAAAAAAATGTTTTGATATTTACTCCTAATAATTTTTTTCAATGGGTTGTGATAAATAGACAGTAATCATTTTGTTTTAAGAATTGTTATATATTAGTTATTTTTTTCTATTTTATATTACAAGTACATAATGAAATATTATTTATTTTTTAATTTTTTTTAACAATTACTTTTAAATGGAAAACAATTAATTTTTTTTTTTAATATAAACAATAATGGCAAAAACTAACCCAGTCAATTTTGTATTGTTACACAGTTTTGAGTAGAACTCATTCTTAAATATTATTATTATGATAATCATGTATATAGTGTGCTTACTCGACAACATCCGTGTGCATATCCCTAACCCAGCCTTACCCATCCCATCCCTAAGTCTCAACTTTCACCAATTCACCTCAAATTAATTGGTGTTAAGGAAAAACTCAACTTGTGTTTCAATGAGGGGTCAATTAGAGACCCCAAGCTAAATATTAAAATAAGACCTTATCTCAATAGGCCTTTGAAAAATTAGGACATTCGACAATAAAGATTTTTTGATATTTTCTTGGTAGGCCTCACACGATAGGCTTAGCTTAATGATTGGCAGCAAAATCGACACACTATATGGGCAATATCGACATGGGCTGGCATGGTACTTAGCTACTACTATATGTCGATCATTCCACAGTTTTAACCCCACCTATCTCACCTCCACTGGTTCAGTTCTATTTTTATTTGCTAAAAGAACCAGTTGAACAACTCTTGGGTAGGTTGCATCTATTATTTCAAAATTTTAATTAAATATCTATATTATGTAGGGACGTTCGCGGTTCGATTGCGGTTAGGGAACCTCCAATCCGCCATCTATCCGTCGAATTGGCCGATTCGAAAAATCAATCCACATCCGTCCACTGGATTAGTTGATGCAAATTGGTGGATTAGCGGATGAATACGAATCAGTTTGGCAGTTTAAACTTTTACAAATTTTAAACATAATACAACTACTTGTCAACAATTTTTTTTTGTGGAATAACAATCCAACTCAATATAACCAAGAGACTATCAAGTAAATTGTCAAATACCAATAATAAATACATATAAGAAAACTATGCATTATCAAAACTATTTTATTACTTTTTTTTAATTCAAAAACTATTTAATTTGATTTTTTTTGAAAATAACAAAATTAAGCCTTATATTTTCCACATAAAAATACCAAATATCAACACTTGTCATTTGATAAAAAGATTTTTAAATTGAAACACAATAGAACATCTAAACTCTTTTTTAATTGAAAATACAAACAGAATATCTAAATAAATTGAAAATACAAAGTCTTACAAATTAGTATATAGAGGAGTTACATGACTTCTTTTTTTCTTTTTCTTTTTTTTAATAAGTATGATTTTTACAAATAGAAAATGTTTGACACCTTTAAGAACTACCAGAATCTGACCTATAATTATGTGATTATAACTGTCAATCTTTAATTTGTTTACAAATATGAGAAGAGAATTAATCAAATTATACATTTCAATCAACCACATATTCAAATTTTCTCTATTTCAAGATAATTCCAATTAAAAGCATCTCCAACACTAAACATTTTTTTTTATCAAATTAGAATTTGATAAAAAAAAAAAATTAGAAAGATGAAGCATTGGAGATAAGGAAAAAAAAATTGAGATAAGAATGAAAGTATTTTAAAAAATTGATAAAAATTTAATGATAAAATTAAAATAATTCATATCATATCAAACTTTTTATTCAAATTTAAAATCAAATTAGATAAAAAAAAATTAAAAGAAAATGATGAAAGGTTGAAGATACTCTGAAATCATTTTATTCTTAAAAACTAGAAGGTTTACTACATAGCAAAAGGTTGATTTTTTTTTTTTTTTTTTTTGGTTGCAGTTAGTCTAAGTTTTTTGTCATAGTTAACATGGTGATTTCTCACTTTGCATCTTCTGAAGTGACAAGCGGATTATCTAATTCTGCTGGATCTAGTGATGCACTTGATTGAGCTGGAAATAGTTCTTTACGTGCTTTCTTTGAAGCTGGTGGAGAGATTGTTCCTGAATTTGAGTCTTTGGGGTTTGGTGAAGCAATGATGCATTCTTTATGCACTGTATTGATGTTAAATTTGCATTGTGATAGGCTACCAAAATCATATTGATATGCAGACAACTCTAAAATGTGATTTTTTGTTGTAGAGAGCTTTTTCAGAATTTCCAGTGAAGTTTGTCCATCCTATTGAATTAAGAAAAACGTTATTGTAACGATTAGTAAATATTATGAAGTTGTAGAAAATGAAGAGTGTTGTAGAACTTACATCTGATGTGTTCTTCATCAATTCCTCAGCAGTGATTGAAAAAAGTTTTTCAGCATGAGAACCAAAAATGGTTGCTGTGATTTTGCCACTTTCATCAATTAAATCTACTTCAAATCTGCATCTGTTGTTATTGTGGAAGAAAAATTGTAGCACGAATAAGTGTGTGATTCAACATTGATGTATGATTTGGGATGTAAATTCCTCAGGCACAGTAGGTTGCTAACGGAAATGGTCATCTTTATGGTGTTTTCTAAATTACCTCCTTTTTCTTTTCAAATAGAAGGTATTGGAAATGTACTTTATAAATTCATTGACTTAAGCTAATGCACTCATCCCCAGAATTTCGTTTTAGCTATGTTTAATCTATCTAGGATCTGGCACCATTTGATGTAGATCGGTGACATAGTAAATTTTGTCTGGTTTTTGTAGATAGTTTATTTGTTTTTAGAAAACAGTCAATGCAGTTTAGCGTTGAGTATTTTGACTTTCTAAGAAGAAATTGTAGGATAGTTATAGACCATAAGAGTTTGAACTAAACTAAAAACCTGAGGTTGAATTGTACTTATATGTTCTGGTGAAATTCCTATGGTCTATATACCCTTTTTTTTTTTTTTTAAGCTTTAATAATATAATAATAAACTTTTGGCAAATGGGGAGATAAATTGATAAGCATCTCTGCTGCTTATGGTTAGTTGGATTTTAGTTCAAGCTACTATGTTGTATCTCTTGTCATATTGAAAGGTTCTCTATTGCTAAGATTTTGTTTGTCATGTTTTGCCAGCCGTGTTTTTTATGTGGAATATTTTGCCAGGAGTGTCAGTTTAAAATTGTTTTTCAGTTATTCTTTTAAGATTGTTTGTATTTAGGATTTAGGTAAGGATATGTGAAGGGAAAGGGAAAAAGTGAATGAATATAAGCTAATTTTTTTCTCATTTTTCCTTGAATTTTTCTTTTTGTTTGGAAATCCATTATGGAAATACCATCTAATTTCTTTTAGTCGTTTGTCATACAGAATATTTCCACAAATTACTCTAAGTTGTTTGTCAACAGTTTTTTTGTTTTCTGTTTTTTTGGTGTTAGCTAATTACTCTATTGTCAGGCTTTTTAGATGGTCATGATTTTTTATTTTTCTTTAGTAATCATTCTTAGGTCATTATCTACCCTTTAAACTTTAGCATAATATAGTGTATATGAAATTAGAGAAAATTATGAGTAAGGATTGAATAGTATGAAATTGAATAGATTTTATCGTAGAGATAATTGTCAATTATTACCTTGGTTGTGATTGCACTCATTGTTTGCAAAAGTTGCAAAGAAATAAGTCTTCTAGTTCTGCAGCGGTGCTTTTGTTGCAGTTTGGGCAGCATATATAGCAAAATTTCTGGTTTACATTCGTGATAGTGGCATAAGCATTGACCCAATAACTTGTAGTCTAGGAAGTTAAATTGAAAATTATAATTAATATGAATTTTAAATTAGGAATTATCGTCGTAAGGTAAAAAATGAACTCTTAAATTGTATTCAAATTAGGAATTTTTATTAGAGTATTGTTATTGTTTTTCATGAATTTTAATTTCTAACTTGAATACAATTAGGGTTGTTGTAAGGTAAAAAATGAATTCAATTTGATTGGTTTCTAATTGTTACTATTGTTATGAGTTTGATGAAATTACTATAATATGAAATATACCTGTCTAACAAATGTTGGAAGATTTTTTAGTTGAATTAGCTTGTCTGGAGTTGGTGGTGGAGACTATGTTGTTACGATTCATTGGACTTTCTGAAGAGGAATTTCTTTGATGGTATTACTATGGCTGATGCACCTGAATATCATAATTGTAAATTAACTATAAGTAAACCTGAATATTATATTTAACGAAAAAACAAAGAGTTCAATATTGTAAAATATTTTATTATA
The DNA here is from genome assembly GCA_036172215.1 of Camellia granthamiana. Taxonomy (NCBI): domain Eukaryota; kingdom Viridiplantae; phylum Streptophyta; class Magnoliopsida; order Ericales; family Theaceae; genus Camellia; species Camellia granthamiana. The sequence continues at coordinate 159,368,764 of CM069906.1, forward strand.
GTAGTAATTACCAAGCTTTCAATGAATTTTCTTCAGGAATTGGAGGGTCCAATATAAAAGTTGTGGATGATTTTGTTGATAATGTGACACCTATAAAATTGATTGTTAGGAGTTTGATAGTAGTATAATAATTATAGAAGTAAGAAATGTTGACGAATATAGAAATTACCATTGTATGAGGACACCTTTAATCGCATGGCAATTATGATTGGGAAGGAAGTTGAGAGTTTCGAAAAAGCTACACCTTTATTCTTTGTGAATTCACCCCAAAGCGTTAGAGTTGTCGGCTTCAATCTGGAAAAAGTGAATTGTTAGATACAACAAGTTATTTGGTGAATACATAAACATTTAGCATTTGTCTACATAAGTATGGATTTCAAATGGAGACATTTGAAGTTAAAATGATAGGAAAAATTTGGAAGAAGGTACAATATACTGATCATCAATAACAATGATTTCTTGTAATGGAGTCTCCTCATCTTTGTGGTCTTTGAAATTTTTCTTCATCTGTATTGGTCCAACCTCTAGTATTGCTAGCAAGACATCTAAATTAAAAAATATATATATAATTTAATTGTCAATAAAATTGTATTGTAATGTATTCAATTATTGAAGAAAATGAATATAATTAAATTTTACTTATATCTTTTGGTCATGTTGATGATTGTGTATCTGCTGTTGTTTCTGAGTGGACATTCGCTGATGTTGTTGAATCGATATTCTTCTCAAGTGTCGTTAGAGTAGTAAAGTTGAAGTTCAAGCTGCGTATAGTTAATTGATCATCTTTGATTTTTTCTATGGGAGTTCGTCCATGAATTGTCCATTGGTATTCATTCTCAACAATTTGATGTTGTTCTAGAATAGATCCGACTTGTGCATTTGATATTGCATAAGATGAAAAGATTTCAAGTGTTGTTTGAAGAACCTCTATGTCTGCACCAACGATTGTATCTTGTACTTTTGATCCCTACAATGTTTGAGTTTAATTATTACTATATAATTCTAGAGTTAGTAAGAAATAATTAATATGTAGTTATTAAAGACTCTAAATCATATTTGAATTGGAAAAAATAAATAAAATATAGACTATTTATTAAGTTTTTTTTTTTTTTTTTAAAAAAGTAGAAATGCAAGAAGTAGAAGTGATATGATGGCAAAAAAAAAATACAAAAGAAGAATAGAAAAATCCAAAGGGAAAGTAGCTATTTGATGTTTTTATATTTGCAATAGAGAGTTTTTGCAAACATACCTTTGCATCAATTAACATCAGCTTTTGAAATAGTATTCCACTTGATCCAGTTCTTGGAAAGGATTTTTCAATAACCATCATGTTTGATGTCCATCGTTTTGTAGATGGATCGATATCTTTGATAGCTAACAATTGATCGTGCATGATTTCCTACATGCATAAAACATATATAGTTGAAGTAATAAATAAGAAGCAAAATAATGTCAAATGAGTAACATAAATATAATGTAGAAATTGCAAATATATGAATTGGACATACCAAAAAACACGCAAAAGATAAAAATCAATTGCATTGAGCTAAAGATAGAATCTCATGGTAGACAATGTTTTTTGTGGCATCGGGGAATTCATTGTTTGAATCTGATACATCTGTTAAAACTTTGACTTTGGTGGAAGTTGTAGCTCGAGATAATGCAACATACAATTGGCCATGTGAGAAAACTGGTTGTGGTAAATAAATGCCAACAGTATCTAGAGTTTGACCTTGAGCTTTATTAATTGTCATTGCAAAACATAGCCTGATTGGGAATTGACATCTGGTAAAATCAACTGGACACAATTTTTTATCTGATGGTTGCAAAGGTATTCGAGGTAAAAATACGAGATCTCCTTTTCGATCACCAACAGCAATTTGAGCGAGAATAACATGTTTTTCAAATTTGCGACAAATGAGTCTTGTTCCATTACATAATCCCTTGGAAGGATTTATGTTGCGAAGCATAATAATGGGGCAGTTTTCTTTAAGCAACAATTTGTGCGGTGGTAATCCTGGAGCAGATAAAGAGTTCAAAAAATCTTCATATTGGCTCTGTTGACTTTTATCAGTAGTCTCATCAATGCTGTTATACATGTGTTCATGTCCAGGGAATTCTTCCATCAATATTTCATTGATGTGATCTACATTGTCATTTTTTAGAGTCAAGATAGCTCGATTCATCATTGAAAGTGGATCTTTATTATAATCATTGAAATTTGGGAAGACAAAAGTGATAAGCTCTTGAAGTGGATCAATGTTTTTGTTGTAAGGAAAAAGCATTACTTTAGGGATTCTGATAGTTTCAGGAGATATCTGTTGTTTTGTACCATTTCTTACAGAAAGCAAAAAATTACTAAATGCTGGATCATGCTTAGCTCGCATATTTTTTGTCAATTTGATCTTCTCTAATGAATGTCAAATGTAAGACATAACAAGCGTAGTATTAATGCATTCATTTCTTGTGCTCTTTGGCACAACAGGTAACACTTGATGAAAGTCACCACCGAATACTATAACCTTTCCTCCAAATAGAAGATTGCTATCCATGACATCTTTTAACAATTCATCAAGTGCTTCAATACTTTGTCGTCTTGTCATCGATGCTTCATCCCATATTATAAGTGCAGCAAGTTTCAAAAGTTTTGCTAGGCCACTCTGTTTGCTGACATTACAACAAATTTTGCTTTTAACATCTATAGGAATTTTGAACCGTGAGTGCGCAGTGCGTCCATTAGGCAAAAGTGATGCAGTAACTCCTGAAGTTGCAGTTACGAGAGCGATCAATTTGTGCGTTCTTATTGTAGCTAAGATTGCTCGATATAGAAAGGTTTTCCCAATTCCACCAAGTCCATCAATAAAGAAATATCATGGATTTTTAAAAAGTACTGCATTAACAATTTTAGAATATGCAAGTTGTTGTTTTGTGTTTAACAACGACATAGACATCAAATCAACCTCAGACACTAATATATTGCGCTCATCTTCTATATCTTTGTAATAAACATCAGTTTCATCAAAAGGGATCGATAGATCTGAAAGATAAAATTGTTCAATGTTCTTGCCCATGGATTTAAGAGTAGAATTTATATTTTGCAAAACTCTAGAACAAATTTGTTCTGTAAATAATTGTCCTTCTCTACAAAGATCCTCCGACATTGTTCTTTCAAATTTTAAGAATAAAGCTTTTGGATCATGTGGACTACAATACGCAAGTATTATTGCGAACAATTGTCGTAATAAAGAAGGCATTTGAAAAGTACTTGCTTCTTCTAAGCACTTTTCATGACTTTCATCATCCTCTAATAGACCATATTGAAGAGCAGCTTCTCTGAAAGAGTTGTATGTCACTTCTTTAATAGTTCTCAATTGACACAATGAAGTTGGGCAACGTACATGATTCAATAATAATCGCAAATAGTATCGCTCGCCTTCTTTTGGATTTGCAGTGATTATTCTTCCAATCACCTCCCTTTGCTTTCTTTCATTCCACATTCTATGTTAGGCATCCCAAACAAGGAATTCAGGAGATTCCTTGTATAAATATTTTCCTTCTTGAGCTTTTTTGTTTGTTCTATTCATCACAAAAAACTCAGTCAACATTGTTCTTGAAAGAAATTCATTGTTAGCTAAAGAGCGCAAGTTATCTATCTTTCGAAAGCTAACAATTTGGCAATCTTCAAGGTGTAGTTGCAAGCTTATCGCAGCAGGATTAATTTGATTCAAAGGGAATTTGTATATTCTCCACATTGCTTCTGGAGAAGATATCCATCTTGCAGATTGAAACATTGTGATCTCATCAATATCTTCATTACTATGTTGGCCTGCTATGTGGAATGTTATTTTGTCATGCCCTTGTATATGTATTTATACAAGTACTTGACAGCCTTAATAGTAGAGCAAATTTTCACATTAATGTGACAATCAAACTTTGCAAGAAGATATGGGTTATAGCGAACAACCCATTTATTGTCCAACATGTGCCCTCGAACTTTAACTGTTTCATTATTGTTGCGCTACCTATAGTTAGGGTATCCATCAGCTTTTATGGTTGTCATTGAAACAAAATCTCTAGGATAATGGTTCTTACATAGGCCATTTTTCATACAAATATTATTAGAATTCAAAGAACCACAAGGACCATGCATCATGTGTTTGACAACCATTGAGTACAAGTGTGGAAACTTTTCTTTGTTAGGCAACTCAACAGATATGAAATCATCAAATTTTTCTGGAGAATCTAGCTTATGACCTCGCTGAAGAATAAGAAGTTGATGAACATGAGGAAGGCCCCGTTTATGAAATTCAATTACATATGTGAAAGCTGCAAGTGGACCAAATAGTTTTTTTCTTATAACTTCATTTTTCAAGTGTTCAAATTTGCTTCTAAATACTCGGACAAGAAGATCAGGTCTATTTTGTGGCTCTTCATTTAGTAACAATTCTGCTTTGATTTCATTCCAACTTGGATTGCAAGTCATGGTTAAAAAGATATCAGGTTTTCCAAATCGTTGCACTAAAGTCATGGCATCAATATAGCACTTTCGAAAGTCTCTTGGACCACCTATAAATGAGCCTGGTAAAATAATTCTTCGACCAATATTAGAAGCTTTAGATTCTCCTGCTATGATACTATCAACAATTCCTTGATATAAATCTGTTCTTATTTCTTTCTGATTTACTCTAAAGTAATCCAACCTTGAAGTTTCTACCTTAACATACATGTCAACAACAAATTGTTGTAGAAGTCGACCTGCTCGAAGTAAAATTGAATTATCGCTCTCCCTAATTTGAAACTTGGAACAATAAAACTCACGAGTTGAAACCATGTTTCTCTTCTTTAAATTCTCTTCAAAAACTGAAATAAATAAAATAAATAGTTTAAGGTTCTTGTTGTACTATAAGTTGTGAGTAGGGTAATCTTTTTTATTTATTATTTTTACCTTGAGCTTCTGTTGATAATAAATCATCAGCATTGGAAGCTTCTGTTGCCAACACAGAAAATTGACCATCTGAAAATTTGTTTTTGTCTTTTTTTGTTTTTTTCTTTATTCCTTGGTGCCATCCAGGTTCACCAAGAGAAAATAGCAATGGATATTGTAGTGGGTCACAGCATCCATAATAATACCGAATTTTTTCAGAATGACCTTGATGTTTTTGGACTATGATATCACGCTCTCTATACTCAACAGCTTCATCATTCTCATGCCATATTGCAACAACTTGGGATGCAGTAGGAGGATTAAAAGTTTGGGGATTTAAAGATGGATCAGCGCGGATAAGTATACGATGAGTGTCTAGGTTACAAACATCTCTTAAACTTCTAAAGAATATAGAATATGGATTTGAAGCGAGAATATCAATTAGAAGAGCAATGATGTTCAAATCTAGATTGTCTGCAATTCTCATCCTATTCTGAACTTCATGTTCAGTGTCAAAGAAATAGAGCTGTAAATGTGGGGACATAATTTTTGAATGACAATACGTGGCCGAGGTGTCACCGAAGTGCCACCCGAGGTGCCACGTGTCCTGGTCATGACGCCGAGATCATCTTGGCTAGGCCGAGGTTATCTGCCAAGATACCAGAATCCGGGATAAGCGGATAAGGGACAAGAGTCCTAGAATGAGAGAGGACTTCAGTTTGGGTAAAGATAAGACTCTTAGAGAGTTTATCCCAATCCCACTAGGAGTCCAAGATTAGCAGTCCAAGATTAGCAGTAATCCTAAGTCCATTGAAGTTAGGCTTCTATTGGGACTAGGTTTGTGTTGGCTATAAAAGAGAGGCACCCCCATGGGTCTAAGGTATGCTTTTTATGCTCTGAATAGTGAGTTAAGCACTTTTGCTATCTTTGAGAGATAACTGACTTGATCATCGGAGTGCCCCCGGGTGGACGAACCACCATCGGAATCTCTTCTTTTTGTGACAGGTCGTTCAGGCTTAATCTATTCTGCCAGTGTTCTCCAGCTGAGTGCTTGATTGGCAGTGTGGTCGGAAATTGACACACACAATTTGGTGCCGTCTGTGGAAAAGAAAGGAGAATAGATGGCCAACGACGGACAGAAAGAGAAGGTTGGGGACGACACCCCTACTGAGAGTGGGAAACATATTGACCTTGACATCAAAGAAGACAACTGCAATGAAGAGACTCGTGATAAGAATCACGAAGGAAAGGACGTCGGCCAGGAGGGCGGCGTACCGAAGAAATTGGACCGGAGCGGGTATTATAACGAGGACGACCTCCAGGTATGGAAAGATAGATGCCTCCGGAGGGACGACGAGATGAAAGGAATAGCGGACAAATTGACGGACCTGCAAACAGTCGTCAATTTCATGATGCAGAATAACATCATGCAGCCACCATTCCCGTTACAAGATACGCCGATTCCAACGGCCAAGAAAGGTGCCCAGAAAGAGGGGCAGAAAACAGTTCTTGCAGTCCCTCAGCACGACAAAACCAAGGGACATTCTCACCAGCCTTCACGGGAGACCGGGCATGGAGAATCAACGAGAAGAGAATCCCAGAAGACACGTCGAACCAAAGAAGACTGCGCCAAAGAACATCAAGATGTTCAAGGGAAGGAACTCTGTTTCGACACGACCAATGGAGGGAAGTCCAAAAGGACTCACAATGACACTGGAAGTAGTGCACCAAAGATGCTGAAATCTGGAGATAGCCGAACTCCTGGACGGACCAATGAGGGTCTGAGGGATGACCTCTAGAGGAAGCGGCAAAAAGCCGAGGTGACCTCTCCAGTCAAGCCGAGGTCATGTTTGACACTTGTTGAAATTTGAGAAAAATTTACAAGTTGAAGTTAAACCGATGACATGTTTGACACTTGTTGAAATTTTAAAAATTTACAAGTTGAAATTAAACCGAGGTCATGTTTAACACTTGTTGAAATTTGAAAAATTTACAAGTTGAAGTTAAACCGAGGTCATGTTTAACACTTGTTGAAATTTTAAAAATTTACAAGTTGAAGTTAAATCGAGGACATGTTTAACACTTATTGAAATTTTAAAAATTTACAAGTTGAAGTTAAACCGGCGTCATAATTAAAGGAATGAATGATATAGGTTCCATCACTTCAGGATACCGAGGTAATAGAACCTAGGGAGCAGTTGTGGGGACATAATTTTTGAATGACAACACGTGGCCGAGGTGCCACTGAAGTGCCAGCCGAGGTGCCATGTGTCCTGGTCATGACGGCGAGATCATCTCGGCTAGGTCGAGGTTATCTGCGAAGATACCAGAATCCGGGATAAGTGGATAAGGGACAAGAGTCCTAGAATGAGAGAGGACTTCAGTTTGGGTAAAGATAAGACTCTTAGAGAGTTTATCCCAATCCTACTAGGAGTCCAGGATTAGCAGTAATCCTAAGTCCATTGAAGTTAGGCTTCTATTGGGATTAGGTTTGTGTTGGCTATAAAAGAGAGGCACCCCCATGGGTCTAAGGTATGTTTTTTATGCTCTGAATAGTGAGTTAAGCACTTTTGCTATCTTTGAGAGATAACTAACTTGATCGTCGGAGTGCCCCCGGGTGGACGAACCACCACCGGAATCTCTTCTTTTTGTGACAGGTCGTTTGGGCTTAATCTATTCTACCAGTATTCTCCAGCTGAGTGCTTGATTGACAGTGTGGTCGGAAATTGACACACACAGTAAGTAAGAAGGTTTATGATCTGTAGGATAAAGCTGATTGATATAATGATAAACTTGTCATTGCACACGAAAGGTATAGATTCCTCTATTTCTACACTCTAATTGTTTGTCAGTGGTAACCCCGAATGAAGTGAAAGCAAATGAATTATTATAAGCATGAATGTACTTCAAGAAATAAAGAGAATTTTTTGAATGACTTGTGAACAACTCATACAATTGAGATGAAACAACATTGGGACATAGTGCAATTTCCCCAGTAGAACAACAAAAACCATCTGGCTCGAGATCTATTTTTTTTGCATTACAGAAAGAACAACATAATCTATTTGGTAAAGCAAAGGCTTCAACTGGTATATCTCTTTTTGTGATTGTCTTCTTCTTTCTACAGCGTAGAACAAAGTCTATGTAGAGTATAAATAGAATTTAAGAATTATTTTCTATCTAGCTGGGTGTATAATTAAAAAAAATAATAAGAGAAGGTGTTTAAGTACCATCTTCAGTGTCAGTAGTTATGTTATTCTAGAAATCAAGTGTGCTGGATGTAGAACCTAAGGATTAGGGAAAAAACGTGTAATTATACATAAGTAATAGAAGAAAAAAAAAAAGAATGAATTGGTTGTTATCTAATAAGGAGAAACAATTTTTTTTTTTTTTTTTTTTTGGTGATAGAGACTCTAAAGAAATTATACTTATTTCAAAGGTGTTATGATTGATGGTTGCTCCTTCAAGATTAATTTGGGAAGGTTTTGAAAAAACTGATGTAAGAACAGGACGTTTAGATATTCCCAATGGTTCATATTCAAATAAACTGCTTGATTCATTAATGCGGCGTATTTTTGTTGGTCGATCTTTTTGTTTTTCTGCTTTTAATTCTCGCCTCCTTTGATTGATTCGATCTTTTTGTTCTTGTGAAAAATTTGCATATGACACTACTTTTTCTGGCTTTTCCGGCATGATTGAAACACTATACTGTATTAAACAACAATATATACCATAACAAATTGATAAATAAACATTAAACCGCAATTGTCATTTTGATAATAATTTTATTAATATTGTAATTCTAATATAGCATGTACACAAAACAAGAAAACAAACCATACAAGGACATTTTACAATTACAACAAATTACAAAAATTAGACTTAGATCATAATTAAGATTAAAAATAAATTTCCAGGGAATAATAATATTATTAATAAAAAATAATAATGATAAGAATTGTAATTAATCGAATCAAATTATAAGATCAAAATCACACAATGACTAAAATATATAAACTATTGGTATAATCTGCTCAACATATTCAAAGTTATCTAAATGCAATTATTATAGCTAAATGTAGATTTCTTAGGTATGATGAAGATTGATGGTATCATCAAATTAGAATAGAACTAAAGTTTTAGTTTTTAACCAAATCATATATATATATGTAACAAGACAACAAATCAAAGGGTAAAATGGGACAGAAATAGCTAAAGTTTTATATTGAATTCATTTAAACCAAAAAGAGATGTATTCATGGAAGTGACATAACTGCAAACCATTACAGAGACTATTTGTATAATTTACCCTAATTAATTTGTTAAAATTAGAATATTTACATTTTTTTTTATAAAATAATTAATAACATCAAAACAAATAATTTATATAATGTAATAGAGATGCCATTATGATGGTCTTTACAATTTATGAGTGAGAAAAAAATAAATAAGTAAAATTTTGTATTGTATTACCTGGATATATAATATATATTCAATATGATCTAACAATCTAAATTATTTTAATATCATCCAATGGCTAATAATTTATATGTATATTTAATATTTTTATATTTTTATATATTTAATTTGGGTTTCAGGTTGTTTAGGTTGTTTGATATCTTTACCTAAACCCATCCAAATTTAATTCAGGCTTCTAAATTTTTGTCAATACCTGTACAAAATTTAAAAATATTTTGTCTAAGTCCTAAAAAAATTCAAGCTAGGCTTGAGTTACTCGAGTTGAACTCGCCCATGTTATACCCCTAGCTACTAGGGCCTTTGGTTACAATGTTTTATTGATTAGTAGATGTTTGAGATTTGCTTATTTTTTCACTTATTAACTTTTTATGTAAAGATGCGAAAAAAAAATAGAGAAATTATGTGACAACTTATAACAAATTAGCAGCTTATCTAGCAACTTTCCAAACTTTTACTATATGAAATGGTATAATATGACAATTTTTTAAAAATATTTAGTTTATGTTTTATTCACTCAAAAAATAATAAGAACAAAGGCATGTGAACATTTTTGTTCGGGTTTTTATTTATTTTAAATGATTTTTTTTTAATTTAATTAATTTTTTTAGATTTTTAAATGTATCACTTGCACATGACATTTTAAATGGAATAACTTAAATTATATTATAAATTTGTTTAGTTTGCTTTGTAAAAAAGTATTTAAGATTTTTTAAAATTTTTATGAACTTATTTCATATTTTTAAAAAAAATGATAGGTACGTTTGGTTAAGGTTTAAATTGGAAAAATAAAAATGGGAAAAAAAAAGATAATGAGAGTTAAGAGCTATAATTTTTAGTTTAAGATAGTAAAATAATAGCTAAGGGATTAAAATATAATTTGTCAAAATTTATATTAAAATATAATTTGTCAAAATTTTTACTTTGCTAATCTGTATATATAAATAAAATTTTTAAAAATAATATAAAATAAAACAAGCCAAAATAAGTAAAAAAAAATCAACTTTTTTTTGGAATATTTTTGTCTATTCTAGACTTACTTTTACTTTTTTTTAAAATATTTTTCTAATTTCTCTAGTTGAGTAGAACCCTAATTTTTTTTGAAAATCAGTTCACCAAAGCAAAAATAAGTCAAAAAAAACAAAATATAAATAAACCAATATATGAAAAATCAGCCTTTTTCGTGTAGATGAATAAAAAAAAATGAAAAATTACAATAAAATAAGCCAAAATAAGTCAAAAAAAGTCAAATTTTTTTGAATTTTTTGAATTAATTGCTCTAGTTTAGTAGAATCTAGCAAAAAATCTACTAAAAGCAAAATAAACCAACAAAAAAATCATCAAAAAACTAAATCCCAAACACCCTCTAAACATGGAAAATTTAGGATATATATATATGGATCTATGTAAAGAATATTAAAATCTTTGAGTTTTCATTTTCCTTCACTTTCTCACCAACCAAACAACACAAGAATAACACAACTTATAAGAGAATTTCATAAATTTAAGCCAAAGCTCAAGAAAAATTTAGGATTTAAACTCTAAATCCTAAACCGAACACAGAATGCAACTGTTAGATTCAACCTCAGCCTATAGAATTCACACTGAAAATTAAAATTTCATGCAAATACCTCTATCAAGAATAGATTCAAAGCGTGAGATGTATGAAAATCGAATTGAAAAGTACCTGAAAATGCAAATTTATGTTGGCGTAGATTGAACTCTGATGAAAGTTCTTAAACTCCGAAGTTTTCCACTGCAACACGAAGCTTCTTGAACTCCAAATGCAAGTCAAACTTCTTCAACTCCAAATGCAAGTCTTCCCCTACAACACCACTATCTTCACACTACACGAGGCATTAAACCAACACAATGACTTTTTGATTCTACAATACATTGAAATTATCCGGATGCAATGATAATACCTAAATGTAGATTGATAGGTATGACACAAATTGATGATGAAAACTAATTAGAATGGAATTAGTCAAATTAGAATATAACTAAATGGTGTGTTTAGTTTGTGTTTTAAGATAAATTTTTAAAAAAAAAAAATTGAAGAGAAAGTTTAGGGCTTTGTTTAGTTTCGTTTTGGGAGATAAATTTTATATAAAAAAAAAAAAAAAATTGGAGAAAGATTTAAAAAAAAAAAATTTTGGTTTATTTGGTTATATATTTTGGAAATAGTTTTAGAGTATGAAAGTTTAAGATGATTTGATATTTTGTTATAACTGAGATGTTTGTAAGAGAAAAAGTGATTGATTGATATGAAAAATTGGAGAAAGACTTAAAAAAAAATTTGGTTTGTTTGGGTATATATTTTGGAAATAGTTTTAGAGTATGGGAGTTTAGGATGATTTGATATTTTGTTATAATTGAGATGTGTGTAAGAGAAAAAGTGATTGATTGATATGTAAAAGATAAAAAGTGATTTTGAATTTTTTTTTTTCAAAATCACTAATCCAAACAAAATTTTAAATTTTCTCAAAAATTATTTTTTTGGTTTGTTTGATTGTATATTTTGAAAATAGTTTTAGAGTTTAGAATGATTTAATATTTTGTTATAGTTGAGTAAATATGTGTAAAAAAAAAGTGATTGAAAAGGAAAAAGAACAGGAAAAAAATGATTGATGGATATATAGGAGAAAGAAAGTGATTTTGAAAAAAAAAATTCAAAAAATTTGAACTAAACAAAATTTTTAAAACAAATTTCAAAAATTATATTTTTCTAAAAAATTATATCTTAAAATATAAACCAAATAAGTCGAAAATATTATTTGTTAAGCAATATATATATATAACAGAATAAAAAATCAAAACAATATACAATAGAATTAAAGTATTGGTTTTTTAACCAAACCATATATATTATATATCTATATCTCTAACAGGACTTATATATATACATATATCAAACAGGACAAAAAACAGAAGGATACAATGGGAAAGGAAAAAAAAAAGAGAAGTAAAATGGGAAAGAAAAAAAGAGAGCCATGTACTGTAGCAGTACCTAACTGCCTCTTATTTATAATAGTAAGATAAGGAGAGCAGCCACGGAAAGGAGAGAGAGAGTGTGTGTGATCAAAATCAGAGAGTGGAATTGAGGAATCAACAGGGACCGCGGAAGAAGGTGGGGGAAAAAGAATAAAAAAGATTAGGATTTTATTTTGGTGACTCTATTAATTTTTTAAGTGATTATTTGATCTTTAAAAAATATTGTAAAATCCACTTCCCTTGATTTATGTTTAATTCGTTGTATTTATTTATTTATTTTTATTTATTTGATGTTGAATTGATTTCATGTTTGCATGTAGATAATTGATCGATTTTAATTATTTTGATTAGTTGTGTATGCAAGGTTTAAGGTTTTTGTATATATTTATTTTGTGAATGTAATCACACTCATAGATATATGAAATTAAAATTAATTAGGAACCCATAGATAAATTCCTTATACTCCACCATGACTCTTTGGATTGTTATTATATTTGAATGTTGGTGAGAAAGGGTGTATAAAAAAAGTGAAGATTATGAGATTTATTTAAATATCTTAGGCTTGGCATTGTTGTGTTTGTTCTCATGAGTGAGATATTTTGTATATGTATATTGTTGCCTCGTTCTCATGAGTAGACGTGTACTTTGATTTACGCGCGTACGTATATGCTAACCATCTGGGGAGTATGGGTCAAACTCGGGACGATATCCCTGTGCAAGTTTAGCTTCGGAGCGGTGTTAGGTATACGGGAGGCACATGGGATATATGTGTAGGTCGGAAGCGGAGACAGAAGTGGTGGAGTTAAGATACAAAGAATTTAATTATGAGTTTATTAGTATAGTGTGAATTGTATTGATTTGTACATCTTGAAAAATAGTAAACGACCTTGATAAATTATAAAATTTGAGTAGAGACATGTATACGTGATTGTAGATAACTTTTATGTTTTAACTTTTTATTAAAAAGATCGATTAGAACTTGAAATCGGATGATCTTGGTTACAATAGTTTTGATTCATTTTAGTAGTGTAGAGTTTAGATGCTGTTTTAATCCACGAAACGAACTCATTTTTATTGGTTTCACGTAAATTGAAGTAAAAAATTATTCTAAACACTTTTCGTGTTTTGAACTTTTCCGAAAAAAAATCATCTTACAGTAGTTTCTTTTTGTTTTCAGTTCCAGATTTTTCGATCGAATTTCATTTAGGATTTTATATTAAGTTTTTCTCTCAACTTGTTCAGTTTCTACTAAATTCGTTCACGATGTCTTTTAGGAAATTTGATTCTATATAACTTTTATTCTTTGAGTTTTGGTCAATTTGAATTATTTAAGTATGAAACGATGCATTTTGATACTTCTTTAGCAAGTTACTTATGATTAAATTATACTAACTTTATTTTTTTTGCAAGATGGTGGGTCTTACTAACTTTTTATGCAGGGCTGACCTACCATATTTTTATTTTTATTTTGTTTATTTTATACTCAATTTATATTTCGTTGTCTACGGGCAAGAAACTAAATGCTACTGTATCTCGGGAAACTATTCATTCGTCTCGGTGCGGATGGAACTACTTGTCTTGTCCCGTAACAAGAATTAAATGTACTTTTGTTTGTGTCTGGTGGACATGTGGGTGTTAAATCTTGTACTCATACTAGTATACCTGTATACTGACCCGTTTTGTCTCTTAGCAACTTGGGTGCGTTCTGTTTGAGCGCAGCTGTCACGACCCAAACCCGCCCTTATGGGTTTAGCACCGTAACCGGCCAGTAATCCTAGATTACCGAAGGCCTGCTTAACAGTAATACAGTAATACAGAGTACAGGGGCTTGGCGGAAGCCAATACAGTAAATAAATAATGTCCAATGAGCTGTGACAGTCTGTATGCCAAAAAGATTTTTCATACATTTATGCAGTCAGAGACAAACAGTATGTACAATATATATAACCAATCAGAGCAGGGACCAAATCCCTATTAAACAGTACAATACGGTCTATACAGTATTACAAAAACAGTACAAAGACAGATGGGGAAATAAAAACACCCCTAAGCCATAGCTGGGTAGGCTCGGAACCTCGCAGTGAGGCACAGTGGTTGGCTTGACAAAACTGGAGTTTACCCCGACGCTCCTAGCTGCGGTCTGGTGCCTGTACACCTACATATATATATGAGCAGTGAGCTAAAACCCAGTGAATAACATAATGCGTAAAGAGGTTTAGAATGAATATCCTTACAGTAATGAAAACAGTTCATTAAATCAGTATTTCAGTCTTTCAGTCAATCAGTCATATGTGGTATATCCATTAGCATAACAGTACAGTAAGCAGTAGGTCTTAAAGGCCGAACAGTAATGATGGCCATCAATCAGTAAATAGTAGTGGTTCCACGAGGGAACCGACAGAGATCTCTGTAACAGTAACAGTAAACAGTAGGTGCTAAGGATGCCACAGTACAGTTCAGAATATAGGACATACGTTCATTCGGTAAACAATATCAGTTCAGTAAACAGTTCAGTTCAGTATTCAGAAGATAATCATTTTGAACATATCTTTACACAATTGTTACTCACAGAGTTCTGGGCTACAGTAAGCTAGAACGTCTCCTCGGAATGCCAACCCTACACAGTATACAGATTGAACACACACTAAGCTACACGGTTGGGAAAGATAATAACTTAATCGCTAATTTGCCTCGGTGTGTTCTACATCTATATCCTCATTAAGATGCCTTAAACTAGGCCTAAGAATGCCTAGGATGGGATGAGGATGCAAAGATGCACTTAGAAAACATTTTCAGAATTTTTCAGAAAACAGGGGCCTCGCTCGAGCGTGGCTTTCTTCGCTCGAGCGAGCTTGTCAAAACAGTGGGGTCGCTCGAGCGTGGACTTCCTCGCTCGAGCGGTCTGCAAAAATGCAAAAAGTGCTGGATGTTGGAAATCTCCGCTCGATGCTCGCTCGACGCCCGCTCGAGCGTAAGACACAGTCCTCGCTCTAGCGTAGGTTCTCTCGCTCGAGCGTGCGTCTGCGTGCACCAAGATTCTGAGAGCTTGCAATTTACGCTCGAGCCACCATTCCTTCGCTCGAGCGGAGCTCAAAATAAACGATGGTCGCTCGAGCGTGGAATCCTTCGCTCGAGCGAAGAAGTCAAATTCTGGAATTTCCAGATTTGCCTCCCAAGCTCAAACCAAGCATTCCTTAGCTCAAAACTCGACCTCTTGGGCCAAATTTCTGGAAAACACATCTAAACTCAATATACAATAAGTTTCAAAGCTCAATTTGAGAAATCAAAGCCCAATGGTGAGTTAATTAAATCCAATTTCAAACCCATTTTCATGAACATGGAGAACATGCAAATATGCATGAAATCAAATCATTTCAAAGCTTCAATTTGATGCTCTAGTGAGCCAATTGTTCCAAAAACAAGTTGAAAACATGGACCATTGCAAAATTATGAACATGCATGTACCATTTCATGAAGGACAACTTCAAAACTTCAAATTAAAGGCATGCATGCATGAGCTAGGCTCCAATTTGACATATATGGACCAATTCAAGGCTCAAATCACTAAGGATACAAGAACTAGGCATAAACAATCTTAAACACAACAATGAGAGGTTAAATTCCTTACCTAGAGCTTCAATTACAAGGTGAGCGAGCTTAATTTGCAACCTATGTTCCAATTCCTTCAATTACCAAGCAAGACCAAGCAAAATGAGATGAAGACACTCTCACTCCCTAGTCTCCCTCTCTCTAGTCGGTGGTGTGCTCAAAATGAGCTGAGCAAAAAAATGTTTTGATCTAATGTAATAAGGCTCAAGAGTGCATAGATAATGGCCACTAAGTGGTCTAATCGTAAATAAGCCAAACTTGCATTTTATCAATATTTAATCTAATTTAATCATACCTAATCAGTTTTCGGGTAAATATACCATAAAATCACATAAATTATGGTGATCATAAAACACTAGTCGGTTTCGGATTCGGCCGCCGATAAGGCCTTCAATTAACAGTTTAAACATAAAAATACAAAAAGATAATCAAATAGTCAAACAGATAGAATGCAAAATAACATATACACTCAGTCAATTCAGTTCCAGTTTTCAGTCAGTCAGTTCAGTAATTCAGT
Organism: Camellia granthamiana; assembly: GCA_036172215.1. NCBI lineage: Eukaryota > Viridiplantae > Streptophyta > Magnoliopsida > Ericales > Theaceae > Camellia > Camellia granthamiana. The sequence goes on from CM069906.1 coordinate 159,385,284, forward strand.
CAGTTCAATTACTTTTCATATTCGGTCTCAGTTTAGCAGTAATCAGTAATCAATCAGTCATTAATCGGTAAACAGTGTGAGGGTTGTTACAGTAGCCGAGCTTCCTTTGCGGGATTAGTTGGGGTTGCGGTGGTGACATGGAATAACTATAATTGTTCAACTTGTCGTTTGGACTTCTTTTGTTTTCTTGAGCTTAGGGTTGATATTAGTTTATGTATTTATTTTTATTTTTTTTGACTTTAGTATTGGGATAATTTGGCATGGTTTGTAACCGTACATTATATAAGTTATTTTTACTATTTATTGTTATTTTAATGTTGGAGGTATTGATTAGTTATGAAATTATGGTGGATGGTTTGGTTGGCGTTTTGTTAGTTTTTTTTGTCCCTTGTAATCTTTTGGAGGATGGAAATTTGCCTACACCTTATGGAGACGAGAGCGTTTAGTTTTTTTGTTTCACGCCTAGGATTTGGATGATGGAATATTGATTGGGGTTTAGCCCTAATTTAATATTTAATTGTCCAAATTTTGGGGCGTAACAGTTTGGTATCAGAGCTCTTGGTTACCCTAGACTTGTGAGAGTTTAGGTGATCCTCGGATTGTGGAAAAATGGGTCAGCTGGTTTAGTTTGGTGGTTGAGTTTATTCTAAGTATTCATTAACAAATTCTTTTTGTGTGTTTAACTTGAAGGTGATGGCTTGAAGGTATCTTTAATTTTTTTCAAGAACCCATTAAAGTACTTTTTGATACTGGTGCCTCTTATTCTTTTATATTTAGACAATTTGTAGAAAAAGAACATCTTGTAACTATCTCCTTATCTAGACCTATTCGTGTTGAGACCCCTTTAGGAGGGGCAGTTACTCTTTATGAGATGTGTAAAGCTTTTGAGATTGACTTTGCGGGCAGAGTCTTGTATGCGGACCTAATTATGTTAGGGTTTGAGGGGTTTGTAATTATTTTGGGTATGGATTGGCTGCGAAAACACTTTATGACTCTAGATTGTGTTGGAAGAACTGTGAATATAGATATTCCTAGTATGCCACGGCTTACCCACCCTTCTAGCGATGGAGAAGAGTTGGTGCTGACGAGTTTTCTATGCTCGGTAGAAATCCCTAAGTAGGATATTAGTGAGGTAGATGTGGTACGTAAGTTTGAGGATGTATTTTAGGAGATACCCGGACCTTCACCTCGACGGGTAGTAGAATTTCGCATTGTCCTAGTGCCGAGAACTGCACCAATTTCTAAGGCGGTATACAGAATAGCGCCTAAGGAGCTTGTGGAGAAGAAAAAATAGCTGGAAAAGATGCTTCAAAAAGGGTTCATTCATTCAAGTAACTCCCCGTGGGGAGCACCCGCGATTTTTGTCTCCAAGAAAGATGGCACTCTCCGCATGTGCATATATTACAGAGAGCTGAATAAGGTGACTATCAAGAGCAAGTATCTATTACCTAGAATTGATAACTTGTTTGATCAGTTGAAGGGGGTCGTCGTGTTTTCTCAATTTGACCTCAGAACGAGTTACCATCAGATGGGTGTGTCAGAGAAAAATATACCGCTTATTGCTTTTCAGACTTGGTATGGGTTATACGAATTTCCTGTAATGCCTTTTTAGTTTGACAAATGCTCCTGCCTATTTCATGGACTTAATGAATAGAATTTTTCAATCGTATCTAGATAAGTTTGTGATTATTTTCATAGATGATATCCTGGTGTATTCTAAGAATGAGAAAGAGCATAGAGAACACTTGAAGATCTTGTTGCAAACTTTGAAGGAGCAGCAGTTATATGCTAAGTTTAGTAAGTGTCACTTTTGGGAGAAAGAAGTTCGGTTGTTGGGACATGTTGTATCCAATCAAAGGATAGCGGTAAATCTTGAGAAAGTTGTTGCTGTCAAAGAATGGATGCAGCCCGCAAACCCTTCAGAGGTGAGGAGTTTTCTAGGACTAGCCGGTTATTACAAGAGATTTATAGAGACGTTTTTCACTATTGCAGCACCTATGACCAAGTTAACCCACAAGAATGTGAAGTTTTTATGGACAGATGATTGTGAGAGAGCTTTCTAGGAGTGAAAGCAGCGGTTGACTACAGCTCCAGTGTTAACTATACCAGTACAAGGGGAAAAGTTAGTAGTGTTTACTGATGGGAGTGGAACTGGGTTAGGATGTGTGTTGATGCAGCATCAGAAGGTTGTATCTTATATTTCTCGACAGTTAAAACCTCATGAGAGACGATACCCTACTCATGACTTAGAGTTGGCAGTAGTTGTTTTTGCGTTGAAAGTGTGATGACACTACTTGTTTGGGGAGCGCTTTGAGTTGTACACAGATCACAAGAGCCTCAAATATCTTTTTTCTCAAAAAGGGTTGAACATGAGGCAATAGAGATGGGTTGAGTTTGTCAGTAGTTATGATTTCGAGATCCTTTACTACCCGGGAAAAGGAAATGTGGTTGCAGATGCACTTAGTCGACAACATGGGATTATAGCTTCTTTGATGATTCAGGAATGGAAGTCCTTGGAGTTAATTTTGATGCATGATGTTCAGCCAATAGAGAGTGCTGAGAGGGCATACATTGGTAGTTTGACCGTGCGGCCGACGTTACTAGGTAAAGTTCGTCAGATGCAGAATTTAGATGGGTTTCTTGTCAGTAAGCTCGATGACCTTGTAGTGGATTTGATCGATGATTGTCCTACTGATTGGTTTGTGGACTCAGATGGGGGATTGCGATTCAAGAGTAGGTTGTGTGTACCTAACATTGTTGAATTAAGGAAAGAGATTATGGATGATGCCCATAGGTCCCGATATACCATTCACCCTACTGGGACTAAGATTTATCATAACCTGAAGAGGACGTTTTGGTGGGAAGGTATGAAGAAAGACATAGAAGAGTATGTTTCTCGATGTTATGTGTGCCAACAGGTTAAGGCAGAACACCAACAACCGTTTGGACTTTTACAGCCTCTCAAGATCCCTACTTGGAAATGAGAGTACATCTCTATGGATTTCGTGGATGGACTGCCGTGGTCTAAGCGAGGCAATGAATCTATTTGGGTGATAGTGGATCGACTCACCAAGTCTGCTCATTTTATTCCAATCAATGTTCACCGAACTGCGGATAAACTGGCTAAGTTGTATATTCGGGAGGTGGTGCGACTTCATGGCGCAGCAAATTCTATAGTTTCAGATCGTGATCCATTGTTTGTGGTAGAGTTTTGGAAGAGTTTTTGTAACGATCTAGAATTTTTCCCTTCGCTCGAGCGGGGGAGTTGACGCTCGAGCGGACTTGTGAGACTCCCAGTACTTTTGCAGTCAGTCCAGACGACCGCTCGAGCGCACAAAGTGGCGCTCGAGCGTAGAATTGTTACTTCCAGTATCTTGCATGTTTGTAGGCAAGCCGCTCGAGCATGGAAAGTGAGATTGCCCTTCACATTTTTTTTAGTGTATTTGGAACCTCCTTGTCTTATTTGGGGACATTGATCGAAGTGGTAACATAATGGTAAAGTAAGAGTGAACCAAGAATTTAATTCGGATAATTTTTCCTACGAACAGTTGTCACTCTTTTGCCCTTTTCTTTTTCCACACTTTGAATTTGGATATAAGGCTAGAACCATGGAAAGCTTGATTCCGGGGCTTCAATTTGGATACAAGGACGACCTTGAACGAAGTTCGGATGAGAAAGTTATACTCGTTTGAATTTTTCATATCTGTGCTGGAAGCAGATACGCTCAAGCGAGAAAAGCGACGCTCGAGCGGACTGCTCGAATTTAGCAAGTTTAAAGGCACTTTTCTAGATCATTCTTCACACCTTCATTTTCTCTCTTCATCCCTCTCACCCTTAGTCTGAAAACCCTAGAGATTTTGGCCCAAATATCTCTCATTCCCTAAAGTTTTAGCCAAGATCTCTTACCAAAATGTGAAGAGGCTTGAAGATCTTACCTTTTTACCAATTGGAATTCGGATTTGCGAAGGATTTTTCTCAAAGCTTTGCTCTTTTGCTTGATTCGTGAGGTAGGGGTCCTAATTCTTCTTCAATACTTACATTAATAGATAGATTTGTGATATTTTGATTATATAAATACAAAATCTACATTTTTAAGCATATAGTGTTACATCATGGAATTTGGGAGTTTAGGGTTTGAAGTGTTGGGGCTCAATTGTTGGGTTAAGATGGTGGATTATGAACCTTAGGTGTATAATCAATGGGAAATTTGGAATAAAAAGTGGTGGTGTGAGAAGTTTTAATTTTCTTGGAAATCTTAATTTTTCTTGAAAACCCTAAGTTGATTGATGATGATAATTAATGATTTTGCTTAAATTGAAAGTAGAATCATGAAATTGAAAGGTTGAATTATATATATACAAGTTTAATTGAATTTTGGAAGTGTTTGAAAATTATGTTAAAAATTAGCGAATGAACCTTTGTTATGGGCATTGTAAATCATGCTATAACATGAAATGAAGTTGGAGGAAAATATGTGTTAATGATATGGATGATATAAACTCGGTTATGGAATGTTGAAATGGGATTCAAGAATTTATCTTGAATTGCAAATAGTGTTGTTGAATTAAGTTGTGTTGACTTATGTTGAATTAAGTTGTGTTGAATAATGTTGAATTGAATTGTGTTGAACTATGATGAATTGTGTTTGAATCATGTTGAGTTGTGTTAGGTTGTGTTGAGTTTGGGATGAGTTGAGTTGGGTGGTGTTGTGTTAGTACTTGCGCAAGGAGTTGAAAAATGGTTTTCGGTGCCCACGACCGTCCGTATTATAGCCGGCAAATGTGGGGGATGGTTTTAAAAAGTTAAAAAAATGGTTTTTGGAGAAATATGATTTTTGGAAGAAAATGGCTTTTGAGAAAATGGCTTTTGAGAAAATGGTTTTTGGGAGTTCACTTCCGTCGTATAGTAGCCGGTAAAAGGTGGAAAGTGTTATGAATTGGGTGCCCGTTATCCCGCCGTAGTAAGTCGGCAAAAGGTGGATTGTGTTGAGATATGTGTTGAGAAGTATGTTGAGTTGATGATGTTATTTGTGACTTGTGATAAATTTGTGAAATTGCAAATTGATGTGTAATTTAGTATGAAGAGAATTAAACAAGTTAAGAATGGAATAAATTGTATTGTGACCCGATTTCTATGTGTATTATGAATTGTGTAGAATCAACTACAAGGGCGAACCAGGCATCTGAACACTGTGAGTAATATCTTAGTAAAGATATTTTTGTGTATGCATTATTTTCTAAATAATACCCACGTGGTGAAATTCTGAACTTATGAATTTGTGCTATGAATGAGTATTTTGTTATTCGATTTGAAATAGAATTTGTTAAGTGATTAATGTAAAAACGAAAGGTGGGCCTAAGGCCGTTTGGTACACTTGATAGATACGTGGAATGGGCCTAAGGCTATTTGGAATGTTTAATAAAATAGACCGAGAGTCATCTTATATATGAATTGGACCGGAGGTCGTTTTGTATAACTGTTAAATGGACCAAAGGTCGTTTTGAACAAAGAATTGATTGGACCAAAGGTCGTTTTGAACAAAGAATTGGTTGGACCAAAGGTCGTTTTGAATATGAGTATGGATGTGATCACGATCATATGCGCATAATTATGAATATAAGAATGATGGACCTGAGGTCGTTTAGTATACATATGCACATAGATATAAATATGGAAATGATGGACCTGAGGTCGTTCAGTATAAATATACGCATAGATATGAACATGGAAATGATGGACCTGAGGTCATTCTGTATTATGATTGGGCCCGAGGCCGTTCTGTAATATTATTGGACTAGTATTTTGGACCTGAGGTCGTTCTGTATGAATGAGAACTTGGACCCGAGGTTGTTTTGCCCCTCTAATACACCTTGAACATGATGGAATGAACTTGAAGCTATTCTGATTTGGATTTACATGTATTATGCATAATTATGAATTACTTAATTAAGATCTCATTCATATATCCTCTTTACTTTGGTATTATTCACTGGGCGTTAGCTCACTCTTTATTTATATATATGTAGATGTAGGTGAGCAATTTGAGGATCAACATTAGAGTTTGCCCAGGAGTCCGCCTCTTTGTCAAGCCACCCAAGAGTGCCTCTATGTAGAGGCTTTGTTCTGTTTGTCTTGTCAAGCTTAGGATAATCTTTGTACTTGGTTAGAAGTCCTTCACGTATTGTGTGAGATATGATATAAAATATGTCCTCGAACATGTATATATGAAAGTGTGTTAAGAATGTTTTAATTACTACAGTTGAACATGTACACACAGCTCGATGGACATCATCATTTTTGTTTTGCTTCCGCTTCAGGCCCCGATAAAATTAAATAAATCTGCAATTTTGTCTTTGAGGTCATGAGTAATCTACGGATTACTGGCCAGTTACGACACTAAACCTATAGGGGCGGGTTTGGGTCGTGACAGTTTTCAGCATGCTTTAGGTGCTAGGTTAGACTTGAGCACGGCTTATCATCCTCAGACAGATGGGCAAACTGAGCAGGTAAATCAGATCTTGGAGGATATGTTGAGAGCTTGTGTCCTAGATCTTAGTGGTAGTTGGGAAGAACACTTGCCATTTGTGGAGTTTGCTTATAATAATAGTTATCACTTAGGTACCGAGATGGCACCTTTTGAGGCTTTGTATGGGAGGCCATGTCGATCACCTGCTTGTTAGATAGAGGTAGGAGATGCGCTGTTATTGGGGCCAGAGTTAGTGAGAGAGATCATAGAAAAGGTGAACATTATTTGGGAATGTATTAAGACTGCACAGAGTCGTTAAAAGAATTACGTTGATAGAAAATGTAAGGGGGTTGAGTTGAATATTGGAGATTTTGTGTTTTTGAAGGTCTTGCCGATGAAGGGTATCATGCGATTCGGAAAAAAGGGAAAGTTGACACCTAGATTTGTGGGACCCTATGAGGTCACTGAGAAGATTGGTAATGTGGCTTACAAATTAGCCCTACCACCTGCTTTAGCTATGATTCACAACGTGTTTCACGTATCTTTATTGCGGAAGTGTGTGCAAGACCCTTCCCAAGTAGTATCACCAGAAGTGTTGGAGATTAGTGATGATCTAACGTATGCGGTGCGACCAATTACTATTCTAGACCGAGATGTAAAGCAGTTGTGGCGCAAGAAAGTGAACTTGGTGAAAGTGCGATGGAGCGAGGATGAGAATGATATCACTTGGGAGTTAAAAGAGAAAGTTCGACGTATGCACCTGGAACTTTTTGTTTAGTATTCTCTCCTATCGAATCTCGGAACGAAATTCTTTTGAGGTGTGTATATTGTAGCAATCCTAATTTTCTTAAGTTATTATTTATTATTATTACTTTATTTTATTTTTGACTTTATTAATTGTGTGGTTACATAAGAATTTAATGTGGTATTTAATTAATTTAATGTGATATTTAATTATATATAATTAATTTAAATATTTATATATATATATAAAAGGTGTTTTAAATATTGATATAATAGTCTATTAGGTTTTAATATAATTAGACTTAGTATAATATGCTTGACCTAGATTGAATCACAAAAGTGAATTTGCAAGAGGAGAGCAGCTACGGGAAGGGGAGAGAGAGAGAGAGAGCAAAATCAGAGAGTTGAATTGAGGAATCAACAGGGACGGCAGAAGAAGGTGGGGGAAAAAGAATTAAAAAGATTAGGGTTTTATTTTGGTGCTTCCATTAATTTTTTAAGTGATTATTTGATCTTTAAAAAATATTGTGAGTACAAAACCCACTTCTCTTAATTTATGTTTAATTCGTTGTATTTATTTATTTATTTTTATTTATTGAATTGATTTTGTGTTTGCATGTAGATGATTGGTCGATCTTAGTTATTTTGATTAGTTGTATATGCAAGGTCTAGGGTTTTTAGATGATTGATTGATTGATTTGAATTATTTTGATTAGTTGTGTATGCAAGGTTTAGGGTTTTTGCATATATTTATTTTGTGGATGTTATCACACTTATAGATATATGAAATTAAAATTAATTAGGAACCCATAGATAAATTCCGTATACTCCACTATGACTCCATGAATTATTGTTGTATTTGAGTCTTTGTGAGAAAGAGTGTATAAAAAAAGTGAGGATTATGAGATTTATTTAAATGCCTTAGGCTTGGCATTGTTATGTTTGTTCTCATAAGTGAGATGTTTTATATGTATATTGTTGCCTCGTTCTCATGAGTAGACGAGTGCTTTGATTTACGCGTACGTATATGCTAACCATCCGGGGAGTGTGGGTCAAACTCAGGACGATATCCACGTACAAGTTTGACTTCGGAGCGGTGTTAGGTATACGGGAGGCACATGGGATATATGTGTAAGCCGGAAATGGAGACCGAAGTGGTGGAGTTAAGATACAAAGAATTTAATTATGAGTTTATTAATATAGTGTGAATTGTATTGATTTGTACATCTTGAAAAATAATAAACGACCTTGATAAATTATGAAATTTGAGCAGAGGCATGTATACGTGATTCTAGACAACTTTTGTGTTTTAACTTTTTATTAAAAAGATCGATTAGAACTTGTAATCGGATGATCTTGGTTACAATAGTTTTGATTCATTTTAACAGTGCAGATTTTAGATGCTGTTTTAACTCACGAAACGAACTCATTTTTATTAGTTTTTCTCTCAACCTATTCAGTTTCTACTAAATTTGTCCTTACTATCTTTTAGGAAATTTGATTCTATACAATTTTTGTTCTTTGAGTTTTAGTCAATTCGAATTATTTAAGTATGAAACGGTGCATTTTGATACTTCTTTAGCAAGTTGCTTATGATTAAATTATACTAACTTTATTTTTTTACAAGATAGTGGGTCTTGCTAACTTTTTATGCAGGGCTGACCTACCATATTTTTATTTCTATTTTGTTTATTTTATATTCAATTTATATTTCGTTGTGTACGGGCAAGAAACTAATGCCACTATATCTCGGGAAACTACACATTCGTCTTAGTGCGGATGGAACTACTTGTCTTGTTCCGTAATAAGAATTAAATGTATTTTTGTTTGTGTCTGGTAGACATGTGAGTGTTAAATCTTGTACTCATACCAGTATACATATATACTGACTCGTTTTGTCTCTTAGCAACTTGGGTGCGTTCTGTTTGAGCGTAACCGAGCTTCCTTTGCAGGATTAGTTAAGGCTACGGTGGCGACGTGAAATAACTATAGTTGTTGGACTTGTCGTTTGGACTTCTTTTGTTTTCTTGAGTTTAGGGTTAATATTAGTTTATGTATTTATTTTTATTTTTTTATGATTTTAGTATTTGGATAATTTGGTATGGTTTATAACCGTACATTATTTAAATTATTTTGACTATTTATTGTTATTTTAATGTTGGAGGTATTGGTTAGTTATGAAATTATGGTGGATAGTTTGGTATTGGTTAATTTTTTTTATCCTTTATAATCTTTTGGAGGATGGAAATTTACTTAAACCTTATGGAGACGAGAGCGTTTAGTGTTTTTTGTTCCCCTAGGATTTGGATGATGGAATATTGATTGGGGTTTAACCCTAATTTAATATTTAATTGTCCAAATTTTGGGGCGTGACTCTCATTTAACTTCATCTTAACCAGGTTTAACTTCTTCTTTTTAACAAATTATCAAAATTGCACTAAATAGATTTATAATTTTTTTAAACTAATAATTTAAAAAGTTATAAAAATAAAAGTTAATCTATAAATTTTATGCATAACATAAGACAAAATATTAAATTACTGCAAGATAATTATAATGATTTATTTTAATTTATAAAGTCTCGTGCATAATACGGGTTACTGCTAGTTGAGTATAATAGTGATACAGAATGACAAATTGATAATAATTGACAAATTGAAAATGTTATTATTCAAACTCCTTTGTTATAAGAAAATTACGATTATTTATGATATACATTATGTCATTTTTGTAGTAAAAATTATGAATGTTGAGTCTATAATGTGACTAAAATGAAAAGTTACGAACTATTGTGATTTAATATAAAATTATAAATGTTAGAAATCATTCGTTGTAAGAAATGTGATGAATCATTTCAATATGAAGAATTATGACATGTTAGGTTGTTTGTTATAAAACATTGAGGTTCTTTTCAAAGATAGCAACTCTAAAAATTTATATTGTAATAGTAATGACTATATAATTGAATTAGTGAGGGATAATAATATCTTATTTAATTTTATTTTTGATTTTTTATTATAGAGTACCATGATGTTGTCCCCAATATTTGCTGGTGAAAGAGACATTTGAATTGCATAGTATGACTCAAGCCAAATATATGTTATTTTCAAAACTTTAGTTAAATGTACATTGTACTAAGCTTGATGTTAAATTATTAAAGTATATATCTATACTAAGCTTGATGTTAAATTATTAAAGTATATATCTATACTACTAACACCTAACATTGGGCAAGCATTGGATTGGGCTCAAAATAAATCATTGTTAGGTTCACAAAGCGTAGGCCCCATAGATGGTGCTTATATTTGCATATTTAGCTCTCTTTTGACTTGTTTATTTTTATTAATTTTTACGTATAAATTTTTTATAATAAAATTAAAATAATTTAATAATTATAATCATATAAGTTTATTAGATTTGCCTTTTTAAAAAAATGGACAATTGTTTTTAAAATAATATTTGTCATTTATTTTTTAAGACAAATTCAGATCTTCGAAACGGGACTTATAGTAGACTCCGTGATCCTTTCAAATTCTCTTAAGTTCATATCTAAACATGGAGAAACCCAACTCACAATAAAATCATATATCTACAATTATGAGATTAATCGAATTTTTTTCTTAGATAATCTATACACATTATTTTATAAAACAAACTGTTCGAATAATCAAAATATAATTTACAATGAAACCTACAAGCTCAAATGGATAGGACACGATGACTTGTATCTAATAAGAAATAAGTCAATTCTTTTTATTTTATATTTTTTGTTAAAAAACTTTATGGGTGATTGAAAAAAAAAATGTGTTTTCCATACCTCTCTTTTTTTTCTTTTCTTTTTATTTTAATTTTATTTCTGGTTACATCGTTTTTTTATTTGTTTTTTTATTTTCAAAAAGTTTGTGAGTTCACCTTTGAGTAAGTCATGCATAGCATAGGGTAGTTAAAGGGAGTTTTCCTATCTGCTCAAATTTTAGATGGTCAAACACAAAATTTTTTAACTTTCTTTTTTTTTTTTCTTTGGCAACCAAACAAACTAGTAATTGTCAATGTGGAGGGGAGAAAATCAAAGCCAGCCCAATTGGTATATAGGCCCAGGAAAGTCAAATGAAGGCCCAATATGGCCCAAGATAAGTGAGAAGCTAGGGATGGCAATTTGAAACCGGTCCGATAGGGACCCGACCCCCTGACCCTGAATTGTACGGGTTTTTCCCGAAAAATACCCCCGACGGGACGGGGATGGTATTTAAAATTCAATCCCCGAACAGATTCGGGCCGGGGACGGGGATAAGTGTCTCGGCCCCGTCCCCGTTCCCCGGCCCGGTTTGTCCCCGAAATGAAATTACCAATTTACCCCTAGATATATATATATATACACACACTGTGACCTAACCAAACCAAACCCTCATCTCAGCCTCTCCAGTTCTCTCTCTCTCTCTCTCTCTCTCTCTCTCTCTCTCACTCTCTCTTTCCTCTACTCTGTCTCGACGTCGATCATCGATCATTACTGTAACCAAACTAGATTTGGTGGAGTTCGCGACGTCGATCATCACTGTCCGCGACACCGGAGGAGTCCTTCCGTCGTCCATCGCCACTGTCACGACGCAGTCAGCCACAGCCACCCATCGCGACGCCGATGATGCTCTCAGATCGTCCATCACCACCGATCGTCCTCCTCCATGAACTCCACTAGATCTAGTTTCTCTCTCTCTCTCTCAGATCTTTCTGTCAAATTTTTTATTTTTATTTTTATTCGGTATGTTGTTGATCTAATTGAAAATGTATGTGATGTTGTTGATCGTCCATCTCTCTCTCTCTCTCTCACTTTAGTCTCTTGATGTTGTTAATCTTTCTGTATGTTGTTGAAAATGTATGTGATATTGTTGATGTTGAAACAAATTTAGGCGGGGAATTTTCGGGATCGGGGGCGGGGGTGGGGAGAGGGAAAGGTTCCCCGTCGGGGATCGGGGCCGGGGACGGAGCCATGTTCACCATCGGGGATCGGGGACGGGGAGTGTGATCCCCGGCCCCGCCCCACCCCGCCCCGTTGCCACTCCTATGAGAAGCCGACCATATCCATAGCATATTTAAGAAAAGTAGGATCCGATTCAAAACAAAAGACCATTCGATCAATCTAGATCCAGCGATCATCTTTTAATACAACTTGCTCACTTAATCTAATAGAAGGCCAATTATCCAATAAATAGAGATCTAACGATCTACAACAATCACAAGTTGGTCGCTACTAAAGTGTCACGACCCAAACCCAGCCCTATGGGTTTAGCACCGTAACCGGCCAGTAATCCGAGATTACCGAAGGCCTGCTTAACAGTAATACAGTAAAACAGAGTACAGGGCCTGGCGGAAGCCAATACAGTAATAAAATAATGTCCAATGAGCTGTGACAGTCTGTATGCCAAAAAGATTTTTCATACATATTTACAGAATAGTACATATATATACATGTCATTCAGTGAAACAGGGACTTAATCCCCACTCAACAGTACAGTAAACATTCAGTCTATACAATTCATTCGGTTATTACAAAGCAGTGAGACAGTGCAAAAAGGGGAAATACTAAAACACCCCTAAGCCTTAGCATGATAGGCTCGGGACCTCGCAGTGAGGCATATTGGTTGGCTTGACAAAACTGGAGTTTACTCCGACGCTTCTAGCTTTAATCCGGTGCCTGTACACCTACATATATATATGAGCAGTGAGCTAAAGCCCAGTGAATAACACAATGCGTAAAGGAGTTAAGAATGAATGTCCTTACAGTAATGAAAACAGTTCATTGATTCAGTATATCTGTCATTCAGTGATATGTGGTACATCCATTAGCATAACAGTACAGTAAACGATAGGTCTTAAAAGACCGAACAACAATTGATGGCCATCAATCAGTAACCAGTAGTGGTTCCAACATGGGAACCGAGTCGATTAGACAATTCCACCCGTTCATAGACCGTCGGTGGGGCCATCCGTTCACAGACCGTCGATGGCAAAGATTTCTCAAACAGTAGTAGTAACAGTAAACATTAGTTGCTAAGGATGCCACAGTACAGTTCAGAATATAGGACATACATTCATACAGTCAACAATATCAATTCAGTAAACAGTTCAGTTTAGTATTTCAGAAGTTAATCATTTGAACATATCTTTACACAATTGTTACTCACAGAGATTGGGCTACAGTAGGCTAGAGTGCGGTTCCTCGGAATGCCAACCCTATACAGTTAACAGAGTGAACACACACTAAGTTTCACAGTTGGGAAAGATAAACATTAACTCCCTATAATACCTCGGTGTGTTCTACATCTATATCCTCATTAAGATGTCTAAAACTAGGCCTAGGAATGCCTAGGATGGAATGAGGATGCAAAGATGTATTCAGAAAACATTTGCAGAATTTTCAGTGAAACAGAGTCCCGCTCGAGCGCAGGTTTCCCCGCTCGAGCGTACAAGCAAACAAAGGTCTCCTCTCGAGCGGCAACATCCCCGCTCGAGCGGACCAAAAAGTACTGGATAGGTGAAATCTCCGCTCGACGCCCGCTCGAGCGTGTCACCCAGTCCTCCGCTCGAGCGCCCAATACTCCGCTCGAGCGGACTGATGCGCAGTGCAAGATGCTGGGAGCTCGATTTTCCCGCTCGAGCGGCACTTCTTCCGCTCGAGCGGACAACCAAAATCTGGAAATTCCAGATTTGAGTCCCAAGCTCAAAACTAAGTTCAAAAGCAATATTTTTCGATCCTCTTGGGCTATTTTCTGGAAAAACTCTTGCAAACACATAGAATAACATGTTTCAAAACCCAATTTAAGAAATCAAAGCCCAAGGGTGTTTAATTCAAATCCAATCTCAAACCATTTTTCAAGAACAACATTCAAACATAACATGCATGATCTTTAAACAACTTTCAAGCTTCAAAACATGCTCTAATGAGCCAATTGTTTCACAAACAAGATGAAATCATGGCCTACACTCAAAACAGGGACATGCATGTGACAATCTACCATGAACTCAACTCCAATTTCAACATATCAACCATGCATGCATGAATTAAGCTACAATTCAACTCATTTGCACTAAAGCATGACTTAGTTCTACAATGAAGCATGAACCATGCAAGACTTAGCTCAAACTCACAATTAGAGGGTTGAATTCCTTACCTAAGGTCCTTAATTCCAAGTATGAAAGCTCAATTGCACAAATCTTCTACCAATCTTCAAGTCTACAAGCCAATTCCCTAGATGGAACTCAAATTCTCTCCTTCTCCCTCTCTTGGTCGGCTAGAGTAAAGAAATGGGCTGATGAATGTGTTTTGTGTGAGTGTATGAGGCTCAAGAATAATAATAAACTAAGGCCCACTCAATGGCAATTCCGTAAATAAGGCAACTCTGATAATTTGGCTCTATTTAATCCAGTTTAAACATACCAAATCGACTTTCAGATAATTATACCATAAAATCAAATAAATTATGAGGATCATGAAACACTAAACGATTTCCGGTTCGGCCGCCGATAAGGCCTTCAATGAGCAGTTCAAACACAAAACATGAACAGATAATCAAATAAATCAAACAGATAGAAATGCAATACAATAGGTATACTTGATCAATTCAGTTCCAGTTTCAATCAGTCAGTTCAGTAATTTATTCAGTTCACTTATCAGTCATAATTAGTTCAGTTTATCGGTAATCAGTGCTTATTCGGTAAACAGTGACGAGGGTTGTTACATAAAGTGACCACTAATAAGATGTCAATCATACGATCAGAAGGAGATACACGGCTCATAACAATATGACAACTATCTAAACAAAAGGAGTCAAGCGAATAGATAAAGACATACCAAATTAACCTAAAAATTCCTATGAACCCTATTTCAATATTTCACTTCACTTACACTATCATGAGAATATCTAATCAAATCATTGACTTGGTGGTCAGAAGGTACTCCAACCTAACTAGGTTGGGAGTGATTACTGACCTTAGTTTTTTTTTAATAGATAAAAGAATAGACGTATCATCTCAAAATTTCTGTGTAAAAATAAATTTACCATTCACAATCATGATATAACAAACAAAAATCAAATTTTTAAATGAAGTTCCATTGGAAAATGCTATTGCTTCATTAAAACATCATTCCAATTTTGGAAAGATGATAGTCTAAAATGACAATGAAAAAAGTTTTTTAAGCAACAAACCAAATATTTGGCAATTCACCTTCTTTGTGGCATTTTTGAAAAATTATTTTTGTTTTCATATACATATAGATACCCGGTTTGGTTATCTAGTTTTTAAAAATTAGATTTTGAGTTTTTAATTTGTATTTTTTATTTTTAATGAATTTTTTTAATATTTCGATTAATATTTTTTTAAATGCATACAATCTAAATATACTCAAAAAGTAAAATATTTGTGAAAAAATATTTAAAAAATATAAAAATATATGAAAATATATTGAATTTTTGTATTTTGCAGTATTTATTGAATTTTTTAAAAATAAATTACAAAAATTTTACTTTTTGAGTACATCTAAATTAGATGCATCTAAAAAAATAAAAAATAAATAAAAATGATCAAATATTAAAAGAATTCATTAAAAATAAAAAAAAAATGGATAAAAAATTCAAAATCTGATTTTCAAAACTGTAAAAGGGAAACAATGCAAAATATATTTTTTGTCAATTAATTTATTAGAAGAAATTCCATGTGAAAATAAATAAATAAATAAATAATCATTGACTTTCTTGTTTGCAAAATAAAGACAGAAAAATAGAATAACAAAAATATAAATATATTGATTTAAAATAAAACGATTACAATCTCTAGGACATTTTTGTACAAAAGAATGATCCTCTTATTCTTCTCTTCAAAGACTCGAGGGCTTGATAGCTTGTTCCTGAATTGAACGGTGAGATCTACTCCAATTAACTCGAAGAAGATGAAGAATTTGTAAGACTTTGACTTGATGAGGGCTTGACAGTTTTTTCCCAAATCAGATTATAGAATCCTCTTCAATTTAGTTGAAAAAAATTAATTTGATTTGTTGAATTTGATGACGAATTTTGATTTGAATATCCGAACTTTATACTTTATGGAGATTGATAGACTTTGGTGAATAAACCTCAAGATTTTAAAGCTTTAATTCGATGCAGTTTTCTTCCTTGGCTTGGTGTAGATTTTTCTTTCTTCAACTTGATTTTAAAGCTTTAATTCGATGCAGTTTTCTTCCTTGGTTTGATGTAGATTTTTCTTTCTATAACTTGATTTATGTATGTAGAATTGCATGTAAAATTTTAGTGGAGATCACCCTTATTCATAGGAATGGGTGGATGAGAATCTTAATAGACTTAATTTCTTTGATAATTATCTCTAATTTATTTAGAAATAAATACTAAAATATCACTTTAATGGTGTGTCATAATTTTATTGACTTGACCAACAAGTGACTTAATTTAATTTGTCAAAAATTTATTTACTACATCATTCTTGTTTAATTTAATTAGCCAAAGACTTGCCGTATTAATTTAATACATGGCAATATTTTATTTGACCACCATGTAATTTTAGTTTGAAACCGATTAGACGTGTGACAAGATTTAATTTGTTAATAATTATATCATATTTTGTAAGCCTTTACAATAAGTTGCAATTTGTAATTACCTAAAATTTTTCATACTTACAATATGCAAGATTGTGACAATACTTATTTAAAAAATTATGGGAATAATTATAATAAAAAAAACAAAAAAAAATAAAAACAACAACCCTCGTGAATATTAGGTGGTGATTGTTATTAGCATGCGTAAAAAAATACCTACATATATAGAAATATGTGAAATATGCATTACAATCTTAATTTTTTTATCTCATTATTTGGTTTTAATAAATGCTTACTTGGAGCATCTCCAATGGACTCTTTAATAGACTTGTCAACTATTATAGTCTTCATTTTGGAATAATTTTTTTAGCATAACTTTTTAATTTTTTGACTATTTTAGCCTTACTAAAAAAGTTTCGTTTGAAAAAAACTTTTAACTTTTTTGTATAATTTTGTGAAAGAAAAAATAAAATAATAATAATTTAAATGTGATATTTTGTTTTATTAACTTTTATTTTATTTTATCTTTTAGTAGACTAGTTCGAAGTTACTAAATGAAGCCTTAAACTTATCTTATAGTTAGGCTTCGTTTGAGAAGTTAGTTGGAACTTTAGCCTACTGAAAGATAAAATAAACTAAAAAACTAATAAGACAAAATATTACATTTATACCATAATCATTTCACATTTTCTCTTACAAAACTACAGATTTTTCAAACAATACTTTTTCAGCCAGGCTAAAATAATAAAAAAGCCAAAAAGCTAGACTAAAAAAAGTTCTTCCAAACGAAGGTTTAGGCCTCGTTTAGGAACAGACTATTTTAGTAATTTTTTGATTTTTTACGAAAAGATATATAAAAAAATAAAGAGAATGAAATGAAAATTTATAATGACTTTTTAATTTTTTGACTAAAATATTTAACTTCCAAACGAGATTTTAGTCTTGTACTATTGTACGTCCTCCAAAATGTAAACTATTACACTAACTATTTTAACATTTTTTTTCCAACCTAGTTATATTTGGAGAGCCATGAGAAGCAATTTAAATAATTTGTGTAAAATAAAGAATAGTGTTAAAGTATATAGATAAAAAAATAATTAGATAAAACAAAGATTTTTTTTTCTTTGTTAGAATTAGCCATAATTAGCAAAAAGTCAGTTTTTTTATTTTTTTAGGAAAAATATATAAAAACTAGAGAAGTGCTATGACTTAAAAAATTTAAAAATTAAAAAGTTGACTTTTAATCTAATTGTCAAAATAAGATACATTAAAATATTTATTTAAATTTAAATAAATAAAATAAATTGAAATTAGTCAATATAGTAAATTAAAAAAAGAAAAGAAAAAAGTAGATAGAATATATGTCACATTTTGACTAAAATATCATCACCATTCACTTTGTTGAATTTTTAAACTTATTTTATTTTATTTTTTAAAATTAAAAAATATAAACAATTATATATTTTTTTTTGGAAAATACTTTTTAAAAATAAAATAGAATTAAAATTTAATTCTCTCTCTCTCTCTGCCCCTCTCCCCTCTGCATCAAAGAGAGAGCAATCTCTTCCTTCCTCTTCCCTTACATTGTACTCCAACACACCCACCACCTTCCAATCCACACCATACTCTTTCTTTACTCATACCATCTTGACAATTGACATCTACATACCAATCCAACCTCTCTCTCTCTCTCTCTCTCTCTCACCTAACCCCTCTCTCTCCAAAACCCCTCTCTCTCAGATTCATGTTCCTCAAAAAAACCAATTCCTCACTACCCAATTCCCTCTCTTCTCTCCCTTAATCGCATTCCATTTTTGTTTGCAACGATGGTGGAAACCTTGACGCCGTCGTGGCGATTCCACCACCACCGCCTCGACATCAAGCGGTGGATTACGACCCTCTTCTCGTCCCACAAAACCCTCTTCACCGTCCTCTGGATCGCCGCCTTCGTATCGGTATTCGCGTGGCAGCGCAACATCGTTGATGGGTTTTTGATTTTCCGGTGGGCGGCGCCGGGAAGAGAAATGCCGAAGCTGCGCCCTGTGGCCTACAATTTGACGGACTTCGGCGGCGTCGGAGACGGCGTTACGCTCAACACCGCCGCCTTCGAGAGGGCGATTTCGGCGATTTCGAAGCTCGGGAAGAGGGGTGGTGGTCAGCTCAACGTGCCGGCTGGGAATTGGCTTACGGCGCCGTTTAATCTCACTAGTCATATGACTTTGTTCCTAGATGAAGACGCTGTTATACTTGGCATTGATGTGAGTTTTCGCTTCTTGGGTTTTGCTTAGTTGTTGAAAATTTATCATTGTTTGAATTGAAATTGACCAAATTTTAGAATTTTAGAATATGGAGTGTTAGTGGTGCTAGTATTATACTTGTTTTTGTGTATTTCTTTGTCATAATGTTAATTGCAATCTGTTTCTTGTTTGTAAGAATATCTCCAATTCTGAAAACCATCTTCAATCCTTACCCTTTTTACAATTTCTTCAATATGAATAAAAATATGACGGTTGGAAATTTGGTTTAAGGATTTGGTTCATGTTGATTTGGTTAAAAATTTGTCCCCCCTTTGGTTTGATACTTAGTTGATGAAATGGTAGGATCAAACTTTTAACCATTTTTTTTCATCAAGGATTTGGGCTTTTAGGTTACCCCATTGGCTAAACTAGGGATCAGCATTTTTTATTTAGAATCGATGCCAGAATCAACCAACCTCCAAGATCCTTTGTTTTTTGCACTTGATGCTTCAGCGACACCATTAGATTTTGATAATGAGGTGATTTGGAATTAGTAGAAGAGAATTTTTGAGAATAAGATTAAAAGTGTTTGTGTTTTTGTGTGGAATAATGATGCTATGTATATTTTTGACCTGGTTTATAATTGAAGTGTATAGAAATTAGAGGCAGTGATGGTCTCTGTGCGGTTGCTGTTGAACTTTTTGTTGGAACAAGCGTATGATTCGCTATCTTTTTGATCACCACAGTTTTTTTGTCAGATTGGGCAGATTGATGAATCAATTGCTGATACTCCCTCCGTCCCACATTGTTAGCTGTTCTTACTGATTTTAGATGTCCCAAAATGTAAGTCATCTTTGAAAATCAAAGCATATTTTCAATAATCATCCAAAATTATCCCTTATAAATGAATATGAATATATTTAGGAATTAGGAGTGTATAAAGGGGCAATTTGAAAAACCTATGTCTTTTATTTGAATTTGAATGCATTAATTACGTGTTCTCTTAAAAAAGTAAAAACTCTCAAAAGGGACTAACATTGTGGTATGCAGGGAGTATACCAAATCAATCAACTTATATCATAACATGCCTTAGCTTTTGTGATAAGTTTAGATACTGATGACCCCTACAATATTTCAACTTTCTGTTGTCATATATTGTGATAATAAGGATTAAAGCATATTTGCAAACTGATTGTACGGAACTGTAAATTTATTGGTGTCTTTACATCTGAGTTGTGGATCCCTCCATCTTTTTTATCTCTTCTTTGTTTGTCGGGTGATATACTGATATTTGACTTGGAGCATAAATAAATTTCTTGAGTGCAAAAACTTTCTGCAAGGCATTGCTAATCTGATATGAAACATCTTGGCAATGGTGTTTCTGCAATATTATGTGTACTATCTGACTCTGGGTTGAAATTTTCTTATGATTATTGTCGCAATGCTCTTTTTTTTACTTGAGCGGAAGGAAAGTAGTTAGCAAGAAAATTTAAAACCCCATAACAATATATTTATTTATCAAAAAAAAAAAAAGTAGTTAGCAAGAAAATAAAATGCTCTCTGAGTCAGTTTCTCGAAGTGACCTACTTGTTTAGTAGAAAAGAGTTTTTATTTTTATTTTTAGAATAAGATTAAATAGTACGTATTTGAAACTAAAAATTCCTTTCAAAATTTTTTACCTTTTATGTAATTGTATGGGTATCAAGCAGGAGGTCAATTACTGATTGCATGCAATGTGAGAATTTTTCCTTTTGGTGATAATTTTTCCTTTTTATTTCATTCTAATTCTAAGTATGTGATTGATGGCCTTCATAACTGATGTTTTACTCTATATAATTTACTTCATCTTCTTTATTTATTACTTATGTTCCACATTCCGTACTTACTTCACTCAAGTGTTAACCAAAGTCATTATATAACTATACTGGGAATTCCTTTTAAAGGAGTAGGAACATGCTTTGAAGTTGTAAAGCATCTTTTGCATTCTCATTCTGTCTATACTAATTGTATGTGCATTTGTGAATCAAAATGTTTTTTACTTTCTTGTTATTTTTTCCAATTTAAGTATGTTTCATGCATGCTGATTCTTTAACAAGAAACTTATAGTGGCAAACTGCTGAGAGAAAAGAATGAAATACACTAATTTTAAAACCGATGGTCAGGTATCTCAAATATGATAACAATGGGCATATATTAGGCCATAAATAGATGATGTAGTTGTTATTTTGTTTTCTAAAATTCCTTCTCACGTGGCGGGGTCTCTAATAATGGGGCGTTACCATGGGCCATGGATATAGCCTTTCTAACTATGGATGTGGTACCTCCGCCTAATTTTGAGAATAAAAGAAGGGAAAATACCGTAGGAGAGATGTCCTGGATGATGAACAGATGCTCTTGACTCGGGCAAAAACAACTGGTGTTTAGGTGCTGTTTGAATTTTATGTTGCCAGAATTCGAGTAGCAGCTATCACAGCTTCCATAGCGTTCTCAAACTTTGAAATCTGATTGAAAGTTGTTATATGATGAACTATTCACGATTCAGAATCATAGCGTGAATCTGTACATTACTAAGAATCTAAAGAGGGGATCTCTCCCGATTTCTTAGTTAGTTTGTCGGCAACCCCACTTGCCCAAAAGCAGATTCTTTAGATTTTTAACTCCTAGGACGGGTCATATAGCATCTTGGAAAGGAATATAAGGGAATAAATGGGGAACAGGATATGAAGAGAACTAGCAGGATCAAGCCTTTAATACTTGATAATATGGTATTAAATAATACTGTCAATGTGAGCTTATAGTGGGATAATTTGTCAGTCTTGCTGGCTTTGCCTGCTTGGTTGTACAGCTGTCTTGCACTTTACACATTTTTTGCTGATGCGTCCTTCATCTTTTCACAGTAGTGTGTACAAATTGGTAAGACACTTGGTTGAACAGTGTCGTGTATGGCTCAAAAATCTAATTGTTCATTACAAGTGAAGCTATTGCTTATTATATATCTTTTTTGTTTTATGTCATATTAAACAGGATGAGAAGTACTGGCCTCTCATGCCTCCATTACCTTCATATGGGAAAGGCAGAGAACGTCCTGGAGCTCGATATGGGAGTTTGATTCATGGTCAAAATCTAAAGGATGTAGTTATTACAGGTAGAGTTTTAATCCTCTCTTCCCTAGTAGAAGTTCTGTTAACTTGTGAATTTCATATGCCATGGTGAAAGTCTTCACTTTCTGACTAAAATAAAATAACACATGTTCATGGTTTTCAAATCTACATTTACTTTTGGACTTGTCAAATTCAAGATATCTTTTAGCCATGATAATCACGCAAGCCTTTATACAACTGTACTAGAAAGAGTCCATTTAACGGCACTTTGACCTATCAAGCAAGAAAAAGAAGAAGAAAAGCTAAAACCTTACCGTCATAGAGGTTATGCAAATCTCACACCAAACACAATATCAATTATTCATAATATCAACAATGTTGAATCAATGAGATTACCTTAAAGACTCTCCTGCTTCTACCAGGACTAGAATTTCAATTCAAAAACTAGGATTATTTGATAATTAACTTTTTTTAGACCAACTAGGACTCTAAAATAAAAATCAAGTTGTATTACTTGACCCATGGGAAACCCTTACACCCCATGTCTAGAAGTTTTCAAAATTATAAATTATGTTATGGACTCTTCAAAATAAATCAAATACCCATGTCGGACGCCTGACACTCAGACAAGGGTGTGGGACATGTGTCCGATACTTTCCATTGGATACTTTCCATTGGATACTTCTCATATATTTGTATTTAATACTATCTTACATGTATCATTTGTTGAGTAACTGCTATAAAACACCTTTTTGACGCTATATGTTACATGTAATACCATTTTAACTCACATAATAGATTAAAAATATAAAAATGTGACTCTTTTTTCCCGAGTCCACGTACCCTTAAATTTGAGATTTGATGAGTTTGACCTTTAGATACACATCCGCACCCGACACCATGTAACATAGATTATAAAAATACCTCTAATTCTGAATACCTCTAAATCTAGCAAATAGCATAATAATTTAGAAAAAATGTAAATTAAACACTACACTTCCCTTTGTTGATGATTATGGGACCCATAACCTTCACTTTAGGCATTCAAAATATTATACCTGTAAAGCTGTATAATAAATGTCATCACCATGCCATCTTCCTAGTGACATTTTTTGTCTACTGAATGCTTTTGTCTCTTAATAACAGAATAAACCAAAGTTCTTTGTTTAATCAGAACAAAGCTTCTGACTCACAACTTGGTCAATATATCCATTCCTTTTTATTCACATGGATCAGCAATATTTTAATCAAAATCGTTTTATAATTTGTATTTCTTGGAAGAGACGTACTGAAAACGATAATCAATTGTTTCTCAAGGAATTCGCGTTTGGGTCCTAGCTGCACAAGTGAACCTTTATTCTGTGTTTTTTTTTTTTTTACTTTTTTTTTTTCCCCAATAAATAAGACTCTAACTCAATGATTGGTCCACTTGGGTAACTTTTTAACCCCTGATGGGATCATCAATATTGTAGGAAAGTCTAGTGTCCTTGCATGTAACCAAATTGAACATTGATGCTCTTCTTTTGTTCTCTCCAGCTCCTCAAATGTCTTGGCTTGGTCTGATTACATATATGTTATTGCTGACCAACAGGGCATAATGGTACCATTAATGGACAGGGACAAGCATGGTGGAAGAAGTATCGACAGAGGATCCTTAACCACACTAGGGGCCCACTTGTGCAGATTATGTGGTCAAGTGACATTGTGATTTCTAACATAACTTTACGTGATTCTCCTTTTTGGACACTACATCCATATGACTGCAAGAATGTGACAATTAGAAATCTTACAATTTTGGCTCCCATATCTGAAGCTCCCAACACTGATGGAATAGATCCTGGTACGTCTGTTGCATTTATGTTTTTACAATGCAACTTGTGATGAGCTAAATGGGCTATTATTCAGATCATGTTTCCATTTGTAGACCTGTTAAAAAATTGTTTCCATTTGTAGAGAAGGATACCAGTTTGGTTTTTGAATTGAATCCTGTATGATTGAACAGGCTTGACATTAATCATGGAGAATTCAATTAGGGTAAAAATGATGTTGAAGCTCGATTGTGTAATATATTTTCTGATTTCATATGTATCCTCCACATTTCGTTGGGAGATTAAAAGCAAATGTGGTTAAGGACTGAAATGACTAAAGTTGGAATATGGGATCATATTGCCATTCATCAAAATGTAATTAGATATTTTCTATTATGTGTTTGAATATAATTCTCCCAATGTACGACCATGATTTCCTTAATTTTACAACTTACTGCTTGTGTAGCTAATTCTGTCATTGTTTTTATTGTTCTTTTGTGTATTTTAGCCAAATAGTCATTATAAGTTGTCACATCACTCTCTCTACTTTTCTACACATCTTTGCGTAAAAAGTCAAAAACTTACTAAAATAACATGTTCCCAAGTGTTGGTTAATTAAGTATTTACTATGGTCTAAACAGATTCATGTGAAGATATGGTAATTGAGGGCTGTTACATAAGTGTTGGGGATGATGGCATTGCAATAAAGAGTGGTTGGGATCAGTACGGCATTGCTTATGGGCGCCCTTCAAAAAATATTCTCATTCGAAACGTTGTTGTCCGCTCTATGGTCAGGTAAGAGCTCGTACTTATCATTGTTTCAATTTGACAGAGAGTTTGCATGTTGTTGGCTTTAAGACAGCCTGCCTGAGAAACATATTAACAAGTCTTTTGTTTGTCTGTGGCAATATATGTGCACTTTTTGGTTGAATTGTGGGGATTTCTAATTGCTCAGCATAACTGATACCCTCCACTATAACATAATCACAAATTACAGTGCCCCTCCCAAATCTACATCTCCCAAAGCTGAATAAGTTAAATTTTGGTTCTTGGCTGAATATGTGGAGGCGACTTTGATATATATAAATATATATGTATATTTTGTCTTCTGGTCCGGAATGCATATTGTATGGAAATTCTCTTCCATGTTTTGGGGTAAGCAAATTTTATCATATTGCTTTATCTAGAAAAAACGGCCCAATTTTTTGGGATTCAGCTAGTTATAAATCTTTTCCTTACACAGAAATGGTTCACAAATACTCTTGAATGTTTTAGTCTCATCTATCAAGGATTCAATTGATTGGAGAGTATAGGGTTTGTGCAATAATATGAAGTATAGCCTGATAAGTTCCCTTGATAAAGAGTTTAATGATTCATACAAGCTTTTCAGGGTGATAAAGCGAGGAATTTCAGTTCTTAGTGGTGAAATCAACTGATAGGTGGTTCCAATGCTTGAATGGGTGACGGTATTCCACCTAAATAGTAGACATAGGTAATAAATAAGAGAATACTAAAGATCCGATCCATAGAATTTCTCAATTCTGACACAAGGTACTTATTAGATCGAATAAGTACATTTGATCTAATAGAATGATTTTGCCGTATCCAGACTAATACCAACCCAATTACAGCTATGATTTGGACGATTGTCACAGTAAATGGATGAGCGTTTTAACCAAACCAAAAAGAGAGAAGAAAAAAATAAGATAAGGGACAAGTAATTATCATGGTCAGTTGATTGATAACAGGCAGATTGACTCATTTCTTACATCTATTCAATTACTAACCTCGTGATATCTTCCCTTTTCAATGACTACACCACAGAAACCACTTAACTAATACCTTTAAACCTAGAGCATAAATTGCATGTCTTCCCATAGTCACTCTGACAAGGACAAAAAAGGTGTTGGATGAGGAAAGAATTCAATACTTTTGGAAGGTTGGATTTTAGAATTATATCAATATTAGAATATTAATGAGTTTCTTAATATTGTATTGTTTTATTTTTTATAGCTTTTAATTAGGGTTTTCTTGTATGCTTATAAATAGGCAGTTATGTAATACCTTTATTTAGGATATTGAATTGAGTTGAATTGTGGAATTGAGATTAAGGTTTCTTTTATTTTCTTTTGGTGTGGCGTGGCCTTTCTTTTTCTTTTGCTGGCCGTCTGGCATCACACTCTGATCTACCTTTGCCTATTGTAACAGTGCTGGAGTATCGATAGGCAGTGAGATGTCTGGCGGGGTGTCAAATGTCACCGTGGAGAACCTTTACGTTTGGGACTCTAGGCGTGCTGTTCGGATCAAGACCAGCACTGGAAGAGGGGGTTATGTTCGACATATAACTTACAAGAACTTAACATTTAATAATGTCCGTGTCGGGATCGTTATCAAGACAGACTACAACGAACATCCTGACGATGACTTTGATCGTAGGGCTTTCCCAGTGCTCGAGGACATAAGCTACACTTCGGTTCATGGTGAAGGAGTTCGTGTGCCTGTTCGCATCCACGGGAGTGATGAAATTCCCGTGAGGAATGTAACCTTTCGGGATATGTCAGTTGGGATAACATACAAGAAGAAGCATATATTCCAATGCGCCTTCATCAATGGTCGTGTGATTGGGACAGTCTTCCCTGCCCCATGCGAGAACCTTGATCTGTATGATGAACACGAACGGCTTGTTAAGCAATCGACCTCCCAAAACGTTTCAGATATAGATTATGATTTTTGAGATTATACCCTTGTGTACTTCTATATCAAGCACTTTGGGTTGTTTGCCCATACCTTTTTTTACATTTGTTTTTGTTTGGCTTTCCTTTCTTCTTCAGTAGCTTTCTTTTGCACATGGATTGTATATACTGCACATGTTGATGAGCTAAGATATTCATAAGATTACAAAACATTCTCAATTGTGGCAGAGTGGTGAAGTCTCAAAAT
This sequence comes from Camellia granthamiana, assembly GCA_036172215.1. NCBI lineage: Eukaryota > Viridiplantae > Streptophyta > Magnoliopsida > Ericales > Theaceae > Camellia > Camellia granthamiana. Next base: position 159,412,181 of record CM069906.1, read on the forward strand.
TTTTCATAACTTCAACAAAGATTGGCATTAAATATTATTTCAAAGCTTTTTAAGTCAATATCATTATAGTCTAAGGGTGAAGACTAGTATTTTGTATACCACCAAAAAAAAAGGCAGCAATGGTAGGTAAATTTATATTCATTTGTACACGTCAATTTGTTTAATTTAGTTCTATCTGAAAAATATTAATTTGTTACAATTTATTGGTATTTTTTTGTATATTATTAAATATGTTTATAACAATTTATTGTGCTTTGTTGAATCAGACTGTAGTCCAAGATGGGGAGGAAGGGTACATAGGTACTAGGTGAGGTTTTAAAGTTTTAGTCTATGAAGAGACATTGAAATGTATTGTACTCTTACTATTAACAAATTAATGTAAAAAATAAATAAAATAAAATAAAAAAAAAAGGATTGTGCTTTACTGCATAGTATTTGTATATTTGTGTCTTTATAAGACAGTGTAAATCAATACATCATTATTATTAAAGACTAAAAATTAAATCTAATTTTTAAATTTAATGATGTGATAATTAATTAAAATATTATATAATCCTCTCTTCATAACTTCTTTATTAAGTAATATCGCTGGAATCCACTATTATATTTTTATAAGATAAAAGGTTTGACTGACTTAGAAGAATCAATACCAACCATGAAGGTAGTTCATGTTGACCCACCTTGAAAACATGGTTCATCAAAAAAAATGTTTGCTTCTAAACATGGTACAAGATTAAGGGATTATTTGGGTTCTCTTAAATAAGTGTACTTTTTGACTTTTTAGACTAAAAAATTGAAGAAAAAAATATGGTTATTTGGGTTAATTTTTTAACTTTTTATGAAAAAATGTGTATTAAAAAATTGTATAAATTAGTGTGTAGGGAAAAATTAGGATTGAGAGTTGTGCAGCCATACTTGTTGACTTTTGGTAAATAGTGATAACTTTTTAACTTTTTGAGTAATTTTTTGACTTTTTGACTTTTTTTCAACTTGCCAAACTTGGCATAATTTATCAATTACTAGCTCTAATGGCATTTAATTATGGTAGTTCTATATACATCAATTGGTATATCAATTAATATACCAACATATATTATGACATTATTACTGACTTCACCCATTATACAAATCACAAATATTCAAAACTTCTAAAATTATGCCACATTATCTGTTAGGCTCGTTTGGCAAGTGGTGATTTTAGTTAAAAAGTCAAAAAATCACTAAAAAATTAAAAAGCGAATAACCTATACCAACAAGTCAAAGATCTCTTTTCTCTTTACTTTTTGTACATCTTTTCGTAAAAAGTCAAAAAGTCATCCCAAATATACTAATTTTTTTTACATCATATTTTAGCTAAAAAGCAAAAAAATTATTAAAAAAATATGTTCCCAAACGAAGCCTTAATACACTAATTGATATATCAATTGATGCATATTATTCATTTATTTATCAATTGCTAGCTCTAATGGCATAAATAAATAGATACTTTTATTTTTATTTTTCAAAAAAATATCAAATAAAAACAGAAATCTCGAGATACACTTAAAAAAAATTATTGAACATCATATTCGGCTGTGAACAATTCAATTCTAAATTTGAATTGTGTTCATTTTCTTTGAGCACCCTAATCAATTCCTACCTTACTCCAACCACTTACCTAGAATCTTGGTGCCACCTCTGTTAACTCTTCTCTTCCCTTGTTTGTCGCACCTTCCTTCATTTCCCCCTCATCACCCCCTCACATTCCCTTTCAACACCTTCCACCATTCCCCTTCCATCTCCAACAATTGTCGCTCCTTTCCTCTTCAACAACCCTCACCTCATCCTCTTTACTTTCTTTCCCCATGCCCCTACCCCTCTCCGACACTTACGTTGTTTTTGCTTGTGTCTGAAATTAAATGAAATGTAAATATATTTTATTCACATTTCATCTACATTTTTTTTTTCTCTTTTCAAAATTCTTTCCAAATCTCCCAACCAAATATAACGTTACAGCCCCCTTTCCTAGCCCTAACCTCAATCCCACCACTACCAACAAAAGTGAAAGAAAGTCATAAGGGATGGTAGCCAAATTGGGGAGAAGCTAGAGGTAGAGAGGAGATAGGGCCTGGAGGGGGAGGGATTGGAGAGTGGTGGTGGACAAAATTGGAGAGGGTAGGAATAGTGCACATGAGATTCAATTTTGAGAGAAATAGGGTTGAGGATTTTGTCCTTTATCCTCGTAGGTAATTTAACACAAGTTACAACGGTATTTTTAATAAATTATCAATATTTGGTGTCTAAGGAGTGTGTTTAGAGGCTCTTATAATAATAATAAAATAAGAAAAAAGGATCCTACCTAAAAAAAAAAAAAAAAAAGGTTGCATATGTCTTATAATGAGAAATGTAGAAATAAAGGAATTAAATTTTAAGTATCGGTAATCTTTATATTTTATTTCTTTTATTATTTTGATTTCTATATTTTTAATCGGCTTAATTTTAATATTTAATTTTAAATTTTGCATTAATTTGATCCAATTGATAATATTAGTAGTGTTTTTTTTTTTTTTTTACAAAAAATGATCACTTAAGTAATTGAGGTTAACTTACTGAGTTAAGTAAATTTATAATTTTGCCTTAAAAATCATGACATATGTCACGTCTGCACGTATTTTTTAATTAAAAATTGTTAATAGTTGTATTCAATTTGACTAAATTGGGATAAAGTCATAAATTAATGGCCAAAATCGAATCAATTAAAATTACAATGACCAAAATGACATAAGGAACAAAATATAGAGATTATCGACATAATTTGCCTTACTAAAATATAACATAAAATTTAGCTAATTATTGAAGAGCTCAAAATTGAAAATCATGCTATTTTGTTAACAATAACAACTTTTTACCTTATCATTAGATACGGAGAATACCTTAGAGTATCTACGACGCTTATTCAAATTTTTTGGTAAAAGTTTGATCTAATATGATATACTTCAATCGTTTCATCAAATTTGATTGGTCATCTAACCAATCGTCCAGACTAATATAAATTTTCATTAAATCTTTCTCAATTTGGTCGTCCAACAGGTCATTTACCAATGGTTACCTGTAAGATTTGATGAAAGATTAAACGCTCCCTTGATTTGATGAAAAAAGTACGACTCCCTTAATTTGATACCAATTTGGTGAAACGGTTAAAATGTTATTTTTACCAAATTTTTTATCAAATTTAAATTTAATAAAAAATATGAATCTCAATTGGAAATAGTCCTAATTCCTATGTTCTAATAATCTTCCCTATACAAAGATGTGTATTGTACAAATAGTCATTAGATCCATTAGTATCGATTTACATATAATAAATATATAAAGATGTGTAAACAATAAATAAATAAAGATATTGTGTATATATACTAATTTATTTTATTTATTCATGTGTCTATATATCATATATATTAATTCTTAATCTTTTAAAGCACATTCAATCTTTCACTTTTTTCTTTTATTAAATTTAAAATTGATGAAAAAGAGCTTAAAATTTATATTTAGGGGTGATTTGGTTGGTTAAAAATTGATTTTTTAGTTTTTTTGGCTTTTTATTCTTTTGTGTGTAAAAAATATGAGAGGTGATGTGACATAAAATTGGTTAAAAGCTAAAAGCTAACTTTTTAATCATTTCATCAAATAAAGGAAGAGACACTTTTTTTATCAAATTAAAAACTCATCAAATATTTCATTAAATTTAAATTTAATGAAAATTTTAAAAAATGAAGAATAGGTGTTGATTTTTTTTTTTTTTTTATCAAATTTAATGAAAACAAAATTTTAGAATAAGAATGAAATTTAAAAAAATAAATTAAAGAATTAGAATAATTCATATCAAATTAAATTTTTTATTTAAATTTAAAATTAAATTAGTTAAGAAATTAATAAAAGATTAGAGATGCTCAAATTTGTATCAAATTAATTAAATTAATTAAAAATTAAAAAAATTAATTATATCAAATTTATAAAATTTAACATAGTTAAATCAAAAAATTAACCCCAAGAATTTGGCTTTGTGGATTAGGTTTAAGGGAAATTAATCTCTTTCAAAAAGCTTATTCGAACTGTAGGGACTTATTATTCAAATCAAAAAGTTACTACAAAAAAGTCAATATTCTCTTTATTTTTTTACATATCTTTTTCATAAAAAGTCAAAATATCAGTTAAAATATCTAATTTCCAAAAAAAATTGGAAACAATTTAATTTAATTTAAAAATCTCACTCTGTTTGTTTCTAGTTTTCAAAATTCACTTTCAGAAAATTTTATGTAACGCCCCGAAATAAAAGATAATAAACCATCCACCATATTCATTAAATAACAATTATGATAATTAATTATCTCCCATTAATTCCAATTGATTGTATAAAAGAGTAACATATGCAGATACACATTCACAAGTCTTATCTTGAATCTATAACATATGTTACATAATAGAGAAATAGAATGAAAGTTGAATAAATAAGAAATGCCCTAAAGGCTTATACCTTTCCAAGACGGTACTTGGTTACAACAAAATGGATTTAAATCCAATACAATTAAAGCCCCAGGCTTGTGCAAAACAAACAAAATGAAGCTTTTGCTTCCAAGTCCTCCCAAGTTATTACATTAGTGGAGACATATCATCAATACTTAAAAATGGTTTTCTACATAGAGTAAGTCAAAACCCAGTAGAAATAATCCAACACAATATATGAATCTTAATAAGGTGATATGCACATGCAATACTCGTACCAAAACATTTTTATATCACTTTTCCAAAACTATGCAATGCCAAGGTTATCACAATTATGAAATCATTTCCTTTATAATAGAAAATAGGGTAGTGAATTACAATCTCCGGGAATATCAAAACATGTCACGACCCAAACCCGCCTCTATAAGTTTAGCGTCGTAACCGGCCAGTAATCCCTGGATTACCCAAGGCCTCTGAACAGAATATTATATGATTGGAGGTTGCGGAAACAGATGTATAAAACATAGATAGTCCATCGAGCTGTGCAGATATACATGAGACGGATAATCTTAAATTTTAGGGCAAATTACATATACCTCCCTTGTGGTTTGGCTAAATTACAGATACCCCCCTGAGGTTTCGGAAATTACATCCCGTCCCCAAAGGTTTGTATTTTCATAACAATTTGCCTCCTGAGGTTTAAATTTCATAACAAATTACTCCCTAATTTGTTATGCAAATATAGCATTCAGGGGGAAATTTGTAATTTCTCAAACCTCAGGGGGGTATTTGTAATTTAGCCAAACCTCGAGGGGGGTATGTGTAATTTGCCCTAAATTTTATATGCATATATATGACGTCATAAGTTACAGTAGTTTCACATCATCCATGTACATATAAACAGAAATGTTTGTTCGTAAGTCAAAAGAAACAAAGTCTTAAACATTCACAAAAACATGGCCACGAGACTTGACTTAATTCGGAACCTCCTCGAGAGGCTCAAAAGGTGGCTGACAAATACAAAATTCTTCAGGAATCATCTTAAGCTTGGTCACAAGTCTGCTCACCTACATACATAATAAATAATTAGTGAGCGGGAGCCTAGTGAATAATAACAGAGTAAAGGGTTAAATGAATGATGTCCTAAAACCAATTCAGAAATCAGAGTTCATATCAAAGACAGATTCATATTTGTAATCTTGTTCAGAGCATATACAGAAATCAAAGTTTATGCTTAATCTTACATAATACATCCGTTAGCACTAACAGATCACATACAGAGTATCGAAGATCATACTTGTCAGTTCCATAAAGGAACCTCCAGCCGGGTACAGATAACTTGTCAATTCCATAAAGGAACCTCTGGATTGGGAATAGATAACTTGTCAGTTCCATAAAGGAACCTCCAACTGGGTGTAGATAACTTATCAGTTCTATAAAGGAACCTCCGAACTAGGAATAGATAACATACTTGTGTCACAAATACTTATCGACAATTGGACAATCATTCATAGTACATAACATAACATTTTATAAAACATATCTTATTTCATATATAGAAAATAATTTAACTTGAATATAGCTTTACTAAGTTATTACTCACAATAACAGATGTCTCCAAGTAAACGAACAGAGTAGGTAATTCAGATATCTTGTGGCGTGTGACCTACACAGATACAGAATAAATACGTACTAAAGTACACACCTAGAAATATTAACTTGGTTCTTTCTTATCTTGGTGTGTTTCTACTTTTTATCCTCATTATTGTGTCTTAATCTTGGCCTAAGAATGCCTAGGATGCAATGAGGATGCAAAAATACATTTGAAAACACTTGGTCAAAAATGCTGGACATAGAGGTTCTGCTCGAGCACAACTTCCTTCGCTTGAGCAGACATGAAAAACATGAGTGGTCGCTCGAACGATCTGTAAACTTTGCAAAAGTACTGGTTGCTCGATTTTTCCGCTCCATGCTCGCTCGATGCTCGCTCGAGCGTGAGACTCAAGTCCTCGCTCGAGCGCAACTCTTGTCGCTCTAGCGGTCTACAAAACATGAAACTTCTAGGAGCTTGCATTTCACGCTCGAGCGAACTTCTAGTCGCTCGAGCAGAAGTGTAAGATCACAAAGTGGTTGCTCGAGCAAAGAATCCGTCGCTTGAGTGGAGAAGCAGAATCTGGAATTTCCAGATTGCACTCCTTAACTCAAAACTCGAATTCAACCCTTCAAAACACAACTCTTGCACCCTAAATCTTGAGGAAACAAGTCTAAACTTGGAACACATAAAAAATTAAATATCATTTCATGAAATCAAGGCTCATAAGTGTGTAAATTATACAAACTCAAGCTTGAATTATGAAAATATAACATGAATATGACACGCATAGAGTGATTTAAGCTCCAAGTTTCCAAATCATGAACAAATGAGATGTTTAGATCAAAAACTTGTTGAATTCCTTCAACAAAACCAAGATATGGACATACATGTGGAAATTCTTGAAAATCAACTTACAAAATTATGAGAATTATATATTCATGCATGAGATGCTCTTCTTTCCTACTTCCTTAGTGCAATTCATGCAACCCATGGCCCAATTTCTTGAATGCATGTACTAACCAAGTAAATTACAAAACTAGAGGCTTGATTGTTTACCTTAGATGCTTAATGGTGTTCTAGAGGTTCAATTGCTTGAGTTTCCAAATCCAAACCTTCTACTCTCTACAAGTCCTCTTCCAATTCTTGAGTTCAAACACTCTCTCTATGCTCCTCTTTAATTCTCCCACGTTTTTGCTCTCAAGGAGATGAAATGAGAGTGTAAAAAATGCACTCTAGAGCCCACTCATGCCTTATATAGGCTCAATTATGAAGGCTTAATTAATGGTTAATCAATTGACATTATTTACTCTAATTTAATCGTTCCGAATCGAATTTCAATTGAGCCTACCATAATGTTCTAAAAATCTCAAATAACACATATACTAAGTCAATTTCGTGATCGGATGTCGATAAGGCTCTCAATTCGCAAAATATAATAGAATTTCAAACAGATATTCTTACAATAGACAGATAAAGAGACAAATAATGCAATGCACAAATAATTAACTCAGGATTTCATCTTAATTACGTATTAGGCGTATTAAATCATGGATTAACGTTAATTAGAGGTCGGGGTTGTTACAAAACAATTCTAACCTTTCAGGGAACTTTCGTCCGCGAGAAACCGTAAACCGGTACCCATGTAAACGTAGGCTCTACAAACACTACTATTGTCATTTCACAGAAATTTCGTTAGCAGGATTGGCACCCATGTATACACACAGTTTTTAGGACCTTCATCATGGACACTCAGGTCAACTTATTTCAATGAGACAACATATATGTCATGACCCAAACCTGCCCCTATAGGTTTAGCGTTATAACCGGCTAGTAATCCTTAGATTACCGAAGGCTTCTGACCTGAATAACAAAATATAAGGGGTTAGCGGAAGAAAATATATAAAATACATTGTCCATAGAGCTGTGCTGACATACATGAGACAGTTATAATAGCTTCAACTTTTTGTGGGTACACTGATATGCCGTCTTTGTTGATTACAATTTTGGAAAGTTTTGCATACAATTTCCTTTCTCTTAAGATCTGTAAGGCAGTTTTCAGATGATTCTCATGTTCTTCCCTATTTTTGGAGTAAATCAAAAAATCATTAATAAACACAACTATAAATTCATCCAGAAATTGTTTGAAAATCCCATTCATCAAGTCCATAAAAGCTGCGGCTGCGTTAGTCACCTCAAATGGCATCACTAAAAATTCATGGTACCCCTATCTAATTCTGAATGCAGTTTTCTCTACATCTTCTGTCTTGACCTTTAATTTGTGATACCCGGATCTCAGGTCTATCTTAGAGAACACTTGTGCTCCCTGAAATTAATCAAGCAGGGCATCTATTCAGGGTAATGGGTATTTGTTTTTCACAGTTACTTTGTGTAGTTCTCTGTAATTTATACACAGTCTTAACAATCCATCATTCTTCTTGACAAATAGAACTGGAGCACCCCAAGGTGAAGTGCTCGGGATGATGAATTTCTTATCTAAGAGCTCTTGAAGTTGGATTTTTAATTCTTTCAATTCTGATGTTGACATTCTGTAAGGGGTTTTAGAAATAGGTTGTGTTCCAGGTACTACATCAATAGTAAACTCAATTTCCCTATTAATTAGATCCCCGCGCAGTTCATTTAGAAATACATCAGGAAATTCTTTAACTACAGGAATAGTTTCTACATTAGGGCTATCAGAAGTCACATTTAAAACACTACACAAATAATCCCTACATCCCTTTCTTGGCAATTTGACGGCTTTCAAAACAAAAATCATATAAGGATGTGGAACTATCCCATTCCCAGCAAACACAAGTTCAGACAAGCCAGGTGGTCGGAAGACAATAGATTTATTCACACAATCAATAGTTACACAGTACTTAGTCAACCAATCCATACCCAATATATAATCAAAATGAGCAATGTCCAATGGCAGCAAATCGACATATAATAACACATCTCCAATCATGATGTCACACGCAGGATACACATAAACACACATTATAGAACCCCCAGAAGGTGTAGATACAGATAACAAATAATTCATAGGTTCTAGTGGCCTAGTTGTAACAACCCCGACCTATGATTAACTATTAAACCATGATTAAGGATGCCTAATAATTAATTAAGATGAAATTCTGAATTAATTGTATGTGTGTTGCATTATTTGTATTTTTATCTGTTTATCATAGAAATATTTGTCTATGTGTTTGTTTTGTTCTACGAATTGAAGGCCTTATCGACATTTGATCACAAAATTGACTTGGTTTCTGTGTTATTTAGAATTTTTTGAATGTTATGGTAGGTTTAATTAAAATTTGATTCAGAACGAATTAATTAAAAATAATGTCAATTGATTAATCATTAATTAAGTGTCACGACCCAAACCCGCCCCTATGGGTTTAGCACTGTAACCGGCCAGTAATCCGTGATTACCGAAGTCCTGCTTAAAGTAAGACAGTATTACAGAGTATAGGGGCATGGCGGAAGCCAAAACAGTAATTAAACAGTGTCTAATGAGCTGTGACAGTCTATATGCAAAAGACCTTTTTATAACATATATACAGTCAGTACCAAAACAGTATGCACAGTATTTACAATAATCCAGATCAGGAACTTAATCCCTATTAAGACAGTACCGTACAGTGCTATCAATCGATACGGTATTACAAAACAGATACAGAGACAGATGGGGAAAACTAAAACACCCCAAAGCCGTAGCTTGACAGGCTCAGAACATCGCAGTGAGGCACAGTGGTTGGCTTTGACAAAAGGGAGTCTAACCCACGCTCCTAGCTCCGGTCTGGTGCCTGAACACCTATATGTATATATATAAACAGTGAGCTAAAGCCCAATGAATAACATAATGCGTAAAGAGGTTGAGAATGAATGTCCTTACAGTAATAAAAACAGTCCATTAAATCAGTATTTCAGTCATTCAGTCATAACAGTCATATGTGGTACATCCATTAGCATAGCAGTACAGTAAACAGTAGGTCTTAAAAGACCGAACAGTCAGTGATGGCCATCATAACAGTAAACAGAAGTTCCAAGATAGGAACTGACAGAGATCTCTGTAACAGTAACAGTAACAGTAGTTGCTAAGGATGCCACAATACAGTTCAGAATAGAGGACATACATTCGTTCCGTTAACAGTAACAATTCAGAAAGCAGTACAGTTTAAGCATTCAGAAGATATTCATATTTGAACATATCTTTACACAGTTGTTACTCACAGAGTTCTGAGCTACAGATAAGCTAGAGCGTCTCCTCAGATGCCAACCCTACACAGTTACAGGATGAACACACACTAAGCTACACAGTTGGGAAACAATAACTTAATCCCTAATTTGCTTCGGTGTGGTTCTACATCAATATCCTCATTAAGATGCCTTAAGCATGCCCTAGGAGTGCCTAGGATGGAAAGAGGAGGCAAAGATGCACTTTAAAAATATTTTCAAAATTTTCAGAAAAATAGAGTCCCGCTCGAGCGTGTATTTCCCCGCTCAAGCGGACATGCAGACAAAGGTTCCCCGCTCGAGCGTCACTTCCCACCCTCGAGCGGAATGCAAAACATGGCAAAAGTACTGGATGTGTAAAAATCACGCTCGATGAGCGCTCGACACCCGCTCGATCGTGTGACACATGTTCCCGCTCGAGCGTGAACTTCCCCGCTCGAGCGGACTGCAAAACAATGCAAAGTGCTGGGAGCACGAATTTCACGCTCGAGCACCACTTTCCCTGCTCAAGCGTGAGTCCAAATTCTGGAAATTTCAGATTTGAACCTCAAGCTCAAAACCAAGTTTCAATGTATCAAATTCGATCCTCTTGGGCTAATTTTCTAGAAAACACTTGTAAACTCATAGTATTACATGATTCAAAGCTCAATTTGTAAAATCAAAGCCCAAGGGTAGCTAAATTAAAACACAATTTCAAGCCAACTTTCATGAACATATTCCAAATGTAACATGCATGGATTTTAAACAACTCAAGCTTCAAATACATGCTCAAATGAGCCAATTCTTTCAAAACCAAGATAAATTCATGAACTAGAACTATAATATGAACATGCATGTACAATTTCATGGACAAAAATCCTCAAAACTCAAGAATGGCAACATGCATACATGAATTCCTACTCAATTCAATGTATTAAGCCAATTTTGACTCCAATCTTCAACATAACAAGAATCAAGCAAGAACTAACTCAAAGACAAGTTTAAGAAGGTGGATTTTCTACCTTAGACCTTGAATAACAAGTGTAGAAAGCTCAATTATGAAATCAACCTTCAATTTCTTTAATTCACCAAGCAAATCACAAGATGGAACTCAATTTCTCTCACTCTCTCCCTCTCTTCCCTCATGGTCGGCTAAGCTCAAGGAAATGGCTGAGGAAAAGTTGTAACCAAAGTGTAGTAGGCTTCAAACATGGATTGGTAAGTGGCCCACTAATATGGCATTAAGGTAAATAAGTCCAACTCTTATAATTTAGCTTCATTTAATCTAATTTAATTATACCAAATCACATTTCAATTAAAAATACCATAAAATCACATAAATTATGATTAACACATATCACTAATCAATTTCAGATTCGGCCGCCGACAAAGCCTTCAATTTGCAGTTCAAAACATAAAACATGAACAGATAATTTAACAGTCAAACAGATAGGAATGCATTTAAACTAGTACATTCAATCAGTCAGTTCAGTTTTTCAGTCGACTCAATTACTTATCATAATCAGTCTCAGTTTAGCAGTAATCAGTAGTTTATCGGTAAACAGTGGTGAGGGTTATTACATTAAGTCACCTTGATTAAGCCTATATAAGGCATATGAGATCTCTAGAGCACATTTCTTTTACATCTTCATTTCATTATCCTTGAGCTCAAAAACGTATAAGAGAGAGAAGATGAGGGAATTGAGATCAAACAAGGGAATTGTTAGAATTTGGAGGGAGTTAGCTTAGGAATTCAACGTTTTGGCTTGGAATCTTAGTGAATTCATTGCCTAGAGCTTAATTGAGAAGTTGAGGTAAGGATTCAACACTTAGACAATATAATTATGATATCTAGGACATGAATTCTAGACGATTAAGTTGAGTTATGCAAGAATTGAGCTAATAATGTAGAGAAGATGAACATTTCATACATGCATGTGCATTTCATAGAGTTTTGATGTTGTTTTCAAAAGAATTCTCTCATCACTACAAGAAAAAACACTTTTGGCGACCACCTATTTTTTTTGGTCGCAAATAGTCCACTTTCTGCGACTAAAATTTAACTTTTGGCGACCACAATTTTTTGGTCACGGAAAATCACCTTTTGGCGACCAAAAAAAAAGTTGGTAGCGAAAAGTATACCTATTGGCGACCAAAGGCCTTTTTGGTTGCGGAAGATCACCTTTTGGCGACCAAAAAAAAATTTGGTCACAGAAAGTATACCCTTTGGCGACCAAAAAAAAAAGTTGGTCGCAGAAAGTATACTATTGGCGACCAAGGGCTTTTTTGGTCACGGAAGATTACCCTTTGGCGACCAAAAAAAAAAAGTTGGTCGCGGAAAGTATACTATTGGCGACCAAAGGCTTTTTTAGTCGCGGAAGATCACCTTTTGGCGACCAAAAAAAAAAGTTGGTCGTGGAAAGTATACTCCAAAGGCTTTTTTGGTCGCGAAAGATTACCCTTTAGCGACCAAAAAAAAAAGTTAGTCGCGGAAAGTTATGGCGGGATAAATTTTTAAAAAAATGATACTACTGTAATTATATGCTATTTTTCTGTTTAGGCATTAAAAGTTTTATAAAATAATATATAACCCAATTTTTATGAGTTATATATATTTTTTGCCAAATATGAACAAGAAGCATGTTATTGGCAGAGTGGATTGGGTGCATGGTGACTCCTTGGTTAGGAGTTCAAGTCCCAGGCAGCACAAAAGAATTATTTTTTTTGGGTCAAGGCGCTGACTTTTGGCGACCAACTTATCTTTAGTCGCTAAAAGTTTACTTTTGGCTAATATGAATTGGACTTTCCGCGACCAAAAAAAGTTGGTCACGAATGGTCACTTTTAGCGACCAAAGGCTTTTTTGGTCGCAGAAAAATATCTGTGACGAGGCTTTAGCGACCAACTCAAGACCAACATATTTTGGTCGCGAAAAGGTTTTAGCAACCAAATATGGTACTTTTCGCGACCAAAATGTTGGTCACGGAAAGTGTTTTTTCTTGGAGTGCATGCATGTATCAAGTCTAGTTTGATTTTAAGAATTCATCACATTTCCTACCAATTGGCCTTAATTGATCATGTTTTGGAAGGTTTGAGTTCATATTAATGTATACATGTTATGTTATTTAAACTCTAAGTTGATTTTGGTTCAATTGGCTTACCTTTGGGCTTTGATTTTACAAAATGGCTTTAAATTCATGATGTTTTACAAGTTTACAAGAGATTTCTTAAGTTTTGGGCCCAAATGATGTGTTTTGAGGCTTTGAATTCAAGTTTTGCATCATGAATAACAATCTAGAAATTCCAGAATTCTGCATCTCCGCTTAAGCGACAAAATCTGCGCTCAAGTGACCACGCTTGATTTTGCACTTCCGCTCGAGCAACCAAGGGTTGGCTCAAGCATGAATGCATGCTCCTAGAAGTTTACATATTTTGCAAACCGCTCGAGCGACCAGAGCTACGCTCGAGCGAAGACCTCAATTTCACGCTCCAGCGACCGTCGAGTGTGCGTCGAGCAGAAAAATCAAGCAACCAGTACTTTTGTAGAGTCTACAAACCGCTCGAGTGACGAAAATTACACTTAAGCAACCACCCTTATTTTTTACCCTCCGCTCGAGCGAGAGAAGTTACGCTCGAGCAAGGACTCTATTTTCAGCAAATTTGACTAAGTGTTAAATAGCATGTTTTGGCATCCTCATTGTATCCTAGGCATTCTTAGGCCATGTTTAAGACATAATAATGAGAATAAAGATTAAAAACACACCAATATAAGAAAGAACTAAGTTAATGATTCCGAGTGTGTAATTCAATACGTATCCGTTCTACGTTTGTGTAGGTCAAACGCCATAGACGGTCTGGTTTATTTGCTTAATCTATTCTACAAATGGAGCCATCTGTGAGTAATAACTTTGTAAAGCTATGTTCACATTTAAGTATTTTTCTATATGATACGACAAGAAATGATCTACTTTTTGAAATGCTATATTCTGTATCAATGAATGATTGTTCAATTCTGACAAGTACTCGTGGCATCATTAGCACAAAACTCTTGCCCGGTAACAATACCGTGGTCTATGAGCACAAGGCCCTTTCCTGGGGGTAACAATATCGTGGTCTCATGGCCCTCGCCAGGGGGTAACAATACCATGGCTTAAGTTATATTATATGTTCCCGATACCGGAGGTTCCTTTATGGAACTGGTCAAGTATGACCCTTAATGCTCTGTATCTGATCTGTTAGCGCTAATGGGTATACCAAGTATGATCCTCTATGAAAATTGAATAAGTACATGCTTCTGAACTCTGAATAAGAATATGAATCTGTTTCTGCTTTCTGAATCTGATATGTGACATCATTCATAACCGTTTACTTTGTTATTATTCACTAGGCTTTCGCTTACTAATATAATGTATGTAGGTGACCAGGCGCATAACCAAGCCCAGATTTGATGACCTGGAGCTTGGGTTTTGTCAGCCAACCAGCTTCCATGCCTCCCGAGGAGGTTCTCTTTTGAGACTTGATCAAGTTTAAATGAAACAAGTTTTTGAGACGTCGTCTTTTCTTATGCTTGGTCTGGACATGTTTTGTAAATACGGTATATGTGGAATTTGGTGACGTCTAATTGATGTAAATATGACGTCCCTTTTATCTATCTAAGTTTCAAATTAACTATCCCATATATGTCAACACAGCTCTATGAATAATGTATTTTATATATTTACTTCCGCTAGCCCCTTATATTTTGTTATTCAGGTCAAAGGCCTTCGGTAATATTAGGATTACTGGTCGGTTATGATGCTAAACCTATAGGACAGGTTTGGGTCGTGACACTAGTCAATTTTCAAGAAAAAACATGCGACACAAATGAATGTGTAGAACTAGAGTCTATCAGCACCTATGCATTTTAAGTACAAATATGGAGTATACCTGACACCATAGATTCCGTGTTCTGAACGTCTCATGTTACAAATGCAAACACTCTACATTGCCTTAAGGTTTCTTTCCTCGTATTAGCTCTCACATTTGCTTTTGGCACATAAACGGATCCGGCTAAACTTGCCATAGGATGGTTAGAATTTTGGGATATGAGTGGACAATCTTTTATCATGTGGCCAGTTTTGCCACATCGAAAGCAAGCAACTGTTGATCGATAGCAAGCCTCCTTATGTTTTCTTCCGCATTCTGAACATGTCAAAGTAGATCCACTACTTTGGCTTGAACTGCTAGAGGATCATGTGTTTTTCTTCTTTGAAAATGACCGACCTTTCTTAAAATTGAATTCGGACCTCTTGCCTCTCCATTCGGTCGTTGGGGCCTTAGTCTGTTTCATTGCAGCCAAATTAGCTTCAGCCATTAAAGCTCTGTCAAGGACATCCACATACTTGAGTAGTTTCAACACACTAACCTGATCAAATATATCTAGGTTCAAACCTCCTTCAAATTTCTGAGCCTTTTTATAGTCGATATCCACCATGTGTGGAACAAACCGGGCCAATTCGGTAAACTTGGCTTCATACTCAGCTATTGACATGTTACCTTGCTTGAGTTCTTGGAATTCAGACACTTTTCTATCCCGAAAACATTAAGGGAAGTATTTCTTATAGAATCTCTTTGAATTGGTTCTAGGGTAAGGTCCCATTAGTATCTCGAATAAGCATCCACCAACGTCGAGCTTCATCTTTCGAAGTATAGGTTGCCAACAAAACTTTTGAACCTCGAAACATAGAAAAACTTCAAATATTTTTTCGGTCTTTAGCATCCATGTCTCAACTTTTAGTGGTTTAATACCACACAGAAAAGTCGATGGCTTCATCTTGTTGAATTTCTGGGTCAAACTGAGAATGTCATTATTGACCGGCTCCTCTTGGACCAGAGGAGCGGAGGAGGCACAGGTTGTTATCTTTGTTGTTGCATTATTGCTTCTGTCAAGGCTTCAATCATTCGTTCCATTCGGCTTATGCGAGCCTCGAAAGATTCAGTTGTATCGTCACTTCTTCTATTTTCCATTTGCTATAGGTAAATAGAGCACTTATAAACATAGGCAAATAATTCTTTTCACAATGTTCGGAGTATTCAGTTTTAGTTTTCACATTTACAGAGATTAACACACACTTACACATGCAGATGAAATGTCCCTAATTCTTTTTTAGGACATTCTATAACTCATATGGACTCATGTGTGCGGTATAACTCGTGCTTTGATACCACTCTATCATGACCCAAACCTGTCCCTATAGGTTTAGTGTCGTAACCAACCAGTAATCTTAGGATTACCAAAGGCCTCTGATTTAAATAACAAAATATAAGGGGCTAGTGAAAGCAAATATATAAAATACATTGTCCATAGAGCTGTGTTGACAAACATGGGACAGTTAATTCGAAACTTAGATATATAAAAGGGACGTCCTATTTACATCAGTTATACGTCACCAAATTCCATATATATCGTATTTACAAAACATGTCCAGACCAGGCATAAGAAAAGACGAAGTCTTAAAAACTTGTTTCATCTAAACTTGATCAGGTCTCAAAAGGGAACCTCCTTGGGAGGCACAGAGGCTGGCTGACAAAACCCAAGCTCTAGGTCATCAACTCTGGGCTTGGTCACACGCCTGGTCAACTACATACATAATCTGAGTAGTAAGTGAAAGCCCAGTGAATAATAACAGAGTAAAAGGTTAAATGAATGATGTCACATATCAGATTTAGAAAGCAAAAACAAATTCATATTCTTATTCAGAGTTCAGAAGCATGTACTTATTCAATTTCACAGAGGATCATACGTAGTACACCCATTAGCGTTAATAGATCAGATACAGAGCATTGAGGGTCATACTTGACCAGTTCCATAAAGGAACCTCCAATACTGGGAACAGATAACATACTTGAGCTACGGTATTGTTACCCCCGGGCGAGGGCCTTGTGCTAAGGATGCCACGAGTACTTGTCAGAAATTGAACAATCATTCATTGATACAGAACATAGCATTTTAGAAAACAGATCATTTCTTGTTATATCATATAGAAAAATACTTAAATGTGAACATAGCTTTACAAAGTTATTACTCACAGATGGCTCCATTTATAGAATAGATTAAGTAAATAAACCAGACTGTCTATGGTGCGTGACCTACACAAATATAGAACGGATACGTATTGAATTAGACACCCGAAATCATTAACATAGTTCTTTCTTATCTTGGTGTGTTTCTAAACTTTATCCCTATTATTATGTCTTAAACATGGCCTAGGAATGCCTAGGATACAATGAGAATGCCAAAACATGTTGTTTAACAATTAGTCAAATTTGCTGAAAACAGGGTCCTTGCTTGAGCGTAGCTTCCCTCGCTCGAGTGGAGGGTCAAAAATAATGGTGGTCGCTCGAGTACAACTTCCGTCGCTTGAGCGGTTTGTAAACTCTACAAAAGTACTAGTTGCTTGATTTTTCCGTTCGACGTACGCTCGACGGTCGCTCGAGCATGAGATTGAGGTCTTTGCTCGAGCACAACTCTAGTCGCTCGAGCGGTCTGCAAAATGTGTAAACTTCTGGGAGCATGCATTTTACGCTCGGGCCAACCCTTGGTCGCTTGAGCGGAAGTGCAAAATCAAATGTGGTCACTCGAGTGCGGGTTTTGTCGCTCGAGCGAAGATGCAGAATTTTGGAATTTTCAGATTGCTATTCATGATACAAAACTTGAATTCAAAGCCTCAAAACATATCCTTTGGGCTCAAAACTTAAGAAATCTCTTGCAAACTTGTAAAACATCATGATTTCAAAGCCATTTCGTAAAATCAAAGCCCAAAGGTAAGCCAATTGAACCAAAATCAATTTAGAGTTTAAAGAACATAATATGTATACATTAATATGAACTCAAACCTTCCAAAACATGATCAATTAAGGCCAATTGGTAGCAAATGTGATGAATTCTTAAAATCAAACTAGACTTGATACATGCATGAGAGAATTCTTTCAAAAACAACATCAAAACTCCATGAAATGCATGTGCATGTATGAAATGTTCATATTTTCTACATTATTAGCTCAATTCTTACATAACTCAACTTAATCCTCTAGAATTCATGTCTTAGATATCATAATTATATTGTCGTGTTGAATCCTTACCTCAACTTCTCAATTAAGCTCTAGGTGATGAATTCACTAGGATTCCAAGCCAAAACCTTGAATTCCCAAGCTAACTCCCTCCAAATTCTAGCAATTCCCTTGTTTGATCTTAATTCTCTTCGTTTTTCTCTCTTATACGTTTTTTAGCTCAAGGATGATGAAATGAAGGTGCAAGAGAAATGTGCTCTAGAGATCTCATATGCCTTATATAGGCTTAATTAAGGTGACATAATTAATGATTAATCAATTGACATTATTTATTCTACTCCCTCGTTCCAAAATATTAGTCCCTTATTTCATTTTTTGTTGTCCCAAAATATTAGTCCCTTTTCAAAAATTAAGTAAAAAAATAATATAAATTTTCCATTTTGCCATTCTTTTAGATTCATTAACAACATAAAAAGTACAATTATGATATTGATATTCTTAAAAAAAATATACTATCAAAGGGTAATTTTGAAAAATCAATTTTTTTTGAAGTGCAATAATTATACTACAAAAAAAAGTTGGATTCCCCAAAAGCGACTATTATTTTGAGACGGATGGAGTAATTAATTCGTTTCGAATCAAATTTTAATTAAATCTACCATAACATTCTAAAAATTCTAAATAACATAGAAACCAAGTTAATTTCGTGATCGGATACCGATAAGGCCTTCAATTCACAGAATAAAACCAATACATAGACAAATATTTCTGCAATAAGTAGATAGAAACACAAACGGTGGTGCTACATGCACCAATTAATGTACACACTAGTGTACTAACTAGTGTTATGATATCATTAATGACCCTATTTATTATACAAATTATAAATACCCAAAACCCCTAAAATTATGCCACATCATCTATTGGTATACTAGTGTGTGCACTAATTAGTACATATAGCATTATTCAAACACAAATAATGCAACACATATCCAATTAATTCAGAATTTCATCTTAATTATTTATTAGGCATCTTTAATCATGGTTTAACAATTAATCATAGGTCCGGGTTGTTACAATATACTTTCCCGATTTACACATTTTCTCAAAACGATAAATATTTTCAATGTATAAATATAAAATAAATGCTCGATGTAAATGAATGAGATAATAGTTTCAATTCTCCTAATTCTCATGCAATTTCTACAACAATTATATCTATCCTCCACCAATAACCCAAAACAGATATTTCTAAACAGATAAACAATTTTCAATAAAGATAAACTTTTCAAATTTGAAAATGTGAGTGATAATGTATATCCAACTCCACCATCCTCATCAATATCAACATAATCCCACATTTCCAATATCAATTTCATTTATCCTTTCAAAATCAACATTTGATATATATTTAGAGTAAAGCCCCCATTTCTTTATAAACCCATTTCAAAGGTAAAAATCCACTAATTCATCATAACTCAACAATAAATACATCTTCTTAATCATTTCCAACAAAGCATTTGAAAACCCCTATTTTGAAATCATGCCAAACCTTAGGTTTACCCAAAATTTCTCCAAATCACAATGTTGTTTTATAAAGACAAATATCTAAGTTAAAAATCATAAGAAAGTGCGGAAAATCCCTACCGCAAACTTAGAAGATGAGTGGAAGAGTGAAGGAACTTCAACAATGTCCAAACTCAACTTTGTTTGGATCAAAATGATGCCCACGACGTGCTCTACCTTTTTAACAAAAGGACACGAGTGAAGAATTCGACTGATCTAGGTGTATTTATAGAGAAAAGTAGAGTTTTAGAGAAAGACTGTAGATCTAGGGTTTTTAGAATGTTTAGAAAAAGATATATGAAAAAGTGATCTAAAAAGTGACTTTTACGGACTGATGTACGGGAAAACCGCTCAAGCGCAAAAAGTGTTACTTAAGCAACCAGGCACAATAAGTGCGACCGCTTGAGCACAAAAAGTGACCGCTCAAGCGAAGAATACAAACTTCCAGAAGTTTTACAAATAAACAACCATCGCTCGAGCTCAAGAAGGACCGTTTGAGCCAACACAGCTCGAGCGAGCGAAGAATGGCAACTCCTAATAGTTTTGCAGACCTACAAAAGTATTAAGAGTTCTCAAAGACTGCTCAAGCGCAAGAAATGTCGCTCGAGTGACTAGACACACTAAGTTGCACCACTCGAGCGCAAAAAGCTTCGCTCGAGCGAAGAATACCACCTCCCAATAGTTTTGCAAACTTGCAAAAGTATTGAGAGTTCACAAAGACCGCTCGAGCGCAATAAGTGTCACTCGAGCGAAGAAACAAAATTCAACAATTTAAAAAATAAGCTACCAACCTGTTCCAAACGCAACCAAAACATTCCAATAGCCAAACTCAAAAAGGAATAGGGGAAACAAGACATGAACAACTATATGAGACAATGAAACCTGGATCCAAAACATCAAATGAGTCGGGTCTAAACCATATTCGTTATATTTTACTTTTTTATTTTTCGTATTTTTTTGTTTTAACTGAATCTTTTAATATTTTAAGAAATTTTTAAAATTTTTAGACCCACCAAACATAAATACACTTAGAAAATATAATATTTATGAAAAAGTTTTTAAAATAATCACTAAATACTAAAAATACAAAAAAAAATTAAAAATTCAGTACATTTTTTGTATTTTTGTGTATGTATTAATTTTTTAAAATATTTTTTAACAAATAATCTCTATTTGGATTGCTTAAAATTTTAAAAATATTTACTAAAACAAAAACAAAAACAAAAAACTCAATTTTTAAAAAAAACTAAATTTAAAAAATTAAAACCAAATACATTGATTATTTTTCTCTATTTTTTTACTTTTTTTTATAAAAAAAATAAAAAAATAAAAAAATTAATTAAAATTCTTCTAGTTAATTGTCAAGACAAATTGAAGCAGAGTCACGAGAGCGCGCAGAGTTGTAATTAATCGAGAATGGAAGGTTGTTTCGCGTGGCAGTATCAAATGGAGACTCGCAATTCACGTGGTACATATGGGAAAGACTCTTCAAACACGTCACTCCTCACCCGTGACAGACTGACACTCCTATCTAAATAAACAGTAGTGCTAAAGATTATTAATTTAGTAGCTCTAAACTTACCATTAATGAAGTGGTAAAATTAAAAAAAAAAAAAATTTGACACAATATATACTGTGTCAGTGGGTGAGACCCACTGTCACATCATTAGTGGTAGCTCTAATTAGAGCTCCCACTCATTTTTCCTAAATAAATAGTCATAAATTAGTACTTTTTTTAAATTTATTTAAAATAAAAATTATTATTGTAATTTAAAATTTTATAAATATTTCTTTATTATATTTTTTTTATTTAACAGAATTAATAGAAAAAATAAAATTTTTACCCCACTCATATATAATAATAAAATTATATTAATTATTAATTAAAATAAAATTTTAACATTATTAAAAAAATAATAATTAACTTAATAATTTATTTTATATGTTTTGTTTACATATCAAATTAATTTTAAATGAATTTTTAATTAGCTGAACACGAGTCAAAATCAAGTAATTTGATTGGTAATAGTGCATATAATGCGTGTAATTTATTTAAGTTTGACTTAAAATTTTAATTAATTTAAAATTATATTTAAATTTAACTTGTTTATTGACCAAACCCACCTTAAATAAATTTTTAACCAATTATGAGTCAAGTTAGAAACAACTCTAATATTTAAAAAATTATGTTTACAAGACCCTTGAAATAATTACTTATGTTTTGCACCAGAATAATTGCAATATAAAATACTATAATTTTGCTAAGTCTTCATAGTATATAAAGAAAATGTCAAATCAGTGATATACACAAAAATTAATTACAAATCATGATAAATTTTAGAAAAAATTAATGAAATATCCCTCTTCAACTTTGTATAGGAGAAGAGGTCAGAGATTTTTTTTTATTAGCTAAAATATCTCAATATTTTCATAGAGAAAATTTGACTCGAAGAAATTTCGACCTAAACTCAAAGAAATTTCAAAAATTTCTTTGATATGATTATAGACAAATTTTGAAATTTCTCCGAAATCAGATAAATTTATTTGTGAAAATTAAAATTTCTTTGAGTTAGGGAAAAAAAATTCTGAGTCGAATTTTCTCTGCAGAAATATTGAAGGTCCTTAACTATTATAAAAATATTATATGTCACTTATGTTATAAAATTTTAATATCAGGAACCTTAAAAAAAATTCTCCTAAATTTCATAAATATCAATAATTAAAAATATAAACTTTTTCATATATTTATAATTATTTTTAAAAAAGTAAGATGAATTGTAATTTTTCCTAATATATAGCTTGTTTTGACAACTCGATTAAAAGTCGTTTTTTTTGTTTTTTAAACTTTTTCAAGTAGCATTATTTTTCTATTTTTTTATACGTTTTTTCAAAAAAATAGCCAAAACAAACTAAAAAAACAACTTTTAACGTATTCTCCAAAACAAACCATATATATATTCTTAGATCAACAATGTTACATCTCTCTAATTTATCACCTCTAAAAATCATCCCTAATGATATGTCTAACAAATGTCAAATTTTGATTTGTCAAACATTCCATTATGTGGGGGCTAACCTCAATGCTTCATCATTAGAGGTGATAAATTAGGTATCTCAAACATTTTTCTTTTTAGATTGATCCCTAATACAGTATATATTTAAACAATAATGCTAGAAACCCACACATTTATATCCACAGATTCACCCATAATTATGTGAAATGGGAGTTGGGCTCATTATCATTAAGTGATGTTTTGAGAAGTTAGTAAAAAGTTGACTTTTTTTGTTTTTTTCAGTCTATTTTGTCTTTTTGTGGATAAAAAACTATGAGAGGTGATGTGACCCAAAATGGATAAAAAACTAAAAGCTGATTTTTTTTTTTGCTTCCCAAAAGATCCCTAAGTGTACAATAAATTAAAATTTGACATTCCACATCACTATAGATAAAAGAGTTAACTACCTCAAAGTCATATTTACAAATGTTATGGTAACTTAGGTCCTTTTTAAGATTTTTTGAACCAATAAGTCTTATTTAATAAAACTGATAATATTATCAGTTTTTTTCAATTTTTAAAATTAGGAACATTATCAAATTTGCATAATAATGTTCTAAATAATTGTTTCACTAATTGATGGGGGAAAAATAGAGCATGAGATTAAATATTTTTATCCTTTTACTTATTAGTTTGATTCAACTGTCCAATAAAATTAAGAAAATTATCAATTTTTTCCAGTTTAAAATGATAACATTATCAGTTTTTTCATTTTTTATTTTTATTTTTTTCGATTTTGCACATCAATGTTCCAACATCATCCTCCTTTATTGACATAAAATTTTCAATTTTACACCAAAAAAATAATTCAATTTTTAAATTTTTTCAAAAAAAAAGTTTTTTTTTTTTTTGGCACATAATTGATTTTTTAGTTTTTTCAATTTCAAAGTTGATGTTTTAAAGTTTTGAAAATAAAATAAATATCAAATCATCATGTTCATTTATATATAATCATAAATGATAAATAATCATTATTTGAAAAACAATTTCAACTACTAAAAATTTAATGGGACTTGAAAGTTCAAAAAATTTTAGTTAAAACTTAATAGAGTATAAGTTCATAAATTAAAATTTATATGTAAATACTCCTAAATAGAATTATGAGTCTCAAATATTTTTCATATTTAAAAGACACGCCTTAATAACCGTTAACAACACCTAAAATCATTTTTAGGCTAAAAAATCACAAAATAACAAAAAAAAAGTTAAAAAATCACAAAAGGACAAAAATCACAAAAAGATTAAAAAAAATATATATATTGCCATTCTAAATCCAAAAAGTCAAAAAAGTGAAGCAAAAATACCAAACGACCACAAAAATTTCAGACTAAAAAAATCAAAAAAACTAAAAAACTAACTTAAAAAGGTCATTGCCAAACGAACACTTAGGCCAAGTTTGAGAAGTTTAGAATAAGTGCACTTTTTGACTTTTCTTGTATTATGTGTAGAAAAAGTAGAGAGGAGATGTTGATTGATGTGACCCAAAAAAGATAAAAAGATGAAATAAGTGCACTTATATTGGGATGCCAAACTTGACCTTAATTACCTTAGCAATGACTCCCTCAACTAATTAATAAAGCAGTTTGAACTCAACTGGGCTTTTTGAAAAAGAGGTTAAAATTTGATTTTTTTTTTGGAAAAATATGAAAAAATAAATAAATAAAAAGATGATGTGACCTAAAAGAGGTTAAAAATTAAAATGCCGCAATCACAGAGAAAATAATAAATTATATATACATTCTTGAAATTTGTTTGAAATATAAATGATCTTATATGGTTTTAAAAAATACAAATATCTCCTCGTTAAATTTTTTTATTTAACAGAATGAACTACAAAAAATAAAATTTCTAATTATTCTTTTATATAATTATAAAATTACCTAAAATATTAAGTGAAATAAATTTATAATATCTTTAAAAATTATTAATTAACTTAATAATTTATTAATAAAAGAGATTATTTATTGTAAAATTAAAAAATTCAAGAGAAAAAATGTAATTTTTAAAATTATAGGACAATTGATGTTTTAAATAAACAATAAGACGTGTATTTGTAATTTACGTTGAGAAAAATGATAAAAGAAAATTGTTAGAAAACTTAAAAAATTTATCAATTTTTTTCCCAAACGTCTTAAATGGGTGTGAACCCACGTCATATAAGTCCTGGAAATAGGGTCACTTATGCCTCAATTTGAGGTATATTATGGTTTATTTCTATTATTTGATCTGTTCATTTTGTAGAGTTTGTTGAGTATTTCATGCCTACCAAAAATCATATTAATCGAATATCAATAAGAATATGGTCGATAATCAAAAAAATAAACAATAAGCTTTTTTTAAAAAAAATAACATAAAAAATATGCAATATGCAATTCGATCATATAGTTATTGATGTCCGATTAATATGATTTTTGGTAGGTATGAAATACTCAACAAACCCTAAAAAATGAACAATTCGGATCATAAAAATAAATCCATAATATACCTTAAATTGAGGTACAATAATCACTGTTGTGCCTTTCGCACAGCAGTGATCCCATTTCCTATAAGTCCTATATTGATGCTACATTCATGGGAGACATTTAGGGGTGTTTTCAAAAATTAGTTAAAAGTTAACTTTTTGATTTTTTTGACTTTTTGTGATTTGTTTGTATAAAAAATTAACTTTTTTATAACTTGTTTGTGGTTTTTTTTTATAAAAAAAATCAAAAAAATCAAAAAAACTAATAACAAATTTAATAAATTTTTGAAATCACTAAATTGAGAAAATGTTCGATGGTGCTATATACATCAATTAGCATACATATTAGTGTATCAACTACTATTATGATATTATTAATAACTCTATTTATTATACAAATTATAAATATTTAAAACTTTTAAAATTATGTCATATTATCTATTGATATATTAATATGTATACTCATTAGTGCATATTATTCGAAAATGTTAGACTGATTCCACCACGTGTAGACAGATGCGGGGGGTGTGCGGTCCATGTGCAGCCACCGAACTTTGGCACACCATCCGCGTTTTCCCAATCCTCACGCGGAAACTTCATTCCACGTGTTGCATATGAGTTGGTTGGCGCAACGTGCACTTGCCGCTTTACTTTTTGTTTTGTTGCCCTTTTTTTTAATTTTTTTTTAGGAGTATTTTTTAAGTGCACTAATGTGAAAGAACATCTCTCTCACATACACAAACATATATATGGGTCATGGTTGGCATCATTAAAAAAAAGTTAAAAAGTTATTAAAAAAGTAGAAAAGTTTATACTATTTACCACTTTTTTTGACGGAAATTTGTCAATTGAAAAAAGAAAAGAAAAGAAAAGAAAATAAGTGCAAAACAGCAATGCACAACACCATGCAGCCACACATCCCAATTGGTTTGATGATATGGCACACTTCTAAGCCACACATGTCATAAAAATAAATAAATTGAAAAGAGACAGCAAGTATACTGCACAGTCTAGCTGCTTGTGTCAGCGAGGATAATATGGTAATTTTACAATTTTATACAATATTTTAATACACATTTTTTCATAAAAAGTCAAAAGTTAACCCAAACATCCATATTTTTTTCCTCTACTTTTTAGTCAAAAAAGACAAAAAGTGCACTTATTTAGGACACCCCAAACAACCCACAGTGACATAATATAAATACTTATTTTTAAAAAAAATTTATATTAACATATATTTTTTTAATTACATATAAAATTTTATATAAATTTAAATTTAATTTAAATTATACTAACTTTATAAACTCTATTTAATAAATATTCATTTTTTATATATTTTTCATTGTAAATTGAGATAATTTTTAAATTCAATATTAATTTTGCGTTTCGCATTTTTCTTCTTATTTTGTTTTTCTGCTTCCTTGTCTTTCCCTTATGCTTCCGGTTGGTCCAAGTGTGGGGACTTAAAATACTGCCCACTCCGAATCATGTGATCAACTTCCTCGGCATACCAAGTATAATCTGGTAAATTCTGTCTCTAGTCTTCATTAGTATGGGCAAGACGCAAATCATCGTCTTCCCACCATATTCCTTCGGCAACCGACAAACAACTTTCTGGTTCCGTCATAATTGTTCCCGTGTTCACAACACATTCTGTCCCCGCAGGACCTTTGGCTTTTTCTAGCTTTCTGATCATTCTCAATTCTCTCATGTTCGAACCGCTTCAGCGCAGCCTCCTGTTCTGTATCAGCTGTATACAAGCTACCCAATTCTTGAGCAAAATTCTCAGCATCGGTGCTCACCGGCAGCTTCTCCTTGTTGTTGACCGTTCCGGCAGTTGCAGACGTTCCTGTTTCTGACTGTTCTTGCTTCGGTTGAGACCTTTCATCAATATCCGGCTCGTCACTACGCCACCCCTGTATTATCCGTCGATCCGTTCATATCAAACCAGCCGATCTGTACATTCCCCAGATCCTGTTCGTCGGAGAACTGCAGATTACCTCATTTTTTCAATGCAGAACTGCAGGGTATTAAAAAAAAATTTAATGATAAATTGCCTCCTTTTTTTCCTCTTATTTTTATGTATATTATGCAATACCTAATATCAATTCTATATTATCCTATATTATAGATTTGTCGTTTAAATTTTATAGTGATTATATATATGAAATTATATATTTTTTCTTATATTATTTTATATAATCACAACTTATAGGAGAAAAAAACCTTCACAATAATGATACTCTCGAGGAACCTCTAAAGTTTGGATTTATTAGTTGAGTTACTTTTTCAATTATTAAACAGTAAATTCTTTTATATTTTGACATCATATTACAGATACTTAATCACTTCACATACTGAGATGTATCTATCGTTTGGATATTTTCATTATTTTTTCTTTTTGGGTTTAGATATTATGTGATTCTTTCTTAGTTAGTCATTGTTGAATTTCTTTTATATAATTGATATTTTAATTTAATTAACAGTGTTTATTTTACAATCTTATAATTTAATACATATATATATCATATAAAAATCATTATATGATAATCCAATTACAACATATTTATATTTAATTTTTTGAATAAATTTAATATAATTTCTACTTGTACATATTTTTATTTTCGAAATTAATATAAAAAAATAAATAGTTAGAATTATTTTTAATTTTATGTTACTAGTTCTTCTTCTAATTTAACTATTATTTTTAATATCAAAATGCATATTTATTTTACTATTTTATAATTTAATATATATCATAAGAAATTATTATATAATACTTACACTTTTATAATACGATATAACTAAAATTATGAAAATACACAAATAATTTAATTAAATTATATATATATATAACTATTTAAGTAACAATTTTATAGAACAATAGTTCCAATATTATCAAAATAAATAATTAAAATTATACTTTAATTTTAATTTTTTTTAAATTAAAATTATTCTTTTATAGTACACATTGTACCATCAAATTTTTTTTTTAAATAGTACGCACATTGCACGGGTTAACTGCTGCTATATGTTAATAAAAGTAGTATTTTTTCCTTTATAAAAAAAAAAAGATAGTATTTTTCCTATGTTTAGGTGGCGCATTATAAAAACTTACTTTTTTCTAACAGAGTCACATCAACATGTATTTTTTTAATTATGTATAGAGTTCTACACAAATCCAAACCTAATTTAAATTATATTAATTTTACCTATTTTATACGGATTCCATTTAACAAATGTCTTTTTTTCATATATTTTTCATAGTAAATTGAGATAATCCACAAACTCAATACCAATTTTGCATTTCACGTTTTCCTTTTTAATTCTTTCAAGGGTATTAGGATTTTTTTATGCTAAATTGTGTTTTTTTTCTTCTTATTTTTCCATACATTATTCTCTACTCAATACCAATTCTATATTATTTTATATTATAGATTTGTCATTTAAATTTTATAGTGATTCTACATGAAATTATTCTTCATTTCCTACATTATTCTATATAATTACAACTCACAGGAACAAAAAAAACCTGCACAACAATGATACTCTCAAGGAACCTCTAAAGTTTGAATTTACTACTTGAGTTACTTTTCCAATTATTGAACAGTAAATTCTTTTATATTTTAATATCATATTATAAATGATTAATCATTTCACACACTGATATTTATATCGGCAGTGATAGGTAGCTCGAAACCGAGCGGCTCGAAATGGCTCGAATTCAAAAACGGCCTCGTTTTTGAGATGAAGGTGAAGCAGAACCAGAAGCAAGGGAGGGAGGAGGGAGGAGGAGGAGGAAGGAGGAAGGAGGAGGGACTGGAGGGGGAGGAGGAGGAGGGACTGGAGGGGGCCCAACATTTGGGGCCGGGGGGCGGAGGCGAGGCAGAGCCGGCGATTGCTGGTGCTGCGACGATCGGCGGCAGCGAGGCGACGGCGGTGGCGAGGCGAGCAGCGACGAGCCTCTCTCCCTCTTTCTCCTCTGTTCTTCCTCCTCTCTTCTCTCCCTCTTTCTCCTCTGCTTCTTCCTCCTCTCTTCTCTCCCTCTTTCGAGCCAATTCGAGCCATTGGATTCGAGCTACGGCTCATTTTCCTATTTATATATCGTTTGGATGCTTTTATTATTTTTTCTTTTTAAGTTTAGATGTTATGTGATTCTTTCTTGGTTAGTCATTGTTGAATTTCTTTTATATAGTTGATATTTTAATTTAATTAAGAGTATTATTTTACAATATTATAATTTAATATATATATCATATAAAATCATTATATGATAATCTAATTACAACATATTTATATTTAATTTTTTTAATAAATTTTATATAACTTCTATTTCAACGTATTTTTATTTTCCAACAGAATATAAAAGAAAATTAAATAGTTAGAATTACTTTTAATTTTACGTTACTAATTCTTCTTCTAATTTAGCTATTATTTTAAATATCAAAATAAGTATTTATTTTACTATTTTATAATTTAATATATATCATATAAATTAATATGATAATTACACTTTTATAATACGATAGAACTAAAATTATTAAAATACACAAATAATTTAACTAAAATTAATACATATATATATATATATATAAGTATTCAAGTAACAATTTTATAAAACAATAACGGCAATATTATCAAAACAAATAATTAAAATCATACTTTAATTTTAATTTTAAATGAAAATGAAAATTATTATTTTATAAAACACATTGTATCATCCAATATTTTTTGAAAAAAAAATAGCATTTGAAAAAAAATAGCACATGCATTGCATGGATCAACTACTAGATGTTATTCAAGATCAAAAATTAAATCTAATTTTTAAATTTAATTATGTGGAAATTAATTAGGATATCAAAGATAATATTCTTTCATATATTCTCTAATTATCAACTAATCATATCACTTACATATCATTAAATCTAAAAAATAAATTTTAAAAGTGAATTTGTATATAATTTTTCAATGTAAAATTCTCTCATTTTTTGGTCCTGTCAATAAGTGTGAGCATAAGAAAAAAACAAAATAAATGTAGAAATCACTGTTACATTTTGAATAATACTATATGTATTAATTGGTATATCAATTAGTGTACTAATAGATGATGTTACATAATTTTAGAGGTTTTAGATATTTAAATTTGTATAATGGGTGGAGTTATAATTTTGAAGTAATAATGTCATAACATATGCTGGCACATTAATTGGTAAGGGTGAGCGGTGGCTTGTCAAATTGCGATTTGGGCGGATTGAAGAATATTCTAATCAATTATCAAACATTTGTATAATATACAACACTAATTTGCATAATATTTTATATATATAACACAAACTAATTTTACATAATATGTTTCATATATATATAATTACTAATTTGTAACAAATTCCACATTTTAAATATCTCGCACATTTATTTTTACTTTAATATTTTATTGGAGATTAAAAAATATGTATAACGGTTTTAAAGGCAGAGTATAAATTTTAAAATTTAATCTGCGATTAACGAATAGAGTGGTGCAGTTTGACGCGGATTGGTGCGGTTTTAACGAATTTGACGATATTTTGCATAGCCTTACTAATTGGTATACTAATTAATGCGTGTAGCACTACCGTTACATTTTTTTATGAGTTTTATAACACTTTTTTCTCTCATTTTAAAACATTTTTTAAAATCATCTTCAAAACACTTTTTATACTAATGTATAGCCACTTGTTAGCATTTACATATATTTTTTTAACAAATATTAACAAGTGTTTCTTGAATATTGTTTTAATATTAGAAAGTGTATAAAAAATGTCTTTAAAATATGAAAAAATATTTGAAAATATATTAATTTTTGTAAAAATATATTAAAGTTAGTAAAATATATTTGTGTTTTTTATTTTTTATTTTTTATCTTTACTTGTGTCTTAAAGTACTTGTTAACAAATTTTGTTTTTTCTCTGATAAAAAAAATAATTTTTTTTTTTTTTTTTTTTCAGCCTTTCTTTTTATTCGCCTTTAATAATATCGTGCGTGGTGGCCCACTTTGGTCGTATTGCTTGCCGGCAAGTCGGCACTTAAAAAGCCTCACGTTTCGTATTCCCTATTAGAAACCAAAAGTTAGGTCAAATTTGACATATACAAAATAATTTATTTTTTTATCCTTTTATTATTATATTATATTTTTATTTTTTTGTATATTTTTTTATAAAAGATAAAAAATATACTTATTTAGATCATTCTAAATAACCCCTTATATATATTTCTATTTATAGGAGGGCAAATTATCAACTCCTCTTCAAAATTTGACTAAAATATGCATTCTCCTCTTAAGGTTGGAAAATTATAAATTACTCATTGAGATTTATAATTACATGACAAATGAAGGGACAATTTGTTATGTAAATATAAATTTTAGGAGATAATTTGTTATGTAAATATAAATCTCAGGAGGCGAGATGTAATTTCTCAAATCTCAAGAAGAATCCATATTTTAGTCAAACCTCGAAAGGGGTGTTGGTAATTTGCCCTTATAGATATTATGGCACTATTTGGCATAATCTATAAAAGTTTATTTTTTTATTTTTTTTAATCATATCATCCCTATATTTTTTATATTTTTTTTTATAAAAAATTAAAAAATATATTTATTTATATCTTAGGTGAATGATGAAGGCTAAGAGAGTAGCATTTGGTTTAAAACTCAAATAATGATTTGAATTAAAAAAATTCAAAAGGATGAATTATACTAATGTCCCTATAATTTGAAATTGGTGTCATTTTGATCTCTGACCTTTTAATTGCGATATATGTAACCTTAAATTTTGAATCTCGTTCTAAATAAGGACAATTAAAAACACTATTGCTCCATTTGAAATACAAAGTCATCAATTTAATAAAATATAAACTAATTTGACAAAAATAAATGTCAAAAACATATTTTTTAATTTTTTAATTTCTACCCACCAAAGAAAAAATTATATAAAAATAATAAATCTTGTACTTTTTTATTTTTTTTACCAAGTTAATTTTTAGTTTGTGTTTGAATGATGATCATGTAATTGGTAGTTATTTTTATTGATAATTTTGGATGGTTATCATGTAATAGATGGTTGTATTTGTTGTTAACAGATATTTTTAGATGGTTGTCATGTAATGGATGGTTATTAGGTTTTTAATGTGTAATTGATATATTTAATATATGAAATTTTTTAGTTTTGAATTTTTTGATTTAATGAATTAGCTTAATAATGACATCAAAATTATTGCCATGTTTGATTTTTAAAAAAGTAAAAACTAATTTAGTGAAAATAAACATTAAAAAAAATTATTTTAAAAAATTATTTCTATCCTCCTAAAAGATAAAATTATATAAAATGATATGCTTTTAATTTTTTTCACCATTTTAATTTTTAGTTTCTTAAAAAAAATTTCTGAAAATAGATTTTGAAAACTAAACCTAATAACCAAGAAAGTTCCTGTCACGACCTAAACTCGCCCCTATAGATTTAGCACAGTAACTGATCAGTAATCCTGGAATTATTGAAGGCCTCTGAACTAACGGAAGCAAATATCAAATACAATATCCATAAAGCTATACAAACATACGTGAGACAATAAATTTAAAGCGCATATATATATATATAGCATCGTATTCACATTGATCTTACGTCACAAATACAAAAACGGCCAAAAGGGACTTAACCCTAAATACAGAGTATACAAAAACCGTTCAGACAGATAGAAGAAAACAAAAACTTAAAACTTGTTTGCAAAAACATGACCATACTTTAACTCGGGAACCTCCTCGAGAAGCGTTGTGGTTGGCTGACAAAACAGATTTCTAGACAATCATCACTGAGCATAGTCACGCGTGTGATCACCGACACACATAAATAATATAGTGAGTTGGAGGCCAAATGAATAATAATAGAGTAAAGAGTTTTAAGGAATGATATCCATATCAGATTCAGAAATCAGAATTCAGATTTAGAAATAGATCCATATTTATATTCATATTCAGAATTCACATATGATCATACGTGATACATCCATTAGTACTAACAAATCTGATGACTCATAATTATATGGGGCGTGGTTTCGATAACTCATGCGCACAGAGATGTTCATAAAGATTCACTTGCTGATGACCCATAAAGGGACCTGATAACCAATAAAGAGACGTAAGATATCACATGATACTAAGAATGTCACAGATACATTTCGGAAATTTGGACTATCATTCATGTATACAAAAAACAACATTTCAGGAAACAGATTATGTTATGTCATTCAGAAAATATTTAAAGTTAAACATAACTTTACAGAGTTATTACTCGCAGATAACTTTAGTAATAGAATAGATCGTTTGGACAGAATAGATCGATCAGGTGGATGCTAACAAGTGACCTACACAAACACGTGGCAGATACACTTGAACATTGCCCCCAAAAGTGCTTAACTTATCATTTCTCTTTCTTATCGCGTGTTTCAAACTCTTATCCTCATTATCATGTTTTAATAACAGCCTGGGAATGCCTACGATGTAATGAGGATGCCAAAATGTACTTTGAAAACACTTTTTAAAATTTCTAAAACATGACAGTTCTTTCGAGCGCAACTTTGGTCATTCGAGTGGACCCTTTGGTCTGCAAAACTTATGGGAGCTCTTATTTGATGCTCGAGTGCAACTTTTGATCGCTCGAGCCAAACTTAAAAAATAAGAGTGGTCGCTCGAGCTCAGGTTCTGCCACTCGAGCCAACCCTCAACTCTGCAAAAGTACTAGGAGCTCGCATTCTTCGTTCGAGCGCAAACTCCACTGCTCGAGCAAAGCGTGCAAATTATGGAATTTCTAAATTGCTCTCCAAGCTCCAAAACTCAAAATCAAAGCTTTAAAACACATCCTTTGGGCCCAAAACTTGAGAAAACATGTCTAAACTTGTATAATATCATGAATTAAAGATCATTCTGCAAAATCAAGGTCCAAAAGCATGCCAATTGTTCAAAATCAAACTTGAAACTTGGAAAACATAACATGCATGAGTTGATATGGACTTCAATCTTCCAAAACATGATCAAATCAAGTAAAATAATGGAAAACATGATGAATTCTGAAAACTAAGTTCAAATTGTTGCATGCAGGAGAGAATTACTTAGAAAACATGCTCAAAATGTAATAAAATGCATATACATTTATGAATTGATTCTCAATTCCATTCTTTAGCTCAATTCTCATGTTAATTCACCTATTTTCACTTGATTCCATGCATTAACCAACTCAATTACAAACTAAAAGGCTTGAATTCTTACCTTAAGTGTTCAATTGTGTTTTAAATGTCTAATTCTCTGTGCTAAGAGACCAAATTTCCAAAGTTCCTTCCAAGTGCTTTCTTCCATTCTTGAGTTCACACTTCTCTTCACTCTCTTTTCTCCCTCACGTTTTGTCCCAAGGAGGATAAGAATGATGAGTCTAGAATGTGTTTGTAAGCCTTATATAGGCTTGATTAAGGAGTTTGATTAAGCTAGACTTAAAACTAATCAATTAACATTATTTTATTCTAATTATTTGATTCCAAATCAGATTTCAATTAAACCTACCATAAATTTCAAAAAATTCCAAATTACACATTAACCTAGGTAATTTCGTGATCAGATGTCGATAAGGCATTTAATTAGCATGTCGAAACAAAAACATAAACAGATCTTTCTATGACAAACAGATATATTCACAAATAACATATGGCACACACAATTAACTTAGGATTTCATCATAATTACTTGTTAGGCATTCTTAATCAAGGATTATAGGCTAATCACAGGTTAGGATTGTTACAGTTCTAATATTATTCATTAAAAAAAAAGTCATATATTTCAAATAACATATAAGTTAATAAATACAAAATACATTACATAACAACTTTACTCTTGAAATGGATCGTTTGCAAAGGAAACATCTTTGATTGTCCTTATTTGGAATAAGATTTAAAATTCAAGATCAAATGTATCACACTTGAAAAGTCGGGGACTAAAATGACACGAATCCCAAACTACAGGGACTGCTAGTGTAATTCACCATTTTCAAAACTCATAATCAAACACACAACCCAAAACTTAATTCAAAAACTCTATTCAAAACTCGCAACCAAATTCTATTCAAAACTCATAGCCAAACTCTTTTTAAAACTCTATTTATTAAAAAAAAAAATCAAAAAAATATTTTTTTATTTTATTCTTTAAAATTATTTTTTATTTTTTCAAAAAAAATATTTTGTTATTTTTTAAAGTATTGGTCAAATATTTTTAAGTTAACAAATACAAAATACATTACATAACAACTTTACTCTTGAAATTGATCGTTTGCAAAGTTAACATCTTTGATTGTCCTTATTTGGAATAAAATTTAAAATTCAAGATCAAATGTATCACACTTGAAAAGTCAGGGACTAAAATGACACGAATCCCAAACTACAGGGACTGCTAGTGTAATTCACTATTTTCAAAACTCATAATCAAACACACAACCCAAAACTTAATTCAAAAACTCTATTCAAAACTCGCAACCAAATTCTATTCAAAACTCATAACCAAACTCTTTTTAAAACTCTATTTTAAAAAAAAAAAATCAAAAAAATATTTTTTTTATTTTGTTCTTTAAAATTATTTTTTATTTTTTCAAAAAAAATATTTTGTTATTTTTTAAAGTATTGGTCAAATAATTTGTTATGATTTATATATATATGCGATCCAAAAAATTAAATATTTTAAAAAAAAATAAATAAATATTCAAAATAAATTAAAAATATTTAAAAAATAAAATAAAATATTTAAAATAATAATGATACACTAAAAATACACTCCATGAGGTTTAATTAAAATACAAATCACCTCCAGTGGTTTTGGAAATTACATTTCACTCACTGAGATTTTTAATTTCATAACAAATCGCCATTTTTATTAATAAATCCTTAAGTAAATTAACAGTTTTTAATAATGTTAGAAATATATTTTAATTATTAATTTAGGTAATTTTATTATTGTATATGAAAGCAGTTATGAATTTTATTTTTTTGGTTTATTCTGTTAAATAAAAAATTCTAACAAGAAAATATTTGTAATTTTTTAAACTATAAGGAGTAATTTATACTTTAAATAAATCTCAAAAGATATATTTATAATTTACTCAAAAAATAAAAGTTATACATTTGCATGCTTTCTTTTTTGTTTTTTTTCTTTTTTTGTTACAGAAAAATCTTCCTCTTCACCTGCAGGTCCAAAACAGCGCCTTTGCAGAAATCACCAAGTTGTCCTGTTGTTCGTTCTAAGTCAGAGACTATAATTTAAGAACTTGCTCCGACCTCCTAAGACAAGTTTCGCTTAAGTCATGACTCGTGTAGCAAGAAAGTATTGAACTCACATCAAGTGTTGTGATAACAACAACTTAAGATTAACTTTCTAACCAACTAGGGCTTCGTTTGAGAAGTCAAGTTTGGGGCTTTTTTGATTATTTTAGTCAAAAAAAATAAATTAAATTTTTTAACCTAATAAGGCAAAACATCACATTTAACCTATAATCATTACATTTTTCTTTTCACAAAAATGTCAAAAGCCTTCTTAAACGAGACTTTTTAATTTCATACTAAAATAACTAAAAAAAACTAAAAAACTAAAAAATTAATCTACATTCCAAACGAATCCTACACTACGTCTAAAAGATTGACCCAAAATTTTTTAAACTTAAAGATCTAAAATCTAAACTCCTAGACCTTTAGCAAGTGCACTGCATACCTTGGGTTATTTTTTTTATTTTTTTATTTTTGGTTCAACCACCCGGTATCCGACCCACTGGCCGACTAATCCGGATTCGGGGAGCAGTTCTGGATTTAAGGCTCAAGTCCCCTCCCAATTGGCGTTGCGGGGAATCGAACCGTAGTCCGTCCTTCCAAGCCGAGCTCCAATCACCACTCGGCCAACAACCAATTGGTATACCTTGGGTTATTTGCATGCCTTGGAAACGTTCAACTACTTCTCATGATAATTGTGAGCTCATGAATCACGTTAACTTTTGGTTGGTAAAAAGGTGAATTTATTGCTTAGATAGAAAGAATCTTATAACACCTATACCTAATGTGTCGAATTTAACCTAATATGCCAAATTTAATGTAACTGTTCAATATATTTTAGTATATTAAACAAAATTCTTTTTTTTTTTTTTTGATCATAAAAAAAAGGGCTCTATGGTGTCGTCATAGCCCCATTGGGCCCTAGTCCCGGGGTAACCGGTTGCCAGTTAGGAATTAACCCCCACCAAGTGGGGGACCCACCACCAGGGCACCAATGGAGGGAACCCCACGCCGCAACAGAGGCCAGGAACCGAGGGGAGTAAAGGCAGGGCTCACAGGGAGTTATCACAACCTGCCACTCCCAGGAATCGACCCTGGTTCCCCTGTGAGGGAATGGGGCACATCCTCCACCAAGCCACCAACCCTGGTGGTAACAAAATTCATTTGATAGGTTAAAAGTTGGCGCGAATTAGACTAAAGGTTCCTATAGTTTAGGTCTTATCACTTTAGTCCCTGACTTTTTAATTGTGACATATTTGATTATGAATTTTGAATCTTGTTTCAAATAAAGACAATTGAATATACCATTATTCAATTTCGAAAGTAAAGTCATCAATTTGATAAAATATAAAATAATTTGACAAAAATAAATCTCAAAAAATAATTTTAAATTTTTAAAAATTATTTTTGCCCACCACTGATAAAATTATATAAAATTGATAAATTTTTTATACATTTATTTTTTTTACCAAATTAATTTTTATTATATGTTTGGATGATGATCATGTAATAGGTGGTTATTTTTATTTTCATTAAATTAGTTTCTATTTTTTCAAAAGTCAAATATGGCGATAACTTTGATATCATTATTAAACTAATACATAAAATCAAACAATTCAAAACTAAAAACATTTCATATATTCAATATATCGATTACACATTAAAAGCGTAGCAACCACTCATTACATGATCATCATTCAAACACATAATGAAAATTAATTTAGTAAAAAAAAAAAGAATAAATGTGTAAAATATATATCAATTTTACATAATTTTATCTTTGGTGGGTAGAAATAATTTTTAAAAATTTAAAAATATTTTTTTGACATTTATTTTTGTCAAATTAGTTTACATTTTATCAAATTGACGACTTTGCCCTTGAAATTAAGCAATGATATTTTCAATTGTCTTCATTTGGAACAAGATTCAAAATTCAGGATCAAATGTGTCACAATTGAAAAGTTAAGGACCAAAGTGATACAAACCCCAAACTATAGGGACTATCACTGTAATTTGCCCTAAAAGTTTATATGACTTTTAGCATAACTCTTTCATGTCAATTTTGACATTAAGATCACTTTATGCCTTTTTATTTTTCTTTTTATTTTCTTTTTTCTTTAAATAAAAGAAAACTAATGGTACACAAAATATTTCAAATTTTAAAAATAATAGAATAATAGATTTGATATATACGGTGAAAAGCTTCCATGTCAAATTGACATTTACAATAATAAAACATAGCATAGAGTCATTTTGGTATGACATAATGAACCGTATTTGTCAGGGAGTTAGAAGATTATGGATGACCCCCCACTTTGGGGTTTATAAATAAAAATTTTGGATATAAATTTTGTAAGGGAAAGGATATGGTGCTTATCCAAATTCATGATTCTTGCCTTTTTATATATATATATATATATTTAAATTTATGATTCAAATGCTGTCTCAATGTA
The DNA here is from genome assembly GCA_036172215.1 of Camellia granthamiana. Taxonomy (NCBI): domain Eukaryota; kingdom Viridiplantae; phylum Streptophyta; class Magnoliopsida; order Ericales; family Theaceae; genus Camellia; species Camellia granthamiana. The sequence goes on from CM069906.1 coordinate 159,451,380, forward strand.
TTATGATTTTTCATTTTTCAAGAATATCATATAAATAATATCACATATAATGAGATTATTTAATAATTTTATTATGAGAAGAGGGATACACCAAACTAAACATTGCTTTTCAACCCAATCCCAAAATATTAGTCAAGCCTATCTCTTTGGAACAAATATTTATTCTTTAAGTTTTAAAAGTATTGAGTTGGACTGGGAGACCATTCGACATATGACCAACTCTAATTACGAATAAAAAATGTTTCAAATGAAGAATTCTTAACATCTATGTTTATTTTATTTTATTTTAATCCATCAAAAAAAATCTGTGTTTTTAAATGTAAGACTAAATTCAAAATTTACTATTTTTCTTACCTTTTATATGGTGAACTTTATAATTTAATTAGAATTATTAAATGAATCAAATTATTTGAGGTTAATTCATGTTTAACTTGTTAAACACTTTATTCAAGATCAATTTGTTTTGTAAGCTATTTTGAGAAGATGGTTAAAAACCATTTTTCAGCTTTTAACCTATTTTGGGTTACATCATATCTCTACTTTTTTACATATTTTTTCAAAAAAAAAAAAAATCAAAAAATCAACTTTTAATAGACTTTCCAAAACAACCCTAAATAAGCTACGCTTAAACATAGTTTAAAGCTCATTAAGCAATCAAATTCAACTCGAACAAATTTCTCAACTCAATAAACTTAAATACATTATAAAAATTAAACTACTCGAAGTCAACTCGATCAAAATTCATTTGTGATCAACTTAAAAGTAAGCAAGCTAAATTTGAACATATTTTTAAACAGTTAAGGTATATATAAATTAAATTTGAACAATCAACTATTCAACTCATTTACAACTCCAAATTCAATTTAATATGAATTGAAATCAAATGGGTAAATTGCACTAACTTCTCATGAGGTTTAAAAAGAAGGCAAATGCGAACAAGTGCCCTCTAAGTATTGTTTAATATTGAAAGTGTGTAAAAATTATCTTGAAAATATATGAATATATTAAAAAGTGTATTGATTTCAATAAAAGTGCATTAAATTTAATAAAAAGTGTCTTTAAATTTAATAAAAAGTGTCTTGTATTTTTTTGTGTGTGTCTTTTACTCGTGTCATAAAGACATTTGTTAACAAAACCCTAAAATAAATACAATAAATTTCATAGTTGTAACACATTTACATTGATCGAGTTTTTCTTAAGATGTTAATTAACATAACCCTTAGTCCTATTTTCGTCAATACGCCGTTATCTATGTTTGAAAAATGACATTATTTCTTTCACATTATATTTTTTCTCTTATTTATTCTTATGTGTACACATTATTTATATTAGTTTTGGTCTTACTAAAACAGACATCAGTGTAATAATATTAAAACGGTAAGATTTATACTTTTTTCAAATCTCTGAGAGTTTGGTGTGATTTATCTAAATAAAATTTAATTTGTTTGAAAAAATTTCAACTTTTTAATTTTCAAATGATAGTAAGGTGACAGGACCCTTTTTTTTTTTTTTTTTTATAAATAAATTTTATCAAACAGATTAGATTGTTAAATAAGCTCGCTTTTAAACTGGAGTCTTGCTAATGATAGTGTGCCTGTTTGGTGCAGTTTAAAAGTTATTTATTTTAGCTGTCAGCTTAATTTAAGTTATTTTGATGTGTTTGGTTTAATTTATACCTTATAGTTTATAACTTTTTGGAAGTCAGAAATCAGCTTATTCTTTGAGTGGGGCAGGAGATGCTTAATTTATAAGTCAGAAATCAGCTTATGTTCATAGTTATAAGCTATAAGCTGTTTAGGCATAAACTATAAGTACTTTCCCCTAACTCTACCAAACAGGGCCAGTATAGTACTAAAATATTTACAATTTCAATATATATTTAGAAAAATTTATGGGATTCTTTTTTTCAGGACCCACAATTCTTTTAAATCTTAACTATTGATGTATGTGTGAAATTCATTCATATATATGTAAGGTCCATATCATCAATGACTAAGATAAAAAAGGGTAGTGATTGGTAGCTCGAAACCTGAGGCTCGAAATTGGCTCGAGGGTCAAAACGACGTCGTTTTGACCCTGTTTTTTTTTTTTTCTTTTCTTTTTCTTATTTTCGTGTTCATCTTCTCTAAATTTTTTTTTTTGCAGAGGAAGAAAACCAGGAAGGGAGAGAGGAGGAGGGAGGGAGGGAGGGAGGGAGGAGGAACTGGAGGGGGCCATTAAAATGGCGGTGGCGAGGAGCAGCGGCGGAGGCGAGAGGCGAGGCGAGGCTGCTGCGGCGGAGGCGAGGCGAGACTGCTGCGGCGATCGGCGAGGCGAGGCTGCGGACGGCGGGGCTGGGCAGACGAGATGAGGACGACCCACGGCGGGGCTGGACGAGGACGACCCACGGCGGGACTGGACGAGGACGACCCACGGCGGCGAGGACGACCCTTCTCTTCTCTTCCTCCCTTCTCTTTCTCCTCTCCCTCTTTCGAGCCTCTCGAGCCTCAAAAAAATCGAGCTACCGCTCATTTTCCGATAAAAAAATTTGTGGAGAGAAAAAAAAAATCTCATACATTATTGTTATCACAAAATATTTTATGTATTTTTTTTTTAAATTTTTATAATTTTAGTACTTTTCAACACAGAACCAACAGTCTAAATTTGGGTGAATGAAGTTGGATCTGCTACGTTCAAGGGACTTGATAGTTTAATAAATTTTTATTTTTTTCGTAAAAATATATACAGAAAAGTAAAAATTAGAATGTGATAATTGATAGTGACTGTTTAATTTTTTGACTAAAATATTTAATCTCCAAAAAAGGCCTCAAGCCTCGTTTGGGAACATGTTTTTTTAGTAACTTTTTAATTTTTTAGCTAAAATATGATGTAAAAAAAATAGTATGTTTAAAATGACTTTTGAATTTCTTACGAAAAAATGTACAAAAAGTAAAGAGAAAAGCGAATCATTGACTTTTTGATATAAGTGGTTGGTTTTTTGATTTTTTTAATGATTTTTTTACTTTTAAGTGAAAAAGTGATGTTGTCAGACGAGATTTTGTTTTTAAGGAAAAAAATCGTAGAATTAGAAACAAAAACAAAACTTAAGGTACCGTTTGTTATAATGTAAAATATTTTTTGTTGTTTGGTTAAATGAAAAGTCTGTAAAATAATTTTTAAGAAAAATATTTTTGTATCATTTTATTAAAAATCATTTACCTTTAAAAATTCTATAAGTCGATTTTTATAAAGTTGACTCTCACTTACTATATTTTTAATACATTTAGTTTTTTCAAATAAATATTTTAACTCACTAAAAAATCATAAATAATATTATATTGAATCAAAATTTTTCTTTTAAGCAATAAAATATTTTTATTTCAAGTGTCAATCAAATGTTGAAAAAGAAAAAGAAAAAGAAAAAATATTTTTTCTATATAAAATCAATTTATAAAAAAATAATTTTTGTATAAAATATTTCACGTCGAAACAAACGGAACCTTAATAAAAAATCAATATAAAAAATATATTTTTAAAATTGTAAAAATTATTTATGACCTCTCAAAAAATAAAATTATATAAAAAATAATTTTTTTTATTTTTTTTATTTCTTTCACCAAATTAATTTTTAATTTCTTAGAAATTTTTTTTTAAAAAAATAAGGACTCGTTTGGGAAATAGGTTGAGACTAGTTTAACTCATTAAAAGATAAAATAAGTTAAAAAATTAATAAGAAAAATGTCATATTCAAATCATAATTATTTTATTTTTTTTGTCAGAAAATTTAAAAAAAACCAAAAGTTATTTTAAAGGAATTTTTTTTGTAACCAGACTAAGATTATTTTGAAAAATACTAAATAATATACAATTTTTATATATAAAAATAATATAATCTAAATAAATTAAAAATAAAAAAACTAACTTATAAATCATTTCTGAAAACAAGCATAAAAAAGTCTTCCCAAGGGCTAGAGTTTGGTTAAAGAGGGGCAAAAGTCGTAAGAGCATCTCCAACCCATCCTTCATATCTTCAAATATGAAGGATGGTCTCCTCCAATCCACCCTCTAAACTCATCTTCATTTGGGAGGAGCATGAGTTCATCCTTCATATTTGAAGGGAGGATGAAAAAATGAAGGCTCCTCCAAAACACTATTCACTTTTGTATTTCTTATTATATTGCAAATAACTTTTAATTTGTAAATTTAATTTTTATAAAATTGACATCATTAAAAAGTATAAAATCATACCTTTAAAATGAGTATAATATTAAATATATTTTACAAAAATTTTAAAATTAAATATTTATTAATGAATAAAAATTACTTTTTGAATAGAGTTTGAATGAAGGAAATGAAGGATTGTGGTTGGAGTTTGAATGAATAGTGACTTCCTCTATATTTACTTTTTGAAAAAAAACATTATTTTCATCCTCTTAGGGAGAATATTGCATTGGAGATGCTCTAAATGTATCGCAAAGACAAGGGCAGTGTTGCTGATGAGGAAAGCCAACACGCACCGGACGCGAATTTATTATGTAAACAACACGTGTTTGAAATTTGCTAAAAAAAACCCAAACCAATCGACAAATAAACTAATTTTTTTTTTTTAAAAAATGAAAAAAAAAAAAAACAGGAACAATGTAGAATCAACCACTTGGGAAGCTGCGAGGAAAGCGTTTTAAAAGGGCCATATATTCCTCGTGCTTTTTCACACCTCCAAACCAGCCAAACCAAAGCGATAAGCCTTACCCTACTCTTACTCACCACCTATACATATACACAGTGCTATTACTTCCAGAGAGAGAAAACAAAAACCATAAAGTATAGAGGGAGGGAGAGAGAGAGAGAGAGAGAGAGAAGGCAGTTTAAGTTTTTGGTTGATTTCTTTGATTCTCTGATAGATTTTGAGTTTGTTCGCTGGAAAGTATGTCGAGTTCGTCTGGTTCTGCTGATTCCGGGAGGTTTTCCGGCCATAGGCACTCCTCCAGAGTGCCCGAGAAGTCGGCGTTGTCGAGCTTCTCTCAGACGTGTAGTTTGTTGAGCCAGTACGTGAAGGAGAAGAAAGGCACATTCGGAGATCTCAGTCTCGGTACTGTTCGATATTCTCATCTCAATTTCATTCTCTCTCTCTCTCTCTCTCTCTCTCTCTCTATCAATTTCAATTGTTTTTGCAACTTCAATTGTCAATTGCTTTGATTTTTATTTTTTATATAAAAAAAAAGTAAAAATTTGATAGAACATAACATGTGTGATGTTGCCTTGTTAATTCTCAGATCTACAATTCGAGTTTTGTTGAGATTTTCTTTCGAATTTGATGTTTAATTGTTACATTACAACACGACCTTGATTATCTCTATTTCCTCCTTCAAAAACACTCTCAAAGTTGAATTTTTTTACATATCAGAATGAAAACGTATTCCAATTTGCTCTCTCTCTCTCTCTCTCTCTCTCTCTCTCTCCCAACCTCTTAATTTGCAACTACAATTAAAATTTGTTTTGATTTAAAAAAAAAAAGTTATAAAGAGAGTTTTGTTGAGATTTTCTTCTGAATTGACGCTAATTGTTGATTTCCTCCTTGAAACACTCTCAAAGTTGAAATTTTTGACACATCAGATTGAAAACGTTTCAAATTTGCTCTCTCTCTCTCTCTCTCTCTCTCTCTCTCTCTCAACCTCCTAATTTTACAAATAAAGGTTGTTTTGATTTGATTTTTTAATTTTATTTTAAAAAAATAGATAGAAATAGAGTTTAAAAGAGCACATGTTTGATTTTGCCTCTCCTCAAATCTTAGATCCAAAATATGAGTATTGTTGACATAATGTTAAATTGTTCCACATTTATACAACACGGACCTTGATTATCTCCGTCCTTGAAACACGGTTGAAGTTGGAAAATTTTCCCGTATATCAAATTCAAAACGTTTCAAATTTGTTCCATCTCCCAATTCTGTTACGGAACCGGTATCAGAGCTCAGATCTACTCTCACCTACATGTTCACCTCACCTCAAGCTGCACACACAACGTGCTTGCTTGTTTGTTCAATTGGAAAACATTCTCATGATGTATCTTTTCTTGATTGGAAATATTGCAGGCCTGCCAACCGCGACGACAACCATGAATTTGTTCCCCGTTGCTATGAAATCGAGTGAGGTTTCCCGAAATGGAACTCCGGTGACGAGAAACCTCACGTCTATGGACTTATTTCCACAGCAGTCTGGTTTTGGTTCCAACATTTCCATGGAAGAGTCCCTCAACAAGGTTGATTCGAGGTGGGTTATATTGCTTTTTCTCTTCCCTGAATTACTTACCCTAGTTCAATTTGTCAAAAATAGTGACATAGATATGTTAAATTGAGTAAATTTCTATGAGGGCATCGCTCTGGTAGATCAAAAAGAGCAGTAGAGTCAAACCGGCCCACCTTGGTCAGTGAGTGGGAGATAAGGGTCGGTCACATTATTCTCTTTTGAGTGGCCTTTTTGATTGAAAACACCCATGCAATATTCCAGATTATTGAATAATTTTTCGGTATTAATGGGGTGGTTTTCATTGTTGAATCATTAATATTATGCACCTGGAAAATACCTAGAGCACTTTCGCATTGACATCTTGGAGTTTCATATGCATTCACATAGCTGACAATTAAATTATTATGTTTCATGTGCAGTGCTATAAACAAGTCAGAGCCAGAAACTGCACAAATGACCATATTCTATGCCGGGCAAGTGATTGTGTTTAATGATTTCCCAGCTGATAAGGCAAAGGAAGTCATGCTCTTAGCTAGCAAGGGAAGCTCCCATCACAACCCCGGCACGCTTGCTTCAACACCGGTCCAAAAACCAATCGAACCCACTAATTTGATTCCCACTAGCTCAGTGAGTGCTGTTGTCCCTAATTCAGGCAACAATACGATCTCAATCGAACCCACTAGTTTGATTCCCACTGCCTCGAGTGTTGCTGCCCCTAATTTTAGCAACAATATGATTCAAGAACGTGTCCAGGTTCAACGGGCTTCTCAACCCATTGCTACCGGTAATCCACTGTCCTTACTAGGTCTCTTCACGAAGATCTCAATCTGTTACATATACTTTTAAGAAATCTTCTCATGTTGTTTAAATTTGCTATTGCAGATCTACCAATTGCTAGAAAAGCGTCGCTCACCCGGTTCTTGGAGAAGAGAAAAGATAGGTAGGCATTGTGTAAGCAATTGAGGCAAAGGATTGTCTATTCTACTAAAATGTTTTGCTAGCTTTGCTTTTGTTGATTAGTAAAATGTTTTGCTAGTTGGTTGTGTAAATTTAGCTGCAGAGATTCTTATAGCTGAAATGAGTCGATTTTTTAAAAAAATGTGCCATTTAAAAAAAATAAAAAAAGGTTGTGTTTGTGGGTTTGATTTGGTTTGAATTCAACATATATTTACACAAACAGAGACCAGTGATTGATAATATTATACATTTCTGATCAAGGAGATTGATCTTAATGATTCTGTTATGGCATTCTTACAGGATCACATCAAGAGCACCATACCAAATAAGCAGCTCAACTTCTCCTCCCAAGCCGACTGAAAGCAAGTCATGGCTCGGCTTGGCAGCTCAATCTCGGGTGCAGTTTGAGCACCATTTGTAGTCATTTTGGCAGCATCAGTTATATTCAGCACTGTTATGTTGTATTTTTTACTATATGTTTCGGCTTATTTTGGTTATTGAATCTACAAAGCCAGCCATTAGATCTAACTGTTTCGATCTTACTTTTAGTTTGTGTAATTAGATTAATGGGAAAGTCTTCATTATATATTATCTTTATTGATTAGATGATTATTAGCAAATGTGGGATTCTTTGTTTGAATGGGATTAAGAACGTTTAGCAGTCAAGGCACATGATGATGAATTCAACATTTTGTTGTTTGGCTTATGTAAATGTGTTATTTTTGGAGGAGATGTGGTTTCACTTGCAATTGTAGTATATATTTCTATGTTGGTTAGTTGGCATTCATGTTTCCATTTTTTGGTTCAAGATAGTTGAAGTCATGTTTTTAAGTTCAATGAACTATTGTTTTCATGTTTTCATAGGACCTGAATTGCCTATTCATTATCGCCCATGAGTTTTTCAGAGTTGAATCCTACGAAGGCTAAATTTTCTAAACCTTGGGTCACTGGAAGGTTGTTTGGTTTTTAACATCAAAACTTCTGGATTAGTCGAGGTGTGCGTAAGTTGATCTGGATACCTAATTAAATAAATAAAATTTTTTGTTTGTTTAGATCATGAGATGAGAGAATAAAAAAAATGAGGTCTTTTATCTAGGTGAAATTTTTTTTAAAAAAAATAATTATATTTTTTTACTATTATGTTTGGATTGAAAAAAAAAGAAGAAGTTTGAATATAGAGATACTAGTGAAATATTTTTTTCTTTTATATTTTAATTAATAATGGCCAATACTAGTATTATGAAAAATAATCAAACACAATTAATCAATTTGCTTGTCACTTGTTTCAATTTTCAATATGCTTTTCACCCATCATAGCTTGTTTCGATTTTGAAAAAAATTACATTAAAACGTTACGAACCAATCAAAATATTATAAAATTATATTTATCATCTCCGAAGACAAATCTAATGTAGTTGTGTGGCTGTGATTATCAAATCAATTTAATTTTTTTTGATGAATGATCTATAAACAAAAGATTACAAAATAAATCACTGAATCAAAACCTGGATGTGCCTCACAGACTAATTAGTATGGTTCAATCCCACTTTGTTCATTTATTCAATGAAGAATTTTACAAGTTTTACTTTTTTTTTTCCTTCTATTTTCCTTTCCCTTCATAAATTTTCCTTTAAATTCTTGATCCAAAACACATTCTTAAAATCTCTTATAAATCCCTCATTTATAGAAAAATTGAACGGTAATATATGATCAATTTCAATTCTTCAACTAACAAAATCAAATAATTTGATTTTATGTTAAATTAATTAATTTTTCTATCATATACGTCTCTGCCAACTAAATTTTTTAAAAAAGCATGCGCATTTGAAGGTTGAAAGATGGAAGAAAATGGCTATCTTTTTTATAGAAAATAAAAGTAGTACACAGAAATAAAACACAGAGAATAAAGTTCATGGGATGAATAATATTAGACTATATATCATAGGTTATAAATACTCTGTACAGGCCGACCACGACAAGTGGAGTGTAAAATGGATCAACACCCCCAAAAAGTAAAAGAAAGTAATATATGGTTTTAAATTATTGTCACGTTGTTCACGTCTTTAGACTTTAGTGCTTCATTATTATTATTATTAAAATTCGTCCATTTAAAGAAATGACCATTGATAGTAATGTGTCGGATGGAGTAGGTATTACTTATTTTATTGTTAATCTCACATGCTGTGTTTGAATTATGGTAGGCTAGGGTTCACTTTCATTTGACCCGGTCTTCCTTTGATTTTATTTTTTATTTTGAATGCAATTTGTATCAAGATTTTGAGAAAAAATAGTCATCAACTCCACCCTAAAACAAATCGAATTCTCTTTAATTGAATTAAACATTTAATTCAACGGTTGATACATAAACAAAGAGTTTAGGGTTGTTAAACAGATAAGTTATCCTATTTCAATAAGTAAGTGATGACTTGTGTTTGGTGAATTAGTGAGTAAGTATTTATGGGTTCGAGTCTTTATGGGAATGATATAGTTACTATCCACCTTTATTTCTAAAATTTGTTTGCCATGATTTTGTTGAAATTGAAGTCAAGTTATGGCTCAAACTCGTCTTAAGAGAACACTTGCAAATCTTTCATATGTAATATTCTCGTTTTGTCAAGCTCATTTATTGCTTTTGTCTGGCTTCCTGGCATGTAAGGACTATTTTGGTCACATCCAAAGAGAGTTGCTAATGCTGGTCACCCCCTTCTATTATTTTTATTAAGCTAATAAATTACTTAAGTTCGACTCATTACGTAAACAAATGAAATGTGAGTAATTTTTAAACTCACTATTTTTCAAATAAAAACTTGCATGACTTTTTTTTGGCTCAATTCACTTACATACATATAAAATGTCAAATACTTAATTCTGATTCAATTAAAATTAATTTAAAATTGACTTGAAAATTAAACAATTTAACCAAACTTAGACAAAGAATTTTTGTGTTTCTCTCTCTATAAATATCCACTTCCAGTTCCACATTTCCACTAACTAACATTTACATGCTAGGGATCATGAAAAATATATCATGAAATGTATCATGAAGATTTTTCATCCCTTAATTAGTGTGTGGTGTTTTATTGTATGAGTAATCCAAAAGTTGAGAATCTTTCATGATAATTATCATGATATATTTTTCATATCTCTAGCATTGTTACATAATCCACCAACAAACCAATTATGGGGTCTCTACTGTGTAATCATGTGAATCCCACAATGGTTTCACATTCTAGTGTGTGTATGTTCCACTCACCAACTGCACAATTATGAAATTCACCTTGCCTTTCAAGTGGGTTAAATTTGATTCATACATCTTACCCCATCCAATTCTTCATCTATCTTTTATTTGTTTCTTTACGTTATTTAAGTTTGATTACTATATTTTAGAGACATTTCTATTCATTGTTACTTGATTTAGAGTTTAATACTTTAACATAATATTATAGTTGAGTTTTGAGTGGTTTCTAATAGGTCAAGTCTAGTTTAAGTTTATTCTTTTGTCTCTCATCTCTTGATCACTTCTATATATATTATTCAAGTTACATGTAGAAAAAAATGTTAAACTTAAAATATATCGTCTTTTAAGTCACCCAAACTTAATTAATATATTCTAAATATTCATTCACTCATTACCAATTAATTTTAAATAAAATACTATCACAGTTTATCACAAGGTTACATGTAATGTATAGTTGAAGTCTCCACAAGATAAGTATATCTTATTTGGTCAAGATAATGCACCTACTCATCTACTCCATTTTTTTAAAAAAAATTCTTTCTTGGAGGCAGTCAATAGTATAGTTATCAACCACATAATTTTGGTGAGATTTTTCATTTTCAAATTTTCTTGCATGATAGACAAGTAAAAAGAAAAAAACTTCATCAAGAACAAATGTCACGATACAGTTGCAATATGGCAAAAATACCCATACCTACTTCTTGGAAATTTATTAGTCTCTTGCCTCGTCAACACCATCATCGGCAGTTTTTTGAAAATAAGTACGACTATCATCTTTTGATAACTCTCTCAATCTCCTCCAACACTAATTTTTAGTGATAAATTTATTACGGTAAAAATATTTTAAAAAATACAATTTAATTACTTATATTTTTCATATTATATTTTAATACAGACTAACACAAATAAATTAAAAAATAAGTAAAAAGTCACTAATAAAAGTCAAAATATCTCAACCACTTGTCATTTTGATAAATTTATCAATGTCATTACCAGTACTAAATGATCATTTCATAGACACAAAATATATTTAAAAAATCTTATAATTTTATCATTATCAAAATCAGGAGTAAATGTACAACAAAAAAATTACTCATAATTTATGAGTAAAAATAAGTTCAGTCACTAATACCTACCCGTAATTGTTCCCTTTATTTTTTGGGGGTCAGTAGACTGGAATGAGAAAAGGGTTCTAGGGCTTGATTCATCAGTGATCCATATAATTATTGGCCCAACTAATGTGTTGAATTTATTGGGAGCAAAGGCTCATTATTGTTTAATTAATTAAATGCTCTAGTCTACTCCTTAATAGGGATGGCAATGGGGGTTAATGGGGTGGATATTAATTCCCCATCCCCATTACCCTATAATAAATTTTCCCCATTCCCCATTCCCCATTCCCCATGGGTACCACCCTCCCCATTTCCTAATGGGTTTGGACTTTCCCCAACCCACTTTAATCCCCATTTTTA